>JAQPPZ010000672.1:3750000-5000000 GCA_028583015.1 Wollemia nobilis | reverse complement strand
ATTCGTACGATCCCCATCCTCTTTCACATCATCCAGGGAGATGCAATACAATATTCTTCTTGATCACCCTTGGATTAGAGACATGCAGTGTGTCCCATCCATATTGCACCATTGCCTCAAGTACGTCCACAATGGACTTGTTCAATGTGTCCTAGCCTATGGAGACCCCTTTAAGTTTTGAAATTTCATAGACCTTCCCCCTGTCCCTTTGTTCTCATCCTCCCAACTGTTCCTTGTATCTTCTCACTAGTTAGTAGGAGCATCAGTATCCTCCCCAATTTCCACCCCAACATCCTAGTGTTCATCAACAAAACAAGCCTCGATATCTGCACCATTAGCATCATCTATTGGGGGACCTAATACTGATACCATGCCTCCCTCACTACCACTCTTATGGCCTCCACAATCCTCTCAACCTCTACCATTACAATTTCTTCCCGTGGTGTCACAACTACCATCGCCACCCATCACACAAACGACTACATTACCTCCTCCACCCTTGCATATGGAAGCCCCTATCCTTATCATAATACAAACACCTCCTCTTCCATTCTGACCAAAACCTAAGACATTCACATCTCTATGCATCCCTACACCTGCATCGATGCCATCCCCTATGTAGAAAAAACAACCAGTTCAAGCCACAACAACCAAACATCATGAACCCGCATAACCAACACCTAGCTCAGATGAACCTCCACACCCTCCAGCTACCACCATTAGGTAATCCCAACTTTCTCCTTCCTCATCTTACTCGGATACGCCACCCCAGTCACCATAGCGTGCCACACCACGTATATCCATATTCATGATAAACAATGGCTTAGGAGACTATAACGTATGTGATTCCCACATATGTGACACCCCTATCCAATCTACCCAATATTTTGGTCATCCCTCAGCCTTGGTGTTGACTATTGGAACCGTCATACAGTTAGGAAGTCCTAAAAATCACACCAAATTTGTGTATGTAGGAGTAGACTCTTTGATCCCCTCACCAACTTCTTCACCACCACAATCTAGCTCTGGTGATGCAATTACATACCTATCCAACCCTCAATTTTCCTTATTCTACCTATAGCACTTTTATTAGCATGGATTTGGATTAGGCCATTATGAGTAAGGGCTACATACACCCATTAACCCTCGTGTCTGATCACCTATCGACAAAACCAGCCTAGATTATCGCCCAACCACCATCTATACATTAGAATATGAATTACAAGATCTCTCTTTATATCCTCCTCCATGCCCAACACACACCTTGGAAAATTACATTGATATGGACATTTTAGAAGACACATCATCGCCCACATCAACCATCACCATCCCCTATAATTTCTTCCAAGAATCTCCTATGCTCGATATCTCCTTGTTTTGTGATGTTCAAATATTGGCAGAACACTTTGCTACCTTATCCATGGCTACACCACCAATAGAGCCGGATACACTCCCACCTGATCCACCATAGATAGAGCTAGATCTAGGCCCACCTAATCCACCATCGATACCCTTGCTTGTATTCTTGCCTATATATAGATAGCTACAGTGAGCAACCTCACACCCTCGTTCACTTCCAGTTGTCCTCCAACCTCCCTTGAGTCTCTTAGGACGTGCACAACCTATACAACCTCCATCACCAAAATCTACCCCAGCTACTTCACCTAAATCATAAATTAACATGGTTGAGGTAGACTTATGCTCTCCCCTTTGTTACAGCCACCAGCTAATTCGAAATGATACCCTAAACCCAAACTTTATTGATCTCGCACACATCTCACACATACTAGTACCTAGAGACTTCGTTCTCTCTCCTCACATCTTGCAAGCAACAAATACCCCTTCCTCATCCACGTAATCCCAAAAACCTCAGGTCCATCACACGGGTATTTACATAGACGATGAGTATGAGTTTAGTGAGGCCATTGATGACTTTAATCTCATTCATGTCCCTGAACAGTTACGTGACAGATCTCACATGCTCATCGAGGACATAATTTATGTCGACATCGATGACAATCCAACAAATCCACACATCCTCAAATTAGCCGCTAGCCTCTCACCCGAGGAGCCCATTGCCTTCACAAAATTCCTATGCAAGTATATAAAAGTGTTTGCATGGTCTTACAAAGACATGTCGAGACTTGACCCTACCATAGTAGTGCATAATATTATACTAGATTCCAATGCCAAACCAATAAGACAAAAGTTGTGATGCATGCATCCAACTATCACATTGATAGTAAAATACGAGCTCCAAAAGCTCTTAGACATTTATTTCATATTACCTATCGACTATGTTGAGTGGGTATCCAACATGGTCCTTATCCCCAAATCATCCAGTGGCGTTCACGTTTACATATATTTTAGTGACCTAAACAAAGCTTGTCCCAAAGACAACTTCCTTTTACCCAACATTGACTCCCTCATTGACTCCATCATAGGTCATGAAATGATTTTCCTCATGGATGGATTTTCTGGATGGATTGTTGGTTGTTTTTTATTTTTATTTTTGTTTTATTTTTATTTTTATTTTTTAGGTTTTGGTTGTGTTTATTTTTCATGTTTTTTTTAGGTTATGTGTTTGTAGTGTTTTGTTGTTTTTGTCTTGTTTGTGTTTTGTTATGTGGTTCTTGTGTTTTTCTATGTGGTTTGTGGTGTGGTTTATTTTATATTATTATGCATGTTTGGTTGTGCTTTTATTTTTAACACACTCAAGAAGCATTTATTTTATTTTATTTTATTATTTTTGTTGTTATTTACTTATTTTTAAATTGGTTTTGTGTGTTTGTTTGCTCCTTGAGTATGTCAAAGGTGGTAGGCCAAGTCCGAGTCCTAGGTGTTTTTGGAAGGATGGATACCCCTGCCTCCTTGGGTATTACCCGAAAGTGGCATCCCCTTTGGGATGTTTTCCACAAAAAAAAAAAAAGGATGTTAATTTTTTTTGGCATGCAAATCAAGGCACAAAAATTAAAAATTAAAAAAATTAATTTTTTGGTTAGGGGCCCCTCAAATTGTGTGAGGAATGCAACATTCTTCATGGAACTTGAAATCACGGACAAAAAAAATGAAAAGCAAAAATGGAAGCATAAAGAGAGGAGTGTTAAAAGGGATTTTAGAAGAAAACCCTAATTCATTATTATTGCGCAAAAACCTTGATTAAAGCTCTAGAGAAAATGGAGCTACTGAGTCACCAAGTTGACTATGTGTGAACGAGAGGTGATGGGGTAGAACCGAGGATACAGGTATGCATTTTTTTTATATTTTTACCTACATTTATACCTTTTATTTGATTTTTTTTAGTATTTTAAACCAGATTTTATTCTAGTTTTTGTGTTGCGTAGCCATCAAGGTGAATCCATGGTTGCATGCTAGATCCCCGTCTATGGATTTTTCTTCCACATATGCATGTATGCCTTTATATGTGTGGATATGCAACATTAGGATTTTTATGAATCCATGACTATAAATGAAAATTCATGGCTTATGGTACGAATTCATGAAGAATGCATAGATTCACAAAGTACCCATGGATTTGTGAAAAAACTACTGCTATTTTTTAATTATCTTTGATTTTTTTTAGAAATTTAATGTTTTTAATGAATATGATGGACTAATGATATGCATTATTTATTATTTTTTCTTGTAGTATGGTACTCTTGATAATCGAGAGTGGTAGTGTAGGAATTTCCCAGCACATGTGAGGGGTCTTGCTATAGCAGAAAAATAGGTACTAGAGTAGGTGGGGCTTTTGCATGTGGTAGAGATGCCCTATATTGATGCAAATACAACTCTGTTGATAGCACTAATAAAGTGATGGTATCCAAAGTCTTCCATATTTTGGTTACCAATAAGCGATGTGATGATTACCTTGGAGGATGTATGGTGAATCCTTCGTATTCTGATCAGAGACCAACATGTGTACACCCATATATGGTATAGGAGTGAGCTTTAGAGAAGCTAATTAGGAACCCATGGTTTCTAGTTGAGAAGATTGGTATTAGAGTGGAGTTGATAATAGCTACTTAGGGTTTTTCTACACTTACTATGGTATTGAGTGGAGTAGTTGTTAGGTTACTGGCTTGCCATATGAGCAGGCACCATCTACCATGGGATTTGGTAGGATTTACAGTTGAGATGAGGGAAACCGAAATGTGATTTGCAAGGGGTTATTTTGTACTCTATTGCTTGTACAAGATATTGTATAAGATCTTTTCGAGCATTAGTATTTTTTTATTTTCTTTATGAACAAGATCACCAACCTCAAAAGAGTGACTATAAATCTTTTTTGAATATAAAATTTTAAGATTTTCTTGATAAGCATGAAGATGATCTAAAGCATTGATGTGATTTTCATCAAGAATATTTAATTGAATTAAGCGTCCAACATGATACTGCAAAATTTCTAAAGAAGGTACTTGAAGCTCAAAGGGAAATATTATATCTACACCATAAACCAAGACAAAAGGATAAGCACTCGTAGGGGTTCTAACACTAGTCCTATATGCCCATTAGGCTAGATACAGTTGAATGTGCCAATATTTTTATGATTTATTAACCAATATTTTTAAGATTTTGATTAATTTTTTATTAGATGCTTTTTCTTGGCCATTACCTTGAGGATAGTAAGAAGTAGACCATTTAAGTTGGATCTTATACTTTGTGCATAATTTATGGATGTCCTTGTTCTTGAAACAAGTTCCATTATACAAAACAAGGGTTAAAGGAATTCCAAATCTACATATGATTTGATTAAAAATAAATATAGAAACTTGGACCCCTATACAAGAAGCTAGTGGCATAGCTTCGACCCACTTTGTTAAGTACTCAGTTGTTGTGATTATGAACTTATGCCCATCATAAGAGATGAAATTGACCTTCCCTATTATATCTAATACCCACATAGAAAAATGCCAAGGATATGAGATATCACGAAGCTCTTGAGAATGAGCATGAACGATATTAGCATGTTGTTGGCACCTGTCACATTTTTGAAAGAAATCATTTGCATCTTTCTCCATGGAAGGCTGGTAATAGCCCATTTGAAGGAGTTTCTCAGAAATAGTACTGCCACTAAAGTGACCACAACATGATCTTTCATGAAATTCGCTGAGAGTGAGCTTGGACTCTTCAAAATTTAGACACCTTAAAATAATTCCTTTAAAAGAGCATCGATATAAGGTGTTTTGTAAGATAACAAATTGGGAAGCTCTTTTGCACAAAAGTTGAAGCTCATTTTTATCCAAGTCCTCAAGCATTGAGTCCTTTTGAAGAAATTTTTGAATATTTTTGTACCACGGATATAATTGTGCATCTCTTATCGCAAAGACATCTAGAGGTGTGATACTAGACTCTAATGAAGTAGGATCACAAAGTTATCAAATGATGATGGTGGTATGATCATCCTCTAACTCCAAATGAATTAATTATGTGGCTACCACCAAAGCATCTACAGAATTATTTCTAGAGCATGGAATAGCTTCAATGGTTGCATTTTCAAGTAAGGCTATTAATTTTAGAACATATTATTTGTAAGGATGAAGGTTGTCATTCCCATTTTGGTACACTTCATTGATTTGGTTTACCACTAGTTGAGATTACCTAAATATAGACAAGACGTTGATTTACAAAGCCAAGGCTACATGCAGCCCAAGGATCAAAGCTTCATATTCTAATGTATTATTGGTGTAAGCAAATTATAACTTAAATGACAATGGAATAAATTTATTTTGAAGTGACACTAGGATGATGCCTGCACTAGTGCCACTCATGTAGAGGGCTCCATAAAAAAATAAAGACCAAGAATTAGGATGGCTGGCCTCTAGGTTGAGACACTCATCTGGAAATTCAATTTTTAAAGGACAAGCATATTAGAGAGGAGCAAAAACTAGTTGATTGGCTATAACTTGTCCTTTGATGTAATTTTAACCGATGAATGTTAAGTCAAACTTGTTAATAGCAAAAACCCATTTTGCTTCTCATCCTGATAGATAAGGTCTACTCATAAAATAACATATTGGATCAAACTTAGCGACAATGAGTATGCTTTGACTAAGCATATAATGATGAAGCATCTACATAGAGAACACTACTGTAAGATAAAGTTTCTCTAAGGGGGTGTAGTGAGTTTCGTAACTCACTAATGTTCTAATGATGTAATAGATTGCTCACTCATTCTTTTCATCATCATTTTGGGTGAGTAATGCCCCTAGTGCATGTACTATAGCAGATATGTAAAATATGAAGGGTTGTTTGGGGTTTTGTGGAACAAGCATAGGAGGTGTTAAAGGTAGTGCTTCAATGCGTTAAAGGCATTTTGGCACTCTTAATCCCAACAAAAAGGGATCCTTTTCTTAAGTAATTTGAGAGAGAGTTGATATTTATTAGCTAATTGGGTAATGAAGTATCAAATAGATTGGAGCTTGCCATATAAGCTTCATAACTTAGTTAAGTTAGTGGGTGGTAACATATATACAATGGCTATGATCTTAGTGGGGTTTATTTCTATTCCCCATATTGACACAATAAATCCTAACAATTTTCCAAATTTGACTCCAAATACACATTTATCAGGATTTAGACAGACCTTATATTCATGAAGCCTATCAAATATCCATCTTAGATAAAAAATATGATCTTCTTCCTCAATGGAATACCCAATAATTTCATCCACATAGTATTGCATAATATCATGCATCATATCATGGAATACATATATGATGTCTCTCTGATAAGTTGCACTAGCATTTTAAAAACCAAAAGGTATTACTTTCCAATAGAAAGTGCACCATGGCATAATGAAAGTGTTTTTAGGTTAATATTTAGGTGTAATACAAATATAATTATATCATAAAAATCTATCCATTAGGGATAACATCCCACTCCTAGCTATAAAATATACTATTTGATCCATATTAGGAAGAAGGAAATCATATTTGGGGCATGTTGCATTAATGTCCCTAAAATTTGTGTAAACTCTTATATTTTGGCTTCCTTATTTGCCACAAGAATGATGTTAGATATCCTATCAAAATAATTTAAGGATTAAATAAAACCAAAATATAAGAGTTTTTGAAGCTCTTCTTTGACTAATAGAGCAAATTTAGGGTGCATTTTCCTGAGCTTTTGTTTTACAGGATTTGCATCAGTATGAAGTAGTAAGTGATGCATGACCATGGATGAATCTAGAACTGGCATATCTACATAATACCATGCAAAAATATCTAGATATTATGATAATAAGTTCATAAATTTGACTTATTTTTATTTTAACGCAACTCCTATTCTAACCATGTGAGGATTGGTTTCAATACCAATATTAATGTTTAAAGTTTTCTCAATCACCATTTGATATTCTCTCTCAAAATAAGGAGTGGGTGAAACACCAATTTGCCTTATATCTTAAAGAGAGAGATCAAAATGTTCATATTGTGAACTATAAGCTTCAATGTTCACTATACAGGGGATAGAACTATCAAAAGAGAAGCCATTATTTACTACATCATCATACGCTATGTCACAGAGAACATCCTCTTCAGTACACTCTTTAGGAATTGTAATTAAATTCTGATAAACTAATAGAAGCATAGTGCAATAAATATTTGAGGGAGAAGAGATCCCTCATCTTATTCTATCCATTCTAAAATTTGACAACTTTCCAAATACTCAACATAGGTGATTAAATGATCATCATTGTTAGATAGCAAATGTTGGTTTTTTTTTGGGATGTAGCCTAGGCCACATAATGCTAGCCAAATGTTAGCATCCAATGGCTCACATATACCATTTTTTAAATAATCTAAGCCTTTTTCTTTGTAGCCCATACTACACATGATTTTCTTGGGAATCGAGAACTCATCTAATGAGTAGAAATGGGTAACATGGTTTTCTTCAAGATTTAATTTTTTTCCAATAATAGTCTCATCTATCGTATACCCAATAGAAATGAAGACATAATTACCTAAGTGGTAAACATCTCCTTTCTTATGGGGTAATACCATTGTTCGAGGAGATGGTGGGAGCTTAGATAAGATGAGAGAATATTGTATGGCTAAATATTTATCATTTGATGATAGGGATAATATGGACAAATCAGGTGTAGGTTTGTCCATAAGGGTATATGATGTGGATGGATCATTTGTATGAAAAAATGAAGTTGTGTTAGAATGGGAGGAAGAGGGTTGATGGGATGAATATGGTTGTTGAGATGAAGAATATGAATCTATTGTAGATAAAGCAGGACAATGATTAGAGGGTGATGATGAGGATAAAGATGGACAAAAGGGAATATCAACAGGTTTAGCCATTACACAAAGCTTAAAAGGTCTAGGGTCACAATGGATGGTGACTAGCTGATTCTTAAATTTAAACTTTACACATTGGTGTAATGTAGAAGGGACTACCCTAATTGCATTAATCCATGGATGGCCCAAAAGGATATTGTATGATGTTGGACAAGGTACAACATAAATACATGTATCTAGGATTATAGGACCAACCTGCAATGGGATGAATATCATACCACATGCTTCTTGAATTTTATCATTAAAAGAGTTAAGTATCATATATATTTTCCTCAAATCCTTATCTTAAAATCCAAATTTTATGAAGACATCATATGTGCAAATGTTGAGATAGGATCCATTATCTATCAACACTCTCTTAAAAACAACATATCCAATCCATGATATAATGTAAATAGGATTATCACTATGTAGGTTGTGAGGAGATATATCCTCATTATGAAAGTCTATGTAATATTTTTTGTGAGATGCTACTACATTAACTATAGCAGTAGGATTGATGTCTTGGGGCACCATTATCTTACTTAAGGAATTCATCAATTCCTCCCTATGAATAGGAGAGGATCTAAGCAATTCCAAAAGGAAAATTCTAGTGGGTGTGTAGGCAAACTGATCATTGATATCAAAAGGTTTTTGTTTAGATTTAATTACATGGTTACCCTTTTGAGGTACCATCAAGATCAAAGGAACTTGAATAGGTTCACTTGGTTACAATGATGAATATGGTGTTGGGGTTGTTGGTGTTTGAGATGGTTGTGATTCTTGGGCTTGAGGTTGTTGTCTAGTTATAGTGCTAATCATACCCACTATATGATCAGGAGGATAAGTTGATATGGCTTGGATGGGGTGAGGTCTATGAATTACTGCTTGCTTTAATGGGAGTAATTGATGCATAGATGGATGAGTGGTTAAGAATATCACAAAGGGTTCCTCAAGAACAAGCAAATATGTGATGGGTATCACTAGTTTTGAAGCATCCTATAAACTATTAGATTGAAGTGAACTAATGTCAACCTTAGATTCTAACTCACTTTCAAAGTAATCAAATATCAAAGACTGAGATTCTTCTTCTTGATCACTCTCACTTGTACTAGGTGATTGAACAGGTAAAAATGTACTTGGTGGAGATTATAGTATTGGAATACCACTAACCACACCCACATATCATGCTAGCGGTAGCATATTTTGATAATAAATTTGATTTACTACCTCTTTACCATGATTAGGTAATAGATTTTAAAAATATCTAAATTATGGTTAGCATTTTGTGCATGTTGTATAGGATGTTATGTGGTCGACGGAGGATTGGGGTCTATGGGAGCTCCCTCTACCTCCAATAAACCACTATTAATTAAATATTGCACTAAGTGCTTCAATTTGTTACACATATTTATCACATGTTCATCAAATCTATGAAAATCATAGTGTTTTGCACGCTCATACCATTTGTCGATGGTATCAGGTTACTAAATCTCTAACAACTCTATCATACCTCTTTCTAAAAATTGTGGTAGAACCATGGACAATGGTTGATTTAGTCTTGTGAAGTTACATGGAGGAGGTTTCTAGGGTGCTTTCAACACCATATTTTACAAAATATTAGCCACATTTGTGTTCATAGGAGGCCTATTATCCGTAACCCCATATCCTACTATGTGTTTGTTATTATATTATTTTTTGGATGGTTTTTCCTCATATTTTCTTTTTAGTTATTCTCTCTTGATGAGAGCCTCTTCTATTCTCCTAGATAAATCAATGGATTAATCAAAGGAGGTTAGGGTGGCATTTACCAATTCATAGGAAATATGCTCTTGTAGATTTCCAATAAAAATTTCTAGCATTTATCTAGGAGGTAGGATAAAATGTAGCTTCCCTAAAAGTTTTTCCATCGTGCCAAAAATTCAGAAAAATTTTCTTCCTTTCCTTGTTTTAAATTGTATATATATTTAATAGTCACATGTCTTGTTATATAAGCTCCAAATTGATGCACAAACAATTCAATTATTTCTTCAAATTTCCTTAGGGAATGTGTCGACAGCTAGTAGTACCATTCTAAGGCTATACCCCCAAGACTTATAGGGAATATATTTAGTAATAGCCTATCATCATAGGCAATGTCATGGTATGTTGTCCTAAACATTTTGGATCTTCAGTTACCTTGTAGATAGGAAGGACTAGTATGGGTAAATGTTTAGGATACGGTTGGGTGGCCACTATGGGATGCAAAGGTTGGTTATACATATCTTTATAGTTATATGTAGGACAATATGGATCCATATGATCTAATTGTGAAGCTAACTATTTTACTATAGTTTTGAGATGGTGTTTTTATACATTGTGAAAACTTGGTGCTACTATATTTCCTTGAGGAGGATAGTAGTTGGCTTGTGTAACTATATAAGGATTCATAGTTGGTACTGTGATACTATTGTGCATAGGATTAGGAAAATAATTGTTGGTAAATGAATATGGGTATGTTTGATGAGGCCTGGAAATGCCTCCATCATAGCATGTTTTGAACAAATAAAACTTGCCTAAAACTCTATGATTTACTTTATATACTAGTTAAGTTGATCTAATATGTTGTGTATTGATTGTTTGCATGATAGATGTGTTTGGAATATTATATGCTGATTTTACAGTTTTTGTGTATTTTTATGTCACTTTGCCATGACCTGTTACATAAGAGATATGCTTAGGCTGATAGAAACACTTTACTATTCTTATTTTTATGTTTCTCAAGCATTAATTTCTTTGAATTTAGCAAATAGTGCAAATAACTGTTACTGTGCAAAAAAAATTGGTTTTTCTGTGTAAATTCCAGCCAACTACCAATGAATGGCAAGGCATGGAATTCACACATGAAGAAGAATGAAGGTTATTGCAATCTTATCCTGAGGACTAATCAACCTGAGAAATGCATCTGAGATCAATTTAAGAGTACATAGTTGGTAATTTCGAAGATCTTCGGATTGATAAATATAGTCTCTTCGAATTGAGCGAATATCTTTGGATTGAGCCACTTAGCTCCGGATTGAGAACATAAAGCACTTTTTGACCTGTTGACTGATTTTTGATGGTGGAAAAAGGGAAAGAAGGATGGGGAGGTTAAATTAAAATATCTCCCATATAAATTTTCCATCCTTGCCATCCAAAGCCACAATTTATGGAAAATATCCTCTTATAGGATAAACCCAGGGAATACTGCAGAATAATAGGAATTGATTTGCAGAGTATATTTTCTGTTGTAATTAGATTTTAGGCATCTATAAAATATAGCTCCTATCCATATTTATCTAATAATAATAATATTAGAAATAGTAGTAGAGAAAATATAGATAGAGAATAAGCAAGAAAACTGGGATTGTTACAGTTTTGTAACAGGTTTTAGCAGCAGATTTGTAATCATGTTCTGAATTAATAAAGTACAAGTTTTTCTATTCATTCTATTATGTTTGAGTGTGAGTAATATTTAGAGAGAGAGGAAATCATACCTTCTTATAGAAAATGAGGTTGGCCACTTCCAGACCTAGGAGGAGGACTAACATATAGGATTTGTTCTAATTTTGCTACAACAAAATAAACTGTGAAACTTGTCAATTTCATTCTCTTGTAGTAGTTAACATCCATTTCAGTCCTAATAATTTATTTTCTATTCAAGATACTTTTGTGATGTCATTCGTAGTATATATAATTAGTCTTTTTACTTTCCAACAACTTTCCAATTTACTGTAATTTCTATTTCTAGCAATTTACAATTTTTTGCAATTTTCTTGCATTATTGTTTTTGTTGTCAACCCCTACACAGAAGATTGACAACCTTCTTTTATAGAGTATTGACAGGACTTAATTTTAGTTTTTATTATTGCAATAGTAAATATACTTTCACTTTGCAACTGTAATTAGGTTTCAAATTCTGCAATTGTAACTAGGGTTTTAATTCTGCAATTTAATTATATTTTATTCTTGCAACTATAACTAAGGTTTCATTTCTGTAATCAGCAATTAGTTTTTATTCTTGCAATTAGATTAAAGTTCAATTTATGCAATTTATATGTAGAAGAGACCTAAAAACCCCCACACAATCAGTTCCACCAATAATACTTGTTGCTCCCAATTGACCTTA
The DNA here is from genome assembly GCA_028583015.1 of Wollemia nobilis. Lineage (NCBI taxonomy): Eukaryota > Viridiplantae > Streptophyta > Pinopsida > Araucariales > Araucariaceae > Wollemia > Wollemia nobilis. The sequence continues at coordinate 4,987,571 of JAQPPZ010000672.1, read as the reverse complement.
AATTATAGCCTTGTTCACTCCTTATTTTGTAGATAGCCTTGTACACTGCCCTGGATTGACAAATTCATTGAGAATTAATGATGTGCTTAATGAAAACGCATAATTTTGACATTTTTGCCAGGGAGAGTGTTGTTAGAATGTGTCAACAGTTCAATAGTTGTTAAATAGACCGAGTTATGAAAATTTAGGGTAAAATCTGAATATAACAGCTGGTTAAGTAACAATTATTGACTTATAATTTATGTCATTAATGAGTAGGACTAAGGACGAAGAAGGCAAAATTATCCAAAGAGATCCCTGGATTATTCCATTGAGAATATCTTCACTCCTAAGGGGTGAATCACCTATGTTTGAACTACCAGAAAAACTAAAACAAAAACCACCAGCTTCATCATCACCAGAATCTCCTGAGCAAGAAAAATTACCAAAATCATTATCAATAGAAGGTTTTGGACCTCTTGAGAAAGTAATTTGTATAGGCTTAACTATTTCTGAAGAACAGGAAATTATGGCAGAAAGAGGTAATCCATATGGGGATGACCAGCATGGTCATGTCCATAATGAAAATGATCAATATGTGCTCCAACCTCCTAAAACATTTGAATATCCTATTCTTCTGAATCCCACATAGAACTCTCCCATGAAAAAAATCTCACCTTCAGTGCTTTCAACCTTTCGGGGTGTTACATATAAAGATCCTAATCAGTTTCTGTTTGAGTTCAAAGTAGTGTGTCAAACCTATGACTATATAAATGATAATAAAAAACTCAAGGTTTTTCCTTCAACACTCAAGGACTCAGCATTACACGGGTTCATGAGCTTACAGCCATATTCCATCCAAACTTGGGATCAAATGGAGACTATGTTTTTATACAAGTATCAAGAGTATTATCGAGTAAGGAATAGGAAAGATGAGTTGTTCAGAATTAAACAAGAAGATGATGAAACATTAGAAGATTACCTTGATATATTTGTGTTTGTTCAAATAAGGTGTGGACTAGGAGAACCAGAATTGTGTAAAACCATTTTTCTAAGAGGATTACAATATGAATCCATAGAGGTATTAGATTTTATGGAAATAGGGATGTAAGTACTCGTAATATGGATAAGATTGTGGATATTTGCAGAAATTACTCTTGCACTAGGTAGAAAAGAAAGAAAAATAGTACAAATGGCACTGATATGAAGGACCTAATAGAGGACTTAAAAATTTTAATACTGATATCCTGGTACAATTAAACACATCTCTAGGAGAAATGTTTGCTAAAGAAAAAACCATAGAACCTTTAGCAATTTATTGCCCAAGATGCAGGAATAAACATGCCTTACAGGAATGTCCTCTAAACAAAACATCCATTTCAGCCATTTGTAGTATTTGCTCAAAAGGAAATTTGACTGACAAATGGCATTTGCTACCACAACTAAAAATTGTCCTAGAAACTCAAATAGAAGAACTCAATTATGTGGGACCAAGACAAGGGTGAAACTTTCAATAGTATCAAAATACCCCTTGTTTTACTACAAATTGGGGAAACAACCATGGAACCATGTCTTGGGGATAGTCAGAACCACCCCAACGTCCTTGGAATTATTCTCAATGGAAAAATTATCAAGAATGGCCACATATAGGTTGGAATAATCCATCTTGGAATCAAAACCAGAATAACCCATCATGGAATAAAAATAACCCACCATGGACTCAGAATCAAAGTAATCCATCTTGGATGCAAAATCAACAGCAGTGGGGTCAACAATACCAGTCCTATCCAAGGCAACAAATAAATCAAGGTCAAACTCAAAATTTGCTGCCTGCACCAAATCAAAATTTTCAAGGAAAACCAAATCAACAAATTCAACAGGTGAAACAACCTCAATTACCAGTTCAACCTATAATAAATCCAAATAACACAAGGCAGGTAGCTCCTTCCTATATGGTTGATTCTGAAGGAAATTTAGATATGCAAATTTTGGATTGTAGCAATATACAACTACATTCAGAGAAAGTTTTACCTGAACCTATTATAATTGAAATGAAAGAAGATGAAATTCAAGAACCTATTGAACCAAGCAAATTCAAACCAACAATGAAAAAAGAAGAAGAAAAAAAAGAACCACGGGCATAATAGTTACCTTCATCAGGGATAATTCCATACCCTGAGAGACTTAACACTACAACAAAAAATTTTGAATTAGAGTTAGTGAAAGAACTTAGAAAATTAACCATATCACTGCCCTTATTGCAAGCCATTAAGGATATACCTGTGATTAAAAGAACTATTTGAGATTTGTGCAATAGAAGAGCAGGAAGAAAAAAGAAAGCATTTCCTAAAACTATTCATGTTGAAGGAAAGATAGCTGATCTCTTCTCATGAAAACTAGTACCTCCAAAGTATAGTGACCCAGGAAGTCCAATTATCATAGTGATCATAAGCTCAGTACTAATATCAAATGTCTTATTTTATATAAGGGCTACAATAAATATCAAGACCAAGGATACAATGGAACAATTACAGCTCAAACATCTCAAGCCCACATTCATAGTTTTAGAAATGGCTGATAGGTCAATTGCAAAACCTGAAGGTATCATTGAATATGTCCCTATAGAAGTTTCTTCTTGGGAATACCCTATATATTTTTTGGTTTTACAGCCAAGAAACTCAGCACATGGCTATCCCATTATCCTAGGAAGACCTTGGCTTTCAACTACAGCAACCTTTATAGACTGTAGATCTAGAAAAATGACAATTTCAAATGGTATTGACCTAAAATAGATTTCTCTATATCCTCCTGCAAGACCTTTAAGCAATTTCATAGGTTAGTTATTGTTTCCTGACTTAAATGAAGAACCAGAAGAGGTTATTTCCACACTAGCCACCTTGGTAGTAAGGGAACACACAAAAGGCCTCCATGACACAAAAATTTTAGAAAATGAAACAGTACTAATAAATGTTCTACATGAACAAGGGTTAGAAGAGGAAGCAGCCAATATCAATAAATTGCTAGTGAGAGAAGAAGGTCAAATTTCTAAAGAAATGCCATCTATACCATCACAGGAAACATCTGTTTCACTACCACATGGGTGGCATCATCACTTGATCTTCCCTTCTCATTGTTCCATATAGGATATGCTTCCATTAAAAATAAATGAGATAGAAACTTCTTATGTCCTCCCATATCATCATTGTACTCTTAATTCCCTAGTCAATAATTGTGAAGAAGTAAATTCAGTCCTTCTAAATACAAAACAAATAGAAGTCCAACCAAGAAAATTTATGAACATAAATAGCCAACTTACTAGGGAAGAGGAAGAAAAATTGGCAGTTATTTTACAGAAGCATATCCATGCTTTTGCTTGGAATTACAAAGATATGTCAGGGATTCATCCTAATGTATGTACTCATAGAATTTATACTGAAGATGTCAAGCCTGTAAGACAATCTCAGAGAAGACTGAATCCTGCCTTGAGGGATATTATGAAAGAAGTAGGATTCATTTACCCAATTTTTGATAGCCGGTGGGTCTCTCCATTGGTTATAGTACCAAAGAAAAATAGAAAAATGAGAGTATGTATAGACTATAGAGAACAAAACAAAGTGACATACAAAGATCATTTTCCATTGCCATTCATAGATCAGGTGTTATATACTCTTACTGGAAAGAAATATTTTTGTTTTCTTGATGGATTTAGTGGATATAATCAAATTCAAGTTGCACCTGAAGATCAAGATAAAACAACCTTTACCTATCCATGGGGAAAATTTTCCTATAGGGTCTTACCTTTTGGTTTGTGTAATGCCCCAACAACATTTCAGCGAGTAGTGTTAGCTATATTTTCTGATATGACTACCAACATTGTTGAAATATACATGTATGATTTCACAGTCTGTGGACAGACTTTTGACTTTACATTGGAATACCTTGATAAAGTTTTAACTTGCTGTGAAACCTACCAGTTATCCTTAAATCCAAAAAAATGTTTTATGATGATGGAGGAAGGAATAGTTCTTGGTCATAACATCTCTCCTCAATGGATCCAGGTTGATCCAAAGAATGTGGAAATTATCAAGAACCTTCTTCCTCCTAAAACTTAGACTGATGTCAGAAGCTTCCTAGGACACATTGGTTTTTCCTGCAGGTTTATTCCCAGCTTTAGCACAATATGCCATCCCATGTTTTCCCTATTGACTAAATATTCTAAATTCTCCTGGATTGCAAAGTGTCAGGAATCATTTGAAGCTCTGAAAGAAAAATTAGTAACTCCACCTATGTTAAGAGGACCTAACTGGACATTACCATTCCACATATAGACTGATGCTTCCAATACTGCAATTGGAGCAGCATTGGGACAAATCGACAATGGTGAACACTATGCTATCTACTACATTAGCAAGAACTTGACAGGAGCTAAAAAAATTATACCACAACTGAGAAAGAATTCTTTGCAGTAATCTATGCCATCAATAAATTCAGGAATTACATCATAGGTTATCAAATATTCATTCACAAATATCACACAACCATTAAATATTTGATGAATAAGCCTATGGTGAGTGCAAGGATTATTTTTTGGTTACTGATGCTATAGAAATTTGATATCACAATAATCAATAAACCAAGAAAATATAATGTTGTAGTAGATTTTTTGTCTAGGTTGTAGAACACAGAGGAAGGGGAATTAGTGGAGGACACTTTTCCAAATGAAAAATTATTTGCTATATCTATCCAATCACCTTGGTTTGCAGATATACCAACTATTTGGTCATAGGTAAAGTTCCCCCACATTTTACTTCTAAACAAAGAAAACAATTTATCAAACATAGCTCTTCTTTTGAATGGATTCAAGGTATGCTTTTCAAGAGTAGTCCTGACCATGTGTTACGTAGGTGCATCCAAAAGGATGATGTATATGATATACTTAGGGATTTTCATTATGAACCCTCCAATGGACACTATTATGTAAAAAGCACAATTAGGAAAATTTTAGGAATAGGATATTATTGGCCATCTCTTCACAAGTATGTGAAAAAGTACATCAGGCATTATGATGCATGCCAAAGAATGGGGAAACCCACTCACACAAATGAAATGCCACTACAGCCTCAAGTGGTTTTAGAACCATTTGAGAGGTGGGCACTTGATTTTGTGGGACCTATTGATCCATATTCTCAAGGAAAGGTGCATATTCTGGTATGCATTGATTACCTGACAAAGTGGGTAGAGGTGCATGCTTTCAAACATGCTCATGAAGAGAAGGTTGCTGATTTCTTGTATAACCAATTTTTTTAGAGATTTGGAGCTCCATGGTCTATCACCACAGACCAAGGACCCCAATTTGCATCTAAATTTATTGAGGCTTTTACAGAGTTGTATGAAATTAAACATAGGAAATCATCACCTTACCACCCATAAGAAAATGGCCAAGTTGAGGTAAAAAATAGAGAATTGGAATGGATCTTGACAAAACTAGTAGCTGTTCATAGGAGAAATTGGCTAGATAAATTACCTGAAGTAGTTTGGGCTTACAATACTACTTGGAAATCCACTACTGGATTCACACCTTATGAACTGGTTTTTGCTAAAAAGCCCCTCTTACCTATTTAATTTGAGCTACTAACATTGCACACAACATTGGAAATTGGAATTGAATTGTCATAGGCACAGGCAGATAGGATTTTGCAGCTGAATGCATTGGATGAAATTTGGTTGGATGCTCTGCACAAAACTAAAGTAATTTAGGAGCAGAGGAAGTCGTGGCATGATGGCCACCTGCAATAGAGAAAATTTCAGCAAGGATATTGGGCTTTGCTATTTTATTCTCACTATGTGGACTTCCCTAGAAAACTAAGGACTAGATGGCTTGGACCATACCAGATTGAAGAAGTATTTGACAACGGAGCAACTCACCTCTCTCCCATTGATGATTCATGGAGAAATTTGGTAGTGAATGGACATCGCCTTCGAGTGTACCATACACCTCTGACTAAGGAGGAGTTATTGCAACAACTTGATAGCTTGGATGCACAATAGGTAGAAGAGATTCCCTCTTCCACCACAATTTCCATAGATTGAGCATAATCATGGATTTCAAGAAAACAAAAAAATACAAAAAAAAATTAGAAAATCAGAAAATAAAAATATGAATAAATTCTGGTTGTGAATTCCTTCATGGGCATAATCAGAATAAAAAAAAGAAAAAAAAAAGAGAAAAGGAGAGGTAAAAAAAACCAAAAAAAGAAGAAAAAAAAAAGAGAGAAAAATGAATAACTCAACAGTGAAAACCTTTTTCTAAGGCACTACTGAGTTGGTATGAATGAAAATCAATTTTATGGCATGCATAACCTTGAAAAATTTTGAGTCACCATTGTAGAAATTCACCAACTACATTTTTTTTTGAAGTATTGAAGTAAGCCTCAGCAGAGCATCAACAAAAGCAGTCATCTTTCAAAAACTTGCATTAACTTGTTTTAACCAGGTATATGTTTCTTGCACTTTTCTCATTGTAAATATTTGATATCTAGTTTATGACAATTAACCATTAGTATAAAAGTGTTCATAAGAGTTGGCATAAATAAAACATGTTTTAAAAGAAGAATGTTGGTTTCTGCTGTATCTTCGGAATGATTGCTACATTGTATCTATGGAATGACTGTTGCATTGTATCTTCGGAATGAAGCTTTGTCTTCGGATTAAAAATTGTCTTCGAAATGACAAGTCCAACCTTGTCTTCGGATTGAAAATTATCTTTGGAATGACAAGTCCAGCCTTGTCTTCGGATTGAAAATTATCTTTAGAATGACAAGTCCAGCCTTGTCTTCGGATTGAAAACTATCTTCGGAATGACAAGTCCTGCTTTGTCTTCAGAGTGAACCTTTGTATTTGGAATAAAAATTATCTTTGGAATGAAATTTAATCTTCGGAATGAGCACTTAATGTTATGTTTCCACGTGGCATCCAAGGAGGAAGAAAATACACGATCAACAAATTTTTTGACTCCATGTGATCATTGAAACATGTCAGCTGGTTCATGATGATATTTGTCTCATCTCGAGGAAGTACAAAATTATGGGGAAAATAACTAATAATGTGCCACCACTATTCATTGCTGATAACCACGCATGTGGGAAAATTGCGTGTAGATAGGATGAGCTAAGGAGATTTGATGACAAGGATGTCTATCCAATGATTGATGGATAGGTTTCCAAGTTAGAAATAGGGAAGCGTGTCACTCTTCATTCCAAATATGTAATCACTGATGCAACATGATTACAAGAATTTATTTCCGAATAACATAACATTGCAAATCCAAAGAGAAAACCTTGTAATTCTATAGAAACTAGAAACCAGTGACCTAGCAAACGGCTATATCAGCAGAGGTAAGCAATATTTTCAGCACAACAAAAACATAAAAATGGGATGAAAGATAAAAATGGAACCAATAGATACTGCCATCCTTCGAGATATTCCATAAGTGTTGCAAATTTTTGAATATGGAGGGTTTATGCCATTTTTAGATAAATTCAATGGAAGCTCTGAATATTTGGCTGTCAAATTTGCCCACACATTCAGAAACAACAGGATGCACATCAATGACATGATAATTGAGGTAACATTTGAATTTCTTAGTCAAATTACTGAACTTCCATTAGAGGGTATTCAAATTTCTAGAACTAGCAAGAATAAACTAGCAAACATAGTTAGTCAATTTCTAGAAGAATATGATGAATAACCATAATACTTGATAAATAACATGTGTAAGGGTGTAAAGATGACTAGATTGCAAAAACCCTAGGATGAAGTAGCCACATGGGTAATCAAGTTTTTAACTTGTGAAGGACAATATGTAGTTTTATCGAGGCATCATTTTAAAATTTTGAACCACCTTAGACATGGTAGGCAACAACCTGAGGTTAGGGTAAATATTCCCCTATATCTGCACCAAAAGCTATAAAATATGGCAAAATGCTATCAGGAGGGAAAATGGAGCCCTCGCCACCATGGTATTATCAAATTGATCTACAAGCATCATTTCAGATGAAACCTAAGAAGCTTTGATAGGTTTTACTCTGCTCTAACTGATGTAGTCTTCAAAAAATAGGATGAGGAGGAAGAAGACACAGATGCTGCTGCAGAGGAGGAAACAAATGCTACTACAAATATTGTTGCAAAAGCAACAGAGTACCTTTCCCTAGAACATTTAACCTCACAAACTAAGATATGGTCTGGAACTGGCAATAGAAAAGGAAAATAGAAGAGGGTCCATTTTTTTGAGAATATTGTTGATCTGACAAAACAAGGGAGTGAAGTTCCCAACAAAATTGGAGAAGAGACAAAAGTGGAAGTAGAGGAAATTCCACCAGAACCTGATACAATTCCTACAGCCCCTATTGACACAAGAAAACAGAGTAAGAAGAGAAAGTATACACGAGGAACCAGGAGGTCTACAAGACTCCACCTAAAAGAAATAGAAAAATAGACGATTAAAGAGGAAAACAACCAAGGCAGTCTTGATGTCACATAAATACAACCAGCCACTGTAAATACCACCTTGGAGTATTTTTCAAATTTTTTTGAATAGTTGGTTGAGGAAGAGTCTGGACAAGACAATTTTTAAATTGATGCAAACTTGGATGCAATCATAGATAACCTTATGGAACCTTTTGAACAAGACCGGACAATTGAAACAAAAAGTGAGATAATGGTTGAGCAAGAAACTATAGATAATTTGTCTACATCAAATTCTAAATTAGAAGAAGAGGAGGTGGACATTGCAGAATAGTTGAGAGCAACCAAGAGTGTGATTAAAACACAAACCATATGGGTTTAGGAGAAGGAAAATATCATTGAAAAACATTAAAAAATAATTGCAAAGTTACAGCAGGAAGTGGAGGAACTAAAGAGCAGACTATTACAATTTGAAAAATAGTCAACTACAGTAGATAATGAGGAAAAGTTGGCTCAATTATTGCTTGTATTATCTAGGGTAGATAATTCTTCCCCCTTGATAGATGCATATTTGTATGAAAACACAAGAGCTCATTCTGAAGTAGTGCCCTTCCATTTCGAAGCAACACCTCAATCTGTTGAAACTCCAAAATCAATCAGGATCCTAGAAAAGAATATCTATGGAGAGTCATAGCAGCTATGTCTACAAGAAACACTAGCACAAGAGCATTTTTAATAGCAATATGAAAATAATCAAGTAATTTCTCCTCTGAATTAGATTTCTATAGAAGTAAGGATACAAGTAGAATTGTTATCATATGTCCAACTAGTAGAAGTGGCAGAAAAAGGGGTACAGGTGGAACTATTGCCTAAGTTTCAACCTGTAATTAGACCACCCAATACTGTATCCTTGGAGTAGTATAATATAGACATTGCTAACTAGATGATCAAATATGAAAAGCTTGCCACACAGGTTGAGAAATTGAAACTGGTAGGAAAATTTTGGAGACAAAGGACACAGAAATTAGTGCATTGAATGAAAAAGTAACTAACCTATGTTAAATTGCTAAATTTTTGGTTCAATTCAGAATACCTGCCAGGTTTTACAGTCTCATTCTGAAGGAGAGATATCTAAGATGGCAAGTTATGAGAATTAGCTTAGGTCTCCACTATAAACTGGAAAAAGCTGAAGATTTTTTGGAATCTTACTTCAACAGTCCTACAGAGTAGAAAAACTTGCTATGTGAGTTATTTCTGCACAAATTTTTCATTCTAGAGGATGTAGATTTCCACCCCCATATTTGCATAGGAGATGTGAAATTAAGAGCTTTTATTTCTACCTTACAAAATCAGTTTTATTGGGACCAACAAAAAAGGCAAAATAAGGAAATTGAATTAAGAGCTAAATTTTTAGTCAGAACAATTCAGCCAAATCATCTGATTATCACCAGACAATATTTTCTAATGATGAACAAGGACGATATCAAAAGGATGTATTTGAGAAATTTGAGGGACTGTGTAACTAAATTATAGAATTTCTGTAATGACAATTTTGTTCCAGAATTATCACATTGTAGAAACAAATGGGCAAAAATTTCCATGTCTTTATAGAAAGGGGAGCCTATCTCCCCCATTAATCTGGAATGGTCTAGAAGAAGAGTAGAAGGGTGATACAACTTATTGAAATTATGCAGCATAACTGGGTAGGTCTCATATTTAGGCCTCCAACCATAATTACTCCAGTTCCCTACTATTTTGAAGAGGATCCTCAACTAGATGAGCAGTTTGAAAATTGGCTCAGAAACCTTCAAGAGAACAGAGGATACTATATAGGCAAAAAGTTGTTCTACAGATCATGGAACTTGAATATGGATATCTGTGATTCTATAGCCCATCAGAATGCATGAGGGCATGCATTAATATAAGTTGGGGGGAAAATTATGAGGCCTGGAAATGCCTCTATCATAGCATGTTTTGAACAACTAAAACTTGCCTAAAAATCTATGATTTACTTTATATACTAGTTAATTTGATCTAATATATTGTGTATTAATTTTTTGCATGATTGATGTCTTTAGAATATTATATGCTGATTTTTATAATTTTTGTGTAGTTTTATGTCACTTTGCCATGACCTGTTACATAAGGGATATACTTAGGCTGATAGCAACACTTTACTATTCTTATTTTGATGTTTCTCAAGCATTAATTTCTTTGAATTTAGAAAATAGTTCAAAGAACTATTACTTGTGCAAGCAATCGAGTTTTCTGTGTAAATTCCAGCCAACTACCAATGAATGACAAGGCATGGAATTCACACATGAAGATGAATGAAGGCTATTGCAATATGATCTTGAGGACTAATCCACCTAAGAAATGCAACTGAGATCAATTTAAGAGTACATAGTTGGTCATTTCGAAGATCTTTGAATTGAGAAATACAGTCTCTTTGAATTGAGTGAATATCTTCGGATTAAGCCACTTAGCTCCGGATTGAGAACAGAAAGCACTTTTTGACCTGTTGACTGATTTTTGACGATGGAAAAATGGAAAGAAGGATGATGAGGTTAAATGAAAATATCTCCCATCTAACTTTGTCATCCTTGTCATCCAAATCCACAATTTATGGAAAAGATCCTCTTCTAGGATAAACCCAAGGAATACTGCAGAATAATAGGAATTGATTTGCAGAGTATATTTTTTATTGTAATTAGATTTTAGGCATCTATAAAATATAGCTCCCGTCTAGGTTGATCTAATAATAATAACAGTATAAATAGTAGTATAAAAAATATAGATAGAGAATAAGCGAGAAAACTGAGACTATTATAGTTCTATAACAGGTTTTAGCAGTAGATTTGTAATCATGTTCTGAATCAATAAAGTACAAGTTTTTCTATTCATTATATTATTTTTGAGTGTGAGTAATATTTAGAGAGAGAGGAACTCATACCTTCTTCTATAAAAGGAGGCTGGCCACTTCCATACCTAGGAGGAGGACTAACAAACATGTTTTGTTCTAATTTTGCTACAACAGAATAAGCTGTGAAACTTTTCAATTTCATTCTCTTGTAGTAGTTAACATCCATTTCAGTCCTAATAATTTATTTTATGTCCAATATAATTTTATGATGTTATTATCAGTAGATCTTATTAGTCTTTTTTCTTTCCAACAACTTTCCAGTTTATTGCAATTTCCATTTCTAGCAATTTACAGTTTTCTGCAATTTTTTGCTATCAACCCCTGCACAGAATATTGACAACCTTCTGTTACAGAGTATTGACAGGACTTAATTTTAGTTTTCATTATTGCAATAGTAAACATACTTTCATTTTGCAACTGTAATTAGGTTTCTAATTATACAACGATAACTAGGGTTTTAATTCTACAATTTAATCAGATTTCATTCTTGCAACTGTAACTAAGGTTTCATTTCTATAATCAAAAATTAGTTTTCATTATTGCAATTAGATTAAAGTTCAATTTATGCAATTTAGAGGTAGAAGAGACCTAAAAACCCCCACACAATCAGTTCCACCAATAAGACTTGTTGCTCTCAGTTGACCTTAAATTATAGCCTTGTTCACTCCTTTCACAGATAGCCTTGTACACTACCCTGGATTGACAAATTCATTGATAATTAATGACGTGCTTAACGATAGTGCATCAATGTTGTGGGAATATAAGAATTTGAAAGTGGATAAGAATATGGAAATAAATTTTGTTGAGGAGATGATTGAAATGGTTGTGATTGTGGTAGAGATGGAATAGATATTTGTGAATAGGCCAGTTGTGAGGTTTGTGAATGAATGGAGTGAAAAGTTTGATTTATTTGTGATGTATAAACTTGTGAATGAGGATTATGATATTTATGAGCAAGTATATTATGAATATATTGTACAAATTAATTGTTATTAGTTGAAGAAACCTGTGGGGTTTGCTCAACAGTTACGGTTGAAGTGGTAGCATAAATAGGTTTTTGATGCATTGCTTCATGGGCATGGGTTTATGCATAAATACCTTGGGGCCATGTAAAATGAATAGTACTATGGGAAGAACTACCATAGGTGAGGCATTTAGGAAGAGGTAACTATCCAAAGTCACACCTGTGGATATCTTAGAGAGAGGGTGATGTCGAAAATCTTCCTCTAAAGATGCTTCAACTGAAGACTCACCTCTTGCAAGGTGATCTTCTACCTCAAAGGCTTGCATAAGAGCTAGATTATTACTGCTCATGAAGCCCAAAAATGGTCCATGGTTTGAAATTGAACTTCCCCCTTAGATCCTATCCTAGTTTAAAAGTGAATTTATCTAGCTTGCTCAACTCATTCAATTTGTTCTATTTGTTCTATTTGTTCTTCCTAATTTTATTCTTCTTCTATTTCAATGTTTTCCTCATTAGGGTTTTCAATATCAAGTTTGACTTTAGGAGTGGTCACAATCTCCTTACCATTCCTTAAATTCATAGGCATATTTTCTTTTGTTATTTCAATGATGCTTTAATTTTTTCAATAATCTCAAATTTCTACCAAGATTTTTTTTTTTAGATTTCCCTCTTGTTTTACTCACTTTTTTTTGGGTTTTTTATTTATTTATAACAATATTGAATATACTACATAATATTATTTAAATAGTTTGTGAATGTCATTGATGGGTTCTAACTATTATGGGGTCATGTAATGTTCTTCTTAAATTGTAAAATCTTTTTTCAAAAGTGTGCAACCTCGGGAAGCGCGCACCCTTATTCTACTTGCAATATTATTTTAAAATGAAATGAAAGACCATGAAATGCATATAACAAAAAAAATAAAAGAAAGATCCTTTTATTTATATTGAACCCCAATTACATTTCGGTCCCTCTAAGGGATACCCATTTCTATACAATGATTTACCCTTGCATAATAATGATGAATAAAATGTTCCCTTGCAAAGGGGTGGTGTGCTTTCATAGGATTCTCGATATTGCACACGAAACTATATGAGGGCTTACAGATGTCTCCTTCTCATTCTCTCATCCTAGAGGCATCTTGTGCTCTAAATATATTGAACAAATATTATGAACCTATAACCTACATGTATGGAAATAACAAAACATAATTAGTAGCATGAGTCACCTCTTTGAAAGAGGCTTTTATTAGCAAATATGATAATCCAGATAAATAAGTATAATGTGCATTGAAATATACCAGATCTAAGCAATATGCATATAAAAATTAGAAATATTAATCTAAATGCAATGAAATATTCAGATCTATGCTAAAGCTATGTAAATGAAATAATGATAAATAAATATCTCTTACTTAGAATAAAGGAATCAACCATTTTAAACCTGGCTATGACTATGGGCTGCTGTCAAATACAATGAAATCTGACTAAAAGGTTACCTCAGGTCTTATGGCTTATGTTAGTCAATACCTTGCTCAAATTAATGTTCAAGGGTCACCTGGTGTGTCTCCTACACTGATTCGTGGTTGGGAATGATGGATCTGAATACTGATGCATGGACGTGGCTCAGTCAGACGGTGCTCCAATGCTCCTCAAAGAGGTATAGATTGACTCTCCATTTTGATAGGGCTTCGATGCACACAATTTGAACTCTTTGTCCCCTCCTTTCCCTTCTTGGAAGTATGCATATGTATCCTTCCAAGTTTTAGATCTAGATATAGGACTTAGATTCTTGGGGAACCCAAAATCTAGATCTTCATACCAACTAATTGTTCCAGAGGGATGGTTTAGTCTTGGGTTGGCATGGAAGGGGTATTTAGGAGAAAATTTAGGAGTTTCTCATTGATATCCCTTTGAAATGCATATAAACTGCCATTACCACCCGTGATTTGGGCAATCCCTCATGGCAGTTTGCATTTTAGTGCTAGCCACTATCATCAAAAGTGGCTAGCTATGGCCACACTTAGATTTAGTAGCCAGGATAGGTAGCCACTCTGGTCAATAGCGACCAAGACAAAATGGGCTATAACTACCCCTTCTAAGTGGCTATGACCATTGTTTCTCTTGGAAAGTTCTAATATTTATTATATGGTTTGTGGATGTGACCATATGAGTAGTTTCCTAAATATGACACATTTTAGGTGTCTACAGATGTCCCTTTTTGGAATGCATGGTGGGAAAACACAACGTGGAGCAAAAATATATGACCTAAGGCCACATTGTAGGTTGTATGATGATCATTGATCTGATCAACATTGAATACCCCAGTCATGCAGGAGACGTACATCATAGAATCATTGCTTCCAACATAATGGAAGGCTTAAATTTATGGAAGTTTACACTCATTCATCAAGCGATCGGGTAGCTTTAGTACTACTATAGGTTCGAAATGAGGAGAGCTAAAAACTTAACTATCATGTTTTCTTTTTGCCCCAACAAAAGGTAAGCTTATGATAGTTGTTTGCAATGATACGTAAGATGAACATAATTTGACATGATTGAGATGATATTTTGTTGACTTTGATTATGATAGTTGAAAATTTTGACTACCCCCTCAAGTGACGAGTCGATGAGGAAAGGACAATAAATTAAGCAACGAGTTTCTTGACCAATATGATTGATTTGGATCCTTTTAGAGATTTGATTTGATGTTTTATTCAATGTTAGATGTACCAATCATGAAAAGAGCATACATCGTTGAATCATTACCTTCAATGAATTGAAGAAGTTGATTTTGGTAAGCTTAAGTCAAAATCCTAGCCTTGGCGGCAATTAGAAGATAAGCTTAAGTCTAATCCTAGCCTTGGTAGCAATTAGGAGATAAGCTTAAGTCTAATCCTAGCCTTGGCGGTAATTAGGAGATAAGATTAAGTCTAATCCTAGCCTTTGCAGTAATTAGGAGATAAGCTTAAGTCTAATCCCAGCCTTGGTAATAATTAGGAGATAATCTTAAGTCTAATCCTAGCGTTGGAAACAATTAGGAGATAAGCTAATTCTAATCCTAGCCTTGGCGGCAATTAGGATACAAGATTAAATCTAATCCTAGCCTTGGCAACAATTAGGAGACAAGGTTAAGATGAATCCTAGCCTTGGCAACAATTAGGATACAAGCTTAAGTCTAATCTTAGCCTTGGCAGAAATTAGGAGATAAGCTTAAGTCTAATCCTAGCCTTGGTGGCAATTAGGAGATAATCTTAAGTCTAATCCTAGCCTTGGCAGAAATTAGGAGACAAGCTTAATTCTAATCCTAGCCTTGGTGGCAATTAGGAGACAAGCTTAAGTCTAATCCTAGCCTTGGCTACAATAAGGGGATAATCTTAAGTTTAATCCTAGCCTTGGCAGAAATTAGGAGACTAGCTACCTGGTTTGCTTGAATTTGCTTTTGATATTTTATTTATTTACCCCAAGTAATGAGGGTGCATGATTGTCTTCGATAATTATTCTTGAATGAATGCACTTAGCTATGATTAAGCATTTAATTGTTGATTTAGATTATACATGTTATTATGACCAATGGGGTTAGCATATGCTATTGGAATATTTTGGGTGACCAAAGGGTTTATGGATACCTTTGGGGATTTTTGGGAGTTGACCAAAGGGGGTTATGATGCCTTTGGAGCCTTTTGGGTGACCAAAGATTTTATGGATACCTTTGGAACATTTTTGGGTGACCAAAGGGTTTATGTATACCTTTGGAGATTTTTGGGTGACCAAAGGATTTATGGATACCTTTGAAACCTTTTGTAAATTTACCAAAGGGTTTATAGATACCTTTGGGGATTTTGGGGCCTTTTGTGAATTGACCAAAGGGCTGGCGATGCCTTTGGAGCCTTTTGGGTGACCAAAGGGTTTATGGATACCTTTAGAACATTTTTGGGTGACCAAAGGGTTTATGTATACCTTTGGAGCATTTTGAGTGACCAAAGGGTTTATGGATACCTTTGGAACATTTTTGGGTGACCAAAGGGTTTATATATACCTTTGGAGCTTTTTGGGTGACCAAAGGGTTTATGGATACCTTTGGAACATTTTTGGGTGACCAAAGGGTTTAGGGTTTATGTATGCATATATGGATGCAATGGTGAATGTTAAATGCATGTTTTATTTTTATTTCAATTGTTTATGCATTTAATTTATGTGATATGATATGATATATGATGTGGAATGCAATGCATTAATTACATGAGGATGGTCTAATGCATATAACCCTATATGCTTTAATCATTTAAAACATAAGGAATGAATATGATATGAGTTTACAATCTAATGGGTGACACCACAGAATGTATAGCAATCATGAATGTAAATAATAATTCTTAAAATAAGAATTAATCATTTATGCATCCAAATGTGATATGAGATGATGTGATATATATGAAATTTATTTATAAGCTTATGTAAATTAAAAGATATCCCCAAAATAGTTAGTGGTTGTCTAAATGTCAGTGCTAAAATTCATCCAGTATCTATCATATTTCATGAACACCCTTTAATGAACAAAAACTCATAAAGAAAGTTGATGATTTGACTTATGGAATGATTTGTTGATGATTTTTGAGGTTTTCCATGAGACTCAGACACCCTAGTTACTCAATCAAAAGTTGTATACTGATCATATAGATCTTATGAAGGATAAAGTTCTATTATGAAGACCTGGATACTCATTATCCCTGTGTGTGGAAATGAATATATTAGATAAAACATAATCATACTCCAGTTCCATGTGGGATTCATGCAGTCCATTGTTGTATTGGGGATCCTCAAATGTTCATCCTCATCCTAGGTTGGACTTAGTTGGATTAGACCACTAGGTGGTACAAGACACCTAAATCTAGCTCTTCCACATGCAAATATTGGTCTGTACAATAGTGAGATGCTAATATGATAGACATATCATAATGCATAAGGATACCTTACAGCTCATCCATGCTGAGAATTCCAAGGATCCAAGTTCAATACTCCCTTCTTTTTTTCATATTTATTTGGGATACTTGCTCATGCTTAGTGATGAAAACCATTGTTTATTTTGAATTTTTATTTTTATTTTGAGCAAGGGATTTATGTAGTGATGATAATTGATGTTTATTTTGCTTTTGAATTTATTTTGAGCACGGGATTTATGTGGTGATGATAATAACTGTATATTTTTCTTTTGATATTTGCTTTGTTTCAATATGTTTTCTTGTTTTGATTAAAGCAAGGGTTCTTTGGGTAGGTTTGAACTTTTCCTTTTGCCAATTCTTAGTATTTTTGAATTGGTTGCACAGGGGGATGAGCAAGATAAATGTTTTACTTAAGGATGCCTAGTATTGCTTCACAACGTTCATATTTTCATTGTTTCAACTAGAATTTTAGTGTTTTTATTAGTGATAGGATTTTGAGATATACCAGGTGCTATAAAAACCAAACCTCATATTTATTTGGGATACTTGCTCATGCTTATTGATGAAAACCACTGTTTATTTTGAATTTTTATTTTTATTTTGAGCAAGGGATTTATGTAGTGATGATAATTGATGTTTATTTTGCTTTTGAATTTATTTTGAGCACGGGATTTATGTGGTGATGATAATAACTGTATATTTTTCTTTTGATATTTGCTTTGTTTCAATATGTTTGCTTGTTTTGATTAAAGCAAGGGTTCTTTGGGTAGGTTTGAACTTTTCCTTTTGCCAATTCTTAGTATTTTTGAATTGGTTGCACAGGGGGATGAGCAAGATAAATTTTTTACTTAAGGATGCCTAGTATTGCTTCACAACGTTCATATTTTCATTGTTTCAACTAGAATTTTAGTGTTTTTATTAGTGATAGGATTTTGAGATATACCAGGTGCTATAAAAACCAAACCTCATCTATTAAAAGCAAATACAACTTTCTACAAATTTTGATAAAACCACTAGGTATGGTTGAGTGACCGAAAACCCTAGTATATTCCTTATAGCAACAGGACGGGGTTGTGTTGAAAAACACAATTACACACATGGGTTATGGATGATGATGGATTTTGATGATGCATGATTGAGGTAAAAATGTGGTGTTGTTTGTAATATTACAAACAAATATGTATCTAATCCAGACATGTTGGATGGAAATGCCTAATGCAATGTGACTATATGGATGTATGTGTGAATATGGAATGCAAATGTTTTTGTATTTTTGATGCTTTCAATTATTTTTGAGTTTTGATTATTTTGAATGTTTTTGAACTTTTTTACTTTAAACTATTTTTGTGGCTTTCATGTTTTGCTATTGAACAAAGGGCTTATGGTGCCTTTGGAACTTTTTGTGATTTGACCAATGGGATTTAAGGTACCTTTGGATATTTTTGTGAGTTTACCAAAGGGTTGTAAGATGCCTTTGGAGCTTTTTGATTTTACGGTTTTCTATTGTTTTTGAAACTTTTAAAATTTCTTTGAATATTTTTGATATTTTTTTGGTTTTACAGGGGGAAGGTATGATACCTTAGGTACCCCCAATGTGCATGTTGCCTATTGTAATGTAGTCATGTTGCTTAGGAAGAGTGCTAGAAATAAAATCTCCCAATTGGGGCATGGACCTCTGTAGGGTGCCCCTATCTTTTTGGGGTGAAACAAGTGAACCATCTCCACAAAGCTCATTTTGATTTAATAGGTATTGGGCCACCTTCCAAAATGAATGGTAGTTATGGATGTCATGCCCCTACATATGATGATACATACAAAAGAGTATTTCATTAGTGGACCCATGTTTGGGCTCTCTTTACTTGACCTAGGGTAACACAAATGCATTTGCCTTGTACAAATTTTGAAATAAAGTTGCAATAGTCATTTCAAATATGACCACTCACTGAGGTGGCTTGTTTCACCTACAAGGCTACGACTAATATTGGGGTCTCAAATGGTATGATATGACCTCTATTTTGGTAGGCTGGGATTCTGTGTATGAATCATCTATGGGAAAAGCCCCACTATCTATGATATATTGAACCATATTCTTGAATCCATAATAATTGTGAATGTCATGGCCCTCTATTCGATGATAGAGACAGTAATGATCCTCCCTATAACCCATAGGTTTAGCTATTTTTGGGTCTAAAGGTTTTATGTTTGCTAAGGTTAAGACATTAGATTTTTGCAACTTATGGAAGATGATAGACATAGGTTCATTTAAAGGAGTCCAGATGCACTGCAGATTCTTTGAACGTGCAACATGCATTAGCCTAGCTTGAGGACCAGGTTGAGTCCTAGTTATGTCACTTTCTTTCTTAGGGGGATCCCCTTGCATTTTTAATGCAAGGGATGGATTGTAGCCTAAGAACATCTATTGGTTGATAATCCAAAGCTGTTTCTTTTCAAGCATGTTATATACTATGGCTCAAAATCTTTGACATGATTGAATATCATGACCATTTTGTCTATGATATAGACAATGTGATTCTTCCTCATACCCTTGTGGTTTTGGATGATTCAAATTCAATGGATGCACCTCAGGTAAGGTGATGGCATTTGTGGCACACATTTTATTGAAAATCAAATTTGCAAGCTCAAGCAATAAGGGATGTGTGCTAGGTTGCTGAGGTGGTTAAGTCAACACTTGCTCTGGTTGAGGCTTTTCTTATGGCTACACAATGGATTGTTTGACCTTATATGAGGGTTGTTTTTGTAATTCTAGATTCTCAATTTGGTTCATGATAAAGTGCAATGCCTCATTTTTTTGCCCCATTTGTGCCTTTATATTATAGAGGTGATTTTGTATATGCTCCAAAATTGATAAGGCTCTCATGTGTATTTTGAACGATTGGTTTAAAATACCATTATCTATTAAAGGAGGTGAAAGGGTGGGTGTTGAAGGTCCACTAGGTAACTATAAATCACCCATTTTCTTCATTTGAGTTGATGTGGAGGCTTCATGATGATCCACTTCGATAGTGGTATCCACATGCTCATGTTTATGATGCAATTCATGTTTTTGTTCTACTCTATGGTGTTGAACTATGTTAGCTTTGGTACCCCTAGTATGATGTGGGGGGAACACTTGTTCTTATTCTTGATGAGGCACCATGATAAGTGAATCAGGGGTGACTAATTCTAATGGTTTTTACCCCTTCAATATGGCAACAATGTCTGATTGCATCATATATTGTTTTATCTTCCTTAGGGTCACTTGGTCTTTTGACTTAATGTTAACCATTGCCATGAAATCTTGAGAAGGTGTTTTAGCTTTTGGACCAGTTGAAAGTGCTTTAGTCATGTTAACTAATGTTTTATTCTCCTCATCAGGTAATATGATACCATGATTTTTGCTGATGGGAAAAGGTAGCGACTTCTTGATGCAAGCCTTAGTCAATTTGGTGATTTCATCCAACTAAATATTTGGAGGCCTACATGCCAATAGAGTTTCTAGTGGCTCATCAAACTCCTTGAAATACTTGAGTGGCTCAGGATCATGAGGGACCACATACACTTATCCTTGGTATATGAATTTTAGACTTTGGTGCACTATAGAAGGCACACATTCTATATCCCTCATCCTGCCTAGAAATATGTTATACTACCTCTCACCCCCAAGATATGGCACAATGTAGGTATTATATTTATCCCAACCTGTATAGGTAGGATTACTGTGCCAATTTTTAGGGAAGTGGTATCATTAAAGTCTCTCGATGTGAATGTTGAGTTCTTAATGCGTGAAGGCAGCAAATTTAAATACTTCAAAGCTGAATCCATGATGATGTTGGTAGAGACCTAGTGTCAACAAAGACTCTCTTGTATAGAATTTGCTTTATGTTTTCTATGATGTGTAGTAGAGGATCGGGTTCATATATAGAGATTGTATTAATATCCTATCTTCAAAATGTAATCACAGGGCCCTTTTGTAAGTGAATTGAATTCCTTGTTGGTGTGGACCGTGATAGATTATTATCTTTAGTTGATTTTTGTGGTATGTTGGGTTGATCAAGGTATTTGTTGCTTCCTATTGTAATATTGATCATACCAATGAAACCCTCATCATATGGGGCTATGTGCACCTCATTGGTGTGCTCAACTTGATTGTTGGATGCTATGTTTGCTTCATGTGTAGGCAAGGGGTCTTGGAAGACTCTTATATAAATTTCTTGCCTCTATATCATATCTTGCACTAAATATCTAAAGGAATGACATGTATGAATGTCATGACCCCTTTGTCAATGGCACACACAATATAGATTTTCTCTGTGTACCTTTGATCTACGATTGTTAGGCTTCCATGGATAGATCTCTAGAATATTGATTCTTCGTGCTTCATATAATCGATAAAAGAGTGATGCTAATGTCTCTAGAAAATTAGTATATTGTAATTGTAGCCGATGTTTTTGGTTCTATATCTAATTATATTGCATATAATTTTGGGCTAGAGGAGGCCGATCTTGGTAATTACATCACATTGATAGAGGTGGTGCTACCTGGTTTGAGGTTTCAAGGATAATCAAAACAACTTGATTGATTGGGGCTATATTTTGTTGTGTGTTTTCACCTATAATATTCTTGCTTGGCCATTTATTTTTGTGGATTTGAATATCACCTTCCTTTATTTTTTATTTCCTCAATGAACTCATCCTATTCTAAGGCCTCCTCAAATGTTTGATACTATTGCAACTATAGGAGAAGCAATATTTGTTTTGAATAGCTTCTCATAAATATTCAAATGAGCTCTGTTGTGGGTAGGGTAAAAGGTATTTTTGACATCACTTTCCTCTATTTATTGCCAAACTCAATTATTGGCTCATCATCAAGTTGATGAAGGCTTGCCAAGTCATTCAAGTTTATCATTTTATTAGCACTAGAGGCAAAACATTGTAGGAATGCATCGACTAATTTCTCAAAGGTGTATATGCTATGGTGTGGTAGGTGATTATACCATTCTAAAGCATCTCTAGCTAGTATTGTAAGAAATATTCTCAACATCAAGGGGTCATTGTCTTGAAAATGGAAGCACATATTGATGAATATTGTCATGTGCTCTTGTGCATCTTCATAATATTTGAATTTTTCAAGTTGAGGTATCTTGAAATTCGATGGGTATGTCAGCGATGACACTTATGGATGCAAAGGTTGATTGCTAAACTAATTTAGTGTAGGTTTTTGATAAACCAACCTTTGGTTTTATTTTTTAAATGAATTTATCCGATCAGCTAGCACTTTGTATGGACCTAACAAAATGATATGATCTTCCTATTGTGGCCCTTGATTAGGCATAGGAGGCCACTTTTGATGTTGAGGTTGCCAACATATGTAATAATTAGGTACCTCATCATAAATGGATTCAGGGTAAGCATCCACTTCTTTCGGATGTTCCCATTGGGACTCTTCAAATGATTCATCATTATCTTGAGTTTGTTACCATTGAGTATGAGGTTCTTGATGATAACCAAATAATGTCCTTTGATGTTGAATGTGATTTTGGCATGTCCAAGAGGAAGGACCTCAATATTGCATTGGATGCCTTACGTGTTATTGCATCCTTTGGGTGCTAGGTGTACGCACTACTTTATGCAATGCATTTTTCACTTGTTCTTGTTGTATCTTTTGTTGTTCTTGTATTTTTTTTTTATACAACATTTTTAGGTGTGCTCATTGTGATTCACACCCCTTATTGATTTAATTATTGTTGATCCAACTGAAGTTGTTCCATATATTATTGTTGGTTTAGTTGTGACCTTGGTGCCTGATGTGTGTGATCTCGTTGTTCAATTGTATGGGGTATGTACCATTGTATTGGAAACATGAATGTGTGTATCATGTCTTTTCCCCCAGTAGGATTTATCACTTGTTTTCCATGCTCCTTAAAGGTTACATTGACCTGATACTCTAATTTATTAATTGGCTTTGTATAGTCTGACGATGTAGATATGCAATGTGGCTGCCCCACATACTCTTTATGAGGAGTAGGAGGATGACTTGGGTCCTCTTCATCATATATAAGGAATGATGCATATTCAATATTAGATATAATATCTATACATTCAAACTACAATAAAGCATAATGTGTATATGCAGAATGCTCTCTGTGAGGAGTAGCGGGATGACTTAATAATATGGGGTAGTTTTTTCATCCAGGCTAGGCCATGGTGTGCTCTCATTTTCATTTTTTTATTGATGTATAGATCAAGCTAGGATGTGATTTTGTGACATTAACCTACTAGTTCCCTTAGTGCGTGGATTATTCGTTATATAGAATTCCATCAAGGTGTTCTAGTCAGGAAGGTTTCCCGGAAGACCTATGGGTGCCTCCTTAATAGGGATATCTCAAAGGTTTGACTCCCTATGGATGGTATTGATGTTATGATAAGACCTAGGATGCCATTCAGGGATGGCCATGTCCTCTAGACTAATTTGGATGTGTTGAGAGGTCATGGAACGTGATTCCCTCTATAGATTGGAGGTCTTGCTTGCCATGGGAGGTCCCCTAACCATAATTTTTGTTATAAAAATGTTTGACTTCTGAAAAAAGGTTGTAAGTATTATACATCAAAAAAATCAATGCAACGAGCTGATCACAATGGGCTATGACTTCAAAAAGTGACTTCTGGGTCAAAATTTTGTATTTTTGAAATAATTGGCCAATCAGGGCTCATGGGGAAATGCCCCTTATTAGAAATTTTTGGGAAATTTTGAACCATGAAGAGTGAGGACTCAAATTTTTTGTGAGATATGCACAAGGGGCTAAGACAACAAAACAAATTTGGTAATTTTTGGACTTGTCTAGCCCATTTTATGACTGTTTTAATGCAATTTTTCCCTATTTTCAACTTCGAAAATAGAGTAATCACAAAACCAAAATAACCTTTTTGTTATAGATATGATTTTCACGATTCTCTATCCATTGGATGCAAAATCAAAAAATAGGGTTAGGTTGATTACCCCAGCAATAAAGAAACACACAAAGCAAACAATATGATTATCTCTTTTAAGGATTAAATGTGTGTCCTAAGAACTTGTTTTGTGTGTTTATATTTGTTGTTGCCTTTGCTTCCTTGTTGGAATTTTGGACTTAGAATGAGGGAACTCATCTAAAGTGGTGACTAGGAACACTAGTGCCAAGCATGATTTCTTAAAAGAGTCTAGGGTACACCGCTTAAATCCTAGTGGGGGGTTCACCTAGCTCTTCCACTATGATTCAACAATCATTCCAATAGTGGGAGACAACTTGACCACAAGTTACCTATACCAACTTAAGAAGTTCTCTATTCTATCTAATGATATCTAGGGGGCAAGCTGGTGGAAGGAGGTGAATTCCAACATCATCGATCTGAATTGGGAGTCGGTGATGAAATCCAACCTTACCAATGTTATTGTGATTTATGCAAGTGTGTGGGGTTCCTTTTAACCTTGTATGTAAAAAAAATGTATCACCAAGAAAACTTGATATTTTCTATATACCTAAGATAAAAGATGTTTCATTTCATAAAGATGCATGTATTTAGCTTATATGCTCTTTAAAGAATGCATTCTATTCTATGAATTAATGGCTACTAGTTAGGCCGCATGCAAGCAAAATAACACACAGAGGCCTAGCACACTGGAGACTAGGGCATACCTTACAAGCAGAGACTCATTTTTCCTATCAGAACCTATAGGAAACTAAAGAAATCTAAGAAATGTACAATGTAGTTTTCTTTTCATTTTCTTCATTTTTCCCTAATTAAACTATGATTTTGCTTGCTATTTCTAGAAGAAAGTTGTAGAAATAAAAACATAGAGAATATAGAGGATGAAACCAGCCTCAAATCCCAATCTAATAATGGAAATTCTACCTTATTCTACACTTTTCTACTAGCTATTGTTGACCAAAGTGGTTGTTGCTGGCCACTGATGTAGACGTGAAAAAATGACTCATTTTCCTTAGTTTTCCTCTTAAAAAAGTCAGGTCATATTTGAGATTAATTTTACCTTAAAAAATCCCCTCAAAATTTTCAAAAACCTAAACCATTTGATAGGTCTCAAAAAGAGCTTTCCAACGGTATATTATATGTCCAATTTTGACATCATTTGATCCCTCAAACTACCAAAAAACTAAGTACATGTCTAACTTATTTACGAGATTGTGCAATATTATTCTGGATCGTACGATACGATTTTGGATTGTATGATACGATACCTGATCGTATGCGTATGATATTTCTCAAAAATAAAAAAATATTAATCTAAAAAAATAATAGAAGAGGTTGAAACACCTTTTGTCCTTACCTATGCAACCGTGTGATAGTTACGGATTAGATTTTCCCGATTTAGTCCCAATTTTGGAAGGAGTTGCAACAAAATTTGTTGTAGCCCATTTTATCCAACTTACATTGCCTATTTAGTCAAGCACCCTTCCTCTCAAATTCCTTCTAGCACTCCTAACGCATTGATATAATTTTACATTTTAGCTCTAGATATTTTACTGTTGCTTGCAGGATCAGAGGATATAGTTGATATCGAATCAATACGATCTTGCATCAGAGGTGTATGATCTTGCACCAGAGGTGTACAATCTTGCATCAAAGGTGTACAATCTTGCTCAGACTATATGATCTTGCTTATATATCATTTTGGGGTAATTCCAAATGTTATTTTGTATTTCCTAAGCTCTATTTTTCATATCTAGCTTAATATTTATTGTTTTCATTGCATAGGGTATCAAACTTAATTATTTGTATCCTTGGAGTTCACCAAATCTGCATAAAATTGCAAAATTTACATAGTTTGATGCATGTATATGTTAATTCCTTTTATTATAATATTCAATAGCTGACATATAAGTTAATTCATGCTTAGAAACATCATTACCATCCCCTATTTTTGTTTTCTGCACTCTATCCATGAATTTGCAAGTTTCTGTCAAGATCGTATTATTTGATCTCTGATCAGACGATACGATTTTGAATCATATATGTATGATCTTGCTTTGTGCATATGATTTTACTCTGTTGCATATGATCTGGACTATAATTAAGAATATAAATCTTCTTTAGAATTTTAGATACAGGTAAGAGTTCTAAATCCACTGCATTATCCATTTGGTTTCCGTTTACTACTGTTTGTTGTCTACATATAAATTAAAATTGCATATAGGTTAGTGTAGTTGCATATTGGCCAAAACTAGGTGATTGTGAAAATTTAAAAGGAACACATCAAAATAAACTCTAAAAACCTAGGCATGGAAACTGCTATAAAATATTTCCTAGTGAACCCTAAAAAATTTGTCAAAAAATCATCATAAGAAGGTACGATCAAGTACCTTTATTTTGAGGTGTAGACCTATAATTCCCACATTCCCCTTTGAGGCACAGATCCATTAGCCTAAAGGAAAGAAGTGTGTGAATTTTAGACTTACATTCTTTGGTAAACCCGATGTGAAAAATATTAGGCATCTTTTTGAATTATAAAACTTAAAAAAGCATAAAAATTACAAAACATAAAACAAAATATCAAAATTTGCATAGTTTAAGTTAATTTCTTAGATGTTAGATTTCAACATAGGAAGATCCTTGTTTTAAAAAATCCAAAACACCAAAAACCAAAAACAAAATAAGTATAATATATTGTATCGCTCCAAATTTTTCACACCCTTACCTTCAGGCTATAGGATCCGTGCCCGAAAGAGAGATGTGAAAAGTATTGTGTGGTACCTCAGACTGAGAGGCCTTGCAAAGGTCCCGCCTCTCGAGGGAGGTGTATTATGGTGATTTTTTGATGGATGGTGGGTTCATCAGGAAACGTTTGAATGGCAGTTTCCACACCTAGGTTGGGAATATGTTTGATGTGTTCAGTTTTATCTTTAATAATCCAAGTCCTAGGTTTGGCCAAATGAAACTAAGTTGTTCTATTATGAAAGTGCAGACTAAATGCATACAGAGAACAAAATTAGACAGAAAATAGAGAGAAAAAGCTAAATTACAGAGCCATACTTGATTCGGATGTCTGATGGAGATTCTAATTTTTGAAGCAGTCCAGATCATCCGGAATTTGACGAGATCGTCTCCTATCTGACAGGATCGCTCGAGATCTGATGAATTCATCAGACAAATTCTTCAGAGACCTGCAAACAGAGAAACAAATGCAAAATACAGAGAATGCAACTATGATAATAGAGGGTAATGATGTAAAATGGCAGTAAGAACATTAAAATAATAATATCAAAATAATACACGAATGCATTATAACGATCTAATGACAATTTATGCTCTTATTATGCATTAAAGCTACATGGGTGAACTCCAAGATGCAGGATAATAAAGAATAACCATAGAATTGACTAAATGAAAAAAACAATGCAACGAAAAATAGTGGTGAAAACGCAAACTCTGGGCACTGATTGCCCCCAATGTGGACTGCAGTCGAAATAGTCTCGAATTGGGTCGAGATCATTCGCGATTGTACAAGATCGTCTGAGACAAATTGAGCTTGCTCCGGCTGAAAAACAATGAAGTTCCTGCAAACAAACTTGGAAAAATACAAATGCAAACATTGATTTAAGATGGTCTAGTGGGTGTAGAATTTGAGTTACAGGGAATTTCAGCCAAGGGGATACTAAGGGGAGGGCCTAGGATTAAATAGGCTTAGGATAGAGATTGGGAGGTTGGAGATCATCCCAATTTGGGAGATCTCCAACGAGGGAGGTCTCTAACGGTGCAGACATGCTTTTGCTCGGATTAGAGATGTCGTTGGAATAGAGTCCAACTATGCACAAATCAGTTTGGGACGAGATCATCTGGACATCCTACGCCAAATGAAATCGTCCAATCTGAGGCGATATCGTCTTATCGAAGACGATATCGTCAAACGGAAAAAAAAAACTCTAAAAATGGCATAGGAAAGGAGGAAACAGGTTAAACGACGGTTTGGGAGTGATTTTGGAGGTTGAAATTTGAATTTGAATATTTACTAGAGTAATTGTAATTATTAAGGTTTTACTGCGCCAATTTTAGGGTGCTACATTTTGCCCCCTCTTTAGCAAATTTTCTGAAGAAAATGCGTTAAAGATGAGTTCTTCTTGATTTATGAGAAAGCAAAAATTATTCCCATTTTGAGGCGATGATTCTTGGTCGAATCGTACGACAGCTTACTATGGTGCCCACTCCATGTTTTTACCCAAATCGAACGTTTGAGGTAAAAACGCAAAAAAGCAAAAAATTTAAAAATGTTTTTAATTGTGTTTTGAATAAAATTAAAATAAATAGGGTAAAACCCTAATTTATTGTTATTGTTCATTTTTCTGGTTTTTAGAGCTCTACAAGAAAAATGGTTGAGACAGTGCACAGATCGACAGAGGTCCGGCGCGGGCTACGGGTAAGAGTCTAAACTTAGTTTAGATTACTTTAAGTTGAATTTACATGCTTTTTAGGTGAATTTTGAGCAATTTTTGAGCATCGTGGCCATTTTTGTGCCATCGACGTCATCGGGATGAAATCGTCCCGATTTCAACGAAATCGTCTCAAGTTCGTCGATTTCGTCTAAGGTCAAAATAGGCAAAAGGGGGACGATTTCGTCAAATTAGGGACGATTTAGGCTTGTAAAATCGAAGACGATTTTGCTCAAATTTGGGACGATATAGTCCAATAGTGGACGATATCATCATTTATAAAATTGAACTTATTTTAACTTGCATTTTTTTAATTAATGATTTATTAATGATTTTTATTGTTGATTTTGTTTATGTTGCAGAGAGGATTACTAAAGAGCAGAGAATAGAAATATGGCAGGTTGAAGGATGACTTGGCCGCTCTATCATAGGCAGAGCGAGATCAGCTGGCACAGGTCGGCTTGCAGCATGTGGCACAGATGCCATAAGTTTCTACAGACATGGGGCTACTGACAGCCCTGGTAGAGAGGTGGTATCTGGGTTCTTCCTATTTCAGATTACCGACAAAGGATATGACTCCCACACTAGAGGATGTATGGAGGATTTTGAGGATCCCCATACAAGGATGACTGATCACTCCCACGGCCAATCAGGGCCACACGATGATGCGACTGTGTGGCGATCCGAGCTTCGCCCTGGAGAAGGGCGGAGTGAACATCGAGTCGCTGCGTCAGATGCCTGGGGCATCAAGACTCACACGGGTTTTGGCTGGGGTGGTAGGTGGACTTTTGCTGTGCCACCAGAGCGGATGCAGGGTACCATGGGTACTGGTAGATGTGGTCTATGACATGAGAGACCATGGCTACAGGTTTTCTTGGGGTAGCTTTGTTCTATGCCGATTGTATAGGATACTGCATGGGGTCGTATACAAGGGTGGCCGATGTCTAGTTATGACATCGCTACTACAGGTTTGGTGCTAGGAGAACATTGTAGTGCGGAGGCCGGTAGGGCTTCCTTTGACAAGGGTTGACGGGGAGAGGCCTCGAGCTTTCTACTGGTGGCTCTGGAGAGGTTCACAGTGATGGATAGATCTACCAATGTCCCAGAGACTGCTTGATGACCTTGTCTCTGACCAGATCACTTGGAGGCCTTGGAGAGATCATCTAAGGTGGGTCAAGGATGGACAGGAGCTGGCTTGCATCAGGCGAGTTTGTTGGCTGAGGATGGAGAGGGGAGAGGTGGAGCTCCATCGCTACGACTAATTTTTGTGATAGTTTGGTCTACAGTAGGGGATCCCATCTCTTAGGGATTATGAGTTTTCCTGGACTGTCCAGGATAACAGTACAGTTAGCGAGGCTCCAAATATGCAGTGATTCTAGAGTCAGGACGTAGATGATGCCCCCATTTAGCTGATGGATGGGGACGATGCTGGGGTAGTCGACGGCTATGATGCCTAGTACACAAGCATCCACCCTCCTCGAATGATGAGGGCTTAGGGTCCGATTCACGTAGTTGTGCATCGAATGGGGAGGCGATGCCAGGCGGCCATTGAGGTGGCCCAGGGTCACGATGGGAGAGAGTAGAGGAGACCACAAGTGTAGCAGAGGCCATGGCAATGGGAGAGGAGGGAGGAGAGACCCCCTTCTCCATAGAGAGAGAGGCCACCATTACCCGATAAGGGCAAGGGTGTTGACACTAGGGAGAGCAGCGAGACAGTGACTCTTCGAGCGAAGACAGTCTATTGTAGCACCCTAAAATTGGCGCAGTAAAACCTTAATAATTACAATTACTCTAGTAAATATTCAAATTCAAATTTCAACCTCCAAAATCACTCCCAAACCGTCGTTTAACCCGTTTCCTCCTTTCCCATGCCATTTTTAGAGTTTGTTTTGTCCGTTTGATGATATCGTCTTTGATAAGATGATATCACCTTAGATCGAATGATTTTGTCTGGCGTAGGATGTCCAGACAATCTCGTCCCAAACTAATTTGTGCATAGTTGAACTCTGTTCCAACGACGTCTCTAATTCGGGCAGAAGCGTGTCTATGCCGTTAGAGACATCCCCCATTGGAGATCTCCCAAATTGGGATGATCTCCAACCTCCCAACCTCTATCCTAAGACTATTTAATCCTAGGCCCTCCCCTTAGCATCCCCCTGGCTGAAATTCCCTGTAACTTGAATACTACACACACTAGACCATCTTAAATCAATGTTTGCATTTGTATTTTTCCAAGTTTGTTTGTAGGAACTTCATTGTTTTTCAGTCGGAGCAAGCTCAATTCATCTCAGATGATCTCGTACAATCTCGAACGATCTCGACCCAATTCGAGACGATTTCGACTGCAGTCCACATTGGGGGCAATCAATGCCCAGAGTTTGCATTTCTTCATCATTTTTTTGTTGTATTATTCTGCATTTAGTTAATTCTATGGTTATTCTTTATTATTCTGCATCTTGGAGTTCACCCATATAGCTTATATGCATAATATAAGCATGATTTTTCAATAAGTCATTATATTGCACTTGTGTCTTAGTTTTTTATTATCATTTTAATGTTCTTACTGTCATTTTACATCATTACCCTATGTTATCATAGTTGCATTTTCTGTATTTTGCATCTATTTTTCTGTTCATAGGTCTCTGACGAATTCGTCAGATCTCAGATGATCCTGTCAGATAGGAGACGATCCTGTCAAATTCCAGATGATCTTGACTGCTTCAAAAATTAGAATCTCCATCAGACATCCGGATCAGGTATGGCTCTGTAATTTAGCTTTTTCTCTCTGTTTTCTATCTAATTTTGTTCTCTGTATGCATTTAGTCTACACTTTCATAATAGAACAACTTAGTTTCATTTGGCCAAACCTAGGACTTGGATGATTAAAGATAAAACTGAACACATCAAACACATTCCCAACCTAGGCATGGAAACTGCCATTCAAACATTTCCTGGTGAACCCACCATCCATCGAAAAATCACCATAATACACCTCCCCCGAGAGGTGGGACCTTTGCAAGGCCTCTCAGTCCGAGGTACCGCACCATCCTTTTCCCATCCTCCTTTCGGGCATGGATCCTATAGCCTGAAGGTAGGGATGTGAAAAATTTGGAGCGATACATTTTGGTGAACCCGACGTGAATAACATAGGCATATTTCTGATTTAAAAATATAAAAAAAAACAAATATATATATATATATATATATATAGTATACAAGAAAAACAAAAACAAAATCATCATTTCAAGATTGTATGTTTTAGATTCAATTCTAAATAGTAGATACTAAATATTACTTTTAGAAGTACTAAAGAAACCATGAGTTTTTACTCAAATCAATATGAGCCCATTAGTAATGTTGGAAGAATTCAGCCAAATACATTTGTTGATTATGACCAACCTCATCCCTATTCAACACCACCTCCATCACACTTTTCTCATTTTTCATCCTTACCCCAACAGGACAATCCCTTTGCCAATCCTCTTCATAATGATATTATCTATTCTACCATATATCCATATTATGTCTATCGATCCACATACAATCCTCCTCCACCATTTCAATATTCTTCTTTCAATACAACACATTCATTTCAATAAGAAAATACTTATTCTTCCAATTCTACCATGCACTCACCTCCTACTTCGCAATCTTCCTGTCATCATTCTACCCATAATAAAGAAAGTAGAGGTGAGAAACCATTAGGCCCTTTTATGATTGAATTCCTAAGGCATGTATCAAAAACCTCTCGAAAACCTTCATCACGTAAATTTACTAAGCTCAATCAACCAATGGATATAATTCTCAAGTATTTACTTGACACAAATAGGATTGAACTCCCTTCCATAAGACAACCTGATACCACAACAGATTGGTTTAAACCTGAGCTACATTGTGAATATCATAGAGTGGATGGACATATGACACAAAAATGTAAAGATTTAATATGTTTAATTCAATATTTGATTTATGAGAGTCTTTAATATAAAGGAATTACAATCTACAACTGATTAAAAATCTCCAGTAAACAATAAAACTCCTACACAACAAATACCAATAATCAATCAAGACATGGGGATCTCCCAAGAACCCCTACTCAATCATCAAAAATAGGAAACCAATCAAATATTGCATGTTAATGTGTCCCATCATGATGATATTACTAATATTGTAACAAAAACTGCAAATGAGCAACCTCAAGTTCAATCAACTCAATCTGATATTCAAGATATGTATTCCTCATTTGACCAACCTTCAAAACTATCTTTGGCTCTAGAGAATGATCCAAAATGGAATGTAAGCATAGAAAGCTCATATTTAGAATCAAAATATCAATTTGAAGTCCACTTTGATAACCAACAACAAGTGATTAACCCTCAAGCAAATATATCCCTTTTAGAAGTATCACAAAGTTCTCATAAGGAAACGTTGTTCAAAACATCTAGCCAAAAATTTGTTCCTCATCATATTTTCTCTAAGAACATAATTAATGGTGTAAACCCTCTTGAGGTTAACCATATTTCATTCTATGATGAGGATATTCCTTCCTCTACTCCACAAGAAGACTCCTATCTTTACATTATAGGATCTAGTAAAGAAACACCTATCAAAACTATCATGGTAGATAATAGCTCCTCTCTTAATTTATGCACTTATCAATTATTCCAAAAACTCAAATTAAAGGAAGAAGATCTTAATGAATCAAATGTTCTTATAAAATATTTTAACAATGAAATTCAAGAAGCTCAAGGTACTATAAATTTTCCTCTCAATATTGGATCCAAGATCCTGGATACTTTGTTTTCTGTAGCATATTGCCCTTCATATTACAACCTACTTCTCCAGAGTCCTTGGATTCATACGATGAGGGTTTTCCCTTCCACTCTTCACCAATGTTTGAAGTTTGAACTTGCAAATAAAATTGTTACCATACAGGGTGACCCAAAACCATTTGAAGAATATTTAATGGTTGAAACATCAACTTCTATACATTCTCTATTATCACAATTATCTTCTATCCATCACTTTTCTTCATCCATATATGATCATCCTTGTTTATCAAATAACATCCATGCATATCTTTCACATCTGCTCCCTCCATCTTATCAAGATTTGGAATATAGTGATAAAAATGAAGAAACTTCTTATCTTTCTGATATTTTATTTTGTAACATGATTAATTTTCCACATATAAAAGTCAAATATTTTGCTATATTATTCTACATTATAACAAAGCTTGTGTCATCACTACCTTTTGTTCATCACATTTTGTTCTTATCTTCAACACAACCAAATTATCCTTCAAAACCTCCTTTGATTTTGAAGCAACCTTAGATACGCTATACTCAAAAAACCTTGTATAGTGTATATAGACCATCTTGTATATACCACCAATTTCAATTCATAAATTAAAATAAAAATACAAAAAAATCAAAATCCTCAAAATATTCAAAAAAAAAAAAAAAAAATACTAATGCAACTAAGGACCTTAAAGGTAAATTTGAGCCCAACTGGCTTGGACCATACATTATCACTGCTAAATTTGAATCGGGAGCATACAAATTATCTACCTTTAGTTGGTAAAGAACTTAAAGAACCCATGAACATTTTGCATCTTAAACGTTACTATGTATAATTTTGGTCATTTCATCCTTGTATATATTTTTTTAAAATATTTCAAAATCACTATCTTGTATTTCTTTCAATTTATAAATTCAAAAACACCAAAAACATTCATAATCATAAAAATATTCAAAACTACTTGTATTTATTTATGGCACTTGTTAATTCTTTAAAAAACAAAACAATAATAATAAAAATAAACAAACAGCAATATTCTTGACTCTTTCGAAACCAAAACAACATAAAGAAGAAAGAGAGAGTCAACATTCTCAACACTTCTCAAAAATTATTTATATATATCTTCTTACAAATGTTGCAGTTATATATTTCAAATTATTTTGGATAAATTAGAATTTATTTGGAATCCCTCACTTTCACAAACACAAAATAAATATCTTGATTTTTATCTGGCATGATTACTAATCTCTCTTATATCAAAGTCCACAAAATTCAATTAAATAAATTTTGAGCACAGAGAATTGATCTTGTTATTTACTTAAACCAAGCACATCCTTTCACAATAAAATGATTATATTTGTAATGTCCATGCTATGCTACATAGTAGAAGTGGTTTCTTGAGCGAAAAGTTTCCCCTGCTATCCTATCATGCACATGGTCTAGAATCTTTGAGAATTGGCAAAAGGACAAGCTCACCCCTACCCAGAATAAAAATCCCTTGCTCTACAGCCAATCCAAGCAAGTATCCCTAGCATAGAACAAAAAGAAAAAGAAAAGTTCAAGAAAAAAAGAAAAAAAAATATTATTTTATATCATTACAGCATTATCAAGCAAAAATACAAAAGAAAGCAAAAGAAAGCAAAAGCAAAAGAAATAAAATCCCTTTCCCTACCCTTTGAAAATAAAATAAGGGTTGATGAGCTTGAATCCCTAGAATTCTCAATTATTCGAAAATTGTGAGGTAAGCCCCATAACAGGTGGTTTGTGCCCAACCCGCTTGGCCTTGGGTAACTCCTAGCGTGGCGATATGTCTGTCACATTAGCGACCTTCTTTTGTATAGACCTATGTCTCGCTTATGGATTAGCTAGCTCTTGATAATCCGACTTACATAGTAGTCTAGTATGGTTATATGCATCTACATCATGGTTAATGAACACTTATTTGGTTCATTCAAATCACTTGTATCATATTATCTTGCTCAAAACTGGTAAACGAACAAAGCAATTGCATACACATTTGTATTTGAGAGATTTTGTGTATCATTCTGATAAATCAAGATTGGAAATGAATTCACATATGCACATGGGATTCCTTATAAATCTAAATTTTCTCTTTAAGATACTTTGAAATATTTTTTGCAAATTGTTTGGAATAAATTCATTTTCTTCTTTAAAGTACAGTTGTTTAGTATAAAGACAACTACATACATAATAGAAAAAATCAAAACCATACAATCAAAACATATATATATATATATATATATATATATTGTCGACTTTCGCGATGATGGTATAGTTCCAAAACCAAAATTGGAATTTTATGCCTAGCGCAAGTCTTCCTCTTCATATTTTCTGTTTATTAAAAATCAACCATGCAATAAAACTCTCTTTTTTTTTTGGATTTCGCGATGATGGTAAAGTCTATACCTACATAATCTATGCCTAGCGCAAACCATTATACCAATTTTTATTCCCCATTTATTTGAAAATCATGAAAACCATATGACTTAAATCATTCTGTTATACAATTATGTTTTTTGACAAAAAGAATGCACATTATCACTATTTCATGTCATTATGTCAACCTTCAATTTTGCAATGATGGTATAATTCCTAGGGAATTATCCAAAAAATTTCACACTTAGGAATTTATGCCTAGCAAAAATCATTTTAACATTATTTCATGCATACTATTTTTATGAAACGCTGAAAACAAACCATCATCATCATCATTTGCACCATTGCACCAAAGTCTTAAGACAATCTCTTAAGCACTCTTTTACTTTTAACAATATTTCTATACTGGGATTAGCTTGACGACCGAGTGAGCGGAGACTCCATGAAATGGTCTATAATAGTGACAATGTCCTTTGAAATTATTGTTAGAAGTCTCTTTTTATCTTTTATCAAATCATCACATCACAAACAACCAATTTTTTTTATCATATTATTTCATTTAAAATTTTTTCAAGCATGACATTTCAACCATAATATTTCCAAAGACGTAATTACATGAATCATCAAATCAATCAATCAAAACATTAAAAGCATCATAAAAATACATAAGAGACAAGTCATATGATCAAAAATATCTCATCTATATATATCTCAACAGTATATGTACATCATATCAAAATCGAATCGGTATGCCACAATATGTACCTCGACATACTCAATCCTCTATCAAAAATAGTAAATACTATATATCAATCTGTGCAGTGCAATCTATAGTAGCTAGCCTCGAGAGCCCCTCGAGCTCTTAGCCTCATATCCTCCCCCACCCTGAGGTGGACAAGGTGGCCCCATCATAGTATGTGTGGTAATATGAGTCCTAGTTATCAATCGATATGAAGTCCTCGACGACCCAATCCTGATCGGGTCAGCAATGCTGGCTGGCAGCTGTACCCTCTGACCCTCTAGCACCATCTAAAAGTAGATACCCTGGTAGAATGTGGTCTAAGAAATTGATCGTGCTAGCTCCTCTACCCCATGCTCTGAGATGTGCAATCTCATCTCTGAGCTGTGTCACCTCAGCTCAATGGCGTGCAGCCTCATCCTGCAATGTCTGCACCTATGCCTGGAGATGGACTGTCTCTGCTCGGAGAGTCACTGTCTCGTTGCTCTCCCCAGTGTCAACACCCTTGACCTTATCGGGCGATGGTGGCCTCTCTCTCTATGGAGAAGGGGGTCTCTCCTCCCTCCTCTCCTGATGTCACAGCCTCTGTTATGCCTGTGGTCTCCTCTGCTCTCTCCCATCGTGACCCTGGGCTGCCTCAATGGTCGCCTGGCACTGCCTCCCCATCTGATGCACAACTACATGAATCAGACCCTGAACCCTCATCATTTGAGGAGGGCAGATGCCTGTGTACCAGGCATTGTAGCCGTCAGCTACCCCAACATCGTCCCCATCCACTGGTTGAATGGGGGCATCATCTGCGTCCTGACTCCAGAAGTGCTGCATATCTAGAGCCCCGCTAACTATAGTGTTATCCCGGATAGTCCGAGAAAACTTGTAATCCTTGAGAGATGGGATCCCCTACTGTAGATTGAACTGTCACAAAACTCGATCATACCGATGGAGCTCCACCTCTCCCCTCTCCATCCTCAGCCAACAAACTCACTTGATGTGAGCTAGCTCCTATCCATCCTCGGCCCACCCTGGATGGTCCCTCCAAGGCCTCCAGGTGATCTGGTCAGAGACAAGGTCATCAAGTAGTCTTCGAGACATCGGTAGATCTATCCGTCGTTGTGACCCTCTCCGGAGCCACCAGTAGAAAGCTCGGGGCCTCTCCTCGTCAATCCCTGTCAGTGGGAGCCCTATCGGCCTTCGCACTACAATGTGCTCCCAACACCAAACCTATAGTAGCAATGTCATAACCAGACATCGATCGCCCTTGTATATGACCCCATGCAGGATCCTATACAATCGACATAGAACAAAGCTACCCCAAGCAAACCTGTAGTCATGGTCTCTCATGTCACAGACCACATCTACCAGTACCCATGGTACCCTACATCCACTCTGGTGGCACAACAGAAGTCCACCTACCACCCTAGCCAAAACCTGTGTGAGTCTCGATGCCCCAGGCATCTGACGCAACGACTCGATGTTCACTTCGCCCTTCTCCAGGGTGAAGCTCGGATCGCCACATAGTCACATCATCACGTGGCCCTGATTGGCCACGGGAGTGATCAGTAGTCCTTACATGGGGATCCTAAAAATCCTCTATACATCCTCGAGTGTGGGAGTCATCTCCCCTATCGATAACCAAAAATAGGAAGAACCCGGATACCACCTCTCTGCCAGGGCTGTCAGTAGCCCCATGTCTGTAGAAACTTGTGGCATCTTTGCACCATGCTGCAAGCCGACCTGTGCTAGATGATCTCGCTCTGCCTGTGATAGAGCAGCCAAGTCATCCCTCAACCCACCATATTTCCATTCTCTGCTCTTTAGTAATCCTCTCTGCAACATAAAAACAACACAATAAAAATCATTAATAAAAACTCAGTAATTAATAATGCAAGTAAAATTAGTTCAATTTTATATAAATGATGATATCGTCCACTATTGGACTATATCGTCCCAAATTTGAGCAAAATTGTCTCCGATTTCGCAAGCCGAAATCGTCCCTAATTTGATGAAATCGTCCCCCTTTCATCGATTTTGCCCTTAGACGAAATCGACGAACTTGAGACAATTTCATCGAAATTGGGACGATTTCGTCCCGACGACGTCGACGGCCCAAAAACGGCCATGATGTTCAAAAATTGCTCAAATTTCACCTAAAAAACATGTAAATTCAACTTAAAGCATTCTAAACTAAGTTTAGACTCTTACCCGTAGCCCGCGCCGGACCTCTGTCGATCTGTGCACTGTCTCGACCATTTTGCTTGCAGAGCTCTAAAAACCAGAAAAATGAATAGTAACAATGAATTAGGGTTTTACCCTATTTTTCTTAATTTTATTCAAAACACAATTTAAAACATTTTAAAATTTTGCTTTTTCGCGTTTTTACCTCAAACGTTCGATTTGGGTAAAAACACGGAGGGGGCACCATAGTAAGCTGTCGTACGATTTGACCAAGAATCGTCGCCTAAAAATGAGAATAATTTTTGCTTTCTCATAGATCGAGAAGAACTCATATTTAACGCATTTTCTTTGGAAAATTCGCTAAAGAGGGGGCAAAATGTAGCACCCTAAAATTGGCACAGTAAAACCTTAATAATTACAATTACTCTAGTAAATATTCAAATTCAAATTTTAACCTCCAAAATCGCTCCCAAACCATCGTTTAACCCGTTTCCTCCTTTCTTGCACCATTTTTAGAGTTTGTTT
Source organism: Wollemia nobilis (assembly GCA_028583015.1). Lineage (NCBI taxonomy): Eukaryota > Viridiplantae > Streptophyta > Pinopsida > Araucariales > Araucariaceae > Wollemia > Wollemia nobilis. The sequence continues at coordinate 4,948,245 of JAQPPZ010000672.1, read as the reverse complement.
TGTCCGTTTGACGATATCGTCTTCGATAAGATGATATCACCTCAGATCGGATGATTTCATCTGGCGAAGACATCCAGACGATCTCATCCCAAACTGATTTGTGCAAAGTTGAACTCTATTCCAACGACATCTCTAATCTGGGCAGAAGCGTGTCTTTGCCGTTAGAGACCTCCCCCATTGGAGATCTCCTAAATTAGGATGATCTCCAACCTCCCAACCTCTATCCTAAGCCTATTTAATCCTAGGCCCTCCCCTTAGCATCTCCCTGGCTGAAATTCCCTGTAACTCGAATACTACATGCACTAGACCATCTTAAATCAATGTTTGCATTTGTATTTTTCCAAGTTTGTTTGCAGGAACTTCATTGTTTTTTAGCCGAAGCAAGCTCAATTCGTCTCAGACGATCTCGTACAATCTCGGACGATCTTGACACAATTTGAGACGATTTCGACTGCAGTCCACATTGTGGGCAATCAGTGCCCAGAGTTTGCATTTCTTCATCCTTTTTCTGTTGTATTATTCTGCATTTAGTTAATTCTATGGTTATTATTTATTATTCTGCATCTTGGAGTTCACCCATATAGCTTATATACATAATATAATCATGATTTGTCAATAATTCATTATATTGCACTTGTGTCTTAGTTTTTTATTATCATTTTAATGTTCTTACTGTCATTTTACATCATTACCCTCTGTTATCATAGTTGCATTCTCTGTATTTTGCATCTATTTTTTTGTTCGTAGGTCTTTGACGAATTCGTTAGATCTCAGATGATCTTGTCAGATAGGAGACGATCCTGTCAAATTCCAGATGATCTTGACTGCTTCAAAAATTAGAATCTCCATCAGACATCCGGATCAGGTATGGCTCTGTAATTTAGCTTTTTCTCTCTATTTTATGTCTAATTTTGTTCTCTATATGCATTTAGTCTGCACTTTCATAATAGAACAACTTAGTTTCATTTGGCCAAACCTAGGACTTGGATGATTAAAGATAAAACTGAACACATCAAACACATTCCCAACCTAGGCATGGAAACTGCCATTCAAACATTTCTTGGTGAACCCACCATCCGTCGAAAAATCACCATAATACACCTCCCCCGAGAGGCGGGACCTTCGCAAGGCCTCTCAGTCCGAGGTACCATGCCATCCTTTTCCCATCCTCCTTTTGGGTACGGATCCTATAGCTTGAAGGTAGGGATGCAAAAAATTTGGAGCGATACATCCGTATCCAAGCACAGGTGCAGACATTGCAGGATGAGGTTGCACGCCATCGAGCTGAGGTGACACAGCTCAGAGATGAGATTGCACGCCTCAGAGCATGGGGTGGAGGAGCGAGCACTCAGGAGCTGGCACGGTCGATTTCTCAGACCGCGTTCTACCAGGGTATCTACTTCCAGATGGTGCCAGAGGGTCAGAGGGTACAGCTGCCAGTCGGCATTGCTGACCCGATCAAGATTGGGTCGTCGAGGACTTCATCTCGATCGACAACTAGGACTCGTAGTACCACACATACTACGATGGGGCCACCTCGTCCACCTCAGGGCGGGGGAGGAGATGAGGCTGAGAGCTCGAGGGGCTCTCGAGGCTAGCTACTACAGATTGCACTGCACAGATTGATATATAGTATTTATTATTTTTGATAGAGGATTGAGTATGCCGAGGTACAGATTGTGGCATACCGATTCGGTTTTGATATGATGTATATATATTGTTGATATATATATAGATGAGATATTTTTGATCATATGACTTGTGTCTTATGTATTTTTATGATGCTTTTAATGTTTTGATTGATTGATTTGATGATTCATGTAATTACGTCGTTGGAAATATTATGGTTGAAATGTCATGCTTGAAAAATTTTAAATGAAATAATCTGATAGAACAAATTGGTTGTTTGTGATGTGATGATTTGATAAAAAATAAAAAGAGACTTTTAACAATAATTTCAAAGGACATTGTCGCTATTATAGACCATTTCATGGAGTCGCCGCTCACTCGGTCGTCAAGCTAATCCCAGTATAGAAATATTGTTAAAAAGTAAAAGAGTGCTTAAGAGACTGTCTTAAGACTTTGGTGCAATGGTGCAAATGATGATGATGATGGTTTGTTTTCAGAGTTTCATAAAAATAGTATGCATGAAATAATGTTAAAATGATTTTTGCTAGGCATAAATTCCTAAGTGTGATAAATTTTTTGGATAATTCCCTAGGAATTATACCATCATTGCAAAATTGAAGGTTGACATAATGACATGAAATAGTGATAATGTGCATGCTTTTAAAGCATAATTGTGTAACATAATGATTTAAGTCATATGGTTTTCATGATTTTCAAATAAATGGGGAATAAAAATTGGTACAATGGTTTGCGCTAGGCATAGAATATGTAGGTATAGACTTATACCATCATCGCGAAATCAAAAAAGAAAATAGATAGTTTTATTGCATGGTTGATTTTTAATAAACAGAAAATATGAAGATGAGGACTTGCGCTAGGCATAAAATTCCAATTTTGGTTTTGGAACTATACCATCGTCGTGAAAGTCGACAATATATATATATATATATATATTTTTTTTTTTTTTTTGTGTGTTTGATTGTATGGTTTTGAAAGAAATTTTGATTTTTTCTATTATGTATGTAGTTGTCTTTATACTAAACAACTGTACTTTAAAGAAGAAAATGAATTATTCCAAACAATTTGCAAAAAAATATTTCAAAGTATCTTAAAGACAAAAGTTAGATTTATAAGGAATCCCATGTGCATATGTGAGTTCATTTCCAATCTTGATTTATCATAATGATACACAAAATCTCTCAAATACAAAATGTGTGTGCAATTGCTATGTTCGTTTACCAGTTTTGAGCAAGATAATATGATACAAGTGATTTGAATGAACCAAATAAGTGTTCATTAACCATGATGTAGATGCATATAACCATACTAGACTACTATGTAAGTCGGATTATCAAGAGCTAGCTAATCCATAAGCAGACATAGGTCTGTACAAAAGAAGGTCGCTAATGTGACAGTACATATCGCCACGCTAGGAGTTACCCAAGGCCAAGCGGGTTGGGCACAAACCACCTGTTATGGGGCTTACCTCACAGTTTTTGAATAATTGAGAATTCCAGGGATTCAAGCTCATCAACCCTTCTTTTCTTTTCAAAGGGTAGGGAAAGGGATTTTATTGCTTTTGCTTTTGCTTTCTTTTTTCTTTTGTTTTTTTTGTATTTTTGCTTGATAATGCTGTAATGATATAAAATAACATTTTTCTTTTTCTCTTTTTCTTGAACTTTGCTTTTTCTTTTTGTTCTATGCTAGGGATACTTGCTCGGATTAGTTGTAGAGCAAGGGATTTTTATTCTGGGTAGGGGTGAGCTTGTCCTTTTGCCAATTCTCAAAGATTCTAGACCATGTGCATGATAGGATAGCAGGGGAAACTTTTCGCTCAAGAAACCACTTCTACTATGTAGCATAGCATGGACATTACAAATATAATCATTTTATTGTGAAAGGATGTGCTTGGTTTAAGTAAATAACAAGATCAATTCTCTGTGCTCAAACTTTATTTAATTGAATTTTGTGGACTTTGATATAAGAGAGATTAGTAATCATGCCAGATAAAAATCAAGATATTTATTTTGTGTTTGTGAAAGTGAGGGATTCCAAATAAATGCTAATTTATCCAAAATAATTTGAAACATATAACTGCAACATTTGTAAGAAGATATATATAAATACTTTTTGAGAAGTTTTGAGAATGTTGACTCTCTCTTTCTTCTTTATGTTGTTTTGGTTTCGAAAGAGTCAAGAATATTGCTGTTTTTTTTTTTATTATTATTTTTTTGTTTTTGAAAGAATTAACAAGTGCCATAAATAAATACAACAAATAGTTTTGAATATTTTGATGATTATGAATGTTTTTGGTGTTTTTGAATTTATAAATTGAAAGAAATACAAGATAGTGATTTTGAAATATTTTAAACAAATATATACAAGGATGAAATGACCAAATTTATACATAGTAACGTTTAAGATGCAAAATGTTCATGGGTTCTTTAAGTTCTTTACCATCTAAGGTAGATAATTTGTATGCTCCCGATTCAAATTTAGCAGTTGATAATGTATGGTCCAAGCCAGTTGGGCTCAAATTTACCTTTAAGGTCCTTAGTTGCATTAGTATTTTTTTGATTTTCTTTTAAAACAAGGTCGCCGATCTCAAAGGATCGATGACGAACTTTTTTAGCATATGATCTTTTAAGCTTGTTTTGGTAGGCACGGAGATGCTCGATATTCATCTCCTACTTCGGTATCTTGAAGTAGTAGAGCCAAATAAGGAACTTCTAATTCAAAGGGAAAAGGCTTAACCATAAACAAAACAAATGGTGAAGTTCTAGTGGGAGTTGAACACTAGTTCGATAGGCCCACAAGGTGGATATAATGAATGTGCCGGTTTTGATTTTTGAGAATTTTGATTAAGGTTTTGTTAGATGCTTCGTTCCATTACAGGATAATAAGGAGGGACGATGCTGAATCTTATGGATAAGTTTAAGATGAATTTATTTTTTAAACAAGTTCCATTATCGATGAAGCGATGAGATGGCTTGAAGCTTACCTTGTAAACTTCGTAACTCAGATATATTAGTAGGTGCGGGCATATCAGTGATAGCCGCAATCTTGAGAGGGTCGATTTTGATACCACGTAAAGAAACTAAAACCCCTAATAGTTTACTAGACTTAACTCCGAATATGCATTTGGTTGGATTTAATCGAATAAGATATTCTCGTAATCGATTAAAAACTTTTCTCAAATCATCTAAATGATTATCTTCATTAATAGAGCGAGCTATAATATCATCTACATAATCATGTAGGATATCATGCATCATATCATGAAAAATATAAGTCATAGCTCGTTGATAGGTTGCACTTGCATTCTTTAAGCCAAATGGCATCACTTTCCAACAAAAGGTACCCCAGGGGGTAATAAAGGCTATTTTAGCCTGATCTTCAGGAGCTATCCTGATCTGATTATAACCGGAGAATCCATCCATTAAGGACATCATCCCACTCCCGACAGTAAAGTCAATGATTTGATCCATGTTTGGAAGAGGAAAATCATCTTTAGGGCATGCAACGTTAATATCTCTAAAATCTGTGCAAACCCTAACTTTGGTGGCTTCTTTCTTGGTAACTGGAACTACATTTGAGATCCATTCAAGCATAATCAATAGCTTGTATAAAAACAACATTCAGGAGTTTTTCTAACTCCCCTTTGACTAGCAAAGCCACTTTGGGATGCATTTTTCTAAGTTTTTGTTTAACAGGTTTAGCATCCGGATGGACCACTAGGTGATGCATGACTACAGAAGGGTCTAGACCTGGCATATCTTCATATGTCCAAGCGAAGACATCTTCATATTCTTTAAGGAATGCAATGTATTGCTCTTGTTTTTCTTGACTTAATTCTGATCCAATATTGATTATGTGAGGACTATCCTCAGTTCCAATATTAATTTTAATGACGTTTTCTACCTCCATGTGTAGATCTCTTTCAAAATTAGGTGGGGCGGGTGAAACGCCCAATTCTTGTAATTCTTGTAAGGTTAAGTTGGATAATTCATCTTGAGGATTAGTGGTCTCAAGTTGGGCTATAGTTGGTATAGAACCATCAAAATAAAATCCATTGTGTAACATCTCTTCAATGGAGACATCGTGGAAGATATCTCCTTCCAACTCCTCATCGGAGTCAACAATCATTTCAGGGTAAGCTATGGATAGCATGTTACATGTAAATGGCTGATTTTTTAGAGGCAAATCATCACGCCTATCCAAATAATCTTGATAACATATGAGTTGATCATCATCTTCAAAAGGAAAGGGTTGACCCTTACTAGGAAATAGGCCCACACCACAACGGGCAGGCCACGGTTCTACCTCGAAAGGTTCTTTCATGCCATTTTGGAAAGGTCCCAAGCCTTTCCCTTTATATCCCATTTTAAGCATTATGGGTTTAGCTTTAATATATTCATTGGTAAAATAACATCGAGCATATCCCTCATGATGAGTTTTGATATTCCGAGGGATTCTTCCCCGACTCATATCCTTTATAAATGAAGGCACAACTCCCGACTTGGTAAGTACTTCCCATAGGTTGTGGGAGGCCCAAAGTACGAGGAGATGGCGGCAAGTTATTTAAAAGAATTGAATCTTGCATGAAAGCATTTGTTTTTTCTTATATTAAGATTGTGGATAAATCTGGTAAAAGTTCATCGAAAAGAGCATAAGATGTAGAAGGATCATTCCCTATATCTTTAGATGTGGAAGGTATGATAGATGTTGATAATGTGGAAGTGTTAATAGATGGGTCTATAGGTTTTGAAATTATGGGGATGGAACATGAAGGATTGGTCGTGGATTGAAGATCTTTTTGAGGTTCTAGAGTGGTTTGTTTAGAAGATTGTTGATCTATATATGAGGATGAAATGAATGGAGGGGAAATAGGTGAAGCTATGGGTGTGTGTTTCATAGTTTTAGATGAAAAATAAGAATTAGGATGTGTGGATGACAGAGCAGGGAAAAATTGCACTCCAACAGGTTCTGCCAAAGCACACATATCAAAGGGTCTAGGATCACCGTGGATAGTGACCAACTGATTTTTAAATTCGAATTTAACACATTGGTGTAAAGTTGATGGGACAGCCCGCATTGCATTGATCCAAGGACGACCCAAGAGTATATTGTACGATGCGGGGCAATGTACAATAAACATGGTGGTATCTAGAGTTCGAGGACCAACTTGCAATGGGATGGTAATAACTCCACATGTTTCTTGTGTTTCGTCATTGAAAGCTTTGATAATCATGTCAGTTTTCTTCATTTCATCACTTCTAAAGCCAAATCGTTGGTAGAAGTCAAAAGTGCAAATGTTTAGAGATGAACCATTATCAATCAGGACTCGTTTAACAGCTACATCTCCAATTAGAGCAGTAATATATAAGGGATTATCCTTATGTAAACTGTGTTGTGGGATATCTTTATCCTAGAAGTCAATACAATCAACTTCTCGAGTGATGATAGTATTGGCCATGGCTTCAGGTTGAATATTTTGAGGTACCATCATTTGGCTTAATGTAAGCATCAACTCATCCCTATGGGTAGGAGAAGATCTTAATAAATCCAAAAGGGAAATTCTGGTTGTAGTATTGGATAATTGCTCATTAATATTGTAAGGGGGTTTAAGTTGAACATTGGAAGCATGATTCCCTTTATTGGGATTTTTCAAAACAAATGGAGCTGATCCATCATTCTGGTTTGGTTCTTGTTGAGAATTTTGAGCTTGTTGTCGGGTAACGACTCCAATGGTACCTACAATGTTATATTGAAGACGTTGAACCGGTCTCGGTTGAGCGTTTATGGCTTGTTCATTTGGGAGGAATTGATTAGAAGAGGGTCGAGTAGTAACTCTTCTAGGAAATGGTTCTTCTGGAACCATAGCATCTGTGATGGGTTGAATAGGATCTGATTCATTTTTAGAACTATTCGATTGGTTTGAAGTGATGTCTATTTCACTTTCAATATCTGATTCTATATCACTAGGATCTGGAGTTTGAATATTATGTAGGGGCCTGGTTGTGACCATGGATAAAGTTGTGTCAAATTTTTGTAAATCATGATTAGGTAAATGTCCGCTAATAGTTCCTACATATCGGGTAGGAGGAGGAACATTATGATGTTCGATTTGATTGGCCACCTCTTTACCATGTCTTGGTAAAGGGTGTTGAAATATGTCTAATGATTGATTAGCATTTTGATTTTGATTTTGGGGAATGTTCTTTTGAGGATTATTAGGAGCATTTTGTTTAGGTTGGAAGGCTTGCACCTCCATTTCATTATTATCAATCAGATCCTGTATTTTATGTTTCAACCTTTTACAAGCATTGGTAGAGTGTCCAGGCCCTCTATGGAAATCACAGTGTAAGTCAACTCTGTATCCGGGTATAGTTGGATCAGGTTCCTGGATAGCTGGTAATTGGATCAAACCTCTTTCGAGTAATTGAGGTAAAATAGTTGATAATGGTTGATTCAATCTAGTAAATTCTCGAGGAGGCTTATCGGGCGGTTTCAATATAAATTTTTTTGTTGTTTTCGTTGCATTGATATTAGCAACATTTATGCTGTCAGTGACTCCGTCACCTACAACTTGTTTGTTTTTATACTGATTTCTGGATGTTTTCTCATCATCCTTCTTCCTAAGTTGGCCTCTCCTAATGAGGGCATCTTCTACTCTTCGAGCTAAATCTATAGCCTGATCGAAGGTAGTTAAAGTAGCAATTGATAGCTCATAAGATATTTGTTCTTGTAAATTATTAATAAAAATGTCCAACATTTCCCTATAAGGTAGCACAAAGTGCAGTTTTCCTATCAACCGCCTCCATCTAGCTAAGAAATCGGCAAAACATTCATCCTTGTCTTGTTTTAAGTTGTATAAATCTTTAATGGTTACATGCCTCTCGATGTAGGCACTAAATTGATGGACAAAAGATTCAGTTGTTTCTTCAAAGTTTCTCAAAGAATGAGTGGGCAATTGATAGTACCACTCTAATGCCATTCCACCTAAACTTTTTGGGAACATTTTTAGTAATAGCAAGTCATCATGTGATATATCATGACATGCTATCCTAAACATGCGAAGATGCTCTATGGGATCTTCGGTTCCTTTATATATAGGCAGGATGGGCATGGGAAAATGCTTAGGGTACGGTTGTGCTACAACTATGGGATCCAAAGGTTGACTACATATCTCTCGATAATTGTACGAGGGACGGTAAGGATCTATCTGGTCCATACGCGAAGCTAACTGTTTCACCATGGCTTCCAGATTACTAGTTTGCCCACCATATTGGTTCGGTAGGGCATTGATATGGGATTTGTGAGCATATGATGGAGGGACATGAAGATTAGATGCTATGTTGCTATTGTGTAAATTGTTGGTAGGAAAGGTGTTATGAAGGAATTTTGAAGTTGTATTATGTTGTATTCCAGATTGTTGAAAATTGGTGTTTGGCTTCATTTTAGGTTTTTGTTTACTTGAAGCATATTGATCAATAGTTTGGCGAAGTAAAGCAGTGAAGGAAGTTTTCTTTTGTGTGGGAATGATTTTAGGCTCAATAACGAGTTCCTTAGGAGGTTGGGTAACCCGTTGTTTTGGCATGTTCTGAATCATAGTGACCATATCTCTATTGGATGGTCAAGCCTTATCACTTTCTTGATCAATGAAAGACAAGGGATTAGTGTGCACATCAAACATATGTTCCATGGCTGCTTGAGTGTCACTAATTTGCCCTTTATCAATACGAACTGCCATATTAAGAGCGCCAATGTTATTATTGAAAAATTTCCAGAAATGATCTAAGTTGTCAAAAGCAATAGTTCCATCTGGAGCTACTCTAGGGGATGAGGATCCATCCTCTTTAACATTTTCTTCTTGTTCATTGTCTTCACCTAGGTCATCTTCTGGTTGATCTAGAGTTTCTCCTTCTGGAATTGGATCTTCGGGAAGGACATTTGGGTTTCTAGTTTTATCTTCTAACCAATCTTCTTCTTCTCCTTCAGTTTGTTTACCATTCCTAAGTTTAGGCATTGTGCTTAATTTAGATTTCAGCAAATATTTTTTTTATATATATATATATATATATATATATATATATATATATATATATATATATATATGCAACAAGCTTAAGAGGTATATATTAATTATATACCTACTACAATATTTAAAATGAAAGGTTTTGGTTTTTGTTATGTTTTTTTTAGTTTTTCTTGTTTTTGTAATAATATTGTAAAGATAACAAACAACACAATAAATGCAAGAACTAATACTGAAAGTAATGATCTAGTTTTCTATAAACAATTTATAAATATCATTAATGGGCTCGAGTTCTTCAGGAGTCATGAAGTGTTCTTCTTCAAATTGAAAATTTTCTTTCAAAAATTTAATGAAAAGAGCTATAGTGATATTATCCGTCTCAGATTCCGGTTGATAGAAGTAAAGCTCGTGGCAATACTCTCGATATAACACAGCTCGAGGAACTCTATTCCATATTTCCCTATCCGTAAGAACAACCTCTTGGTCTTCTACACGACCTAGGAACTGGTGTATAATGGCTGCGTTCTCGAGGTATTCCTCGAAGGTGAACAATTCTGAAGACACAAGAGCTCTCCTATAAGCTAACCATCTATGGCAGGCTCTTCGAAGTTCATGATAAAAGACGAGTTGATGAGGATCCAAGATTCTATCTAGGACAAGCCTCTTGATTTGTTTAAGTTTTGTTGACCTAGATGAAATGACACTTAGTCTTCTATCAAGTTCGTCCCACAAAAGTTGATTTCTATCTCGCTTCGTGCACACTAAGCACATAATTGATTTCTATGGCTGCCAATTGGTTTTCAACATTTATAGTAACTGCTAATATTTTCTTAGGAGCTACCATCTAAACATGATATGCAACTTATTAGTTTTAAATGATTTGAAATGCATCTATGTTTTGGTTGTTTTTTTTTTGTTTTTTTTTGTTTTCAAAAGGTTTTAAATGCATTCACGTCGGGTTCACCAAAATGTATCGCTCCAAATTTTTTGCATCCCTACCTTCAGGCTATAGGATCCATGCCCGAAAGGAGGATGGGAAAAGGATGGCACGGTACCTCGGACTGAGAGGCCTTGCGAAGGTCCCGCCTCTCGGGGGAGGTGTATTATGGTGATTTTTTGACGGATGGTGGGTTCACCAGGAAACGTTTGAATGGCAGTTTCCATGCCTAGGTTGGGAATGTGTTTGATGTGTTCAGTTTTATCTTTAATCATCCAAGTCCTAGGTTTGGCCAAAATGAATCTAAGTTATTCTATTATGAAAATGCAGATTAAATGAATACAGAGAACAAAATTAGACAGAAAAACAGAGAGAAAAAGCTAAATTAAAGAGCCATACCTGATCCGGATGTCTGATGGAGATTCTGATTTTTGAAGTAGTCAAGATCGTCTGGAATTTGACAGGATCGTCTCCTATCTGACAGGATCGTCTGAGATCTGACGAATTCGTCAGACGAATTCGTCAGAGACCTACAAACAGAGAAACAGATGCAAAATACAGAGAATGCAACTATGATAACAGAGGGTAATGATGTAAAATGGTAGTAAGAACATTAAAATGATAATATCAAACTAAGACACGAATGCATTATAATGATCTAATGACAATTTATGCTTTTATTATGCATTAAAGCTACATGGGTGAACTCCAAGATGCAGGATAATAAAGAATAACCATAGAATTAACTAAATGCAGGATAATGCAGTGGAAAAGAGTGGAGAAAATGCAAACTCTAGGCACTGATTGCCCCCAATGTGGACTGCAGTCGAAATCATCTCGAATTGGGTCGAGATCGTCCGAGATTGTACGAGATCGTCTGAGACGAATTGAGCTTGCTCCGACTAAAAAACAATGAAGTTCCTGCAAACAAACTTGGAAAAATACAAATGCAAACATTGATTTAAGATGGTCTAGTGCGTGTAGAATTCGAGTTACAGGGAATTTCAGCCAGGGGGATGCTAAGGGGAGGGCCTAGGATTAAATAGGCTTAGGATAGAGGTTGGGAGGTTGGAGATCATCCCAATTTGGGAGATCTCCAATGGGGGAGGTCTCTAACGGCGTAGACACGCTTCTGCCTGGATTAGAGACGTCGTTGGAACAGAGTCCAACTATGCACAAATCAGTTTGGGACGAGATCGTCTGGACGTCCTACGCCAGACGAAATCGTCCGATCTGAGGCGATATCGTCTTATCGAAGACGATATCGTCAAACGGACAAAACAAACTCTAAAAATGGCGTGGGAAAGGAGGAAACGGGTTAAACGACGGTTTGGGAGCGGTTTTGGAGGTTGAAATTTGAATTTGAATATTTACTAGAGTAATTGTAATTATTAAGGTTTTACTGCGCCAATTTTAGGGTGCTACATATACATTTAGTTATTTAGGTATATATAACATATATACCACAAAATTTTAAGCATATATATATATATATATATATATATATATATATATATATATATATATATATATTTACAAGATAAAAATCCTAAAAATAAAATGCCTAAATTAAGAAGTGGTAAACAAGTAGAATCTGGTCACATGGAAGAAAAAGATCAAGAAATATTTTATGATAGAGCTCAAATAGAAGATGAATGAATTTCAGAACAAGGTGAAGAGAATAATACTAAAGATGAAATGGAAGATCCTGATGAGCCTACATTAGATGAAAATAGAAATCTTACATTTAGTCTCTTAGTAAATTTACCCAATTTATAAAAAGCTACATAGAAGAGTTTAACCAAGCTAATACAAATTGATAATTCATGAGAAGGCAATATGGAATCAGCCTTAGCATCTGTATTTCAGATACATACAAATCCATTATCATACATGAATTCAACAAACCAAGATAATGATCAAGAAGGACCATCTACTCAAAACATGATACCTTTAAATCAAAATGTTAACCAATGGCACAATCATCCAAGATTGTTTCTAGAAACCCTAAAACAAATCCTAAACAACAAAGACAACCATCCACATCCATCTTCACTCAAGATCTTAATCAACAAATATCAAATCAACAAAAGGCTAAACAAATGCAAAATACCAATCATCCACAAAAAATTCAATAGAAAACAATTCCACAACAGCTTCATAACAATCCTCCTACCAACACTTTACATAATAGTGTTTCAGTTGGGAATAATTATACAACAACACCAACTTATTATCAAATACACAACACTATGATGCAATAAAACCAATTTGGTGGACATCAACAAGGACTTGAATCCATGGTTAAACAATTAGCTTCAAGACTAGATCAGATGGATCCCTATCGTCCCTCTTATAGTTATAGAGATATGTGTAGTCAACCCTTCGATCCTATTGTGGTTGCTCAACCATATCCTAAGCATTTTCCTATGCCTATCTTACCAATATATAAGGGAACCGAAGATCCTATTAAGCATATTTGCATGTTTAGGATAGCATTTCATGATATTTCTCATGATGACTTGTTGTTGTTAAATATGTTCTCTAAAAGTCTTAGAGGCATGGATTTAGAGTGGTATTATTAGTTACCTACAAAATATTTAAGGAATTTTGAAGAAATAGTAGAGATTTTTGTCCACCAATTTATTGCCTACATAGAGAGGCATGTGACTATTTAGGATTTATACAATCTAAAACAAGGTAAAGATGACAGTTTTGCTAAATTTTTGACTAAGTGGAGACAACTCTTAGGTAAACTACATTTTGCATTACCTCATGGTGAAATGTTGGACATATTTATTGGTAATTTGCAAGAACAACTATCTTATGAACTTTCTACTACTACAGTAAACACCTTTGACCAAGTCATTTATCTAGCTACAAGGGTAGAATATGCCCTCATTAGAAGAGGATAATTTAAGAAGAAATATGAGGGAAAAACTTCTAAAAATCAATATAAGAAAAAACAAGTAATAGGTTATGGAGTTACTGATAGTAGAAACAACTCAAATGTTAACCTTGCAAAATTTGTAAAGAAGTTTGTATTGAAAATCCCTGATAAGCCACCAAGAGAATTCACAAGATTAAATCAACCCTTAAATATGATTTTACCTCAATTATTGTAACAAGGCTTGATACAATTACTTGAGGTAAAGACAACCAGAGACAACTGCAGCTAGATATAAGGTTGACTTACATTGTAATTTCCACCAAGTAGATGGATATTATACAAATTCTTGTAAAATGTTAAAACACATGATACAATATTTAATTTATAATGGAAAAATTGAAGTAGAACAATTTCCTTCAAATAATAATCCTCAAAACAATACCCAAAAAAAACCAACCCAAAATGCAAATCAAAACCTAGATATTTTTCAACATCCCTTACCTAAGCATGGTAAAGAAGCAGTAAATCAAGTAGATCATCACAATGTTCCTCATCCAACTCGATATATGGGAACTATTAGTAGCTTTATACCTCATCAATATTTACAAAAACCATGTATAACTATTGAATCTCAAGTTATTATTAGACCTCTAAGAAGTTATCAAATTACATATTTAGAAAGTGATGAAGAAAGTGAAACATATAATGAGTTTGATATTACCTCAAATAATTCAAATAGTTCTAAATATGAATCATATCCAATTCTTCCCATCATATATTTAATGGTGTCTGAAGAACCATTCCCAGAAGAGTGACTACTCGACCATCATCTCAACAAGTGCTTTCAAATGAACAAGTAGTAAATGTTAGAGCACATTTTAGTTATTTTCATAAAAATAATATTGTGGGTACTATTGGAGCCATCACTAAATAGCAAACTCAAAATCAAAATTCTCAGATTCAAACTCAAATAATGAATAAAAAATCACTACCATATTCTTCTCTACAAAAAACTTATTCACCTCAAACTCTTCATTATAGTGGTATTATTCCCACTCCACATTAATTTAAAGCTATTCAATCCCCATGTAATTCTTCTTTATCATAATTGCAATCACAACTATTTCAACCTTCTTCTTTCAACACAACACGTTCATCTCAACAAGGACATATTTCTTCTTCCAATCCTACCATGCAATCACATCATACTTCACAATCTGCTCATCATCATTCTATTCACAATCAAGAAGAAAGAGATAAGGAACCAATTATTAATAAACTCCTAAGAGAACTAATCAAGCATAAATAATAGGAAAATAATCAAATATTACATCCTAATGTGTCTCATCACAACAATAACACTAATAATGTAACAAAAACTACAAGTGAGCAACCTCAAGTTCAATCAACTCAATTTGATAAACAATAAATAAATTCTTCATCCAACCAACCTTTAAAACCTCTCTTAGTTTTGAATAATAATCCAAATGAGGATACAATCATAGAAAACCCATCTTCAATGTTGAAATCTCAACCTAAAGTCTCCTCCAATATTCAACAACAGTGGGCTAATCCCCCAACTAAGATATCCCTCTTTGAACTTTTGCAAACCTCTTCCATTCATAGGGAATTTGTATTCTCTATTATTTCTTTCTTTATCATTGTTGTATCAAACTCTTTACTCTCTTCCTATTTACCATCATTGACACCTTTTGTTTGTCACCTTTTGTTCTTCATTCTCTCTTTCATTATCATTATCACATCAAGTTATTTATTATTTTCCTCTTCATAACTTTTTGTTCATCACCTTTATTCATATATATCCAATCATCATCCTTCATCACAACAATCTCAACTATCAACCAATAAAATTCAATCACATACACCACAACCAAATTGTTCTTCAAAACTTCCTTTGAGTTTGAATCCACCTTAGACATGCTATAATAAAAATCACCTTGTATAGTGTATATAGATCACCAATTCCATCATAAAAACATCAAAAACAACCAAAAAAATAAAAAAACATCAAAATTTCCAAAAATATTTCAAAATTGTTGTTAAGTCATCATTTTGCATTGTTATTTTTTGTTATCTTTCAAAAGTTTTGAGTTATATTTTACTTTATTTTGGATAAATTCAAAAGTTATCTTGAACCACCACTTAATTCATATTTACTAAATTATGATTTTGTCACTTTGATTATAAAGCTCTCTTGTATTAAAAAGCACTATTACTTCACTAAATAAATTTTGAGTTTTGGGAAATGGTCTTGCTAATTCTTGAACCAAGAACATATTCTCACATCTTAAATATATTTTTTTGTAAAATTCGAAAATGATAGTTCCATAAGTGAAAATTTTTCTTTGCTATCCAATTATGCGCATGGTCTATAATACTAGGAATTAGCAAAAGGACAAGCTCCCCCCCTACCCGAATAAAATCCCTTACCCCATGTGTAATATGGGCAAGTATCCCAAGAAAAATAAAAAGAAACAGAAAAATAAAAATAAGAGAAAAAGAAAAAGAAAAGAAAAGAAGAGAAAAGAAAAGAAAGAAAAATAAAAAATAATAAAATCCCCTTGTTCAGAAATGAGCAATAAATACCTATTCCAAAATTCGAATAAAATAAGGGGGTAGTGAGCTTGAATCCTTTGAATTCTACAGTTATTTGAAAGCCATGAGGTAAGACCCATAACAAGTGGTTTGTGCCCAACCCGCTTGACCTTGGGTAATCCCTTTCGCGTGGCGATATGTCTATCACATTAGCGACCTTATTTTGTATAGACTAATGTCCGCTTGTGGATTAGCTAGATTTTTGTAACTTGACTTAAATAGTAGTTTAGTACATTGGCATGCACAAAATCATGGTTAATGAACCTTTCACTCGCACACATATTGGTTCATTCAAGTTTATTTGTATCACTACCTTACTCAAAATCGGTAAATTAATTTCACAAACACACACATCTGATCCTTGAGATATTTGGTATCATTGTGTCAAATTAAGATAGATAATGAATTCATTTATCACACACTACTTCTTGATAAATTTTATCTTGTCTTAGAAATAAGATAAAATATTCCTTTGAAATTTGTTAGAAAATATTAGTTTATAACTATTCACATTAATCCATATCACTTCATTTTTTGCAATTACATACAATATATATATATATATATATATATATATAATCAATAATTATTTGTGAATACTGCTCTTGGTTAATTGGTTCTTCTAGAGAATCAATTTTAGACTCATCTTGTAAGCTCTCTCAAGTACTTTTCTTGATTTCTTCAACTAATAGCAAGTTGTGATCTTCCATCCATAACCCTCTAAAACCAATTTGGATCATTTCCTTGTAAACTTCCACTACATCCTTGATTATGATTTCAATCTTGTCATACAATAACCAAGACTTTTGGAGTGCTATGTACTTATTCACGACAATTCTAGCGGTAACTCTAGTAATGTTCCACTCCTTATTAGGGATTGGCTTAGCAGAATCACTGAGTCTACTATCCACTAACCTGTAAATTTTCTCAGTTGGAATTACCAAAATTTGTTGCTCTCCAGTGATTTTTATCCAGATCCTTTTGAATTTTTTGGATTAGATTGTTGGCATCATATAAATAATCAATAATAAGTTGAAGCCCTGAGCATTTCTCTAGAACTTTGGAGAGAAATTCCTTTCTTACTTTATTTAGTCCAGCCTTGGAAAAACCAAAATATTTAGCCTTTTTTATCTGAAGCTACTACTTAAGACTATGTATCTCCTTAGCCTGCTCCTCATTATTTTTATTCTATTATTCTATCTATTCCTTGAGCTTATTAACTTCCTAAAACTTCTCTTTCTAGCTCTTAGCTTATTTTCTCAGAGGTTTCTCCACTTCTTTCTTATTTTTGATAGTTTTTGAATATTTTCAATCTGCTTTTCCAACTTAACCACCTTTTCTTTGAATATATCATTTTTACATAAAAAGTTTCCAAGTGGGTTTTGGCTATGACCAATTCATCTTCATTAGTCAGCTTCTTAATATCTTCTATATACTCTTCTATACGATAATATTGAGCAGTCATCTCAATTTTAGGCTTGCTCACAAGGGGAATCATGGATATAGATGTCCTTTGCCTTGAAACAAGATCAACAAATATCCTTCTCCTCTTTGTGGCCATCCTATTAGAAGGCTTAGACAATTTTTTTGCCCATAAATCATTAATTTTATGTATATATTTCTGCTCTTTCTACAAAATTTCCTGGGTAGGGTAATTTTTAGTAAGAGGGTAAGAGACCACAAGGAATGTAAGAGTAGAATCAACAGTTGACAATAACTGTACAAAAGTATTTACAACAAATTTTGTGACCATAGTGGAATATATGACCACTGTCATTTTTGCAATTGGTAAACTTATGGAGACTAAAGTGAGACTCATAGATGGATGAAGGAGTGTGCTAGAAATAGTTTGCTTCTCAGATGGAGGTGGTAGTTGTAATGATGAATATGTAACTATGGAATATGATGAAATGGGAATCTCGAATGATGAGGGTAGAATATTAGGTGATGAAAGTGGAATTTGAGGTGACCTTGAAGGAGATGGGTTGTTTTGTACCTTAGTAGTGATCGATGAAATAGGAGGTGGACTATGAGGTGGATAAGGTACCTTTGTTACCATTTCTTGCTCTGAAAGGGAAGGATATTTCATTGGGAAATTTGGATGAGGAAGAGGAGAAGAGATATTAGAGACCATACCTTCACCTACTGATGTAGTATTTTGTGGAGTATCTCTATGATTGGTTGTTGTTCTTATTGTATCAATTATTCCATAGATGAAACAATTATTTTCTCAACTATGTCCTCTTTATCTAACCTCTGCTTCTTTGAAATATCCTTTTCAGCTCTTTCTGGGGCCCTTTTGGCTTTTCTCTAAAAAACTTGAAAGGTAACTTTCTCACTTTTTGTCTATTATTTATATAATCCTTCCTATACTATTTCCTTTAGTAATACCTATTCAAAAATGGGATTTAATTACACTGTTGTTGTAGTGGTGAAACTCAGATGTGTAAACCTAAATTTCTCATCCTTTTCGTTCTAGTCTATATTTGTATCTAGAGGCTGTCCATCTAGGTCTAGGCGCTTAGGCCTCTTTACTATATCTATGACTGGAACATTGATAGCCCTCTCATCAAAGTAGTGCATTTTACTCATCAACTGTGCTCCCTTTGGAAAATTCTCTATCTGCTAAATTATGGGTTGAAAGATCTTAGGATTTCATCAATAGTCAATGGGGTATCATTTTATTCTTCTTGAACTTCTTCTTCTAAAGGTGGGGGTGGGGAATCAGACCCGGTTTGTGTCATTTTGTATATTATCACTATATTCCTTGGGTCTTTGGACCTTTAAGATTTGACATTATTGTCATACTTTTTAAAAAATTCACCATCAATTTTTATCCCAAACCTAGATTTTTCCTTACCTGTCTCAATTCTCATCCTCCACCAATATAATATTTTTGCTTTGTTCCATTTCCCCTTATTCTATGCTTCTTCACTAGTAGGTTCTTGAGACTAAGGGTTCTTTTTATTTTCTATTTTTTCCTCAATATATTTTATGGTAGACTCCTTCAACCTATGTTTTATATTGTTTTCTGGGTCAAAATCCACAATTTTTTCATAAAAGTCTAATCATTAAGGAAGTTGGTCCATTTTAGAAACATTCCACTCTAAAAGAATAATTTATTTGTTATTTATTCATTTTTCAAAATGGGGCTTGGATATCTTCTCAAATTTATAGGCTTTTTCTCCATTTAAGGTTATATTCTTTTTATAGAATATATCTGGATCATAACTCCATATTTGAGGAATATAGAACAAACCCAACCTATCTAGGTATTGATTAATTTGTTCACCCTTCCGCTTCTTAGTAATAGTAATATCACTAACATTTCAGTAGGTCAACATAGATCTCCTCTTTCTTCCAAAGCCATAGTTCAAATCTATAAATTCTACTTACCTCAAGTATTCTAAGGCAAATAGCCTCTTGGTAACAAAGTGAGGTAGCATAAAAGGCTTACCCATAAAGCCATATAGTCTAATGACTATGCCCTCTATTAGGATATACCAATATCCTTCCTCTGCACCTTCTCTTATCAATATGTTCTTAGCTAGAGGTGGTAACGTAGGGCAATATCCATATATTATTTTCAACACTAGCCCTAAGAATTCCAAATTGAATTTGTAAAAAGATTTAATACTTCTCAGATGATTAGTCCAACAATAAACTAGCATGGATTCTTCTTCACTGGTCTTATCCTTGATTGGAATATAGGGCATCATATCTATTACAATAGTGAAAAACATCCAGACTCGGCTTGAGCAATGCTTAAAACAAGATGCATCGGATCTTCTTTTCAGTGCTACTAATTGCTCATGCATTCTATGAGCAAGGAAATTTGGCCAGTAAAAATAGATAACCCTAATGTCCTTTTGAACCATACCTTCCTCATACATCCTTTCATTGGAAATGCAAGATGCAATGGCTATTTGCCAAGCGTTCATGATTTTATCAGATTCTAAACCATCCATACAAGATAACATAGAGTATAGCTCTAGGTGTTCAAATCGTTCGATAGAAATTAGGACCTAGGGTAATCCCTTCCTCACCCTAGTGTCCTTGATTTGTTTATATACCCATTTTTTAAAGACTCACCATCATTAGCTTAGTTCTCTAGAGAGTAATACTCAGTCTAGGTAGTTGTTTTAAACTCTTTTGGTCTTATAGGTGGTTCTACTCCTAGGGAAAAAAACTTGTGAAAATTTGTAGCATGCACATCCTCCAACATTGGTCTTACAGGTGGTTCTATGCTTTGGCACTTTTAATTACTGATGCATGCACGTCCTCCACCATTAATATGACTACTGTGCAACTTTCCCACTGGCACGCTTCTCAAATCAACACTTATTCCTTTTGGTAGCTTTGAGGTGGGATTGGTCAAAATTCAAATGTGATTCAACCCTTGTCACATCTCTTTGTCCTTTCATCCTTTCAAGCATAGGATATTTTAGCATTTATTGTGTATGTCCCTTTTCCTTTAGCCAAGTGGTACGATGTGGAATTGCTACCCTGCTCAAATGTAGGCTTGAAAATAGTGGATTGGCAACACTTCTTTTATTTTAGCCAACATAACTTTGGATTTCAGTGGATTAGGAACTTCCTCATTGAACACATCATAAGTCTCAAAACTCGATGGATTAGAGGTTTCTCATCATTCTTCTAGCATTATGGTCCATTTGAGTGCGAAAAATAGCACTTGTTACATTTCGCTGAAAATGTAGTTCACTTAGGTGTGGATTGGAACCCGCTTGTCATTCCACTGGTATGATGGTTCATTTAAATGTAGATTGGAGCTCAACAATATTCCACTTCACACTTAGTGTATTTGAGTATGGAATAGGAATTGATGCATCTTGTGGGAACACTTAGCTAATTTTGCAAAATTTTCTCTCCATTTATTTGCTTTATTTTTTATTTTTATACATGTTAAAACAAAAATTGATACAAAGTGTAAAAAAGAAAGGAAATATGATACAATGTATGTACATATATTACAATGAGTTTATATTTCAATAAAATTAGAGTTTAATATGAAAACCATTAACCAAAATTGGTTGTATGTTTCCCTCTAGATCTTCAAGTTGAAAAACATTGGTATCTTTGACATCTAACATCTTGAAATGGCCATCGCAAAAGGAGTCTAATTTTTTATGGTGACCTGGTTTTGCTCTTTCGATATTCCACTTGAGAACTGAATCTCCAATATGGATTTTTATAAACCTTGTATTTTTATCGAACCATACCTTGATGTCCACATAATGCTTCTAAAAGTTCTCATAGGCCTAAGTTATTTTCTCTTCCAACTACAACAAATGTGTCAGCCTTGTTTCCACTAGATTTTACTTTGATTCTTCTTTTGAATTTATTAGTTTGAGTGTTGGAATTTCCAAATGGACAGGTAACACTACCTCCTTGCCATATACCAAAGCATAAGGAGAAGTCTTGATGGACTTCTTGATAGTAATCATGTCTACCCACAAAGCTTTCTCTAGCATTAGGTGCCAACTTCTTTTATTCCCCTCTAGTGATCTCCTCAAAATCCTTAATAGGGTTTTGCTGGTGTACTTTGTGAGTCCATTCCCTTAAGGGTAATAATTTGAAGTATTCTTAATGGTGATGCCATACTTACTAGAAAATTAAATATATTTAGCTCCTATAAAGGCTGGCCCATTGTCACTCACCAAGGATTCTAGAAATCCAAACCTTGAAATCAAACTTTCCATAAAGTTGATCACAACTTTTTGATCTAATTTCTTGGTAGGAATAACCTTTACCCATATGGTGAGGTAGTCTATGGTAGTTAGAATATACTTGTGATCTGCTGAAGAATGAGGGTTGGTGATCCCTATAAAGTCCAGTCGCCATTTTTTAAAAGGCTCCTCAACTTATATTGTCTTGAGAGGGAATGAAGCATTTATTATCCTCCCTACATGCCTTTGACACTTATCATAGGCTCTAGTGACTTTGAAGGTGTTAAAAAATATAGTAGGCCATTAGTAGCCTGCTCTTATGATTTTCAAAGCTATAACTTTACTTGAGAAATGTAATCTAGATGGCCCTCCATGGAACTCCTCAATGACCTTTTGTTGTTGATAATCATTTAAGCACTTAAGGAGAACTCCATCAAGGTTCATTTTGTATAGCTATTTTGGGAACAAGAGATACTTTAAAGCTTGAAGTCTATATCTTCTTCTTTGTGATGCATTAATATTGGGAGGGCATACTACATTTTGAAAGTATTTTATCATCTGGTCAACCCAATAAGAGTCTCCTGGTTGTATTCCTTCAATATGATTCTCGTATGCTACTTGGCAAGCTATTATTTTTGTCGATGTTGCTACCTCTGTTAGACCTTAGCATAGGTACTAGCCTCTCACCAATTTTTTGGGACGTATCTCCACATAATATTCCTAGATTTTGGTGATCCAACCAACTCTCTTATCTCCTAGTTCACCTTGCAGAATAAAGCTTCTTACATCCAGGTGAACAACATATACCAGGGTCTTACTTTCAACCAAAATACTGCATAAACTTCTTCAATGAATTCATCACAAAAAATACTTGTTTCTCAATAAAATTATACTTAACCTGGTAATCATGGATTGTATGGATCCAAAATAATATGGGATGCTCTTCATATTGATCATCCTTTTGAGTGAGCACTGATGCATAACTCTCTTTAGCTCCATAAGCATAAAAGATAAAATACTTACTGAAATCTAGATTTACTAGTACTGGGGCTATTGCAATGGACTACTTGATTATCTCAAGTCTTGTTTCCTCACTTCAGTTCATTTGAACTTGGCATTTTTCTTGATCAGATCATATATGGGCCTCAACTTCTATGCAAAATTAGAAATGAATTTCTTGACAAAATTTATTTGATCCAAAAAATATTGTAAGGATTTATTATTCATAGGAAATGGAAGGGTTAGAATGGAATTGATTCTATTTGGATCTATGGCTATACCTTCTTTTGAGACTACATGACCTAGAAAATTTCCTTCATGGACTGTAAATAATGATTTATTAGTATTAAGGGAAATACCAAATTCTCTACACTTCTAAAAAACTTGCTCAAGGTGTGCTAAGTGGTCATGCATATTATGGGAAAACACTATCATGTCATCCAAATAGATCAGAATGAACTTATTAATAATTTCCCCAAAGTCATAGTCCATGGCTCTCTAAAATGTGGCTCCTGCATTGGATAACCCAAAAGGCATTCTCTGGTATGCAAATGTACCCCATTTTTTGGTGAATGCTATTTTATACTGAACTTCATTCTTCACCCAAATCTAGTTATACCCAGATAAACCATCCAATAGTGAGAACCTTTCTACCCCTACCACTATCTATAATATTTTATCAATCTGTGCAAGGGGGTAGTGATCCTTTAATGATGCCTGATTAAGATTTTTAAAATCCACACACATATGAATATCACCATTTTTTTTCTCACAGGTACCAAGTTGGCTACCCAAGTGGAATGTTTTATTGGAAATATGATCTTAGCCTTTAACAACTTCAAGAGATCTTCTCTCATAATGGATTTGATCCTTGGATTTATAGGCCTTTGCTTATGCCTAAAAGGCTTTACATAAGGCTCTAGATCAATAGTGTGTTGGATAATCCTTTTGTCATATACCTTGAGGTCTTAATATGACCAGGCTACAATATATGGGTACTTTAGGAATAAAGCATTGATATCATCTTCTTCTTCTGGTGAACATCGAATTCCAACGTTGAGCTTCTTTTCAGTATCGAATTCAACTTATTTATAATTTTTTTATTAACTTCCATGGTTTTGGTCCTTTTTTTGTCTTCATTATAAAACAAGCTTTCTATGGTGACCAAACATCTAGGTATGTGATTGTTACTAAGTTGAATAAAATATTATTGATCAATTTCCTCTAGATTTTCTTCTTGTATAGTGGAGAGATATGCTTCTCTTGCCAGAAAATTAATTATTTGTTCATCACTTTCAAAAACCTACCAAAAAATATACTTATCTAGCACTACAGGCCTGAAAATGATTTTGATTCCCTTTTATTTATTGAATCCAATGTTTGCATAAAGGTTGAAGTTAACTCCCCAAACTATTAAGAATTTTTCCAAAGTATTTTTTTCTCTAGGAAAAACGTTTACATCTAGGGCATCAAATCATTCCATCAGATCCCATACCATATTTTTGTATGCTTTTAGGTAATGGTGCTTATTACTGCACCTTTCTCTTACCTAATGGAAGATTAACTCAGAGTTACCATATATGTTTAGGACCTTAATACCCATATTTTCTATTTGCATCACTCCAAACTATAAAGCGTAATACTTTATAGCATTATTGGTACATGACCATGTTAATCTGTAGGAAAAAATATTTGTCACTTTTGATTGGGACTATAGTACCACACCATCACCAGCTTCATTTCTGCATCTAGCACCCTCAAAGTGCATGGTCCATAACTTTATATCCCTCAGATACTGATTAGATATAGCAGGAATTTTATTTTTTGATTCTGTAAAAATACTATATGTGCCCATGCCTATCCCAAACTGACTGTAATCCTCTCTAAAAGGTAATTCATATTCTAGTTCTAGTTCCTCAAATTTATCCACATTTTCAAAATTTTTAAGATGAGTCAGGTTGCACATGTCATCTTCAAAATTTTCTATGTTATAAGACACAGAGTTTTTAGGTGTTATCCTTATCCTCTTCCCTTTGAAGGGAATGACCATGCTAGAATAATACATATACACGCATCCACGTAATTTTACAATGAACTCCCTTGAGAGGCATAAACTAAAGTAGGGATCTAGATCAACCACTAATATTTCTTGTACTATTGTCACCTCAAGGGATCTACGCAACCTCATTAAAACATATTTTATTACTCCCACTATTTTTATAGGTGTTCCATCCAATTGCAGTACTCCTGGGTAAGATCGAGTTTATTCCATACCCATCTCTTCACAAACTGCTTTATGCATAACTATAATTTATGCTCCTTAATCGATCATACAATTTTGAACTACCCAAATGTCCATCCTTAAAGATAAAT
Organism: Wollemia nobilis; assembly: GCA_028583015.1. Taxonomy (NCBI): domain Eukaryota; kingdom Viridiplantae; phylum Streptophyta; class Pinopsida; order Araucariales; family Araucariaceae; genus Wollemia; species Wollemia nobilis. The sequence continues at coordinate 4,923,076 of JAQPPZ010000672.1, read as the reverse complement.
AGTAAGGAGGGGATTTATTATTTATAATAGCAGGGGGTATTTCTTTCTTTTCTAAGGGTATGGTAAGGATTGTGGTGGCTTGCCTATCCTGTAAATACTTATTGAGAGAAGCTTTAAGTAAGTCTATCTGACCAGGAATGAAAAGAGTATCATATAAAATAGCTTTTTATGGAATTGTTTTCATCTCTTCCATGATTTTATATTCATACTTAGCCAAAGTGGTCCTCTCAAGCCTTCTTTCTGGATCACCATATTTTATTTTATATTGCTGAGTGTTGGATATTTTGAGTCCCTAAGTCAAAGTTATCATTGATATCACCAAATTAAGTCATCATTAATATCAAGGAATTCAACAGGAAACAAAGGGGTCAAAATGGTTATTTGATATCCAAGAAGCAGAACAAAAGATCAAGAGAATAAATGCAGAAAATAGAAGTTAAAAAGGAGATATAATATTTATTTTATAAATAAATATTATTTACAACATGGAATGCAGTGAGAAGGAAGCAATTTATCCAAGGCATAAAAAAGATATAATATTATAGTAATGGTTATTATAATATTAAACTGATATGGTGAAAACCCAAATAAAATATTTATAATTCTCATTATAATATTTTATAAAGCAAAGTGGGTTTAATAAAGTTTAAATATATTTTATAAACCCTAAGATTGGGTTTGGAGGAAAAGGCATTCGAAGCGCCTTTATAATATTTGCCGACATCATGGAAGGAATTTGTAGAAGTGCCTGACTTCTCCTAAGGTACAAAGGAGGCAATATAAATACATTGCCCAAAGACAAAAAACATTATCCTTGCTCGAATAATTAATTCGCATACGAAAGAGATTAATAGCTCATGAGATTTATGAAATTCGTGGACATCGCAAAGTTTAATACATGAAGCATTGAAATCTGAAGGCACATAGTACAGTGTGGCCTAGTGATGAGTTAGAAAGCATGAAGACGTTTGCAAGTGTGAGGGCCTATGTTCAAAATGCGATGGCTGCATTGGAAGTCATGTTGGTTAAGGCACCCAAGGCACACTTTGTTTTTGGCAAAGTGCAAAGGGGAGCAAGTATTGAAGCATGTGGTGCTTCATTATTTTCAAATGAGTGCATATATCATGCGGTGGTTGAGGCTACAACTAAGGCACACATTGTGGGTAAGGTTGAGGGTTTGATTCCCTCCGAATACAAGGTAAATATTTTTGCATTAAAGTTTATTATTTGCTAAGTTGGGAGGTATAAGGATTATTTTGTGGAATTTTTTTAGAAGGATTTTCTTATTAAATAAGTGGTGGTAATTGGGAATTATTAGTTGGAGTTATAAGAATATTTCTGGTTTTAGTTTTTAATTAAGTTTTAAATTGCTATATTGGTATTTTGGAGGATTAAGACTTTGTGGGTATTGTGTTAATTTGAATAAGGGGTTTTTATGATTATTGGGAGGGTGTTTATTATTAATTAAGTTGGAGTGATGAGATGTAATTTTGATATTATTTTTGTGTTATGTTCTGTTGAGAGAATTATCTTTTAACCCTTATTGATATTGGCAAAGAAGTAATTATGAGTGTGTCATATTTGTGAGATCAACTCATTGTCAAGCAAAAATGTATGGGCAAATTCTTCTTTTATTGAATTGGTTGTTTGAAAATAAAGTTTGGAGTGAAAAGGATTTGATTAGGGTTTCCTTTTCAAAAGTTTTTGAGTCAATACTTAAAGGTTTTTATGAAATTAAGAGTTGTGGTTAAAACCTTGTTTGATAAGCAGTGTTGTTGATATCATTGGTTGAGTGAAGTGTTTGAGTTAATGCTTCAATTCTAAAATTAAGAGTTGTTGGTTAAAACCTTCTATTATCAATATGTTCTTAGCTAGATGTGGTAGCGTAGGGCAATATCCATATATTATTTTCAACACTAGCCCTAAGAATTCCAAATTGAATTTGTAAAATGATTCAATACTTGTCAGATGATTAGTCCAGCAATAAACTAGCATGGATTCTTCTTCACTAGTCTTATCCTTTATTGGAATCTAGGGCATCATATCTCTTACAGTAGTGAAAAACATCCAGACTAGGCTTGAGAAATGCCTAAAACAAGGTGCATCAGAGCTTCTTTTTAGTGCTACTAATTGCTCATGCATTCTTTGAGCAAGAAAAGTTGGCCAATAAAAATAGATAACCCTAATGCCCTTTTCAACCATACCTTCCTCATACATCCTTTCATTGGAAATGCAATACGCAATGGCTATTTGCCAAGCGTTCACCATTTTATTAGATTCTAAACCATCCATACAAGCTAACATAGAGTATAGCTCTGGGTGTTCAAATCGTTCAATAGAAATTGGGACCTAGGGTAATCCCTTCCTCACCCTAGTGTCCTTGAGTTGTTTATATACCCATTTTTTAAAGACTCACCATCATTAGCTTACTTCTCCAGAGAGTAATACTCAGCCTGGGTAGTTGTTTTAAACTCTTTTGGTCTTACAGGTGGTTCTACTCCTAGGGAAAAAAACTTGTGACAATTTGTAGTAGTGATGCTAAATGCCTTTAGAAGTTTTTACTACTTTTTCCATTGGGTCATAAAGTTAAATTATGACATCTATTAACTCAGGACAAGGATGAGAGTACAACACATCTACCTTCAATTTATAGGGCTGCTCATTTCTTATATCTATTGTTGATGTTTCTCCTAAGCTTTGTTCTCTCTGTGAGGACCAGATTAGTATCCACTATAGCTTCTTCTTTGTCAATATAATGGTCCACTATATTTTTTCCCAATGTTCCAACTCCCTGAACATATTTGGAAGCCATATTTGTTAGCAATGACTTAGATTTTATATGGAATTTATAGGTAATATTCTCAGGTATCGTTCTGCTTTTCTCCACTCAATGAAAACTGCTCTTTTCTAAATGATAATAATTCTATGCTTTGGCACTTTTAATTACTGATGCATGCACGTCCTCCACCATTAATATGACTACTGTGCAACTTTCCCACTGGCATGCTTCTCAAACCAACACTCATTTCTTTTGGTAGCTTGGAGGTGGCATTATGACCTATGATTGGTCAAAATTCAAACGTGATTCAACCCTTGTCGCATCTCTATCCTTTCATAATTTCAAGCATGGGATATTTTAGCATTTATTGCGTATGTCCCTTTTCCTTTAGCCAAGTGGTACAATGTGGAATTGCTACCCCGCTCAAATGTAGGTTTGAAAATAGTGGATTGGCGACACTTCTTTTATTTTGGCCAACATAACTTTGGATTTCAATGGATTAGGACCTTCCTTATTATACACATCATAAGTCTCAAAAATCAATGGATTAGAGGTTTCTCATCATTCTGCTAGCATTATGGTCCATTTGAGTGTGAAAAATAGCACTTGTTACATTTCGCTAAAAATGTAGTTCACTTAGGTGCGGATTGGAACCCGCTTGTCATTCCACTGGTATGATGGTTCATTTAAATGTAGATTGGAGCTCAACAATATTCCACTTCACACTTAGTGTATTTGAGTGTGGAATAGTAATTGATGCATCCTATGGGAACACTTAGCTAATTTTGCAAAATTTTCTCTCCTTTTTTTTTCTTTATTTTTTATTTTTATACATGTTAAAACAAAAATTGATACAAAGTGTAAAAAAGAAAGGAAATATGATACAATGTATGTACATATATTACAATGAGCTTATATTTCAATCAAAGTAGAGTTTAAGATGAAAACCATTAACCAAAATTGGATGTATGTTTCCCTCTAGATCTTCAAGTTGAAAAACATTGGTATATTTGACCTCTAATATCTTGAAATGGCCATCGCAGAAGGAGTCAAATTTTTGATGGTGACCTGGTTTTGCTCTTTCGATATTCCACTTGAGAACTGAATCTCCAATTTGGAATTTTTCTAAACCTTGTATTTTTATCGAACCATACCTTGATGTCCACATAATGCTTCTAAACTTTCTCATAGGCCTAAGCTATTTTCTCTTCCAACTACAACAAATGTGTCAGCCTTGTTTCCACTAGATTTTACTCTGATTCTTGTTCTAAATTTATTAGTTTGAGTGTTGGAATTTCCAAATGGATAGGTAACTGTATCGCTCCAAATTTTTCACACCCTTACCTTTAGGCTATAGGATTCGTGCCCATAAGGGGGATGTGAAAAGGATGGCACGGTACCTCGGACTGAGAGGCCTTGCGAAGGTCCCGCCTCTCAAGGGAGGTGTATATTGGTGATTTTTTGACGGATGGTGGGTTCACCAGGAAACATTTAATGGCAGTTTCCATTCCTAGGTTGGGAATGTGTTTTATGTGTTCATTTTAGTCTTAAGCATTCAAATCCTAGGTTTGGCCAAAATGTGTCTAAGCTATTCTATATGAAGATGCAAATTAAATGAATACATAAAACATAATTAAGACATAAAATAGAGAAATTAAGGAATGTTAAAAGAAAATACCTGATCCGGATGTCTGATGAAGATTCTGATTCTTGAAGCAGTCAGGATCGCCTCTGATTTGATAGGATCGTCTGAGATCAGACAAGATCATCTGAGATCTGACGAATTTGTCAGACAAATTCGTCAAAGACCTGCAAATAGAGAAATAGGTGAAAAACACAAAAAATGCAACTATTCTAACAGAGGGAAACAGTGTAAAATGACAGCAATAATATCAAACTGAAACTTGAAAACAAAAACATGAATGCATTATGCTAATTTCATGACAATTATGGCTTAATTATGCATTTTATCTAGATGGGTGAACTCCAAAATGCAGAATAGCATAAAATACTAAATAAACTAGCTAATTACAGCATAAAATAGCAGATTGAAAGATGAAGAAATGCAAACTTTAGGCACTGATTGCCTCAATGTTGACTACAGTCGAAATCATCTCGCATTGGTACGAAATCATCTCTAATTCGATAGGATCACCTCCGATCTGAACAGGATCGTCCGTGACGATGTAAGCTTGCTCCGGCTAAAAAACACTAAGGTACCTACAACAAAAATTGTATAGAACTAATGCAAATAGAAATTTAGGATGTTTTAACGTATGTGAAGTCAAGTTACAGAGAATTTCAGCCAGGGGGGTGCTAAGGGAAGGGCTTAGGATTAAATAGGCTTAGGAGGGAGGTTAGGAGGTTGGAGATCATCCGTATTTGGGAGATCTCCAATGGGGGAGAGTCTTTAACGGTGCAGACACGCTTCTGCCCAGATTAGAGACCCGTTGGAACAAAAGCTAATTGTGCAAAATTAGTTTTGAGACAAGATCGTCTAGACGTCCTAGCCCAGACGAAATCGTCAGATCTAGGACGATATCGTATGATCGGCAACGATATCGTAAAATGGTCAAAACAACCTCTAAAAATGGCATAGAAAAGGGGGAAACGGATTAAGCGACGGTTAACGAGTGGTTTGGGAGGTTAAAATTTGAATTTGAATTATTTACTAGAGTAAATGTAATTGTTAAGGTTTCACTGCGCCAATTTTAGGGTGCTACATTTTACCCCCTCTTTAGCGAATTTTTTAAAGAAAATGCATTAAATATGAGTTCTTCTCGATCTACGAGAAAGCAAAAATTATTCCCATTTTTAGGCGACGATTCTTGGTCGAATCGTACGACAGCTTACTATGGTGCCCCCTCCGTGTTTTTACCCAAATCGAACATTTGAGGTAAAAACGCGAAAAAGCAAAAAATTTTAAAATGTTTTTAATTGTTTTTGAATAAAATTAAGAAAAATAGGGTAAAACCCTAATTCATTTTTACTGTTCATTTTTCTGGTTTTAGAGCTCTGCAAGCAAAAATGGTGGAGATGATGCACAAATCGACAGAGGTCCGGCACGGGCTACGGGTAAGAGTCTAGACTTAACTTAGAATGCTTGAATTTGAATTTACATGCTTTTTAGGTGAATTTTAAATGAATTTTGAGCATCGCGGCCGTTTTTGGGCCATCGACGTCATCGGGACGAAATCGTCCCGATTTTGATGAAATTGTCTCAAGTTCGTCGATTTTGTCTAAGGGCGAAATCGGCGAAAGGGGGACGATTTCATCAAATTAGGGACGATTTCGACCTACGAAATAGGAGACGATTATGCTCAAATAGTGGACGATATCATCAGTTGTATAAAATTGAACTTATTTTATCTTACATTTTTAATCACTTGAATTGTTATTAATGATTGTTATTGTTTTGTTGTTTATGTTGCAGAGAGGTTTGCTAAAGAGCAGAGAATGGAAATATGGAGGGTTGAGAGATGACTTGGCCACTCTAACACAGGCAGAGCGGGATCAGCTGGCACAGGCCGGCTTACAGCATGTGGTAGAAATGCCGCAAGTGTCTACAGACATGGGGCTACTGACAGCCCTAGCAGAGAGATGGTATCTGGGTTCTTCCTATTTTTGGCTACCCACACGGGAGATGACTCCTACTTTGGAGGATGTATGGAGGATTCTGAGGATCCCCATACAAGGACGGTTGATCACTCCTATGGCCAATCAGGGCCATGCTATGGGACGGTTGTGTGGTGACCCGAGCTTCGCCCTAGAGAAGGGCGGAGTGAACATCGAGGCACTACGTCAAATGCCTAGGGCATCTAGACACACAAGTTTTGGCTAGAGTGGTTGGTGGACTTTTGTTATGCCACCAGAGCGGGTGCAGGGTACCATGGATGCTAGTATATGTAATCTACGATATGCGAGACCATGGTTACAGATTTGTTTGGGGCAGCTTTATGCTATGCCGGTTGTACAGGATCCTGCATGGGGTCGTGTATAAGGGCGGTCGATGTCTAGTTATGACATCGCTCCTATAGGTTTGGTGCTGGGAGCACATTGCAGTGCGGAGGCCGGTAGGGCTTCCTTTGATAGGGATTGACGGGGAGAGGCCCCGAGTTTTCTATTGGTGGCTTCAGAGAGGGTCACAGTGGTAGATTGACCTACCGATGTCTCGGAGACTGCTGGATGACCTTGTCCCAGACCAGATCACGTGGAGGCCATGGCGAGAGCACCCAAGGTGGGCCGAGGATAGACAGGAGTTAGCTCACATCAGGCGAGTTTACTGGTTGAATATGGAGAGGGGAGAGGTGGAGCTCCACCGCTACAACCGAGTTTTGTGACAGTTCAGTCTACAGCAGGGGATCCCATCTCTCAGGGATTACGAGTTTTCCTGGACTATCTGGGATAACACCACAGTGAGCGGGGCTCCAGACATGTAGCGCTTCTGGATTCAGGACTCGGATGATGCCCCCATTTAGCCAGTGGATGGGGACGACACAGGGGTAGCCGACATCTATGATGCCTGGTACGTAGGCATTCGCCCTTCTCGAATGACGAGGGCTTAGGGTCTGATTCACATAGTTGTGCATCAGATAGGGAGACGATGCCAGGTGGATATGGAGGCAGCCCAGGGTCACGACGAGAGAGAGCTGAGGAGGCCACAGGCACAGGAGAGGCCACGACAACGAGAGAGGAGGGCGAAGAGACCCGCTTCTCCATAGAGAGAGAGGCCACCATCGCCCGATAAGGGCAAGGGTGTCGACACTGGGGAGAGTAGCGAGATTTTGACTCTTCGAGCAGAGATGATCCGTCTCCAAGCACAGGTGCAGACCCTACAGGAGGAGGCTGCACGATACTGAGCTAAGGTTACACAGCTCAGAGACGAGATTACACGCCTCAGGGCACAGGGCAGAGGGGCGAGCACTCAGGAGCTATCGCGATCGATTGCTCAAACCACTTTTTACCAGGGTATCTACTTCCAGATGGTGCCAGAGGGTCAGAGGGTACAGCTTCTAGCCAGCATTGCTGACCCAATCAGGATTGGGTCATCTAGGGCTTCGTCTCGATCAAGGACTAGGACGCACAGTACTACCCATACTGTGATGGGGCCACCTCATCCACCTCAGGGCGAGGGAGGAGATGAGGCTGAGAGCTCGAGGGGCTCTTGAGACACTGCACAGAGGACATTTGATTGAGAGGATTGAGTATGCCAAGATGTAGATTGTGGCATACCAATCCGGGTTTTTGATATGATGTACATATATTTGTGATATATATATGAGATGAGATATTTTTTGATCATATGACTTGTGTTATGTATTGTTATGATGCTTTTATGTTTGATTGAATGATTTTATGATTCATGTAATTACGACGTTTGGAAGTATTATAATTTTGATGTCATGCTATAAAATTTAAATGAAATAATCTGATGTAACAAATTGGTTGTTTGTGATGTAATGTGATAAAAAATAAAAAGAGACTTCTAACAATAATTTCAAAGGACATTGTTGCTATTATAGACCATTTTATGGAGTCACCGCTCACTCGGTCGTCAAGTTAATCCCAGTATAGAAATATTGTTAAAAAGTAAAAGAGTGCTTAAGAGACTATCTTAAGACTTTGGTGCAATGGTGTAAATGATGATGATGATGGTTTGTTTTCAGATTTTCATGAAAATAATATGCATGAAATAATGTTAAAATGATTTTTGCTAGGCATAAATTCCTAAGTGTGATAAATTTTTTGGATAATTCCCTAGGAATTACACCATCATTGCAAAATTGAAGGTTGACATAATGACATGAAATATTGATAATGTGCATTCATTTTGTTCAAAACATAATTGTATAATAGAATGATTTAAGTCATATGGTTTTTCATGATTTTTAAATAAATGGGGAATAAAAATTGTTACAATGGTTTGCGCTAGGCATAGAATATGTAGGTATAGACTTATACCATCATCACGAAAATCCAAAAGGAGATAGTTTTATTGCATGGTTGATTTTTGATAAACAAAAAATATGAAGAGGGAGACTTGCGCTAGGCATAAAATTCCAATTTTGGTTTTAGAACTATACCATCGTCGTGAAATTCGACAATATATATATATATGTGTTGATTGTATGGTTTTCAAAGAAATTTTTATTTTTCTATTATGCATGTAGTTGTCTTTATACTAAACAACTGTATTTTTAAAGAAGAAAATGAATTATTTCAAACAATTTGCAAAATATTTCAAAGTACTTTAAAGACAAAAGTTAGATTTATAAGGAACCCCATGTGCATATGTGAATTCATTTCCAATCTTGATTTATCATAATGATACACAAAATCTCTCAAATATAAAATGTGTGTGCAATTGCTATGTTCATTTACCAGTTTTGAGCAAGATAATATGATACAAGTGATTTGAAGAAACCAAATAAGTGTTCATTAACCATGATGTAGATGCATATAACCATACTAGACTACTATGTAGGTCGGATTATCAAGAGCTAGCTAATCCATAAGAAGACATAGGTCTGTACAAAAGAAGGTCGCTAATGTGACAGACATATCGCCACGCTAGGAGTTACCCAAGGCCAAGCGAGTTGGGCACAAACCACCTGTTATGGGGCTTACCTCACAGTTTTTGAATAATTGAGAATTCCAGGGATTCAAGCTCATCAACCCTTCTTTTCTTTTCAAAGGGTATGGAAAGGGATTTTATTTCTTTTGCTTTTTGCTTTCTTTTGCTTTTATTTTGTATTCTTTTTTCTATTTTTGCTTGATTTTTGAGATAATGCTGAAATATTGCTGTAAAATAACATTTTTTTCTTTTTCTCTTTTTCTTGAACTTTGCTTTTTCTTTTTGTGATAGGGATACTTGCTCAGATTAGCTGTAGATGAAGGGATTTTTATTCTGGGTAGGGGTGAGCTTGTCCTTTTGCTAATTCTCAAAGATTCTAGACCATGTGCATGATAGGATAGCAGGGGAAACTTTTCGCTTAAGAAACCACTTCTACTATGTAGCAAAGCATGGAAATTACAAATATAATCATTTTATTGTGAAAGGATGTGTTTGGTTTAAATAAATAACAAGATCAATTCTCTGTGCTCAAACTTTATTTAATTGAATTTTGTGGACTTTGATATAAGAGAGATTAGTAATCGTGCCAAATAAAATCAAGATATTTATATTTGTGAGTGTGAAAGTGAGGGATTCCAAATAAATGCTAATTTATCCAAAATAACTTGAAACATATAATTGCAACATTTGTAAGAATATATAGATATAGATACTGTTTTGAGAAGTTTTGAGAATGTTGACTCTCTCTTTCTTCTTTATGTTGTTTTGGTTTCAAAAGAGTCAAGAATATTGTTGTTTTGATTTTTATTATTTTTGTTTTTGAACACAAAATTAAAAAGTGCCATAAATAAATACAACAAATAGTTTTGAAGAATTTGATGATTATGAATGTTTTTGGTGTTTTTGAATTTATAAATTGAAAGAAATACAAAATAGTGATTTTGAAATATTTTAAACAAATATATACAAGGATGAAATGACCAAATTTATACGTAGTAACATTTAAGATGCAAAATATTCATAGGTTCTTTAAGTTCTTTACCATCTAAGGTAGATAATTTGTATGCTCCCGATTCAAATTTAGTAGTGATAATGTATGGTCTAAGCCATTTGGGCTCAAATTTACCTTTAAGGTCCTTAGTTGCATTAGTATTTTTTTGATTTTCTTTTAAAACAAGGTCGTCAATCTCAAAGGATCGATGATGAACTTTTTTAGCATATGATCTTTTAAGCTTGTTTTGGTAGGCACGGAGATGCTCCAAAGCATTGATGCATTTTTCATCTAGGAGTTCTAGCTAACTGAGTCTGCCAGCTCGATATTCATCTCCTACTTCGGTATCTTGAAGTAGCAGAGCCAAAGAAGGAACTTCTAATTCAAAGGGAAAAACGACTTCAGCATCATAAACCAAAACAAATGGTGAAGTTCCAGTGGGAGTTCGAACGCTATTTCAATAGGCCCACAAGGCTGGATATAACTGAATGTGCCAGTCACAGCCAGTTTTATTGACCAATATTTTAAGGATTTTGATTAAGGTTTTGTTATATGCTTCTGCTTGACCATTACCCTGAGGATAATAGGGAGTGGACCAACGATGTTGAACCTTATATTTTTGGCATAATTTTTTAACATATTTATTTTTGAAACAAGTTCCATTGTCAGAGATGATATTTACAGGAATTCCGAACCTACAAATGATTTGATTAAAAATAAATTTAGAGACTTGTGTGCCAGTGCAGGAAGCTAAAGGCATAGCTTCGACCCACTTTGTGAAATAATCAATGGCGGTTATGATGAATTTGTGTCCATCAGATGACACAGGATTAATTTTACTAATAATGTCTAAGCCCCATTTTGAAAAGGGCCAAGGAGATGAAATAGCCTACAGTTCTTGTGTAGGCGCATGGACAAGGTCAGCTTGTTTTTGGCACTTGTCGCAATGGCGCACATAATCATGTGCGTCATTATCCATGGTAGGCCAAAAGTATCCTATCCTAAGGAGCTTTTTAGCAATGACACTACCACTAAAGTGTCCTCCACAAGATCCATCATGGGCTTCACTCAAGGCTGATTTAGATTCTTCTGAATTCAAACATTGTAATAGGATACCTTCAAAAGATCTCCTATATAAAGTATTGCCAATTATTACAAATTGACTTGCTCGTCTATGTAATAATCGACGCTGGTTTCTATTAGAATTGGCAGGGAAAGTCCCATTTTGGAGAAAATCAAATATGTATATATACCAAGGTTCAGAAGTAGTTTCATTGATTAGAAACACATCCAAAGGTTCTAAGCATGACTTATTTGAAGCAGGTTCCTAGAGTCGACGAATAATGATAGTGGCATATTCGTCATCTAACTCCAAGGGCAGGAGAGATGCAGCTGCGGCCATAGCATCAGCTGCATGGTTGCAAGTTCGAAGAATAGCTTCCAAGGTAACTTGATCAAATAGAGACATTAGTTGTAAAACATAGGCCTTATATGGGCACAATTTATCATGTCTGGTCTGATAAACTTCATTAATTTGGTTTATAACCAGTTGAGAATCACCAAAAACTAACGGATGTTTAATTTTTAGCGCCAAGGCAGCTCGTAATCCAAGTATTAGAGCTTCATATTCAGTAGTATTGTTGGTGCAAGCAAATGTTAATTTGAAGGATAGAGGAATAAGATGTTTTTGCGGGGATATTAAAATAATACCCGCACTAGCCCCACTCATGCATTGGGCTCCATCAAAGTATAAGGACCATTGTTCAATATGGTTTGCCTTGAATTGAAGGCATTCATCAGGAAACTCAATGATGAGGGGATGGGTAGACTCTAAGGGTGCAGCAGCTAATTGATCTGCTATGATTTGACCCTTAACAGACTTCTGTCCTATGAATGTGAGATCAAACTCGCTTAGAGCAAGAACCCACTTGGCTGTGCGACCCGATAAATAAGGTCGACTCATGAGATACCTTAAGGGATCATATTTAGCAATGACATAAGTTTTCTAACTAAGCATATAGTATCGTAATTTTTGCGTAGCAAACACAACTGCTATACATAGTTTTTCTAATGTTGTATAGCGGGTTTCATAACTGATGAAGGTTCGGCTAATGTAATAATTAGCACGTTCTCTCTTTTCATCATCAAGCTGAGCTAACATAGCTCCTAAGGCGGAATCTGAAGCTAAAATATATAGGAGAAATGGGTGATCAGGTTTAGGCAGTGAAAGCACAAGTGGATTAAAGAGGTATTGTTTGAGAAGTTCAAAAGCTTCTCTACAGTCGTCATCCCAATTAAAAGGGACATCCTTCTTAAGAAGCTTAAGAAAGGGACCAGTTTTGTCCACCAGCTTATCGATGAAGTGACGGATGGCTTGAAGCTTACCTTGTAAACTTCGTAACTTAGATATATTAGTAGGTGCGGGCATATCAGTGATAGCCACAATCTTGAGAGGGTCGATTTCGATACCACGTAAAGAAACTAAAACCCCTAATAGTTTACCGGACTTAACTCCGAATATGCATTTTGTTGGATTTAATCGAATAAGATATTCTCGTAATCGATTAAAAACTTTTCTCAAATCATCTAAATGATTGACTTCATTAATAGAGCGAGGTATAATATCATCTACATAATCATGTAGGATATCATGCATCATATCATGGAAAATATAATTCATAGCTCTTTGATAGGTTGCACCTGCGTTCTTTAAGCCAAATGGCATCACTTTCCAACAAAAGGTACCCCAGGGGGTAATAAAGGCTATTTTAGCCTGATCTTCAGGAGCTATCCTGATCTGATTATAATCAGAGAATCCATCCATTAAGGACATAATCCCACTCCCGATAGTAAAGTCAATGATTTTATCCATATTTGCAAGAGGAAAATCATCTTTAGGGCATGCAACATTAATATCTCTAAAATCTATGCAAACCCTAACTTTGGTAGCTTCTTTCTTGGTGACTGGAACTACATTTGAGATCCATTCAGCATAATCAATAGCTTGTATAAAAACAACATTTAGGAGTTTTTCTAACTCCCCTTTGACTAGCAAAGCCACTTTGGGATGCATTTTTCTAAGTTTTTGTTTAACAGGTTTAGCATCCGTATGGACCACTAGATGATGCATGACGACAGAAGGGTCTAGACTTGGCATATCTTCATATGTCCAAGCGAAGACATCTTCATACTCTTTAAGGAATGCAATGTATTGCTCTTGTTTTTCTTGACTTAATTCTGATCCAATATTGATTATGTGAGGATTATCCTCAGTTCCAATGTTAATTTTAATGACGTTTTCTACCTCCATGTGTAGATCTCTTTCAAAATTAGGTGGGGTGGGTGAAATTCCCAATTCTTGTAATTCTTGTAAGGTTAATTTGGATAATTCATCTTGAGGATTAGTGGTCTCAAGTTGGGCTATAGTTGGTATAGAACCGTCAAAATAAAATCCATTGTGTAACATCTCTTCAACGGAGACATCGTGAAAGATATCTCCTTCCAACTCTTCATCGGGGTCAGCAATCATTTCAGGGTAAGCTATGGATAGCATGTTACATGTAAATGACTGATTTTTTAAAGGCAAATCAACATGCCTATCCAAATAATCTTGATAACATATGAGGTGATCGTCATCTTCAAAAGGAAAGGGTTGACCCTTACTAGGAAATAGGCCCACACCACAACGGGCAGGCCATGGTTCTACCTCAAAAGGTTCTTTCATGCCATTTTGGAAAGGTCCCAAGCCTTTCCCTTTATATCCCATTTTAAGCATCATGGGTTTAGCTTTAATATATTCATTGGTAAAATAACACCGAGCGTATCCCTCATGATGAGTTTTAATGTTTCGAGGGATTCTTCCCCAGTCATATCCTTTATAAATAAAGGCACAACTCCCGACTTGGTAAGTACTTCCCATAGGTTGTGGGAGGCCCAAAGTACGAGGAGATGGCGACAAGTTATTTAGAAGAATTGAATCTCGCATGAAAGCATTTGTTTTTTCTGATATTAAGGTTGTGGATAAATCTGGTAAAAGTTCATCAGAAAGAGCATAAGATGTAGAAGGATCATTCCCTATATCTTTATATGTGGAAGGGATGATAGATGGGTCTATAGGTTTTGAATTTATAGGGATAGAACATGAAGGATTGGTTGTAGATTGAAGATCTTTTTGAGGTTCTAGGGTGGTTTGTTTAGAATATTATTGATCTATATAGGAGGATGAAATTAATGGAGGGGAAATAGGTGAATCTATGGGTGTGTGTTTCACATTTTTAGATGAAAAATACCAACTAGGATGTGTGGATGACAGAGCAGGGCAAAATTGCACTCCAACAGGTTCTGCCAAAGCACACATATCAAAGGGTCTAGGGTCACCATGGATAGTGACCAACTGATTTTTAAATTCGAATTTAACACATTGGTGTAAAGTTGATGGGACAGCCCGCATTGCGTTGATCCAAGGACGACCCAAGAGTATATTGTACGATGCGGGGAAATGTACAATAAACATGGTGGTATCTAGAGTTCTAGGACCAACTTGCAATGGGATGGTAATAACTCCACATGTTTCTTGTGTTTCGTCATTAAAAGCTTTGATAATCATATCAGTTTTCTTCATTTCATCACTTCTAAAGCCAAATATTTGGTAGAAGTCAAAAGTGCAAATGTTTAGAGATGAGCCATTATCAATCAAGACTTGTTTGACAGCTACATCTCCAATTATAGCAGTAATATATAAGGGATTGTCCTTATGTAAATTGTGTTGTGGGATATATTTATCCCGGAAGTCAATACAATCAACCTCTCAAGTAATTATAGTATTGGCCATAGCTTCAGGTTGAATGTTTTGAGGTACCATCATTTGGATTAATGTAAGCATCAAATCACCCCTATGGGTGGGAGAGGATCTCAATAAATCCAAAATGGAAATTCTGGCTATAGTATTTGATAATTATTCATTAATATTGTAAGGGGGTTTAGGTTGAACATGGGAAGCATGATTCCCTTTGTTGGGATTTTTCAAAACGAATGGAGCTGATCCATCATTCTTGTTTGGTTCTTGTTGAGAATTTTGAGCCTGTTGTCAGGTAACGACTCCAATGGTACCTACAATGTTATATTGAGGATGTTGAACTGGCCTCGGTATAGCATTTATGGCTTGTTCATTCAGGAGGAATTGATTAGAAGAAGGTCGAGTAGTAAATTTTATAGGAAATGGTTCTTTTGGAACCATAGCATCTATGATGGGTTGAATAGGATATGATTCATTTTTAGAACTATTCTATTGGTTTGAAGTAATGTCTAGTTCACTTTCAGTATTTGATTCTACATCACTAGAATCAGGAGTTGGAATATTATGTAGGGGCCTGGTCGTAACCAGGGATAAGGTTGTGTCAAATATTTGAGGATCAGGATTAAGTAAATGTCCACTAATGGTTCCTACATATCGGGTAGGAGGAGGAACATTATGATGTTCGATTTGATTGGCCACCTCTTTACCATGTCTTGGTAAAGGGTGTTGAAATATGTCTAATGTTTGATTAGCATTTTGATTTTGATTTTGGGGAATGGTCTTTTGAGTATTATTAGGAGCATTTTGTTTAGGTTGGAAGTCTTGCACCTCCATTTCATTATTATCAACCAAATCTTGTATTTTATGTTTCAACCTTTTACAAGTGTTGGTAGAGTGTCCAGGTCCTCTATGGAAATCACAGTGTAAGTCAGCTCTGTATCCGGGTATAGTTGGATCAGGTTCTCGGATAGTGGGTAATTGGATCAAACCTCTTTCGAGTAATTGAGGTAAAATAGTTGATAATGGTTGATTCAATCTAGTAAATTCCCGAGGATGTTTATCAGGAGGTTTCAATATAAATTTTTCTGTTGTCTTCGTTGCATTGATATTAGCAACATTTCTGTCAGTGACTCCGTCACCGACAACTTGTTTGTTTTTATATTGATTTTTGGATGTTTTCTCATCATCCTTCTTCCTAAGTTGGCCTCTCCTAATGAGGGCATATTCTACTCTTTGAGCTAAATATATAGCTTGATCGAAGGTAGTTAAAGTAGTAGTTGATAGCTCATAAGATATTTGTTCTTGCAAATTATTGATAAAAATGTCCAACATTTCCCTATAAGGTAGCACAAAGTGTAGTTTTCCTGTCAATTGCCTCCATCTAGCTAAGAAATCAGCAAAACATTCATCCTTGTCTTGTTTTAAGTTGTATAAATATTTAATGGTTACATGCCTCTCGATGTAGGCACTAAATTGATGGACAAATGATTCAGTTGTTTCTTCAAAGTTTCTCAAATAATGAGTGGGCAATTGATAGTACCACTCTAATGCCATTCCACCTAAACTTTTCGGGAACATTTTTAGTAATAGCAACTCATCATGTGATATATCATGACATGCTATCCTAAACATGTGAAGATGCTCTATGGGATCTTCGGTTCCTTTATATATAGGCAGGATGGGCATGGGAAAATGCTTAGGGTATGGTTGAGCTACAACTATGGGATCCAAAGGTTGACTATAGATCTCTCGATAATTGTACGAGGGATGATAAGGATCTATCTGGTCCATACGCGAAGCTAACTGTTTCACCATGGCTTCCAGATTACTAGTTTGCCCACCATATTGGTTCGGTAGGGCATTGATATGGGATTTGTGAGCATATGATGGAGGGACATGAAGATTAGATGCTATGTTGCTATTGTGTAAATTGTTGGTAGGAAAAATGTTATGAAGGAATTTTGAAGTTGTATTATTATGTATTCTAGACTGTTGAAAATTGGTGTTTGGCTTCGTTTTAGGTTTTTGTTTACTTGAAGCATATTGATCAATAGTTTGGCGAAGTAAAGTAGTGAATGAAGTTTTCTTTTGTGTGGGAATGATTTTAGGTTGAATAACAGGTTCCTTAGGAGGTTGGGTAACCTGTTGTTTTGACATGTTTTGAATTATAGTGACCATATCTGTATTGGATGGTCCAGCCTTATCACTTTCTTGATCAATGAAAGACAAGGGATTAGTGCGCACATCAAACACATGTTCCATGGCTGCTTGAGTGTCACTAATTTGCCCTTTATCAATACGAACTGCCACATTAAGAGTGTCAATGTTATCATTGAGAAATTTCTAGAAATGATCTACGTTTTCAAAAGCAATAGTTCCATCTAGAGCTACTCTAGGGGATGAGGGTCCATCCTCTTTAACACTTTCTTCTTGTTCATTGTCTTCACCTAAGTCATCTTCTGGGTGATCTAGAGTTGCACCTTCCGGAATTGGATCTTCAGGAAGTACATTTGGGTCTCTAGTTTTATCTTGTAACCAATCTTCTTCTTCTCCTTCAGTTTGTTTACCATTCCTAAGTTTAGGCATTGTGCCTTAATTTTAGATTTCAGCAAATATATATATATATATATATATATATATATATATATATATATATATATATATATATATATATGCAACAAGCTTAAGAGGTATATATTAATTATATACCTACTACAATATTTAAAATGAAATGTTTTTTGGTTTTTGCTATGTTTTTTAGTTTTTCTTTGTTTTTGAAATAATATTGTAAAGACAAACAACACAATAAATGCAAGAAATAATACTGAAAGTAATAATCTAGTTTTCTATAAACAATTTATAAATGTCATTAATGGGCTCGAGTTCTTCAGGAGTCATGAAGTGTTCTTCTTCAAATTGAAAGTTTTCCTTCAAAAATTTAATGAAAAGAGCTATAGTGATATTATTTGTCTCAGATGCTGGTTGATAGAAGTAAAGCTCGTGGAAATACTCTCGATATAACACAGCTCGAGGAACCCTATTCCATATTTCCCTATCCATAAGAAAAACCTCTTGGTCTTCTACACGACCTAGGAACTGGTGTACAATGGTTGCGTTCTCGAGGTATTCCTCGAAGGTGAAAAATTCTGAGGATACAAGAGCTCTCCTATAAGCTAAGCATCTATGGCAGGCTCTCTGAAGTTCATGATAAAATACAAGTTGATGAGGATCCAGGATTCTATCTAGGACTAGCCTCTTGATTTGTTTAAGTTCGGTTGATTTTGATGAAATGATACCTAGCCTCCTATTAAGTTCATCCCACAAAGGCAGGACTCTGTATGTTTGAGATGTTCTAAACAAAGAATCAACCTCTATGGCTATTAATTGATTTGCAATATTTATAGTAACTGCTAATATTTTCTTAGGAGCTACCATCTAATATGCAACTTATTAATTTGAAATGATTTGAAATGCATCTATGTTTTGGTTGTTTTATTTTTATTTTTATTTTTGTATTCAAAAGGTTTACAATGCATTCACGTCGGGTTCACCAAAATGTATCACTCCAAATTTTTCACACCCTTACCTTTAGGCTATAGGATTCGTGCCCAGAAGGGGGATGTGAAAAGGATGGCACGGTACCTCGGACTGAGAGGCCTTGCGAAGGTCCCACCTCTCAAGGGAGGTGTATATTGGTGATTTTTCGATGGATGGTGGGTTCACCAGGAAACATTTAATGGCATTTTCCACACCTAGGTTGGGAATGTGTTTTATGTGTTCGTTTTAGCCTTAAGCATTCAAATCCTAGGTTTGGCCAAAATGCGTCTAAGCTATTCTATATGAAGATGCAAATTAAATGAATACAAAAAATAGAATTAAGACAGAAAACAAAGAAATTAAGGAATGTTAAAAGAAAATACCTGATCCGAATGTCTGATGAAGATTCTGATTCTTGAAGCAGTCAGGATCACCTCTGATTTGATAGGATCATCTGAGATCAGACAAGATCATCTGAGATTTGATGAATTCATCAGAGACCTGCAAACAGAGAAATAGGTGCAAAACACAGAAAATGCAACTATTCTAACAAAGGGAAACAATGTAAAATGATAGCAATAATATCAAACTGAAACTTGAAAATAGAAACATGAATGCATTATGCTAATTTCATGACAATTATGGCTTAATTATGCATTTGATCTAGATGGGTGAACTCAAAAATGCAGAATAACATAAAATATTGAATAAACTAGCTAATTATAGCATAAAACAACAGATTGAAAGATGAAGAAATGCAAACTTTAGGTGCTGATTGCCTCAATGTTGACTACAGTCAAAATCATCTCGCATTGGTACGAAATCATCTTTCATTCGATAGGATCACCTTCGATCTTAATAGGATCGTCTGCGACGATGTAAGCTTGCTCCGACTGAAAAACACTAAGGTACCTACAACAAAAATTGTATAGAACTAATGCAAATAGAAATTTAGGATGTTTTAACATGTGTGAAGTCAAGTTACAGAGAATTTCAGCCAGGGGGGTGCTAAGGGAAGGGCTTAGGATTAAATAGGCTTAGGATGGAGGTTAGGAGGTTGGAGATCATCCCTATTTGGGAGATCTCCAATGGGGGAGGGTCTCTAACGATGCAGACATGCTTTTGCCTGGATTAGAGACCCGTTGGAACAGAAGCTAATTGTGCAAAATCAATTTTGAGACAAGATCGTTTGGACGTCCTAGCCCAGACAAAATCATCATATCTAGGGTGATATCGTCTGATCGGTGACGATATCGTCAAACAGTCAAAACAACCTCTAAAAATGGCACGAAAAAGGGGGAAACAGATTAAGTGGTAGTTAATGGGCGGTTTGGGAGGTTAAAATTTGAATTTGAATTATTTACTAGAGTAAATGTAATTGTTAAGGTTTCATTGCGCCAATTTTAAGGTGCTACAGTAACACTACATTCTTGCCATATATTAAAGCATAAGGAGAAGTCTTGATGGACTTCTTGATAGTACTCATGTCTACCCACAAATCTTTCTCTAGCATTCGGTGCCAACTTCTTTTATTCCCCTCTAGTGATCTCCTCAAAATCCTTAATAGGGTTTTGTTGGTAGACTTTGTGAGTCCATTCTCTTAAGGGTAATAATTTGAAGTATTCTTAATGGTGATGCCATACTTGCTAGAAAATTCAATATATTTAGCTCCTATAAAGGCTGGCCCATTGTCACTCACCAAGGCTTCCAAAAATCCAAACCTTGAAATCAAACTTTCCATAAAGTTGATCACAACTTTTTGATATAATTTCTTGGTAGGAATAACCTTTATCCATATGGTGAGGTAGTCTATGGTAGTTAGAACATACTTGTGCTCTACTGAATAATGAGGGTTGATGACCCCTATAAAGTCCAGTCCCCATTGTTTAAAATTCTCCTCAACTTATATTGGCTTGAGAGGGAATGAAGCATTTATTATCCTCCCTACATGCCTTTGACACTTATAATAGGCTATAGTGACTTTGAAGGTGTTAAAAAATATAGTAGGCCATTAGTAGCCTACTCTTATGATTTTCAAATATACAACTTTACTTGAGAAATGTACTCCAGATGGCCCTCCATGGAACTACTCAATGACCTTTTATTGTTGATAATATTTTAAGCACTTAAGGAGGACTCCATCAAGGTTCATTTTGTATAGCCCTTTTGGCAACAAGACATACTTTAAAGCTTGAAGTCTATATCTTCTTCTTTGTGATGCATTAATATTGGGAGGACATACTATGGTTTGAAAGTATTTTATCATCTAGTCAACCCAATAAGAGTCTCCTGGTTGTATTCCTTAAATATTATCCTCGTATGCTACTTGGCAAGTTGTTATTTTTGTTGATGTTGCTACCTATGTTATACCTTGGCATAGGTACTAGCCTCTCACCAATTTGGTGGGACGTGTCTCCACATAATATTCCTAGATTTTGGCGATCCAACCAACTCTCTTATCTCCTAGTTCACCTTGCAGAATAAAGCTTCTTACATCCAGGTGAACAACATATACCAAGGTCTTGCTTTAAACCAAATACTACCTAAACTTCTTCAATGAATTCATCACAACAAATACTTGTTTCTCAATAAAATTATACTTAACCTGGAAATCATGGAGTGTATGGATACAAAATAATATTGGATGCTCTTCATATTGTTCATCCTTTTGAGTGAGCACTGAGGCATAACTCTCTTTAGATCCATAAGTATAAAAGATAAAATACTTATTGAAATCTAGATTTACTAGTACTGGGGCTATTGCAATGGACTTCTTGATTATCTCAAAGTCTTGTTTCCTCACTTCAGTTCATTTGAAATTGGCATTTTTCTTGAGAAACTTAGATATGGGCCTCAACTTCTATGCAAAATTAGAAATGAATTTCTTGACAAAATTTATTTGATCCAAAAAATATTGTAAGGATTTATTATTCATAGGCAATGGAAGGGTTAGAATGGACTTGATTCTATTTGGATCTATGGCTATACCTTCTTTTGAGACTACATGACCTAGAAAATTTCCTTCATGGACTGTAAATAATGATTTATTAGGATTAAGGGAAATACCAAATTCTCTACACTTCTAAAAAACTTGCTCAAGGTGTGCTAAGTGGTCATGCATATTATGGGAAAACACTATCATGTCATCCAAATAGATCAGAATGACCTTATTAATAATTTACCCAAAGTCATAATCCATGGCTCTCTAAAATGTGGTTCCTGCATTGGATAACCCAAAAGACATTCTTTGGTACGCAAATGTACCCCATTTTGTGGTGAATTCTATTTTATATTGATCTTCATTCTTCACCCAAATCTAGTTATACCCAGAGAAACCATCCAACAGTGAGAACCTTTCTACCCCTACCACTATATGTAAGATTTTATCAATCTATGGAAGGGGGTAGTGATCCTTTAATGATGCCTGGTTAAGATTTTTAAAATCCACACACAGATGAATATCACCATTTTTTTTCTCACAGGTACCAAGTTGGCTACCTAGGTGGAATGTTTTATTGGAAAGATGATCTCAGCCTTTAACAACTTCAAGAGATCTTCTCTCATAATGGATTTTATCCTTGAATTTATAGGCCTTTTATTATGCCTAAAAGGCTTTTCATAAGGCTCTAGCTCAATAGTGTGTTGGATAATCCTTTTGTCATATACCTTGAGGTCTTAATATGACCAAGCTACAATATATGGGTACTTTAGGAATAAAGCATTGATATCCTCTTCTTCTTCTAGTGAACATTGAATTCCAACATTGAGCTTCTTTTCAGTATCGACTTCAAATTCTTTAAAATTTGTTTATTAACTTCCATGGTTTTGGTCCTTTTTCTATCTTCATTATAAAACAAGCTTTCTATGGTGACCAAACATCTAGGTATGTGATTGTTCCTAAGTTGAATAAAATCTTGTTGATCAATTTCCTCTAGATTTTCTTCTTATATAGTGGAGAGACATGCTTCTCTTACTAGAAAATCAATTATTTGTTCATCACTTTCCAAAACCTACCAAAAAATATTCTTATCTAGCACTACAGGCCTGAAAATGATTTTGATTCCCTTGTCTTTATTTCTCCAATGTTTGCATAAGGGTTGAAGTTAACTCCCCAGACTATTAAGAATTTTCCAAAGTATTTTTTTCTTTAGGAACAAATTTTATAACTAGGGCATCAAAGGATTCCATCAGATCCCATACCATATTTATGTATACTTTTAGGTAATGGTGCTTACTACTGCACCTTTCTCTTACCTGATGTAAGATTAACTCAGAGTTACCATATATGTTTAGGACCTTAATACCCATATTTTTTGCTTTCATCACTCCAAACTATAAAGCCTAATACTTTGTAGCATTATTGGTACATGACCATGTTAATCTGTAGGAAAAAATATTTGTCACTTTTGATTGGGACTATAGTACCACACCATCACCAGCTTCATTTCTGCATCTAGCACCCTCAAAGTGCATGGTCCATACCTTTATATCCCTTAGATGCTGATTATATATAGCAGGAATTTTATTTTTTGATTCTATAAAAATACTATATGTGCCCATGCCTATCCCAAACTGACTGTAATCCTCTCTAAAAGGTAATTCATATTCTAGTTCTAGTTCCTCAAATTTATCCACATTTTCAAAATTTTCAAGATGAGTCAGGTTGCACATGTCATCTTCAAATTTTTCTATGTTATAAGACACAAAGTTTTTAGGTGTTATCCTTATCCTCTTCCCTTTGAAGGGAATGACCATGCTGGAATAATACATATACATGCATCCATGTAATTTTACAGTGAAATCCCTTGAGAGGCATAAACTAAAGTAGGGCTCTAGATCAACCACTAATATTTCTTGTACTATTGTCACCTCAAGGGATCTACACAACCTCATTAAAAAATCTTTTATTACTCCCACTATTTTTATAGGTGCTCCATCCAATTGCAATACTCCTTGGTAAGATCGAGTTTATTCCATATCCATCTCTTCACATACTACTTTAGGCATAACTATAATTGATGCTCCTTAATCGATCATACAAATTTGAACTACCCAAATGTCCATCCTTAAATATAAATAGTAAGGAGGGGATTTATTATTTATAATAGCAGGGGGCATTTATTTCTTTTCTAAGGGTATGCTAAGGATTGTGGTGGATTGCCTATCCTGTGAATACTTATTGAGAGAAGCTTTAAGTAAGTCTATCTAACCAGGAATGAAAAGAGTATCCTATAAAATAGCTTTTTATGGAATTGTTTTCATCTCTTCCACAATTTTATATTCAGACTTAGCCAAAGTGGTCCTCTCAGGCCTTCTTTCTGGCTCACCATATTTTATTTTATATTGCTGAGTTTTGGACATTTTGAGTACCTAAGTCAAAGTTATCATTGATGTCGCCAGATTAAGTCATCATTAATATCAAGGAATTCAGCAGGAAACAAAGGGGTCAAAAATGGTTATTTGATATCCAAGAAGCAGACCAAAATATCAATAGAATCAATGCAGAAAATAGAAGTTAAAAGGGAGATATAATATTCATTTTAGAAATAAATATTATTTATGACATGGAATGCAGTGAGAAAGAAGCAATTTATCCAAGGCATCAAAAAGATATAATATTATAGTAATGGTTATTATAATATTAAACTGATATGGTGAAAACCCAAATAAAATATTTATAATTCTCATTATAATATTTTATAAAGCAAAGTGGGTTTTATAAAGTTTAAATATATTTTATAAACCCTAAGATTAGGTTTGGAGGAAAAGGCATTCGAAGCGCCTTTAGAATATTCGTTGACATCGTGGAAGGAATTTGTAGAAGTCGAATTCTCGTAAGGTACAAAGGAGGCAATATAAATACATTGCCCAAAGACAAAAAACATTATCCTTGCTCAAAAAATTAATTGGCATGTGAAAGATATTAATAGTTTGTGATATTTATGAAATTCATGGACATCGCAAATTTTAAGCATTGAAATCTGAAGGCACATAGGACAGTGTGGCCTAGTGATGATTTAGGAAGTACAAAGACATTTGCAAGTGTGAGGGCCTATGTTCGAAATGCAACGGCTACATTGGAAGTCGTGTTGGTTAAGGCACCCAAGGCACACATAAAGGGGAGAAAGTATTGAAGCACGTGATGCTTCATTATTTTAAAATGAGTGCGTAGCTCATGCGGTGGTTGAGGGTACAACTAAGGCACACATTGTGGGTAAGGTTGAGGGTTTGATTCCCTCCGAAGACAAGGTAAATATTTTTGCATTAAAGTTTGTTATTTGCTAAGTTAGGAGATATAAGGATTATTTTGTGGAAATTTTTTAGAAGGATTTGCTTAGTAAATAAGTGGTGGTAATTGGGAATTATTAGTTGGAGTTATAAGAAGATTTCTGGTTTTAGTTTTTAATAAAGTCTTAAATTGCTATATTGGTATTTTGAAGGATTAAGATTTTGTGGGTATTGTGTTAATTTGAATAAGGGGTTTTTATGATTATTGTGAGGGTGTTGATTATTAATTAAGTTGGAGTGATAAGATGTAATTTTGATATTATTTTTGTGTTATGTTTTGTTGAGAGAATTATCTTCTAACTCTTATTTAGATTGGCAAAGAAGTAATTATGAGTGTGGCAGATTTGTGAGATCAACTCCTTTTCAAGCAAAAAGGTATGGGCAAATTCTTCTTTTATTGAATTGGTTGTTTGAAAATAAAGTTTGGAGTGACAAGGATTTGATTAGGGTTTCCATTTCAAAAGTTTTTAAGTCAATACTTCAAGGTTTTTATGAAATTGAGAGTTGTGGTTAAAACCTTGTTTGATAAGCATTGTTGTTGATATCATTTGTTGAGTGAAGTGTTTGAGTTAATGCTTCAATTATAAAATTAAGAGTTGTGGTTAAAACCTTATTTGATAACCATGGTTGTTGAATTGAGTTGTTATGCAAAGAACTTGAACTAGGGTTTGGAAAGATCATGAGTATCATTGTTATGTGATATTTGTTTGTTGGAAATATTTTGAGTTGATGGTTACATGCTTGGACTAGGGTTTGTGAGCAAGGGTTGTTTCTTGAGTGATTGGTTGAGTAGAGTTGATTGAAGCCTAGTCAAGTGGATGTATGAAGTGATTATTCAAGTTACATAAAACAAACTATACTATATTTTGATTTGAGTTGTGAAAGAGTTTGAGCTTTGAGTATAGAACATATTAAGTCTCTAACAATTCTCTTTATGATTCTATGAGATTGATTTGAGTTAAGAAAGTGATTGAGCTTTGAGTATAGAATATATTGAGTCTCTAACAATTCTCTTTATGCTTCTATGATATTTATTTGAGTTGAGATATTGATTTAGTATAGAACATATTGAGTCTCTAATAGTTCTCTTTATGTTTCTATGAGATTGGACAAGTTCTTTGTGGACATGTTAAGAAAATTTGAGGTAAGTCTTCGAGAAGACTTGTGGAATGATTTTGTGTGAGATTTTATGGAAGGTTACAATATAGATTTGGCTAAGTCCTAGATAGGAATTATTGAGCATATTTTAGCAAGTTCTAGAGAGGACTTGTAGAGCATATTTGAGCAAGTTCTAGAGAGGACTTGTAGAGCAGGTTTGAGCAATTTCTAGAGAGGACTTGTGGATAGATTGGTGTGAGATTTTGTGGAAGCTTACAAGGCAGATTTGAGATAAGTATTTGAGAAGACTTGAGAGTAGAGTTGATTTATTTGTTCAAACCTTGAGTTAATATTTTTGGCAGATCCAACAGAGTTGATTCAAGTCTTGAGTTAAGGCTTAAGGACAAATATCAAGGACAGATTTGTGCTAGATCGACTATACTATTTTTAGTGCATATTTGAGAGCAGATTTTGGTGCAAATTTGAGGATAGGTTTGTGCCAGACCAGATATAGATATTGAGTAGATTTGTGCTATACTTAATGGATTGTGTTTAGTGTATATTTGAGTGGAATTGTTGAGCAGACTTGAGCTAGATTGACTAGACTATATTTAGTGCAATATTTGAGCAGAACTATGCTAGACTAACTGGAATATGTTTAGTAAAAAATTGAGATAGATATTTAGATATGAAATATTAGAGAGGATAGTAGTCTCTAGTGGATAGATATCCATTATCCAGGGTAGTGAGGATAGGTCTTTTGAGTGGGGACAAGAGTCTTCAGTGGAGATATATCCACAAGCCAGTGTAGTGTAGGCAGTAGTATTCTAGAGGATCACCAACCAGAGTAGAGGAGAAGAAGTTCTCCTATGGATAGAGATCCACAAAATAAATTTAGGACATCAACATCTCCTTTGGACAAAGGTCCATAAACATTGTAATTGGAAGTATTCCCAAGAGATTGATTGAGAAAATTTTAGTGAAATATTTTCTCCATGGAGGTAGCCATCTTTGGGTGAACCATGTTAAATTGGTGTCTCTATTGTGTATGGTTTTTTGTGCATTGATTTGATTACTACTATTGATATTGTTATCTATACATTGCATAATATTGATTTGGAAAGAAAAGTAAAAAGTGCTCTTATACTGTTCACCCACCCTCTTAGTATAAGCTTGTGTTCTTCAATTGGTATCAGAGCGGGTGCCTTCAGAAGATTTTAAAAGCTTGAAGGAAAATCTAACAAGAACACAATGGATCCTAAGGATGTGTCCTCAAATAATTCAGCACCAGTATTTTATGAGAGTGACTACATGTATTGGAGTATGATGATGAGGTTCTACTTGATGGCACTTGGCAATGAAGTTTGGGATGAAGTGGAATTTGTATATGATCCAGTAGTCAATCCTCCTACAAATAAGGAATGTAAGCTTCTATAGCACTATAATTCGAAATCAATGAATGCACTTGTGAGAGGCTTACGTAGAAGAAAATCTATGAAAGTTATGCATTGTAAAAATGTAAAAGATATGTGGGATAAATTGTAAGGTATATATGAGGGAGATAAAAAGGTCAAGAAAGCAAATATACAAAATCTCAAAGGATAATTTGAAGCATTTAGAATGAATGATTATGAAAATATCAATGCTTATCTAACTCGAATTGATGAGGTTGTTAATGATATGCAAGGTCTTGGAATGAGGATTGATAAATCAAATGTTTGTGATAAAGTCCTAATATCTCTTCCAAATAGATTTAGTGAATAGGTTTCTGCTATATAAATATCATTGGATGGTGATACTTTAACAATAGATAAGTTGCTTGGTATGCTAACATATTTTAAGATAAGAACAAAAGATGTTATTTCCCATAAGGAAGCAACATTCAAAGAAATCAAGGAAACAAAGGGTAAGAAGTTAGAATTAAGCAATGAGTCATCTAGTGATGAAGAACCTAATTATGGTAGAAGAGATAAAGGTTCTAGAAGACCCATAGATATAATATTTGTTAAGTGTTTCAATTGTGGAAAGTTTGGACATTTTGCAACAGATTGTAAAGAACCCAAGAACAATAATGGTGAATAAATTCAGGATCACAGGTATAGGGAATCAAAAATATATAGACATAAAAAGAAAATGAAGTATGGACAAAGCAGACAAGGAAAAAAGTTCTTCCAAATACAAAAGAAGAGCTACTATGTGGATAATGCAAGTAAGTACTAAAATGATAGTGATACTAGCTTTTTAGACAATAATAGAGATAAAGTTGTATTTATGATTGAAGAAAAAGAACCAGTTAAGAAAAAGACTCCAATTATTCTCAAGTGTTTTAGATGTGGTAACTTTGGACATCTTGAAGATGATTTCACAAGGGATGGTTATAGTTTTAGTGATGATGAATATGAATATGCACTTGAAGGACCAGATGAGAATCTTGTAATGACATTATTAGAAGAAGATGAAAGTGGTCCTATAGAATACAAGCCTAAAGAGAGTAATGATGTGGACAAAGACAAAAAAATAGAGGATTATTCAAAGAATGTTTATGATCTCAAGGTAGAACTCATATATGCCCTTGACATGATAAAGCGGGTAAGAAAGCAACATTCTAAACTTAAAATTCAATTTCAAGAATATGATGAAGAGAGAAGATTGCTCATAGAGGATTTAGAAAAATCAAAGGCTAAGGCAAAGAGGTTCAAGGATAAGTTAGAAGCAAAGATCTTAGAATGTGAGAAGTTAGCACAAGAAGTGGCACTACTAAAATAATATTTAGAGGACTCCAAAATCAAGATGAAAGGATTTAAAAATAGCTCAATGAACTTGGATAAGTTCATCAAGACACAAAAGCCTACATCAAGTAAAATAGGTCTTGGTTTTGAATAGGTTCAAAAGAAATAGGAAGGAGAGTCAAATTCAAGTTTTGGAGAAGATACTTTAGATGAAGATACTTTAGAAGAAGACAATGTAAAAGATATTGAGACATCATAGGATGGGTTGGAAAATAGTGAATTCAACAAAAATAGGAACAATGCACAAAGAAGATACAGATGGAAAAATAATCAGAATAGGAGACCAATGAGGTCAAGACAATGAAGCTTTAATGGAAGATGTTTTTCATACCACAATATTGGGCACATTGCTTCATAGTGCAGGACACATAAAAGACAGAAATATGGGAATGGATAACCTTTCCATGGGTATTGCTACTCATGTAATCAGTTTGGTCACAAGTCAATGAATTGCAGGGTTCATGATAGAAGAGGATATGGCTTCACTAGGAGAAATCCTAAGATATTTGTACCTCAAAGGAATAATAACATTAAGTGTTATAAATACAATAATGATGGTCACACAACAAAATGGTGTAGAGAAGACATTCCAAAAATAGGTATGAATAGGAACATGAATAGGCACAGTAACAGGAACATGGATGTGAACAAGAACAAGAATAGGAATAGGAATGATGATAGGAACATGAATGATGACACAAATAGAAACAGTCATAAGAATCAAAAAATTCAGAAAATAAGAGAAGAGGATAAAGGAAAATAGCAATGCCTTTTTAGAGTAGAAATACTCCCACCCTAGAATTAACCACCTCAAAAGGAGGTGGGGGAGGGGCTAAGCTAAGAGGCTCATTCTTAGCCCCGAGCCCCAAAGGTGTCCCTTTGGAATTGATGTCAAAGGGAGAGATATTTGTGTAATGGGGAGAGATTTGATATTTGAGAGAGCATTGATCCAGGGGGTGCAGAACAAAAATAAAGGTTAGGTTTTGGTAAGAAGAGTATGGGTTGCCATAAATGACAAAGCTGAATATTGTTGGAAATTTTAAGTCCCTAAGTCAAATTTGTCATTGATGTCACCAAATGAAGTCATAATTAATATCAAGGAATTCAGCAGGAAACAAAGGGGTCAAAAATGGTTATTTGATATCCAAGAAGCAGGCCAAAATATCAAGAGAATCAGTGCAGAAAATAGAAGTTAAAAAGGAGATATAATATTTATTTTATAAATAAATATTATTTACGACATGGAATGTAGTGAGAAGGAAGCAATTTATCCAAGGCATCAAAAATATATAATATTATAATAATGGTTATTATAATATTAAAGTGATATGGTGAAAACCCAAATAAAATATTTATAATTCTCATTATAATATTTTATAAAGCAAAGTTGGTTTTATAAAGTTTAAATATATTTTACAAACCCTAAGGTTGGGTTTGGAGGAAAAGGTATTTGAAGCACCTTTAGAATCTTCACCGACATCATGGAAGGAATTTGTAGAAGTGCCGACGTCTCCCAAGGTACAAAGGAGGCAATATAAATACATTGCCCAAAGACAAAAAACATTATCCTTGCTCGAATAATTAATTGGCATGCAAAAGAGATTAAGAGCTCGTGAGATTTATGAAATTTTTTGATATCATAGATTTTAATATAGGAAGCATTAAAATACGAAGGCACATAGGATAGTATGGCCTAGTGGTGATTTGGGAAGCACAAAGACATTTGCAAGTGCGAGGGCCTGTGTTTGAAACATGGTGGCTGCATTGGAAGTCATGTTGGTTAAGGTGCCCAAGGCACACATTATTTTTGACAAATAACAAAGGGGAGCAAGTCTTGAAGCACATGGTGCTTCATTATTTCAAATGAGCACGTAGCTCATGCGGGAAGTTGAGGCCACAACCAAGGTACACATTGTGGGCAAGGTTGAGGGTTCGATTCCCTCCGAATATGAGGTAAATATTTTTTGCATTAAAGTTTATTATTTGCTAAGTTGGGAGGTATAAGGATTATTTTGTGGAAATTATTTAGAAGGATTTGCTTAGTAAATAAATGGTGGTAATTGAGAATTATTACTTGGAGTTATAATAATATTTCTAGTTTTATTTTTTAATAAATTCTTAAATTTATATATTGGTATTTTGGAGGATTAAGACTTTGTGGGTATTGTGTTAATTTGAATAAGGGGTTTTTATTATTATTAATTAAGTTGGAGTCATATGGTGTAATTTTGATATTATTTTTGTGTTTTTTTTGGTAGATAAGATACTATAGCATTAATACCAGGTTTTACAAGTTGACCCAAAAATTTTTACAAAAATCAACCCAGGGCTGTTGATGAACATGTCCTAAGGATCCTATATATGTAAAATATACATGCCGCCAAATCCATTACATCCGGTAAGGCACATAGCCTGTTATCAAAAAGAAACTTCCCATAAAAAATTTTGGGTATACACTGAGAAAACACACCTGCATCATAATTACAAAAAAATAAATAGACACAGATCCCTTCCTTGAAACAATGGAGAAACAAAAAGCTGTAGACACACATATCAGAGTTCTGAAAAAAAATCCCACAAGCTCTGTAGTGATAGTTACTCTTAATAATTCCTTGGTAATTACTTTCTTTCGTATATGACATGCTTTGGGACGACATCCCATCTTGGCAAATCAGCCTTGGAGAAGTGAACCTACTGGCTAGATTTATGGTGGTGGCTATTTGGTGATCCACGTGGCTCTAGTTCGAAGTCTTATATTGTTGTTTCTTTCCTGCCTTGTAATTATCAACCAACCTAAAATTACTAAGATGACTAGGAGCCATGTTATCTGACATGTTACTGTCCCCATTAGTCTTTGTGGTATTTCCAAGCAACATCCACCAAGACTGACAACTCGAATAATTTTTATTGTGAGTCCAATTCAAAAAAGAAATGGGAATACTCATAGCCTTCGAACTTACAGTGCCTTCCTTGTTGGTAAATTCAACTATCATTCTTGGAATTCTTGTTGAATAAGCTCCTCTACTTCACTCGGGACATCATGTTCCCATTTGAAAATTCTGTCACCATTGACACCCAAATTGGGCAGCTTATCAGCAACTTTGTTAGCTTCCCAAAATACATGTTGGGCTTTTTTCTCCTGTCTTCCCTAGAAAAGGATCCTAACCTCTTCAACAATTGTTTTAATCCTCCAAGGAGGTGTTTTCCAATTATTGAGGAGATTTATAACATGCATAGAATCTCCTTCTACAATCAAATTGCCTTCTAAGTCTTGAGTCATTGAAGGCCTCTCCACATAGCTCTAGCTTCAGCTTCGTTGTTCGTTGTTATTCCCAAATATTCAAAAAATGCAAGCATCATATTCCCATTATGATCTTGCAAAATGCCACCTGAACCTACTCTTCCAGGATTTTCCTTAGCCACTCCATAAAAATTAAGCTTAAACTAACCCGTAGGAGGTGGGGACCACTTAACATTGGCTCTAGGGTTGACTACCCTAGGCATAGACTAATATAACAAGGTTAAGCTAAAATATTGAGCAATTGTGGTCTCTTGTAGATGAGGTTTACGACTATCAAAAGGGATAAGTTTCACATTCTCGTTGGCAAAGGATAGGATCCTGGCAATAATATTTTGATGATCATGGATAGAATCATTAAAGACTCTATGGTTCCTTTCTAACCACACTTGCCAAATATAGTGACTGAGACAAATTTTCCACATGCATCTAAGTCTTTGGATTGAAAAGGGGCAAGGCCACTAGATGAAAAAATCAAGTACAGTGGCTGGTTTAACCCAAGAAATATTAAAGGCATGAAAAACCCCACTTATGATAGTCAAGGAAAAAGGGCACTCAAGGAAAATGTGATAAATGGTCTCCCAATTAGCCCTGCATAGATAACAATGATTAGTGATACAAATACCTTTATGCATCATATTATCAATGGTTAGAATTCTTCCTTGGATAACTAGCCATGAAAAGACTGCAATTTTTGGAATTAAATTTTTTATCCAAACTAAGTACTTTTGGAGGACAAAATCCTCATCATCAAGAAGAATCTTGTAAGCTAATTTAATAGTGAAACGCTTATTTTCCGTAGGATCCTAGGTCACTTGATCTTCCTTGGGTCTCATGGGGATAAACTGTTACCCAAGAATGTTACAAAGATCATTTGATTCTGCTTGAAATCCCTGAATCCTTATTTGTTTCCACTTCATTCTACCTCTATCCTCAACCATATAATCGGAGACTTTTCTACCAATGAGTTCTTTTGTGATATCTCTGATTCGGGATAAGTTAGGATATTGTGTCAGTGGTTCGTCATTAGCCCACAATTCATTCCAGGAATTTACCCTCTCACCATTTCCTAAAACCCATCTTAAACCTTTTTTGATGATTTCCTTACAATTGATAATTGCTTTCCAAAAAGCAGAACCTCTGATTGGAACTGAGTCACTTAGAAATTTCATATTTTGAAGATACTTTCATTTGATGATAGTTGTCCATTCATTTTCTTCACCAAAAATGAGGCACCACACCTTCTTAGCTAGTAAAGCTAAATTCATATGAGCAATTCTCCTCATACCTAAGCCCCCATTTTCCCTGGGTCTACACACTTTGGTCCATCCTACAAGGTGTATCCTTTTTTTCTCCTCTGATCCAGTCCATAAATTTTTTTTTTGGAGTTTCTCAATTTTTTGGAAAACCTTCATAGGGGCTTTGAAAACAGAGAGGAAATATATTGGAATGCTCTAAAGAGAGGCCTTAGTGAGGGTCAACTTTCCTGCTTGAGATAGAAGATGACCTTTCCATACAACAAGTTTTTTTTGAATTCTTTCAATAACCTCGTCCCACATTGACTCTCTCGGAGAACCAATGAAAAGAGGGAGACCAAGATACAAAGTGGGGAGGTTTGCTATATCACACCCTAAAATTTTTGCAATCCTTAATTACCTCTGAATGGGGGTGTTCAATAAATATAACTTGCTTTTACTGAAATTAAATTTATGACCAACAATGTCCTTGTAGAGTTGTAGGATGTATTTAATTCTTTTGGACTCAACCACCGATGCCTTAGTCAATAGAAGGGTATCATCAATGAATTTTTGGTGAGAAACAACCCTAGTGAGAGATGTTGCCTTGATTCCTTATATTAGCCTTGAAATTCAAGCATATTTGATGGTTCTACCTAAATTTTCTGTCATAATGATGAATAACATGGGGTTGATAGGGCCCCCCTACCAAATTCCTCTGTGAATTTGAAAGTAACCAGCAGTTGTTCCATTAACCAGAATTGAGAACCATGCTTTAGAAATGCATTATTTGATAAAATTAACCTATTGGTGGTGAAAACCAAACTTAAGGAGGACAACAATCACAAAGTTCCAATTTAGCCTGTCAAATACTTTGTTCATATCAAGCTTGAGGGAAAAAACAAACCTGTTAGTCTTATGAGTAGAGTGCGGAGCTTCATGAACTATGATAACTCCATCCAAGATTGACCTGAACTAGATAGAGCTTCCTTGGCATGGATCTATGATGCGAGGTAGAACATCTCTCATTTTATTTGCAATGGCTTTAGTTAGGATCTTGTAAGAAATATTGCACAGACTGATTGGCCTGAAGTCAACCATAGATTCAGGGGTTTACTTCTTAGGAATTAGAGAAATAAAAGTAGAGTTGAGAACTTTTGGGATATGATTGCTTGCTTGGAATACTATGATAGCAAAAATTACATCCTCACTTACGATGTCCCAAAAATCTTGATAGAAATGAGGGGGAAATCCATCGGGTCCCGGGGCTTTGTCTGGCTCCATGCTAAACAAGGCTTCCTTAATTTCCTCATCAAAAAAATAGCTAGAAGCTTAAGGTTTATATCCTCATTTATTATTCTAGGAATGTATTGCAAGAGAATATGTTTGGCCTTCTCATTGCACTGTGATTCCTAACCAAGGATAGAATTGAAATAAGTTACTGCCTCCTTTCTGATTTTTGTTAACTCCTGAGTAATAGAACCATCTGCTTTTTTTTTTAAATTTATATTGTTATTGCTTCTATTTCTAAGCGTGGTGATGTGAAAAAACTTGGAATTTGAATCTCCATATTTCAACCAAATAGCCCTTGATTTTTTCCTCAAATAGATTTCCTCACAGGCCAAAATGTTATGAAACTCTGCTAGTTTTGTCTGTTCCTCCTGCCTAGTAGTTTCATTAGCATCACCATATTGAATCCTCTGATAAATTATCTTAAAAATTTCAACAACCTATTTTTTTTTTTCAAATAGGTTCCCAAAGACCTCTTTGTTACAATTTTGAAGCTTTTCCTTAATAAACTTTAATTTTCCAGCCAATTTAAAAGTTGCACTACCCTTGACAGGCTGCTACCACCACTGAATTAAGTTATCTCTAAAACTGGAATGTTTAATACACATAGATTGCAATCTAAAAGGTTTATTGAAGGAAAGAGAGTTAGGGATCTCCAACAAAATGAGATTATGATCAGAGGCAATTTTAGGAAGGGCTTGTAGGGTAGAATCACCGAACAGAATTGTAGCCTCCTTTGATAGAAAAAACCTGTCAAGCCTTTCTTGAATGAGATGACACCCTATCTGTCGATTGCTATAGGTATAATTTGCTCCTCTAAGTTTTACATCCATCAACATGTTGGAGTTCACAAAGTCATTTAACCCATCCATGCTCCTGATAGGTGGTCCATTTCCACCCATTTTGTCTAAAGGGTAAAGAGGAGTGTTAAAATCCCCAGCCAGAATCCAGGGGACATTATGGAATATTTCACTCAGATTGCCTAAGTACTCCCACAATAGAGCTCTCCCTTGAATTGAAGTCGGAGCATAAATATTTTAAAGGATCCATGACCTGTTGCTATTTATTTCCTTAAATAAAATACTAAGAACCCTGTCATATTTATTAATAATGGTGCCTTCTACTATCCGGGGATCCCACAAAGTCATAAGGCCTCTAGACGCTCCTCTGGCTGATTTGCAAACCATATCCCCTTGATTCCAAATTTTTTTTGCTACTTTTTTTGACTGAATCTCATTAGTTTTTGTTTCTTGCAACATGATAATAGTTGGATTCACTTGATTTCTTATTGCACTGAATTCCCTTTTTTTGTGCAGGCCATTGAGGCCTCTCACGTTCCATGAGAGGAACTTCATTTATATTTTTTGGGATTTCTTCCTCTCCCCCTCCCTTGAGGGGGTTTTCCTAATTTTTTGTCTTCATAACCCAAAATAACCTATTGAAACAAGGTTCTTTGTTTTCCATTGCAAATGTCATTATCAGTTTTAATTTTTTGATGCTTAGCATTTGATATTCTCCCTCTTCTTTTTTCACTACCAAAATATATAGGAGACTTCACAGTGCTCCTGGTTTGTTTATGACTAAACTGGGGGGAGGTAATTTGTTGGATAACCGGACTACCATATTCCTCAGTCTGAATATTTTCATGTATCTCTACCCCTACATCTAAATCTTATCCTTTTTTCCTATATTCCCCTGGTCTATGGGACGACAAAGAAAGTGTCATTTTGTTGAGAGAATTGTCTTCTAACTCTTATTGAGATTGGCGAAGAAGTAATTATGAGTGTGGCAGATTTGTGAGATCAACTCCTTGTCAAGCAAAAAGGTATGGGTAAATTCTTCTTTGATTGAGATGGTTGTTTGAAAATAAAGTTTGGAGTGAAAAGGATTTGATTAGGGTTTCCTTTTTAAAAGTGTTTGAGTCAATGCTTCAAGGTTTTCTAAAAATAAGAGTTGTGGGTAAAACCTTGTTTGATAAGAATTTTTGTTGAGATAATTGGTTGAGTGAAGTGTTGGAGTTAAAGCTTCAAGGTTTTCTAAAATTAAGAGTTGTGGTTAAAACCTTGTTTGATAAGCATGGTTGTTGAAGTGAGTTTTTATGCAAAGAACTTGAACTAGGGTTTGGAAATATCATGAGTATCATTGTTATGTGAGATTTATTTTTGACCATTTTTGGAAATATTTTGAGTTAATGGTTACATTCTTGGACTAGGTTTTGTGAGAAAGGGTTGTTTCTTGAGTGATTGGTTGAGTAGAGTTGATTGAAGCCTAGTCAAGTGGATGTATGAAGTGATTTTTCAAGTTCCATAAAACAAACTATCCTATATTCTTATTTGTGTTACGAAAGAGATTGAGATTTGAGTATAGAACATATTGAGTCTCTAACAATTCTATTTATGATTCCATGAGATTGATTTGAGTTAAGAAAGTGATTGAGCTTTGAGTATAGAACATATTAAGTCTCTAAAAATTCTCTTTATACTTCTATGAGATTGATTTGAGTTGAGAGAGTGATTGAGGATATAACATATTGAGTCTATAACAATTATTTTTATGTTTCTATGATATTGGACAAGTTCTATGTGGACTTGTTAAGCAGATTTGATGCAAGTCTTTGAGAAGATTTGTGGACTGATTTTGTTTGAGATTTTGTGGAATTTTACAATACAAATTTGGTTAAGTCCTAGAGAGGACTTATTGAGAATATTTGAGCAAGTTATAGAGAGGACTTGTGGAGAATATTTGATCAAGTTCTAGAGAGGACTTGTGCATATTTGAGCAAGTTCTAGAGAGGACTTGTGGACAGATTGGTGTGAGATTTTGTGGAAGATTACAAGGTAGATTTGAGACAAGTCTTTGAGAAGACTTGAGAGTAGAGTTGACTAATTTGTTCAAACCTTGAATTAAGGTTTGGGGCAAATCCATTAGATTTGATTCATGTATTGAGTTAAGGATTGAGGAAAAATATCAAGGACATATTTGTGCTAGACCGACTAGACTGTGTTTAGTGTAGATTTGAGAGCAGATTTTGGTGCATATTTGAGGTTAGGTTTGTGCCAGACTAGAGATAGATATTGATCAAATTTATGCTAGACCAAATAGACTATTTTTAGTGCATATTTGAGTGGACTTGTTGAGAAGACTTATGCTAGATTGACTGGACTATGTTTAGTGCAAGAGTTGAGCAAAACTGTGCTAGACCGAATGGACTATGTTTAGTATAGAATTGAGATAGAGATTTGGATGTGATAGAGTAGAGAGGAAAATAGTCTCTAGTGGATAGAGATCCATTATCCAGGAAGTGAGGACAAGTCTTATGAGTGGGGACAAGAGTCTTTAGTGGAGAGAGATCCACAATCCAGTACAGTGGAGGCAATAGTATTCTAGAGGATCACCAGCAAAAGTAGAGGAGAAGGATTTCTCCTATGGATAGAGATCCACAAACCAGATTTAGGGGATCAACATCTCCTTTGGATAGAGGTCCATAAACATTGTAATTGGGAAGGATTCCCAAGAGATTGATTGAGAAAATTTTAGTGAAATATTTTCTCCGTGGAGGTAGCCATATTTGGGTGAACCACATTAAATTGGTGTCTCTATTGTGTATGGTGTTTTGTGCATTACTTTGATTACTTATATTTATACTACTATATACATTGCATAATATTAATTTTGAAATAAAAGTAAAAAGTACTCTTATATAGTTCACCCCCCTCTCAGTATAAGCTTATGTTCTTCACTGAGTGGCTTCTATTCTTTATATTTTGGTAATAAAAGAGAACCTAAGATTCTCTTGAGCCTCATTATTAGACTTCATTTTGTCTCCCTAAATTTTATTTTCAAATATTTTGGGGATATTTTCTATCTTCTCTTTCCATTTAGCCTAGGGAATAGGAAAAGTATCACTATTTTGGGGAGGTGGATCATTATTTTTCTGAGAGGTGGTGTGGAATTGTCCCATATTTTGTGGGTCTACTTGCAAGGTTTTCTTCCTTGACCTTGTCATAATAGCAATTGGTCCATCCTCATAAATATCTTTCCCAACCATGATTTGGTCAGGTTGCCATAACATATTTACTCTTCCCTTTTGATTCCTTTCTGTTTGATCCATATCTTGTTGAACATGGTATTGGTATATGACACAATATTGTGAATCATGTATATCATTACATACCAAACACTAGATATTAACTAGACTTTTTTATGAATAACACTTGAGCTCTTCATATGTTGCATTTACTCTAATCCCAGTACTTTTACTAGGACCGAGTCTTTGATCTTTGTTCACATATGGAAATATTCTTTGTTGAGACCTCTCCATATCTCTCTTTTCCATTGAATTCATTATGTTACTCAGAGTTTTCAAAGTGTTTTGTATATCAAGAATGACATAAAACTCTTGAGGAGTCTAAGAAGGAAGGAGAGGGAAAACAACTACAGTAGAAGGTGATTTTGGCTGAGGAATGGGATTCATTTATGGAGATGGGGATGATAAGGAAAGGGGGTCCATATAAGATGAAGTAGTAGCTTGGATTTGGACATTTGTGGTTTCTAGATTGTAAGGTAGTACATATTTGGGAGGTAATCTTACCATATTGATTAACACATTTTCTGCATGAATTATTGCATTATAAACTTGTGGGAAAGTTGCCACCCTATATTGTTGGGTTTGCAAGCTTGGATATGATCCAAGAGCTCTGATATAATACACATAAGAAAGGCATGCAACTGGTCTAGCTAAAGGGGGATTATTTTCCATGTTCTACTAAATCTCAAATTGAAATCTAATATAGTCTCTTGCTAATGTTTTTGCATAGATGTAAACTGATTGAGTAATGAGAAAGGGTCAACATATTCATTGAATTCTTATACAAAGACCTCATCCAATGCTACCCATGAAGTTAAGGGGTTATCCTCAAGAGTTCTAAACCAGTGTAAAATATTCCCTCTAAAATATAGGGCTAGGATCCTCACAATAACATCCTCATCCTTTATGTTGTGGTTTGTTTCCAGATTCAAAATGTCCTGACAGTGCTCATATGTTGTCTTCCTAGATACATCATAACTGGGGATAGCCTTGGATACAACCTAAGGAATTTCTTTTATATGGGCTAATCTAAGGGGACCATCTGTGTTCCAACTAGGGTATTTTTGTAAAGGCTGAATTGGGGGTACATTTCCTTGATTTGGTATTGTATTTCCAGCCATATTTCTAGGTGTAGGTCTTGCAGCAGGAGTTGTTGAATTAACTTCAAGGTTTTCCTTAGGAAGCTTTTTTTCTGAGTAAAATTCTTGGTTTAAATTCCTTATAATAGTGGATCCTCTATAAGGTAGCTCACAATAAAATATAAATCAAGGTTATTCATTTTGATAGACCTGGTATACATGAAAGGGCATTGGTCTATAGGGTTAATTCTATTTTGGGTTTAAATACTAGGGAGTCACCAGGTGAATTTACTATTATATGCTTAGCAAGGTCAAGATAATTCACCAAATATTAATTCCTCTAGGTAGAGATAAAATAATAACTCATATGATAGGTTTTTGTGTTCCTTGTGAACTGGTCCCACTGGGCGTGCCAAAAACTGTTGGGCTTCGAATTGACATCAAGTTTTACTTAACACTACAACTATTTATCTTCCAATTTTCTATCCATTCATGCACCCAATAGTCATAGCTTAGCACTAAAGCATTTGTTGTACCAAAGACAAATTCAATCCAACCTCCATAGTAGGTTGGTTCATTGTAAACTTAAAATGGTGTTGACTTAATTAATTCTCAAATAGGATTTTGAGATAAGGGTTAGAAAAGATTTAGGGTTAGAGGTATTATAAAAAATAGTGGCCAGATAGGCTAACAACATAGGTAACTATAGCAAAAGGCTCCCATAAGTTATTTCCAGTATCCTATCACTCATAATTAACATCATACAAATCAATGAAACCTTCACACATTAAATATTAAATAGAGATATATTGCAGAAGAAATTCCAACACCCAATATGAAGAACACAAGCTTATACTGAGAGGGGGGTGAAGAGTATAAGACCACTTTTTACTTTTTATTCCAAATCAATATTATGTTGTGTAAATATAGAAGTATCAATAGTAGTAATCAAAACAATGCACAAAAACCATACACAATATAGACACCACAATTTATGTGGTTCACCCAATGTGGGCTACTCCATGGAGAAATATTTTTACTAAAACTTTATCAATAAATATCTTTGGGAATCACTCCCAATTACAATGTTTATGGATCTTTGTCCAAAGGATATGCTAATCCCCTAATCTCAAGTTTGTGGATCTCTTCCATAGGATAACTCTTTTCCCTTCTGCTCTGGCTATGTGATCTTCTAGAAGACTTTGTCTCTCTACTGCACTAACTGGTGGACCTCTCTCCACTTGAAGACTCCTCACTCAAATATGTCTTCAACTGTGTTGGTTGTTGGATCTCTATCCACTAATACTTTATCCTCTGTAATCTATCACCTCCAAAGCTCTATCAATAGGCTCACTAATAACCTACTTAATAGGCTCACATAGAACCTACTTAATAAGATCACACAGAACTTGTCCAATGATGAATAACAAGCTCACACAGAACCTATCCAATGCTTAATAACAAGCTCACACAGAACCTGTACAAATATGCTCTAGCAAGCTCACCAAGAACTTGCCCAAATATGCTCTAGCAAGCTCACCAAGAACTTGCCCAAATATGCTCTAGCAAGCTCACCAAGAACTTGCCCAAAACTATCCACAAATCTATCCCAACACTGTCCTGAAATCTATCCCAAAATTGTCATCAAATTTATCCCAAAGGCCTTCTCAAAGGATTAATAAATTATGCTAAAGTAGCACTCAAATCTCATCTACAAATCTATCAAGGCAAAGCTCAAATATGAACTCAAAAATGAATGGACATGTATTCTTCAATGGAGGACAATAATGATCTACAATGATCTCAACTCAACTCAACTCATAGAAGCATAAAGAGAATTTTTAGAGACTCAATATGTTCTAATCTCAATCTCAACTCAACTCAAATCAAATCAACTCATAGAAGCATAAAGAGAATTGTTAGAGACTCAATATGTTCTAATATCAATCTCAACTTGACTCAACTTAAATTAATCTCAACTAAACTCAATTCAATCTCATAGAAGCATAAAGAGAATTGTTAGATACTCAATATGTTCTAATCTTACTCTCAACTCAAATCAGAATAATGGAATAGTTTATTTCATAGGACTTGAACAATCACTTCACACATCACTTGACTAGGCTCAATCAACTCAACT
Source organism: Wollemia nobilis (assembly GCA_028583015.1). NCBI lineage: Eukaryota > Viridiplantae > Streptophyta > Pinopsida > Araucariales > Araucariaceae > Wollemia > Wollemia nobilis. The sequence continues at coordinate 4,881,096 of JAQPPZ010000672.1, read as the reverse complement.
CAACCAATCACCACAAGGGACAACTCTCTCTCACACAACCCTAGTCCAAGTATGTGTCAACCAACTCAAATGTTTCCAACAATGCTCAACCACAAATCTCACATAACAATGATACTCATGTTATTTTCTAACTCAATTTCTTTCACAACCAATGGGATTCAACAACTATTCTTATACAACAAAGTTTAAACACAACTCTCAACTTATAAAATCTTGAAGCATTCAATTAACCACTTTCAAAAAGGAAACAACAAACAATCCTTTTTCTTCCAATGATATTTCAGAAATCAACCACCATAAACAATCAATAGAAGAATGTGCCCATACATTTTATGAAGATGAAAAAAACCTCTTTGTAAATCTGCCACAATCATAATTTTTTTTTGTCAATCTTCACAAGGGTTAGTAGATCACAAAATAATCAACATTACTCCACTTTTCAATAATCATCACCAAGGCCTTTAATTGCACAACTTCCTTATCTCTCCTAAAACCACTTGTACCATACAATAAAATAAATCAAAACATTGCATAACCTTTTCACTCCCAAAACCACTTATACCATAAAATAAAATAAACCACAATATTGCATACCTTGTCACCTCATGAAAGAATTAATCCTCTTGAAAAAGAACAAAACAAACTTCACTTTTGGAACCCCTTTGCAAAATCAGAAATATATCTTTACACACACCTTATTTCTCCTTCTAAATAAGTTATTCAAATAGCCCTTGAAATAATATTTCTGACGATATATAATATGCCCCATTTTCGAAATAAATTGAAACCTTTACATATATATATGCCAACCTCCATTAATTGCACATAGGTTGGCCCTCCATTAATTTAAACTTAAACTTTAAACTTTAATATCTTCATCATCGGAGGTCCTTTTTTGATGAAACAAAATTCCACCTTGGATTTTAAGAAAATCCCTTTCCACATAAACCCACCATGGTTTTAAATAAAATCTTTTATTTTTCCTGCCTTGGTTTTCATAAAAACCCTATAAATAGCCATGCTTTCCAAAATATCATAAATGCTTATTTATGAAATATTTTGGCCACCAAAACCAAATGTGATCAATGTGACATCAATTATCCATGTGAAATCAATGAAAACATAAAATACCTCAAATTACCTCAAATTTCCAACAATCTCCCCCTTTGTCATTGATGGCAACACCTCTAATGCAAAAACCACAATCACTGCAAAAACCATCTCTGAGAATAAAAGCTACTCCCCCTGACTCAATACTCTCTATGGAGGTTTCTCCCCCTAACTCAATAATCTCTTTGGAGGCTGCTCCCCTAACTCAATGCTCTCTTTGGAGGCTACTCCCCCTAACTCAATGCTCTCCCCCTTACTCAAATATCTCCCCTTTGACATCAATGGCAAAAGGGACACCTATGGAGCAAAAATATATGACTCTTAAGCATAGCCCCATCACCACATTATCTCTTGAGGTGATTAATTTTGGGGTGGGAGTACCTTTAATCCCATATTACATTGATTCTTTCCTCTATAAAATTCCTTCCATGTTTTTCTGATATCCTTCTCTTGATGAATTACTTGATCTTCTTGTCTTGAACCTATTTGACCTTCTTACCTTGAACCTATTTGGAATTGAGTCCTAGACCATATTGCAATATGACCAAAGTTATTGCAATTAAAACACTTGATATTCTAGCCTTTGAATGGTGCCCATGTCTTGAATTCTTTCTTGAAGTAATTTCCATATCCATTCCTTTCCTGAACCCTGTATTGTGAAGCTCTATTTTCATGACCATTATTACCATGACTTCTGAATTGTGTAGCTCTAAAACAAAAACCATGTTGCTCATTTATTTTGCACTAAAAATATTTATGACCAATCCTTTTACATGAGAAGCAATGTCCCTGAAAACCATACCTTCTTCCTTTGAAGTTTCTTCTAGAAAAATAAAACTTCTTTGATCCATGGATCTTGTAATGTATAGCCTTGTGTCCAAATCCATTACAAGAAAAATAATATCCTTGAAAAGCCTTTTGTTCATGCCTTGGTTCCTCATACCTATCTTGAACATTATCCTTATGATTATCTTCAACTTGTGCATTGCATTCTTGAACCTTATTTGTAGCATATAAAATCTCTTCCTTAGTTTCTTCCTTGCCTTTTTATTCAAGAATTTATTTTACCTTTGATCTTGATTCACCTATATCAAAACAAGAACCAAACTAAATATTTGGAGCCATAGGAACTTTGGAAATTTCCTCACAAATCTTAGGTGCTTCTTTGATTTCATATTTTAGAACTTCCTTTCCTTTTGAGTGTGATTCCCCAAACCTAAAATATGGGACCTTTGGTGCTTTGGAATCTTCCTATTCTTTCTCTTCATTTGTGTCAAGTAGCAACTTGGCATCCATCTCTATAGTCGCTGAAATACATGTTTCCTTCTTAGTAAAAATATCTTGACCTTTTGATTCATGTGATGGATCAAAATTCTCATGTAGGGAACATATCAATTCTTTTAGGTTATCCTTAACCTATTGTAGTTGCTAATGGATAACATTTAAGTCTTCCTTTAGATCAACTAAGAAATTATCCTCTTGTTTAACTTATTATTTTTGGAGTGAATGTTCTTCTTCTACTTCTTTTATTCCATAGAAAAACTCTTCTTCATATTCACTATCACTAAGATCATTATAATATTCTATAGCAAATAAACTCTCAAGATTTCTTTGACCATACCTGTTTCCTTGATGTGTCATCTCATCTTCACTATCATTGAAACCATTGCAATTCCCTGATCTGTGATCTCTTTGACCACACACAAAAAATTGTTCTCTTTCACCTTCTATTCCTAGGAATAAATGCTCTTCCTTTTCATCATATGAATTGTCTCTATCATTATGATATGAGCTATCACTTGCTTCTACAATGTAGTAATATTTCTTTACCTTATGAAAAAATTTCTTCTTCTCATACCTTTTTTGCTTGAATATTTCATCTTTGTCATGCTTATGCTTTCCATATTCTTTTCTTCTATGACCTTGTTTTTCATCATCATTGATTTCTTCGTGTGGAAACTTGTATGCATAGTGACTAAGATCACCACACTTGCAGCACCTGACTTTCCTTATATCTCTGAAATTCCTTGACTCCTTATTCGTTTTAATGAAGTTAGCTTCCTCATAATTTTCTAAAACTCTATCTATTTCTAAAACTTTCCATTTATTTTTTTCTAAAGCCTTGAATGCAATATCTTTTATTGGAGCTTGATGCTTACTTACCCTCATCTCATAAGTTGTGATAGTACCTTGCAATTCTTCCATTGTTAACTTGTTGATGTCCATTGTTTCTTCTATTGCTAAAACATTTGCATCATATTTCATGGGAAATGATCTCAAAACCTTTTGAGTAACTTCTAATTCTTTCATATCAGAACCTAGGTCTCTCATAGTGTTAGTATTCTCATCAAATCAAAGTAAGAACTTTGCAATATCTTTAGAATCTTCTATTTTCAATTCCTCAAATATTTTTCTATGAGTTTGTAGTTTTGTAAAATTTACCTTGGAATATCCTTCATAAGTATTCATCAACTTGGTGCACATATCATTAGCTAAAGTACATAACATGACCTTTAAAAAATATGTATCACGTAGCCGACTCAAAATACAATTCATTGCTCTTGCATTGATCTCAACCAATTTCCTAGTAGTCTTATCTTCCTTGAGATCACATTCAATCTTATAATATTTTTCAACCATATGCCATACCTCATATCATTGCGATATCAATTAGTTCCTCGGGATCACCTTCAATCTTATAATATTTTTCAAGCATCTGCCATCTATTAGCTTTTCAGAAGGAACCCTCTCTGATACCAATTGAAGAACACAAGCTTATACTAAGAGGGGGGTGAACAATATAAGACCACTTTTTAATTTTTCTTCAAAATAAATATTATGTTGTGTAAAGATAACAGTATCAATAGCAGTAATGAAAAAAATGCACAAAAACCATACACAATGGAGACACCACAATTTATGTGGTTCACCCAATGTGGGATACTCTATGGACAAAAACTTTCTCAATCAATCTCTTTTGGAATCACTCCCAATTACAATGTTTATGGATCTTTGTCCAAAGGAGATGCTAATCCCCTAATATCAAGTTCAGGGATCTCTTCATGGGAGAACTCTTTCCCCTTCTACTATGGCTATGTGATCTTCTAGAAGACTTTGTCTCTCTACTGCACTAACTGGTGGACCTCTCTCAACTTGAAGACTCCTCACTCAGATCTATCTTCAACTGTGTTTGCTGCTAGATATCTATCCACTAAGACTCTATCCTCTATAATATGTCACCTCCAAATCTCTATCAATAGGCTCACTAAGAACCTGCTCAATAGGCTCACATAGAACCTGCTTAACAAGCTCACACATAACTTGTCCAATGCTAAACAACAAGCTCACACAGAACCTGTCCAATACTGAATAACAAGCTCATACAGAACCTATCCAAATCTGCTCTAGTAAACTCACCAATAACTTGCCCAAATATAATCTAGTAAGCTCACAAAGAACTTGCCCAAATATTCTCTAGCAAGCTCACCAAGAACTTGCCCAAATCTTCTCTAGCAAGCTCACCAAGAACTTGCCCAAAACTATCCACAAATATGTCCCAACACTGTCCTCAAATCTATCCCAACATTATCCTCAAATCTGTCCCAAAGGCATTCTCAAAATCTCAATCAATTATTCTCAAGTAACACTCAAATATCATCCATAAATCTATCAAGTCAAAGCTCAAATATGAACTCAAAAATGAATTGTAATGTACTCTTCAATGTATTACAACAATGATCCACAATGATCTCAACTCAACTCAACTCATAGAAGCATAAAGAGAATTGTTAGACTCAATATGTTCTAATCTCAATATCAAATCACCTCAACTCAAATCAACTCATAGAAGCATAAAGATAATTTGTAGGGACTCAATATGTTCTAATATCAATATCAACTCAACTCAACTCAACTCAAGTCAATCTCATAGAAGCATAAAGAGAATTGTTAGAGACTCAATATGTTCTAATCTTACTCTCAACTCAAATCAGAATAATGGAATAGTTTATTTCATAGGACTTGAACAATCACTTCACACATCACTTGAATAGGCTCAATCAACTCAACTCAACCAATCACTACAAGGGACAACTCTCTCTCACACAACCCTAGTACAAGTATGTATCAACCAACTCAAATGTTTCCAACAATGCTCAACCACAAATCTCACATAACAATGATACTCATGTTATTTTCTAACTCAAGTTCTTTCACAACCAATGGGCTTCAAAAACTATGCTTATACAACAAATTTTAAACACAACTCTCAACTTATAAAACCTTGAAGCATTCAATCAACCACTTTCAAAAAGGAAACCACAAAAAATCCTTTTCCCTCCAATGATATTTCAGAAATAAACCACCATAAAAAATCAATAGAAGAATGTTCCCATACCTTTTATGAAGATGAAAAAAACCTCTTTGTAAATTTGCCACAATCACAAAATTCTGACTTCAAAACAACTAAAATTCATACCATAAAGCATGTTGATTTCATCTTTGCTTTTTTAATATGCATAATCGCCTATCCGCACCCGGGCAAGTGTAAATCATCCTTTGTTGTTATTCTGCACCAGTTGTAGTATAAAAGGGTTATTTCACTAATCCGCACTCTGTATTATTTTATACCTCTTTTTCACCAATTCGCACCAAAATACTTTTGAAAATTAATGGAATTGACCTTACCGACACTTAACCGCTTGAAGTATGCAAAAAACTACTCTCGATCACCATTCTACACTTCTTTTGCACTGATGTCATCATTACCAAAAACGTTTGTGGAATCAAACCCATCACCAATCTGCACCAAAATACATTATAAATTGAGCAAAATTTCTCTAGGTAAAAAATGCACTAAGTGTTGGGTGGATTAGGAAATGCATGTTGTGGATCCGCTCCAAAATACACTGGAAAATATGCAAAATGGAAACTTCATACCTTAGAATAAAATCTTCAATGTTTTCTAAGGATGTGGCCATTTTGGGCCTATAGTAAGTGTTCGTATTTTGAGGTTACCACTTTTGGTTCTGTTTCTAGAAAGTAGCCAATTATCTTTGACCTATTTCCTTTGGAGGATATTTTACCAATTTTAGATGAGCTTTTATCCATCACCATGGAAGAGGGTTCCTAGAACCTGGTTGTCAAATTTGAAGGGAGGAGGCCTGACATTAATGTCATGAGACGCTGAGGCCTAGTTAAGTGGAAGCCTAATGGAGTTATGGATATTGTGACATCTTCCAATGGTTTTTTCCTCATTAATATTAATTATTAGGAGGATTCAAAGAAGATTTTGGGTGGAGGGCCCTAGTTATTTGGAAATCAGGGACTCTTTCTATGGAAATGGGGACTTGATTTTAATCCTAGAACCCAAAAAAGTAATCCGGTTCTATTGTGGGTTATATTACTAGATCTACTCTTCCACCTTTGGTATGTTGATATTATTAGAGGTATAGCTAAAGCTATAGGTGAGCTAGTCCTAATTGAATTGAAAACTAGACCCAAAACTAGATTATTCTTTGCCTATATGTGTGTTATGGCAGACCTTGAAGATAATATTTCATATCATATTAATATACTTTCAAATTTTGAGCCATGTATTCAACCTATTGCATATGATAATTGACCAGTGAAATATTCAGTATGTAATAAGTTTGGCCATGTCCTTGGATCATGTCTGGTCCAAAGTAGGAAGGCTCATTTCAAGTAGAACTAGGAGAAAAGGAATCAAGAGAAAAATCAAGACCAACTCCTAGAAAATGTAGGATCTACAAGTCTCTCAGGTGAGGCTCCTGGTCCAAAATAAGTTATTGAGGAAGATATTTAGAAAAAGACTTCAAAAAATTGTTAAAAGGGGTGTATGATCTTAGGAAGTACTTATTATGGTTTACCAGTTCTCAAAAATGAAGATTTAACTTTTGAGACTCCAATACCTAAGGAGTTTCTGTAAAACTCTTTTCAATACCTAAGCTCAGAGGAGGCTGAGTAGGATGGGTTTGAAGACCCTCAAGTGGGACAAGGATATCCTCAGAATATGGAGTTGAAAATGGACCTTCCAATTTTGGGTTATTTTAAATCCCCGTCTAGCAATGTCAAATCCCCCACTGGTGAAGGATCCTTAGGGGCAAGGATGCTGCGTCCTAAAACCAAAAGCTTACGCAAGGTCCTAATTTATGTGGGAGCTACAATAAATGTAGGTAAACCATTCAATAAAGTTCAAATAAGTAGAGATGTGAAAGGTGATATTGTATATGGAGTTCAATCCAAGCTCAAGTTCAAAAAGGAAAAGGATACAAAAGGTAAGCAACTGACGCTATATTCATTCTATCAGTCCTCCCAATATAAGGATGGGGGTTTTCTTTCTAAGAATTATAAATGAAAATTTTATCATGGAATATTAGGGGCCTTAATGGGGTACCTAAACATCATGCATTGGAATCCATATAAAAATATTTTAAGCCAGATATAATTTTGCTACAAGAAACAAAAATAGATAGCAGTAGTGCTGAAATAGTTAAGAGGAAGGTTTAGAAGGATGTTGAGTTTGTAGCTAACTTAGCTAACAGTGCCTCAAGGGGTCTCTTGTGAATGTGGGACCCTAAAACAATTTATGGGTCAACTATGTTCATATATGACCAAGTGATTATCATCATGTTTTATTCCAAGGAGTCAGGATTTAAATGGATAACCTCAAATATTTAGACCCCAAATTTGGAACCCTTTAGAACCATGCTTTGGTATTTATTTGGTTCTATGAGAGAACATTTTAAAGGAGAGGTATGGTTTTTGGTAGGTTATTTCAATACACCCTTATATCTATTTGATAAAATAGGAGGAACCTCGATGCTCAATAGTATGGATAAATTTACCTCTTTTATTTACTCCCAAGAACCAATGGATTTGGACTTAAAAGGGTCAAGATTTACATGGAGTAACAGATAAATTGTGTCAAAATATTTAGGTTAGGTTGGAAATAATTCTAGTGTCTAAATAATGTATCCCATTTTTTGGTGATGCATCCTTCTGCTCTCTCCCTAAGCTAGCCTTAGATCATAATCCAATTTTGCTTTAGAAGATACACGATTCGACCTTATTTCCCCAACCATTTAGATTTAAATAAATGTGGCTTCAACACCCTAGTCTAGAATCCAACATTAAGGAATGGTAGAGTCATAATTTTTTAGATTCTCGAATGGCACAAATAGCATCATAGTTGAGATATATAAAGGTAAAGCTAAAGGATTGGAATAAGCAATATTTTGGAAATATTATTAACAAAAAAATGGAGTTTTGTAATAAGTTGCAGGAGGTTGAGTAGATAGCCAAAACTATGGGTTACTCTATGAAATTAAAGAGGTAAGAACTATCTATTATCACAGAGATCCATAATGTTATGGTAGAGGAAGAAATTATGTAGAGGTAGAAATCTAGGGTCCTGTGGCTTAAGAAGGGTGATCAAAACATAATTTTTTTCACTCCACTGCACCGAGGCATAGGAGTAACAATAGGATTAGGGTGATTACAAAATAAAATGGAGAACTCTCTAAAGATATCAAAGAGATTAGATCTGAGGTAGTGAATTTTTTAAGGACCTCCTATTTTCCATGTCATAAAAAATACAGTAGGTTGAAGCTCACTTACTAAATAACATACCACCTCTGGTCTCTGCATATATGAATAATGTTTTGGATACTCTATTTTTAGATGATGAAATCAGTAAAATAGCTTTTGCTATGGGTGGGCTCAAAGCGTAAGGACCTAATGGGTTTCCCCCAATATTTTTTCAAAAATTTTGGCATATTTTTGGGCCAAAGATCTGTGATACCATAAATGATGTTCAGTATTCAAAATAGATCCCTTCAGATGTCAACTCTACATTTTTTTGCTTATCCCTAAAATAGTTGATGCTAAGGATTTTGCATCTTATAAGCCTATCAGTATGTGCAATACTATTTTTTAAATTTTGATGAAGACCCTAGAAAACAGATTGAAACTTTTATTACCAGGAAATCTCACAGAGTGGTTTTATGGCTGGGAAGCAAAATCTATATGGAATCATTGTAGTCTATGAAATTATAGATTTTATGACCAAAAGTAGTAATTATGGGACCTTGTTCAATCTAGATATGAATAAATATTACGATGGGGTTGATTGAGAGTTTATCTTAAAAATCTTGCATAAATGTAGCTTTAGTCAGGAGTGGATAAGTTTAATCAAATCATGTGTCTCTTCAGCCAAGTTCTCAGTTCTGGTGAATGACTCTCCAACAAGATATTTTAGGAGTTGCAAGGGAATTCATCAAGGAGATCTGTTGTCCCCATACCTTTTTATTTTACTAGCAAAATCTCTAGGGCAAGACATCAAAGTTGATTGTTCTATTATAGACCTTAAGTCGACTACGCCCATTAGTCCCATATACCATCATCAGTTTGTTGATGATACTCTTTTATCCTTTCAAGCTTCAATTCTGTAAGCAAAATCAGTCAGAAGTATTATGAAATATTATGAATAGGCAGTGGGTTAGAAGGTTAATTTCAAGAAAAGTGTTAATTTTTTTGTCAATAGTCCTCGAGCAAGGTAGTTGAGGATTTTGGATATTCTAGGATGTAATATTGGGTCTCTCCCTTTAACCTACCTGGGGATGCCAATGTTTTTTGGAGCTTCAAGATCATCCCTATGGGAACTGGTTGTGGATCATGTCCAAAGAAAACTTGTAAGCTAGAAAGGGGCTCTCTTGAACCAAGCAGTAAAAGTGATGTTAATTAAGTCCACTCTTTAAGGCATCTTGGTCTATATCCTTTCTCTATTTTGAATCTTAGGTTAGACTCTTAAAAGAATAGAATAAATCCAATGCTCATTTCTTTTGTTAGAAGCAAGTGAGAAAAATAAATTTCATCTAGTGGTGTGGAACTTGTTGAGCAAGGTGCAGCAACAATATTGTCATTGTTGTCAACACAGTCAGATAGATCTATTGATGCAGTGGACAGGAAGTTCAAAAGCCTTTCAGATGCAGAAGACAGGAGTTCAAAGGTTACTCAGAGTATGTACAGTGATTGTCCAAGAAAACCGAAGTGGCCCATATGCAAAAGATCAAAGAAAAAGACAAGTAAGAAAAGTGTCGCGATATCGCGACATATACAACAGGCAAGAAAAACTGTCACGATTTCGCGACATGTTGGAAGAGAGAGAAAAAGTAGGATAAACTATCGCGATTTCGTGACATGTTGGAAGAGAAAAAGGCAAGTGGAAAAACTGTCACGATTTCATGACATGTTGGAAGAGAAAAAGGCAAGTGGAAAAACTGTCATGATTTCGTGACATGTTGGAAGAGAAAAAGGCAAGTGGAAAAACTGTCACGATTTCGCGACATGTTGGAAGAGAAAAAGGCAAGTGGAAAAACTGTCACGATTTCGTGACATGTTGGAAGAGAAAAAGGCAAGTGGAAAAACTATCACGATTTCGCGACATGTTGGAAGAGAAAAAGGCAAGTGGAAAAACTGTCACGATTTCGTGACATGTTGGAAGAGAAAAAGGCAAGTGGAAAAACTGTCACGATTTCGTGACATGTTGGAAGAAAAAGAGAAAGTAGGAAGAAGTGTCACGATTTCATGACAAGTTCGAAGAAAAGAGAACAAGTAAGTTGAAAAGTGTCACGATTTCGTGACATGTCACATTTTGCATGACAAAAGAAAGAGAGGAAGTGTATGAAGAGTAAGTGTCACGATTTCGTGACAAAAGTAGAAAGCAAGACTTCGAAGGAGAAGTGTCATGATTTTGTGACAATAGAAAAGAAGTGAAGTATGAAAGCAGAAGTGTCATGATTTCATGACAAAAGTAGAAAGAAGACTTCAAAGGTAGAAGTGTCACGATTTCATGACAATAGCAAAGAAGTGAAGTATGAAAGTAGAAGTGTCACGATTTCATGACAAAAGCAGAGAAGAAGACTTCGAAGGCAGAAGTGTCACGATTTCGTGACAATAGCAAAGAAGTGAAGTACGAAAGCAAAAGTGTCATGATTTCATGACAAAAGTAGAGAAGAAGACTTTAAAGGTAGAAGTGTCATGATTTCATGACAAAAGTAGAAAGCAAGACTTTGAAAGTAGAAGTGTCATGATTTCGTGACATGTCACATTTTTGTGACTCAAAAAGGATAGGAAGGCAGAAAAGCAAAAGTGTCACGATATCGCGACATGTCACATTTTCGTGACTCAAGAAGGGCAGACAGGCAGGATAACAAAAGTGTCATGATATCGTGACATGTTGTATTTTCGTGGGCCAAAGCTAAGAGAAAGAGCAAGGAGAAAAAGTGTCATGATATCATGACATGTATCTTTTTCATGGTCCGATGCAAAGAAAAGAGAGAAAAGAAAAGTGTCACGATATCGTGACATGTATTTTTGGGGGCCAAAGCAAGGAGAAAGAGAGAGAAAGTGAAAGTGTCATGATATCGTGACATGTTGTATTTTTGTGGTTGAGTTGAAGCCGATGAACCTATGACAACCGACTAAAATTAGGGTTTATAGGTGTCATGAAAGCCGACTAAGATTAGGGTTTATAGCCGACTAAGATTAGGGTTTTCATCACAAGAATTTTGTTATAAAAGGAGGGCTATTTGGAGAATTGAGGGGTGTCGAAGTGTGCAAAATACGGTCACTATGCGTAGAGAGCAAGTCATGTCGAATCATTCCAAGTGTGAGATTTTGCTAAGGAAGCAGAGTGCACAATAGGGAGAAGATGACTGTGAAGTTCGAGTGTAGCGAAGCAGAGTGTGCGAAGTGATTGCGTAGAGAAAGCAGAGTGCACAGAGAAAGCAAAGGTGACCAGTCAGGGTCTAGCAAAAGCAAAGGTATCTTACTATAAATCTTCTAGTTTTAGAATTGAAGTCCAAGTTGGTGCTTGGCATCAGGGGTTGGTGCTCCTTCTAGTGGGTGCTGGTAAATTGTTTGTAAAGTTGTTGCTTTGCAAAGGCTGGATTTGGATGGTAGTCCAAGCAGTCATTTTGAGGAGTAGCCACTTTGGTGAACCTCATTAAATCTTGTGTTGTGTGATGTTCTCTTGTGGTACTTGCTTTATCTGATTCTAAGGTTTCATTATTTCTATTTTAAGAGCTATGAATTTAAGTTTAAAGAGCTACACTGATTCACCCCCCCCTCTTAGTGTCATTGTAAGACTAACAATTGGTATCAGAGCTAAGTTCTTGTACAAGCCTAATCGGCTAGGGTGATCTTGGAAGTAACACAATGGCAGGTGGTGAAGGTTTCTCATCAAACAAAGCACCTTTGTTTGATGGATCTAATTACACATTCTAGAGAATCAAGATGCAGACATATCTCTATGCTTTGGGATACGACATCTGGGATTCAGTAGTTAGTGGATACACAATACCCATCACTCCTCCAAAAGAGGCTGACGAAAAGAAACTATTTGAAAGTAACTCAAAAGCAAAGAATGCTATCATGTGCGGATTAGCAGACAGTGAACTAGTAAAGATCATGAACTATAAAATGACAAAAGATATATGGGACAAACTGAGGAGTATTCATGAAGGAGATGATAAGATCAAGGAGGCCAAGTTACAGACACATCGAGCTCAGTTCAAAGCATTGAAGATGAATGATGATGAAAACATTGAGGCATATATGCTGAGAGTTAATGGAATCATTAATGCGATCAGAGGACTCGACGAGGATATCGAAGACTCTACCGTCATGAAAAAGGTATTAAGATCTCTTCCTCAAAGGTTTGATTCTAAAGTCTCAGCGATAGAAGAAGCTAAAAATCTAAATTACTTTAGTATAGATGAGATGTATGGTTCCTTGACTGCATATGAGATGAGGATAGGAAGATCTAAACCCACAGACAGAGAAGCGGCTTTTAAAGCTCTTAAAGATAAAAATGCAAAACAAAAGTCCGAGGAAGAAGAGACATCAGATGAAATGGAAGCAAACTTTGTTAGAAAACTAAAAAGGGGAAAAGGAAAATACAGAGGAAAGCTACCGCTTAAATGTTTCAACTATGGAGGCATTGGGCATTTTGCGACTAAATGTCCTCTTAATGAGAAGAACAAAAATGATGAAGGATCGCACCAAGAAAGAAGTGACTGGAAGAAGAAAATGAATTTCAAAAAAGGCAACTTCAAGAAGAAAAGTTTCATCTCCAGAAATGCCAGTTCATCAAAAGACAGCTCCGATGAGGATTCTGAAGAGGAAACAGGTGAAGCTCTTTTCATGGCATTTGAAGAAGTAAAATCAGAAAAGGAAGAAGGAGTGAACTCTGAAGTATGCGGTGAAAACCCTGAGGCTGAAGTAGACCTAGAAGGTGAGTTGATCTCTGCACTTGAAGAATGGAAAATAGAGAGGAAAAAGAATAAGAAACTTTCAAAAAGGCTTGAGGATGCAAATGAAATCATATCCAGCTTGAAAGTACAGATAGAAGAATCCAAGAAAATCTCTGAAGATCTTGAAGTGCAAATAACCATGAAAATAGATTATTGCAGCAAGCTAGAAGAAGAGATTGTTGGTTTAAGAATGCAGCTAGAAGAGATGAATAAGAAAATCAGTTGTTATCACAAACGTGAAGTAAGTTCTATGAAGTTGGATAAGATCATAAATGACCAAAGGCCTGTAGGCATCAAATTTGGTCTGGGTTTCATCGAAGGAGAATCATCAAATGGATCAAAGGCCAAAAATGTAGAATCCATAAAGAATGAAGATAAGAAACAGGTTGATCAAGGAAAAACATCTCATGCAAAAGAAAGCAATAATGCCAGGCACAAAAGGAGAATTGACAATGATGGATTCACCAATGTCACACATCAAAGAAGAAGAAGACCTATGGCTCCTACGGCAACATGGCAAAGACCATCACCCAGGTTCAATTATCCCTTTTCTGGTTTCTATTTTAAATGCAATGGCTATGGACATAAAATCTCAGACCGGAAATATAATGTAAGACCAAGGAATTTCACCAGTGAGAAATGCTTTCTCTCCTTTGATGAATTATACGAGTAGAATGTTATAACTGTCATAATTTTGGGCACATTGCAAGAAATTGTAGAAGTACATTTGCATCAAATCAGTTTCAGGGAAGAAAATTTCAACCAAACAGGATGAGTCAAAATAGAAAACTTCCCGTAAAACATGCACAAGCTATTGATAAGGGAAAGGCAAAACAAGAGCTCAAATCTACTATCAAAATAGAGTGGAAAGAAAAGGAGCGACTCAAGGAAGAAAAGGAATCCTTAATAGTTCAAACAACATTTAAAGCATAGAATAAATATGTACCATGGATACTTGATAGTGGATGCTCCAGTCATATGACAGGTGACAAACAAAAGTTTGAGAAGTTACAGAAATATGAAGGTGGATCAGTAAAGTTTGGAAATAATGATGGAGCTAAGATAGTTGGCAAAGGCTCAGTTAAAATTAGTGATGGAAAGATTAAGTCAGAAGAAGTCTTGTTTGTGGATGGGTTGAAACATAACTTATTGAGCGTAAGTCAGATTTGTGATAAAGGTCATGAAGTAGTTTTTATGAAGCAGGGTTGTGAAGTCAGAAAAACAAACAGTGGAAAATTGATAGCAACTGGATCAAGGACATCTGGCAACTTGTACACGCTCTCAGAGACTTCAAAAGGAACTTGTTTTATTGGACAAGAAGAAGAAAATTGGTTGTGGCACAAGAGACTCGGTCATATCAGTTTTGATAATCTAGTAAAAATCACCTCAAAAAGGGTAGTGAGAGATATTCCCACCATCAGCAAACCCGCAAACAACATTTGTGCTTCATGCCAAAAGGGGAAGCAAACTAGAGTCACATTCAAAACAAAAGAGTACTACACAAGCAAACCTTTGGAACTAATACACACCGATTTATGTGGACCCATGAGAACACAAAGCATAAATGGTGACAAATATTTTATGTTGTGCATTGATGATTATTCCAGAATGACATGGATATTTTTCTTGAAGCATAAATCAGAAGCTTTTGATATGTTCAAGATTTTCAAAAACCAAGTTGAGAATGAAACAGGAAAGAGGATCAAATGTTTAAGATCAGATAGAGGAGGAGAATTCATTTCAGAGGAGTTTACAGAGTACTATGAAAAATACGGTATTAAGAGACAGTTTTTAGCAGCTAGGACACCTCAGTAGAATGGAGTGGTAGAAAGAAAGAACAGGACAGTGCAAGAAATGGCACGGACTATGCTGGTTGAAAGCAGAGTAGCAGACAGATTTTGGAAAGAAGCAGTCCATACTATGGTGTATATCCAAAATAGGTACATGCTGAGAACACATGAAAGCAAAACTCCTTATGAGTTGTGGTTCGGAAAAAGGGCAACAACAAAATACCTCAAAGTTTTTGGCAGCAAGTGCTACATCAAAAGAACTGAAGATAATCTTGGTAAGTTTGAAGATAGAGCGGATGAAGGTATTTTTGTCGGTTATTCATCAAAAAGCAAAGCTTACAAATGCTACAACAAAAGGCTAAAGAAAATTGTGGACAGTGCCAATGTTAAATTTGATGAAGGTAGAGAACGAGTAATTAGCTATGAAACGAACTACCCAATCTATGAAGAGGTTATTGAAGGAGATGAGGAAAACGAAATGGAAAAGATACAAAAAATTGACTCAGATGATTTAAGTTGTGATTCAGAAGTGGAAGAGAATAAGAAATTCAAAACAGGAAGCTGGCAGAAAAATCATCCTAGAGATCAAATAATTGGAGACCCCAAAGTTGGTGTTCAAACAAGAAGAAGAGTAGTAAGTAACTACTCTCTATTATCCAACATTGAGCCCAAAAATGTTGCTGACGCAAGCAAAGATGAAAGTTGGATGAAGGCAATAAATGAAGAATTAGATCAGATCGAGAAAAACAAAACTTGGGAGTTAGTACCTAGACCTGCAAATAAAAATATAATCGGGACTAAATGGATTTTTCGAAACAAATTGAATGAAGATGGACAGGTAGTCAAAAATAAAGCAAGATTGGTATGCAAGGGTTATGCACAAGTTGAAGGCATTGACTTTGAGGAAACTTTTGCACCAGTAGCTAGACTAGAGGCAATTAGAATGTTTCTGGCTTTAGCAGTCTACAAGAATTTCAAAGTTTATCAAATGGATGTGAAATCAGCGTTTTTGAATGGGAAACTTGAAGAAGAAGTTTATATTGAGCAACCGAGATGGTTTCCAACTTGGTGATGATCCCAACTTGGTTTGCAAGTTGAAGAAAGCATTATATGGCTTAAAACAGGCACCCCGAGCATGGTATGCAAGGCTAGACAACTATCTCACTCAACAAAGGTTTAAGAAAGGTATGGTGGATAGTAATTTGTATGTCAAAACAGAAAATGGGCATCTTATTGTTCTTGTTGTATACGTAGATGATATCATATTTGGCAACAGCAAGGATGAGTCGTGTAAAGATTTAGCAAATAAGATGCAGAAAGAATTTGAAATGTCAATGATTGGTGAACTTTCGTACTTCCTCGGGTTGCAAGTTAATCAAAATAAGAAGGGCATATTTATTTCTCAAGTTAAATATGTGAAAGAGATGTTAAAAAAGTTCACAATGGAGGATTGTAAGCCAGTTAGCACACCCATGACGACAGGTTGCAAGTTGAGCAAGGATGACAAATCTCCAACTGTTGATCAAACCATGTACAGATCTATGATTGGAAGCTTACTATACCTGACAACTACCAGACCAGATATTTTGTAGGCAGTATGCATGGTAGCACGATTTCAGGCTAATCCCAAGGAGACTCATGTGACAGCAGTGAAAAGGATTCTTCGGTACCTCAAGGGTACTATGGAATATGGGTTATGGTATCCGAAAGGTAAAGACTTCACCCTTATTTTATATTCAGATGCAGATTGGGCAGGATGTGTAGATGATAGAAAGAGTACCAGTGGAGGTGCATTCTATCTTGGAGACAGATTGGTCACATGGCACAGTAAGAAACAAGAGTCAGTTTCTCTATCGATAGTAAAAGCAGAATATATTGCAGCAACAACATGTTGTACACAGGTATTATGGATGAAACAAACTCTGAAAGATCTTGGTATTAGTTTCAGTGAGCCAATATCAGTTAAGTGTGATAACACCAATGCCATTAACATCTCCAAGAATCCGGTTATGCATTCACGCACAAAACACATTGCTATCAGGTATCACTTTTTGAAGGAGAAAGTTGCGAAAGGTGAGGTTAAGTTGGATTTTGTTCCAACTATAGAGCAAGTAGCAGATATCTTCACAAAACCATTGCCCAAGGAAGTTTTTGAGTACCTTCACAATAAATTGGGAGTGGTCACACTTCCCAAGAATTGACTAGCTACAGGGATCACATTCTCAGGGGGAGCATTTAAGTATTTGATTATCTTTGTGCTCATGTTCATGATTTTTGCTAAGTGTAATAAATTGTGTCTGAGAATGTTGTGCATGGACTCAGGGGGAGTCTGCAGTAGCCCTTTGGTATTATTGTCAAAGGGGGAGAAGAGTTATAGGAAATTGCACATGTGTTGCCAACAATTCCAAAGGGGGAGATTGTTGAGCAAGGTGCAACAACAATATTGTCATTGTTGTCAACACAATCAGTTAGATCTATTGATGCAGTGGATAGGAAGTTCAAAAGCCTTTCAGATGTAGAAGATAGGAGTTCAAAGGTTACTCAGAGTATGTACAGTGATTGTCCAAGAAAACCGAAGTGGCCCATATGCAAAAGATCAAAGAAAAAGACAAGTAAGAAAAGTGTCACGATATCGCGACATATACAACAGGTAAGAAAAACTATCACGATTTCATGACATGTTGGAAGAGAGAGAAAAAGCAAGATAAACTGTCATGATTTCGTGACATGTTGGAAGAGAAAAAGGCAAGTGGAAAAACTATCACGATTTCGTGACATGTTGGAAGAGAAAAAGCAAGTGGAAAAACTATCACGATTTCATGACATGTTGGAAGAGAAAAAGGCAAGTGGAAAAACTGTCATGATTTCATGACATGTTGGAAGAGAAAAAGGCAAGTGGAAAAACTGTCACGATTTCACGACATGTTGGAAGAGAAAAAGGCAAGTGGAAAAACTGTCATGATTTCGTGACATGTTGGAAGAGAAAAAGGCAAGTGGAAAAACTGTCACGATTTTGTGACATGTTGGAAGAAAAAGAGAAAGTAGGAAGAAGTGTCATGATTTCGTGACAAGTTCGAAGAAAAGAGAACAAGTAAGAAAAGTGTCACGATTTTGTGACATGTCGCATTTTCATGACTAAAAGAAAGAGAGGAAGAGTAAGAAAAGTGTCATGATTTCGTGAAAGGGAAGTGTCACGATTTCGTGACAAAAGAAAGAGAGGAAGTACGAAAGCATAAGTGTCATGATTTCGTGACAAAAGTAGAAAGCAAGACTTCAAAGGCAGAAGTGTCACGATTTCGCGACAATAGCAAAGAAGTGAAGTACGAAAGTAGAAGTGTCACGATTTCATGACAAAAGAGAAGAAGACTTGAAGGCAGAAGTGTCATGATTTCATGACAATAGCAAAGAAGTGAAGTACAGAGAAGTGTCATGATTTCATGACAAAAGTAGAGAAGAAGACTTTGAAGGCAGAAGTGTCATGATTTCATGACAAAAGTAGAAAGCAAGACTTCGAAAGTAGAAGTGTCACGATTTCGTGACATGTCACATTTTTGCGACTCGAAAAGGACAGGAAGGTAGAAAAGCAAAAGTGTCGCGATATCGCGACATGTCACATTTTCGTGACTCAAGAAGGGCAGGCAGGCGGGATAACAAAAGTGTCACGATATCACATGTTGTATTTTCATGGGCCAAAGCTAAGAGAAAGAGCAAGGAGAAAAAGTGTCATGATATCGCGACATGTAGCTTTTTTGTGGTCCGATGCAAAGAGAAAGAGAGAAAGAAAAAGTGTCGTGATATCGCGACATGTTGTATTTTTGGGGGACCAAAGCAAGGAGAAAGAGAGAGAAAGCGAAAGTGTCACGATATCGCGACATGTTGTATTTTCGTGGTTGAGTTGAAGCCGACGAACCTATGACAACCGACTAAAATTAGGGTTTACAGGTGTCATGAAAGCCGACTAAGATTAGGGTTTTCATCACAAGAATTCTGTTATAAAAGGAGGGCTGTTTGGAGAATTGAGGGGTGTCGAAGTGTGCGAAATACGGTCACTGTGCGCAGAGAGCAAGTCGTGTCGAATCATTCCAAGTGTGAGATTTTGCTAAGGAAGCAGAGTGCGCAACAGGGAGAAGACGACTGTGAAGTTCGAGTGTAGCGAAGCAGAGTGTGTGAAGTGATTGCGCAGAGAAAGCAGAGTGCACAGAGAAAGCAAAGGTGACCAGTCAGGGTCTAGCAAAAGCAAAGGTATCTTACTATAAATCTTCTAGTTTCAGAATTGAAGTCCAAGTTGGTGCTTGGCATCAGGGGTTGGTGCTCCTTTCTGTTGGTGCAGATAAATCAGGGGTTGGTGCTCCTTCCAGTGGGTGCTGGTAAATTGTTTGTAAAGTTGTTGCTTTGCAAAGGCTGGATTTGGATGGTAGTCCAAGCAGTCATTTTGAGGAGTAGCCACTTTGGTGAACCTCGTTAAATCTTGTGTTGTGTGATGTTCTCTTGTGGTACTTGCTTTATCTGATTCTAAGGTTTCATTATTTCTATTTTAAGAGCTATGAATTTAAGTTTAAAGAGCTACACTGATTCACCCCCCCTCTCAGTGTCATTGTAAGACTAACAGAACCAAGTATGCAACAAGAAGGGGGAGGGTAGTTTAGTCCTTAGAATATTGAAATCCATGAATAAAGCTCTTTTTGCCAAGCAATATTGGAGACTGGTTCAAGAGGAGAAAGTGGTATGGGCTGATATTTTCAAAGCTAAATACTTAAATGATGGGAAGTAGTTTATTAAAGACTTTCTACCCCTATAGGGTTTACCTTTTTGGTCTATCTTGATTCTGTGCAAATCGGATATCTATAGAGGGGGTAGGTGGTATTTGGGATATGGTAGGTCTATCGACTTTTGGAGTGATGTCTGGGAAATTGAGGTTTCATTGGAGTCAAGATCAAATCTAGCTTTAGTAAAACCAATTACAAATAATTTCTAGGGGAATAAGGTTTGTGATTTCATTGAAAGGATTGAAAACCGCCCCCAATGGAAACAATTTGACTTCCTAGGATTTTTGGTGGAGGAAAGAAAGATATTTGATGAAATTTTCAATATCATTAAATGGATTATAATTCCTAGAAGAGAAATTTTGGATAGATTCATCTAGGTATTAGATAAGGATGGTAAATTCTTTATCAAATCAACTTATGTAGAAGTAGATGGTTCTTTTGATCCTTGGTTTTCAATAGATAAAATTTGGCTAAAAGGATTGAATCTAAAAATCAATATTTTCTTCTAGCTGGCCATGCAAGGAAAATTTCTAACTTTAGAAAATCTCAAAAAAAGAAGTATGATTTTACCTAATTCTTGTTTCTTGTGCAAAAATATGGAGGAATCCCTACTCCATATTCTTTTCAACTATCCTTTCTCATAGGAGGTTTTTAGATACTTTTTCAAATATTTGAACATCCAATGGGTGTTTTCAAATAGCCTAGAGGATGTGCTAACCCAATGGGTTTCTCCCTTCCTATCTATTTACCTTTTTTGGTTTTGGAAATTTATCCTTCCTCATATCTAGTGGTGTATTTGGAAGGAAAGAAACTCAAGGGACTTTAAGGATGCATCTCATTAGGCTAAACCTATGGCTTTGCAAGGGATTTTTTTATGGAGAACATTAGAAACCTAAATATAAATGCTATAAATATAGAGCAAGAATGATCAGTGAAGATATCTCTTGGATTCAATGTCAATCCTCAAACAGTCAAACCTGTTGTGCCTCTGGACAGAGCTAGGGTTAAGTGGGAGCCACCTCCAATTGGTTGGTTGAAGTTGAATTTTTATGGTGCATCTAAAGAGAATATAGGTCCTATAGGTATTGGAGGGATTGTAAGGAACCATGAAAGCTTAATAATTTTAGCCTTTGCTGATAATTTGGGCCATCAAACCAATCACTTTGTTGAATCCAGGGCCCTATTCCAAGGAGTTTCTCTATTGGATTCTGTAAGTTGCAGGAAACTAATCATTGAAGGGGACTCCCTTAATATTATAAATATGGCAATAGGGACCCAATATCCTACCTAGACCATTTCAAAACTTCTTCTGGAATTTTAGAGATACATCCAAAATTTGGAAGAGGTTTAGTTTAAGCATACATGCAAGGAAGGTAATCGAGTAGCCAATCTATCGACTAACAAAGGAGTTATTTAAAATGGTTTAGTGGTGTGGTTGTATAATTTCTTGGTGGATATTACTTCAATTGATAATGACCTTATACATAATTAGTTACTCTAGTCGAATTTTTTATGACTTCGCTACAAAATTTAGGTGCACTTGTTGATTTTGGGTTTCTACACCAAATTGCATATATCTAAGCTATTGTTTCTTCCTTGCAAGCCATAATCTCCAATGTGGAATAAATTTTGTTGGACATTTTGAGTCCTCTAAGTCAAAGTTGTCATTGATGTCACCTGATAGAGTTATCACTCTTATTAAGGAATTCGACAAGAAATAAAGTCGCCCAAGTCATCCAGGAAAAAGCTTCATCAGTGCAAAAATGAAAGGAAAAAGGCTCCATAATATTTTAATATTATTGGGAGCACGAGTTAAGTGATTGGTTTATAAAAACCCAAGATGGGTTATTGCAAAGGTTAAAAAGGAGGTTTAATAATTATTTATAAATTATTTAAATTCACAAGGAATTTAAATTTTATAAATAATATTTAATTATACCAAGATTGGGCATTAAGACAAGGTTCTAAGGTTTAATTAAATTAAACCTAAGGTTGGTTCTTTTTAATTTATAATATTTAAATTTAAATTAATTATAAATTAAAAATCACGTCGACGTCAAAATTATTCAAAGCGTCGACGTGATTGCAAAAGAGGACAAAGGCATTATATAAATGCCATCAAAAAATATTTACCAAGGCATCCCTTGCAATTATTATTCGAAGCGCATGCGAAAAGGTTTTGTTTTTCGAAGGCCTTACGATTTACGTAAAGGCTAAAGGTGTGAAGGTTCGGAGGCTCTAAGCACAAAGGCCAGCGTGGCCTAGTGGTATGTTGGCTTGGTACTAAGGAGGAGGTCCCGCGTTCGATTCGCGTGAGGCCTTTTGGATTGCAAGGAAGAAGCGCTTGAAGCGCTTGTTGTTTTTCAGAAGAGCGCTATTCACGGAAACTTTATGGTGGACGTGCCATTTTAGACACGTCAGGGCACGTGGCCCAACGGTGGCTTGGCTGTGGCTAAGGCATTGGGAAGGAGGACGTCGGGGGATCGAATCCCGCCGAGGGCAAGGCAAGTGGATTTAATTTTTGATGTTGTTTAATATTTTAATTTTTTCCAAGGTTGCCTAAGGAGAAATAAGGATATGGTATGCCCTAGGAAAGATAGAGATTTCTGCTGATTTTATTTTTGGAAGTATATCATATTATATATCATTGGAAAGCTCTTTTCGAGAGCTATTTGTTTAGATTGCTTAGAGGGAGAAATAAGGTGTGTGCAAGGAGATATTTCTGGTTTTGTCAAGGAGTTTCAAAAGTAAGTTTGATTCATTCTTTTGAGGGTTTATTTCTTGCATAAGAGGGTATGGTGCATTTTATTGAGTAGGAGTAATAAGGTGTTATTGAGATATTATTTTTATTATTGTGTTATTACTCAAGACCTCTAACCCTTGTTGATATTGGAAAAAGAAAATGTGTTGAGTGTGGCAGATTTAGTGGACAACTCATAAGGCATCAAAAAGGTATGGGCAATATTCTTCATTGACTTATTTGGGTGATTGATTTCTGAAAATATCTTTGGAGAGAAAAGGATTGATTGTGGTTTCCTTTTTGAGGAGTTGTTGGTTTAATGCTTCAAGGTTTTCTAGTTTGAGAGTTGTGATTAAACCTTGTTTTATAAGCATTGTTGTTGAAGCCAATTGGTCATGCAAAGAACTTGAACTTGAGTTAAGAACATGAGTATCATTGTTATGTGAGATTTGTTGTTGAGCATTGTTGGAAACATTTTGAGTTGGTTGATACATGCTTGGACTAGGGTTTGTGGAAAGGATTGTTCCTTGAGGTGATTGGTTGAGTAGAGTTGATTGAGCCTAGTCAAGTAATTGTGTGAAGTGGTTGTTCAAGTTCCATGAAACAAACTATTCTATATTCTGATTTGAGTTGAGATTGAGATTTGAGAATAGAACATATAGAGTCTCTAACAATTCTCTTTATGCTTCTATGAGATTGATTTGAGTTGAGATTGGGATTTGAGTATAGAACATATTGAGTCTCTAAAAATTCTCTTTATGCTTCTATGAGATTGAGATTGAGTTGAGATTGGGATTTGAGTATAGAACATATTGAGTCTCTAACAATTCTCTTTATGCTTCTATGATATTGAATTGAGATATTGATTGAGCATTGAGTATAGAACATATTGAGTCTCTAACAATTCTCTTTATGATTCTATGAGATTGGACAAGTTCTATGTGAGCTTGTTAAACTGATTTGAGGTAAGTCTTTGAGAAGGCTTGTGGACTGATTTTGTGTAAGCTTTTGTGGAAGCTTGCTATGCAGATTTGAGGAAGTCCTAGAGAGGACTTATTGAGCAGATTTGGACAAGTCCTAGAGAGGACTTATTGAGCAGATTTGGACAAGTCCTAGAGAGGACTTATTGAGCATATTTGGACAAGTCCTAGAGAGGACTTATTGAGCAGATTTGGACAAGTTCTAGAGTGGACTTGTTGAGCAGATTTGAGTAGGTTCTGTGTGGACCTGTTGAGCAGATTTGAGTAGGTTTGTGTGGACCTATTGAGTAGATTTGAGTAGGTTATGTGGACTTGTTGAGTAGATTTGAGCAGGTTCTATGTGGACCTATTGAGTATATTTGAGAAGGTTCTATGTGGACCTATTGAGAAGATTTGTGCTAGACCGAATGAACTATGTTTAGTGCAGATTTGAGTGGACTTGTGCTAGACCGAATGAACTTTAGGAAGTATTGAGTAGAGTTGATATGTTTAGTGCAAGATATTGAGTAGAGTTGTGCTAGACCGAATGAACTATGTTTAGTGCAAGAGATTGAGCAGAGTTGTGCTAGACCGAATGAACTATGTTTAGTATAAGAGATTGAGCAGAGTTGTGCTAGACCGACTGGACTATGTTTAGTATAGTATTGAGATAGAGCTTTGGAGGTGATAGAGTATAGAGGATAGAGTCTCAGTGGATAGAGATCCAACAGCCAGGACAATTGAAGATAGATCTGAGTGAGGAGTCTTCAAGTGGAGAGAGATCCACCAGTCAATGCAATAGAGAGACATAGTCTTCTAGAAGATCACTAGCCAGAGCATAAGGGGAAAGAGTTCTCTTATGGAAGAGATCCATGAACTTGAGATTTAGGGGATCAACATCTCCTTTGGATAGAGGTCCATAAACATTGTAATTGGGAAGGATTCCCATGAGATTATTTGAGAAATATTTAGAAGAAATATTTTCTCTATGGAGGTAGCCCACATTGGGTGAACCACGTTAAAATTGGTGTCTCTATTGTGTGTGATGATTTGTGCATTGCTTTGGTTATTGCTATTAATATTACCATTTATTATATTGATTAATACTATTTTGGAAAGAAAAGTAAAAAGTGGTCTTATACTGTTCACCCCCCTCTCAGTATAAGCTTGTGTTCTTCAATTGGTATCAGAGTGGGTTCCTTCAGAAGAGTTTGATATCTTGAAGGAAAAGTGGTCTAAGAACACAATGGATCAAAAGGATCAAAGAGATGGATTCTTCAATAATGCAGTACTAGTATTTGATGGAAGTGACTTCTTGTATTGGTGTATGTTGATGAGATTTTACTTGATGGCACTTGGAAATGAAGTTTGGGATGCAGTGGAACTTGGATATGATTCAGTAGTCAATCCTCCTATAGATAAGGAAGGTAAGCTTCTAATGCATGCAAACTCAAGAGCTATGAATGCAATTATAAAAGGATTGCATAGATCATAATCTATGAAGGTTATGGATTGTAAAATAACAAAAGAAATGTGGGAACTTCTGTATGAAATATATGAAGGAGATAAAGGAGTCAGGAAAGCTAAGATCAAAAATCTCAAAGGAGAATTTGAGAACTTAAGAATGAAGGATGATGAAAACATTCATGACTATCTCAGTAATATTGATGAACTTGTACATGAGATGAGAGGTCTGGGAATGAAGGTTGATGAATCTGATGCTTGTGATAAGATCTTGAGAACTCTTCCAAAAAGGTACAGTGAAAAGGTTTCTTCTATAGAAACATCAATTGATAGTGATTCTTTGACAAGGAATTCTTTGCTTGGCATGCTTACTACTTTTGAGATAAGAACAAAAGATCCTATTCCTCCGAAAGAAGCTGCTTTCAAAGTAGACAAAAAGAAAAAGGGAAAGAAGATAGAATCGAGCAGTGAGTCATCCAGTGATGAAGAAGAAAATTATGGCAGAAGAGATAGAGGTTCCAGAAGACCCATAGATCCAAGATCTATCAAATGTTTCAATTGTGGAAGGTATGGATATTTTGCAACAGAGTGCAAGGAGCCAAAGAACAACAATGATGAAGAAAAATAGGATCACAGGTACAAGGAGTCAGAAAGATACAGGTACCAAAAGAAAAGCAAGGATGGACAAAGCAGACAAGGAAATAAGTTCTTCAAGAGACAAAAGAGAAGCTACTATGCGGATAATGCAAGTAAGTACTCAATTGATAGTGATGCTAGTTTTTCAGACAATGATAGAGATGAAGTCCTATTTATGGTTAAAGAGAAAGATCCAATTAAGAAAAGGACTCCAGTTATTCTCAAGTGTTTTAGATGTGGTAAATTTGGACATCTTGAAGATGATTGCACTAGGGATGGTTATAGTTTCAGTGATGATGATTTTGAAGATGCACTTGAAAGACCAGATGAAAATATTCTAATGGCATTAGAAGAAGAAGTGAGTGACCCCATAGAAGACAAGTCTAAAGGAAGTAGAAACTCGGACAAAGGTAAAAAAATAGAGGATTATTTAGTAGAGAATGGCTATGATCTCAAGGGAGAACTTATCTATGCCCTTGACACAGTAAAGAAGGTAAGAAAGCAACACTCTAAGCTTGAAAGTCAGTTTCAAGAATGTGATGAAGAAATATTATTGCTCATAGAAGATTTAGAGAAATCAAAGGCTAAGGCAAGCAAGTTCAAAGATAAATTAGAAGCAAAGATCTTGGAATGTGAGAAGTTAGCACAAGAAGTGGCTACTTTAAAAGAAGACTTAAAGGACTCCAAGATCAAGATGAAGAGTTTCAAAAATAGCTCTAGGAACTTGGATAAGTTCATCTGTGGACAACAACGAACATCATGTTCAACAGGTCTTGGCTTTGGAAAAGTTCAAAAGAAATAGGAAGAAGAATCTACCTCAAGTCTTGAAGAAGAAGGAACTTCAGAAGAAGATACTTCAGAAGATGACAGTATAAGTGGGAATGAGACATCAGAGGATGAGTTGGACAACAGAGAGTTCAACAAAGATAGGAACAATGCACAAAGAAGATACAGATGGAACAACAATCAAAATAGGAGACCAATGAGGTCAAGACAAGGAAGCTTCAATGGAAGATGTTTTTCATGTCACAGGTTTGGGCACATGGCTTCACAGTGCAGGACACATCAAAGACAGGAGTATGGAAAAGGACAGCTTTTCCAAGGATATTGCTACTCATGCAATGAGTTTGGTCACAAGGCAATGAATTGCAGGATTCAAGATAGAAGAGGATATGGCTTCACTAGGAGAAGTCCTAAGACAGTTGCACATCCAAGGAATAATAACATTAAGTGTTATAAGTGCAATAATGATGGTCACATAGCAAGATGGTGTAGAGCAAATATTCCAGAAATAGGCATGAATAGGAATAAAAGTGACGACAGGAACAGGGATGATGACTTGGAAAGAAATAGTGAGAGGATTCAGAAGACTCACAGAAGAAGAGAGAAAGATAAAGGCACATATCTGTGCTTTCAGGGAGTAGAAATACTCCCACCCAAGAATTAACCACCTCATGTGGAGGTGGGGGAGGGGCTAAGCTAAGAGGCTCATTCTTAGCCCCGAGCCCCAAAGGTGACCCTTTGCCATTGATGTCAAAGGGGGAGAGATTTGTGTATTGGGGAGAGATTTGATATGAGGAGAGATTTGATATTTGAGAGAGCATTGAGCCAGGGGGAGCAAAGTCCCAGGGGGAGCAAAAAAGAAGGTCAGGTTTCAGTAAAAGGATAAGGGTTGCCATCAATGACAAAGGGGGAGATTGTTGGACATTTTGAGTCCTCTAAGTCAAAGTTGTCATTGATGTCACCTGATAGAGTTATCACTCTTATTAAGGAATTCAGAAAGAAATAAAGTCACCCAAGTCATCCAGGAAAAAGCTTCATCAGTGCAGAAGTGAAAGGAAAAAGGCTCCATAATATTTTAATATTATTGGGAGCACAGGTTAAGTGATTGGTTTATAAAAACCCAAGATGGGTTATTGCAAAGGTTAAAAAGGAGGTTTAATAATTATTTATAAATTATTTAAATTCACAAGGAATTTAAATTTTATAAATAATATTTAATTATACCAAGATTGGGCATTAAGACAAGGTTCTAAGGTTTAATTAAATTAAACCTAAGGTTGGTTCTTTTAATTTATAATATTTAAATTTAAATTAATTATAAATTAAAAATCATGCCGACGTCAAAATTATTCGAAGCGCCGACGTGATTGCAAAAGAGGACAAAGGCATTATATAAATGCCATCAAAAAACATTTACCAAGGCATCCCTTGCAATTATTATTCGAAGCGCATGCGAAAAGGTTTTGTTTTTCGAAGGCCTTACGATTTACGTAAAGGCTAAAGGTGTGAAGGTTCGGAGGCTCTAAGCGCAAAGGCCAGCGTGGCCTAGTGGTATGTTGGCTTGGTACTAAGGAGGAGGTCCCACGTTCGATTCGCGTGAGGCCTTTTGGATTGCAAGGAAGAAGCGCTTGAAGCGCTTGTTGTTTTCGGAGGAGCATTGTTCACAGAAACTTTATGGTGGACGTGCCATTTTAGACACGTCAGGGCACGTGGCCCAACGATGGCTTGGCTGCGGCTAAGGCATTGGGAAGGAGGACGTCGGGGGATCGAATCCCGCCGAGGGCAAGGCAAGTGGATTTAATTTTTGATGTTGTTTAATATTTTAATTTTTGCCAAGGTTGCCTAAGGAGAAATAAGGATATGGTATGCCCTAGGAAAGATAGAGATTTCTGCTGATTTTATTTTTGGAAGTATATCATATTATATATCATTGGAAAGCTCTTTTCGAGAGCTATTTGTTTAGATTGCTTAGAGGGAGAAATAAGGTGTGTGCAAGGAGATATTTCTGGTTTTGTCAAGGAGTTTCAAAAGTAAGTTTGATTCATTCTTTTGAGGGTTTATTTCTTGCATAAGAGGGTATGGTGCATTTTATTGAGTAGGAGTAATAAGGTGTTATTGAGATATTATTTTTATTATTGTGTTATTACTCAAGACCTCTAACCCTTGTTGATATTGGAAAAATAAAATGTGTTGAGTGTGGCAGATTTAGTGGACAACTCATAAGGCATCAAAAAGGTATGGGCAATATTCTTCATTGACTTATTTGGGTGATTGATTTCTAAAAATATCTTTGGAGAGAAAAGGATTGATTGTGGTTTCCTTTTTGAGGAGTTGTTGGTTTAATGCTTCAAGGTTTTCTAGTTTGAGAGTTGTGATTAAACCTTGTTTTATAAGCATTGTTGTTGAAGCCAATTGGTCATGCAAAGAACTTGAACTTGAGTTAAGAACATGAGTATCATTGTTATGTGAGATTTGTTGTTGAGCATTGTTGGAAATATTTTGAGTTGGTTGATACATGCTTGGACTAGGGTTTGTGGAAAGGATTGTTCCTTGAGGTGATTGGTTGAGTAGAGTTGATTGAGCCTAGTCAAGTAATTGTGTGAAGTGGTTGTTCAAGTTCCATGAAACAAACTATTCTATATTCTGATTTGAGTTGAGATTGAGATTTGAGAATAGAACATATAGAGTCTCTAACAATTCTCTTTATGCTTCTATGAGATTGATTTGAGTTGAGATTGGGATTTGAGTATAGAACATATTGAGTCTCTAACAATTCTCTTTATGCTTCTATGAGATTGAGATTGAGTTGAGATTGGGATTTGAGTATAGAACATATTGAGTCTCTAACAATTCTCTTTATGCTTCTATGAGATTGAATTGAGATATTGATTGAGCATTGAGTATAGAACATATTGAGTCTCTAACAATTCTCTTTATGATTCTATGAGATTGGACAAGTTCTGTGTGAGCTTGTTAAACTGATTTGAGGTAAGTCTTTGAGAAGGCTTGTGGACTGATTTTGTGTAAGATTTTGTGGAAGCTTGCTATGCAGATTTGAGGAAGTCCTAGAGAGGACTTATTGAGAAGATTTGGACAAGTCCTAGAGAGGACTTATTGAGAATATTTGGACAAGTCCTAGAGAGGACTTATTGAGCATATTTGGACAAGTCCTAGAGAGGACTTATTGAGCAGATTTGGACAAGTCCTAGAGAGGACTTGTTGAGTAGATTTGAGCAGGTTCTATGTGGACCTATTGAGCAGATTTGAGCAGGTTCTGTGTGGACCTGTTGAGCAGATTTGAGCAGGTTCTGTGTGGACCTGTTGAGCAGATTTGAGCAGGTTCTATGTGGACCTATTGAGCAGATTTGAGAAGGTTCTGTGTGGACCTATTGAGAAGATTTGTGCTAGACCGAATGAACTGTGTTTAGTGCAGATTTGAGTGGACTTGTGCTAGACCGAATGAACTGTGTTTAGTGCAAGAGATTGAGCAGAGTTGTGCTAGACCAAATGAACTATGTTTAGTGCAAGAGATTGAGCAGAGTTGTGCTAGACCGAATGAACTATGTTTAGTGCAAGATATTGAGCAGAGTTGTGCTAGACCGAATGAACTATGTTTAGTACAAGAGATTGAGCAGAGCTGTGCTAGACCGATTGGACTGTGTTTAGTATAGTATTGAGATAGAGCTTTGGAGGTGATAGAGTATAGAGGATAGAGTCTCAGTGGATAGAGATCCAGCAGCTAGGACAATTGAAGATAGATCTGAGTGAGGAGTCTTCAAGTGGAGAGAGATCCACCAGTCAGTGCAGTAGAGAGACAGAGTCTTCTAGAAGATCACTAGCCAGAGAAGAAGGGGAAAGAGTTCTCCTATGGAAGAGATCCATGAACTTGAGATTTAGGGGATCAACATCTCCTTTGGACAGAGGTCCATAAACATTGTAATTGGGAAGGATTCCCATGAGATTATTTGAGAAATATTTAGAAGAAATATTTTCTCTGTGGAGGTAGCCCACATTGGGTGAACCACGTTAAAATTGGTGTCTCTATTGTGTGTGATGATTTGTGCATTGCTTTGGTTATTGCTATTAATACTGCCATTGATTATATTGATTAATACTATTTGGGAAAGAAAAGTAAAAAGTGGTCTTATACTGTTCACCCCCCTCTCGGTATAAGCTTGTGTTCTTCAAATTCTTATCTTGATGGGTTGGTAAGCCTTGGAAAGCAACAGTCTCATGGGGAATAATGGGACTAGTGCATGGCTTGGTTCATGGTTTAGGTTCTACTATTGATCTATGTTTGGCTAGTTATATTTGACATCCTAATTTGGTTTTATTTTTTTTTAAGTTTTAAATTTTGTATGGTCTTACCTATGTATTGGTTTGGCTTTGGAAGGGGTAACTCCTCTGATTGGTCATTCCTAGATTATTACTAGATGTAAGTAATTTTATCTCTCTCTTTTTGGGTGGGTCTTAGTCTCTTTCATACAATATTTTGAGATCCTTTCAAAACTTCTTCATCCATCTAATAAAAAAATTCTAAGGTTTATAATCCCCCTTTGGCCTTAATTATCACAAGTTTCCATAAATATAAAACATTACCTAAGGTATTAATTAAGGTCTCATACAAAGTTTTCCTAAGCATGAAAACCTAAGTGTTCCTTAAAGAGATCACTATAACCGATGAGAGAGTCTCATTGCTATCCAAACAGTGACAACATTGGTCAATCAGTGATTATGCCAAGCTAAACAACAAATATATCATGTTATCACTCATGTTAAGGCCTCATTATTGATACATCGATGATCACCCTATTTAATCAATGATGCATCTTTTCCTTGTATATCTTAAGGGTTTAGGTATCATAGGTTGTCACCTTACCCTTTTTTTCACTCAAATAAAAGCTCTCAAAGTTTTGAGAGTAACCTCATCATTTTTTACGTAAGTCACCTAAAGTATTTTTCATTGTCTAATCCCTAAATTTATCCCCCGTAATTACAATGTTATCATACACGCCCTATCTCTCCATCACTCATTCATCAAAGATCACCCCAAACCATCAATGACCATAATAACTACCAAAATGTAATGAAATTCTCTTTGTGTCAGTGATGATATCATTAATCACTTATCCATCCATGATATCCCAAGTCAAATGATGGTGGCACTAGTCAAACAAGACTAAGTTTCTTGTCAATCATTCATAAATAATCCTCATTTCTCATTAAAATTTTAAAGGCTCATGTCTCTTAAGAAATCATTTGCCCCCCTTTTCACTCCAACTATCCATGCTATAGTTCTCCCTAGGACCACCGAGTTTATAAAATTCTTTGTTAAACCCTTTTTTACATCCTAAGTTATTGTCATTGATGAAATACTATTATCTCTAGTCAACCAGTGATAGACCCTCTCCCATAACTGATCTAAGGTCCCTATCACCAAAGCATTAGTGATAGATTGAGTTGATCAATGATAAGACCATTCGTACGAATGCAGATTAACAACCTAGATCCGATCAAGTAGATCAATGGTCCAACCTCCATCATAAATCAAAGAGTGAAGATATTACATAGGGTGGTGAAAAAAAATGATGGATCAAGGTATGTATATATTTTCCCCAAGGACTGACAATATCAAAAAGGCACTCGTAGGGATCTTAAAAATTTTCATCCTAGGATGGCTTAATTTTATGTAGTACCAATGAGAGTCCAACATGACAAATTGGTAGATCTGCTAGGCCAATAATGATGCCAAGTTCTCATAAGAATACCATTGTAGCTATTATTAAAAAATGTAAGGTGGCCATGATTACAAAAGCACTCTCCTAAATATGGTATCTAGGACCAAAATTAAAGCTACATATGAAAACATTGACCCACAATATTTTAAATACTACACTCAAAATATCAGAGACCTCATCACAATTGGATTTTAGTGATAGAATTTGGAAAGGTTGACTAAGGAAGGAGATTTCGAGTGTTGTCATTACATTTTTATAGTCATGTATTATTCCAACACTCCTAAGAAGTATTTCAAATATCCTAAGGTGCTCAATGATGAAATTATATATAGAGTTCTGAAATCCACCAAAGAATATCCGCATGAACATTTATTTGGTAAACCGATTAAGAAGAAGAAGGAAGATGTTTTAGCATAGATAGGGCCTAATAGGGTGATAATAGAAGAACAAAAACAAGAGTTTGAATATGAGACCTTATATTTTTTTGAACACACACAGGAATATTATAGGCAACACCAGATGTTGCTGAAAGATATATTCAAGATATCAAAGAGATACTGATATGTAGACAATATTACTATAATAAGTGGAATAGCAACATGGGA
The DNA here is from genome assembly GCA_028583015.1 of Wollemia nobilis. Taxonomy (NCBI): domain Eukaryota; kingdom Viridiplantae; phylum Streptophyta; class Pinopsida; order Araucariales; family Araucariaceae; genus Wollemia; species Wollemia nobilis. The sequence goes on along the minus strand of JAQPPZ010000672.1, from coordinate 4,848,170 downwards.
AAATTTATCTACACCAAGGTTTATCATTCATCTAATATCTTATCATGGTTGGTGGTAGCATATGAAATGAAATCCAAGGCTATCCTCAATCACCAACATTAAAAGATCTTCATAATTACAAAATAATCCATTCAAAAGGTGTTCAATATTTCTCCAGTAAATGTAGTCCCTAGAGCTAAGGTACTTGAATTGAAGTCTTCCTTTATGCTCAATACTACATTTTATCCAAATATGTTTGGCTATGATTACAAATTTTCTGATAAATTCCCCATTGAGAAAGTTACTCTTAAAACTTGGACCAAGGATTATATGGACATGATCAACACCACATTCAGGATAAGATACCTGGATAATTTTAGAAGAGAGGTAATATATATGGTAATGTATTTGAAAAATAGGAAAAATACCTATGTATCTGTGTGATAGGGATTAGGTGTATTATTAGGTGTGTTAGGCATAATTTAATAAATTGTAGTTGTTTATTTTTAATTTTTGGGATTAAGGTACATAGTTGTCATTCAATGTGACATTGTCTGTAGCATGGATGTAATGCTAGGTATTTGTTTATCAATGGAAATCATTTTTTTGGCTTTGTCAATTTCTTCCCTTGTGCTTGTGATCATTTTTCCATATCACTGTGGGAAGGAATCATAGAAGAAAACATACACAGACAACTCACAACATTACAAGAATCCATTAAAGAGAAAAATAAGGTAATGCTAGAATTCATGTGCTACTCTTTCCTTATACACCTTATTGTAGTCCAGTTGAATGCTAAAACAATTTAGGATCTAGGAGGATTAACACCAAATTGGTTTAGGAGAGATTACCTTGGATTAATGAGGGTTGGTCTAGTTTTAGAAAATTCATTGAGAGGTTTACTACTATTACTCATCATGAGCTATGTAGCCAAAACCCACCAAGAATCAATACTAGGATAACTAATTTCCTATGTAAAACTAAGTTAGGAGAACTTTTTTGTAGAATAATTTACATATATTAGGATATATGATGCAAATTTGCCCTTGAAAGCACTTTTAAAGTATTTCCCAATGTCTATAGCTACATTGAAAATTGCTAAAAAAGTAGCTAAAGAAGTAAAAATGAGGGTTAATAGAGGTAAAGCAAGAGTCCCTTGGCTCAAGTTGCCTTTCAAGCTAGGGCACTACATTTACAAAGGGTATTATAGCCTGCTTAGAGCCATCTAGAGAATGGATGACTATGGCTTCACAGAAATTACTTAGAGAGCTTATGATACACATGGAGAGTATGATAGAGAAATACAAAAATTAATGAAATTTCATATGGGACATAAAAAATATCCCTTCGAGAATGCTATGCATTTTGCTATAATACACAAAGAATTTAATAGGAGTTTGGAAAATAAAGAAAAGACCTTACACATCAATAAAGAAAGATGGGAAGTATAGGTTTGATCTTAACATACTTAGATTGGGTATCATATAAGCTTATGCTCCATTGATCTTAATGACCCAACCCGATGAGCTTGAATATCATTTAATCTAGGTACTTGAGAAGGATCCATAATGGATTGAAATAGTCATCTAGGAGGCCCCCTACAAAAGTGATTTTTTAGCAAATCAAACTAGCTTCTTAAGAGGCTACTCTTGAAGATATGCAGGATGAGTTGTCTATCTTAACTACCAAACCTAAAATAGTTAAAGAAGTTGGTAAATTTTTTATTGCAGCAAGTAAAACTGGTGAGCAATGCCCATAGTATGCATCTGGTCATCAATGATGAAAAGTATAAGATACCTCAAACAATCATGAAAAATATGACTCAGGTTGGAGGACTTGGAAATCTCCTACGAGAACATGTTCTAGAAGAAGCATCTTCCCCCAGTTCTCCCCAATTCAAAAAATCCCAAATAGAAGTTGGATCAACTTCAGAGGCATCCCACTCTATGATATTATTGAAGAAAAAGGCGATGAATATTTAATTTAGTACTGAAGAGGAAGAGAAAATAACTATCATTGAGCGAGTAACTAATGATAATTTAGCTCAGTAATTGAAGGCTCAATAAGGAGTTATAGAAGGACGTTTTGATGTTACTATTACATTACCTTTGCCCAAAAATTGGTAGAATTATTTATCGATCCAAGAGCTAAAGAGATGAAGTTAAAAGGAGACACCATAGACACGATGAAAACTGATCTTGTAGTTCATACTCAAACTATTATGGCTATCAAAGTAGTACTCAAATATTTAAGAGGCAAAAGCGCTCAGCTAAATTAGGTAAAAGGAAAGAGGAATCAATTGAGAACTAAAAATAAAAATATTCTATCCAAAGTAAGTAAATTGCAAGAAGCAATTAGTAATTTACAAGAGCAAATGCCACTAGTCTAGGCTGAGTGATAGTTTGATAGTGCTACATTTAAAAAACATTATAAACAAGGGTTGATTGAGGAAGTGAAAGCACTAGTGAAAAATCTACCTAATATATTCAAGAAATTGAAATAAATAATGTGTATATCTTAGACTACCAAGAGATTGCTGCTATATATAGACCAAAGAGAACTAGCTATCAATCTCATCTATTAGAAATATAAGCAAGAATATTTCTAGATTGAAAACAAACAAGTCATAGCTATAGATGGATAGAATTATGACTATCAAATAGAATTTTAGAATTTGAATACTTACCTCTGCGAGAGGCCATACTAGGAGAATATTTTATAATATTTGAATGAATCGACAAAAGAAATGGATGATATAGGAATACAATGCTATGGTTCCCTTAAGGAGCTCATGAGAGCAAATAGTTGTGAAGAACTTGTAATCAATAGAATAATAGATTTTGAATGCAATGGATAAAATGAGCAGGAGTTAGCATAGTAGTTAAAAGAGTTGACCCAAATGAGCGAAGAAGCAGTCAAGTTTGCTAATGAAAATGAACCATTGATGAAAACTATATCAATAAACTAATAAGCATATAAAAAAAAGTTAAATCAACTTCTTATTTTTGTGATGAAGGCTGACATAAAATTGTAGATCTATTGGGAGTTGATATTTTAGAAGAAGATAAAGAAGAAGTTAGCATCGAGCCCACCATTGCAAAAAAAGAGAAAGAAGTAAAACAAATCTCAAAAAAAGAATAACTAAAATAATAGTTTTGGGTACAAATGGTAAATTTTTTCACTTTTGATAGCCTGTGATAGCCCATGTTTTGTTGTAATACACTCAGAAATAAGTGGTAGAGAGAGCCCCAAGTGGCTACATCTACACGAGGTATTCATAATAGAATTTCAAAGTTCAAATTATAAAAGAGGTCTCCAAAGCCAAGATCATCATCAAGCAATAGAATAACAAATTCTGCAAGAGGTATTTGAAGTGTTTTATCCGGTTCAATTGTATCTTCTTTGTTGTCTTTGTGTTTCCATTTCTTAATTCTTCTCACCTATGTGCAGGGATAGCCAAGAGTTGAATCATCCCACCTAAGATCATTTCTAGGAGCTATTTTTAGGAGTTGGAGTTTCTATGTCACTAGATTTAGGATAGGAAATTGTGATTCCCTTGTTACATCATTTAAACAAGGTGAACATTGTATTGTTTTTTTGAGAGACCTAAGCACACTACTAGGCTCTGATATTGAAATCATTTAATACATAATATAATATAAATTACAACCCTGTTCTTTGGATTTTCCATAAATCATTGTGTGTATGTTGCTTGTTTGTGTATTACATAATTTGAATCCACAAATAATGCTTTATTTTCGCTGATTTAATGCCTATTTTGATTACATTATTTGAATAAATATAGATATGTTAGTTTTTTCTCTTCCATTTTTCACCAACTCATGAGATCATCCAATTTCTACTATAGTTGCCCAATAGATAAAATATCGGTCAACATTCTTGGAGCTAAGGATGGGATTGCTACATAAATGCTTGGTCAAAATTAAATTTCATATTTATTTTTTTTAATCTGGTTGAGCATATGATACATAATGTTAATTAATAACTAAGCTCATATTGGGGTATCCTGACCTGACCTGTTTTGTTATAAATTTGTATGTAAAAATCCATTTCTAGGTCAAAGAGGCAAGTCCACCAGAGCTTGCATTTCTCATTGTGATTTTGAAATTTTGAATAGCATGACAGATATCTTAAGGATGCCTAAATTTTCCACTATGTTAATTTCCTGATGTGGGTATATTTTAAATTTTTTGTTATCATCATGAGTATCTCTGAGAGACTTTGAAGATCTAGATAGTATTAAGGTTGAGCAATCTTATCCAGGGATATTCTCTTGCACAATGGTGCTGGTGACACTGAACCGAATGAACCCAAAATAATATTCAAGAATCTGATCTGGCACACACAAGAATAAGCATTAAAAAAATATACCAAGAATCCAAATACCCAAAGGTATTTATTCAAAATGAAAAAAATCTTAGTTTTTAAAAGTTAGGTTTGTAGACACAAAAACCTAGCCACTTGTCCTCCATCTATGCTTTCCCACCATTTTTTCCCACTATTCATATATATTTATTTTATATATATTTAAATATTAATATTTTATATATTATATTATGTATATATTTAATAAATATATATTTATATAAGAGAATTAATCCCAACCATCCTATTTCACTTAATCCTATCCATTCATCTACATCAATCCATGCCATACCCTATATTTAATATCCACCCTTCGATATGATTTTATCTCAACCACACGATTAGTGTCATTGAAACCCTAACATGCCCTAGGTTGGATTATTAATATGAGTCATTTTTATGGCTCAACCCCTAATTTTTTCCTAAACCTTCCTTGAATGTTAAGCATTTTCATGAAGTGTTTGCCATCGAGTTCCTTAGAGTATCCAAGTGCTCTTCCCTTCCATCCTCACTCGCCATAGCCCCCGCATCCGCCACCACCTCCCTCGCTCAGCCATATCTACTTTTGTAGACTTCCCCCTTTTTTTTTTTTTTTTTTTTTTGCCTCTAGCCCCTTGCCACCGAGAACCCACGAGCATTTCCTGTAGCTTCCAAGAACCTACGAGTATTTTACACTAGAAGTTCTAAAGTCCCCCTTGCCTTAGGGTGATGTTAGCATCACCACACCAACTCACTACAATAGAGTTCATAAGATCAAAAGACAATAGACAAGTAAGGTAAATTTTTTATTTGGTATTTCATTATATGCACTTTCATGTTCTATTCATTTATTCATATTGTATAGATAGGATTTTTATCTGCTTTTTGAGGGCCTCACATTGTGGAGCCCTCACAGTTACTACTAACTCATTTGTTGTTTTAGTGTGTGTAGATATGGAAGTGTTACATAAAAATTGGATAACTTCTTAAGCTGGAGTGGCCCGACATTGGATAACTAGAAGCCCACTCACTTTTGTTGGGAGTAGAGACGCGTTTTGAGACACCACCAACATTGTTTTTCTAGGGTTTTAAAGAACCCTAGATATTGTAAAATTTGTATCAAATAATTCAAATATCCTCATTGTAACAATGGAGTTTTGAGGCCCCCCATTAATAAAATATCATTCATTGTGCAATACTATTCTTTGAGTTCTTTATATTTTTGTTATTTGGTGTTGTGTTTTTGTCTCTTCAAATGGCGATCACGGTGGGACCCCCTAAGGGTTTCTTTTTATGATTTACCTTACTGATTTATTTGTTGTTTTCTATCTTATTTTGTAGGATTTTTAGAGGTGTGAATCAAGCATTTTTGTTGGGTAGGGATTCTGAGGACTTGTAGGAAGTTGTAGAAGGTGTGCGAACACTCAACGACGCTTGAGGGCTATCTAGAAATGCCCAGGTGCATTTCAAAAATGCCTAGGGGTATTTTACAAAGAAGTTGGAGCAAAAATGTAGGCTATTTTGTAATTCTACTATTAAAACCCTAGCTTTTTTAACAAAGAAGTTGGAGCAAAAACGTAGACAATCTTTTTTTTTTTTTTAGGTTTCTAAATTAAAAAGAATATCATTAATTAATATGGAAAAAACATTCATATTATCTTGCATCTTAGGTTTCAGATTACTCATTTGCATCCATCCATACTTTCTATTTGAAGTTTTTGGTTTCTATTGTATTCATGAATTGAAAAATATTGCATTCTAATTTCATGTGAATTGAAAATTTGCATAATTAGTTTGCATTATAGGGTTAGGGATTCCTATTTTTGTAGGTCTAAGTAGGAACATTATTCATATACCAAAATTATCCCCGTACTTGGGTGATTCCATACGTAGGAGTAGACAAATCCCCTAGCTATCTAGAGTGGGTCTTAAGTGGTGTACTCTACATCCTTTGGAAAAATTGGTATTGTGAGTAGTGGTTTCTGATTTAGACTATCGAAAGTAGTTATATTTCTAACAGTGTATGAATATAATAGCAAATTAATTTTTTTTTAAAGAATCACACACTACACGATTCACATTTAAGAGTCAACCTCACCAACCATTGATCACCACATTACCCACATAGATGTGGCACAAGTAGAAGCTCTCAAGAAGTCTTCTAACTATGTCTTAGAGTCATTCACCAACTCAGCTAGACAAAATCATATTTTATAATAAGAGCCTATTTATTCTCAACCACCATCTAGATTTACCCAGGTGTACACCAACCCTATTTTCGAGGCATCAGTTGCACCATCCTCCCAGAAGGCATCCTTAAGCCTAAGAAAAAGGAATGGTAAAATAAGGGCCAATATAAAAGCAACTATTCTGGCCAACCAAAATCAACACAGGCTACCCCAGCCAGTCAGCCCAATCATGTTAATCAAGTGGTCATGAGCCAGCTTAGTAATGGCTCAACAACAACCAGTGCAACAATCACCACAACAAATTGCTTATCATGCGGTACCCTCGACAACTCAAGCCATGCAAAACATAGTGCCAACTGTAGAAAACCATCCCCGATGATAGTCTGTCTAAAAAAATCACCAATACACCCCCTTAGCCGAGTCATATGCTTCCCTTTTTTGAAGGTTGTATGACACAAACAAACTTGCTTTACCCAAAATTAGACCAGATGATCCCGCCAAACATAGTAAACACTATCGGGAACATCTATTTTGTCCTTATCATAGGCAAAATGGGTATGATATTAACAATTGCCATACATTCAAAGACATCGTTCAAGACCTAATTGACTTGGGGGCAATCAAGCTTGACAACCCCCTTGCTCAACAAAATCAAAACCTTGGTATTTTTCAAACACCACTTCCTCATCATGAGGAGGTGCAACCAAATATAGGAGGGGCTAACACCAAAACTCCTCCTAATCAAGTCAATCATGTCCAACAATACCAAGGGTTTGTAGGGGCCATCCATGTGGTCACTAGAGGTCAAAGAAACAATCAACAAAATGTAAGGCAACCACCTCAAGCAAGTGTGTCACAACCTCCCACATCGCCACCCATTCAAATTTCCCCTAATCCTTCATCACCCATCCATATCCCTAGCCAATCAAATCCTCCAAATCCACCCATCAATCATCCACCATGACCAATCATCTCATTGAGTAGTCGGTTAACCACAAGTCTAAAGATGGCTTCCGCCAAATTGTCAATTTATGAGTTAATTCAACAATCTCCCCCACATCGTGAGGCATTAATGGATATTCTCAAATCCATTGAACTACAATCTCAAGATTCTAATGCCTTCAAAAACTTTGTAGGGAGCATCCAAACATGCATGGAGCCTTCCATCACATTCTATGACTTTGAGATTAAGCCAATCTCATCGGACTCAGTAGACCCTCCATTGCATATCATGGCTCTAATTGACAAGAAGCCTTTTAAAAGAGTCCTAATTGATACCGGTTCCTCTATCAATATCATCACCACATCCACCCTTCATCATTTGAACCTTCCTCCATCTCATATCACCAAGTCATCATTCACCCTAAAAGCATTCAATGATGCTTTGTGTTCCACAATTGGCACTATTGTTTTACCCATTGAAGTAGGGGTCAAAATATTGCACACCATGTTTCACATCTTGGAAGGATCCATGGTATACAATGTACTCCTTGGAAGACCTTGGATGAGGGAAATGAGATGTGTCCCTTCAATACTACATCAATGTTTGAAATATGTTCATGAGGGATAAGTACATTGCATACCGATGGATGTCGAGCCATTTAAGTATTGCAATTTCATTTCAAATCCTTATGAGTCCATGCTTCCTTCCACTCACCTTTTCCTTTCACCATCAACCAATCCATCTACCACTTCACCAATTTCCTCATCAAAATCTCCCATTCCTGAGGAGCTCCCTATCACCAATCCCCATCAAGCTTCCATGACCCCATCATCTTCATCATTGACTACATGCACATGTGGTCACAATCAATCCACATCATCAACATCATTGCCATCCACTTCATCATCATCCATTCAACAACCTTCCCAATCCAATCCATCACCATCACCTAATGTTTCACAAGTCGAGTTGATGGATTGTGAGACATCTCCATCTTCACCACTTCCCGAGCCATCATCCAACCATGGTCCTTCCATATCTTCCCAAGTCGAGGTCCACCTCACTAATCCTGGTATTGGTGAATATGTGGTCCAAGACATCACCATCATGCCCCTCACCATTCCTAAGGCTAAGGATTTTGGTCACCCATGTGACCCACCTTTAGCCATAGGAGTAGTATATAACATGGGTTCAGCTCCAAATAGCATAAATTTTGTATATGGGGGGATTGATTCTTCATCAACTCCAGCACCCCTAGAGGAACCCAAAGAACCAACACTTGCCAACATTCCAAACATGTCAGGATTTCCATCTCACTATTTTCACATAGTCAATTGGCAAGGTCATGGCCTAGGATTGCATGAATAGGGAGTGTCATAGCCTATTGATGTTCCATATCAAGAAGTGCATGACCATTCAGGTCTAGGTTACCACCCACTTTCCACCACCTCTTCTCTTGAACAAGCCTTCCAAAGGCTTAATCTAAATTCAAGAGAAGAAGCCCTCCATCCCGATAATTTTGATGATGAAATCTATGAAGAATTCGAACTTATGTCGATAATTTTGGATGAATCTGAAGAAGAATCAGAGCCCATCATTCCCCATACCGAACAAGATGAGTTTTATCTCAACATGTTCCCCATCCATGAGCCCATATTTCACTTGCTTCTTCCACAAGAGTGAGCCACCCCTACCGGTGAACCACCACCTCCATTCCATTAAGCCATTTCATAAGCCAACTTGTAACATATGTACATAACACAAAAATAGTGGTTTTCACCACTACCAAAAAATAAAAAAAAAATCAACAAAAATATTTTTTTCTTTGCATTGCATGTATATATCATCTAGTTAAAATGCATTTATTTGTGTTGCTTGCTGCTATCTAGGTTTACCAAGCTCCTAGCACCGGTTCTTAGGTTCCATCCATTCCATCCAACCTTATCCACTTTGCCCATAAGTCAACATGAATCCTATTGATTTATTTACCCCACTCCATAATCCATATGATCTGACTAAACCAATTCCAATTGACATAAGTCTTATTGATATGGATCAGATTTCCTCACCTCCATCCTTTTTCGAGTTTTTCTTATCTAAGGAATTGTTAAGGGCTTCCACCAACTACATTCCTCCATCCCCTCCACCTTTGCCTTCACCTTCACCTTTGGATCCTAAGGTTTTCTAGGAAGACATAGATGAGGATAAGCTAGAAGAGTTTGATGACATCTTAGATGACATTCATCTGATCCCTACACCCCATCAACTTGAGGAAGGTTCCCACATGTCCATTGAAGATACTATCGATGTGGACCTTAGTTCAGATAAAGACAATCCCCAAATTGTCAAGCTTGGTAAAATTTTATCACCCGATGAACAAGAGCAATTAATTGCTCTCCTCAAGAGGAAGAAGGGCATATTTGCATGGTCCTATAAGGACATGCTCGGTCTTGACCCTAGTTTGGTTGTCCATAATCTCACCTTACATCCTGATGCTAAGTCGGTCAAACAAAAACTTAGGAGAATGCATCCTACCATGGCCCTCTTGGTAAAAATAGAGCTTCAAAAACTCTTAGATATGAACTTCATAGTTCCTATCGACTATCCTGAGTGGCTTTCAAACATGGTACCCATTCGAAACCTAATGGGGTGATACACATTTGCACTAACTTTCGAGATCTTAACAAAGTGTGTCCTAAGGATGACTTTCCTCTCCCAAACATCGATACTCTTGTCGACACTTGCTGGCCATGAAATGCTTTCACTCATGGATGATTTTTAGGATACAACCAAATTCGAATAAATCTTGATGACCAACACAAAACAACATTCACTACACCTTGGGGAACTTTTTGTTACAAGGTGATGCCCTTTGGCCTCAAAAATGTAGGTGCCACTTATCAACATGCCATGACATACATTTTCCATGATTACATGCATAAGATTATCAAAGATTATGTGGATGATCTCTTGGCTAAATCTAAAACTCGACAAGAACACATTGGTGTATTGGAGAAAGTTTTTGATCGACTTCTAGAGCATAATGTAAGGTTGAACCCCAAGAAATGTGTCTTTGGTGTTACCTCGGGAAAACTTCTAGGATTCATTATCTCCAAAAGAGGCATTGAGGTGGACCCTAACAAGGTCAAGGCCATCATGGAGATGCCTCCCCCAACTAACTTAAATGAATTGCATAGTTTACAAGGAAAGATCCAATCAATCCATCATTTTATTGCACAACTTTCTAACAAATGTAGGCCATTCAATCACCTACTACAAAAGGGGGTGCCATTCTCTTGGATAGATGAATGTCAAAAAGCCTTTGATGACATTAAGCAATACCTAGCTTCTCCACCAGTCTTAGCTCCTCCTCATTCGGGGGTCCCTTTCTATCTTTATATCTCAGCAATGAACTTTGCATTAGGGACAATGCTTGCACAAAAGAATGAGGAAAATCGAGAGCAAGTTGTCTACTACATTAGTCGAACATTGGTAAGCTATGAAACTAGATACGCTTATGTAGAAAAATTATGCTTAGCAGTGGTTTTTACCACTAAGAAACTTTGACATTACATGCTTAGTCACACAACATATGTCATAGCTAGAGAAAATCCTCTACGTTATATGATGTCTCACACTTACAATAACACCCACACCGCTAAATGGATAATGCTCCTTACTAAATTTGACTTGGAATTCATTAGCCAAAAATCCATTAAAGGTTAGGTAATAGTCGATCAACTTGTGGAAGCTCCACTACCTAGTGATCATCCTTTGATTATTGAGCTCCCAGATGATTTGGTATTTGTTATCACTGAACAAGAAGAAGATGTCATTCTAGAGGAAGATATCGATATCACACTATTCTTTGATGGCTCTAAGTGCATGAAAGGTCAAGGTGTTGGAGTCATGTTTCATACACCCTAGGGGGTACCTATCCCCTTATCATTCAAACTCGACTTCCAATGCACAAACAACACTATAGAGTATGAAGCCTTAATCTTAGGTCTTCAATCAGCTATAGCTATGAGCATTAAGCGTATTAGGATATTTGGTGATTCTCAACTTGTCGTTAAGCAAATCAATGGAGAATACCAATGCAAAGAACCTACCATTAAGCTTTATCATGAAGTAGCAATGAAATTGCTCTCTAAGTTTGATTGGTATGAAATCAATAGTTTACCATGTTTGACTAATAGATTTGTAGATGTGATGGCCTCCCTTGGATCATTGATTCCAAAATATTCCTTTGGAGAGGTACAACCCCTTATAATTTCAATGGTCTCTAAATCTACAATTGTTCATGTTGAGTCTAAAGATGAAAAGGATATTTGCTTTATCCATTCGGATCCATATGAGCCTTGGTCAAGCCAAATAGTAGCCTTTCTCAAGTTTGGAACACTCCCATATGACATGTCTCGAACTACCAAATACACTTTCAAGCAAAAGGTAGCTCATTTCATTCTCTTGGGGAATGTGTTGTATAAACATGGTTATGATGGAGTCCTCCTTCATTGTCTCGAGTCTAGTGAGGCACAAAGAGCCATAGCTGAAGCCCATGATGGTACTTGTGGTGGTCATTTTAGTGGAATGGCCATTGCAAAGCGTATTTTATGCATGGGTTATTATTGGCCCACAATGGAACGTGATTGTTGCACTTATGTTAAACATTGCAAGAAGTGTCAAGAACATGCTAATTTAACTCATGTACCATCACAAGATTTACAACCTATTCAAAGCCTTTGGCCCTTTTCACAATGGGGTCTAGATCTAATTGGTAAAATTTCACCTCCTTCCTCGGGACAACATACATTCATCATCATAACCATCGAATACTTCACAAAGTGGGTTGAGGCAATTCCTCTAACTAGTATGATAGGACCTAGAATTGTGGAGTTTATACTTCATCACATCATTTGTCATTTTGGTATTCCCTCAAAAATCATTTTAGATAATGGCAAGTCTTTCAAGAACAAGGATGTTCGAGCACTTTGTGAGAAATATAACATTCAACATAGTTTCTCGACTCCTTATTACCCACAAGAAAATGGACAAGTTGAAGCTTCCAATAAGACCTTAATTGCTATTCTCAAGAAACTTGTCAAAGAAAATCATAGATATTGGCATACACAAATTCCCTTGGCATTATGGGCTTATCGAACAAGCATCCACATGCCTACAGGGGCAACACCATTTTCATTGGTCTATGGAGCTAAAGCAATCATGCCTCTTGAGCTTGAGATCCCCTCCTTGCAAATTTCTTTGCAAGAATTCATAGATGATGACACTGCTAGACAAGCACGTCTTGACCAACTCACACTTCTTGATGAGAGGTGAGTCAATGCTTTAGAGCATTTATGAGTTTATCAAGACCACCTAAAGCATGCTTACAATGCCAAAGTTCATCTACATGAATTCCAAGTAGGAGATCTTGTCCTTAAAGAGAACCAACAAAATACCAATGCATTACCACATCTTCATGATAAATTCATGGCTAATTGGTTAGGTCCATACATTGTTACTCAAAGAGTGGGTAATGGTACTTATAGGCTTGCTAGTCTAGAGGGAGAGGAAGAACCTAAACCACTTAATGTTATACACTTGAGAGCATTCTATGCATGATTTGATTTCTATATATGTATATATACATGGCTAATACACAAAAACATTTGCATACATTTCATTCACAACATTGCATTTCCTTTGCATATACACTTCATTCCAAAAACAATGCATTAACACACATTTCATATTGCATTTCAAATTTCACAAAATTGCATGTCATACATTGCATTTACATCCACATTTCACATTTCATATTAGGGATCATTTATTAAGTTCAAGGTTTTAATTGGTCCAACAAAAGTCATGTTGCCTTAATCAGGGGCACCTTCACAATATCATCCACACAATTCCACCAAGTCAAATTGCCATGCACACAAACCACATTTTCATAAAATTCCTAGGTGTTTTTGGTCACTCAACCACTCCTAGTGTTTTAAGAAAACTCCAAAATACATGTCGAGTTCTTTTTAGGACCATTACACATATTCACTAAGAAAATATTGAGTTTTGGGAATTGACTCCAAAACATTCTTGAACCAAACACAATTTCACATCTTAAAAACATCTTGTGTCAAAGAGGGATAACACCATACTTGGTATGAACCTCGAAGTGAAAAGGGTCATCCTTGCTAGTCCCATCATGCAACATAGTCCATAAAAATAGTGGTTCTCACCACTATCACAATTCCAAAAATAAAATAAAGAGTAGGGAAAAATCCCTAACAAAAACTCTAAATATTTTACATCACACACCACTGATCATTGGGTTGTAAGGATCATACTACATTTCCAGTCAGATGGTTAGGTAGTCATCCCCAAAACTTAAGAGATCAAAAACACAAATCATGGACTATGGAGTTAGCCTCCACCAGAGCTATAGATGCTTGACTGGTAGTGGAGTACGCTCATGCATGGTGACACATCTCTTTTAAAGAGACCTCTGACCACTCATAAGGATAAGCTAGCTTCTTGGTTTCATCCATAATAGGTTTACCCAATTTACTCAAGATGAGTTAATGAACTCACTTGCACACACATTGGTTCTTGATTACCTCGAGTCATTACCATGCTCTTGATTTGGTAAATGAATTCACTACACACACATTTGGTCCTAGAGGGATTAGGTAGTTTTAGTGAGTTTGTTTGATACCACTAGTATGTCTGAGTCTCTACAAAATAGTCAGTTTTCCATATCAACATCCATATCTTCTTCCATATCAACATCCATATCTTCTTCCATGTCAACATCCATGTCATTTCATGAGTCATTCATCCCATATGCCACCAAGTTTGGTGCCCCTGATTAAACAACAATGCTAGAAAAATGGACAAACAAGATCTAAACTATAAATGATCATTAGCACATTTACATTCCATACCTTGCATTAATCATCCATACATTCTACCTTGCATTAATCATCCATAACATATCATATGCATTAATCATCCATATAAACATGCATTCCACAAAAAGCATTCACACAAACATATATAACACAAAAGGTAAAAGCCATGTATATATATGTATAAATATCACATGTACAATGAGTGCCAAAAGGCTACATACAATGGAGCACCAAGGCTCATATACAAAAAGTGCATCTAAGCACTAAGCTATGTCCTCCAAGAGGACCCCTATGACCTAGTAGGAGCCCTAGACCTAGAGCTATGCCTAGACTCGCTATGCCTAGCACCCTTAGATATAGATGAGGTTGGAGGATCTGGAAGTGGAATATGATGTTCCATCAACCTATCCTCCAATGCCTTGATATATCTATGTCGAGATTGAATATATGCTATGTCAATATTATGTTGATGCTCCCTCTCTACTAGCTCTACTTGGAGCCTCATGATCCTTGCATCTCACTCTACCACCTACTGCTCCAACCTTACCCAATCCTCCTCACTCTGATCTGGAGGTCCATCTAGAGCCTCCTCTGCATCCTCTCCATCTCCACCATCTCCCCCACTCTTGGGAGCTTATCTCATCGCACCCTTAGTCCTCCTCCTTTGACTATCTGATCAAAGGTATCACTATCACTTGGGGCCTCCTGGGTCCCCTCATCCCTAGCCACACCTCACATCTCCACTAGCCACTACTCGAGGTGGTCCCCATGGTGGTTGTGTAGTAAACCATACATCATACTCTATGGTAGTCCCACATCATCTACATCTAGGAGATCTATCTCCTCATCATCCTCATAGGCCACCCTCCATGGCTCCACACATGGTAGCCCTATCTCCTCTTGATGCCTCCTATAGTACATTAGCTCATCTAGGACCTCCTACCTCAAGTTAAACTATCAGAGTACTCATGAGAACTAAAAGTACTCAACCTCACTTTGATATCTCCCAACCACCCACCTAGCCTATCACACTCATCGTAAGTGCTCTCCATCCCTAGTCCACCTACAAGCCCACCATGGCCTCCATATCACTTGGGTGGATGTCAATCCAACCCATAAATCTTGGTACCACTAGCTCATCTACATTGGCTGACTTGATTGTACCTCCTCGACCATCACCCATCTCCTAGCATAGGGCTGCTCCCTACCCAAGCTTACTATCGGTAAGCCCTTCGATCGAGCCACACTAAAGTGCTCCCATCCCCAACATTATAGTAACAAGTTGCACCCCAATCCTTTCCTCCCCTACCTCATCACCTCATATAGCTCTCGGTATACCTATACCAATAAGGTAGGAGCCCATGCATACACCTATTACCTAGTGAGCATATCACTCACTACTCCTATCAGGTTCCAAGGGAACCTACACCTAGTGCTGTTTGGGGCCATGATGTTGGCCAACATGAACATTACCAAGGCATAGAGGGCATCCAACTCCTTGTCCACATACATGGACAAGTAAGGTATACCTCCACTCTCCACCCTCACACCCTACCAACCATCACCAAACATCTTCATCATCTCTATATTTGAACATGCCCAACCTCAACTCGGATCCCCTCCACTAGCACCTTGAGGATGTGATATACATCCTCCAAGGTCATGGTCACCTCTCTTGTGGGGAGCTAAAAAGTCCCCCTATCTGCATCCCACCTCTCTGCTAAGGTAGAGAGGTACCCCTCATCAGCCCTCACCACATCAACCTAGGCTACCTCTACTAGCCCCACATCCTCTAACAACTCCCACTCCTCATCTAATACTACCTTCCTCATTCTAGGAATGAGAGGTGAGAACCAGTGTTGAGCCTCCAAAATCCTAAGTTGCAACACAACACAAAAACTTGTCATTTTAATAAAAAAATCATAAAAACACAAAATTTTTGCACAATACACAAAAAAGGAATTACCTCAGTATCTCACACTCTAACATTAGCCTCGACCTCTACACCCACTCCCTCCATTACCATAGCTTCCATGCTCAAATCACTTCACCTCACTTCACTCCACTCTCCCAGACGTAACTTCTCAAACTCTCAAATGCACAAATGAGCTTGGTTTCTCATCCTGGTAGCTATTTATAGCTGCTTCAGGTGCCTTGAGATGCCCATGGGTATTTCCTAGTGCACTAAAGCACCCATGGGTATTTACAGAATGCCCAAACATCGATGGGCATTTTTACAGGCCAAAAGCACCAATGGGCGTTTGGCATCAAATTTGACAAAAGATAAATTTTTACAAAATAGTGGCTTATCCCCACCAAATCACTCCATATTGCATCCATGCATCTATTCCATCATTTTATCAAGTTTTGTGAAGATTCCAATTGATTTGGATGCATAATTTTTGTTTGCGACCACAAATTGCAAATTCACTTAACAAGTTACAAAAGCACTCCAAAATGGTCCAAATCTTCACAAAATGATCATAATCATCATTCTCATCATTCATACATCATCATCAAAATCATTCCATATCATCATTTGCATATTTTCCAAGTTCAAACAACATTCAAGTGAACCTTGTATCTAGTGGGTTATTCTATATACTTGGTGATTGCAGCGATTTGCATCCATGCAATTCGGTAAGATGAAGAGCCTACCATAAGGACACTTGGTCATTTTCATCATTCCATATCTCCTTGTTCAAAATCACAATCATATTTGGTACTTCACATTTTGAGTGAAACCTTGCCAAGAACAATTTGCACAAAATTTATCATTGATGGCCTAGTTCGTGGGGCTTAAAACATGGACAAAATCAAATTTCATCATTACACATTTCCTTGATAGTCATCATGGTGACTGGCTTTAGCTAGGGTGATTGGTTCCGATCATAGGAATTATCTGACAGTCACTAGTTGGCCCTCCGAAGTTGACTATTTTTATCTTTGCATTTTCATCTTTGCATATCAATGATGCTAGAAGGCATATTCTTCAACAACATTGAATCACCCCAAATTTGGGGTAACCACATTTGGTTTTGACTTTCCCACAATGGGATACATCTTACATGATCATGACATCTACATTTGGCAAAAATCCCTTCATCTGTTGGGGTAAAAATAGACACATTCTCCATCACATATTTTCACAAAACCCTTCATCTTTTGGGGCAAAAATAGATACATCATGTCACATTTTTCACCAATCCCCTTCCCACCATTGGGGCAAAAATGGTATCACATTTGCATCATTCATTTGCATATATTTTTCAATTGGCTCATGAGATTCATCCACAAACTCATTCACCAATTGAGGGGGTAAGCTACGCAAAATTCAAATTCTTTCATTCTTTTATCTCCAAGCTCATGTTTCACATCCCAAGAGAAGTTGCTTCTGCACCTAGCCAAAATAGGTGTCTCGTGTTTTTGCACTGCATTGTGTTTCACGCAACGTAGTACAAAAAGGGGTATCTGTAGACACCAAAACCTAGCCACTTGTCCTCCATCCTGACTTTCCCACCATTTCCACCCTTATTCATATATATTTATATATATTTATTAATATATATTAAATATTAATATTTTATATATTAATAAATATATATTTATATAAGTGAATTAATCCCAACCATCCGATTTCACTTAATCCTATCCATCCATCTACATCAATCCATGCCACACCCTAGATTTAATATCCACCCTCCGATATGCTTTTATCTCAGCCACACGATTAGTGTCATTGAAACCCTAAGTATGCCCTAGGTTGGATTATTAATAGGAGCCATTTTGATGGCTCAACCCCTAAGCATTTTTATGAAGTGTTTGCCACTAAGTTCCCTAGAGTATCCAAGTGCTCTTCCCTTCCATCCTTGCTCACCATAGCCCTTGCATCCATCATTGCCTCCTTCACTCAACTAGATCTACTTCTGTAGACTTCCCCCTCAGCTGTTGAATACCTTTGGGCACTTCCTATCATTCTCGAGCACCTCTGGGTGCTTCCTTCTCCACTACCAAGTACCTCTGGGTACCCTCCACCATTATCGAGTACCCATGGGTATTTCCTATAGTCGTCAAGCACCCGCGGGTATTTTATACTAGAAGTTCTGAAGTCTCCCTAGCCTTCGGGTGATGCTAGGGCATCATCACACTAGCTCACTACAATAGATTTCATCATATCAGAAGATAATAGATAAGTAAGGTAAATATTTTATTTGGTATTTCATTTCATGCACTTTTAGTTTTGTTCATGTTATTTATATTGCATAGCTAGGGTTTTGTATTTATTTTAGAGGGCCTCACATTGTGGAGCCCTCATAGTTGCTACTAACTCATTTGTTATTTTATTGTGTGCAGATCTGGAAGTGTTACATCAGCATTGGATAATTTGCTTAAGCTGGAGTGGCTCGACATCGGATAACTAGAAGCCCACTCACTTCTATTGGGAGCAAAGATGCATTTTGAGACACCACCAACATTGTTTTGCTAGGGTTTCGGAGAACCCTAGCTATTGTAAAATCTGTATCAAAGAATTCAAGGATCCTCATTGTAATAATGGAGTTTTGAGGCTCCCCCCATTAATAAATATCATTCATTGTGCAATATTGTTCTTTGAGTTCTACTTTATATTTTTGTTATTTGGTGTTGCATTTTTGTCTCTTCAAGGTTTACAAAGCTAAATCATATCATAGCAATAGAAATATTCTTGATAGTAGTGCTCCTTTAGGTAATAGTTATAATACTTTAAATTCTTCTATGCGTCCTACTGTAAGTGTCCCTATTATGACCACCCCTATGATCACCATGGATAATACTCCCCCAATTAACAATAATCAGAATAATACAAAACCTCCAAACCTAGAGAAATAATAGGTACAGGTCATTTTAGCTACCCCTATATCTCCATGACCTCCGTAGTAAAACGCATAAATACTTACCTAAATTCCAAGGTAATAATGTTGTAACTAGAGAAGAACATATCAAAAGTTTCTTTTATACCTTAGATAGTCTTGAAGTCAAATAAGAATACATAGTCCTTAAAAAATATGTGAGGGATTGGTTCAATAGCCTCCTAGAAAATCACATCTCTAATTTCCAATTCATGGAGGAAGTATTTCTAAAGAAGTACAAAGAAAGAAAAAATGAACATTCATTACTGACTGAATTGACAACCACAAAGAAGAAAGAGAGTGAATTTGTAGAGGAATTTAATAGGTTATTTTTGAAAATAAGAAATAATATTCCTATGAACTTGAGACCCAATGATAACCAGTCCATCTACTTTTACAAGAATGCATTCCTTGGAGAATTCAATTATGAATTGAGACAACAGAGGATCACTATGATTGATGAATGCATGGAAAAGGCCATAGAAATTGAAAGAGACATGATAGATAGTGGGAAAATAAAATCACACTCATCTAAACAAGGCCAAATCCATGTAGATAAAAAATCCAAAAAGGTTGGTTTCTCATTTCTAAAGAAAACTAAACCAGATCCCATAGAAAAATTGTCTAGTTAGTTAACTAAAATATTCAATACTATGAACAGTAGGTTGTCTATAATTGAGAGATAAAAAGGAGAAAACCCTAAGTCATCTCAATCACAGGATAATAGTAGAACTCCCTTAAAATTAAACTTCAATATAAATTGGATCTGAAACAACACAAATAAAGGAAATATAAATGACTATAATAATGGTTGGAGGAAGAGAGAAACATAGAAATATATAGATGAAGTCCTCAACCTAATGGCCTTAGCCAACATAGGTTTTGATTTTCCTTTTTATTTCCCTAATTGTGATGCACCTCATAACCCTTCTAGTTATGGCATATATTCAACTTTACATCCTAGTATAGACCTTGATGAACAGTCTAACGAAGAAATCAAGATCAATTTATGTTAGAATTAAAAAGGTAAGAATAAACAAGTAGAGTTTGAAGAAGATATTGATGATACAATGGATGATATTGATGATTATGATGAGATGTAAGAACAACAATCATAAGTAGAAATATTGTCAAATTAAATATTAGAGTCTAAAGAAGTAAAAGCAAACAAAGAGTCAACAACTAAGAGTGGTGAATAAGAAGATGAGATTATTTGTGATAAGTTTGATGTAAAGGAAGACCATGAAAAACTAACAATTGATCATGAGCTTGAAAATATAATTAATTTTGAAGACGTTGACCAAAATATTACAGTACAAGAGAAAATGATAACTCCTGAATTGTGATAAGTTTGATGTAAAGGAAGACCATGAAAAACTAACAATTGATCATGATCTTGAAAATATAATTAATTTTGAAGACGTTGACCAAAATATTACAATACAAGAGAAAATAGCAATGAGGAACATTTTGGAAACCCACTCAGGGTAATCAATTGACTGCATGAATTCCACATTTAGAAGCTTCTATAACTTCTCTTTCACCATCAAAGTAATTGTAGGATGCATGCGATGTAATTTTTTCTTGACAGACTTGGCATTATCATCAAGTGTTAAATTATGGACAACTAATGACAGATTGAGACTGAGCATGTCCATGTAAGACCATGCAAATATGTTTATATATTATTTAAATAAGGCAATAAAGAGAGAATTTTCTTCTTTAGAATTACTAGCAATAAGTTTGATAATGTGAGGGTTGTTGGGATCATCACCAATGTCAACATCGATGGTATCTTCCACAAGCATGTGGGAGCTATCATAGAGTTGAGAAGTTGGGATGAGGTGTAGATAATTGGTGATGTTAAGAATAGGCAAATAATAATCAAGATAAACATTTGTATGATGAACTCAAGGAAGATAGGGTGGAATGGAAGGTAAAGGTGTAGACACCTAAAAGTCACACATTGCTATACATACGTACTTTTAGATCCTTTCGGACACTTGTAGGTTTACATAGGTAATCCTAGATATCCCTAGGCTATCATATACCAATGTAGACTATTTTAGATCCTCCTAGATATGCATAGATGGTCGTATTCATGCGTAGATCACCATATATTATCGTAGCATTGCGTAGACTTCCACACACCACTTTTCTAGTTTTTAGGTCCAAAACCCTAATAAGTTAGAAAAATCACATCAAAAATATTTCCCATGCATTGGGATACCTTCCCTCAACTTCCCAATGTGATACAAAGCCTTATTGCACTTAATTGAAGCCCCCATGCGGCCATTACTTGGCAAAAGTGATTATTAAGTCAATTCATAAATATAATTTTAAGTTGACTTCACTTAAAGTTCACTTTTAAGGCTAAAAAGGTTAATTAGGTCCTTAATCCCTAATTACCCCTAATTACTCCCTCCCACATGTGCGTGCAATAGGTTAGTTAGGATATTTCTTAGGAAACCTTAACCTAACCCCACATCTAACCTAGATTTGACTAACCCTAGTTAACCCTAATCTCTCCTCACACATGTGAGGATGAGATATTTCCTATAGGGAGTGTGAGGAAGCCACCTCACAAAACCTAACCTAACCTTCATGGGATATGAACTTAGGGCTTAGTTATCCTAACTACCTCCCCTACACCTTGGGTTTTATTATAAATAGTGGGCCCAAACACTCATTTATCTCTCTCTCCATATTATGTCCAAAGTACATAAACTATACCAAAATATGTACAAAAGCACAAAAAAGTAAATCTAAACTTGCACAGTAGCCATACTACCCCAAAGGAACCTCTCCACCAAAGGGTTTCTATAGAACGACACTCAGAGTCTGATTTGCCCCCTGTCCCATGAATCCAGTACCAATTTACCCCCTGAGTGGCAAATTGGTTCTATAGGTCCCAAATTAGCTTAGATTTGGAAGGTAAGCTTCATTTTGCAATTTCATGAACTTCTACACAATTTATTTCAGTTTTTAATATGTTTTTATCATATATTTATCTTTATTAATATGGGGCCTGACTAAGGCAAGCCCCCCAATGAACTAAGCCTTTTTTTGCAGGTTTAGCCTAGAACCAAGGAGGGAAACAACTACAAAATACAACCTCGTGGTGGTACGCAAGCCCATATACACTAAGGGATGTGAGAAGAAGGCATCAGGCCTATTGTAATATTTATGAAAAGAAAGGATAAAGAGGAATTTTCTCCCATTGTAAACTATGCACTCTTTACATGAATAAAAATACATTTTATTAACATGTGTCATTAATATGTTTTTAGATCAAAAGTTATCTTTTGGCCATTTTATTCTGGCATGCTCGATGGGACCCCTGCAACAGATTGGGTCGGGTTAACTAGTTTTTGGAAATATGATATTATCCTCTATTTTTGTGTTTTCCAAGTACTAAATATAACTATCACAGATATCTCCAAATTCTTGGAACCACCTCAAGCCTTAAAAATAGATATTTGGGGTCTCCAAAACCAATTTCCCCCCGCCCCACAAACCAGATCTCAATTTGCCCCCTGGGTGGCGAAGTCAACCTACCAGCCTCAAAAGCCCCCAAAATTGTAGGGGTGAGCAGTACAAGGTCTAACCAGACCACCCACATCATTAGAGTCTAGGTATTCTTCTATATTTTCTTTGTTTGCTAATTTTTGGATATGTGTAAAAGGCTTACTAGTTAAGGCACAATGGCTAGTAATAAATTTTCCCTTTCTTCACATTTCCATTTAGTTTAAGTATCGCTATAATTACAAAACCTATCAAAATTCTAGCAACTTTAAATTTTAAAAATTTCATGTAAATTTTAATTTTCCCTTTTCAAATTTGCATGTATAAAGTCCTTGTGTTTCCTTATCTATACTTGTATAAATCTTCATTGCAATTACTACATGTTTTCACACACATTTAGGGTCACATAAACCCCTTCCTTCATACCTTTGTATTGCATGTTTATATGCTTTGAAAAATAGAGTAAACTTATTTTCCTAAAGGCATCTAGGATTAGATTCTTTGTTCACAAAAAGTATTTCATTCTAGTATTTTGCTTTCAAAAAATGCATATAGGGCTAGCATTTAATTCAAAAAGGCAATTAGCTAGATTTCCTGTTTTACATAACATCGTTAGCAAAACAAAAACCCCCCCACACACACACGTGGTATCTTAAATAAGTGGTGATATTGGATTTCATCCCAAATCCATCACTCGAGACTGGTGCTGGTAGAGTTTTACCCTTCACCAGCTCTCAACCCCCCCTAGAAACCTAGCAGTCCCATAGGAGTGGTTTTTTAAGCCTCATCACCGAAAACCCCACTTTTGAGATTGGGCTTCTGGATTTCATCACCAATTGTTACCTTCAGATTGGGATAGGATTAGATGCCTTTTTCCACAAGGCTAACATAATTAGTGGACATGATAACTATCATTATTGACTAAGCCCATCTGAGGGTGAAGCAAAAGCATGGGGTACACCAACCATTCCTAGTAGGTCACAGATAGTGCCACCTCTTCTCATAGGAGGATATAGTGAACTCACTTCAACATAGTGAGTTTCCTCCTTTTAGGATATCATTTTCCTATACCTTCATATAGGTCACCACTTGCAAGTTGTGATATTGTTCTATTCTATGCATATTTAGGTGTTGTAGGAGGTTCAATACCGATGACATTCCTAATTTACTAGAGTACTCACTCCACTACCTATGATACTATCTAGGAAGTACAAACATCAAAACACATATGAACAAAAAAAATACTTTTATTTTCAACATTTAAAATTGATTCCAATCTACCGTTGTTTGCATGATCACAGACTGGTTTCAGCACACTACACCACATATTGTTTAGCTATACATAGCACTGTATTTTGTTATGCTTATATTAGGCATAGTTGAGTCTACACCACACAAGGTTATTCCTAAACCCCTTCACACAATACACATAGAATTACAAGATTTAACTCCCACATAGTTCTAAATCCTCACCACACCACACATGCTATCATACCTATTGTCACTTGTAGTTGGGTGCACGAGCAAGCATGCCTTATAGAGGAAGCACCTACAACTTATTCTAGTTAGTCTTCTCCTACTCCTTTGATTATGAAGGGGAAGACCATAGACACATCTGATTTAATCACAAGATCCAATGTATATTTCGCACACATGACACCTCAGGATGAGACATCCACTTTAGTGAAGCTCTCACTACTTCACTTATAGAGGATTATCCACTCCTTTCATACCCATTCTTGCCTAATCCACAGACCAGGTTCTGTGACCATGTGATCTACAAAACACCAGGACAACCTCATCCATTATTTACCATATATGAGGAGGTCATACCCACTTCCCCTACCTTTGCACACCCATTTTTCTAGTTTTTATCTCAATCCCTTTTTAATAATGACTCCTCCCTCTTGAACTATACCTGCCTAGAGGTCACATAATTAATCTCTATCATAGAAATGATTTTTTATCCTTCCTCCTCTACCACATGTACCTAGAGGCCAACATTCCAAACTATGCAGCAACCTCCTCTACAAGAACAACAAACACCCCCTCAAACATCACACCCACACTCTTACCAAGAGTCCTGTTGGTCCGGCTTTCATGCACACCCCGGGAAAGGATGAAGCAAGGAAGCTCCGGAGACACCCACGGGACGGATCCCACTCATCTTTAGGATCTAGCTGGTTATCCAAGGTGCGAGTTACAGAGTTGGGTCGAATGGCAATTCACTCTTTTCCACTTCTGGAATAGATTTCAATATGGACTGCTCTATTACCTTACAGGGGGTTCTTGAACTTGTTCAGTAGTTGCAAAAGTTGTTGACAATCAGATTTAACTTGAATTCTTGATCTAGCTCTCATGGGTCAGCAGATTTAAATAAAAGACAAACAAAGAAAATAAAAATGGATCATTCACCGAAAACAAAGAGAGGGTAGGGTAGGGCGAAAAGAGAAGCTTATCAAACATCAACTGTAAAACCCTAAACTATCAATCTTATCTATGCTACTAGCTTCACAACAGAACAAATCAAAGAAGAAAGTGTCCAGTCACCTAAGATCACTTTCAACTAAGAGCACAAGGCAGAGTGAAACAGATCTAGCAAAAAATTATAAATCCAAGGGCAACTGGTTAAAACTGGTATCTTTCACCGACAACTCTAGCTCACACAAAGAAGACAGAGCAATTAGAACAAACTTAACCTCAAATCTGTAATTTCCCTAGCAGTACAAGAGAACAACCGAAGCCTAACAAGGATATTTAAACTTGATAATGGCAGATTTACAAGATATATCTAACAAACTTTAAATGGAACGGATAACAAAAGAAGATACACTTATCACACTCGCAAAAGATTAGGCTCCCGGCCATGCTATCACAGAAAAGCTAAAGCACATCAACTCCAAGTCCATAAACAAAGGATTTCACAAAATTTGCAAGAAATTGCTTATAAGCCTTTTATTTCTAAGTCTCCGCCTCCCGCGATTACATTTAGAATCTGTATTTATAGACTCAGGACAGACCCTGATCTTTTCAAAATATCTTCTTCAAACCCTAAATCTTATCGCACTTAAACCCTAGGACCCGGGTTTTACAATAAAAATCCATTTAAAATCAAAGTCCAGATAGAACTTAACCCTTCGGCAAATCAGTGCAGTCAATTGCCATAAATGGAGAAGATAAAATCAAATGCAACTTGCATTCATCCGCAGCTGCAAATAAATGCCTCCATTAATTCTGTCGGTGAGCCGGATGAGTCACCACTTCTCCATCAATCTGATCTCCGCAAAGCCATCCCGAGTTGAAATGGTCTTCATGCTATCAAGTCTGCAATAAATTTGTCATTGAATGCTCTCACCGACATCTTCTCTTCTAGCATGGTGGTCCTTGACTAAATCCGCACTTTAAATTTGCCTTTATGGTCTTTCCCGGTTGTCCCGCAAGTGCCGAATGGAATCCCGCATGAAAGACAAAAAGATGCATTATATTAGCACTTTAATAAACATTAAATTAAAGCATTAAAACATTAAAAACAGATTAAAAACCGCAAAATAAGCTTGCATGTCGGCCTCTGCTTGTCTGCCTCACGCTTTGACACGTGTCGCTACCCCAGGATGCCTTCTCGCTTCCCGTCGGAATGCACTTTCGGTCAACTTATGACTTTCTCTCTCCTGATTCGACATGTCGCGATTTCGCGACATGTCGCGAAATCGCGACGTCCCACGCAACTTCTTCCCCGTCGGCCGCGAAAACGCGACATGTCGCGATTTCGCGACATGTCGCGAAATCGCGACCTTCTTGGCCTCCGTACAACTTCTTGATTTTCTACCGCGATTCTAGAACACGTCGCGATATCGCGACAGTTTCCGAACCTGCATGCGTTGACCGCAATTTTGCGACACATTTGCGACTTAGCCGATTTTTCATTCTGCATCCCACTTTCTCTCTCCTACCGTGAAAATGCGACATGTCACGATTTCGCGACATGTCGCAAAATCGCGCTCTTCCGTACGACTTCTTTCTCTCTCCTCCTCGGCAACGATTTTGCGACATTTCCAAAAATGGAAACGTCGCGATATCGCGACACTTCCAAAAATGGAAAGTGTCACGATTTCGCTACACTTAAAGGACTTAGCTGCATTTTGATTTACCCGTCGCGATATCGCGACATTTCGAAATGGAAGTGTCGCGATATCGCGACACTACCAAAAATGGAAAGTTTGATTTTTCATGAATTTATGCAACTGTTTTCCGGATTTTCTCGGTACCGTGCAAGATTTTCTTTGTGCATGAATGATTCTAGCATGTAAAAAGTGAATTCTTGGATAACACAGCTGGAATGCAAGAAAAAGCACAACTTTAAAAAGGAGGCAAGCAAATTTGGATTTAAAACCCGAAAAGATCAAGAGGGTCCCTGCCGCAAAATGGAATTTCAAAGTTTTCAAGAGGATGGAATCTCATTTTTCAGTGGGGGTGTGTTGCTTCTCAACAAATGGCGATATCTCACGGGTAAAATAGTAGCACTATTTTAGAACCCAAGACTCCGGTTTCAAAACAAAAAGACCATGCATCATGCCTTGCCACGTACATTCTTCACAATAAATTGACTCGCTAACCGCAAGCTGTTAAAAATTTCCCAAGGACATACTAGGCTGGATTACTTCAAGGAAGATTTCTGATGTGCAATTTCAAAGGGTATAAAACTTTCTTCAAGGATGACTGAATTGAATGATAAACTCTGGACTGATCAACTTTTCTAGATTGTAAAAGGGGAAACCGAGTAGAGCTCTGTTTACTAGTTTAGCCTTTTACAACCTAGACAGAGTTACCCTTTAGATTTACACGACCCAAATTTACAACTGTAGGGCGTAATCTAATATTGGCTACCTCTTTTAATTGTTCAACTCTTTTCTTTTTTCTTTTCTCTTTTCTTTTTATATCTCTCCCTCTGAAATATATCAATATCTGAAATGCTTTTAGGGAAATCACAATTTTCTTTTATCATTTGATCAATCTGGAACTGTTTCAGTCTAGGCACTGATAGCCTCTGGTGACACCCAAATAATTGCATGAACCATAGTCCCCTCTCATAACCAGCTTTTCTTGGATTCCCCGGGAGTTCCTCCAACTAAACAACATAGCAGTTTTTCTATCATTAAAACAACTATGGCAAGTAAGACACAAGATCCAATCATCTCTCTACCTTTGTCCTGAATAACAAAATAGTTCTACTGTTCAGAGTAAGCAGACTATCTCAATTAGAATGGTGAACAACATGGGCATTGGATGGAAACTGGATTGAGGATTTATCAGCTAGGAATAAAACAATTTTTAGCAGGCTGACTTTTCATTGATTGCTCAGGCAAAGGTTAAAAGACAGAATATTTCAGAAGCCAAAGGACTTTGTACAGGCTTCCAAGGACAGGCACAGGCTTCTAAAGCAAAACAGAATAAAAACTGCACAGACTGCAAATAAAACTGCACAAGCAACTAAGACTAAAACTAAAACTGAAGACTGTACAGACAACAAAGAAAAAGAAATGCAGGGAAGAAAATAAAAACTGTACAGGCAATAAAAGAAACAAACTAAAAGAACTGAAGCAAAGCAACTAAAACTGCTAAACTGCAGCAAAGCTAAACTGCAACAGCACTGAAATAAACTAAAGCAACTGAAAACGAAATTACGACAAAGGAATAAAACAAACTCGCAAGGCTATTTACAAAGGATGCAAAGCCACAGGAAAAAATTAAGCTAGAACAAATAAACTAAGAACCGAAGCAAATAAATTAAAACCGCACGTACAACAAAAGAATCAAAGAACACTACACAAAGAGCAAGGATTAATCTAACAAACAAACCTGTACAGACAACACCCAATTAAAACTAAAAAGAAGCAACTAAAGCAACTGTACAGAGCTATTAAAAGAACTAAACTAGAACAAAATAAAACTGGGAGAGCTATTCACAATATGTACACATGTTACAACTTCTTCATAGCTCACTCAAATGATACATTGGATGGAACAGCGGAGAAATAATGTTTCAAGTACTGGCCATTAACAGGGAGGTCCAGAAAATTACCATCCAGGTCTTGCAAGCGGAAAGCATTGTTACCCAATATTTCAGCAATTTGGTAGGGGCCTATCCACAGTGGCTGCAACTTTGTGTGCTTACCCTTCTTCTCATGGGCCTTGTCCCACGTAAGCACTAAGTCTGCCACCTGAAAGCCTTCACCTTGGCTCTCTTGTCAAACCACCGCTTGACGCTTTCTTGGTGTCTCGTGAAGTGCTCCAGGGCTTGGAGTCTTTCATCCTGCAAGTTAGTGAGGTCTAAAACACGGGCTTCAGCATCATCATGATCTTCAAAATAATCTAAGGCAAACTGATAGGTGGGCAACTTCAAGGAGATGGGAACAATTGGCCGGGTACCATACAACAAAACAAAGGGAGAGGTCTTAAGAGCCACTTTGTGTGTTATCCGGTCAGCCCACAGTGCATATTTCAACAATGTATGCCACTGCCTGGGTTTATCTGCTGCAGACTTTTTGATGGCATTCATTAAGTTCTTGTTTGTTGACTCAGCCAATCCATTGCCTTGGGGGTAGTAGTTGGATGAGAATCTGATAACTATCCCCATCTGGTATGCCCAATCTGCAAATTCCAATGATTGGAAGGCTGGTCCATTATCACATACCAAATTTAGGGGAACCCCAAATCTAGTTATGACATTTGATTCAAGAAAATCAATAACTTCCCGGGCTGTACTTCTTGTAGTGGTCGCTGCTTCAACCCACCTTGTGCAATAGTCAGTAGCTGTCAAGACATATTTATGTCCTGCTGAGGAATTTGGGTTAATGACTCCCACAAAATCAAGTCCCCACTGCATGAAAGGTTTGTTTATCACAACTGGTTGCAATGGCAGAGCTCGGTTTGCCTCTTTGGCTGCAAATGTCTGGCACTGATGGCAGGTTCTGACATGTTGATGTGCATCCTTAAAAAGTGTAGGCCAGTAATAGCCTGCTCTCAGTATCTTATGTGCAGTGGCAGATCCTGATGAATGTCCCGCCCCTAGTTTTTCATGAAAGCTAGCCATGACTTCACTGACTTCACCGGGAGAAATGCACCTTAGAAAGATGCCAACATAATTCTCCCTATACAGAGTACCTTCCTTGAGGAGATAGTGAGTAGCTTTTAACTTTAATGCTCTCCTTTGAGTTCTGTTCAAATGGGATGGGCAAATTCCAAACCGTAGCGTATGAATGATATCCCCATACCAATCATCAGATTCATAGTTTAATTGATTAACTTCCCGTCGTAGAGGTATTTCAAGCAATGTGCCCGGACAAGCCAAGTCCTCCGATCAGCTTAGCAGTGCCTAATCTCCAAGTCATACTCTTGCAACCTCGGTGACCCAATTGCCCCTCGCTCACCCAACTCATTTTGACTTAGAAGATACTTCACAACTGGTCCTGCACTATGGCATGAGTTTTGCTTCCGAGTATATAATGTCCCGAACCGTTTCACCGCCCTTACCAAAGCATAGGCCTCGTTTATCTAAACGGGAATATTTCAGTTCAGCTCCCTTCAAATTAGTGCTCTTAAAAGCAATTGGATGTTCTCCCGTATCTCTCCGTTGAGTCAAGACTCGCAGCAAGTGTATGTTCGTAAGAGAATGTGTACATGATAGAAATCTGCACCGAAATCTGGGCTTACTAAGACCGGTGCTTGTTTAATGGCCGTCTTGATTTCTTGAAAAGCAGCCTTAGCTTCAGTGGTCCAGGCAATCTGGGCAGTTTGCTTTAACATATCATTCATTGGTTTAACTATCTCTGCAAAGCCCGAGATAAACTTTCTCGACAAAGTTAATCTTTCCAAAGAATGATCTCAACTCTTTCTTGGAGTTGGGAAATGGTATGCCGGATATGGCCTCAACTCGCCTCGGATCCATAGAAATGCCATCCTTTGTGACCAAATGCCCAAGCAGTTTGCCTTCTGTTACACCAAAAATGCATTTCTTTGGATTCAAAGAGATGCCAAACTCTCTGCACTTGTTAAACACAGACTCTAAATGTTTTACATGGTCAAACCTAGATTTGGAAAAGACTCGTTAGATCATCCATGTAAACTACAATACATTTGCCCATAAGCCCCTTGAAGGCATGGTCCATTGCTCTCTCGAAATGTTGCTCCCGCATTTATTAAACCAAATGGCATCCTCTTGTAAGCAAAAGTCCCCCACTTAGTTGTAAAAGCAGTCTTCATTCTATCCTCCTTCTCCACCAATATCTGGTTATAGCCTGAGAAGCCATCCGAAAAAGACATCATCTCTGAGCCATTAACAATTTGCAGGACTTCATCCATAGAAGGCAGGGGATAGTTGTCCTTCTCAGAAGCCTTGTTCAGATTCCTAAAATCCACACAAAGGCGGATCTCTCCATTCTTCTTCCTGACTGGCACCAGATTTGCCACCCAAGTAGAATGCCCGATAGGAAAAATAATTGCCGCACTCAAGAGCTTCTCCACTTCTTTCTCGAATAAGGGGTTCTAACAGAGCATTAACATGCCTCTGTTTTTGTCTCGAAAGGCTTGCAAGATTCTTTCAAAGGTATGATGTGGGTGTAAACTTTTGGATCAAATACCTTTAAATCCTTGTATGACCAGGCCATTACATCCTTAGACCTCGTGCAGAAATCAATCATATTTCTCTTTATCTCTCGGATCACAGTCCTTTGCCAACTTGATGTTCCTTGGATCCTCTTCAGCTCCTACATTCAAATTTTCAGTCTCATTGTCCGTGGTGCCCACATAATCCTCGGAATTCACCCTTTGCCCGATCTTGTCAACATCGAATAGCCTCTCCAACTCTACCATTCCCTTTGGGATTCTCGTTGTCCTTCAATATCATGATTCCCTTGTCATCATCTAACTGTTCCATCAGGGTGTCCCTTTGGCCCTCATCAATTATAGCATTCTCAAAGGTATTGGTACTCTGCAAAAAGTTCACAATCTGTTGATCATCTGAGAAAACTTGAAAGCTGTCTATATTGTTTGGAACTGAAGGACAGGGGACTAACTCAATTGAAAACTTATCCCACTTAAAATCTTCCAATGGCTTTAAACTTGCAGCTGAAGATGCCAAGACATCTCGCATGTGAATTTTGTTCCCCGGGTATATGTGTTAAGTTAAATGCATCAAAGTCTTCCACAAGATCCCAAGCTCTGTGCTTGTACCCCTTCGTATAAGAGGCTTTACATTGAAACTTACCCCCGACTTGACTTGCCACCAATTCCGAATCGCTGAAAACTTGAATGTTCTTCACATTTCTATCCAATGCAAATTTTAAACCTAAAATCGTAGCTTCATACTCGCTAAATTATTAGTACATGGGAACTGCAGGCGGTAAGACATAAAAAATGTCTGACTTTGAGGTCCTTTGAGGACTGCCCCTGTTCTAGAACCCCGCTTACATCTGGCTCCATCCACATGAAGTGTCCAAACTTCATTAGTATGTACAGGATGAGCTTTGTTAAATTTATTATTGTGCCCAGTTGTTAAATTGTAGACTCCAATGTCTACCTCTGCAATATTGACAGTTTCATTAGCTGCATTGTACTCTGTAATCGTGTGCTTGTACCTGGGTTCTCTGTCAACCCGCAATTGATTGGCCACACCCTTCCATGGCAACCACATGTGTGAAAAGTCTGTTGCCAGATATCCATTTAGAGACTTAGACCAATCCCTACTCAACAAAGATTCCATACCCCACCGGGATATCCACAACTTGGATTTCGATCTTATGTTGAGCCCTTGGCTCGATGCCAATTGAATGTGAATGTTTTGCAGCTCTCCCACAACCTTAACTTCTGACTTGTCCAATTGGACAACTCTCCTCTCGTACTTCATTGGGGTCAGCCCCAACCGCCGACAAATTGCCATGGCATGACATTAGCAGATGCACCCGAATCTACCAAACAATTATGTAAATTCTTCCCAAAAATTTCGACAACAAGAAAAATGGGGGAACTTCAGCCTTTTCCTTGTACATGGCCGATTGGCATTGGCTATTTTCTTCCCTTTATCCACAGGTTTAGCAAAGAGGCCGTAGTATGTCTTTATCGATTGTCTCTCTCGCTCCGAAATCTGTGCCAACTCATGCAGAGTAATGTTAGCCTTAATCTTCTTCATATCCTCCACTATGTTATATCCTTTGTTAAGTGGAGGAACAGCAACATCTGGTACTCTTTGAGCTCCTCCATTTGGTGGAGGTGGATTATTGCTTGGAGAGGGGTCGGGAGGAATATTGTGAGAATTGTCGGGAGGAGTTGATGTGGTATTTGGCTCAGGATTCCCGTTCCTCAGAGTTGTAGTTATCTCTTCCGTACTCGCTGGAAAGCCTCGTACTTCATCCATGGGCATTTCAACTACATTCTCGTATTCATCCGGGAAAGAAAAGGAATCCAAGACCATAGCCGCACCGTGTCCGATGAACTTGGGCCCTCGACAGCTTCTTTGATTTTCAGGGGAGATCAAATCTCCCGACAAGGCTTCAAATGCATTGCAAAATTCCACACAATCTAACTCCCCATGCCGAGAAGTGGCATGAATTCTCGCACCACTTGGGCGAGGCTAAGTCACAAATGTTCACATCATGAGCTTTACCCTTGTAATATTTATTAGGTTCATATGGGGGCCTGTTAAATCTGTTTGGTTGGTATGAATATCTGTTGGGATTGTCTCCAGTAGAAGTTTGCCTTTTAAAACTCAAAAAATCATTGGCCAGCTTCTGAACAATCTTTGAAACTTCTTCAATCCTAGCATTGTCAGCCTCTTTTACCGGGTTCTGTACATTCTCAACAGGTGCAGCAGCCACTGGTGCTGCTGATGGTAAAGTCTGACAAACTGGCAACATCATCTGATGTGGAATGGGATTGAACACAGGAGCAGCTTGAGTGATCAGAGGAGTTTGTTGAATATTTAAAGGCTGGGGTCCCAACTGTCTTTCCAGGATTAAAGCTTCTTTATAAGCTTCTGTCAAGTTGGTAACAGTGGCATCCCTCTTCAAGAAGACAGAGGTCATTGGGTCTAGAGAGTTCCTGAAAATCTCTAATGCCAGGTCAGCATTCGGTACATAATAGCCAGTGAGTCTACCATAAGCTTTCTGGAATCTGACATTATAGGATCTAATAGACTCATTCAGTTCTCTTTTGATGCTAGAAAACTGCTGATATAAAATGCTGGGATCTATCACTTCCCCGAACTGTGACACAAAGACTTTTTCTAAGTCATTCCAACTGGTGATGGAATCATTGGTAAGATTTAGAAACCAATCATAGGCTCCCTCCTGGAGAGTGAAAGGGAAGAGTCTGCAGGCAACATCCTCATGCTGTACATTTAATAACTTCAATGCATTCTTGAATGCAATTAAGTGTTCCTCTGCAGTTCTTGTCCCATCATGTTTATACCTAGGGAGGTATCTTTTTGGATTTCTGGGCAAGTCATGGGCTATACCCAGAATGTTCAAAGCCATGGAGCCCAACCAATTTGCCATAGCTAATGGATTAACAGGAATATTCTGAGCTCTGGTTGGAGTAACAATCAATGGTGATAAAACTGTCTGTGATAGAGATGTGGCCCTTCTATGGCTACTTCTTCTCGGAGTTTCTAATTCAGGGACAAGGAGCTCTCCAGCTCGGGGTGGGACCTTGTTACCCTGTATGTAGAATCCAGCTTTCACAGGTACTGACAAACTCTACAGTTCTCAATAGGTCCTGAATTTGGAAATTTAAAACACTGCACTGACAATTCACAAAAAGACTGACAATTTACAAAATTGTACTGACAATTTACAAAACTGTACTGACAATTTACAAAACTGTCCGGAGTTCACTGTGGGTCCTTCAAATGTTGTCGTTATGCCCTTACAATACTTGAACTGAGTTCAGTGCGCCTCCTCCTTCTAGCGCCAATTAGATGTTGGTCCGGCTTTCATGCACACCCCGGAAAGGATGAAGCAAGGAAGCTCCGGAGACACCCACGGGACGGATCCCACTCATCTTTAGGATCTAGCAGGTTATCCAAGGTGCGAGTTACGTAGTTGGGTCGAATGGCAATTCACTCTTTTCCACTTCTGGAATAGATTTCAATATGGACTGCTCTGTTACCTTACAGGGGGTTCTTGAACTTGTTCAGTAGTTGCAAAAGTTGTTGACAATCAGATTTAACTTGAATTCTTGATCTAGCTCTCATGGGTCAGCAGATTTAAATAAAAGACAAACAAAGAAAATAAAAATGGATCATTCACCGAAAACAAAGAGAGGGTAGGGTAGGGCAGAAAGAGAAGCTTATCAAACATCAACTGTAATACCCTAAACTATCAATCTTATCTATGCTATCAGCTTCACAACAGAACAAATCAAAGAAGAAAGTGTCCAGTCACTCTAAGATCACTTTCAACTAAGAGCACAAGGCAAAGTGGAACAGATCTAGCAGAAAATTATAAATCCAAGGGCAGCTGGTTAAAACCGGTATCTTTCACCGACAGCCTAGCTCACACAAAGGAAGACAGAGCAATTAGAACAAACTTAACCTCAAATCTGTAATTTCCCTAGCAGTACAAGAGAACAACCGAAGCCTAACAAAGATATTTAAACTTGATAATGGTAGATTTACAGAGATATATCTAACAAACTTTAAATGGAACGGATAACAAAAGAAGATACACTTATCACACTCGCAAAAGATTAGGCTCCCCGGCCATGCTATCACAGAAAAGCTAAAGCACATCAACTCCAAGTCCGTAAACAAAGGATTTCACAAAATTTGCAAGAAATTGCTTATAAGCCTTTTATTTCTAAGTCTCCGCCTCCCGCGATTACATTTAGAATCTGTATTTATAGACTCAGGACAGACCCTGATCTTTTCAAAATATCTTGCTCAAACCCTAAATCTTATCGCACTTAAACCCTAGGACCCGGGTTTTACAATAAAAATCCATTTAAAATCAAAGTCCGGATAGAACTTAACCCTTCGGCAAATCAGTGCAGTCAACTGCCATAAATGGAGAAGATAAAATCAAATGCAACTTGCATTCATCCGCAACTGCAAATAAATGCCTCCATTAATTCTGTTGGTGAGCCGGATGAGTCACCACTTCTCCATCAATTTGATCTCCGCAAATCCATCCCTGTGTTGAAATTGTCTTCATGCTATCAAGTCTGCAATAAATTTGTCATTGAATGCTCTCACCGGCAGCCTTCTCTCCTAGCATGGCGGTCCTTGACTAAATCCGCACTTTAAATTTGCCTTTATGGTCTTTCCCGGTTGTCCCGTAAGTGCCAGATGGAATCCTGCATGAAAGACAAAAAGATGCATTAGATTAGCACTTTAATAAACATTAAATCCAAGCTTAAAACATTAAAAATAGATTAAAATCCGCAAAATAAGCTTGCATGTCGGCCCTGCTTGTCTGCCTCACGCTTTGACACGTGTCGCTACCCCAGGATGCCTTCTGTTTCCCGCCGGAATGCACTTCTGGTCAACTTAGGACTTTCTCTCTCCTGTCGCGATTTCGCGACATGTCACGAAATCGCGACGTCCCTGGCGCATCGGCAACTTCTTCCCTCGTCGGCCGCGAAAACGCGACATGTCGCGATTTCGCGACATGTCGCGAAATCGCGACCTTCCCGGCCTCCGTACACCTTCTTGATTTTCAGCCGCGATTCTAGAACACGTCGCGATATCGCGACAGTTTCCGTACCTGCATGCGTTGACCTCTCCAGATTTTGTGACACATTTGCGACTTAGCCGATTTTTCATTCTGCAGCCCACTTTCTCTCTCCTTCCGTGCGACTTCTTTCTCTCTCCTCCGGTCGGCAGCGATTTTGCGACAGCTTCCAAAAATGGAAACGTCGCGATATCGCGACACTTCCAAAAATGGAAAGTGTCACGATTTCGCTACACTTAAATGACTTAGCTGCATTTTGATTTACCCGTCGCGATATCGCGACATTTTCGAAAATGGAAGTGTCGCGATATCGCGACACTACCAAAAATGGAAAGTTTGATTTTTCATGAATTTATGCAACTGTTTTCAGCATTTTTCTCGTACCGATGCAAGATTTTCTTTGTGCATGAATGATTCTAGCATGTAAAAAGTGAATTCTTGGATAACACAACTGGAATGCAAGAAAAAGCACAACTTTAAAAAGGAGGCAAGCAAATTTGGATTTAAAACCCGAAAAGATCAAGAGGGTCCCTGCTGCAAAAATGGAATTTCAAAGTTTTCAAGAGGATGGAATCTCATTTTTCAGTGGGGGTGTGTTGCTTCTCAACAAGTCCCAACTATCATCATCCCAACAACCATTTTTCATAATGTTTGAGGACCTAACACAAGAGCCTCTCCAAACCTAAAATACCCAATGTCAACAATGATAACCGACAACCCAAATTCATTC
The DNA here is from genome assembly GCA_028583015.1 of Wollemia nobilis. Taxonomy (NCBI): domain Eukaryota; kingdom Viridiplantae; phylum Streptophyta; class Pinopsida; order Araucariales; family Araucariaceae; genus Wollemia; species Wollemia nobilis. The sequence goes on along the minus strand of JAQPPZ010000672.1, from coordinate 4,810,921 downwards.
AGAAGTGGACACAGGCACTACCTCCTATTCCTAAGATCCTACTTCAGAAGCTTATCCCTATTTTCCTATAGCATTCCCAACTATGTATTAGGTCCCTAAAATTTATAATGCCCAATATCGCACCCTACTTTCACCATCATCGATATTTAGGATACCTCCTCCTCCTCCTTTCCAAGCATTGGTCGATAATCCTCTTCCTAACTTTGAATCAAAATCCATAGCTTACACACCCACTTCCCTAGTCTATTCCACATAGTTTAGATTCACTACCACCCATCCCTTAGGACAGAGGTAGGTCCTATCTTTTGACACCTTATCTCTATCATCCTTAGTACCAATAGCATCGATACCTCAACCCCCACATACTGGTGCTACATTTTTCACACCTCCTCCTTCACAATCATCACCTCCTATGACCCAACCATTACAGTAGGCTCCTACCTAGTAGAAACCCATGCCACAACAACACACATCCCAATCACAGTATTACTATCCCCAACAAACATATATTCCACAACCTAGTATCACACTAGCTCGTACATCATATGCCACCCGATACCCAACATAGCAAGACCATATAGAAAAATTCCTTTCACAATATGGGGAATAACAACAACAACCTTACTATCCACTACACTCCCAGGCTCAGCCAAACCTAGCTCAATAACATACACCTTTAATGCCTAAAATTAAATTCCTACGAGATGAATTCAAGATGTTAAACCTGAGCATGACAAGCTATGAGCCACAAAAAGCATCCTATGATGAACTCTGCAACGAGCCAGTTCATCCATCCATCCCTATCCCACCTTACCCATACCACTTTAAGATCATGAAGTTCGATAATTATAAAGGTAAGGATGACCCTACAGAGCATGTTAGTAATTATCTCTTAACGTGCTACCAGCTTCATAGTAGCAACCCCCTTATGTTGCGTACCTTCTCCCTCTCCCTTGTACGACAAGCCTTAGATTGGTATAACATGCTACCATGGCATAGCCTTTATAACTTTGAGCAATTAGAAAACACCTTCTTAGAACACTTCGAAGTAGGGAAAAATTATGCACCAAATTATATAAAAAAAATACGTGTATCTACCCCATCTCATTCATGAGCATAAAAAAGGAAGCATGCATGTGAAAAGGAAAGAATATCAAACAAAAGGAAATGAATCAAAGCAATTATTTTCTCATTAATTTGTTGGATAAGATACAAGGTTATACAGTAGTCCCCTTGAGGTCTCAAAATGTGATACAATTGTTACAATATCGGGTGCCCAAAGACCAAGTCTTTCACATAATCAAGGTGCACATCCAACGTTTCTCCGTGTACCCACAATAGAGGTGGGCGAGCCAATGCCACCACTACTTGTATATACAATATCTGATGTCTGATATTCCTTCAAAATTCCTTATAAGAACCTACACCTACATACAAGGAAGCAAAAAGGGATCAAATAGCAAGGGTGTATGGTGAAAACATGCAATCCCCACAGGGGTAAAATAGTGCATATATTAAAAATATATAAAAACATGTACAAATGACTTGAAAATTTTCAGAGATTTTAAAGAGGAGTTTTTAGGAGGATATCACCAAAAACAGATAGGAAATTGCATCTTTAGACCCCTAAATTATGCGTCACTCACCTGCAACCTACGAAAGAGAAGACAAGCAAATCCTGAACCTAAACATGTCCAAAACTCATGAAATTTGGTCAGTATGCATAAATTGATATTTTAAGACAACCCATATTATTATATTTTAGGATTGGATTCCTGATCCACCTGCATCAAACTAGGGTGCCCGGATGGGCTCTACGATCCTGCGAAAACTTAAAAATGCTATAAATATTTCATTTTAACTCCAAATCACTTGAAATTTGAACTTTAGAATAATGATACAATATATATAATTACCAATTAAAAAAATTAATGAAATTGTTTAATAATTTACCCTCATCCCCCGGGGGGTGGGGGCAATGGTGACTACAACTATTTGGAGGGAACCCTAGGAGGGCATACCCACAAAATCCTACTAATTTTTATTACCAAATAACTAGAAGATGTTACTAAACAACCTAAGGTGTGTTGTACTCAAATTTGGTGAAGAAATTCACCCGGATGGAAAAGTTACACTCAGATTACCTTCTTGAGGTCACCCGGAAGCCTCCTTGGAAAAGGAGAGATTCCAAGAGCAAAAAGGTGCAATAGGGTGAGGGGAAATATCAGAAGCACTCCATTTTATATCTTAGAACTTCTATATATATGTGTGTCTAAATTTTTTGTGGAAATTACATCCACTTTATAGCCCAAAGGGGCTCAAGTGCAAAAAGGCATGCAAGGGCATGCATGGCAGGAGGTGCCATTTGTCAAAAAGGAGGCATGCATTGGATGGGGAAGATAATATCCATTATTGGCCTCCATAATGATGTGTGTCATGAGGATTCAGTGTCCTCTACCCCGCATGCTCTGTTTGGCGGGTTAAATGGCAGTTTTTGGGTGCCATTTGGCCTAGATTTGACTTTTTATGGGTCAAACTTGCTCACCGTCCCACCCTGGGATGAGGGCTCACCACCATCCTAGGGTGGGACGATGGGAATATGCCACTATCCTAGGGTGGGACGATGGTGAAATTTGGGCCAAAAATACCCAAAATTGGGTCAGTAGCCTCCAAAAAGCCTTCCGGAGTGGCTAGAGCCACTGTGAGCCTCCTAAGGGCTGCCAAAGGAGCTGAATGATGTCAATTTGATCATGTTTATTGATGCCTAATTGGATTGACCATATTTTAGTGTCTACAAATGTCCATTTTTGGGATGCGATGTGTGTAACACAGTGCTAAGCAAAAATAGATGACTAAAATGTTGAATGATTAAGGTTAATCAATAACCTAACCAACTTTAGATGCCCCAATCATGGAAGAAGCATGTGTTCTTGAATCCTTGTTTCTGACTCAGTAAAGACATTGGTATTGGTTTCTCTTCAGCTTCGAAGTATGCTCAAGGGACTTATAACCCTAGGAGTTAGAGAAAACCAAGTATTTTGGTAACTTTTGAGGTTACCAACAGGCAGGTTAACTTTTGAGGTCATTTGCACTGTTATGTGCTTGGTTTAATTTGTTGCTTGTTTTCTGCCCCAAGCAGGGGCATGATTGTCTTTATTAAATATTCATTGGATGAATGCAATTTGCATGATTTAGTGTTTAATTATTGATTGTGATTATGAATTTTTTAGGTATGACTACCCCCTCAAGATATGAGTAGATGAGGGAATGACCAGTGAGAAAAGCGATGAGTTGCTTGACCCAGATGTCTTTGTTGGGGTTCCTTAGGCTTCTACCCATTGAAAACAAATGGGGCATTCTTGTAAGGATTTTAGTGACTTTTTTGATGTTTCATGGAAGAAAGGAGTTGAGAAACCTCGTTCCCATGGGGCATTCCAGCCACAATGGTCTTCTTAGGGAGTGAAGTAGTAACTTTGAGATGCATATATGAAGAATTTAGTTTAACTTGATCCTGAGTGAATTCCATCATATTTGACTTTTTTTTGGTGGGTTCTTGACCCTTTTCTAGGCTTTTTATGTTGTTTTTTTTGTTTTTTTTATTAATATATATGTATATACATGTGACCAATGGGATTATTGGATTCCATTGGGGAAGTTTGAGTGACCAAAAGGTTTATGGATACCTTTGGAGGATTTTTGGATGACCAAAGGGCTTATAGATGCCTTTGGGTCTTTTTGGGAGTGACCAAAGGGTTTACAGATACCTTTGGGGTTTTTTGGGGTGACCAAATGGTTTATGAATACCTTTGGGGCTTTTTGGGGTGACCAAAGGTTTTATCGATACCTTTGGGACTTTTTTTGAAATTGATTGCTTAACTGTTTTAAACGGTGATTAGGGGAGGTATGGTACCAATAATGCCCCAGTTGATGCTTGAAACTGTTTGTGTGATTTGCAATTGTGTAATTTGATCTATGATATGATGATGGATGTCTATCATGTATGTATATGTTGTAATGTGATTTGATTTGATTTTTTACATGCATGGATGTATGATGAGATGGATGATTGATTGATCTAGATGATGAAATGTGTATACTATATGACATACTATGCTAGCACCATAGACTGTATAAAATTCATCAATTCATGTGAAATGTTGTCATGAGACTATATAATGGATTTGTGAATAATGTAATTAAAATGAATGTGGTGAAGTGATATGATGTTTAGAAGATGTTCAGGAGGTTTCCTCGAAATTCAAACACTCTAGTCAACTTATCAAAAGTTGTATACTAACTGTGCAAGATTTTTTGACAACGTATGAATCTGCTAGGACGACCAAGGTACTTCATATCCTTGTGTGTACAAGTGAGTTCATTCCTGTGAGATGCATAAGGACTACCAGTGCCAATTAGGCTCTCAACCAAACCTGTACTAAGGATCACTAAAAAAATACCACCATCGTAGGTTTTGTACTAAGTATGACTAGACCACTAGGCAATCTATGTTACCAAATCTAGCTCATCCACATGCAAACATTGGTCTACACATACGCACGAAAGCTAACGTGATCGACATATTGTCATGTGTGAGGCTACCACCATTGACGGATAGGCTATCCACCAAACCCATAATGAGGATCACCTAAATGGTTTTCCAAATGTTGAGAGTTCCAGGGATTCAAGCTCAGGTGTCTTTTGGTTATTCAATTGATTGGGATTACTTGCTCTCATATATAGTGATGAAAATAATTGTTTATGTTTCTCTTTTTAGTGACTATAATCACTTTTTATTTTGAGTTTTTTTCTTTTTTCTCTTGAGAAATGGGTTTGAGTAGTGGTGATAACCACTGTTATTTTTTATTGTTTCTTTTTGAGGATTTTGATTTCAAAGTTAAACTTGTGGGATTTTTGGCTTATGGATGGCATTGATACTTTAGGCCTTGGGGATGACTACCCATCCTTCACAGGGATGTGTAGTACAAATTCTTACAAATTTAGGGATCAAAGGTGTTTGGAAATATTTATGGGAAGCTTTTGGGATTTTTCTTTGGAATGGTGTTGATATTTTAGGCCTTAGGGATGACTACCCATCCTTCACAGGGACGTGTAGTACGAATCCTTACAACTGTAGGGATCAAAGGTGTTTGGAAATGTTTATGGGAAGCTTTTGGGATTTTGCTTTGGAATGGTGTTGATATTTTAGGCCTTGGGGATGACTACCCATCCTTCATAGGGATGTGTAGTACAAATACTTAGGACTTTAGGGATCAAGGGTGTTTGGAAATTTTAATAGTGATGAAAACCATTGTTTATTTTAGGGAATTGGGTGGGGAAGAGCTTGTCCTTTTGCCAATTCTTAGCATTCTTGAACCATTCGCACAGGGGGATGAGTAGGATAAAATTTTTGCTCAAGGTACCCTAGACCACTTTGTGGGTTTCATATTTCCTTTCATAAACTTGGATTTATTAGTGTGAAATGTGTTGGGATTTGATGTATACGAGGCATGATCTCAGCAAGACTCTACCTCCTAAAAATATCACTAGCCTTCTACAAAATCTAAGAAGAAACTAGATATGGCTAAGTGACCGAAAACCTTAATGACATTCTAAAAAAAAATGACTAAGTGGAGGGAATGGACACGACCATGGAAATGTATGAAATGTAGATGGAAATGATAAGTAACTATGGAATGAGATGAGTGATAACCTTGACACCATTGATTGTGCATTATACTTAGTGTACTATTTTAATGCTAGACATGTATGAGCCACTTTAAAAATGCAAAGTGCCAATGATGATTATGCCAAATGCAAATGATAATGCAATGGTATGCAACTTGATGGGAACACAATATTTTTTTGAAATTTTGATGATGTTTTTTTTCTCTTTTTGAAATTTTTATTGATATATATGTATGAAAGTGCAATGCGATGCAATATTTTTGTATTTTGATGTTTTGATGATGTTTTTGAATTTTTGATTGATATGTATATACATGTGACCAACGGGCTTATTTGGGGGCCATTGGGGAATTTAGGTTTGACCTAGATGATCGTAGGTAGCCTAGGAGCATTTTTACTTGACCTAGATGGTGAAAACCCGCTAGGAGCCTTTTGGGTGACCTAGGCATTCAGTGACACTTAGAAAGTGTCTACGACTGCCTAGGGGCATTTGGTTGTGACCAAAGGGCTTAGGGATGCCTTTGGGGATTTTAGGGTTGACCTAGATGATCATAGATAGTCTAGGAGCATTTTTACTTGACCTAGATGGTGAAAACCTGCTAGGAGCCTTTTGGGTGACCTAGGCATTCAACAACACTTAAAAAGTGTCTACGACTACCTAGGGGTATTTGGTTGTGACCAAAGGGCTTATGGATGCCTTTTTAGTTGACCTAGAATTAATTACCTAATGTTAAAGCTTATGGATGCCTTTGGGGCTTTTAGGGTTTGACCTAGATGATCATAGATAGTCCAGAGCATTTTTATTGACCTAGATGGTGAGAACCCTAGCCTTTTACCTAGTGGGCTAAAATTCTATGATTCCTAGGTTTGCTATACCAAACTTATATCCTGTGTTTTTGGTTGCCTAGATTCTGTACCAGGAGTTTTTACTTGACCTAGATGGTGAGAACTCTAGACCTTTTTTCTTTCATTTTTTTTTCTTTTTTTTTTTTTCTTCTAGGAGCCTTTTGGGGTCACCTAGACAGTCATAGACCACCTAGGGATGTTATGGGTTGACCAAGTGGTATGTTTTTTTTCCTTTGTGATCTTTTTTGGGGTCCTAGATAGTTATAGACCGCTAGGGTGCTATGGGTTGACCAAGTGGTATGTAGATACCCTTGGAGCCTTTTGGGTCACCTAGATAGTTATAGACCACCTAGGGGTGCTATGGGTTGACCAAGTGGTATGTAGATACCCTTGGAGCCTTTTGGGGTCACCTAGATAGTTATAGACCACCTAGGGGTGCTATGGGTTGACCAAGTGGTATGTAGATACCCTTGGAGCCTTTTGGGGTCACCTAGATAGTTATAGACCACCTAGGGGTGCTATGGGTTGACCAAGTGGTATGTAGATACCCTTGGAGCCTTTTGGGGTCACCTAGACAGTTATAGACCACCTAGGGGTGCTATGGGTTGACCAAGTGGTATGTAGATACCCTTGGAGCCTTTTGGGGTCACCTAGACAGTTATAGACCGCCTAGGGGTGCTATGGGTTGACCAAGCGGTATGTAGATACCCTTGGAGCCTTTTGTAACTTTTCTTACTTTGTGTTCTTAGGAGGAAGGTGCAATACCTTGTATACCCCTAGCATTTGTGGTGATCAAAGGAAGCGAGGAAGGTGTGATACCTTTAGAATCCCCAGTTTGCTTCATTGCTTGTGATGTAAATAGTGGGGAAGGTGTTACACCTTGGATACCCCCAGTATGTACTATGATTGGTGTAATGTTATTGTCTTGGCTAGAAGGAGCAATAGAAATTGACCCCCCTCCCCCGATTGTGCTAGGGGATTTTGGGTAATGCCCATGTTTTGATGGGGTGAAATGAGTTCTCCACTCATGGATAAAGCTCCCTCATCAATGAGATCTTGGACCTGAGGATCATTCCTATCGATTATATCCTGTACTAGGTGTTTGAACATGAAGCACCTATGGATGTCATGCCCATGTTGCCTATGGTACTTGCAATATAGGTCTTTGCGATATGTTTTGGGCTTTGGTGTGTTTCGATTGATAGGTCGACACTCAGGTAGGTTGATCACATTAGCTACTAAGAGGTGCTCAAACAAAGAGTCCATGGACTCGACAATGGACGTAAATTGTTGCTTAGGGTGACGCTGCCGGTTTAGCCCTTGATTTGTTTGAGACTTAATATTGGATTGCATAGGAGTTGGTTGGTCCAGATACTCAAGGGGTTGAGATTTAAGATTACTCAACTGTACCTCAATGCTTGTGAGTTGACTCAAGATCTATTGTAAATCATTGTGTTATTGATTCATGTGTAACTCCACATTGGCTAGCCTATCCAAGATATGTTGTGGAACTGGCAGGGGCGATGACTGGATGACTATTGAAGAACCTGGATGGCAACTGATAGTTGGTGGAGGTGAACTAGGTGTGGGAGCTGGGAGATAGTTGATCGAGGGTGGATAATAAGTCCCTAATGTTTGAGCAGATGTGGATGCTTCATGATGATTGGAGCTAGTGATTATATCCACATGTTCTTGTTCTTGATTTGGCTCATGCTCATGTTCCAACTCAGAGTTTTCAACTATGGTAGTTGGGTTACCCCCACTTTGGTCTAGGGGGTACATCGGCTCTTGATATTGTGGAGATGTTGAGTGAGATGGAGTAGGTGTGACCGAATCCATCAATGGTATCTCCTATGGTGTGGATGGGATTTTGGGTGGAGTCGCAAGTTGCATAGATGGATTCAGAGGACTTTGGTTCTCTATCATCACATTGATCATTCCCACAAACTCATGAGAAGATGCATTTGCATTTGAACAAGTTATGGCTGCCTCATCAATGTGTCCAAGATGATCTGCTTGGCCTCCATGTTTGGAGGGTGCATCAGGAATGCTATCAATGGGTGGAAACTTGGTAGGGGGACTACCTAGATTTTTTATCGACTCGATGATAGGTGTGAATGCAACATTGGGTACTATGCACTCATCGAGTTCTAGGTAGGTCAATTGAATTGTGTCCTCAACTATGGTGGGTGAATATGGTACGATATGATTTGATTCATCCATATCAACAGGGGGTTCTTCCTCATTTTTGGTAGGAGTGATAAGATCTTCTATAGGTGTATTGATGATAGCTATGGGAGCTTCTACAGTTGGCTCTTCTGATCCTTCCTTGCTTGAAAATATAGAGGATGGTACTAGCGGTGGTGGTGAAGGTAACTTCATGACTAACCGTGGGGTTGAATCTAGACTCTGAATAAGGTCATTGGGTTTAGTATCCAAATGCTTGGGTGACACTATAGGCCTTTGTGGATGATCCACCTACTTATAATACTTGAAGGGGTCTGGGTCAACATTGATCACATGTACCTTACCTTCATCAATGTATTTAATGCATTGATGCACTATAGATGGAACACATTCCATATCTCTTATCCATGGTCTTCCAAGCAGTATGTTGTACTGTCTTTCACCCTCCAAGATGTAGAACAATGTAGGCATAGTATTTTGTCCAACTTCAACAAGTAGGATTATTGTACCCATAGTGGAGGATAAAGCATCATTAAATGCTTGTAATGTGAACTTGGAAGGTGCAATGCATGAGGATGGAAGGTTGAGATGCTTTAGTGAAGTTGTGGTAATAATGTTTATCGAGGAACCTGTGTCAACCAATACTCGCTTATAGGGGAGCCTATTGATACTCGCGATGATATGCAAAGCAGGATCTGGTGAATTGGTAGGCACAGGTTTGACCTCATGATTTTGAAAGGATATAGCAGGCTTCTTGTACATTTGTATGTATTCCATAAAGTTGGTGAAAGCATCAGAGTCATGATGTTGTACCTCAATGGAATCCAAGACCCTCATGAAAGGTTCCCAATATTTGGAGGACTGTAGTAGAAGCTCGCTCATGGTCACTTTTGTTGATGGTGCATGCGAACTTCGCATAGGCCTACTCTGGGTTGCTAACACTTGTTGGATGGGAGTTCTAGGTGGTGAAGACCACGATGTAGAGGGAGTGTAGACCTCCCTGCTAGGCCCTTTGGAAGGCTGATTATATCTAGTTTGTGATTGGAATCGATGTTGGCTAACCGAATAATCCACTTGATCATGTGGGTAACCCATTGATGTTCTCTTGGTAGAGGTACTTTGGTGGTCGGGTCTTCTATGTGAGGAGTGGACCTCACGATGACTTTCAGGGTGTCGTGCAGGGATGATGAGATCCTCAGGAGAATAGTGAAGGTGACTACTATCAGGGCTCCATGTAGGAGTGAGGAGATCCTCATACCTATAATGATGGTGCTCAGGGCCTCTCCTAAAGTTTTCTACTTCACTAGCTCGTGATCGAGCTCGGCCATGCATAGTTGTCATAATGTGTTGACTAGGCAAACCTTGAAGGAAACCCACACTAAAGAAAATTTTGACTCCCAAAAAAGGCTATAAGTGTTATATATCAAAATGATCAGTGCGACGAGCTGATCATAATGGGCTAGGTCTCCAAAATTTGATTTTTGGGTCAAAAATTTGTATTTTTGGAATATTTGGCTAACCGGGGCCTATGGGGAAATGCCCACTTTTAGGATTTTTGGGGAAATTTTGAACCGTGAAGAGTTAGGACTCAAAATTTCTAGGAGAGGTGCCCTAGGGGCTAACTAAGACAAAAAAATAAATTTGGCACTTTTTGGAGTTGTCTAGCCCACTCTATGACTATTTTAGTGCAGTTTTTCGCTATTTTCGGGGTCGAAAATAGAGTAAAAATAAAACCAAAATAACTTTTTCGTTATAGCTCCATTTTGCACGATTCTTGAAGCATTGGATGCAGAATCAAAAAGTAGATTTTTTTTTAAACCCTATTTTTTGAAAAATTAGGGTTAGGGTTTTGTCCCAAATAACAAAGAAACACACAAATCATACAATATGATTATCTTTTTACTGATTAAATGTGTGCCCTAAACTAGTTGATTTGTTGTTGTTCTTTTCTCTCCTTTTGTGGAATTAGAATGAGGGAACTCAACCAAAGTGGTGACTAGGGACACTAGTGCCAAACATGATTTCTCAAAAGAGTCTAGGGTACACCGCTTAAATCCCAGTGGGGGGTTCGCCTAGCTCTTCCACTCTAAAACAATATTTCCAATAGTGGGAGGTAGTTTGAACATTAGTGACCTATTCCATCTTGAGAGAGTGCCCTATTCTATCTAAGACATATAAAGGGCAAGCTGGTGGAAGGAGGTGAAATCCAACATCACCAGTCTGAATTGGGGGTTGGTGATGAAATCCAACCTTACCAATGTTATAGTGGAACGTGCAAGTGTGTGTGGTTCCTTTTAAGCTCAAAAAAAACAAAAAAGCATTCAATGATAATTCACTAAATGCATGCAATAGGTGTGTTTTAATTTCAAAATATAGGATAAAAGGAACCTACAAATGTCACTTATAGATGCAAGCCCTAAATGCTAGCTTACCCATTGGGTAAGCCACAAGCAATCAAGCCACAAAGATGCATTGCTACTTTAGATTTCTTTTGATTTTTCTTCTTCCTTTTGCTATGTGATGTTATAAGAAAAGCAAAAAGTGACATTTAACCTTTCTATGCAAGCAAGTGAAGCAAGAAAACTAATTTTGACAGTCTCTAAAAATATAGCAGAAAATCAGAGGGTTTAGGCACTTACCTTGTCCATTTTGAGCTCTCCAAATTCTGAAATTTTGGGCAGAAATCTCTCTGTTTCACCACCGCTCCAGGGTGGGGCGAGTAGAAGCCTCACCACCATCCCAAGGTGGGATGATGAAGCCACCATCCCAGGGTGTGCCAGATAAAGCCTCTACCACCATTCCAGGGTGGGGAGGGGAGCACATGCAACACAAAAAAGGCAAAAATGCAAGAAAGAGGTCAAATTTTCATCCAAATCAAAAGGGAAAAGGGTCCCATAATTATCACCATTGAAGTAGGAAAAAATAGTGCACAAAATTATGTGAAAAAATATGTGTATCTACCCCATATCGCTCGTGAGCATCAAGAAGGAAGCATGCACGTAAAAAGGAAATAATACCAAACAAAAGGAAATGAATCAAAGAAAGTCTCTTCTAATTAATTTGTTGGATCACCCTTAAGGGCTCAAAATTTTATACAATTGTTACAATATTGGGTGCCCAAAGACCAAGTCTTTCACCGAATCTGGGTGCACATCCAATGTTTCTCCGCGTACCCACAATCGAGGTGGGTGAGCCAATGGCACCACTTCTTGTATATAGGTTCTATGATGTCTGATATTGCTTCCCAAATCCTTCTGAGGACCTGCACATGCACACAAGGAAGCAAAAAGGGGTCAAATAGCAAGGGTGTATGGTGAAAACATGCAATCCCCATAGGGGCAAAATGGCATATAAATTAAAAATGTATCAAAAGATGTCCAAATGACTTGAAAATTTTTAGATATGTTAAAGAGGATTTTTTGGGAGGATATCACCAAAAATATATCAGAAATTGCATCCGTAGACCCCTCGATTTTGCGCCACTCGCCTGCAACCTGCGAAAGAGAAGACAACAAAATATCAAACCTGAATTTATCCAAAACTCATGAAATTTGGTCAGTATGCATAAATTGACATTTTAAGACAACCCATATGATTATATTTTCAAATTGGATCCCGGATCCACCTGCATCAAACTGGGGTGCCCGGATGGGCCCTACGAGCCTACAGAAACTTAAAAATGCTATAACTCTTTCATTTTAACTCCAAATCACTTGAAATTTTAAATGTAGCATAATGATAAAATATAGAAAATTACTAATTAAAAATAGTAATGAAATTGTTTAAGAATTTACCCTCATCCCGGGGGGGCGATGGTGATTGCAACTATTTGGGGGGCACCCTAGGAGGGGATACCCACCAAATACGACCAATTTTTGTTACCAAATCACTATAAGATGTTCCTAAATAACCTAAGGTGTGTTTTCCTCTAATTTTGTGAAGAAATTCACCCGGATGGAAAAGTTACGCTCGGATTACCTTCTTGAGGTCACTTGGAAGCCTCCTTGGCAAAAGGAGAGATTTCGAGGGAAAAAAGGTACAATAAGGTGAGGGGAAATCTCGGAAGCACTCCATTGCATATCCTAGAACTCCTCTCTATATGTGTGTCTAAATTTTATGTGGAAATTACATCCACTTTATAGCCCAAAGGGGCTCAAGTGCAAAAAGGCATGCATGGCAGGAGGTGCCATTTGTCAAAAAGGAGGCATGCATTGGATGGGGAAGAGAATATCCATTATTGGCCTCCATAATGATGTGTGTCATGAGGATTCAGTGTCCTCTACCCCGCATGCTCTATTTGGTAGGTTAAATGGTAGTTTATGGGTACCATTTGGCCCAAATTTGACTTTTTATGGGTCAAACTTGCTCATCGTCCCACCCTGGGATGAGGGCTCACCACCCTCCCAGGGTGGGACGATGGTGAAATTTGGGCCAAAACTACCCAAAATTGGGTCAGTAGCCTCCAAAAATCCTTCCGGAGTGGCTAGAGCCACTGTGAGCCTCCTGAGGGCTGCCAAAGGAGTTGAATGATGTCAATTTGATCATGTTTATTGATGCCTAATTGGATTGACCATATTTTAGTGTCTACACACTTCTCAATTAACATCAAGAAGAATATAACATTTTTAGATGTGTATGCCTTATGATAAGTTGACGATGAACCCATCATCGATTTTGTATCTATATGGATAGCGATCATCCATGACATTACCCATATCCTCCATACCATAGAGCTAGTGATACTCTTTTCCAATAGTTGCCACAAACACATATCTGCCTCTCTATAGGTTCACCAAAGCCACACCTTCGAGGAAGCCATTTCATAAGAAAAGGTTATCGAATACATTAAAGTCCAATCTATCAAAATTAAGTTACGATCAAAGCCTAACTATAATTCCAACTTCTATTTTAGTAGGAACACACCCAACCAACCATATCCTTGACCTCCACAAACCAATCAAGTGGCAGCTACTACCTTAACATGAAAACCAAGCCCACCACCTTATGTTCCACACCTACAAGTATTCCAAACCAATGCACCTCCCCACCTAGGCCTCAAAAGTCCCATGGAATGCACCTGCAGGGTCCATAATGCAACCTTACACCACTGTTCAAACCCTTACCAACCCTCTTTCATAGGTTACAAGATGGTGGACATCTACTTCTACCCAAAATATGACCAATAGATCTAAATATACCTAAGCCTCATGGATACAATGAGTAACTCTATTTCCCATACCATAGACAGCATGACCATGACATTGAGTCATGTTGCTCCTTCTGTGCGCAAGTGTAGGACCTAATCGACAGGGGTACCATTCAGGTATCAAGCCCTTTGGCCCCATAAAATCAAAATCTAGGGATCTTCAAGAATCCTTTGTTGGACCATAGAGGAACCAATCCCCAAAGACCTCCAACCAATCTTCTAGGACCACCTTGCCAAGTGAACAGTGTCCAACATGATCCTCCATCACATGGCATAGTAGGTATGATAAACCTTATGATGCGGAACCAATGATACCCGTTGTGCCAAACCACACCTATTGTCTCTCCACCTACCCAATTTACATTGCCACAGGTTTCCCAAACTCCTAGCGCTATACCACCTCCACCCCAAAATATAATTACCATCCATGGTAGCCTCACCCATCAATTACATAATGCCCCCATGTGATTATCCATTTTTGACCTCTTACAAAAATTTCAACCTCATCGAAAAACATAGAATGATATTTAATGGTCTATATATTTAGAAACACGTGATACAAATGCATTTGTAAGCTTTATAGGAAACATCCCACATTACCTCCAACTATACATTAGTTTCCATGACCATGAGATAACATAACTTATAGGAGAAGGAGCATATCCCACTCTCTACATACAAGCCAATATAAATGACATCACCTACAAGAAGGTCCTTGTTGACATAGGCTCATCCATTAGTATCATATCTATGGCAGCCCTACACCATTTACATATATCATCAGCCCATTTTGCCATACCTTCCATTGATATACAAGCATTCAATAGTTCTATGAGACCTACCGTAGGAACCATAGTCTTGCCCATATAAGTAGGTATTCACACCATTTCCATCCTATTCCATATTATCCAAGGTGAGGTGCAATACAACATCCTCCTTGGTTGCCTATGGATCAGGGATATGCAATGTATCCCTTCCATGCTACACCATTACCTCAAATACGTCCACAAAATACTTATCCAGTGCATCTTATTTGATGGATATCACTTTAAGTTTTGCAATATTGCAAACCTCCCAAATGTGCCTTCCTTCTCATCCACATAGTTATTCCCTATTTCTTCTCATTAGTCAATTGGAGCATCGACATCTACTCCTACATCTACCTTGTTACCCCAATCCTCACCAAGGATAGCACCTAATCCCACTACCATACCATTCTCACCTCATATATTATGACCACCACCACCATCCCTACCTTCATCCTCTACCAAATCACCTTCAATACCACCATCACCATCACCATCCATATCATGCCCTATCACTTCATCCCAATCATCCTCCTCAATGGAAGCACCTATCCTCCCTACACTGTGCACACCTCCTCTTCCTTTTTGTCCATGGCCTAGGTCATTCACTTTTCCATGTCATCCAGTATCGACTTTGTCATATTCATAATTCCCATAGGCCAATCATCCCATGCCAACTACCACAACTGAATGTCATGAGTGGGAGCAATGAGTATCTCGCTTAGATGACCAAATACTACATCCTTCTACTGCTACCATTAGTGAATCTCAAATCTCACCTTCATCATCTAATTTTGATTTACCACCACATTCACTAGAACACACGACACCATACATTTCTATTTTTATGATAAACTCAGACCCATGTGTATCGCTCCAAATTTTTTGCATCCTTACCTTCAGGCTATAGGATCCACGCCCGAAAGGGGAATGCGAGAAGGATGGGACAATACCTCGGACTGAGAGGCCCTTTGAAGGTCACGCCTCTCGGGGGAGGGGTATAAGGGTGAATTTTTGATGGATGGTGGGTTCACCAGGAAACTTTTGAGTGGCAGTTTCCATGCCTAGGTTGAGAATGGTTTTGATGTGTTCATTTTGTGCTTTAATCATTCATATCCTAGGTTTGGCCAAGATGAATCTAAGCTATTCTATATGCCAATGCTGATTTATATGAATACAAAGAACATAAATAAGTGCTAAACATAGAAAATATGCTAAATGAGATAGAATATACCTGATTTCGGATGTCTGATGCAGATTCTAAGTTTTGTAGAAGTCCAAATCATCTCAAATCATACGTAATCATCTGAAATGTCACAGAATCATCTCAGATCTCAGTCGGTCATCTGAGATCAGACGAGATCATCGTCGATCTGATGAATTCATCAGACGAATTCGTCAAAAACCTGCAGTCACAGAGACAGATACCAAAAACCAAAAATACAACCGTAAAAGCAAGGGGAAATGATAGAAATGACAGTAAATTTTCCTAAATGACAGATCCAGATAACGATTAAAGGAAAATGCGTTACTTTAATAATTTATTTTAACTTTAGCATGCATCTATACTAAATGAGGTGAACTCCAGGATGCAGGAATAAAATAAACCAAGCTAATGCATAAGAAAATGAAGAGAAAAGATAAGAAAATGCAAACTTCGGGCTCTGATTGCCCCCAATCTAGACTGCAGTTGAGATCACCTTAAATCATACGAGATCATCGTCGATCTACGACAGGATCATCTGGAATCGTCTGCGACGATCTGAGCTTGCTCCGGCTAAAAAATAGTAGAATTCCTACAAGAAAACTTGAAATACGCAATGCAAACGAAAGTATGAAGGTGTTCTAATGCACGAAAAGTTAAGGTTGCAGGGAAATCAGTCAACCAGGGGGTTCAGGGGGATAAACTAAGAAAATCCCAGTTTATATAGGATTAGGGAGAGGTTAGGAGGTTGGAGATCATCCCAATTTGGGAGATCTCCAATGGGGGAGACTCTAACTGCGTAGACACGCTTTCTGCCCAAGTTAGAGAAGTTGTTGAAACAGAAGCTAATTATGAAAATTTGGTTTTGGGACGAAATCGTCTGGACGTTCTGTTCCAGACGAATTCGTCAGATCTGGGATGATTTCGTCTGATCGACGATGATATCGTCCAACGGTCAAAACAAATCCTAAAAATGGTGCGAAAAACAAGGGGAGCGGGTAACGGGCGGTTTTGGGTTAAAATTCAAATTTTTATCTTTTTACTAAGGTTTAACTGTGCCAATTTTAGGGTGCTACATTTTGCCCCCTCTTTAGCGAATTTTCCAAAGAAAATGCGTTAAAGACGAGTTCTTCCCGTTTTACGAGAAAGCAAAATTTTACTCAATTTTTTAGACGACGATTCTTGGTCGAATCGTACGACTGTTTACTATGGTGCCCCCTCCGTGGTTTTACCCAAATCGAACGTTTGAGGTAAAAGCACGAAAAAGCAAAAACTAAAAAAGTTTTTGTTTTTAAATAAAATTAAGAAAAATAGGGAAAACCCTAATTCATTGTTTACTGTTCATTTTTACTGTTGGAGAGCTCTGCAGACAAAAAATGGTTGAGACAGCACACAGATCGATAGAGGTCTGGCACGGGCTACGGGTAAGGATCTAATCCTAGTAAATTATGTTTGAATTTGTTTTGTGCAAATTTTTGTTTTAAATTTTGACTGTTTGGGGCATCGCGGCCATTTTTAGGCCGTCGACGTCGTCGGGACGAAATCGTCCCCATTTCGTCGAAATCGTCCCTAGATCGTCGATTTCGTCTGAGGGCGAAATCGGTGAACTAGGGGCGATCCCGTCCAACAAGGGGCGATCCCCAAGTTGCGAAATAGGAGACGATTTCATCCTACAGAGGATGATTTTACCCAATTTGGGATGATTTCATCCAATGGTGGACGATATCATCATTTGATGAAATTAAGCTTGTTTGAATTGCATTTATTTGACTTTAATAATTGGTTTATTAATGAATTTTATTGTTTTATTGTTTGTTTTGCAGAGGGGATTACTAAAGAGTCGGGAGTGGAAATACGGGGGGCTGAGAGATGACGTGGCCACGCTCGACCAGGCGGAGCGAGACCGACTAGCAGAGGTCGGACTACAGCATGTGGCAGAGATGCCACAAGTACCAACAGACATGGGGCTACTGACAGCCCTAGCAGAGAGATGGTATTCGGGGTCATCCTACTTCTGGTTACCGATAGGGGAGATGGCTCCCACACTAGAGGATGTATGGAGGATCTTGAGGATCCCCATACAGGGATGGCTGATGACTCCTACGGCCAATCAGGGCCAAGCGATGATGAGACTGAGCGGAGACCCGAGCTTCACCCTGGAGAAGGGCAGAGTGAACATCGAGTCTCTGAGGCAGATGCCTGGGGCATCTAGGTTGACTCGGGTTTTGGTCGGGATAGTAGGTGGCTTACTGTTGTGCCACCAGAGTGGGTGCAGATTACCCTGGCTCCTATCCGATGTGGTCTACGACATGAGAGACCACGGGTACAGGTTTGCATGGGGCAGCTTTGTATTATGCCGCTTGTATAGGATCCTACATGGGGTCGTATACAAGGGAGGCCGATGTCTGGTTTTGACATCGCTACTGTAGGTTTGGTGCTGGGAGCACATCATGGTGCGAAGGCCGGTAGGACTCCCACTGATAGGGGTTGACCGAGAGAGGCCCCGGGTTTTCTATTGGTGGCTACAGAGAGGGTCACAGTGGCGGATAGATCTGTCGATGTCACGGAGGTTGCTAGACGACCTCATCCCAGACCAGATCACCTGGAGGCCATGGAGAGAGCACCCAGGGTGGGCAGAGGATGGGCAGGAGCTGGCTCGCATCAGGCGAGTCTGCTGGTGAGGATGGAGTGGGGAGAGGTAGAGCTCCACCGCTACGACCGAGTTCTATGATAGTTTGGTCTTCAGCAAGGGATCCCTTCTCTCAGGGATTATGAGTACTCCCAGACTGTTTGGGATAGTACTACACTAAGCGGGGCTCCGGATATGCAGCGATTCTAGAGCCAGGACATGGATGATGCCCCCATCCAGCCAGTGGATGGAGATGATGTTGGGGTCACTGACGGATATGATGCCTGGTACATAGGCATCCGCCCTCCTCGGATGATGAGGGCATAGGGTCCGATGCATGCGATTGTGCGATGGATGGGGAGGTGGCACCAGGTTGCTATTGAGGCAGCGTGGGGTCACGACGGGAGAGAGCAGCGATGGTCTCCATAGGAGAGATGCCAGAGGATGCCACAAGCTCCGTAGAGACCACAGCGGATAGGGAGGAGGGAGGAGGGATTCCCTTCTCAGTAGGGGGAGAGGCCACCATCGCCCGATAAGGGCAAGGGTGTCGAGGTAGGGGAGAGTAGCGAGACGATGGCTCTCCGGGCTGAGGTTGCCCGCCTTCGGGCTCAGGTGTAGACTTTACAGGATGAGGCTACATGGCTCAGGGCTCAGAGCGGAGGGGCGAGCATGCAGGAGTTGGCACGGTCTATGGCTCAGACTACGTTCTATCAGGGAGTATACTACCAGCTGGTTCCAGAGGGCCAGAGGTTGCAGCTGCCAGTCGGCATTGCAGAGCCGATCAGGGTGGGATCATCGAGGACGTCCTCATGATCGACGATGAGGACCCGAGACACTACCTGGACCTCTATGGGACCACCTCCTCCATGTCAGGGTGGGGGAGGAGATGAGGCGGAGAGCTCGAGGGCTTCTCGAGGCTAGCCGCTCACTGCACAGAGATTGTATATATTATTATTATTTTTTTGAGGGGATTGAGTATGCCAGGGTATTGATTGTGGCATACCAATCCAGATGATGTACATAATTTATTGATATATATAGATCATCTTTTTGATGATATGACTTGTGTATATGTTGTATGATGCTTTAATTTTGGATTTGTTGATTGATTATTCATGTAATTATGTCGTTTTGAAATAAATTATAATTTTTATGTCATGGCATAAAATTTAAATGAAATAATCTGATGTAAACAAATTGGTTGTTTTGGTGGTGTGTTTTGATGAAAAATAAAAAGGGACTTCTAACAATAATTTCAAAGGACATTGTCGTTGTTATAGACCATTTCATGGAGTCGCCGCTCGCTAGGTCGTCAAGCTAATCCCAAGTATAGAAATATTGTTAAAAGTAAAAGAGTGCTTAAGAGACTGTCTTAAGACTTTGTGTTGTGATGATGAAAAATGATGATGGTGATGATTTGTTTTCAGATTTTCATAAAAATATTATGCATGAGATATTAAAAGAAATATGAGTTTTTTTGCTAGGCATAAATTCCTAAGTGTGATAAATTTTTTGAATAATTCGCTAGGAATTATACCATCATTGCAAAATTGAATGTTGACATAATGAAATGAAATAGAAAAATTTGCGTTCTTTTGAAAGCACAATTGTGTAACATAATGATGTAAGCCATAAGTTTTTATGAATTAAAAATGGATGGGAAAATAAAATTAGAACAATGGTTTGCGCTAGGCATAGAATTATAGGTATAGACTTATACCATCATCGCGAAATCCAAAGAAGGAAATTGATATTTTAGTTTTATTGCATGATTGATTTTTTATTTTTGAGATAAACAGAAAAGAATAATATAGAAACATGACTTTATTTACTAGGTTTTTGAAGATGTTTGCGAAAAGAAAAAAAAAATTGGATTTGTGGAAAGAAATATATTTAACTGTTTTGATGCTAAGCAAATGTTCTTAAATAAGAAGATGAAATGGTTCTAAAAGAATTGCAGAGATATTTTAAATTATCTTAAAGACAAAATGTAGATTTATAAGGAACCCTCATGTGCAAATGTGAGTTCATTCCTGATCTTGATTTATCATAATGATACAAAATCTCTCAAATACAAATGTGTGTGCAATTGTATTGTTCATTCACCAATTTTGAGCAAGATAATTTGATACAAGTAATTTGAATTAACCAACTGAGTGTTCGTTGACCATGATTTATATGCAAGTAACCGTACCAGACTACTATGTAAGTTAGGTCATCAAGAGCTAGCTAATCCATAAGCCGACATAGGTCTGTACAAAAGAAGGTCGCTAATGTGACAGACATATCACCACGCTAGGGATTACCCAAGGCCAAGCGGGTTGGGCACAAACCACCTGTTATGGGGCTTACCTCACAGTTTTCGAATAATTGAGAATTCCAGGGATTCAAGCTCATTCACCCTTCTTTTCTTTTCAAGGGGTAGGGAAAAGGATTTTATTGCTCTTTGCTTTTGCTTTTTCTTTTCTTTTTTTTTTTTTTGGATTTTTGCGTGAAACTGAGATAATGCTGAAATATTGCTGCGATGGTACAAAATGATATTTTTCTTTTTCTCATTTTCTTTGACTTTTCTTTTTCTTCCTATGCTAGGGATACTTGCTCGGATTGGCTGTAGAGCAAGGGATTTTTATTCTGGGTAGGGGTGAGCTTGTCCTTTTGTCAATTCTCAAAGATTCTAGACCATGTGCATGATAGGATAGCAGGGGAAACTTTTCGCTCAAGAAACCATTTCTACTATGTAGCATCATATCAAATTTGCAATGAAATCATTTTAATGTGAAGAGATATACTTGGTTCAAGTAAATAACAAGATCAGTTCTCTATGCTCAAAAACTTTATTTAATTCAACTGTGGACTTTGATATAAGAGAGATTAATAATCATACCAAATAAAATCAAGATATTTATTCATGTGAGTGTGAAAGTGCGGGATTCCAAATAAATGCTAATTTTATCCAAAATAATTGAAAATATAACTGCAATACTTCAAGAATTGACAGGTACGAAAATAAAAGATGTTTTTGAAGATTTTGATGATTTTAAAGTTTTATATGTTGATTTTAATTTATGAATGGAAAGAATAAATACTATTACTATTTTTTTTTTGAAATTTTTATATGGATGACGAAAATGAAACAATATGCAAAATAACAATATATACAAATGATGAAATGACCAAATGTTATGCATAATAGCGCTTAAGATGCATAATGTTCATAGGTTCTTTAAGATCTTTACCATCTAAGGTAGCTAATCGGTATGCTCCCGAGCCAAATTTAGCAGTGATGATATACGGGCCAAGCCAGTTAGGTTCAAATTTACCTTTAAGATCTTTAGTTGCATTAGTATTTTTTTTATTTTCTTTCAAGACAAGGTCGCCGATCTCAAAGGATCGATGATGAACTTTCTTGAGGTATGCTCGCTTGAGCTTGTTTTGGTAGGCACGAAGATGCTCCAAAGCATTGATGCGCTTCTCATCTAGGAGTTCCAGCTGACTAAGTCTACCAGCATGATATTCATCTCCTACTTCAGTATCTTGAAGTAGCAGAGCCAAAGAAGGAACTTCTAATTCAAAGGGAAAAACTGCTTCAGCGCCATAGACCAAAACAAAAGGTGAAGTGCCCGTGGGAGTGCGAACACTAGTTCGATAAGCCCACAAAGCAGGATATAATTGGATGTGCCAATCTCGGCCAGATTTATTGACCAGTATTTTGAGGATTTTGATTAATGTTTTATTAGATGCTTCTGCTTGGCCATTACCCTGAGGATAATAGGGAGTGGACCAACGATGTTGAATTTTATATTTTTGACATAATTTCTTGACATCTTTATTTTTGAAACAAGTTCCATTATCTGAGATGAGATTTGCAGGAATTTCGAACCTACAAATAATTTGATTAAAAATAAACTTAGAAACTTGGGTTCCAGTGCAAGAAGCTAAGGGCATAGCTTCAACCCACTTCGTGAAATACTCGGTGGCGGTTATGATAAATTTGTGTCCATCAGATGACACAGGGTTGATTTTTCCAATGATGTCTAAGCCCCATTTTGAAAAGGGCCAAGGAGATGAAATAGCCTGCAGCTCTTGTGCAGGCGCATGGACAAGGTCAGCATGTTTCTGGCACTTGTCGCAATGGCGCACATAATCATGTGCATCATTCTCCATGGTAGGCCAAAAATATCCTATCCTAAGGAGCTTCTTGGCAATGGCACTACCACTGAAATGTCCCCCACAAGATCCATCGTGGGCTTCACTCAAAGCTGATCTAGATTCTTCTAGATTCAAACATCTCAATAGGATGCCTTCAAAAGATCTCCTATACAAGGTATTACCAATAATTACGAAGCGACTTGCTCGTCTACGTAATAACCGATGTTGGTTGCTATTACAACTTTCAGGGAAGGTCCCATTTTGAAGAAAATTAAATATATCAGTGTACCAAGGTTCAGGAGTAGTTTTGTTGATTAGAAACACATCCAAAGGTTCTAAGCATGATTTATTTGAAGTGGGTTCCTGGAGTCGACGAATAATGATGGTAGCATATTCGTCATCTAACTCCAAGGGCAAAAGAGATGCAGTTGCAGCCATAGCGTCAACCGCACGGTTGCTAGTTCGAGGAATAGCTTCCAAGGTAACTTGATCAAATAAAGATAATAATTGTAGGACATATGCTTTATATGGATGTAATTTATCATCTCTGGTCTGATAAACATCATTGATTTGATTTATGACAAGTTGAGAGTCACCGAAAACTAATAAATTTTTAATTTTTAGTGCCAAGGCAGCTCGTAATCCAAGGATTAGAGCCTCATATTCAACAGTGTTATTAGTGCAAGCAAACGTTAATTTGAAGGACAGAGGTATAAGATGTTTCTATGGAGATATTAAAATAATACCTGCACTAGCCCCACTCATGCATCGGGCTCCGTCAAAGTATAGGGACCATTGCTCAGGATGGTCTACCTCTAGTTTAAGGCATTCATCGGGAAACTCAATGATGAGGGGATGGGTAGACTCTAAGGGTGCAGCAACTAATTGATCTGCTATGATTTGACCCTTAACAGACTTCTGTCCTATAAACATGAGTTCAAACTCGCTTAGCGCAAGAACCCACTTTGCGGTGCGACCAGATAAGTATGGGCGACTCATGAGATACCGCAAAGGATCGAATTTAGCAATAACATACGTTTTTGACTGAGCATATAATGGCATAATTTTTATGTAGAAAATATGACTGTGAGACATAACTTCTCTAATACTGTATAGCGAGTTTCATAACTGATTAAGGTTCGGCTAATGTAATAATTAGCACGTTCTTTCTTCTCATCGTCAAGTTGAGCTAACATAGCTCCTAAGGCAAAATCTGAAGCAAAAATATACAAGATAAATGGGCGATCAGATCTAGGTGGTGAAAGCACAGGAGGGTTAAGGAGATATTGTTTGAGGAGGTCAAATGCTTCCTGACATTCATCGTCCCAATGAAAAGAGACATCTTTCTTAAGAAGCTTAAGAAAGGGTCCTGTTTTGTCCGCCAACTTATCGACAAAGCGACGAATAGCTTGAAGTTTACCTTGTAGACTTCGTAATTCAGATATATTTGTGGGTGCGGGCATATCAGTGATAGCCACGATCTTGAGAGGGTCAATTTTGATGCCACGTAAAGAAACTATAACCCCTAATAATTTACTAGACTTAACTCCGAATATACATTTAGTTGGATTCAGTCGGATAAGATATTCCCTTAACCGATCAAAGACTTTTCTCAAATCATCTAAATGATCATCTTCTTTGGTGGAACGAGCTATAATATCATCTACATAATCATGTAGAATATCATGCATCATATCATGAAAGATATAAGTCATGGCTCGTTGATAAGTTGCACCTGCATTCTTCAAACCGAATGGCATCACTTTCCAACAAAAGGTCCCCCAAGGGGTAATAAAGGCTATTTTAGCCTGATCTTCAGGAGCTATCCTGATCTGATTATAACCAGAGAATCCATCCATTAGGGATATCATTCCACTCCCAATAGTAAAATCAATGATCTGATCCATGTTGGGAAGAGGAAAATCGTCTTTAGGGCATGCAACATTAATATCCCTAAAGTCTGTGCAAACCCTAACTTTGGTAGCTTCTTTCTTAGTTACTGGAACTACATTCGAGATCCATTCAGCATAATCAATGGCTTGTATAAAAATAACCTTCAAGAGTTTTTCTAATTCCCCTTTGACTAGTAAGGCCACTTTAGGATGCATTTTTCTAAGTTTCTGTTTAACAGGTTTAGCATCCGGATGGACGACTAGGTGATGCATAACTACAGAAGGGTCTAAACCTGGCATATCTTCATATGTCCAAGCAAAGACATCCTCATAGTCTTTAAGAAATGCAATGTATTTATCTTGTTTTTCTTGACTTAATTCTGATCCAATGTTGATTATGTGAGGGTTATCGTTGGTTCCAATGTTAATTTTTATGACATTCTCTACTTCCATGTGTAGATCTCTCTCAAAATTAGGTGGGGCGGGTGAAACGCCCAATTCTTGTAATTCTTCCAAGGTTAGCTTGGATAATTCCTCTTGAGGAGTCGTGGCCTCAAGCTGGGCTATACTAGGTATAGAGCCATCGAAATAAAATCCGTTATGTAATAATTCCTCAATGGAGACATCATGGAAAATATCTCCCTCCAACTCATCGTCGGATTCAACGATCATCTGAGGGTAAGCTATGGAGAGCATATTACATGTAAATGGCTTATTTATTAAATGCAAAGGATCACGTTCATCCAAATAATCTTGGTAAGATATGAGATGGTCATCATCCTCAAATGGGAAGGGCTGACCTTTACTAGGAAATAGGCCCACACCACATCGGGCAGGCCATGGTTCTACCTCAAAAGGTTCTTTCATACCATTTTGGGAAGGTCCCAAACCTTTCCCTTTATATCCCAATTTCAGCATTATAGGCTTAGCTTTAATATACTCATTAGCAAAATAACATCGAGCATATCCATCATAATGTGTCTTGATGTTTCTAGGTATTCTTCCCCAGTCATATCCCTTGTAAATAAAAGCACAGCTCCCGACTTGGTAAATACTTCCCATAGGTTGTGGGAGGCCCAAAGTACGAGGAGAGGATGGCAAATTATTTAAAATAAGGGAATTTTGCATAGCAACATTTGTTTTTTCTGATATAAGAATTTTAGATAAATCGGGTAAGAGCTCATCAGTAAGAGCGTAAGAGGTAGAAGGAACATTTCCTACATCTTTGGATGCAGAAAATATGCCTCTGGTAGGTGTAGACATTGTAGAGATGTCGATGGATGGGTCTATAGGTATGGAAGTTATAGGAGTAAAACAAGAAGCATTGGTTGTGGGTTTAGGATCCTTTTGGGGTCCTAATGTGGTTTGTTCGGAAGATGGTTGAACTATATGTAGAGGTGGAGTTGATGGAGTAGAAGTAGATGATGTTATGGGTGTGTGTTTCACACGTTTAGATGGATGATTAGAATTAGGATGTGTGGATGACAGAGCAGGGCAAAATTGAACTCCAACAGGTTCTGCCAAAGCACACATATCAAAGGGTCCTGGGATCACCATGAATGGTAACCAACTGATTTTTAAATTTGAATTTAACACATTGATGTAAAGTTGAGGGAACAGCTCGCATCACGTTGATCCAAGGGTGACCCAAGAGTATATTGTACGATGCAGGGCAATGTACAATAAACACGGTCGTGTCTAAGGTTCTAGGACCAACTTGCAATGGTATAGTAATAACTCCACACGTTTCTTGTGTTTCGTCATTGAAGGCTTTTATGATCATATCAGTTCTTTTCATCTCATCACTTCTAAACCCAAATATTTGGTAGAAGTCAAAAGTGCAAATGTTTAAAGATGAACCATTATCAATCAAGACTCGTTTAACTGCTACATCTCCAATTAGGGCAGTAATATATAAGGGGTTATCCTTATGTAAACTATGTTGTGGTATATCTCTATCCCAGAAGTCAATACAATCGACTTCTCGAGTTATGATAGTATTGGCCATGGCTTCAGAGTTGAATATTTTGTGGTACCATCATTTGGCTTAATGTGAGCATTAATTCATCCCTATGTGTAGGAGAAGATCTTAAAAGGTCCAAAAGGGAAATTCTAGTTGTGGTATTTGATAATTGTTCATTAATATTATAAGGAGGTTTAGGTTGAACATTAGGCGCATGATTCCCTTTATTAGGAACTTTCAAAACAAATGGAGCTGATCCATCGTTCTGAGTTTGATCTTGTTGAGAATTTTGAGCCTGTTGTCTAGTAACAACTCCGATGGTACCGACAATATTTTTTTGCGGATGATGAATAGGTCTTGGTCTAGCATTTATGGCTTGTTCATTAGAAAGTAATTGGTGAGAAGATGGTCTAGTAGTGACTCTTCTTGGAAATGGTTCTTCTGGAACCATAGAACTTGTGATAGGTTGAATAGGATCTGATTCATCTTCAGAGCTATTCGATTGATTTGAGGTGATTTCCATGTCACTTTCAGTCTCATATTCTACATCACTAAGATCAGGTGTCTGAGTGTTATATAGAGGTCTGGTCGTAACCATGGATAAAGTTGTGTCAAATATTTCCAAATCATGAGTAGGTAAATGCCCACTAATAGTTCCTACATATCGGGTAGGAGGGGGAACATTATGATGCTCAATTTGATTAGCCACTTCTTTGCCATGCTTTGGTAAAGGATGTTGAAATATGTCCAATGATTGATTGGCATTCTGATTCTGATTTTGGGGGATGTTCTTTTGAGCATTATTGGGAGGATTTTGTTTAGGTTGGAAGGCTTGTACCTCCATCTCATTGTTATCAATCAGGTCTTGTATTTTATGTTTTAATATTTTACAAGCGTTGGTAGCGTGTCCAGGTCCTCTATGGAAATCACAGTGTAAATCAGCTCTGTATCCGGGTATAGTTGGATCGAGGTTCCCGAATATTTGGTAATTGGATCAAACCTCGTGCTAGTAATTGCGGGAGAATGGTTGATAGAGGTTGATTTAACCTAGTAAATTCTTGAGGTGGTTTATCAGGAGGTTTCAATATGAACTTCTCCGTTGTTTTCAGTAGTATTAACATTGGCAACGTTTCTGCTATCGGTGACTCCATCACCCACAACTTGTTTATTTTTATATTGATTTCTGGATGTTTTCTCATCATCTTTCTTTTTAAGCTGACCTCTCCTAATGAGAGCATCTTCCACTCTTCGAGCTAAGTCTATAGCTTGATCGAAGGTGGTCAAGGTAGCGGTTGATAACTCATAGGATAGTTGTTCTTGTAAATTATTGATAAAGATATCCAACATCTCCCGATAAGGTAACACAAAGTGTAATTTTCCTATCAATTGTCTCCACCGAGCTAGGAAATCAGCAAAACATTCATCTTTGTCTTGTTTTAAGTTGTACAAATATTTAATGGTCACATGCCTTTCGATGTAGGCACTAAATTGATGAACAAAAGACTCGACGGTTTCTTCGAAATTCCTCAAAGAATGAGTGGGTAGTTGATAATACCACTCCAATGCCATTCCTCCTAAACTTTTTGGGAACATTTTTAGTAATAACAAGTCATCATGTGATATATCATGACAGGCTATCCTAAACATACGAAGATGCTCTATGGGATCTTCGGTTCCTTTGTATATAGGTAGGACAGGCATAGGAAAGTGTTTAGGATATGGTTGTGCTACAACTATAGGATCTAAAGGCTGACTACACATCTCTCGATAATTGTACGAGGGACGGTAGGGATCTATCTGGTCCATGCGGGAGACTAACTGTTTCACCATGGCTTCCAGATTACTAGTTTGTCCACCATATTGGTTCGGTGGTACCTGAGTATGGGATTTATGAGCGTATGATGGCGTGACGTAAGGATTGGATGCTATATTGCTATTATGCAAATGGTTGGTAGGGAGAGTATTATGAAGAAGATTTGTAGTAGCATTATGTTGTATCCCAGATTGTTGGAAATTGGTGTTTGGTTTCATTTTAGGCTTTTGTTGATTTGAGGTATGTTGATCAATAACTTGGCGAAATAGAGCAGTGAATGAAGGTTTCTTTTGTGTGGGAATAACTCTAGGCTTGGTAACAGGCACTCTAGGTGGTTGGGTAACCTTTTGTTGTTGCATGTTCTGGATTATAGCGGCCATATCCAAATTGGATGGTCCAGCTTGATCACTTTCTTGATCAACGAAGGACAAGGGATTAGTGCATGTGTGATATATTTCTTCTAGGGTTGCTTGAGTGTCACTAATTTGATCCTTGTCCATATGGATTGCTCTATTAAGAGTGCCAATATTAGTATTGAGGAACTTCCAAAAATGTTCCATGTTCTCAAAAGTAATGACTCCTTCCGGAGACATTTTAGGGGATGAGGATCCTTCCTCTCTAACAGTTTCTCTTTGTTCATTTCCTTCAGCAAACTCTTCTTCTTGTTGGTCTAGTGTTCCTTCTTCCTGAATTGGGTCTTCAGGAAGGACATCTGGTTTATTTACTTGGTTTTCCTAACCAATCTTCTTCTACTTCAGTCTGTTTTCCATTCCTAAGTCTAGTCATTATGCTTAAACTTAGATTTTAGCAAATATATATTTATATATATATATATTTGCAACAAGTTTGGGAGGTATATATTTTAATTATATACCTACTATAATACTTAAAAGAAAACGTTTTAATTTTTGTTATATTTTTGTTTTGTTTTTGTGATTTTATGTTTTTATGATTATAAAGACAACAAACAACACACTAAATGCAAGAAATAATAAAAGAATGGCTTAGTTTTCTATAAATAGTTTATAGATGTCATTGATGGGATCAAGTTCATCAGGAGTCATGAAATGCTCCTCTTCAAATTGGAAATGGTTTTTCAAGAATTTGACAAAGTGTGCTATGGTGATGTTATCTACTTCTAACTCTGACTTGTAAAAATAGAGCTCATGGCAATACTCTCGATATAACACAGCTCTAGGAACTCTATTCCATCTCTTTCTATCCGTAAGAACGACCTCTTGATCCTCTATACGAGATAGAAATTTATGTACTACAACTGCATTGTCGAGGTATTCCTCAAAGGTGTACAACTCGAAAGACACAAGGGCTCTTTTATCTGCTAACCACCTATGGCAAGCTCTCTGAAGTTCATGGTACAAAGTCACCTGATCAGGATCCAGGATTCTATCTAGGACAAACCTCTTGATTTGCCTAAGTTCGGTTGATCTAGATGAAATAAGATTCAATCTCCTATTAAGTTCGTCCCATAAAGGTGGGACTCTATATGTTTGAGATACTCTAAGCAAAGAAGTAATCTCTATGGCTGCTAATTGATTTTCAACATTAACGGTGACAACTCGTCTTTTATTATAATCTACCATCTAAATATGATATGCAATCTTTAATTGTTTTTCTGATGATTCTAAATGCATTTATGTTTTGTTTTTCTTTTGGATTGTTTTCAAAAGGTTTTTAGTTTTCACGTCGGGTTCACCAAAATGTATCGCTCCAAATTTTTTGCATCCTTACCTTCAGGCTATAGGATCCGCGCCCGAAGGGGAATGCGAGAAGGATGGGACAATACCTCGGACTGAGAGGCCCTTTGAAGGTCGCACCTCTCGGGGGAGGGGTATAAGGGTGAATTTTTGATGGATGGTGGGTTCACCAGGAAACTTTTGAGTGGCAGTTTCCATGCCTAGGTTGAGAATGGTTTTGATGTGTTCATTTTGTGCTTTAATCATTCATATCCTAGGTTTGGCCAAGATGAATCTAAGCTATTCTATATGCCAATGCTGATTTATATGAATACAAAGAACATAAATAAGTGCTAAACATAGAAAATATGCTAAATGAGATAGAATATACCCGATTCTGGATGTCTGATGCAGATTTTGAGTTTTGTAGAAGTCCAAATCATCTCAAATCATACGTAATCATCTGAAATGTCATAGAATCATCTCAGATCTCAGTCGGTCATCTGAGATCAGACGAGATCATCGTCGATCTGACGAATTCATCAGAAACCTGCAGTCATAGAGACAGATACCAAAAACCAAAAATACAACTACAAAAGCAAGGGGAAATGATAGAAATGATAGTAAATTTGCCTAAATGATAGATCCAGATAACGATTAAAGGAAAATGCGTTACTTTAATAATTTATTTTAACTTTAGCATGCATCTATACTAAATGAGGTGAACTCCAGGATGCAGGAATAAAATAAACCAAGCTAATGCATAAGAAAATGAAGAGAAAGGATAAGAAAATGCAAACTTCGGGCTCTAATTGCCCCCAATCTGGACTGTAGTCGAGATCACCTTAAATCGTACGAGATCATCGCCGATCTACGATAGGATCATCCGAAATCATCTGGAATCGTCTACGACGATCTGAGCTTGCTCCGGCTAAAAAATAGTAGAATTCCTGCAAGAAAACTTGAAATACGCAATGCAAATGAAAGTATGAAGGTGTTCTAATGCACGAAAAGTTAAGGTTGCAGGGAAATCAGTCAGCCAGGGGGTTCAGGGGGATAAACTAAGAAAATCCCAGTTTATATAGGATTAGGGAGAGGTTAGGAGGTTGGAGATCATCCCAATTTGGGAGATCTCCAATGGGGGAGACTCTAACTCGCGTAGACACGCTTTCTGCCCAAGTTAGAGAAGCTGTTGAAACAGAAGCTAATTATGAAAATTTGGTTTTGGGACGAAATCGTCTGGACGTTCTGTTCCAGATGAATTCGTCAGATCTAGGACGATTTCATCTGATCGGCGACGATATCGTCCAACGGTCAAAACAAATCCTAAAAATGGCACGAAAAACAAGGGGAGCAGGTAACGGGCGATTTTGGGTTAAAATTCAAATTTTTATCTTTTTACTAAGGTTTAACTGTGCCAATTTTAGGGTGCTACACCATGGGATTATAATGTACATGACACCCATGTACGCCCACCCATTATCAAATCCAACCAAAAATTTGGATGCCCTTCAACTTTGGTCTTGACTATCAAAATAGTCGTACAATTAGGATCCCTTGAGAATCATACCAACTTTATCTACGTTGGAGTTGATTCCTCACTCCCACATGTTGTATCTCCACCACCACAATCCAAATTGTATGGTACAATCAATCACTTGGCTAATACCTACTTTACCTTATGCTACCTTCAGTGCTTCCATTGGCATGGGTTTGGGCTAGGCCATTATGATCAAGGGTTACGTGCACCCATTAACCCTCATGTCCAATCCCCTACTGACAAATCTGGCCAAGTTTATCTCCCAATTGTTGTCCATATTTTAGAAGATGAGCTCCAAGACTTGTCCTTGCATCCTTATCTACTTCCAACACACACCTTGGAATAATATGTTGATATGGACATCCTAAAGGATATCTCCTCACATAACTCCATAATTATAGTCCCCTACAATTTATTCCACAAGCCCTCCACATCCAAAACCACATCGTCATGTTGTGTTTATGAATTGACAAAGTAATTCAGTGTGCTATCCTTAGATACACACTATCCAAAGCATGACATGGTATCCCCACCACCATCATCAAAATAATTAGCTCCATTCCTACCTATACATCAGCAACTATAATGAGCTACCACTCGACCATGATCTCCACTAGTCATCCTATACCCTCCTTTAAGCCTTTTAGGATGCTCATATGTTGTCGAGTTGTCATCACCAGAATATTCATCGCCTACATCCCCCATAACATCAATTAATATGGTCAAAGTAGATCTCTTCTCTCCACTATTATTCACATACTAGTCAACATGAGATGATACACCAAACCCCAACTTCATCAATCTCACCCACATCTCACCCATACCAGGACCCCAAGATTTCCTACTCTTACAACATGTTATACGTACTACAAATGCTCCTTCATCATTGGCACCACCTCACATACCATAGGTCCACCACACAAATATTTACCTAGATGATGAATATGAACTCACCGAGGCCACTGATGACCTCCATATTATTCCAATTCTAGATTAGTTGCATGATGGTTTCATATGCACATTGAGGAAACCATTGACATTGACATAGGTGATGATATTGAAACCCCTTATATAGTTAAATTAGTTGCTAGCCTCTCGCTCGAGGAGCATATACTATTCATAAATTTTCTTCACAAGTATATCCTAGTCTTTGTGTGGTCATACAAGGATATTCCAGGACTCGATCATGCCTTGGTATTTCACAATCTTACACTAGATCAAAATTCCAAACCAGTAAGGTAAAAGTTATATCGCATGCACCCAACCATTGCATTACTAGTAAAAACTAAACTCTAAAAGCTTTTGGATGTAGACTTCATAGTACCCATAGACTATCTATAGCACCCTAAAATTGGTGCAGTTAAACCCTTAGTAAAAAGATAAAAATTTGAATTTTAACCCCGAAACCGCCCGTTAACCGCTCACCCCATTTTTTGCACCATTTTTAGGAGTTGTTTTGACCGTTGGACGATATCATCGCCGATCAGACGAAATCATCCCAGATCGGATGAATTCGTCTGGAACAGAACGTCCAGACGATTTCGTCCCAAAACCAAATTTTCATAATTAGCTTCTATTTCAAAAGCCTCTCCAACTTGGGCAGAAGTGTGTCTGCATAGTTGGAGATTCCTCCGCTGAGGATCTCCCAGATTGGGATGATCCCCAACCTCCTAACCTCCCCCTAATCCTATATAAACTAGGATTTTCTCAGTTTATCCCCCTGGTTGGCTGATCCCATGATTCCCTGCTTGATTTTCCCTACCATTTAGTTTTGCTGTGTCAAGACGTCCTATCCACCATTGTTTGCACTCGTAGTTTTAAGTTTTCATTGTAGGTTTTCACTGTGCTTCAGTTGGAGAAAGCTCGGATCGTCGTAGGCGATTCCAGATGATTTTGGATGATCCTGTCGTAGATCGACGATGATCTCATATGATTGGAGGTGATCTCGACTGCCATTCAGATTGGGGGCAACCAGAGCCCTGAGTTTGCATTCCTCATTTGTCTTCTTTATTTTACTATGCATTAGTTTGATTTATTTTCATTCTGCATCCTGGAGTTCACCTCATTTAGCATAAATGCATGATAAAGTTAAAATAAGTTATTAAAATAATGCATTTCCTTTAATTTGCTATCTAGATTTATCAGTTAGGCATTTATACTATCATTTCTATCATTTTGCATTATTCTTGCAATAGCATTTTTGGTTTTTGGTGTCTATTTCTGTGATTACAGGTTTCTGATGGATTCGTCTGACGAATTCGTCAGATCGACGATGATCTTGTATGATCTCAGATGATCGACTATGATCTGGGATGATTCTATGCAATTGTAGATGATCCTATCATATTCGAGATGATCTGGACTCCTACAAGCTTCAGAATCTTCATCAGACATCCGAAATCAGGTGCATTCTTTCTCATTTTGTATAATATTTACATTTAGGATTCATTCCTGCTTTCTGTATTCATATAAATCAGCATTTTCATATAGAATAGCTTAGATTCATTCTGGCCAACCTAGGAATATGAATGATTAAAGTACAAAATGAACACATCAAACCCATTCTCAACCTAGGCATGGAAACTGCCACTCAAAGTTTCCTGGTGAACCCACCATCCGTCAAAAATTCACCCTTATACCCCTCCCCCGAGAGGCGCGACCTTCAAAGGGCCTCTCAGTCCGAGGTATTGTCCCATCCTTCTCGCATCCCCCTTCCGGGCATGGATCCTATAGCCTGAAGGTAAGGATGCAAAAAATTTGGAGCGATACATTTTGGTGAACCCGACGTGAAACTAAAAGCCTTCTGAAAACAAACAAAAGTAAAAAAAATACAAAAAAATAAATAAATGCATTATTAAAAACATCTAGAATCATTAGACAAACAATTAAAGTTGCATATCATATTTAGATGGTAGATTATAATAAAATACGAGTTGTCACCATTAATGTTGAAAATCAATTAACAGCCATAGAGATTACGTCTGTGCTTAGAGTACCTCAAACGAATAGAGTCCAACCTTTATGGGACGAACTTGATAGGAGATTGGATATTATTTCATCTAGATCAACCGAACTTAGGCAAATCAAGAGGTTTGTCCTAGATAGAATCCTGGATCCTGATCAAGTAACCTTATATCATGAACTTCAGAGAGCTTGCCATAGGTGGTTAGCAGATAAAAGAGCACTTGTGTCTTCAGAATTGTACACCTTTGAGGAATACCTTGAGAATGCAGTTGTAGTACATAAGTTTCTATCTCGTATAGAGGATCAAGAAGTCGTTCTTACGGATAGAAAAATATGGAATAGAGTTCCTAGAGCTGTGTTATATCGAGAGTATTGCCATGAACTTTATTTCTACAAGTCAAAGTCCGAGATAGATCATATTACTATAGCACACTTTGTCAAATTTTTGAAAAACCATTTCCAATTTGAAGAGGAGCATTTCATGACTCCTGATGAACTTGATCCTATCAATGACATCCATAAACTATTTATAGAAAACTAAGTCATTTCTATTATTATTGTTATTCCTTTTGCAACTAGAATGCTATTTGTTATCTTTATAATAATATTATAAAACACAAAAACACAAAAACAATATAAAACAAAAAACAAAAAATCAAAACATTTCCTTTTTATAGTAGGTATATAATTAAAATATATACCTCTCAAACCTATCGCATATATATATATATTTTATATATATATATTTTCTTAAATCTAAGTTTAAGCACAATGCCTAGACTTAGGAATGGAAAACAAACTGAAGAAGAAGAAGATTGGTTAGGAAAACCATTAAATAACCCGGATGTCCTTCCTGAAGATCAAGTTCAGGAAGAAGAAATCCTAGATCAGCAAGAAGAAGAGCTTGTTGTAAGAAATGAACAAGAAGAAACTAATAGAGAGGAAGGATCCTCATCCCCTAAAATGTCTCCGGGAGGAGCTATTACTTTTGAAAACATGGAACAATTCTGGAAGTTCCTTAATACTAATATTGGTGTGCTTAATAGAGCAGTCCATATGGACAAGGATCGAATTAGTGACACTCAAGCAACTCTAGAAGACGTATTTCACACACGCACTAATCCCTTGTCCTTTATTGAACAAGAGAGTGATCAAGTTGGACCATCCAATTTGGATATGGCAGCTATAATCCAGAACATGCAACAACAATAGGTTACCCAACCATCTAAAGTGCCTGTTAGCAAGCCTAGGGTCATTCCCGCACAAAAGAAACCCTCATTTACTGCTCTATTTCGCCAAGCTATTGAGCAATATACCTCAAATCAGCAAAAACCCAAAACAAAACCAAACACCAATTACCAACAATCTGGAATACAACATAATACTACTACAAATCCTCTTCATAATACTCTTCCTACCAATGCTTTGCATAATAGCAATATAGCATCTAATCCTTATGTCACACCGTCATACACTCATAAATCCCATACCTATGTCCCACCGAACCAATATGGTGGACAAACTAGTAATCTTGAAACCATGGTGAAACAGTTAGTTTCCCGCATGGACCAGATAGATCCCTACCATCCCTCGTACAATTATCGAGAGATGTGTAGTCAACCTTTAGATCCTATAGTTGTAGCACAACCGTATCCTAAACATTTTCCTATGCCTGTCTTGCCCATATATAAAGGAACCGAAGATCCCATAGAGCATCTTCGTATGTTTAGGATAGCATGTCATGATATATCACATGATGACTTATTATTGCTAAAAATGTTCCCAAAAAGTTTAGGAGGAATGGCATTAGAGTGGTATTATCAATTACCCACTAATTCTTTGAGGAATTTTGAAGAAACTGCTGAGTCTTTTGTGCATCAATTTAGTGCCTACATCGAAAGGCATGTGACCATTAAAGACTTGTACAACTTAAAACAAGACAAAGATGAATGTTTTGCTGATTTCCTAGCTAGGTGGAGACAGTTGATAGGAAAATTGCACTTTGTATTACCTTATAGGGAGATGTTGGACATCTTTATTAATAATTTACAAGACCAACTATCTTATGAATTATCAACTGCTACCTTGACCACCTTCGATCAGGCTATAGACTTAGCCCGAAGAGTGGAAGATGCTCTCATTAGGAGAGGTCAGCTTAAAAAGAAAGATGATGAGAAAACATCCAGAAATCAATATAAAAATAAACAAGTTGTGGGTGATGGAGTCACTGATAGTAGAAATATTGCTACTGTTAATGCTGCGAAGACAACGGAGAAGTTTATACTGAAACCTCCTGATAAACCTCCTCGAGAATTTACTAGGTTAAATCAACCTTTATCAACCATTCTCCCACAATTATTAGAATGAGGTTTGATTCAATTACCAACTATCCAGGAACCTGATCCAACTATACCCGGATATAGAGCTGATTTACACTGTGACTTCCATAGAGGACCTGGACACACTACCAACTCTTGTAAAATATTAAAACATAAAATACAGGACCTGATTGATAACAATGAGATGGAGGTGCAAGCCTTTCAACCTAAGAAAAATCCTCCTAATAATACTCAAAAGAACATTCCTCAAAACCAGAATCAGAATGCCAATCAGTCATTGGACATATTTCAACATCCTTTACCAAAACATGGCAAGGAAGTGGCTAATCAAATTGAACATCATAATGTTCCCCCTCCTACCCGATATGTAGGAACTATTAGTGGGCATTTACCTACTCATGATTTGGAAATATTTGACACAACTTTATCCGTGGTTACAACCAGGCCTCTACATAATATTCAGACACCTGATCTTAGTGATACAGAATATGAGACTGAGAGTGATATGGAAATCACCTCAAATCAATCGAATAGCTCTGAAGATGAATCAGATCCTATTCTCCCTATCACAAGTCATATGGTCCCAGAAGAACCATTTCCAAGAAGAGTCACTACTAGACCATCGTCTCACCAATTACTTTCTAATGAGCAAGCCATAAATGCTAGACCAAGACCCATTCATCATCCGTAGAATAATATTGTGGGTACCATCGGAGCTGTTACTAGACAACAGGCTCAAAACTCTCAACATGATCAAATGCAAAATGATGGATCAACTCCATTTGTTTTGAAAGTTCCTAATAAAGGGAATCATGCACCTAATGTGCAACCTAAACCTCCTTATAATATTAATGAGCAACTATCAAATATTACAGCTAGAATTTCCCTTTTGGACCTTTTAAGATCCTCTCCTACACATAGAGATGAATTAATGCTCACATTAAGCCAGATGATGGTACCACAAGACATTCAACCTGAAGCCATGGCTAATACTATAATAACTCGTGAAGTTGATTGTATTGAATTTTGAGATAGAGACATACTGCAACATAGTTTACATAAGGATAACCCCTTATATATTACTCGCCTTAATTGGAGATGTAGAGGTTAAACGAGTCTTGATTGATAATGGTTCATCTTTAAACATCTGCACTTTTGACTTCTACCAAATATTTGGGTTTAGAAGTGATGAAATGAAAAGAACTGATATGATCATAAAAGCCTTCAATGACGAAACACAAGAAACGTGTGGAGTTATTACCATTCCATTGCAAGTTGGTCCGAGAACCTTGGATACGACCGTGTTTATTGTACATTGCCCTGCATCATACAATATACTCTTGGGTCACCCTTGGATCAATGCAATGCGAGCCATTCCCTCAACTTTACATCAATGTGTTAAATTCGAATTTAAGAATCAGTTGGTTACCATCCATGGTGATCCTAGACCCTTTG
Source organism: Wollemia nobilis (assembly GCA_028583015.1). Lineage (NCBI taxonomy): Eukaryota > Viridiplantae > Streptophyta > Pinopsida > Araucariales > Araucariaceae > Wollemia > Wollemia nobilis. Next base: position 4,772,549 of record JAQPPZ010000672.1, on the reverse strand, counting down.
ATATGTGTGCTTTGGCGGAACCTGTTGGAGTTCAATTTTGCCCTGCTTTATCATCCACACATCCTAATTCTCATTATCCATCTAAACATGTGAAACACACACCCATAACGCCATCTACTCCTTCTACATCAGTTCCACCTCTACATACAACTCAAACATCCTCTAAACAAACTACATTAGGACCTCAAAAAGATCCTAATCCCACAACCAAGGCTTCTTGCTCTACTCCTATAACTTCTATCCCACATAATAGAATCATCCATCGACATCTCTACAACATCTACATCCACCAAAGGCATAGTTTCCGCATCAGAAGATGTAGGAAATGTTCCTTCTACCTCTTATGCTCTTACTGACGAGCTCTTACCCGATTTATCTAAAATTCTTATATCAGAGAAAACGAATGCTGCTATGCAAGATTCCCTTATCTTAAATAATTTGCCACCATCTCCTCGTACCTTGGGTCTCCCACAACCTATGGGAAGTATTTACCAAGTCGGGAGTTGCACTTTTATTTATAAGGGATATGACTAGGGTAGAATACCCAGAAACATCAAGACTCATTATGATGGATATGCTCGATGTTATTTTACTAATGAGTATATTAAAGCCAAATCTATAATGCTTAAATTGGGATATAAAGGGAAAGGTTTGGGACCTTTCCAAAATGGTATGAAAGAACCCTTTGAGGTAGAACCATGGCCTTCCCGATGTGGTGTGGGCCTATTTCCTAGTAAAGGTCAGCCCTTCCCATTTGAGGATGATGACCATCTCATATGTTACCAAGATTATTTAGATCAACATGATGCTTTGCGTTTAATGAATAAGCCATTTACATGTAATATGCTATCTATAGCCTACCCTGAGATGATCGCTGAATCCGATGATGAGTTGGAGGGAGATATCTTCCATGATGCTTTTCAATTTTCTTCAAAATGGGATCTTCCTAAGGTTTTAATAGAAACACGGTATGCGTAGATGAGCAAGTGCTTCGTCATAATTGGAAATACGTTATATAGGAGATCTTTCAAAGGTATCCTATTGAGATGTTTGAATCTAGAAGAATCTAGATCAGCTTTGAGTGAAGCCCATGATGGATCTTGTGGGGGATATTTTAGTGGTAGTGCCATTGCTAAGAAACTCCTTAGGATAGGATATTTTTGGCCTACCATGGAAAATGATGCACATGATTATGTGTGCCATTGTGACAAGTGCTAGAAACATGCTGACCTTGTCCATGCACCTGCACAAGAACTATAGGCTATTTCATCTCCTTGGCCCTTTTCAAAATGGGGCTTAGACATCATTGGAAAAATCAATCCTGTGTCATCTGATGGACACAAATTCATCATAACTGCCATCGAGTATTTCACGAAGTGGGTTGAAGCTATGCCCTTAGCTTCTTGCACTGGAACCCAAGTTTCCAAATTTATTTTTAATCAAATTATTTGTAGGTTCGGAATTCTTGCAAATCTCATCTCAGATAATGGAACTTGTTTCAAAAATAAATATGTCAAAAAATTATGTCAAAAATATAAAATTCAACATCGTTGGTCCACTCCCTATTATCCTCAGGGTAATGGCCAAGCAGAAGCATCTAATAAAACATTAATTAAAATCCTCAAAATACTGGTCAATAAATCTGGTCGAGATTGGCACATTCAACTATATCCTACTTTGTGGGCTTATCGAACTAGCGTTCGTACCCCCACAGGCACTTCACCTTTTGTTTTGGTTTATGGCGCTGAAGCAGTTTTTCCCTTTGAATTAGAAGTTCCTTCTTTGGCTCTGCTACTTCAAGATACTGAAGTAGGAGATGAATATCATGCTGGAAGATTTAGTCAGCTGGAACTCCTAGATGAGAAGCGCATCAATGCTTTGGAACATCTTCGAGCCTACCAGAACAAGCTTAAACGAGCATACCTCAAGAAAGTTCATCATCGATCCTTTGAGATCGACGACCTTGTCTTGAAAGAAAATAAAAAAAATACTAATGCAACTAAAGATCTTAAAGGTAAATTCGAGCCCAACTGGCTTGGACCGTATATCATCACTGCTAAATTTGGATCGGGAGCATACAGATTAGCTACCTTAGATGGTAAATATCTTAAAGAACCTATGAACATTATGCATCTTAAACGCTATTATGCATAAAATCTGGTCATTTCATCATTGTATATATTGTTATTTTGCATATTGTTTCATTTTAGTCATTCATATAAAAATTTCAAAAACAATCACATTGTGTATCTTCTCAATTCATCAATCAAAATCAAAATATAAAAACATCAAAATCATCAAAATCTTCAAAAACATCTTTTATTTTCACACCTGTCAATTCTTGAAGTATTGCAGTCATATTTTCAATTATTTTGGATAAATTAACATTTATTTGGAATCCCGCACTTTCACACTCACATGAATAAATATCTTGATTTTATTTGGTATGATTATTAATCTCTCTTATATCAAAGTCCACAGTTGAATTAAATAAAGTTTTGAGCATAGAGAATTGATCTTGTTATTTACTTGAACCAAGTATATCTCTTCACATTAAAATGATTTCATTGCAAATTCGATATGATGCTACATAGTAGAAGTGGTTTCTTGAGCGAAAAGTTTCCCCTGCTATCCTATCATGCACATGGTCTAGAATCTTTGAGAATTGACAAAAGGACAAGCTCACCCCTCGCCCAGAATAAAAATCCCTTGCTCTACAGACCAATCCGAGCAAGTATCCCTAGTATAGGAAGAAAAAAGAAAAGTCAAAGAAAATGAGAAAAAGAAAAATATTATTTTGTACCATCGCAACAATATTTCAGCATTATCTCAGTTCCAAGCAAAAATACAAAAAAAAAAAAAAGAAGAGAAAGAGAAAAAGAAAAAGCAAAAGCAATAAAATCCCTTTCCCTACCCTTTGAAAAGAAAAGAAGGGTGAATGAGCTTGAATCCTTGGAATTCTCAATTATTCGAAAACTGTGAGGTAAGCCCCATAACAGGTGGTTTGTGCCCAACCCGCTTGGCCTTGGGTAATCCCTAGCGTGGTGATATGTCTGTCACATTAGCGACCTTATTTTGTATAGACCTATGTCTGCTTATGGATCAGCTAGCTCTTGATGACCCGACTTACATAGTAGTCTGGTACGGTTACATGCATATAAATCATGGTCAACGAACATTCATTTGGTTAATTCAAATTACTTGTATCAAATTATCTTGCTCAAAATTGGTAAATGAACAATACAATTGCACACACATTTGTATTTGAGAGATTTTGTATCATTATGATAAATCAAGATCGGCAATGAACTCACATATGCACATGAGGGTTCCTTATAAATCTACATTTTGTCTTTGAGATAATTTAAAATATTTTTGCAACTCTTTTTGGAATAATTTCATCTTCTTATTTAAAAGAACATCTTGTTTAGTATAAAAACAATTACATACATTGTTTTCAAAAATCCAAAATTTTTTTCAACAACATATTCACAATCTAGCAATAAAGTCACATTTATATATTTTTTTCTGTTTATCTCAAAATCAAAAATCAATTATGCAATAAAATTATTTTTTCTTGGATTTCGCGATGATGGTATAAGTCTATACCTATAATTCTATGCCTAGCGCAAACCATTGTTCTAATTTTATTTCCCATTCATTATTATTTATAAAAACATATGGCTTACATCATTATGTCACACAATTGTGCTTTAAAAAGAACGAACACATTTTTCTATTTCATTTCATTATGTCAACATTCCATTTTGCAACCATGGTATAATTCCTAAGGAATTGTTCAAAACTTTATCACACTTAGGAATTTTATGCCTAGCAAAAATCATATTTTTAATATTTCATGCATAATATTTTTATGAAAATCTGAAAACAAATCATCACCATCATCATTTTTCATCATCACAACACAAAGTCTTAAGACAGTCTCTTAAGCACTCTTTTACTTTTAGCAATATTTCTATACTGGGATTAGCTTGACGACCTAGCGAGCGGTGACTCCATGAAATGGTCTATAACAACGACAATGTCCTTTGAAATTATTGTTAGAAGTCCCTTTATTTTTCATCAAATCACACCACAACAACCAATTTGTTTACATCAGATTATTTCATTTAAATTTTACAACATGACATAAAATTATACTATTTCCAAATGACATAATTACATGAATAATCAATCAACAATTCTAAAATTGAAGCATCATAAAACATATGGACAAGTCATATCACAAAAAAAAAATCATATATATATATATCAAAATATATGTACATCATATCACAACCGGATTGGTATGCCACAATCTATACCCTGGCATACTCAATCCTCTCAAAAATATATCAAATCCAGTCTATAGCAACTAGTCTCGAGAAGCCCTCGAGCTCTCAGCCTCATCTCCTCTCCCACCCTGGCATGGAGGAGGTGGTCCCATAGAGGTCCATGTTGTGTCTTGGGTCCTCATCGTCGATCATGAGGATGTCCTCGATGATCCCATCCTGATCGGCTCCGCAATGCCAGCTGGCAGCTGTAACCTCTGGCCCTCTGGAACCAGCTGGAAGTATGCTCCCTGATAGAATGTGGTCTGAGCAATAGACCATGCCAACTCCTGCATGCTCGCCCCTCCGCTCCAAGCCCTAAGCCATGTAGCCTCATCCTGTAGAGTCTGCACCTAAGCTCGTAGGCGGGCATTCTCAGCCCGAAGAGCCGCCATCTCGCTGCTCTCCCCCACCTCGATACCCTTGCCCTTATCGAGCGATGCTGGCCTATCCCTCTACTGAGAAGGGAGTCCCTCCTCTCTCCTCTCTGCCTGCTGTGGTCTCTCCGGAGCCTATGGCACTCTCTAGCATCTCTCCTAAGGAGACCATCACTGCTCCCTCCCCCTGTGACCCCTCACTGCATCGATAGCAGCCTGGCACCGCCTCCCCATCCATCGCACCATAATGTGCATCGGACCCTGTGCCCTCATCATCCGAGGAGGGTGGATGCCTACGTACCAGGCATCATACCCATCTACCACCTCAGCATCGTCCCCATCCACTAGCTGAATGGGGGCATCATCTGCATCTTGACTCTAGAATCACTGCATATCTGGAGCCCCACTCAGTGTAGTACTATCCCGAATAGTCTGGGAGTACTCGTAATCCCTGAGAGAAGGGATCCCCTACTGTAGACCGAACTACCACAAAACTTGGTCATAGCGGTGGAGCTCTACCTCTCCCCGCTCCATCCTCAGCCAACAGACTCACCTGATGTGAGCCAGCTCCTGTCCATCCTCTCCCCACCCTGGATGCTCTCTCCATGGCCTCCAGGTGATCTGGTCTGGGATGAGGTCATCTAGCAACCTCCGAGACATCGACAGATCTATCCACCATTGTGACCCTCTCTGGAGCCACCAATAGAAAACCCAGGGTCTCTCCCGGTCAACCCCTATCAGTGGAAGCCCTACCGGCCTTCGCACCGCAATGTGCTCCCAACACCAAACCTGTAGCAACGATGTCAAAACCAGACATCGACCTCCCTTGTATACGACCCCGTGTAGGATCCTATACAAGCGGCATAGCACAAAGCTACCCCAAGCAAATCTATAGCCATGGTCTCTCATATCGTAGACCACATCTGAGAGTAGCCAGGGTAACCTGCATCCGCTCTGGTGGCATAGTAGCAAGCCACCCACTACCCCTACCAAAACCTGAGTCAATCGAGATGCCCCAGGCATCTACCGTAATGTCTCGATGTTCACCCCGCCCTTCTCCAGGGTGAAGCTAGGATCTTCGCATAGGCGCATCATGGCATGGCCCTGATTGGCCGTAGGAGTCATAAACCACCCTTGTATGGGGATCCTCAAGATCCTCCATACGTCCTCTAGAGTGGGAGCCATCTCCCCTATCGGTAACCGAAAATAGGACGACCCCGGATACCACCTCTCTGCTAGGGCTGTCAGTAGCCCCATGTCTGTAGGTATTTGTGGCATCTCTGCCACATGCTGTAGTCCGACCTCCGCTAGTCGGTCTCGCTCCGCCTGGTCGAGCGTGGCTACGTCGTCTCTGAGTCCCCCGTATTTCCACTCCTGACTTTTTAGTAATCCCCTCTACAAAATAAACAATCAAACAATAAAAATCATCAATAGATAATCATTAAAATTAGTTAAATCAATTTAATCTTCTAAAAACAATGATGATATCGTCCACCATTGGATGATATCATCCTAAATTGGGTCAAATCATCCTTGGTAGGATGAAATCATCTCTGATTTTTCAACTTGGGGATCGCCCCTTGTTGGACGGGATCGCCCCTATTCCGTCGATTTCGCCCCTAGACGAAATCGGCGATCTAGGGACGATTTCGACGAAATTGGGACGATTTCATCCCGACGTCGTCGATGGCCTAAAAATGGCCGCGATGCCCCAAAAATAGTCAAAATTTAAATAAAAAATTACACAAATCAAATTAAAAACATAATTCACTAGGTTTAGATCCTTACCCGCAACCCGCGTCGGACCTCTGTCGATCTATGCGCTGTTTCTACCATTTTGCCTGTAGAGCTCTAAAAACAGTGAAAATGAACAGTAAAAATGAATTAGGGTTTTACCCTATTTTTCTTAATTTTATTTAAAAACAACAACATTTTTTAAAATTTTGCTTTTCCATGCTTTTACCTCAAACGTTCGATTTGGGTAAAAACACGGAGGGGGCACCATAGTAAGCAGTTGTACGATTCGACCTAGAATCGTCGTCTAGAAAATTGAGTAAATTTTTGCTTTCTCGTAAAATGGGAAGAACTCGTCTTTAACGCATTTTCTTCGAAAAATTCGCTAAAGAGGGGGCAAAATGTAGCACCCTAAAATTGGCACAGTTAAACCCTTAGTAAAAAGATAAAAATTTGAATTTTAACCCCGAAACCGCCCGTTAACCGCTCACCCCATTTTTCGTGCCATTTTTAGGAGTTGTTTTGACCGTTGGACGATATCATCGCCGATCAGACGAAATCATCCCAGATCGGACGAATTCATCTGGAACAGAACGTCCAGACGATTTCGTCCCAAAACCAAATTTTCATAATTAGCTTCTGTTTCAACAGCCTCTCCAACTTGGGCAGAAGCGTGTCTATGCAGTTGGAGATTCCTCCACTGAGGATCTCCCAGATTGGGATGATCCCCAACCTCCTAACCTCCCCCTAATCCTATATAAACTAGGATTTTCTTAGTTTATCCCCCTGGTTGGCTGATCCCATGATTCCCTGCTTGATTTTCCCTGCCATTTAGTTTTGCTGTGTCAAGACGTCCTATCCACCATTGTTTGCACTCGTAGTTTTAAGTTTTCATTGCAGGTTTTCACTGTGCTTCAGTTGGAGAAAGCTCGGATCGTCGCAGGCGATTCCAGACGATTTTGGATGATCCTGTCGTAGATCGGCGATGATCTCGTACGATTGGAGGTGATCTCGACTACAGTTCAGATTGGGGGCAACCAGAGCCCTGAGTTTGCATTCCTCATTTGTCTTCTTTATTTTACTATGCATTAGTTTGATTTATTTTCATTTTGCATCCTGGAGTTCACCTCATTTAGCATAAATGCATGATAAAGTTAAAATAAGTTATTAAAACAATGCATTTCCTTTAATTTGCTATCTAGATTTATCATTTAGGCATTTATACTATCATTTCTATCATTTTGCATTATTCTTGCAGTAGCATTTTTGGTTTTTGGTGTCTATTTTTGTGATTGCAGGTTTCTAACGGATTCGTCTGACGAATTCATCAGATCGACGATGATCTTGTCTGATCTCAGATGATCGACTGTGATCTGGGATGATTCTGTGCAATTGCAGATGATCCTGTCATATTCGGGATGATCTGGACTCTTACAAGCTTCAGAATCTTCATCAGACATCCGAAATCAGGTGCATTCTTTCTCATTTCGTATAATATTTACATTTAGGATTCATTCATGCTTTTTGTATTCATATAAATCAGCATTTTCATATAGAATAGCTTAGATTCATTCTGGCCAACCTAGGGATATGAATGATTAAAGTACAAAATGAACACATCAAACCCATTCTCAACCTAGGCATGGAAACTGCCACTCAAAGTTTCTTGGTGAACCCCACCATCCATCAAAAATTCACCCTTATACCCCTCCCCCGAGAGGCGCGACCTTCAAAGGGCCTCTCAGTCCGAGGTATTGTCCCATCCTTCTCGCATCCCCCTTCCGGGCACGGATCCTATAGCCTGAAGGTAAGGATGCAAAAAATTTGGAGCGATACACTATCCTAAATGGGTCTCTAACATGGTCCCCATACCCAAGCCATCCGGTGAAGTTCGTATCTATATAGACTTTCATGATTTAAACAAAGCTTGTCTCAAATACAACTTTCTCCTACCTAACATCGACTCCCTCATCGATTCCATCATAGGCCATGATATGATATCCCTCATGGATGGATTCTCAAGATACAACCAAATCAAAATCAATTCTACTAATCAACACAAGATGTCATTCACAACCCCTTGGAGGACCTTCTACTACAAGGTCATGCTATTTGGCCTTAAAAACACTAGGGAAACCTACCAGTGTGCCATGACCTACATCTTCCATGATTACATGTATAAAATCATGGAAGATTATGTAGATGACCTCATTGCTAGATCTAAAAAATGCTTAGAACATCTTGAGGATCTTCGTCGGATCTTTGATCACTTTTTAGAACACAACGTTCACCTCAACCCAAAGAAGTGTCTTTGGTGTTACATCAGGTAAAATCCTAGGATTCATTATCACCCAACGAGGTATTGAAGTTGACCCTAACAAAGTAAAATCCATCATCGAGATGCCTCCATCTACTACCTTGAAACAATTACGCAGCCTCCAAGGAAAAATCATTTCTATTCACCAATTAATAGCACAACTTGTAGACACCTAAATCACGTAAATCGGATAATACTATCAGTGCATCACATATGCCCTCTTATCGACAACATATGGCCCTATTGGGCACCCCTATAGGCTAACAAAAGGCTTCCAAAAGCCTCCAAAACTTAGTTTGGAGGGTTCCTAGCAGTCTGGGGTAGTTTTGGGGCTCCTACTAGTGGTCGTCCCACCCAGGGACGACCATCAGCAATCATCCCTGGGTGGGACGACCCCTAACTGGACCCTTGAAAAAGTCAAAGGATGCACTAAATGGAAATCCAAGACTACCATTAGCATGTCCAATCACCCCAAATTTATTGGGGACCTACTAATGGATAGTGAGGTAGTTGATTGGGAGCCCCAAAGGGGCAACCTTCCCTCACCCATAAAATGACATGATTAGGACATGTGGCATCACCTGCCTCACATGGTAGAAGATGCCATTTTTCCCTAGATGCCCTTTTGGGCTATAAAAGGAGGCCCAAACCTCCATTTCAAAGAGGAGAGAAGGAGAATTTGAGCAATGAAGTGCTGCCCAATTCTATCCCTACTTGTCCCCAACCTTTTGCAAACCAAAACTCGCCCTTTCCCTAGCCTTGAAACCCTCTTCACTTGAAGGCAATTTTAGGGGCAAAAAGCTCAATCCACCCATTCCAAACCAGCCAAATTGAAGGAATATTTGGCCCCATCTATCGACAACACCCCCTAACAACCCTATTTTGGACCAATTCCCAAGGCCATAGGTGACAAAACTCAAGCAGTTTTGTGACCGCCCCACCTAGGGACGGCCAACAGTCAGCCCATGGCACACCTAGGGATGGCCACAAAATAGGTTGGAATTTTAGATAAATTCCTCCATAGACCTCCTTAGGATGTCTAGATGAACCTCTGGTCCAAATTTGAGGTAGTTTGGAGGAGTTTTGATGCAGGTTTGGTGATCCCCAATGTTGCAGGTCTACATGGCTCACCCCGGAGTGGCCAGTAGTTTAGCATAGTTTCACATTACAACTTTATTTCAAATCCATTTATTTGTATTTATATTATATTATAATATGTTTATGCTTAGTGTAGATCAGTTTTTATGCATGTATATCATCTCATTTGGTTGTAGCATTTGCATATTTTACTATGTTTCTTACGCTATCTTCATTCTATGAAACAGGTGCTATTAACCCCATTGTAGTCCCTTGTGTGTAGGTGCAGGTATTCTATGCAGAATGAAGGAGCTAATAAGATAAGAAGAATAGGTTAAATGATAGCTCTCAATCATGGGATGCGAGATTTACAAATACCAACCATAGTTTACATCGCTTTGAGGCCTCTTTCCAAGGGACTAGATCCCTTGAAACTTTGTAATGTTGAATGTATCAATTTGTAAAAGCCCTCAAGGGGATGTTTGTAATATCACATTTGAAGCCACTAATGAATGAATAAGAGGATAAATCCACCATTTTATTATACACTTTGCTTCATTTTCATAGGTTACAAGTTTATATGCTTTTCCCTCTTGAATGCTTTTAACTGCTTTACATTGCAATGGAATGCCCTTAAGGCGATGTAGTGAAATTTCACATCTTCAGTGGTGATCATGGTATCTAGATTTTATTTCAATCTCCCATTGAAAGAGACTAATTTGGACCTTTAATTCTGGTTTTCTCTGTTGCAGGTGCTGACCGTTCTGAGAAGAAATGACCTCTTTGTGGCTCCATGGCACTGGGTGAGATGGCCAGCTCCATGGCACTGGGTGGGACGGCCCCCAATATATGACCATCCCTACCTAGGATGGCCACAAAACTAGAGGGTTTCTACAAAAATTTGTAGAAACAACAACTTTCAGGTTCCATTTTACACCTTTCTGCATCATAAATTTGACTTTTTACTGCTTAAAATTGCTCAATTTCATGTTTTTCTCACTTCTTCTTTGCATAGAAAGGTTAGAATTTCTCTTTCCTAAATCATGCATTAATTATCTTAGAAAAATAGAAGAAAATACAGTAGAAGTCACTGCATTTGTCTGGTTTTCCTGTTGGAACCTTGCCCACGAAGGTTAAGGTCATATAGGTTTGCATTTTTTTGGCTTTCCTTTTATGCTACTAATATTTCTAAAAGAAAAATGCACCTTCATGCATTTAGTAAATAATCATTGAGTGCTACTTTGTTTTCTTTCAAATTTTAAAAGGAACCCCACACACCAAGTTCTATTTTAACATCAATGGATTTGGGCTCTCATATCCAACCCATTGATCGAGACCAACAATGGATGTAATTACCACTCGATTGGCTCATGAGAAAGAGTACTATCGGGACCCATACGTGGCCAAGGCCGACCCAAGATCTGTCCTAACCATGCAAAATAGCATGCATTCCTCTTCGGAGGGGTGTATCGCTATGCACGGGGTGTTGGGTGAGGGTTGGTAGTACCTATGCTACCTCGTTGGATATGGATTTCATCCCCATATTTGACTTGTGCGAGTATATAGGTGAAATCCTTTAAACTTTGAGAATATCATCCAACGAAATATCAAACACGAGAAAAGGATTTTCTTTACAAAGCAACACATCTTGAAACACATCAAACAAGTTTAGGGATTCACATTTAAATATTTAAAGGAGATAATCATTTGTTTTCTTGTGTGTTTCTATTGATTGTGTATTTGAATCTATAAAACTTAAAAGAAATAATCATGTTGCCTAATTTAGGTATTTCTTTATTGTTTGGGTAGTCAACCCAAGATCCTCGATCTGGGGGTCAAACCCTAATAAAAAAAAAAATAGTGAGGGTTGCCTGTAGGGTTTGCCTAGTCAATGCATCATGACAACTATGCATAGCCGAGCTCAATCATGAGCCTATGAAGTTGAAAACTATAGGAGAGGTCATGAGCATCATAGTTATAAGTATGAGGATCTCCCCCCACATAGGGAACAAGACTATATACCTAGGGTAGGGTTAAATGATCATCTTAAGCTTCCAAAGAACCCTTCCTTAGGGTACCAAAACCTAGATGAGTATGATACTCATCATAGTGGGCAAGTCAATTCTGCCCAACCATTCCTCACTTATAAAATAAGACCTGAGGAAGATCCTAATTATCCTTGATCACATTATTCCATGCAACCACGAGGTACCTCTGCCAAGAGAACACCAATGGGTTATTCATGTGATCAAGTGGACTCTTCGGTTAGCCAACACCGAGTCCAAGCCCAAACTAGAGATAATCTGCCTACCAAGAGGCCTAGTAGGGAAGTCTACACTCCCTCTACACCACCTAGAACTCCCATACAACAAGTGGTAGCAAGCCAGAAGAGGCCTATGTGAAGTTCGCATACGTCATCAACCAACATGACCATGGGAGAGTTAATACAAGGATTCCCAAAGTATCAGGAAACTTTCATGGAGGTTTTAAATTCTATCAAATTACAACCTCATGATTCTGATGCTTTCACCAACTTTGTGGGATACATACAAATGCACAAAGATCTTGTTATATCCTTTCGAAATCAGGATATCAAACCTAGGTCTACCAATTTACCAGACTCTCCTTTGCACATCATCGCGTGCATCAATAGGATCCCCTATAAGCGAGTGTTGGTTGATATAGGTTCCACAATAAACATCATTACCACAACCACACTAAAGCATCTCAAAATCCCATCTTTGCACATTGCAAGATCCAATTTCACCTTGAAAGCATTTAATGATGCTTTATCCTCCACTGTGGGCACGATAATCCTACCTGTTCAAGTTGGAAAGAAGACTATGCCTACATTATTCTATATCTTGGAAGGTGAAATAATATACAACATATTGTTAGGAGTACCTTGGATAAGAGACATGGAGTGCATCCCCTCTCTTGTACATCAATGCCTTAAATACATTCATGAAGGTCAGGTCCATGTGGTTGATGCCAACCCAGACCCCTTCAAGTATTACAATAAGGATGATCATCCAAAAGAGTCTACTCACCCATCCACACCTTTGGATACTAAACTCAATGACCTTATCCAAAGTCTGGATTCAACCCCACGGTTAGTTGTGAAGTTACCTTCACCACCATCACCAATACCATCCTCTATTTCTTCAAATGAGGGAGAGTCAAAAAGGCTAACCGCAAAAGCTCTCTTAGACATTTTTGACACATTAGAAGAAGACCTTCCTACTCCTACCAACAAGGAGGAACCAATGGTGGATATAGAATAATTAGATCATATCATACCATATTCATCCACCAAACTTGAGGACACAAGTCACTTGACCAATCCTAAACTTGATGAATGCATAGAACCCGATGTTAAATTCATGCATATCATTGAGTTGATCAAGGATCTAGGTTGTCCTCCTATTGAGTTGCCACTCATTGATAGCATCTCTGATGCACCCCCTGAGTATGGGGGCCAAGTAGATCACATTGAACAAGTTGAAGAAGTAGCTATGACTGGTCCAAGTGCCAATGCATCTTCCCATGAGTTTGTGGGAATGATCAATGTGATGATAGAGAACCAAAGTCCTCTTAATTCATCTAGACCACTTGTGACTCCATCCAACATTCCATCCATAACACAAGAGATATCATTGATGGATTCAGGCACACCTACTCCATCTCATTCAACATCTCAACAAAATCAAGAACAAGTGTACCCACTACACCAAAGTGGAGATAATCTAGCTACCATAATTGAACACTATGAGGTGGAACAAGAGCATGAGTTAAATCAAGAACAAGAGCATGTGGATATACTCACTACCCACACTCATCATGAACCATCTGCATTTACTCAGATGATTTTGGATAGGCTAGCCAATGTTGAGTTACAAGTGAGTCACCAACATAATGACTCACAACAGATCTTGAATCGACTCGCAAGCATTGAGCTACAGTTGAGTCATTCAAAATCTCAACCCCTTGATTGTCAGGACCAACCTCCTCCTATGCAATCCAATGTTAAGTCTCAACAAAAGCAAGGGCAAAGACAACAACACCATCAACCTCGCATGTATACACCATTGCCTGAATCTTTGGTATCACTCTTTAATCGATTATGCGAGGCTAAGGCTATCACATTGCTAGATATCCACCCTTTGGATCCTAATAGGCACAAACCAATGTGGTATCAAGAGAGTCAACATTGTCCTTATCATCAAGTGAATGGTCATAACATTAAGTCATGTATCACCTTCAAGAATAAGGTACAAGATATGCTTGACAAGAATGATCTTCAAATCAACAATCAACAAATTGACATAGTTCAAAATCTGTTACCTATAAATAAGAGTCAAGAAGAGAAACCTAAATAGGTGACTAAGATGCATACAACCCCATCGCCTCATAAAATGTGGTGATCGTGTTCACCTCATTTAAAGCATCAACATCACACTTGGACTCCATTAGCTGAGTCCATGTCAACCATCTTTCACAACTTGCAAGAAGCAAAGGCAATCATCTTGCCAGATATACCCCTAATCAATCCAAATAGGTCTAGATCTAGATGATATAGGGAGGATCATTCTTACCTCTATCATCGAATAAGAGGGCATGACATTAGAAATTGTCATAATTTTAGACATGTGGTCCAAGATCTTATTGATAGGGAAGTTGTATCCACAAGCGGGTCACTCATGTTACCCCATCAAGATAGTGGTATTACCCCTAATCCTTTGCCACAATAGGGGGAGTCAATCTCTATCACTTCTCCTAGCCAAGCCAATAATAATGCATCAAACATAGTACATACTAGGGGTATCCAAGGTGTCACACCTTCCCCACTATCTACATCACAAAAAATGAAGCAAATTGAGGATCCTAAAGGTATTGCACCTTCCTCGCTTCCTTTGATCACCACAAATGCTAGGGGGACACAAGGTATTGCACCTTCCTCCTAGAATCACAAAGTAATCAAAGTTACAAAAATCTCCAAAGGCATCCATAAGCCCTTTGGTCACAACCAAATGCCCCTAGGTAGTCACAGAAACTTTCTAAGTGTCGTTGCCCACCTAGGTCACCCTAAAATGCTCCTAGCAGTTTCTTTGATTGTCTAGGTCACATAAAAATGCCCCTAGACTATCTATGATCATCTAGGTCAACCTTAAATGCTCCAAAGGTATCCATAAGCCCTTTGGTCACAACAAAATATCCTTAGGTAGTCGTAGACACTTTCTAAGTGTCATTGCTCTCTTAGGTCACCCTAAAAGGCTCCTAGCGGTTTTTGATCATCTAGGTCAAATAAAAAATTCCTAGACTATCTACGATCATCTAGGTCAACCTTAAATGCTCCAAAGGTATCTATAAGCCCTTTGGTCACAACAAAATACCCCTAGGTAGTCGTAGACACTTTCTAAGTGTCGTTGCCCACCTAGGTCACCCTAAAGGCTCCTAGCGGTTTTTGACCATCTAGGTCACATAAAAAAGCTCCTAGACTATCTATGATCATCTAGGTCAACCTTAAATGCTCCAAAGGCATCTATAAGCCCTTTTGTCACAACCAAATATCCCTAGGTAGTCGTAGACACTTTCTAAGTGTCGTTGCCCGCCTAGGTCACCCTAAAGGCTCCTAGCGGTCTTTGACCATCTAGGTCACATAAAAAAGCTCCTAGACTATCTACGATCATCTAGGTCAACCCTAAAAGCTCCAAAGGCATCTATAAGCCCTTTTGTCACCTTAAAATGCTCCTATATGGTCCATGATCATCTAGGTCAACCCAAAACACCCCTATGCGGTCTATGACCATCTAGGTCAAGCTAAAATGTTCCTAGGTAGTCTACGACTATCTAGGTCAAACCTAAATGCTCCAAAGGCATCTATAAGCCCTTTGGTCATCAAAAAAACTCCAATGGCATTCATTAAGCCCATTGGTCAACCTATACATATATATACATATCTCAAAAATAACAAAAAAAAAGAAATCATCAAAATACAAAAATATTGCATTGTATTGCATTTCTCATCACTTGCATTATAATCATAGTTGCATTAGGCATACTCATCATTGCATTATGCATCATTCCAAATTGATCATATATGTCTAGCACCAGGTCTATACATTAGGCATCTAGTAAAATCATTGTTGTTATGAGTTAATATTACCACCTGTGTATAATATAGTATATTACATATACCATTTACATTATATGTCTATTTCCCATCACTTAGCCATTGTTAGATAAACATAGTTAAAGTTTTTGGTCACTCAGCCATATCTAGTTGTCTTCTCAAAATTGTAGAAAGCTATCATGATCTTTAGAAGGTAGAATCCTGCTTGGATAATGCTTGGTATACATCAAAATCCCAACATAATTTTCACATTAATAAATCCAAGTCTAGCACAAGGAAAGATGAAAACTATGAAGTGGTCTAGGTTACTTTCAAGCGAAAAGGTTATCCTGCTCATCCCCCTGTGCGAATGGTTCAAAGATGCTGAGAATTGACAAAAGGACAAGTTCCTCCTTACCCAAAAATCCCTTGCCCTACATCGGGGCAAGTATCCCAAAGAGAAAAATCAATAGTGATTATCATCCCCTCTCAAAGTACTCCAACAAGAAATAGTGATTATTATCACTTCAAAATATGCAAAAGAAATAGTGATTATTATCACTAGGAAAAGCACAAAGAAATAGTGGTTCTCACCACTACAAAAATCCCTTGCTCACCAAATCAAAATGAGCAACTCCCTTGAGAAAGTCAAATTTAAAAGAAAAGAAGGGAGTCTTGAACTTGAATCCCTGGAATTCTCAGCATTAGAGAACCATAAGGTGATCCTCATTACAGGTTTGGTGGATAGCCTACTTGTCAATGGTGGTAGCCTCCCGCATGATGATATGTCTATCACTTAAGCAACTTGCTTAGGTATAGACCAATGTTTGAATGTGGATGAGCTAGCTTGTTGTAACCTAGATTACCTAGTGGTCTAATCCAACTAAGTACAAAACTCAAGATAATGAGACTCATAGAATGATCTCTAATGTCGATGGGCTGAGTGAATCCCATTTGCACTAGGGTAATCTTATGTGTTATCATGGTAATGAACTCACGTGCACACACAGGGATATTGATTATCTTGGTTATCTTAGTAGGTGCATACTTTGTCAAAATATCTTGTATAGTTATTATATGACTTTTGATTAGGTAACTAGAGTGTTTGAGTCTCTTCAAAACCACTAAATAATATCATATCATATTACATTATCCATTTTATTTTACATCATGTTGCCACATGTTTGTCATAATTCCAAAATCCATTACATAGTGTCAATAATAACATGAAAATAATAAAGATACATTTTGTATAGTCTATGGTGCTAGCATAGTATGCGTCAAATAGTCATTATATAGCCATCATACAAAATCAAATCATTCATTACATCAATTCATATACATTTTTCCTTATATACTTTTGTTTATTAAATGATGTTCATAAAATGGGATAGATACCGGATAGATATTAGCAATAATATTTAGATGACCACTGACTATTTTATGCATATATTTTAATTTACAAAAGCATATAGAGAACACATACACATCTACATATCATCAACTCAAATCATATGATCAATACATGCATCCATGTTAGACATCCATCATAGCATCATATAGCAAATATAAGCATTGCATACATCTCATAAAGCAATAAGGAAACACATGATGATAATAGAAACTCATATATATATGTATGAGACCAAAAGATACATCATAATCCAAAAATTTCCCATGGGCTACAATAAAGTGGGTCCTCAGACCTCACACTCCAAAAATCAAAATTCAAAAACAACTTCAAAATATATAAAAAAAAAAATGGGCCAACAACCCACCAAAAACAAGACAGAATGGTCAATAAAATAGGAGGGGTCAAGACTGAACCCATAGTATTTTTGGATGCATCAAAAGACTCTATTTTACTCCCCAAGAAGGCCTCCATGGCTGGACCACTCCAAGGGAATGAGATATTTGGCCTTTTGACTCCAAAACTATTCATCAAAACAGTCAAAAATCACCTCCAAACAGGTATTTAGTACCATGGGCAAAATAGAGAGTTGCCCCAATTAAGTCATATGTGTCAAGTGACTCATCGCTTTATCATTTGTCATATCCTCATCGACTCATCTCTTGAGGGGGTAGTCATAATAATGAATTCAAAAATCAAATCAACATTAAAACACTCAAAAGTGTAAATTCCATGCATTCAAAAGAATCTTGGCTAAAGATAAATTTTCAAGCCCATGTTGGGGCAAAGAATCAGCATAAGAAACAAACAAATAGGCTTGACCTCCTTGAAACCTCGGGAATTGACCCATGTAAAGGTTTACAAGAACACAAGGCACCAAGACCTAGTATGCCCTAAGCCCCATAAGACTGTTACTACAACACGACTGAAAGGTATACCCAAAATTGATCCTTCGACTATGTCAATAGAAAGGATTCCAAGAATGTATGCTTTTACACAATGGAGGCATCCAAAGTTGATTAGGTTAATGAACAACCTTAATCATTTGATCATTTAGTGATCTATTTTTCTCAACGCTTTGTTGCACATAGTGCATCCCAAAATGGGGCATCTATAGACACCTAAATCGTATAAATCGGATAAGACTATCAGTGCATCACATATGCCCTCTTATCGACAACATATGGCCCTATTGGGCACCCCTCTAGGCTAGAAAAAGGCTTCCAAAAGCCTCCAAAACTCAGTTTGGAGGGTTCCTAGCAGTCTAGGGCAGTTTTGGGGCTCCTACTGGTGGCCGTCCCACCTAGGAACGACCATAGTTGGTGACCGTCCCACCCAAGGACGGCCATCAACAACCGTCCCTGGGTGGGACGACCCCTAACTGGACCCTTGAAAAAGTCAAAGGACGTGCTAAATGGCAATCAAATACTGCCATTAGCATGTCCAATCACCCCAAATTGATTGGGGACCTACTAATGGATAGTGAGGCAATTGATTGGGAGCCCCAAAGGGGCAACCTTCCCTCACCCATCAAATGACGTGATTAGGACATGTGGCATCACCTGCCTCGCATGGTAGAAGATGCCATTTTGCCCTAGATGCCCTTTTGGGCTATAAAAGGAGGCCCAAACCTCCATTTCAAGGAGGAGAGAAGGAGAATTTGAGCAACGAAGTGCTGCCCAATTCTATCCCTACTTGTCCCCAACCTTTTGCAAACCAAAACTTGCCCTTTCCCTAGCCTTGAAACCCTCTTCACTTGAAGGCAATTTCAGGGGCAAATAGGCTCTATCCACCCATTACAAACCAGCCAAATTGAAGGTATATTTGGCCCCATCTGTCGAAAACACACCCTCACCCTATTTTGGACCAATTCCCAAGGCCATAGGTGACAAAACTCAAGCAATTTTGTGACCGCCCCACCTGGGGACGACCAGTAGTCAGCCCATGGCACACCTAGGGATGGCCACAAAACAATTTGTAATTTTAGAGAAATTCCTCCATAGTCCCCTTTAGAATGTTTAGAAGGACCTCTGGTCCAAATTTGAGGTAGTTTGGAGGAGTTTTGATGCAGGTTTGGTGATCCCCAATGTTGCAGGTCTACATGGCTCACCCCGGAGCGGCCAACAGTTTAGCATAGTTTCACCTTACAAATTGCTTTCAAATCCATTTATTTGTATTTAGATAATCTTATAATATACATATTCTCAGTTTAGATCAATTTTTATGCATGTAGATCATCTCGTTTGGTTGTAGCATTTGCATCTTTTACTATGTTTCTTATGCTATCTTCATTCTATGAAACAGGTGCTATTAACCCCATTGTAGTCCCTTGTGTGTAGGTGCAGGTGTTCTACGTAGAAGGAAGGAGCTAAGAATACTAGAAGAATAGGTTGAAGGATAGCTCTCAATCGTGGGATGCGAGATTTACAAAGACCAACCATAGTTTACATCGCTTTGAGGCCCCTTTCAAGGGACTAGATCCCTTGAAACTTTGTAATGTTGAATGTATCAATTTGTAAAAGGCCCTCAAGGGGATGTTGTAATCTCACATTTGAAGCCACTAATGAATGAATAAGAGGAGAAATCCACCATTTTATTACACACTTTGCTTCATTTTGATAGATTACAAGTTTATATTCTTTTCCCTTTTGAATGCTTTTTAACTGCTTTACATTGCAATGGAATGCCCTTAAGGCGATGTAGTAAATTTTACATCTTCACAAATATCAGAAAAGTGCAAATCCTTCAACCACCTCCTACAAAAGGGAGTAAAATTCAAATGGGATGATAACTACCAGTAAGCTTTTTATGACATCAAAACTTATCTTACTTCACCACCAGTTATGTCACCCCCACACCCATAACTACCATTCATACTGCATATTTTTGCTATAAATTTTGCGCTAGGTACACTTCTAGACCAAAAGAACATGCTCAATAAGGAGCAATATATTTACTACATAAGATACACATTAGTTAGTTACAAATCTAGATACGAATACATTGAGAAACTATGCCTAGCTATATTATTCACCATCCATAAGTTACACCACTACATGCTCAACCATACAACCTATGTCATCGCTCGAGATAATCCCCTTCGTTACATGTTGAAAAAAATCTACCACAATTCTCGCATAGCTAAGTGGATCATGCTTCTAACCGAATTCGACCTCGAATTTGTTTCAAAAGTTTCCATCAAAGGGTAATTCATAGCGGACCAACTTGCAAAAGCTACCTTATCCAATGACCAACCTCTTCTCATTCAACTCCTAGATGACTCCATATTTCATATAACAGAATATGAAGAATATGTGGAACCATAAATGACAGTCGACTTAACACTATTCTTTGATGACTCATGATGTATGCATACTGGGGGTGCAGGCATTGTATTCTTTACACCCAAAGGTGAACCACTCCCATTTTAATTCAAGCTATATTTCCCTTGTACAAACAACAACATAGAATAGGAAGCCCTAATCCTCAAATTGAAACAAGTGCATTCCATGCACATCAAACACCTCCACATCATAGGTGATTCCCTTTAAATCATAAACCAAGTGTAAGAGATCTAGAAATGCAACTGCCTAGTCCTCCAACAATACAAACACATTGCAAAATAACTCCTCTACCGATTTGAATGGTATGACATCGAATCTGCTCCACGATCCTCAAACCATTTTGTGGATGCAATGGCCTCCTTAGGATCATTAATCCCACAAAATCTAATATCAACAACCACATCCATAACCATCTATACACTCACTCAATCTTCCATATCACCCACATATTCTAAATATTATGGTGTCATTCATATGGTCGATACCGAATCACATGACCCATGGTTTGCGTAGATCAAATATTATATTAAATTAGTATTTTTACCATGCGAATTACCCCATGCTCAGTGTTGACCATTTAAAAAAAGAGCAATATTCTACATATCGTTAGGGGACATCCTCTATCACTGTAGCTATGATGGCATGCTCTTGCATTGCTTAGAACTGCATTAATCTTAGTGGGTTGTACAAGAAACCCATGATGGTACTTGTGGTGACCACTTTAGTGGCATGGCAATCATAAAATGCATCCTTCGCATGGGATACTATTGGCCAAACATGGAACATGACTATTGTGAATAAGTGAAGCATTGCATCAAGTGCCAATAACACATAAACATCACACATATTTCATCTCAAACACTCAAATGAATTCAATCCATATGACCTTTCTCCCAATGGGACCTAGATCTTATTGGACAAATTACATCTTCTTCCTCAAGTAATCATAAGTTCATCATCACTACTACAAAATACTTTACAAAGTGGGTCGAAGCCATCCCACTTGTCCAAATGACAAGAGAAAATATAACAACATTCATAATAGGTCATATCATATGTCACTTCAAAATTCCTTCCCAAATCATTTATGACAATGGAAAATACTTCAAGAACAAAACCATTTGAGCTCTTTGCAGCAAGTTTCATATTCAACATAGTTTCTCTACCCCATACTACCCATAGGATAATGTCTAGGTAGAAGCCCCAAACAAAATAATTTTCTCAATCCCACGTAATGTAACATAATGGTGGAGTATTCCTAGTTGGGAGGCATATTTCAATGGTTAGAATAATCCCTAGGATGAGCTTGATATTAAGTACCAAATCGAACAATCTTTCAAGTACCCGAACTACCCTCGTATGGACTATCAATATCTTGTACGACCTTCCACACATACACTGTATGATATGAGATCATATAGTGGCCAATATTGTATGATATTGCACTCAAAAAAACTAACGGATGCTATTTTGGAGGCTATCGTACACATTTTTGTAATCGTTCAAGCCGATTACCAAAACTGCCAAATCGGCTAAGTTTCTATCAATTGCCTATTTTACCAAATTGGGTAAGGATTATGTGTACGATTTGTACAATGTACGATATGTACGATCCAAAGGTACAAAAATATATTATTTGCAATTCTCTTCTGCTCCAATATCTCTTTGGAAGGTTTTGTAAGGTTTTAAAAGTCCAAACAAGATGATTCCACACACAAGCAAAGCATCCAATCTGAGATTATAAGTGATTTTATTCAAGAAATTATGCCCAAAAATCATATAGTATACTTAAATACATCCTTGAAAATGTCCCCATGTTCCTAGATCATTCTCCATGATTACCACCAGTAGCAATTTTCTCACAACCTGCAATGAAGCCTAAAACTAACATATTACAGTAAGGGAGAAACTCAACCACACAATAATCATCCACAATGCATCAACCATATACACAGGATTGTACACTATCATCCACAATGTCTATTATTTATTATTAATGGTGATAAACTCAGTACAATGTGGAAAATCTATCCATACTATAGCAATAACTCAAAAATATGGCTAACTCTCTATCCTAGCAACTATGAACCAATAAACTAGTAGCTAGACTCATAAATTTGAAAATGGGGCCTTATATAACGTTGCCTAGGTCGTTCCAAAGTGGTTCCTGAGACAATCCGTTATTCACAACTGTCCAATTACAAATGAATACATTATTTTTTCCTTTTCTAAGTTTACACCTTAGGTTAGCAAATCCATGTGACATTTCATCCTAAAATTACATTTCCTTTACATTTCAATGAATTTCGGTGCATCCTGTATGATTTTCCACTGCTCTGTATGGTTTGCCACTTCAGTTGTACAATATTATGTATGATTTGCTCCCTACTATACAATTTCACAAAACTGGAGCAAATCATCTCCAAAATAGTCAAAACATTAGCAAATCACTTCTTCTTTCTCTGGGAGGTGGATTTGCTACCTACATATACCCTCCCCTTTATTTGAGTCGACATCTTGGATGACTCATTCTGCTTCTTCTATAATGTTTCCAATTGAGCTACCTCAGCCTCCAAGACCTTGAATTAGGTATTGTACATTTCTCTCTCATTTTTCATCTTGGTTGTGTAGTTCCCCATCTCGATGGCTTTAGCTCCATGAAGGTTAGCCTTTTCCTCAGTGACTTTCATGAAGTCCATCATCTGTTTCTCTCGATCGAAGGCACTCTTTGAAAAATTATCTTTCCAATGAGCCTCTACTCTAGCAGTCGCTTGAAGCTCTTTTTTCTTCTCATAAATCGTCTTCAAGTGATGCTCGATGTCAGTTTTGAGATCTTGTATTTGGTATTCATTGGTCCTTCTTTGAGCCTGCTTGTCCAAGACCATCTCATTGAGATTCTTGTTGTCCATCATCAATTCCTCTATCTTATTGGCCTGCATAGATATTTTCTTATATTTCTTAGCCAACTAAGCTAACATCTGCTCATCCTTTTATTTGAGTTGTGCCTCCATGTCCTTGATCCTATATTTGTCGTTTGAGTGATCTGTCACTTCTCTTCCTCAAGCATTGTAATATTGGCTTCAGACTCTATTTTAAAACCTAACAGATCCTCCTCTAACTTCCTTATATTTTCTTCTGCCACTGCCCTAATTTTTTGTAGTTCTTACTCCATTATGGCCAATTCCTTTTGAGTGGTTGCAGTATCCTCTACTTGTACCTCCTTAAGTCGATGGATTTCTGTCAACCCAACGCTCAACCACTCTATCCAATGAGTCAAGAAGTTCAACTTTCGTAGGGTAATGGACACACCTATGTAAACCCATCTATACTCCACATCTGCCATATTGGTTGGGCAGGTTGGATGACTCCCTCTATCTAGGTAAATCCTTGGGTCCCTCCTGTAGTTTGTGACTGTCCCTTTTGGCAAGTCTTCTCTTCCCAACATCATTGTTACCTCTTCCCTGGGTAACCTCCATGGATGTTGTGCATGGATCTCTTCTATCTTCTTTATATGCTCTGCACTAATCACCCATTCTATTATATGCTCTAACTCGAGAGACACTTGTTGTTCCCATAGTGCCAAAAACTCTTTTACATGGCCAATACAAAATGTCATTCTTGCACTATTCATCACATGGCCTAATTGGATAAATAAGTGCTCCACCTTATCATCTACACCTCGTGCCTCCTATTCCATTGTAATTCTTTCAAACCATAGTATCTCCAAGAGATAACTGGATTGAATTCCCTATCGTTCTTCCTCTGAAGAAGTCCTTAGTTTGTCTTCTTCTCTAATGTGGCTAGAGCTTCCTCCAAGCTCTCTAATTTCTCTCTCAGTATCAATATTTTCTCAAGGTGGAGACTATTTCTCTTGTTCCTCCTCCCCCTCGTTATCTACAATGTTTATTATCTCTTCTTGAGATCACTGCTCGTCCTATCCCTGAGCCTTCTCTACTCTAAATGAGCCTCCCAGTTGCTCCTCCATATTGTCTAGGTCTTCCTCCTTGCCCTCCACTTGTTGCTCTTCTACCACTATTTCCTCCTGTAGCTTTTGTGCATCCTCCATTGTGACCTTCGAGGCAACAAGTGCTTCGCTTTCTTGTGGCACTTCCTTCTATGAGACTTCATGTCTACTAGAGCCTCCTGATATAAATATGTATCGTGTCTTCTTCTTCGGCTCTACTACTACTTCCTCTTAGGTAGTGGCCACTCCATCATGCCCTACCTCAAATCCTCTAAAGAAATTAGAATCATCCATCTTCTCATATTGAGAGAAAATTTTTGGTGAGTGTACTATTTTCTCTGCCTCTACCAAATACACTTCATCCAACTTCGTAACTTCTAAATTTGAATCTTCCATTCTTCATACTTCTGGAGCTTGTTTACCTGCCATTCTCTCTCGCTGCATTCTCATCCTTATTTGTATAGGGCTACTCTCCATTTCTTGCTCGATAGGATGTTCCTATTGCCTTCTTACAGGTACTTGTTGTTCTAGTTCTGGCTCCAACCTTCTAGAATGTTTTTTTTGATGATGTACATCAGCATCCTCCTCCGAAGAAGTGTCTTCCTAAGCTTCACTCCTGTGTCACTCACTCCTTGTGTGTGGTTTCTCTAGAGTAACCTTACCTATGGGTATAAATTTTGGTTGATCTAGCATAATTTCTCTAGGTGGTGTCAACCTTGGGAACTGCATTCCTACTTTCGTTACTACATTCAAAAGCAATCTTATAGCTTGAAAGGCCATCCCAAAGTTCTTTGGTCACTTTTTCAATGCTTCATGCATCCGTCTCTCTAGATAGGTACCCAAATCATACGGGATCCCCTGGTTAATACATTTTGTGTACTGTGCCATCCATATTGGCATCTTTGTCTTGTCAGGATCCTTTGGATTTTGATGATTCCAAAGGTCTACTACAATTGGCATCTCTTCATTATGTAGCTTACACCACCATGTGGCCTTAAACATGCTCAAGATGAACAAAATCATCAACATGATGGGTAACACCCCTCTCCACCTATGATGGGGTTCAAGGGGGTGGAACCCCCTTGCAGGGTCAAGGGATAGCGTCCCTTGCAGGGTCAAGGGACAACGTCCCTCGTGTGTTCCCTCAATGTAAAAATTGCTAAGACCTTCACTGTCAAAGTCAAATTTTTCCCTTCATGAGCACTTTGGGTTTCTTTACTCAACCTCCTTAACCAACTCAACATCAACTTCCTTTTACCCTATCTTAACCATTGATGGAACACTTTGTATGGTTCTACTCTATATGATTTCATCTTGTACGATTTCCTTTTGCATGATTTCTTCTTGTACAATCTCACATTGTACAATTTGACTTGAAATCATACAATATTTGCCCACTGTATGATTTCACCCAACCAACTTACAGTGCCCTCTTGCAAAATCATACAATCCCATTCTTCCCTAGGGAATTTTGAGTGTATGATGGATTGTTCTATTTGGGAAACATCTTCCATAACAATGTCTTCCATAAAAAATCCTCCATGTCAATATCTTCCATGTCAACATCTTCCATGACAACATCTTCCATGTCAACATCTTCCATGTCAACATCTTCCATATCATACCATATTCTATGTATTTTATTACTGTGAGTGTCATAAACTACATCACTAGTGACAACCTTCCTCTTTACACAATTTTACCTCCAAATGGTTATGCAAGTTCCAATATGCTGAGTGGGGTCTTCCTTACCCTCACCTAAAAATGGTGGACATATTTGCTTGGCTACTCTATTAGCCATATTGGGAGAGTCGTCACTCTCACTTGAGGCCTTCCATGGAATCTCGACCAAATTCCTCCTTAGAGGTTTCTTACTTTTGTTGTCATAAAAAGAATCAATTCAAGGTATCTTATTCTATCCCGTCACTCAGTGACCAAATTCTTGTGTGTCCTCACTCTACGACCTTCTTCACTGATGTGATGGAGATTGTCTTGGTCTATCTTCCTGAGTCCCTGCGTCCTGTTGCCTTGGTGACTGACTCCCATCCTTTGCACCCTCTCGCAACCCTGTTGCAGCTTCCTCAGGCCTTACCATCCACTCTCCATATTCATGCACTTTCTCTTTGTCACCCATCTCCTTTATGATTAGTGGGTTTTCCTCCTCATCTTCTATCTCAATCAACAACATCTCAAAGTATCCTTCTTTGGATGTCCAAACTTGCTCTATCTATGGTTCGAGTGTACACTGATATGAGTTACTCGTGTTTCATCTTTGAGCAATACTTATGCTACTTCTTACTATAATGTTTTATTGTGGTTCTATTATCCCACAACTTCATGTACTGGTGTCTGTCATAAGAAATCACCTCCAATTGTTTCGTCAAATTTGACCCATTTTAACAAAAATACCAAATTCAATAAGGCAACGATGCCAAATGTAACATAGTTTGGCGCTACCTAATCGAGCAATGGATTCATCCAACTATGACAATGGTACCAAATGTAACACAATAGTGGAGTATTCTTGGTGGGGAGGTATATTTCAATGGTCAAAATAATACCTAGGATGAGCTTGATCTTAAGTACCAAATCGAACAATCTTCCAAGTACCCAAACTACCCTCCTACGGAGTGTCAATCTCTTGTACGGCCTTCCACACATACACTGTACGATATGATATCATACAGTTGCCAAGATGGTATGATATTACACTTAGAAAAAGTGACAGATGCAGTTTTAGAGGTTGTCATACATAGTTTTGTAATCGTTCAAGCCGATCACCAAAACTGCCAAATCGGCTAAGTTTCTATCAATCACCTATTTTACCAAATTGGGTAAGGATTCTGTGTACGATTTGTATGATGTATGATCTGTACGATCCAGAGGTACAAAAATATAGTATTTGCAATGCTCTTCTACTCCAATCTCTCTCTGAAAGGTTTTGTAAGGTTTTAGTTGTCCAAACAAGATGATTCCACACACAAGCAGAGCATCCAATCCAGGATTATAAGTGATTTTTTTCAAGAAATTATGCCCAAAAATCATACAGTTTACTTCAATACATCCTTGAGAATTTCCTCATGCTCCTAGATCATTCTCCATGATTCCCACCAATAGCAATCTGCTCACAACCTGCAATGAAGCCTAAAACTAACATATGATAGTAAGGAAGAAACTCAATCACATAATAATCATCCACAATGCATCAACCATACACACAAGATCATACATTGTCATCCACAACATCTATTATTTATTATTAATGGTGATCAACTTAGTAAAATATGGAAACCATATCCATACTACAACAATAACTCAGAAATATGGCTAACTCTCTATCCTAACAACTATGAACCAATAAACTAGTAGCTAGACTCATAAATTCAAAAATGGGGCCTTATATAACATTTCCTAGGCTGTTCCAAAGTGGTTCTTGAGACAATCCGTTATTCACAACTTCCCAATTACAATTGAATACATTATTTTTGCATTTTCCTAAGTTTACACCTTAGGTTAGCAAATCCATGTGATATTTCATCCTAAAATTGCATTTCCTTTACATTTCAGTGAATTTCGGTGTGCCCTGTATGATTTGCCACTACTCTATACAGTTTGCCACTTCAATTGTATGGTCTTATGTACGATTTGCTCCCTATTGTATGGTTTCACAAAATTGGAGTAAATCATCTCCAAAATAGTCAAAAATTTAGAAAATCACTTCTTCTTTCTCTGGGAGGTGGATTTGCTACCTACACATACAATAGTAGTAGAGTCACATAGTGAATGGCATAACAAAATATCCCTAGTATTGTGGGTCTACCGTATAGAATTCTTACCCCCACTGGGCCAACCTCATTTTTATTCATATACAAGGCAAAAGCCATCATGCCCCTTGAGCTTGAGATACCTTCCCTAAGGATATCCATGAAATAATTCATATATGATGACATCACCCATCAAGCCATATTAGATCAGATTACACTCCTTAATTAACATCACATCCATACCATCAAGCACACAGAAGTCTACCAAGATCACATTTGTCATGCCTACAATAGTAAGGTACATCAACGTGAGTTTCAAATCAGTGATTTGGTTCTCAAATAAAACTATAAATCACAAGTCAGCCTCACCAATAGCAAGACAAGTTTACCCTGAACTGGATGGGCCCATTCATCGTCACACATAAATACGGTTCAGATGCCTATCACTTGGCTAATCTTGAAGGCCTTTATGACCTTGAGCCCATTAAAATTTTACACCTTTGTACATTCAACACCTAATACACATAGGCTTTCACTATCACAAGTGGTACACACCATTATGCACAAACATATCACTCACTAAGCACATCACGATAAATGTATATATTTTTATTTTTACTTTACATATTTTATATGTATTTTCTCCTTTCTGTCATTTTTATGCTACTATTATTTGTTTTCCTTCTTGCAAGATCTACATCATTTACAACCACACCATCAGCAATGAGATATGATAGTGTCTACATACATTATCATGCAGGACCCTCCATTGCCATAGATTGTATCGATCACACTGACTGACCTAGCCCGACCACTAGTCACTCATCACACTAGGTGATCTTCCCATTCCTCCCATTCAAACCATGACACTCCACACTGATGACTTTCCCATCACCATCGAGATTCATCTTACTCTCATCATTCTAGATATAGCCAGGTCTCCCTATCCTCTTTTGACAAAAAGTGGAAACATCTCATCCACAAACACAAGGGTCCACCACTCATCCGCTTGAAGATACCAGAAACCCTTATTCATGAACTGATTCTCCCCATCATCCTGTAGAAGCTTACTACCATCCCAACAAAGGATACACCCCCCATATGGCCTGTCCTTCATGCCTATCAACCCCACTCCCCAATGGGAATTCTTCTTATGCACAAGCATTGCAAGCTTGCGTAACTCAAGCTGCCCAAGATGGTCATGTACACATGCCCCCATCCCATACATGCCACCATTTAGAGCCATATCGTATGCCACTTGTACTTAAGATGCCACCTTCACCACTACAAGGCTTAACTTTGCAGCAAACTTCCCAATCCCCAAGGTAATTTTTCTCCTTCCCCTCATCATAATGACCTCATATATTTTCTTGTGCATACCAGGCCACTCCATACACATTGAAGTCCTGATCACCACCTTCCCCGATACTATCACCTCCATACCATGACATATAACATCTCCTTTCCCATATTGAGGCTCTTGAGCTACAAATGATCCATTGTTGTTGTTATGTTCATCCATGCTAGTCTTCCATGGATCATGCATCGTCGCCTCCACATAGATACATTCCTTGACATCAAATTTGACCCACATCATACTATCGACCTGCACCTCCACTATCAGACTACCCTTCATCCACCCCCCATTCACCTCTAGCAGAACTTACATTTACCCTGTTCTACTCACTCCATTATCAAAAATATTTTATCACCTCATGCATCAAGGTCTTATTGACTTACCTGAGATTCAACCCATAGACCCCTTGCATCCTAAATCGTGTAACTACCATGAGAACCAATATTGTTGTTAGAACCAAAAGTTATTATTCATTATAATACATGAATGAGTACATATAGAGAGATATTAGGGTTTTAGAAAGAAAACCCTAACTCTAACCCTAAAAAACAAAACCCTAACCCTAAAAAGCAATAATGAATATTAAATTAGGTAAAGTGCACTTTAATATTTTAACATCCCCCTTTAATGTGCACTTTTATAAGTATAAAATACTTATTCATATTCTAATACCCCCTGAATGATGAAACTCATCTAAAAGGTGTCAATCTATGCTGAAAATGCACCTTTATACAATAATGTGATCCATCCAAAAATTATGCTAAAATAGCCAAGAATATGATGTTGAAAGCTTGATGTGGTGCTACCCAAAGTATCAAAAAGATCGTTTCTAGATTTTTTTAGCTTTTTTAGTTTTTAGCTTATTTTAGCTAATTGATCATTATATATTTTGTAATTGGGCTCTTTTTGAGATGAGAAGAACAGGAATATTTTAGTGTGCACAATTGTGGAGCTTTTATGTGGAGCTTTTTAAAGTTTATATTTGTGTGCTTTTTAAAGTTTATATTTGTGTGATTTTTAAATTATAGAAATATTTTATCACCTCATGCATCAAGGCCTTATTGACTTACCCGATATTCAACCCATAAACCCCTCGCATCCTAAACCGCATAACTACCATGAGAACCAATATTGTATCTATCATCAGCAACTAGGGCATGACATTGAAGAATACCAATCATTCAAAAACCTGGTTCAAAACATGTTGCATTGTGATAAAACTCTATCACCTGAATGTTCCATCCCATTTAGCCTATTTTTGAGTCCACACTGCATTACCCCTAGAACTTTTCCACCATGTGAAACCTTGATAGCACCTGCTCACTACATTCACAACATCTCTAATTACACCACCCACCAAAGTCCAATCCATGCCATCACTTCACCATATTGTTTTTGACCTGACCCATGCCACTTTGATCGTCAGTAGTTCTTATTATTTTCTTCCTTATTTCTTCTTTTTCTTCCTACTTCCTCGCATAGTTGTATGGTTACGCTTTGAGTGGATACATACCTATGTTGATATACCCCCTATTCTTCTATTATCCTTTGAATTTGGTAATCCCATTTATCATGTTGTTTTCCAAAGACTACTTCTATTTTCTTCTAGTTGTACATTCCACCTTCATTCCTTTCCTCTTTTTGATATTACTGCATGCATCTAACATATCATAGTTTATGCACCTACTACACACACACCCCACATGTTAGGGCAACCATTATTATAGCATTATGCTTTTTGGTCATTATGATACACCATACTCATCTATAAATAAGTTTTCCAAACTTATCCTTCTACACTTCATAAGTTTCCTCTTATAGATATTGTGTTTCCCCACTTGCATCATTTATATTACACCCATTCCACATATCCATATATTTTTGATGATAATTTCATTTTAAGTTTGTACATTCTTCCTCCAAAAATACGCCTTCAACAAGAGTAATACATGCACTTGTTAGCATCACCACCTGGATGTCCATTCACCCTTTTCAGAATTAGGATATACATAGGTGTTGTGCTATGCTTTACTTACTAGTTCAATCAATAAAATATCACCCGTAGCTGACAAGTTTTATATTCTTTTTATGGTTCTTTAGGCTGGTTCAACTTCTCTCATGGACCATTCACAATAGGTTACACATTAAATGAATTTTGAGGCTAGGATATATGACACCTTGAGTATATGTCACCATATAGTGAGTGGTTTTCCCTACTTTTCCTATCACTTGTATGGTCAAAATATGACCTAGGGATAATCATAAGCAAAAGTAAAATAATGGGGCAAAAAACAAAAGCCAACGCCCATAGAATAGAAAAAAAAGAATTAAAAAAAAATAGCACCACCATAAATAGGTCAACAATAGATGAGGGGCAAAAAAAAAAAGGAAAAGCCTCCTGATATCACCCATGTTATGCTTCATCGCCTTTGGTCCTTAGGTTTAACATAACACCATGGGATGATTTTTGTCACTAGCAATAGGCTCCAAGAGCCTGCCTACCAGTGGAATAGTCTTATAAGTGGAAATATATTTATTACATTAGCTACCCGCTTTTGTACAAATCACTATTCACGTATGGATGAGATATCTAGTTTGGCCACTTCTACAATGGGTTAATCCTACCTCCCTCAAAATGGATAAATGAACCTCACTCATTTACACACATAGATCCATGACAGATTTTGAACCAGTTCGACTAGTTATGAGTTGCCACATAAACTTACATAGTTTTGAGTCTAAGATTTGATTGCCAAAACTACATTGGTAAAAGCCATTACATGTCCCCTATACCATCCTACATATATGAGATAATGGAATGGATAACATCCACATAGGTACATGTAACGATACAAGTCATTTCTCTACACATTTTAGCACTCTCATACATACATTCATGCATCTATGTTACACAGATTTATTACAAACATTACATCATTGCATCTACATTACATGTATCACATCACAGATTACATCATAACATTTACATTACATGCATCACATCACAGATCACATCATTGCATTTACATTACATATTTCATATCAAATACTAAATCAAGGCATTTATCCTACATATACTATCTCACACTCCATCATCACATTGTTATTATATGCATTCACTACAAATGTCATTTCACATTATATCACATCACATTGCATTTGAAATACAATCATGCCAATCTATTCTACAGTACATTCCTACTATGAAACAATCATAAATCTAAACCATAACATACATGTATATCAATTCATTATACATTCCTACAAATCATGCTATGCTATCTATGCAAACATAAAGAGAACACATTTCAAAACCATAACACATGTTTATATAACAACCAAAAGCAAAACACACACACACACACACACACACACACACACACACACACACACACACACACACACACACACATATATATACAATACATACATATATATATATATATATATATATATATATATATATATATATATATATATATATATATATATATATATATATATATATATATATATATATATATATATATTCATCCATCAAAAATGCTTGTAGGCTAAAAATTGGGACCATACCCATCGTCCACCACCTAAAATGCTCACAATATACAAACAATGGTAATCCTAACTACCACTAGGAGTCTCACCACATCCCTTATCGCTTGCTCGCATCTTTGTAGCTCTACTTAACTCTACCTAACCTCTAGAACCTGAACCTCAATAGGTGGATCTCTCACCTCAACCCTGGCACCTAACTACTCCATCGAATAAGCACTATGTTGACTATGAGGAGAAGGCACCCACACTTACGACCATGACCCATATTGGGATACCACTCGACTATAATTAGGAAGAGTGATACCACACACTTTTAGAGAAGCCTCACACAATGAATTATTAGAAGACTCTACATCCAATAGACCAGTCAATTGCTCAATACCTTGAGAAGCCTCCTCCTGTTCCTACTGTTGGCTAATCATCTCGTCCCTCATCTGATCCATATCTACCCTATGCTTCTCCTCCTACAGGGGAGGCTAAAATCTATCTTGTAGTCCTCAAGCATCCTCCTCCACATTTTTCCTCTTCTAGACCTCAAAGGGAATCTCCTCCATACCCACAAAAACATTAATATCAATGGTGTCACCCACACCAACCATAGTAGCAAATACACCTACCTCCTCTATGGCCCCAACTACCCCTCCCATGGCCACTCCACCCTCCATAGGATCTACTCTAATGTTCATAGGAACCTCCCCACTCCCACTCCTTGTGTACTCAGTGCACCACTCAAGCATCATCGAGATAGTAGTAGAGGAATATCTCTCTCACCGCCAGCTACCTCCTCGAACCTACCTTGAGTTCTCCTATTTTCCATCCTCTTTGGTGGAGGTACCCCACCATAAAGTGGCATCCATTGATCAAAAAAACCTTTGCCATGCTCCCAAATTTGCATAGACCACCAAGCCTCAAAATATGGTGTAGTCCCAACATTATACATATATAGGATAACAACAGGTGGGTCACTCTCACCAACCCAAGGCAACACCACAGGACACTCTCCTATGTCACCATATCATCTTTAATATACAACATGAGCCCTTGGAATATCCTACTGTAACTCAAAATACCGCCTCATCCGATCAAACTATAAATACTTGGCCTACTGAGTATATCTCCCTACTAGCCATTTGCCCTAACGAATGGCCCACAACTACTCACTGTCCTCTTCCTAGGTCACCCCACCCAACCAAGACCTCCACTTAATATCATTAGGTTTTAGGTATCCAAACTTGACCCTCCACAACAAAGTATCACCCTCATGAGGCATCTTGATGCCCTTCTCCTTGTATGTACACCACCTCAAAGCATAGGGTAAATACTCCTTACCCTCAACATGGGCAAGGTGAGGCAATAATGATTCCCTCTCAATAGATATGTGCTCTGCACATACCTATAACAAAGAAGTCTGGCTAAAACTCTTCTGCCCAACACACACACATCATGCAACTATTTGTACACCTAGGCCAACAATGTAGATACCCATGCAAATACAACTGTCCGCTCCACCATGTCACTCACCATATCCAACATATTTTAGGTTAACAGTACCCTGGAAGTGTATGGAAGTGCATAGGTAGATATCATCACCATCATCGCACACTGATGATTAGATATCTTATTATTCAGCCACAACCACTCATAATCCATCTTCAATACATCTATGTCCCTCCACCCCTCACCAAAGAAATGCTTCAACACAACATCCTTACTGTTCTTCGGTACTGCTCTCATCAGAATACCCTCAATCAGTAACTTATAAATCCAATATACATCCTCCAATGTGATTGTCATTTCCCTAGTGAGAAAATGGAAGGTGTTCATATCCACGTCCCATCACTCACATAAAACGGATATATATGCCCTGTTGGCATGTATGCTCTTACACTCCCATACTCCTCTAAACCATATGTCATCCAACCACTTAATATCAGCAACATTATTCATTAACTCGTCAAAATTACCCTTCATATTTCAAACACGATGATGGGGCTCAAGCATCTTCACATGTTCATCCACAAACAAACACAACAAAATATACATTAGTCATCAATGCAATGATGCAATCTAATAAAATTTTATAAATCAAATATACAAATTAAACTATTTTAATTTGACATGCACTTTGAAACATAAAACAATGCATAATTCACATATCAAAATATTTGAATAAAACATTTGCATATTCAGATACCCATTTTATCACTTCGTGGTAAAAATTTGAACAGATGTGAAAAATAGTACATATTTGACTCCCAAAAATCAAATATAAAATTATCCACATACCCACTGTGGCACAAAATTCAAAACTGTGTCAACCCATCAGACATACAAAAATAAAATACATTTTTAAATACCCATTTGCTGACTTAGATATAAAAATGTTGACAAAATTCAAAAACATTATACCAATTAGCATGGACTTCAAGGTCAATTTTACCACACAGACATCCAAATGGAACATACACCAATACACACAACATCAAAATAACAGTCACATTTTTGAATACCCATTTGCCCACTTCATGGTGAAAGTTCAAACAAATGTTGAAAACATTATAAATTGGGCTCCCAATAGCTACTTTCAAATTTAACACTACCTACATCTTGGCATGCAAATCAAATACAGGCCAAATAAAATCATCTACAAAAACAAATAACATTTTTGGATACCCATTCTACCCTTCTATGGTAAAAGTATAGTTAGTTTATAGAAATACCATACCTATGGTGGAAAAATTAACAATTAAAGTTTACCAATTTACACCTAAAAACACCATGTTTAGAAAACATGCCAAACGAAGGCATAAAAATATAACAATCACACAACTGGATATCCATTTTCTACTTTTGTGGATAAAATTTAATAACATTCCAAAAATAGTACACCATTGCTCCAAAAATGGACGATCAAACTCTACACCTACTCTACCCATTACCCGATCAAATTGGCACCAAAAAAAGTCAAACCTAACAACCAATTACATTTTTGGGTACCCATTTGGCTAGTTTTACACTATGTGTTCAAATTTCAATTAAAAATTGTAAAAATTTTCAAAATGAGATGAAAACCTCCCCCCTAATTCACTTTTCTCTAGAAAATTAAAACACAAAAAATGAGGCAAGTAGGAGCAATTACTGATGGATCCCCGCACCTGCTACTAGCTCCAGGTCATCATCTCACCATATTTTTGTTTGAACTGTTCAACTATCGTGTCTACATCTTGTTGAGTGCTCATCCCAAATACTCTCCATGCCTTGTCATCATCAAAATGAACCCCTCCCAACTCCAAATTACCTTAAAAATACCTAAAAATCTAATTCACCCCCACCCACGATTTAGACCCAATTCACCCCTTGCCCTACAAATCATGATCCAATTCACTCCCTTCCTCATGAATTGAGCATATGACCCCCAAATCCAATCAAAATCATTCCAAAACCCTAGGAAATCATGCAAATTTCTTCCAAAACCCTAGGAACCCTCCTAAATTGCCCTCTCATCTGCTTGTTCACCATTTTTCATCATTCATTGGTATTTTAACAATCATTGCATCACCAAATCACTGCATTCAATTCACCTCATTGTTTATTCCTTGTTTGAGGGGGTATTCATATCCAAAGTCAGCTTTGCATGCAACCAACAAACCAAAAATCTAAAAGCACGGATATCACATCTGTCTACAAAATTTTTTGTTGAAGATTATCTTATGATTATAATCTCAATCCCAACCAGATATTTGTTAAATCAAGAGAGTTATGTGTAACAATGGAGAGGTCACTTTGGCATTCATGGTACACAATGAATGACATTGTTGACTAATTTAGTGCAACATTTGGAGGACTTCACTTTGGCATTCATGGTACACAATGAATGACACATTTGAATAATCCAAATGTTAACTAACTCAAATGGTTTGACATTTATTGCCATGTGCTCATCAATCAATCAACAACAAATATTTGAATAGACATTTGTTCTATTTGTACTTTTGGACCACACTGAACTGGTTGTAAAAGCAAAGCAGTCAAAAGTTGCCTATCCCAAGCAACTAGTATGACATCAAAAATGTCATACAGACTTAGTAAAAATACCGTGTTGCATCCACAATCATCCATTTCCATTTACTGGTATTGTTTTCATTTCATGTTATCCCTTTCCTCTTCTCTTCCTTTTCTTCCTCCTTCTTGGCTATCGATCAATGTTGTATGGTCACGCTTTGAGCAACTACATATATTTTATTGGATCCCATTCTTTCCCCTCTTCTCCCCTTGGATTCCTAGTCAATGTTGTATGGTCACGCTTCGAGTGGCTACATACCTTTGGTTGGATTCCATTCTCCTCCTACCCCTTTTCCTCTACACAACCCTTCATATTTTTGTATTAAACTATGTCCCATATAGTATAGTACAAAAAGGGGTAAAATGTAGACACCTAAAATTTGTACATTTATATACCTACATACTTATAGATCCTTTTGGACACTTGTAGGTTTACATAGGTAATCCTAGATACCCCTAGGCTATCGTAGACCAATGTAGGCTATTGTAGATCCTCCTAGATATGCGTAGATGGTCGTAGTCATGTGTAGTCATGCATAGATCGTCGTAGATTATCGTATCATTGCATAGACTTCCACACCACTTTGCTAGTTTTTAGGTCCAAAACCCTAATAAGTTAGAAAATCACATCACAATAATTTACCATGCATTGGTATACCTTCCCTCAGCTTCCCAAGATGATACAGACCCTTATTGCACTTAATTGAGGCTCCCACGGGGCTATTACTTGGTAAAAGTATAAGTCAATTCATAAATCTAATTTTAAGTTGACTTCACTTAAAGTTCACTTTTAGGGCTAAAAAGGTTAATTAGGTCCTTAATCCCTAATTACCCCTAATTAATCCCTCCCACATGTGTGTACACTACATTAGTTAGCATATTTCTTAGGAAACCCTAACCTAACCCACATCTAACCTAGAGTTGACTAACCCTAGTTAACCCTAATCTCTCTTCACACATGTGTGGGAATGTGAGGAAGCCACCTCATAAACCCTAACCTACCTTCATAGGATCTGATCCTATGGCTTAGTTATCCTAACTACCCCCTACACCTTGGGTTTTCTTATAAATAGTGGGCCCAAAACCTCATTTATCTCTCTCCATATTATGTCCAAAGTACAAAAACTCTATCAAAATATGTATAGAAGCATAAAAAAGTAGATCTAAACTTGCACAATAGCCATACTACCCCAAAGGAACCTCTCCACTGAAGGGTTTCTACAGAACAACACTCAGAGTCTGATTTGCCCCCACACTACGAATTCGGAACCATTTTGCCTCCCATGTGGTAAATTAGTTCTACAGGTTCCAAATTAGCTCAGATTTGGGAGGTAAGCTTCATTTTGCAATTTCATGACCTTTTGCACAATTTATTTTAGTTTTTAATATGTTTTTACCATCTATTTGTCTTTCTTAATATGGGTCTTGACTAAGGCAAGCCCCCAAATGAACTAACCCCTTTTTGTAGGTTTAGCCTAGAACCAAGGAGGGAAACAACTATAAACTACAACCCTGTGGTGGTATGCAAGCCCATCTACACTGAGGGATGCAAGAAGAAGGCATCAGACCTATTGTAATATTTATCAAAAGAAAGGATAAAGGGGAATTTCCCCCATTATAACCTATGCACTCTTTACATAATAAAAATACATTTTCCTGAATAACATGTGTCATTAATATGTTTTTAGATCAAATACTATCTTTTGGTCATTTCAAAAGGTGCATTAGTAGAATGCAATAGTTGCAGTGATAAGAGAAAATTACTGGGTGAGGGTGTGGATGATATGTGATTAAAATCTACAAAATATAGGATGATGGGTAGAATGTGATCAAGATGTGTAGGATAGCATAGTGGGGTGAATAGATCAATAGAGATCATATTTATGGAAGCAATTGAAATTATCAAATAGAGAGAACATGGAAGGGAAGAATTAGATGATGAAGAAGGGTATGGTTTTTTTAAGTGAGAGATAAAGACCACAAGTGGAGAGTGAGATCAAGAGGTTGAACGATGAACCTATCGATGGCATGAATGGATTGGTTGGTAGGGAAGAAGGAAGAAAAGTTGTAGCATCTGGTGGAGGTATAGTGAGTGAAAGACCAGCAATGTGGTGGATGAGATATTTGACCTCACAAGGAGAAGTATCCTCATGAGGGGAGACATGAAAGAAGGTAAATTTAATTTCCACTATGGAATGATAAGAGAGATAATCAATAGAAAAATCAGGCTCAAGATCCTCATCAAAACTATCCTATAGAGAATCAAGAGTAAGATGGTGAAGCTCATCCTTGAGTATATTTATGTTATCTTTATAATAGCCTAAATAGGACTTATCTTTTGGTTTTCAAATGAGAAGGTTAATAAGGATATGAAAACCTTGTTCATACTACCCCAATCTGAAACCATGCTAGTTGTAACATTGAAAGTAGTACAGGGTAAATCCAAGGTTGGACATATGATCAAGATTATCATAAAACTTGTTTTGTGGTGGAGGCTTAGGAGGATTAGTGGATGAATCAAGACCCATGTATATGAATTTTATGCAATTTTTGGATGTACCAAGAGGAACAACAACTTCGATAGTCAAGGGTACATTATGTGGATGACCAAAGTCATGAATGGATTAGATTATTGGAAGAATTACTCGAGCATTTTGTATGTCATACTTACTGGCACCAGGTATGGTCATGAGTATAGATATATGAGGAGAATCATAATTCTTGTTAGGATCCCATCCTAACCCTTAATGTAATAACTTCCATAATGTAATAATTCCTAAAGAATGTGGGTAGTACCCATGATTAATATTTTGTAATGTTCTAAGTTTTAGCTTATGTAGTGCCTATGACAAATGGCACCCTTTTTATGTAACACATGGTAGATAGGTTATGTAATGTGGCCTTGTGCATGTAATTCGAGTGGCATTGTGCATGTAATTCAAGTGGCACTATGCATGTAATTCAGGTGGCATTATGCATGTAATCGAGGTGGCATTTTGCATGTAAGCCAACCATGGAAGGGAACTCTTTAAATACCTGAGAAGGAACCAATGCATTCATATATTTTGCAAGTTAATGAAGTGTTGAAGGAGGTTTCTCCCTTGAATAGGCCTACGATTCTATATTATTGTTAGATTATTCATTTATGCAAATTTATGTTATAATGTGTATTTTGTTTTGAATATTAATATGATGTTTATGTGAGTTTATTTCCAAGCAATTGTGTGAGAGTGTGTTTATTTGAGTTTATTTTATAGTAGGATCCTAACAAGTGGTATCAGAGCACTTTCGAAGGTCAAGTTCTACTGCAATAGTAATGATTCTTGCCTATTAGGTATAATCCCTTGTTATTTTCGTGTAATTTTTTTTTTTTTTTTTACTATTATCAAAAAAAAAAAAGATAGAGACCAGTCAAAAAAAAATTAGTATTTTTAGTTGAGTAGGTAGAAACCCTGTGTCAAGGGTTTTAAAATATCATGAAGGATCTATTGTTATTGGCTAAGCTAGATAGCCCATACAACGTCTAGTGAAGTGAGGGGCGATCAGGCTCCAATACCCAGGCCTTAGATAGAACTCACACATGGACTTGAGCTCCCATGCATCTTTGGGTGTATTGGGAGAAAATTATAGGGTTAACAAAATTTTATCCAGTAGGAATCTTATCGGCCTTGTATCATCCATAGTCCATTGGACACAACATCCTGGAAGATTACCCTCCCTTACTATCAGAGAGGCAGATAGTGTGCTCAAGGGTATGTGTGGAATCCTCCTTGGGTAGTGGCCTGAGATATTGGTCCGAGCACTATTGTTCATCACTACGATATAACATAGGGCCTATGGGTATTACATACTCCTCTACCTAGCATACCCTAGTTCTGTTAAAACTTCAACCTGTTTGTAAACCTACATTCCAAATTCCCAAAAGTGAGCATATGAGAAAGGAATCCTCCACCCAAAAAATAGAATAAATTGAATGAATTAAGGATAGAATATGAGGATGATAGTTAAGTTGACAGTTTGGAGAATAACAGTCAGTTTACAGTGGCAGTAATAGTCAGGTCAGTTAGGTCAGCACAATCAGGTTAGAAATTGTAGTTTTTAGTGTCAAAACTGAACTGTCATAATAGTAACCTAAATAATTTAGAGAATCTTCTGACTAGTGTGGTAAGTAGTGTCAGAGAGACTATCAGGGCTGAGAAAAACATTGAGTGAGTGACCAGAGACCAATTATAGATAGTTCTCCAGTACCCAACTTTTGCACTATAGCTAAAAATCTAAAACAATAAACACCATTAGACTCGACAAAATAGGAGAAAAAAAATGGTCTGATGTGCCAAAAAGTAGTGTTGTGAGATATAGCTCATTGTGACCACCTCTTTGAGCTGATAGTTTTGATATATAGAGCCCAAGCACTTTTTTGAACACTTACTTAAAATAGTAAGTTCTAAAACCCAATTCTATTTTTAGTAACTAGTCACAAAAGGTTCCAAAATGGCCTAGGGTACCCGTGGACATCAAAAAGGGCTAGAACATATGAACTCCTTAATAAAATCCATTGAGAATTTGAACTTGGCAATTTTCTCCATAAGGAAAGAGGTCCAAGATCTTCATCTAGATCATGAGGCCACTAGCACTCGCTTAGAAGAAACACTGATAGAAGTGGGTAGCAAGTTACATAAGAGACCACTCAAAACATAACACCAGGCTGAAAAATATATAAGGAATGACCATGATCCATCCTTTAAAATGCCAAAATTGGACTTCCCTTGATTTAATGGGAAGGATGTTGATGGGTGGTTATGTAGGGTTGATCAATTCTTTAGACTTTATAATGTTCCCATATATCATCGAGTTCAGATGGCTTCCTTCAATTTGGAATATGAGGCTCTACACTTGTTCCAATGGTTATGTAATTCCAACCAAAATATCTCTTGGGAGGACTTTGAGTCCCAAGTACTAACCCTATTTGGGCCTAGTGAGTATGAGGACTTCACAGGGGCCTTGACCAAACTACAAAAAACATCCTCAGTCCGTGACTACAAAACTCAATTTGAAAAATTGGCCAATAAGACAAGAGGATTGATAGAAGGGTTCTTCATACCCAGGTGTTGTAGGTGAGTTGGAGAGGAGAGGGAAATACTCCAAGAGAGGTCCCAGGTTCAAATATCCACCCTACCAAAAAGCTGAATTGGGTATAAAAAATCCAATTGATAATGTTGGTGTGGGCAGGGTCGGGTGCGACCCCCGGGTGACTTTGATGGTGTAGAACCCCCTATTCGTGGTCTCTCAGACCAAGGAAGCTCTACAAGGGATTTTTTGCTTAAAAAAAATATATAGAAGGGTTATTCATGAGTTGTTTTATCAGTGGGTTAAAATGGGATCTCCAAGCTGAAGTAAAGATGTTGAAACCATAGTCCATGATGGAAGCTATCAGTTTGGCCCATCTAGCTGAATCTAAACTCTCAAACCAAATGCACCCACCGTGGTTTCCTCAAATATGACCTTCATTTCCTTATCGAACCCAAAATTTAGTGGATAGTAAACCTACTACACCCAAGTGACTTACTACAGAGATGGTTGCACCTCGTGCCCAAGCATTATGTTATAATTGTGATGAATTTTTTTTAAAGGACATAAGTGTGCAAATAAAATAATATTCTTGATAGATGTTGAGGAACCTGCTAACACTAACTAGAGTGATGAGGATGAGGACCTTCCTGAAACACCTTCTCCATAGGAAGAAGATACATAGGGGTCTGAGATAGAGATTTTAGTCCATGCTCTTACAGGCATTACCGCTCCACAAACCATGAAAGTTGTGGGATTTTTCAAGGGCCAACGTCTTACCATCCTTATTGATTCAGGCAGCACACACAACTGTATTGATCCTCGAGTTGCTAAGTGAGAAAATTGCTATATCCATGCTTGTAATTCATTTGAGTTCATGGTAGCCAATGGGGGAACATTACCTTGTAAAATAAAATATCGTAATGTCAATATCAAGATAGGGGACTATGAACTGAATCAGGACATTTTTGCCCTCCAGTTGGGAGGATGTGATATGGTTTTGGGATCT
Organism: Wollemia nobilis; assembly: GCA_028583015.1. NCBI lineage: Eukaryota > Viridiplantae > Streptophyta > Pinopsida > Araucariales > Araucariaceae > Wollemia > Wollemia nobilis. The sequence goes on along the minus strand of JAQPPZ010000672.1, from coordinate 4,729,068 downwards.
CAATGGTTGAGTACATTGGGTACTATTAGTTGGAACTTTGCAAAACTCTGGATGCAATTCTCCCAAAATGGACAGACACACTTACTCAAGGGCTCCCTTGCAGGAACACCTCACCTCATTAGTTCCAATCATATGGAGGAAGTGCTAAAGAAATCAAAAAATGGGAACATTGCACAACTATTCTCCATCCAACCAACCACTTCACTAATGGCTAAAATTCCATCAGACCTACAACTAGTTCTACACAAACATGATGTTGTATTTACAGAACCAACTACACTACCACCGCATTTCTCTCATGACCATGCTATCCCATTGCTCTTGGATAGCGCACCACCAAATATCAGGCCATATAAGTACCCTCATGCCATAAAATCAGAACTGGAAAAATTGGTACAGGAATTACTCAAGGTTGGTGTCATCCAGCCTAGTACTTGCCCCTACTCCTCATCTGTCCTACTTGTTCCCAAGAAATATAGCTCATGTTACCTATGTATTGACTACCGGTAACTCAACAAGACTACGGTCAAGGATAAATTTCCTATTCTTGTGGTTGATGAATTACTTGATGAACTACATGAAACCATGTATTTCACCAATCTTGATCTCCACTCTAGGTACCATCAGATCCGGATCAAGGATGAGGACATCCCCAAAACTACCTTTCGCACTCATGAAAGTCATTATAAATTCTTGGTAATACCATTTGGTCTCACAAATACTCCTACATTCCAAATTCTTATGAACAAAATATTTTGGCCCTTTCTACGGAATTTCATCCTTGTGTTCTTCGATGACATCTTGATTTACAACCACACATGGGAAGAGCACCTCAATCATGTGGATCAAAATTTATAGCTATTGGTAACCCATCACCTTTTTTCCAAAATGTCCAAGTGTTCCTTTGGTTTGATTAAAGTATAGTATCTGGGACACATTATCTCACAGGATGGCGTCAAGGTTAACCCTAAGAAGATTCAAGAAGTTCAAGAGTGACCGAAACCTTACACCCTCAAGGGACTTTGAGGATTTTTAGGGCTTACAGGCTATTATCACAAATTTATCTACAATTATGGGAAGATATCTGCCCCCCTCACCTCCATGTTAAAAAAATATTCCTTCACTTGGATAGGGATGTTGACCAAGACTTCATTGAACTCAAGCATGCTATGACCACCACTCCCGTTTTAGCCATGCCATATTTCTCTAAACCATTTGTCATTGAAAGTGATGCTTCTGGTCATGGTATTGGGGTAGTATTGATGCAAGAAGGACAACCTATGGCTTTTACTAGCAAGGCACTCTCTGATCGTAATTTGGGGAAATCCACATATGCTAAGGAAATGTTAGCCATATTACATGTAGTCACACATTGGCGACCTTACCTCATTGGGCGTCACTTCTCCATCAAAACCGACCATCAAAGTCTCAAATATTTTTTGGAACAAAGAGTTGCCATGCTTGACCAACAAAAGTGGGTTTCTAAACTCATGGGCTATGATTATGATATCACCTACAAAACGGGAAAGGAGAATATTGTGGTTGATGCTCTTCCTTGCCAAATAGAGATCGTAAATATGTTGTGTGCCATCTCAGCACCACTTCCCCAATGGATTTATTCCTTGCATCAAGAAGCACGTTAGGATGCATATTTGCATTCTTTGATAGCCTCACTAATGGATGATCCAAATTATTCACTAAGGTATAGTTGGAATGGCCATGATCTACGCTACCATAAATGCCTGGTTCTACCTCATAAGTCCCCACTTCGAGAGCTCCTCATGAAGGAATTGCATGCCACTCCCTTTGTAGGCCATTCAGGGTTCCTTAAAACATATGAGCGACTCAAGCACACCTTCTTTTGGAAAGGTATGAAATGTGACATCCACTCTTTTGTTGCTACCTGTGACACATGTCAAAGGATTAAAGGTGAAACATTGTGCTCTCTAGGCACTCTTCAGCCATTGCCTATCCCATATTAGGTTTGGACTGACATTTTCATGGACTTTATAGAAGGGATCCCTAAATCTAGAGGCAATTCAATTTTTTTTGTGGTAGTGGACCGCATTTCAAAGTATGCTCACTTTTGTGCCCTTGCCCATCCTTATACAACATCCATTGTTGCACAAATTTTTCTTGAATCCATATTTCACCTTCATGGCATGCCCACCTCCATTGTATTTGATCGTGATCCCACCTTCACTAGTCATTTATGGCAAGAGTTGTTTAAGTTGCAGGGGACTCAACTCAAAATGAGTTCAGCCTACCATCCGCAAATGGATGGTCAAATAGAAGTTAATAAATGCTTGGAAACCTACCTTCACTGCTTTATCTCAGATCATCCCACTCAATGGGCAAAATGGCTATCCTTGGCCGAATGGTGGTACAACACTTCCTATCATACCAAAACCAAACTCACACTATTTGAAGCAGTCTATGGGCGCCTTCCACCTATGCCTTCCTCTTACATTCTTGGTAGCTCCAAGGTCTAGGTCATCGACAACACTTTGAGTCAACACATCGAGGTCCTTCACCAACTTAAGTAGAATTTGAACATGGCCTAGAATCGGATGCACCAACAAGCTGATCAACATTATTCTGAGCATAGTTTTTATGTAGGTGATATGGTCTTCCTTCGCTTGCAGCCATACAAACAATCATCCCTACAAATTCGTAGGTGCCAGAATCTTGCTGCAAAGGACTATGGTCCTTACCAAGTTCTACAAAGGATTAGTCCCACAACTTACAAATTGGCGCTTCCACCTACTTCCAAGATTCATCCTATTTTTCATTTTTTTGCTCTCAAGAAAGTTGTGGGCACATAGGTACAAGTTCAATCCACACTTCCTAAATTGGATGAATAAGGCTCCATCTTACTTGAACCTGAGTAGATGTTGGATCGTCGGACTCACACTCTTCACAACCGTATAATTACAGAGATCTTAGTTCAGTGGTGTGGGCTTCAACATGAAGATGCTACATGGGAGTCTCTCCACCAACTCTAGTAACAGTTTCATCATTTTAGCTTTGAGGACAAAGCTTCTTCAAATGGAAGGACATGTTAGGATCCCATCCTAACCCTTAATGTAATAACTTCCATGATGTAATAATTCCTAAAGAATGTGGGTAGTACCCATGCTTAATATTTTATAATATTCTAAGTTTTAGCTTATGTAGTGCCTATGACAAATGGCACCCTTTTTATGTAACACGTGGTAGATAGGTTATGTAAGGTGGCCTTGTGCATGTGATCCAAGTGGCATTGCGCATGTAATTTGAGTGGCACTATGCATGTAATTCGGGTGGCATTATGCATGTAATCCAGGTGGTATTTTGTATGTAAGCCAACCATAGAAGGAAAATTTTTAAATACCTGATAAGGCACCAATGTATTCATATTTTTTACAATTTAATGAAGTGTTGAATGAGGTTGCCCCCTCAAAGAGGCCTGCAATTCTATCTTATTGTGATATTGTTCCTTTATGCAAATTTTTGTTATAGTGTGTATTTTGTTCTGAATATTAATATGATATTTATGTGAGTTTATTTCCAAGCAATTATGTGAGAGTGTGTTTATTGGAGTTTATTTTATAGTAGGATCCTAACAATTCTCTTTTCGGGATGAGGACCTCTAGTATGATGAAGATGAGGAAGTTAGTGATGCATGCATAAGTGAAGTGGGAGGTGATAATGAGGGATTGGATTGAGCCAATTGTTCAAGGCAAGTAGCCCATTGTGTCCACTCATGACATTCGACCAATGTAGACAATATGGGGTGATTCATATGTGGGAACTGAAATATAGAAAGAGAAATATTTTTGATAGTGGGTAGGTTGACTTGCGATGTATAGGGAGTTGAAGGTGAATGAATTAGAGGTGTAGGGGGAGTTAGAAGAAGAGGAGGGTTGGTATAAGAGGAAGCTAGTGATGAAAAATAAGGGAATGAGAATTAGGCCTAAAAGGGAGTGGAAGAAGAGAATGAGAGTAGAAATAAGTATAGTATATGAGATTTAGTGCATGGAGTAGGTAGTGAATGCAAAGATGAAGAAGGTATATCTCTCACATTTTCTATAGGATGAGGAAGTGAAGATGATTTTGATGTAGTGGTAAGATATTGTTGTGGAGTGGGAGTAAATTGAGTGGAAGACAAAGGTGGACCAGGCAGAATATCTATAATGTTGCAAAAATTTAATTGATCATTATTAGTGAGGATGTGATGGACCAATCCATTATATATGTATTTGAGATGATGATGTAAAATGGAAGGAACACATTGCATGTTCCTAATCCATGGATATCCTAAAAGGATGTTATATTGCATCTCTCCTTCAATGATATGGAATAATGTGGAAATTATCTTGGCACCTACTCAAATGGGTAAGTTTATGGAGCCCACCGTGGGATGTATTGAACCATCAAAGGCTCGAAGATCAAGAGAAAGTGTGGTAATATGAGTCAGTGGAATATATAGATGATGAAGGGTGGTTGTATAGATGATATCGATTCATGATATAGTCTCAATGAGTACATATTTATAGGTGACATCATTGATAGAAGCCTGGATATGCAAAGGAGGATCAGCCCCCTCCCCCATAATTTCTATAATTTCATGATAATGGAAACTAATGGAAGGTTACATATATATTTGCACATTGTAAAAAAAGTTGGAAAAAGCATTGGTATCACTGGTTTCAAGATCGAGATAGTGGATAATAGCATTAAAAGCCTCATGATGAGGTTGAGGTTGCTATAGAAGGCCATATATGGATAACCTTACTGGAGTGATGTAGATTTTATGGGAAAGACTTCTATGAATAGTAATAATATTACACGGTAAGGTTGTAGGAACATGTGGAGGTGCATCCAGATTAGAAGAAGGTGTGATGAGGCCCAAAAATGACTCATTATTACACAATGTTTGACTACCATATGATAAGTTAATTGCCAAATAGTTGAATAAAATATACTATTTGTTAAGTGTTTACATGATTTTATGTTAGGAATATTATATCTTTGTTTTTTACTATTTTCAGCATTTTGTGACTGATTTTGCTTGATTAAGTAGCAAGTAAAAACATGCATTTAAATTAACCAAATGTGGTATGCTGATATACATTAACTTCTAAATGGTTTTTGAATATTTTTCTGCCCTTCAACTTGTTTCAAATCCACATTGAAGCCAAAATTTTAGGACTGTCATAAATCTGAAAATCTAAAAAAAACAGCCATATAAAAATCAGCAAGCTGTCACTTTATAGGAACACCTTGAAGTTGTCAAGAAAATCATGAGGATATGGATGGAATGAGTTTAGAAGGACTACAAAATAAATCTGACCTATTTAGAAGCATTCTAAAATGGTCTAAATAGGCAAAAATAGGGTATAACAGAGCAGGGACAATTGTGCAGTAGTGTTGCACTATTTCAGCATTGTTAATTGGTGAATGAAGTGTATAAATTAAGTAGCAACTTGATGTAGTCCTTCATGTTGATATTTGAATAATTTTTCCATGTTATAATTTGTTTGAATTTGCAAAAAATACCAATTTTACAACTGTGCAGCAAATTTGGAAAATGCAGTAATTTACCATGTAAATTCTAGCAAGCTACCAATGAGTGGCAAGGCATGAAATTCACACATGGAGAGGAATGAAGGCTATTGCAATATTATCCTGAGGGCTAATACACCTGAGAAATGCAGCTAAAATCACTTGAAGAGCACACAGTTGGTCATTTCAAAGATCTTTAGAATGAGCAGACATCTTCGGAATGAGAAATACAGTCTCTTCGGAATGAGCCACTTATCTTCGAAATGAGAACAAAAAGTGCTTTTTGACTTTTTGACTATTTTTTGATGGTGGAAAAATGGAAATAAGGTTGAGAAGGTTAAGGGAAAATATCTCCCATCTAATTTTTCCGTCCTTGCCGTCCAAAGCCACCATTCATGGAAAAGATCAATTTTGATCCTCTTCTAGGATAAACATAGAAATAACTGCAGCATAATAGGAAGTTGTTTGCAAGATAGAAATGGCATATTCTGAAGTGAATAAATATGTGTGAGATATTTCTAGACTTCTACCACATACTCCCACCACTGAAGATGCTTTCTAAGGGCCAATGACTACTACTGCAACACAAATTGTCCAGATTTGCATTTATTTCAGATCCAAAATTATTGGAAAATCACTGTAAAGTAGCACATAGGTTGATTTGAGCATGGGATATGTTGTAAATATTTATATACATAACACAACTCCCTCTTTGGTTGAGCCAGTTAGGAATTAGAATAGAGGAGATTTTTCAATAGCAGCAATTAGGACTGTACAATAATTTTTTGTAACAAATTTTAGCATGTTTTGTCATCAATAAAAGTGCAGTTATTTTATCATTTTCTATTCTAAGTTTTAATTAGTTAAGGACTACTTTTCACCTCCTTCTAGATCAAGAAATATGGGCCCACTTTCAGATCTATAAGGAGGATTTTTATGGTAGGTTTTAATCTGTAATTTTGTTGCAGTAGAATTAATAGATTACTTGTCAACTTTACTTTTCTTGTTTTAAGTTTGTGTAATGTTATTTATGTTTTCTATTATGTTTGGGTACAACATTTGTGTGTGTGTCAGCTGAAAAATTATATTAAGCATTTTTACTTTGATTTCCATGTTTTTCGTATTTTCTATTTTAGCAACTTTCCATTTTCAACATATTTCATTTTGCTGTCAATTCCTGTAGTAGAAACTTGATGACCTTTTGTGGCAGGACATTGACAAATATTTTTAGCATAAGTTTCATTTACAAGAATCATTTCAATTATGAAAGAGTAACTAGGTTTCAATTCAGAAAATGTAACTTAGGATTTTATTTCAGCAACATTTCAATTTAGCAATTTCAATTATGTTATTTCAATTCTGCAAAAGTAGATTAGATTTCAATTCAGCAATTTCAATTCATGCAATTGTAGTTAACTTTAATTTTTTGAACTTAGAATTAGTTTTTATTTATTTCAAGTTTCTGTTCTATAGATTAGGTTTAGTGTGACACCAAAAGGCTAAACCAAATTTGTTTCACCCAATAATTGCTTGAAATATGAATGCTTGAATTGTACTCTACCCTAACCTTCTATCATAGATAGCCTTGGACACCACCCCGAATTGATAAATAATTGAGATTAAATGATGAGACTCAATGACACTCATCACTTTGGCACCATTTTGGGGGATCATGGTGTTGTTAGAGGGTAAAAGCAGTCAAATAATTATTATTATGCTAAGTTATGAAGTTCAGAGTAAAATATGAATGTAATAGCTGGTATAAATAATAATTATTGATAGTTGCATTTCAATCCATTTATAAAACAAGCAACCATAGGGAGGTGATCTTCACACTTGGCGGTTAAATTGCTTATGTTTGAAATTCTAGATAAAAATTGAAAGAATTCATCATCGTCATTATCAAGAAACATAAGATATATTAAATAATTTAGAAGATCCATCTACTAGTACTGCCCTTTTTATATCCATATCATAAGGGTAGTATAAAAAAATTTATACTAGGTGTTGGAAAGATATCATGGTAGATATACAAGACTATCCCTTGAAAAAAATAGCCATATTAGCTACTTGTAGCATTTGTTCACAGGGACATATCATTGATGAATGCCATTTACTTCCACAACTCAAAGATACAAAATTTGTTGTCTAATCTGAATTCTTCTCAAAGAGATATCCCAACAACAACAAACAGGGTAAGTAAATCAACCACCACCTTCAACCCAACTTGTGGCCAATATGAATAATACAGGACAAACAACCCCTGTCTATGTAAGCTGAATCTATTAAAAAAAAAATCACAAAAACTTTTGCACAATCAAAATAGGAGTTTACAACTTAATGGTGATCCTAGAGTTTTCTATTATTAATTAAATATTATTAGGATTTTACCGCACTAAACCGCAACCTAGTAATTCTTAGCCTACACAGACAATAGTTGATCTCATTAGAGGTGATCCTACCTAAAAAGTAGTTGATCTGCTAAATTTGTATTGTCTTATTGTGCAAACCAAAAATATTTCTTTTTTAGCCTAATCTATGATCATTCTGAATATTACAAGATAGGCATCCCCTGTTTATGTAGCTAAATCTGGTAAAAAAAAAACTACAGGAAATCTTATTGACTACAGAAACATCCAACTGTGCTCAAACAAGAAATTACCTGAGCTTGAAGAAACAAAAATCAATGGAGATACACATAAAACCTTTAGTCCAAACACACAAAAATTAGCCTTATATAAAGGAGAAAAACTAAAAAAACTGCACATAGAAAATTTACTTCCATTGAACTCTTTAGTAAGAAATTACAAAGGGGTAAATTATGTCCTCCTAGGAATGAAACAAATTGAAGTGCAGCCAAGAAAATTCTTGAACATTATTAGTCAGTTGACTTATAAAAAAAAGTAAAATTATTGCTATTTTGAAACAATATTTCAATCCCTTTACATGGAATTACAAGGGTATATCAAGATTTTATCTTGATGTAAGCACTTAACATCTTTTTGGAATTGGTATTTAATTGTTTCAAGTACAAATTGACAAGATTTTGTAGACTAGGAGGCATTGACAACACTTGATTGAAGAAGTTTTCAGATATGGAGTAGTGCTTCTTTCTCCCATTGGTAAGTCATGGAAGATGTTAGTGGTGAATGGACATTACCTTCGGGTATACCATGCACCATTAAATAAGGAGGAGTTATTGAAGGATATTCCATTGGATGTACACATAATGGAAGAGAATTTCTCTTCAATATCAGATTCAGAGTGATGATACAAATTTTGACAAAAAAAGAAAAAAAATATAAGAAAAGCAAAAAGAAGAATAGTTTTGTTTGTGAACTTCCTTCTTGGGTACAAGAAAGACAAGAAAAATTAAAAAGAGAGAGAGAGAGAGAGAGAGAGAGAGAGAGAGAGAGAGAGAGAGAGAAAATTTTGCAGCAAAGGCATGTCCCACAAAATGGGGATACATGAGGACAAGCATCAATTTCAGCAAGGAAGAGGAACAATGGAGCCAATACTTCATTTCCAGCAATAAGGAGGCAATTATGATGTATGAAGATTCTTACTACTCATCTAGAAATGAAGGTTGCATCAATGTTGCAGGTTTCAACAGAAAGAGATGGTTTTTTCATACAACAATTGACATGTTTTTGTAGAATAAGGATTGGTCTTATCCAAATAAGAGTGAGAGATGTTCTCTCTCATTGAAGCACTTGAAAAAAAAAGGGACAGAAATGGCAGCCTCTTTTGATGAAAAAAATGAAAAGAAAAAGAAAAAAAAATGAATAATTCAGTAGTGAAAACCTTCTTGGAGATGCTACTGAGTTGGCTTGCATGAAAACCAATTTTTCAACATGCATTGCCTTGTTGATCTACCCATCATTGTTCCACCATTGTACAAATCTCACACTGCACATGTGTTATGTTTATGTTTTCTCGATAGCTTTGCTAATAATCATCAAAAGCAACTTGTAAGGTGCATGACCAATTTTCAGGATAGTAAGGTATGTGTTTCTTGCATTTAATTCATAGTAAACATTTAGCATTTAGTGTATGATAATCGGTATTTGGCATAAACTATTCATACAATATTGACAAGTTGAAAAAGGAACATGTTCAAGATGTCAAGAAACATCCCCTTATGCCCATAATTGCATGGAAATTCTAAAACTATGTAAAAACCTGATTTTGGGACAGACATGGCAACAATTCTATTTCAATTTGCAAGGCAAGTTTCAGAAGGAGAACTGCAAGTTTATATATCATAATTGTCTGATAAATTGGAGGATAATCAACAAAATGCACCTGAAGGTTATATTTTAGTACTACTGGAATAAAATAGCAACATACAAAACAAAGAATAACATCTAAACAAAAGGATGAAGAAGGGATTTTTGATGTTATGGAAGGCTTATACACTCTAGATATGGGCCCACAATAGAATCTGTAGCTAAATTTTGCATAAGAGGTCATTTATGCAGTTTTTGATGCATCTTCGAAATGAACGGTCATATATTTGGAATGAGCAGAAACTGTACCAAAATTGTTGAAAATGCTACAGAATAGCAAAAAGAGTAGGGTACATCAAATATTGAGGTTCATAAGGCTCTACCACAAGTAAGTACATCCCTCAAGCATTTCAAATCCAAAAATTTTATCAATTTTGTTCAAAAGGTGCAAATAACAAAAATAAGCATTTAGCCTAAAATGTTGTTAAGAACAGAAAATTCCATCAGTAGTAGTGCATCTGCAAAATACGGTTCCACAATAAGCATATTGCAAGATGAATCACATGATATCAAGCCTTTAAGAAGTACCTTACAACACTAAAACTTGTATAAAGACAGAAAAAGAGTCATACATGTGCTTAATTGCAAAATACTTGATATAGTGCAGCAAGGAGGAATTTCTCAGTTAGCAGGTAGCAAAGGATATTGTTCACAAGAATAAAATCTACATATTACTATGGCCTACTAAGATGCATGAGGGCATGCATCAGTTCAAGTTGGGGGGGTGATGAGGCCCAAAAATGCCTCATTATTGCACAATGTTTGACTACCATATGATAAGTTAATTGCCAAATAGTTGACTAAAATATACTATTTGTTAAGTGTTTACATGATTTTATGTTAGGAATACTATATCTCTGTTTTTGACTATTTTCAGCATTTTATGACAGATTTTTCTTGATTAAGTAGCAAGTAAAAATATGCATTTCAATTAACCAAATGTGGCAAGCTGATATCCATTAACTTCTCAATGGTTTTTGAATGTTTTCCTGCCCTTCAACTTGTTTCAAATCCACATTGAAGCCAAAATTTTAGGACTATCATAAATCTGAAAATCTGAAAAAAACAACCATATAAAAATCAACAAGCTGTCACTTTATAGGAACACCTTGAAATTGTCAAGTAAAGCATGAGGATATGGATGGAATGATTTCAGAAGGACTATAGAAGACATATAACCTATTTAGAAGCATTCCCACATGGTCTAAATAGGCAGCAACAGGGTATAACAAAGCAGGGACAATTGTGCAGCACTGTTGCACTATTTCAGCATTGTTACTTGATGAATGAAGTGTATAAATTCAGTAGCTCCTTCATGTTGATATTTGAATAATTTTTCCATGTTCTAATTTGTTTTAATTTTCAAGAAATTTCAATATTTTACAACTGTGTAGCAGAGTTGGAAAATGCAGTAATTTACCATGTAAATTCCAACAAGCTACCAATGAATGGTAAGGCATGGAATTCACACATGGAGAGGAATGAAGGCTATTGCAATCTGATCCCGAGGTCTAATCCACCTGAGAAATGTAGCTAAAATCACTTGAAGAGAACACAGTTGGTCATTCCAAAGATCTTTGGAATGAGCAGACATCTTCAGAAAGATTTTTATTTTAATAGGATGTATGAATAGGTTTAGAGACAAAAGATATATAAATAACTTCCCACAAGCCATAAGAAGCAAATATTCACGATAAGAGGTTGAACCTGTGTTGAAGTTGTTTGAATTAGTGATTCCTAAAAATGTTAGAATCATAATAATATATTTCAATAAGTGTCAAATCCCTTGATAAACCATTACAAGGAGAATAAATTGGTAGTTCAACACCATCCTCCCATGATAAATCTATACGATTAGGAGAATTTAAAAATATTTATAATTAGTGTTGGAAATGTATAATGGTAGGCTTACAAGAAATTTGAAGAATATGTTTTTTGCCCTTATTTTGAATTTTTAAGGCAATATAAAGTAAAATTCTACAAATTACACATATGTTGGAAAAATTGTAGTTTTATAACAAAAAATTGTAGGTTGCTCTAGAATATTAAGGCAACAACCTGCAATATTATATAAAATAGGTGTTGCACGCAAAATTAGGATTTCAAATGTCTTATAAGCATAGAATGGATAAATGGAAATATGTATAAGCATTAAATATTTATCCAAAAACTGATTACCAAAGCATTTCCACATAGAAAATAATCAGTCAGATGTTCTAGAGTAGTTGTAATATTTTCTCCATACAAAAACCAAAAAAAAGTGTCTGACTGATTTTAAGGTGCAAATGGCAAGCTAGAAGGTTGGGATTTGACATGAATATTACCTTGGACTATTCTAAGGCATTCCATAACAAATGGGTGAGTGAAAATAGTTAAATCCATCTATTTCAATATACTATCCTAAAATTAGAAAAGTTAAATTTAACTACAGTTTTTCCTACATTGAAAACAACATTGGTTTGACTGATTTGAAGGAGGAAATGGTGAGTTGGTAGGTTGAAATTTGTCGTGAATACCCCTAAAGGCTATTATAAAACTTTAAATATAATTTGGAGGTGCAAATATTAAGGAATCTACCTAATCTAGCTCATTATATTAATTTTAGAAATGATAGATCATGTTGCAAATTCTTCTTGCATTGAGATATAACTATTTTGACTAGTGTCAAGGGTAAACATGGCAGTTTGGACGGAAAATATCTGGAAAAAATATTATTCAAATATATCCAATACATTCCATGATAATTGGAGGAGAAAAAATAAGATAATATATCCATAACAACTCTTTGTCCTAATTCTAGACAAGGTAGTTGTTGACTATAGGAATAACTGTAATCAAAAGGGGACAAAAAATTATTTTCTGTTCTTGCCCCTAATTTTAGGAAGAACAATTTGAGTAAATAAATATAAATACTCATTTTATACCCCTTTCAAAATTTAGTAATAATAATAAGAAGACGAAATGTATGCATTAGAAAAAAGATGTATTTGGTAAATTGTCTTGAACTTGACCATTTCTATTTTCTTTATGCATTTGATTAATTTTGTAGGTAAACTTAATTTATTATACAACCTTCCATATTTCAATGGGCCTAAAGCTTAGGCCCACTCTAAGGGTCAATGGAAGGTGTACTAACTTAGATTTAGGTTCATTTTTTAGTGTTTTATTTTATGTTATTTATTTTCAACATTAAATCTATATGTTTTCCCTTGTTTTCAATTGTGTATATTTCCCTTATTTTTCCCTATTTTTGAGTGTGTTCTATTTCATTTTATTGAAGTTGATTGAATTTTGTATTTTTAAATATATTTTAACATTTAAATTTTGGTATTTGATTTCTATTTTTTGTGTTTTAAATTTTGTTTTAGAATTTCATTTCTACAATTTCAATTGTAGAAAATGTAGTTTAGTTACTTTCAATTTTAGCATTGTCAATTTTTATAAATTAGTTAACTTTTATTTTCATGCAAGTGTGCAAATTAGCATAGATTCCTTTTTGAAAATATTTCCATTTTTTTTAACATAATCTAGTGTCTTGATTTTTAAGTTGTAGTTTTAAGTCTCTATCGTATATAGCCTTAGGACACTACCCCATATTTGAAAATGAATTAAATGATGAGCATTAACAACACTCATCATTTTTTTCACCATTGTAAAGAATCACATTGGTATTGTTAGAGAACAAACAAGTAATTCAATTTTAATTATTGTCTCGTGAAATTGATGACTTCACATGAAAATATTTGCATTGCTTGGGATTGTATTTTGGAAATTAAGATACTAGAATAAGATTTATTATTTTAATAGGATGTATGAATAGTTGTAGAGATAAAATATATAGAAAAAAATTCCCATAAGCCACAATAATAAAACATTCATGATAAGAGGTTGAACCTATGTCGAAGTTGTCTAAATTAGTGATTCCTAAAAATGTTGAAATATTAGAATCACAATCATCTATTTCAAAAAGTGTCAAATCCCTTGAGAAACCATTACAAGGAGAACAAATTGGTAGTTCAACACCATCCTTCCTTGACAAATCTATATGATTAGGAAAATTTTAAAATATTTATAATTAGTGTTGGAAATGTATAATAGTAGGCTTACAAGAAAAATGAATTAAATCCAATAATATGCTCCACCCTGGTGATACTAGTACACTTGCAAAAACTTTCTAATATCCCATTAAATTACATCCTAATCAAAACTCTCTCATGAAAGTCATTTCAACTTCTGTATTACCAAATTTTAGAGGAGTAGCATTTGAGGACCTTGGTTAGTTTCTATTTGAGTTTAATATTGTATGTCAAGCTTATAACTATGTCAATGACAATCAAAAACTCAAATTATTTACTTCCACTCTTTCTCAAAAATGGTGTCAAAAGTTGCAAAGCAAGCTACTCAACAAGAAGGTGATGAAGTTATGCACTACATTTATAAAGCACTAATAGTAGATGATACAAAAATGATATGAAGAACAAGAAATAGACTCAAGCAAGAAATTAATTACAAATATTTGTAAGTAATTATGATGTTAGTTCAAGGTACTTGCATCGTTCACTCTCTTTTGTCTTTCTATATCTACAATTATGTCCATACCTATCTAGAGTTAATTTTTGCCATATTAAAATTCTATGACCTAGGGATAAAGTAATAAAAATAACCAAGGGAAAAACCCTTTTCAATATAACTACACAAGCTTACCATGACCTTTTCACCATGGGTAGAGACCCACCTATAAATCCTAAGCCCTTCAACCCACAAGATCAAGATAAGTATTATTCATTGAAGGGGCATCTGTAGAATGGAAAACATTTAAAAAAATGGGTTTAAAGCTAGTTCAAAACTATAAGGTTTAGGGGCACTTTTCCTAGCACCCCAATTACCACCGAGCATTTTGCCTACCCAATTTTTTTTTCCATACTAGCATGCTTGGCTAGTTTGGATTCTAACCAGTATGTAAGAGATTGGCAGATAACTATATTTTACTATATTTTTAATAAAAATATGTATAAAATACCTATGGGATACAATAATAGACCAATTTAATTTGATTGACCTACCTTCCTCTCCAAGAGAATGCATGCACAATTGGTAATAATAAAGAAATATTTTAAGTTACCTTATTTCAGGCATTGCTCTAATTTGATTTGAATGTTTCTCAATTTTGTAAGGAAATATATGCCTTGGATCCTAATAACATACAAGGATGATAATGGAAATCCCATACCATTCTATACATGGACTAAGCTCCTAAAAAAAAATTAATCCCACTATAGCTTCAATTTAGATTTTTTGTTTCCAACCCTAAAAATTATGTATGGCCAATGTCCTAGAATTCCTCCTCTAGCTAAAGAATTGTTGTGAATAAAGCAAGTTGAGGAAATATACTAGTGTATTTTGACTGAGGTCATAATAATTAGAATTTATGGCTTCACTAGAAAAGCATTCTTACTTCCACATTTGATCACTAGAAGAATGTTGGTATTAGAATATTGTAGATAATCTGACTATATCAATGTCACTTCTAGCATTGGGATAAGAAGAAAGGGAACAATGACTTACCTTCACAATGTGGAAGCTTTCATAGTAACAAGTAAGGTTTAGTAGGACATATTACTTAGTATTTGGAGAAAGTAGGTTTTAGTTATATTTTGTAGAGATGGAGATATGAGCCAAATAATATATTTTTGGAGAAGCTAAATGCCCTCAATGGTGAGAAGGCTCCTAAGTTCGAAATGACTTTGAGGTATCAAGTTGAAAAATACAAAAATAATAAGGAGATATCTCCATCATAATGGAATGTTAGCAATATGGAACAACCTCCCCATTGGAGATACTTTTATGAGTAATTGGTCGAGTACAACCCTAAAAATAAAAAAACCCATTAGCTAAATGAGTCTAAAATCAAATAAATGGAGGAAAAACATGGTTGGTAAGAGGACAATTTTATGGTTTCACTATAAAACCTAGGTTTGGATGCTAATTTAATACGAATTTCTCTAATAAATATGATAAACATATTAAGACTTGAAAATCCAAGAATGGTAGGAGCTTAGCATTGAGCTACAAAAGGACTACGAAAAATAAAACAAATAAATATAAGAACAAAGGTAAAAGGTCAAGAGAAAAAAAGCAAAAGAAATACCAAACACTTCTATCTTTTGTCTCCCCGCATTTGTAATGAAGTGAGGATGACACTACAACAACTTCACCACTAGTAAAAGATGAAAAAGATGAAAAAGATGCAATATTATAGTGGTGGCCTCATTAAGGATGAAATAATAAAGATATAAAATATTCAAGTTAGATGAGGCTAAAATAGTTGGCCTTGGGGGCAGAAGCTTCTACACATAACCTAAGGGAATATGAAGTGGTAGACAACCTAGTATTTTCTCTTATTAAATTTACTACTGCAACCCTTCTCAATTCCTCAACTTCTCTAGTTATGGAGGTTACACTACCAACTACACAATAATAGGATGATACTAAAAAATTTAAGCCTATAGTGCCTATTGTATTTAAAATGAAAGAAAAGGATTGAGTAGGGAAGGCCAAGAAATAAGTTAGTAAATAGAAGAAACTGGATCAAACACAAACAGTTGAATAGACTCAAATTACCACTACAGAGTAAAAATTTAACAAGTGCAATAACAAAATTTTGACGGTATCTTTAAAAAATCTACTTTGGTAGGTAGAGGTATGATTTGTATCCCTTATTATATTTCTCCTTCCCCAAATAATTCTCCCTCCCATTATTAAGAGCAAAAGGAACAAAATATACCATCTCCACCTCATAATTACCCACCATATTCACCAATTATTCCATCATATCACTTCATTTCATCTCCACCTCATCCATAAAAAATCCCAACATCACCATATTCCACTCACACCCCTTCACCTCTAAAATTATAACCACATATATTAGTAGGGGAACAAGCACTCTCATATTCTCCACCATCTCCCACAATTGTAATATTTGTTATCATTTTAACATCTATTACAACCCCTGTAATAAACACATATTCCACCATCATTACTACCACACCCCTTCCATATATTACAAGCCCATTTTTACCTTCACTCATCACTAATTCTACTCCTACAATTCACCCTAAATTAGCTTCTTTGCAAAAGTTCAATAATATCTCAGAAACGATCCAAAATTTTTGGAGCAAGAAATTAGCCCAACCTTCAAAGAAAGCTGCTAGATTGAGGAAAACTATGATTGTTGATCCTGTTGCTAGGCAAATTTCCTCACTCCTCTTATTATAAAACTAGAGGAATACATGACTACATAATATTATTTTTTGGAAGAGTACATTGAATATATTTCTCAATTTCCCATGGAGGATGAATTAGTTATAGTTAGGGCTCATCTTGAAACCATTTATATCCAGAGTGATATTTACAAGGATAAATATGAGAAACTTAAGGAAAAGGTTTAAAGGTTGTAAAATACAATCAATAATCATAAAAATATGGAGAAGGTTGTATGAAATGAATCCAATATTTGGAAAAAAATACCAAGAGGTTATCAAATTCAAAAATCAAGATGAAGAAAAAGAATGAGACCCAGGTCAAACATATACAATCCTTAAAACAAAAGCTTTAGGTTAAGAAGGCTAGATTTGTATGTTTCTCTAAAGACAAATTTAAGCATATCATAAGTTAAATGTGGTCTAAAATTTTAGAGAAATGTTCAAAAATCCAACCTGTAATTGATTACATGGATGAGGCTAGCCATTTGTTACATGCAACCAAGAAAGATTTAGATAATACTAATGAAGAGTTGTAGCCAATGGTGTTACAACTAGAACAATGTATAAGTTGTCTAAGAATAGATTCAATGTTGCTTCTAAGTCCATCTCAAATAAATATTGGAATAATGCAAGGTTAGTAGCCAAAAATATCCCTAGGGAAAATAAGTTGATTTGTTTACTAATAGATAAAATTGAAGGCAAGCTCTAGGAGATTGTTGATTCCAATAAAAAAATGTTGTAGTATGGTTTTGAAGGATTCTATAATGAATAGAACATCATTTTATCATAAGAAGACCTTAAAACCATCTTAACATCAATTATACAAGAGGAGTCTAAAAAGGATACCTAGGAGGACCTGATTAATCAAGATCAAGTCTCTCAACTGATAAAAGACTTAACCAAGCTTAAATATTTGATGGAAGATATGGTAGATAGGGGGCATTCCATGTCCTATGAGGAAAATACCAAGCTATATTTTACCCACTAGTATATTATATAAATAGGTAATCCCAATAAACCAACCTGGGATCAAGCCTTAGAAACACTGAATTAGATGATTCAACTATTTGGAGCATAAATAGAGCAAGAGGATGATGAAGAGCGAGAATCAGATAAAGAGGAAGAGGTTGATGAAGAAGAGGATGAGAGTGAAAAATAGGAGGTCAAAACAGAAGATAATATACAAGATACTGAGGAAGTACCAAAAAAAGAAGTAGAGGTAAAAACCTCAGTAGGAAGAAGCACAAAAATAATGAGGATCTCCTACCACGAAGTTTGAAATAGTTTCGAGTGTTTTAGCTATTAGAGAATCCTTGGGAATATTATTTGTGAATTTTTTTTATCTTGAAAAGTATTAGAGGTAGTAAAGAAAGCATGAGCATGTAGATTTCAAGAGAAATTTATGCCATTCGGTCTTTAAAGGAGGAGCAACCCTGATGATGGGATATATACATATTTTTACCTCTTATATTTCTTCTATGTGAACTGTTACTCTTTGAATGTCCTCATAAATATTCAAGAGAGTGATGGTCATGGGGAAGTTATGCCTTGAGACATAATTTTACAAATAGATAGAGTCTATTCCATTTTCCATTTTCCTCCATCCATTTTTATTTAGACTTCCTTATTTCCCCACATTCATTCAGTAATCCAACTCCATTTTTCCATTTATTTTCACTATCTTCATAAATACACAATCATTTCATAGTACATATCCATATAGATTTTGACTCTAGTGGCCCAAATGATAAGACTTTGAGTTCTTAACTTTGCTCAAAAAGTTCTCCGAGATATGCCTGAATGTAGGTCCAAAAGACCACCTACTAAGAATATTTTTTGTAAAAAATTCTAAGTCCCAAGAGATGCTCCAAACTGTGATAGCATCTTAGTGAAACATGTCTTAGGTTGTGATCAATCCAATTAAATAGGCTCTTCATGCATTTTAAATCACAACTCAAAGCATAAAAAGAGAAAGTGGTTTGTGATAAAGGTTTTACACCACATGGATCAGAGCATGGTTCTATACCATGATTAGCACAATCAAAAGTGATATGGTGACATTCCAAATTGTGGCCTAAAACATGGTTCCACATCACATGGATCAATGCATGTATCTATATCATGTGACTCAACACTTGGTTCCTTACTATGACAACATAGTCAAAATTCTAAGTTTGATAATATAAAAAGTGGCTTAGAACATGGCTCTCCACTATGTGACTTAGCTCATTGTTCCACACTATGCACTTTAACTTGTTGTTCTATGTCATGGTCAACAAGATCAAAGTTGCTACTTAGGAGATAGAAAGAGTAGCTTAAAATATGGTTCTACACCATATGACCTAGAACAAAGTTTCAAAGATATATCTTCAAGGATAAAATACCCTTGTTCCAGGTCATGGTCAAAGTAGTCAAATGATTCAAATAAAAGTTTTAAGCACTAGATTACAACATGTTTTACACTATGAAGGATAAATTTGAAAAGGTAAGGTGGTCATAGACCACGATAGGATCCAGTACATGAGGTATCTTAGACCACAAATTGTAAGAAGCATGCCAATATTTTAAAAGAGTTGATCTTAGTCATTCAATAATGGATTAATAGTCGACATCAAAAGTGGTTCCAATCACATATAAATGAAATATTTGAAATGGTATAAGATATGAGACCCCTATTCTATTTGTTTCTAAGCTAAATTTGAAGAGTGAGAATATGAAGCAACAAATAATAAATATTCATGATATGATTTTAATTGCAGACCTATAGCAAGGCAACCACAACAATAACTAGATATGACCTTGATTTCATATTAACCAACTCTACAACTAGAAGCCATGAGAGCCATATAGCTTGTATAAGTCAAGTTGTAGAAGATCGAAGGAGTGCATTATTTCCTTCTTTATTGAATCAAACAGAAGGCTACAACCTTAGCATATTACTAATTTGAAACTCCAACTTATTTGTAATGTTCCTTATTATTTGAAATATTTAATGCAAAAACTATAAATAGAGGTTGAACCCTCACTTTCAAGGGTCACCTCTAAAGTTTTTGCTTGTGCTATTGTATACACTTTTTGCAAATCAATAGAAGGATCATAACTTGGATGTTACCTCAGACTGGTGTTTTCTTTATTGTGGATTATCAATATTTGAAATTAATTTTGCTATTATTTCTATGGTTAGTTTATTTTACTAATATTGGATTGCTATCTTAGAGTAAATTGAAATGCTTCATTTATAAATTTATACTTATAAAGGATTCTATTTTTATTAGTTAGAGTATCAATATAATTTTGCTAATTTTAATTATTGATACCCTAGATGTTTGGAATAATTATTTAAGTGTGCATATGTGCTTTAATGTTTAAGATTACTAAGTTTTGAATCTTCTTAATCATAAGTGTTATTTTTTAGAAATTGAGTTGTCAGAAGTTCTCTATAGATGCCTATGTTGTTAGCTTTATCCGTCCACTATTGATTCATTACTTACTAAATCCTTTTACCTTTATATCCCTATATTTATACATTTAAACAAACTTATATGAGTCAACATCCAATTATTTGACAAGGTATACCAACCTACTCTAGAGGTTGTATTAAAAACAATTTTGATTTATCCAATGTTGGGATCATGGCTATGATTAGTGGGTGTGCACCTTCCAAAAACCCATTGCAGATGATAGTCATATCTTGATTTCACATTGATGTCAATTTAGATGCCAATAGGACCCTCTATAACAAGGTGATCCTCATCAATTAAGTCCTAAACCACATGTTTCAATATCTTACATGATTTTTTCATGTGCCCCTCCACTCTATGATACTCACAATGTTGACCAAGATTATACCAATTAGTCATGGTATCAGGTTACCTTATAGGAGAAAACTTTATAATATTTGCTTCCAAAAGTTTCTTTAGGACCATGTTCATAGGTGTGTTGAGTCTTGTAAAATTCCTTGGTGGGGGTTTTTGAGGTTGGCTAAGTACCATATTTTGTAGGGTATTAAAAACACTGTTAATAGGAGTACTATCTATTACCCCATCACCAACTACATAGTTGTTCTTATACTATTTTTTTGTGGTCCTATATTCTTCTTTCTTTGGCTTAATTCAACCTCTTGAAATAAGGGCTTGCTCTACCCTTCTTTCCAAATCTATTACTTGGTAAAAGAGATGATAATTGTTGTTTCCAATTCATATGATATTTTCTCTTGTAAAATTTCCAATAAATATCTCAAGCATTTTTCAGGGAGATAAAGTGTTGGAAATTTGAGCAATTTTTGTTGTCATTGATGTCAAGAGGTTTGATGTCCAGTTTTTTTGTGATTTATGTCACAAGTTTGTTTTTACAAAAGGCAAGGAAGTGGTTAAAGTAAAAAGGATATAATATTTATTTTAAATATTATATGCCTAAAGAGGTCTAAAATATTGAATACCCAAGGCAATATAAGCAAGTTTAAAGAGAAATAATAATATTATAATATTTAATATTATAATATTTTGGACAAAAGGACGAGGTGAAGAAAAACAAGTTCCAAGGGAGAATTAAAAATATTATCCTTGAAAAGACCCATTGAGCAAATTATAAAGGATTTAATTTAATTTTTAAACTTTGGCACCTCTTGATTATTTAAATTAAATTTTTTAACATAGGTTAAAATATTTTAATTTAAATAAATTAAATTAAATCCTTTACAATCTTCTCAATGGGTCTTTTCAAGGATATACATTTTTTATGCTCCCTTGGACCTTGTTTTTCTTCACCTCATCCTTTTTACCAAAATATTATAATATTATTATTTCTCTTTAAACATGTTTCTCTTCCCTTGGGTCTTCAATATTTTAGATCTCTTTAGGCATATAATATTTAAAATAAATATTATATCCTTTTTCCTTTAACCACTTCCTTGTATTTTGGAAAAATAACCTTGTGACATCAATGACAACAAAACTGGACATCAAACCTCTTGACATCAATGACAACAAAACTTGCTCAAATTTCCAACAATATCCCCCTTTTTCATTGATGGCAACACCCTTTTTTTTTAACATTTCTTTAACTTTTTAATTTTTTCTCCCCTTGAGAAACTCCTCCCCCTTACTGAATGATCTCCCCCTAAATCAAATCTCTACCCATTTGACATCAATGGCAAAGGGCCACCTTTGGGGATAAATATAAGACTCTTAGCTCAGCCCCCTCCCCACTTCCTTTACTTGATGTGATTAATTTTGGGGTGGGAGTATTCTAATACCAACATACAATGCTATTTTTCTTTGTCCACCTAATTCCTCAACTGATTCTTCTAATTTATTTGAGTATTCTTGTTCCTTCTTGTCTTTGGAAATTCTATTCTACACCACTTAGCCATATGCCCAACATTATTGCACTTATAACACTTAATTTTATGGTTCCTTGAAGGTGAAAATATCTTGAAGTTCCTCCTGGTGAAGCCATATCCATTCCTATCATGAACCCTGCAATTGACTACTTTATGACCAAACTAATTACAAGAGTAACAATACCCTTGAAAGAGATGCCCATTTCTGAAATATCTCATGGTAAAATCAATACTATAACCATATTCCTTCTTTTCATGTGTCCTACACTGCATAACCTTGTGACCAAATATATGGCATGAGAAGCAACACTCTTTGAAGAAATATTTCCTTTGACCCATTGGTCTCTTAGTCCCTTCTTCCCTATGATGTTCTCTGTTCCTCATTTGTGCATTGTTTCCTTTCTTTATGAACCTTTTATTTTTCAACTTATCCTCATAAGTATTAATTTCTCGTTCACTTTCTCCTTCTAAAACTTCTTATTCTTTTGATTTTAACTCATCTCCCTTTTCTCTTTGTCCATCTTCAACACCAAGTCCTATCTGGTTTGAAGAAGATCTTTGTACACTGATAATATTATCCAAGGTATTTTGTGTTAAATTCCCAAATGGAAGCATGTAAACCATGACCCAGCCCCTCAAACGAGTGAATCATGGCCCAAAAATATACTCCATCCTCTCCCATGGGAGCATCGCTCAATGGTGGTGAGTGTGGAATTTTCCCCATGTGTGGTTTCCATTGGCTATTTTTCCCTCATGGGCCCCATGTTAATTCTAGGATCCATTAGTCGCTCCTCCCATACTACTTAATCTCATAATTTCTCAAATAAAAAATTATTAAAAAATAATTGAGGAATGTTGAGAGAGTCTTTAGCCATTATCCCACATTTATCCCATGATGGCCCTCATGGTGGTATTACAAATCAAGAAGTAGGATTTTAGGTGAAATGCCCAAATGGAACCATGTGAACCATGACCTAGCCCCTCAAATGAGTGAATCATGGCCCATCAATATACTCCATCCTCTCTCATGGGAGCATCGCTCAATGTTGGTGCGTGTGGAATTTTCCTCATGTGTGGTTTCCATTGGCTATTTTTTTTTCTCATGGACCCCATGTTAATTCTATGATCCATTATTCACTCCTCCTGTACTACCCAGTCTCATAATTTCTCAATTAAAAAATTATTAAAAAATAACTTGAGTAACACTGCGAGAGTCTTAAGCTATTATCCCACATTTATCCCATGATGGCCCTCATGGTGGTATATAAAGCACAACACCCACATAGAGCTTTGCAAATTTGGAAGTAATATTTTGGGTGAAATACCCAAGTGGAAGCATGTGAACCATGACCCAACCCCTCAAACGAGTGAATCATGGCCCAAAAATATGCTCCATCCTCTCCCATGGGAGCATCGCTCAATCCTGGTGAGTGTGGAATTTTCTCCAAGTGTGTTTTCCATTGGCTATTTTTCCCTCATGGGCCCCATGTTAATTCTATGGTCCATTATTCACTCCTCTTGTACTGTCCATTCTCATAATTTCTCAAATAAAAAATTATCAATGTGCACATGTATTTGCAAAGGATAAGATCATCAGTGTACAAAGATCTTCTTCAAACTAGACATGACTTGGTGTTAAATATGGACAAAGAGAACAAGGAGAGGAGTCAAGCTCAAAATAAGAAGAAGTTTCAGAATAAGAAAGTGAAGGAGAAAGTGAGACTTATGAGGATAAGTTGAAAAACAAAAGGTTCACCAAGCAAGGAAACAATGCACAAATGAGGAATAGATAACATCACAGGGAAGAGGGGACTGAGATACCAATGGGTCAAAGGAAATATTTCTTCAAAGGATGTTGCTTCTCATGCCATGGCTTTGGTCAAAAGGCTATGTAGTGCATGACACATGAAAAGAAGGAATATGGTTTTGGTATGGTTTTCACCATGATAAATTTTAGAAATGGGCATCTCTTTCAAGGGTATTGTTACTCTTATAATCAGTTTGGTCATAAAGTAGTTAATTGTAGGGTTCATGATAGGAATGTATATGGCTTCACCAGGAGGAACTTAAAGACATTTGCACCTTCAAGTAACCACAAAATTAAGTGTTATAAGTACAATAATGTTGGGCATATGGCTAAGTGGTATAGAATAGAATTTCTAGAGACAAGCAGGAATAGGAATACTCAAAGAAATTAGAATAATTAGTTGAGGAAGAAGGTGGACAAAGAAAAACATCATTGTATGTTGAGAGTAGAAATACTCCCACCCCAAAATTAATCACCTCAATAAAAGGAGGTTGGGATGGGGTTGAGCTAAGTGTCTTATCTTTATCCCTAAATGTGGCCTTTTACCATTGATGTCAAAGGGGAGATATTTGAGTTAGGGGGAAAGCATTCAGTCAGGAAAAGTAATTTCTTAGGGGAAGTAGAACTAAAAAGTTTAAGGAATGTTTAAAAAAAAAAGGGGGGCTGCCATCAATGACAAAGGGGGAGATTTTTGGAAATTTGAGCAATTTTTGTTGTCATTGATTTCAAGAGGTTTGATGTCTAGTTTTGTTGTCATTGATGTCACAAGGTTTATTTTCCAAAAGGAAAGGAAGTGGTTAAAGGAAAAATGATATATTATTAATTTTAAATATTATATGTTTAAATAGGTCTAAAATATTGAAGACCCAAGGAAAAAAAGCAGGTTTAAATAGAAATAATAATATTGTAATATTTAATATTATAATATTTTGGGCAAAAGGATGAGGTGAAGAAAAACAAGGTCCAAGGGAGCATTAAAATATATATCCTTGAAAAGACCCATTGAGAAGATTATAAAGGATTTAATTTAATTTATTTAAATTAAAATATTTTAACCTATGGTTAAAATTTTAATTTAAATAATCAAAAGGCGCCAAAGTTTAAAAATTAAATTTGAATTTGAAAATCGAATTTTGAATGAGCCAACGTGTTAAGCACAAAAGACAAAGTATAAAAAGGGGAAATTATTTTCATTTCCAATTACCTATGTTATTCGAATGCCTAAGTTGAAATATAATTCATGCACTGCATTGTAAAGGGATAAGAGGGTTTTCGTGCGATTTAATTAAGGGAGGAAGATATTGGTTGAAATACATGTGGAGCACCAAAGATGTTCCAAGGTGCTAGATAGCATAGATGGTGGTCAAAGGATTTCTAAAGCACTCGCACAGTAGAGGTCGTGGTTTCAAATCCCACGTGATCCATTTTGCAAAGGAGGGAGAAGCATTTTAGTTTTCATCGAATTACTATGGAGGCATTAGTAGGAGTGTGTAGACTTAGGTTCACGTGAGGGCATGTAGCCTAGGCAAAAATTTAACCTTGGGCTAAGGAACTACGATGGCGGGTGGTCACAGATTTGAGTTTGGGCATAGTAAAAGACGTGCGCAATAGTTTTTGAGATGTGGGCCAAAGATTATAAGGTAAGCGCTTTTTATTTTTATTTACTCTACCAAGGTTTGGAAGGTACAAATTATATAGAGGTCACGTGATAATTTTAAATGCATACGTGGAATGCATAGGGAATCATAAGGTTAATTGAAAAATATTTTATATTTTTGTTGCTTAGGAAAATAAATAAAGGATTGGAGTTATAAGGTGTTAACAAAGGAATTTGATTTTTATATGTTGAATGTTATTTTGAAAATTTTGGAGTTTATAAGGTGTTAATAAAGGAACTTTATTTTTATGTATTGAATATTATTTTGAAAACTTTGGAGATTATAAGGTGTACTTGAGACTTGATATATTTTTATGGTGAAATAATTATTGAGGAGAATATTTGTGTGGAGATTTTGAGATAGACTGTTGCTATCTAACCTTCAAATTGTCAAAGAGGATTTGATTGTGATTATGACAAGTTTTGAAGACATATCTCCATCAAAGAAAAAAAAAGGTATGGGCACATGATATTCTTTTTGAAATATTGGAATGAATGTTATGAAATTTTAGGTGGAGTGAAAATGATAGTTTGATAAGCATTGTTGGAAATATTGAGTGAATTATTATATGCTTCATTGGTGAATGTTTAGAGAATATTTGAAATAGATATTGAGGACTATTTGAGTTTGGGTTTGAAACCCACTTTGTGCACATTGTTGGAAGAATTTTGAAAATACTTGTTTAGGTTTTGTGAGCAAGTTATGTTTCATTGATTGAATGAATGAGTGAAATTCTTGAACATTGGTTTTGAGTGATATTAAAAGTGATTATGCAAATTTTAGAAACTAGATTTGTGAAAGTGATAAACTTAATTATTGAGTAGAACATATTGCATTTTTGATAGATTACATCATTCATGTTCCAGAGGTTAAATGAATCTGACTAGAATATGTCTAAACTGCTTCAATTTAAATGAATTACTTTGAATATTAGACAAAACAATTGATAATATTGTGTGCAATATTTGAGATTGATTGAGCATATCTTGTGAGCTATTTTGAGCATGTGTTTGAGCATATTTGAGTAAGCTTTTGTGAAATATTAAGGATAGAGTTGAGAAATATTTTGTGAAAGCTTGTAGGTAGATTTGAGCAAGCTTTTGTTAAATCTTGTAGGCAGATTTGGGCAAGTCTTCATGAAGACTTGTAGGCAGATTTGAGATAAGTATTAGTGAAGACTTGAGAGTAGGTTTGATACAAGCCTTAGTGAATACTTGAGAGTAGAATTGAGGTAAGTATTAGTGAATACTTGAGAGTATATTTGAGACAAGTATTAGTGAAGACTTGAGAGCAAAATTGAGGTAAGTCTTTATGAAGACTTGAGAGCAGAGTTGATTGATTTGTTCAAGCTTTGTGTTAAGGCTTGGGGTAAATCTAAGCAAAGTTGATTTGTGATTGGATCAAGATTTGTGTTAAGTATTGAGGATATAGTTGAGGAAAGAGTTTTGTGTATATTTGAGAGTAAATTTGTGCTAGACTTAAGATAGAGTTAGAGTAAATTTATACTAGATCGAGGATAATTTTTGGTGCAGATTTGAGATAGAGTTGAGAGTATGATTTAGAGATAATAGAGTAGAGGACAATAGTATCCAGTGGATAGAGATCCATTAGCTAGTGCAGTAAGGATAGAGGCCTTATGAGTGAGGACAAAGGTCTTCTATGGAGAGATATCCACAAGCCAATGTAGTGGGGGTAGTAGTCTTCTATAAGATCACCAGGCAGAGTAGATGAGAAAGAGTTCTTCTATGGAGAGAGATCCATGAACCATAGCAAGGAGAAATATTTCTCTTGTGGAGTGTGATCCATGAAGTAGTTGGAAAGATAGAGTTCTTATATGGAAAGATATCCATGAACCAGTTGAGGAGAAAGAATTCTACTGGGTCAAGTTCCACGAACCAGAGAAAAGGGAAAAGAGTTATCTTGTGGAGAGAGATCCACAAATAAGAGCATTAGGGTACTTGTGTCTCCTTTTGATAGAGGTCCATAAATATTGTAATAGGGAAGTGATTCCAAAGAGGATTTATTGAGAAAATTTAGTAGAAATATTTTCTCCTTGGAGTAGCCCACATTGGGTGAACCATGTTAAATTGGTGTCTCTATTGTGTGTGATGATTTTTGCATTACTTTGATTACTTCTATTGATATTGTGATTTATAATATTTGATAATATTTTTTGGTAAAGAAAAGTAAAATTTGGTCTTATACTGTTCACCCCCCTCTTAGTATAAGCTTGTGTTCTTCATAAAGTATATCTCAATTATCCAATTAAACTTCTCCAATGAGATAATAATTCTAAAAAAACTTTCATCCTTATATTTTTTCAACATATAAACATATTTCATATTCACTTGTTTCTCAATATAAGCCTTGAATTGTTTAATAAATAACTATGCTATCTCTTCAAAATTCCTCAAAGAATGATGAGGTTGTTGATAATACCATTTGAATGCCATACCACCAAGGCTCTTAGGGAATATTTTTAGCAACAAAATATCATCATATATAATTTCATGGCATGCCCTAAACATCCTTAACTATTCAATTGGGTCCTTTTTTTCCTTATAAATAGGTAAAATTGATATTGAAAAATGCTTAGGGTAGGGCCTAGAAGTGACAATAAGATCTAAGGGTTGATTGCACATTTCATTGTAGTTGTAGGTGAAACTTGGAGGTTGAATCATATCCACTCTTGAAACCAATTATTTCACCACACTTTTAAAACTTTACATATTGGGATTATTGTTGTGCAATGCCCCTAGATTCCCTAGGGGAGGGGTATAGGTAGGTTGTTGAAAAGGAACTTGGTCAATGCTTGAGGTATTGGTATGGGTTATGATATGTGGTATCTTGTTGTGGAGGATAACTAATATTTGGTGGAACAAAAGCATGAATGTTGATATGAGTAGAATGAGGAGGAAATTGAGCAAAATTTTGATATGAACTACCGGTTGGGGGAGCCTATGGAATTCCCCCAATATTTGTAGTCATGGTATTAGAATATGTTGGTTTATTAGAAGTATTAACATGCTGTGAAGATTCAAACAAGGGGTTTTTATGAACATGCCTAGGAGAAATGGTTGGAGGCTGAGACATCCCACCAATTTTGAGTTGGGCTTCCTATTCCATAGCTTTAGCCAAAGACTCCTTATGATGTTTCATAAAACCCTATATATGATAAAATGATATGAAAGTGAAGCCTCCATTGGGCCCCTCAAAAGGATCAAAGTTAGTACCAATTTATTCATGTTCTTCCTCTTTTCGCATCTATATTATGGTTCTCCCTATCAAGATGATCATCTTCTTGAAAAATTTAATTAGATTATAAAATCTTTCACTCACTCCTAGTGTTGGGATCCATTATAAGGAAGATAAAGGATAAAGGAGAGCACTAATAAAAAATACACAAGAATATTTTAAGATGTGTTTTTAATATTTTCTAATTCCTAGCAAACAAAATTAGTGGTCTTGCTTAAATTTTTCAAAAGAAAACAAAAGGATGAGGCTTCTTATCTTGGCCACTACGATGTGTTTTCATGTTAGGTTCACCAAATATGTAGAGGAGGAAAATTGCCCTATTGTATATGATTCTTGGTTGGATCCACTGGGAGCTAAGGTGACCATAGGGGTACGTTATATTCTCTACACTCGAGGGCTTTTGGGATTGAAGGGTTCACTAGGAATGGTTTAAGGACTTGCTCAAAGTTTGGGATGGGATGTTTGATGTTTATATTGAGCAAACACCTACATTTGAAATTTCTAAAAGCTAATCTATAAATGTGAAAGAATAATACAAGCAAACAACAATGCAAGCAAGCAAGAACTGGACCTAGAATGATTCTTTATTTTTAATGATAACTAAACCCTAGATTGCATTAAAATAAAATTATTTTATTTTTAGTAAGGTTTGAGATAATGTACAAATAAAGCTAACCCTAGAATGCAAACTATATTATTTTTCTATTTTGAATGCCTGGAAACATAACCAAATTATTTTACCTTTATTTATGATCTAGTTTTTTAAATAGAAATGGGTAAAAAACAAACAAAAAATAGCCTAAGAATTTAATTTAGGAAACTTATATAATCTAATGATTGACCTTAGCTTTTAAATTACATTCAAATGTGTCCCACAACTTTGAATCCTACAAAACAACATCACAAAACCATATAAAATTTGATCAACATTTGGAGGCCTACTTAGGCCATTGTAACACTGAGCTTGGAGGTGCAATAGTCAAGGCCCCTTGGTCCTTTTAACTTACCCTTCAAAATCAAAATTTATTTTTGACCTTTTTGGAAATAAACAAGACTAGATGCAATGAAATGAAACAATGAAAAAAATAGAATGCACATAATAGTGCTATGGCCTATATGGAACATGCTAGTGGAAATGAGGATTTGGGGGTGAGATATTACCCCCAAACTTAGTGAAACTAAAATTCCACTCTATAAGGGTCAATCATGATTTTAGGTTCTACCAAAATTGTGCCTTGTAAGGAGCAACAATGATTTTGGGATAAAAGTGTAAAATTGACCGATAGATATGAATTTAAATGCAAAATACAAAATAAACAAATTTATAAAATACTAAAATGTAAGAACAAACCTGGTGTTAGCAAAAGAACATACAAAAGAATGAAGACCTTCATAAAAATAGCATATTCCTCCTCAAGGCTTCCACACTTATCCAACAAGGGTAACAAAACTAGTAGTAGAGCAACAATAGAATAGTAGAAGAAATTTGATCTTGTTGTAAGACTTGTTTGTCAAAATAATTGTTAGCTAAAGAACATTTGAAATCACACTTCTTAGAACCTCTAGAAAATTGCTTCAAGGAAAAGAGGATCTAAACCCTCTATTTATAATATGTTTAGAGGGAAAAATGATGGGAAGACAAAATGACAACCTAGGGGAGGGCAGAGATCCTAGGGGTTGACCCAAAAATAGGGTTTTCTAAGAGAAAACTCTAATTTCTTGAAATCATGCCCTATAAGGAGTGATCATAATTTTAGAAAAGCTAGGAGAAAAATGAGAAAAAAAGGGCGAGGAGGCCCAAACTTGTGCTTAAACAAGTTTGAGGGCCTTCTCTAGAGTTCTAGGGAAAATTACTCACTTGGGTGGATCAATTTTCCATGTCTATAAGTGGTATATTTTTTAGCATGCTCGACCTACTATTCCATGGTCAAACCATGGTGTGCTATGTCCAACACAAGATACTAGACTCTTTCTTAACATAAATATTTTATATTCTTATTAATCCAATATTCTAGGTTTATTTAATAGTTATTGAGGTGAGGTATATATTTCTTCTAGAAGGATGTCCTTCCTTTTTCCTATTTGTATAGATGGTCTAGATGACTAGTGTAAGGTAGTGTATTTATTTCCGTTAGAAAGGTCCGAGGTTCAAATCCACTTGGTGAAATATTATTTGTGAATTTTTAGTTCATGGATTAAAATTATTGTATCCATATGTAAATTTAACTCCATTAGACCCATTGGCATGAAAATTGATAATGTTATTTACATAAATAAGGTTTTGTGTTTAAATATGCATGATGTAAGTTCATTTAACATGAATTTTCTTTATAGCACACCATTTTTTTATCCAATGTTTATGATATGGTATAATGTTGAGACTCAACCTACCCATTAGCATGGTAGTTGGTAATATTTTTTGCTTCTTGGAGGTTACTATTTCAATTCCTTGGCACACAATTTTATAATAGTAGAGGAATTTGTTTTAAATTCATTATGGTTAGTTGACCATTTTATCTATATATATATATATATATATATATATATATATATATATATATATATAAATATTTATGGTGTTTTTATGCACAATGTCCTTGGTGGATTTCTATAAAATGAGAGAGTTCTTAAGACATTGAAACTATAAGGGGTAATATTAGAAAATATTACATCATAAATAATGTTAATGTAAGTTGAGTAACCACTCAATGCATGGTACATAACTTCTACTAAAGGAAAAGGGTAGTACCGTATTTGTAAAATTAGTTAAGGTTTGTTATGCCAAAATTGGACATCCATTATATTTAAATATCCTTTATTTCATAATCTAAATCATCAAAGCATTAATCATTATTAGCGGTATAAGACCAATTCAAAGGATAACCATCCCTCCTTTATTCTTTTAGATTTTGATCTATATATGCCATATAATCACTCTGTATAACATTGATCTTAGCGTAAAAAACCCTACCAAGAATTAAGAAGGTTAGCCTCTGAGGAGAGAGGTAACTATTTAAATTTGAAGCAAAGATATTTAACAACCATGAATTCATGGAGTAAATACATCAAATTCAACATTTTTGAGACATTCACTATTATCATTTTAAAATTAAATGATCTTTTTCTCTCAATTCTGACAAACATCAAGTGGAACATTAAACCTTAATTACCAAGTGGTAATATGTTTTTAGATATATAAAAGAAGAGGTATCTCACTAAATAAAAGGTATAGTAGAGACATCAAGGATCATTGGTATATGAGTCACAAAGTGAAGTAGTTAGAACAAAATTTGGTTGAAACACATCCATGCCTATGCATATCTACATTGACATAATTTTCATTTGACCATTAGCTCCTTATGTCAAAGAAAAATTAGTGTCAAAATATTTATATTTTTCACTTCTTTTATGTACAACATCTTCAATAAAGCAAAAAACTCACTTGCACATATTCAAAGTGGACAACTCACCTATTCCATGCATCACTAAGGTGAACACAAGCATTATGAAGTTAAAACTAATAAAATATAGATTTAACATAAAATATCACCATAAATCAATTAAAACATCAAAGAATAAAATTATTTTCCTTAGCAATCTATAGTTTATAGAAATCAACTACACACTTTGACAACATTTTGCAATATAATAGTCAATTGAGTCTTAAAAAGGTTAAAATAAGAAGCCTTAACAAAGTGATCATATAATTAAAGTAATTATTGAATGATAAGTAAAAGAGGATTGGCTCAAGGAATATAAAGAACCAACATTCCATCAAGCAGAAAGATCCATTAATATAGCCTATATAGAGAAGCATTTCCAACATATATTGATGCACACACATATAGGATGATTATATTATCCATTCGAATGTCAAATAAAATACCTTAAGATCACTTGGATAAGAATCCAAGTTGGGCACAACCTAAAACATGAGTGATGCTAGCAATATCCATTCAAAGCCTATAAAAATCTTAGGTTAAATTGTTAAAAGCTTATCTATAAAAATTTCATGTGATATTACCTATGGAGGATCACACATTCATGCATTTTTTATAGTTAGATTCCATAAAAATAAATTTTGAGTTCAATAAATATTATCTAAAAAGAATTTTTTCTATAGGCACCTAAAACAGGTACCCATTATATAGGACCACAATAATTTGATCCTTAGATGTTATTTGCTAGGTCAATAAATCACCAACCCATACCATTAGACATGATTATTGTCAATTAAATTAATTACTTCAACATCGATGGTGGGAAGGATAAATAGAGCCTATAATATTATCTATTTATTGCTTTATTATTATAGGTGAAAAAAGAGAAGCATAATTTTTTGAAAAATTAAAATATTTGAGAGAATATTCCCTAGAAGAAGACTATTCCCTCTACTTAATTTTTTGCCTAATGAGACATTAGTTTTCTTGAAATTTACGACATTAATCAAGCTACAAGTATAGGATTGTATATACTCATTGGAAATCCTTTTTTAAGGACAATACAATGGAATTAATATTTTCTAGTTTTGTGTAAATTTAAAATAACTAGTAGTGCACTAAAGATACTATTGCACGATTCACAAGTACTAATCAAGTTTAAAATAAGTTTAAAGAAGTATAGCATGTTGTATATGGAACCATTACCCATCCTAATATAGAAGGTAAATATCACATAATGTTCAATAAGGTAGATAGAAAAACATGATTGATTGTTATGTTTGGAATAGCCAATGAAGTACAATAATTTATTCAAGATTCAACCATAGCTAAAGAAGGATGGGAGAAAATATAGATAAATATTTAGGTAAGGAACCAAAATAAAATCTCGTTTCTTAAGATCTATCTCCTTTTATTAAATATAAAGACTATAGAAAGGCTCAAATATAACAAGAGGAGAATTGTTAAACAATGAGACACAATGATGTGTCTCGTTATTTGTCTAGTCTTGGTGCCATGGAGTTTTACCAGTCAGTAGTGGTGAGCTGGCTCTTATCAATATTCTTTGTCCAAGTGTTAGGGGGATCTCATAATGGGATACCACTCTCCACATTTTATTATGATGGCTTTAGAGACACAACTCCCTTTCTTCCCTCATGTTGTATGAGATTGTTATCCCAAAGATGGTTTTGGTGCTAGGGAAGACTCAACATCATGACTTGGAAAGGCACCAAGATGAGTGACACATCCACCAATGCCTTCTTTTGGCTAGATAGCCTATCATGTCCCACTAACATGACTATCCCACTAACATGATGGGGTAAGTTGATAAATAGGCATGGAAAAGCTCTCAGAAGAAGTCTTCAAATACCATCACTATGAGATGGATATTTTTGGGTCCCTCTAGCCACATATACTTTTGGCCTTGGAACCAAGAGCCACTCCCTTTGCCTTCCAATTATGGATAGGGGATCAAGTTTTCAAATTTCTTCTTATGCTACATGAGAGTGGTATCCTCAAGGAGGATCTGGTGGATTAAGGAGGATAATGTTTTCGCTTGGGGTATTCTTTTTCTCATAATTGAGGCCCATATTTTTGAAAAAAAATTATTACATGGTATGTTTTATTACCCTTTTATTCAAGAGCATATTGAAAAGTTGCACCTCCTTCACCATTACTCAGTTCCTCATTCTCCCCTCACTATCCTTTCTCATCGAAGCTTTAACTATTTTTTTGGGTGAGGCCAAAAATGGGAGAAGAAGATCATTGTGTGGAACCTACTACCCTTTATTTGGACAAGGATGTTAAGGATATATTTAGCTATTATGGCTTTATTCCCATTTTAAAGAAATTTTTTAGCCATGACAAGGACATTTTGAAGGAACTAGCCCACACATGGGATGAGGATAGAGTTAAATCCATGGGCTTTGAATTTTCCATCAATGTGGATATCATTGAGGAAGTCTCAAGCTTCATTAATGGTGTAGAATACATCAACATGGAATAACATTCCCTAGAAAAAGAGTTGATCATCTTCCATGATAAAGGGAAATTATGAACAAATATCAGAATGACATCCTTTGAGAATCCCTTCCTTGCACTACCTCACCCTATATGGGATGTTCTCCATCATCATAAGCTTTCACCTTATTTTCTCAACCACATTTAGTGAAAGAGAAAATGAGAATTCCTATGTTTATTTTCAATTCAATCAAGAAATCCATGAAGCAAGTGTAGAAGGGTGACTCCTCTTTTCTACTTCTCAAATTATTTTTCTTACACTCAACCTAAATTATTTTCATAAAAAATAGTTTTTTACTATTTTATCAGTCATTTAATTCTTTTTTTTTTAGATAAGATACAATAGCATTAATACCGGGTTTTACAAGTTGACACAAAATCGTTTACAAAAATCATCCCAGGGCTATTGATGAACATGTCCTTACTAAGGATCCTATATATGTAAAGTCTACATTTTGCCAAAGCCATTACATCCAGTAAGGCACATAGCCTATAAAAAAGAAACTTCCCATAGAAAATTTTGGCTATACATCGAGAAAACACACCTGCATCATAATTACAAAAAAAATAGACATAGATCCCTTCCTTGAAACAGTGGAGAAAAAAAAAATTGTAGACACACATAGCAGAGTACTGAAAAAACTCTCACAAGCTCTGTATTAACAGTTACTCTTAATAATTATTTGGTAATTATTTTCTTCTGTATATGACATGCTTTGGGACCACATCCCATCTTGGCCAATCAGCCTTGGAGAAGTGAACCTGCTGGCTAGATTTATGGTGGTGGCTATCTGGTGGTCCACGTGGCTCTGGTTCAAAGTCTTATATTGTCGTTTCTTTCTTGCATTGTGATTATCAACCAACCTCAAATTACTAAGATGACTAGGAGCCATGTTATTTGACATGTGACTGTCCCCATTAGTCTTTGTGGTATTTCCAAGTAGCATCCACCAAGATTGATAGCTCGGATAATTTTTATTGTGAGTCCATTTCAAAAAGATATGGGAATACTCATAGCCTTCAAACTTACAGTGTCTTACCTATTGGTAAATTCAACTATCATTCTTGGAATTCTTATTGAATAAGATCCTCTATGTTGAGCAAGGTGTTGCAAGAAGTTTGTCATTGTTGTCAACACAGGCAGTTAGATCTAATGATGCAGTGGACAGACAGTTCAGGAGTCATTCAGATGCAGAAGACAGAAGTTCAAAGGACAGTCAGATTATGTAAAGTGCAATTCCTGGAAAATAGAAGTGACCCAGTTTCTAAAATTCGAAGAAAAAGACAAGTTAGAAAACTGTCACGATATCGCGACATGTTTTCTGTCACGATTTCATGACAAGTCGGAGGAGAGAGAAGGCGCAGTCAAAAATGTCACGATTTCATGACAAAAATGAGGAGAGAGAAGGCACAAGCAAAACTGTCACGATTTCACGACAAAAATGAGGAGAGAGAAGGCGCAAGGCAAACTGTCACGATTTCGCGACATGTTGGAGGCCAAGAAGCTAAGTCGAGAAACTATAGCGATTTCGCTACATGTTGGTTTTTCACTGGCCGAAGCAAGGAGAAAGCGTTAAGTTGAAAAGTTGTAGCGATTTCGCTACATGTTGAAATATCGTTGGCCGAAGCAAGGAGAAAGCGTTAAGTTGAAAAGTTGTAGCGATTTCGCTACATGTTGAAATATCGCTGGCCGAAGCAAGGAGAAAGCGTTAAGTGGAAAAGTTGTAGCGATTT
This sequence comes from Wollemia nobilis, assembly GCA_028583015.1. Classification (NCBI taxonomy): domain Eukaryota; kingdom Viridiplantae; phylum Streptophyta; class Pinopsida; order Araucariales; family Araucariaceae; genus Wollemia; species Wollemia nobilis. The sequence continues at coordinate 4,692,212 of JAQPPZ010000672.1, read as the reverse complement.
CGCTACATGTTGAGATTTCGCTACTGCATGAAGCAAGAAATGTACGAAAGCTGAAAGCGTCGTGATTTCATGACAAAGATGAGGATGACATCAGCGAAAGCTAAAAGTGTCACGATTTCATGACAAGGTGCAAGAAAAGCCTTTGGAAGCCGAAAGCGTCATGATTTCATGACAAGAATGAGGATGACGTCAACAAAAGTTTGAAGTGTCACGATTTCATGACAAGAACGGTGGCAAAGCTATCAAAGGCCAAAAGTGTCACGATTTCGTGACAGCAAGGACAAGAAGGCGTATGGTTACAAAAAGTGTCATGATATCGTGACATGTTTCTATTTCATGGCAATAGTTACAGGAAGGTGACAGAGGTGGCAGTAGAAGTTGGATCTGGGTCGACAGATTTTAGGGTTTTGCAGTCGACAGTTTTTAGGGTTCATAACCGACAATTTCTAGGGTTTGCAGCTGATAAATTCTAGGGTTTTGGAGTCGACATTCTTAGGGTTATAGCCGATGTTGTTTAGGAAAAGTTGAGGTCGACAAAGTTGAATCTGGGCGACAAATTCTAGGGTTTTGCAGTCGACATTCTTAGGGTTACAGCTGACTGTTGTTTAGGATTTGTTCCTAAAATTTCTTCTATAAAAGTAGGGGTACTTCGAGTTTGAGTGAGTGCTGTGGAAGATAATGTGCGAATGCGAGCAGAGTGATTGCGCAAGTGAAGTTCGTGTCGAGCAGACTACGAAGTCGTAGTTCGAGTCTGCATATCATGATTGCGTGAATGAAGAGCGCAAGGTGTAGAGGTGGAGTTCTAAGTGCAAAGTGATAGCGCACAGATAGCAAAAGTGATCGATCATCCGATTGCAGCAGAGAGTGCGAAGAAGTACACAGAAGCGGTCGGACAGTGCGAAGCATTTTGCATAGAAGTAGCAGAATGCAAAAAAATAGCAGACTATAAGAAACAACGTGAAAGTTTTATTCTGTCACTTTTATTATCTTTATTGACTTCCAAGTTGCAGCTTGGCATAAGGGGTTGGTGCCTCTTTCCAGTAGGTGCTGGTAAATTAGGAGTTGGTGCTCCATTCTGTTTGAAACAGATAAAGCTAAGGGGTTGGTGCTCCTTCCAGTTGGTGCTTGGTAAAAGATATTGTAAATTTGTAGCTTTGCATTGACTGGATTTGGATGGTAGTCCAAGCGATCGTTTTGAGGAGTAGCCACATTGGTGAACCTCGTTAAATAACTGTGTTGTGTGTGTCATGCTTTCTTGCTGCATTTGATATTTCTTTTATCAGTTTTAAATAGTTGCTGGATTTAAAACTATATGTATTAGAAATTTTAAAGATCACACTGATTCACCCCCCTCTCAGTGTCACTGTGATTACAACAATTGGTATCAGAACCAAGTTCTTGAACAGGCTCAATCAGCTAAGGTGATCTTGGAAGTGACGCAATGGCAAGTGGTGAAGGTTTCTCCTCAAACAAAGCACCATTGTTTGATGGAACTAACTATGCTTTTTGGAAAATAAGAATGCAGACTTATCTCTGTGCGTTGGGTTTTGACATCTGGGGTGCAGTAGTAAATGGTTACAAAGCTCCCGCCACTGCTCCAACAGACACTACCGGTAAGAAGGCATTTGAAAATGATTCGAAAGCAAAAAATGCCATCATGTGTGGATTAGTGGACAGTGAGCTAGTCAAAATCATAAACTGTGAATCCGCAAAAGATGTATGGGATAAACTAGAGAACATTCATGAAGGAGACGATAGGATCAAGGAGGCCAAGCTTCAAACACACCGAGCTCAATTCGAATCCTTAAAGATGGACAATGATGAGAACATAGAGGCTTTCATGCTAAGAGTCAATGGAATCACAAATTCGATCAGAGGTCTCGGCGAAGATATGGATGATGCTACGATTGTGAAAAAGGTATTAAGATCTCTCCCTCCAAGGTTTGATTCGAAAGTCTCAGCCATAGAAGAAGCTAAAGATCTAAATCATTTTAGTATGGATGAGATGCATGGTTCTTTGACTGCTTTTGAAATGAGAATAGGAAGATCTAATCCCACAGATAGAGAAGCAGCCTTCAAAGTACTAAAAGGCAAAGACACAAAACAAGAGTCTGAAGAAGAGGATGTTTCAGATGAAATGGAAGCAAATTTTGTCAGAAAACTGAGAAAAGGAAAAGGAAAATACAAAGGAAAGCTACCTTTTAAATGTTTCAATTGTGGAGGCATTGGACACTTTGCTACCAAATGTCCTCTCAATGACAAGAACAAAGGTGAAGAAACTCCGCATCAAGAAAGAAGTGAATGGAGGAAGAAGACAAACTTCAGAAAAGGCAATTTCAAAAAGAAAAGTTTTATCTCCCGAAATGCAGATTCTTCAGAGGACAGCTCTAGTGAAGACTCTGAAGAAGGAACAGGTGAAGCTCTCTTTATGGCGTTTGAAGTAGAAAAATCGGAAGAGGCAGAAAACCCAGAAAAGAGAGAAGGTATGAACCCTAAAGTATCTATTGAAAAAGTTGAGGCTGAAGTTGATTTAGAAGGTGAGCTGGTTTCTGCTCTTGAAGAATGGAAATCTGAGAAGAGAAAGAATAAAAAACTTTTAAGAAATCTTGAGGATGCAAATGACATTATAACCAGTTTAAAAATACAGACAGAAGAATACAAGAAAATGTTCGAAGATCTGGAAATTCAGGTAACCACGAAGATAGATTATTGCTGCAAATTAGAAGAAGAAAATGTTGGTCTTCGAATACAGATACAAGAGCTGGATCAAAAAATTAGCTGCCATTTCAAACGTGAAGAAAGTTCAATGAAGCTGGACAAAATCCTAAGTGATCAAAGACCCGCAGGTATCAAATTCGGTCTAGGCTTTATTGAAGGAGAATCATCAAACGGACCAAAGGCAAGCAATGTTGAATGTGAAAAGAGTAAAGACAAGAAACAGGCTATTGAAAGAAAAACAAATCAGGCAAATGAAAGCAGTAATGCCAGTCCTGAAATAGGAACTGACAATGAGGGCTTTACCAAGGTCACACATCAAAGAAAGGGAAGATCTAAGGCTCCTGCAACAACTTGGCAAAGACCATCTTTCAGGTTCAATCATTACTTTTATGGTTTCTATTTCAAATGTAATGGTTATGGGCATAAAATTGCTAACTGCAAGTATAATGTAGGTCCAAGAAGTTTCACTAGTAGAAATACTTTTGCTCCTCTAATGAGTTATGCAGTAGAATGCTTTAATTGTCACAACTTTGGGCACATTGCTAGAAACTGTCATAGTACTTCTGTTTCAAATCAATCTCAAAAAAGAAGAACTCAACCATATAGGGCAAAACAGAATAGAATTATTTCTGAAAGATATGTGCAAGATTCTGAAAAGGGGAAATCCAAGCTAGAGCCCAATACCATAGTCAAAACAGAATGGAAACAGAAAGAACAACTCAGGGAAGAAAAGGAATCTTTAATAGTGTAGACAGCTTTCGGGGCTCAGAATAAATGTGTACCGTGGATTCTTGACAGGTGGTTGCTCAAGTCATATGACAGGTGATAAACAAAAATTTGAAAAACTACAGAAATATGAGGGTGGCTCTGTGAAGTTTGGAAATAATGATGGAGCCAAAATAATAGGAAAAGGATCTGTCAAAATTAGTGAAGGGAAAATCAAGTCAGAAGAAGTTTTATTTGTGGATGGTTTGAAACACAACCTATTAAGTGTCAGTCAAATCTGTGATAAAGGACATGAAGTAGTCTTCAAAAAGCAGGGTTGTGAAGTCAAAAAAATAAACAATGGGAAATTGATAGCAACTGGTTCAAGGACGTCTGGAAATTTGTACACACTCTCAGAAACTTCAGAAGGTACGTGTTTCATTGGACAAGAAGAAGAGAACTGGCTGTGGCACAAGAGGCTTGGACACATAAGTTTTGATAATTTGGTGAAAATCAGCTCGAAACAAGCAGTGAGAGATATTCCAACCATTAAAAAACCTTCAAACAATGTTTGTGCTTCATGTCAGAAGGGAAAGCAAACCAGAGTCTCATTTAAAACAAAAGAATACCACACTAGGAGGCCCTTGGAACTTATTCATACGGACTTATGTGGACCCATGAGAACTCAAAGCATAAACGACGACAAATACTTTATGTTGTGTATCGATGATTATTCCGGAATGACATGGATATTTTTCCTAAAAGATAAAACAGAAGCTTTTGAAATGTTCAGATCCTTCAAACAGCTAGTTGAGAATGAAACAGGAAAAAGGGTCAAATGCTTACGATCAGACAAGAGGAGGAGAATTCATTTCGAATGAATTTACAGAATACTAGTGAAAAACATGGTATCAGGAGACAATATTCAGCAGCTAGAACTCCACAGTAGAATGGCGTAGTAGAAAGAAAGAACAAAACTATACAGGAAATGGCACGCACCATGCTGGAAGAAAATAAAATAGCAGATAGATTCTGGAAAGAAGCAGTTCACACTGCAGTATACATCCAAAACAGATATATGTTAAGAACTCATGAATGCAAAACACCTTATGAGTTGTGGTTTGGTAGAAAAGCAACAACAAAACATCTCAAAATATTTGGCTGTAGGTGCTACATCAGAAAAATAGATGACAACCTTGGGAAGTTTGAAGATAGAGCGAGATGAAGGTGTTTTTGTTGGGTATTCATCAAAAAGCAAAGCTTACAAATGCTACAACAAGAGACTCAAGAAAATTGTGGACAATGCGGACGTTAAATTCGATGAAGTTGGGAAACGATTAGTTGACTTTGAGGAAAACTACCCAATCTATGAAGAAGTCGTTGAAGGAGATGAGGTGAATGAAACAGAAAATAAATCTACGTTTGATTCAGATGAATTAGTCGATGACTCAGAGGTGCAAGAAAACAAGAAATTCAAAATAGGCAGCTGGCAAAAAAATCATCCAAGAGACCAAATAATTGGAGATCCCACAGCCGGTATTCAGACAAGAAGGAAAGTAATAAGTAATTACTCTCTTTTATCTAGCATTGAGCCCAAAAACATAGATGAAGCAAGCAAAGATGATAGCTGGATGAAGGCAATAAATGAAGAGTTAGATCAGATTGAAAAGAACAGAACTTGGGAATTAGTACCTAGACCTGCAAATAAGAATGTAATCGACACCAAATGGATATTTCGAAACAAATTAAATGAAGACGGACAGGTCATTAGGAACAAAGCAAGACTGGTTTGTAAAGGATATGCACAGGTCGAAGGCATTGATTTTGAAGAGACTTTTGCTCCAGTGGCCAGATTAGAAGCAATTAGAATGTTTCTGGCCTTAGCAGTTCACAAAAACTTCAGAGTTTATCAGATGGATGTAAAATCTGCCTTTTTAAATGGGAAACTCGAAGAAGAGGTCTATATTGAACAACCGGATGGATTTCAAATTAGTGAGGATCCTAACCTTGTCTGCAAATTAAAGAAAGCATTGTATGGATTAAAACAAGCACCACGGGCATGGTATGCAAGGCTAGATAACTATCTCTCTCAACAGGGATTCAAGAAAGGTTTAGTGGACAGTAATCTGTATGTAAAAATAGAAGGTGGGCATCTCATTGTTCTAGTTGTCTATGTAGATGATATCATATTTGGCAGCAACAAAGATGAATCTTGTAAAGACTTAGCAAATAAGATGCAGAATGAATTTGAAATGTCTATGATTGGTGAACTGTCTTACTTTCTTGGGCTACAAGTTAATCAAAATGAGAAAGGCATATTCATTTCCCAAATCAAATATGTGAAAGAAATGCTAAAGAGGTTCACTATGGAGGACTGTAAGCCAGTTAGCACTCCCATGACAACAGGCTGCAAATTGAGTAAAGAAGACAAATCTCCACCTATAGACCAAACCATATACAGATCTATGATTGGAAGTCTACTATATTTAACAGCTACTAGACCTGATATTCTGCGGCAGTTTGCATGGTAGCTAGATTTCAGGCCAGTCCCAAAGAGACTCATGTGACAACAGTTAAAAGGATTTTTCGGTATCTCAAGGGCACCATGGAGTATGGGTTGTGGTATCCAAAAGGCAAAGACTTCACTCTTATATCATATTCAGATGCAGATTGGGCTGGATGTGTTGATGACAGAAAAAGTACCAGTGGAGGTGCATTCTATTTGGGGGACAGATTGGTTGCATGGCAAAGTAAGAAGCAAGAGTCAGTTTCTTTATCTACAACTGAGGCAGAATATATTGCAGCAACAACATGTTGTACACAAGTCTTGTGGATGAAACAAACTTTGAAAGATCTTGGAATTAATTTCAGTGAACCAATATCAGTTAAGTGTGATAACACCAGTGCAATTAACATCTCCAAGAATCCAGTTATGCACTCACGGACTAAACACATTGCTATAAGGTATCATTTCTTGAAGGAGAAAGTTGCAGAAGGAGAAGTCAAATTGGATTTTGTAAGATATTTTTACAAAACCTTTGCCCAAGGAAGTGTTTGAGTACCTTCGAAGCAAATTAGGAGTAGTCACACTTCCTAAGAAGTGACTAGCTACAGGGATCACTTTCTCAGGGGGAGCATTTGAGTATTTGACTATTCTTTTGCTCATGATCATAATTTGTGTTGGATGCAACAAATTGTGCCTGAGAATTGTGAGGATGGACTCAGGGGGAGTCTGTAGTAGCCCTTTGGTATTATTGACAAAGGGGGAGAAGAGTTACAGGAATGTACACAAGTGTTGCCAACAATTCCAAAGGGGGAGATTGTTGAGCAAGGTGTTGCAAGAAGTTTGTCATTGTTGTCAACACAGGCAGTTAGATCTAATGATGCAGTGGACAGACAGTTCAGGAGTCATTCAGATGCAGAAGACAGAAGTTCAAAGGACAGTCAGATTATGTAAAGTGCAATTCCTGGAAAACAGAAGTGACCCAGTTTCTAAAATTCGAAGAAAAAGACAAGTTAGAAAACTGTCACGATATCGCGACATGTTTTTTGTCACGATTTCGTGACAAGTCGGAGGAGAGAGAAGGCACAGTCAAAAATGTCATGATTTCATGACAAAAATGAGGAGAGAGAAGGCATAGCAAAATGTCATGATTTCATGACAAAAATGAGGAGAGAGAAGGCGCAAGGCAAACTGTCACGATTTCGTGACATGTTGGAGGCCAAGAAGCTAAGTCGAGAAACTGTAGCGATTTTGCTACATGTTGGTTTTTCGCTGGCCGAAGCAAGGAGAAAGCGTTAAGTTGAAAAGTTGTAGCGATTTCGCTACATGTTGAAATATCGCTGGCCGAAGCAAGGAGAAAGCGTTAAGTTGAAAAGTTGTAGCGATTTCGCTACATGTTGAAATATCGCTGGCCGAAGCAAGGAGAAAGCGTTAAGTGGAAAAGTTGTAGCGATTTCGCTACATGTTGAGATTTCGCTACTGCATGAAGCAAGAAATGTACGAAAGCCGAAAGCGTCATGATTTCATGACAAAGATGAGGATGACGTCAGCAAAGCTGAAAGTGTCACGATTTCATGACAAGTTGCAAGAAAAGCCTCTGGAAGCCGAAAGCGTCACGATTTCACGACAAGAATGAGGATGACGTCAGCAAAAGTTTGAAGTGTCACGATTTCATGACAAGAACGGTGGCAAAGCTATCAAAGGCCAAAAGTGTCACGATTTCATGACAGCAAGGACAAGAAGGCGTATGGTTACAAAAAGTGTCACGATATCGTGACATGTTTCTATTTCATGGCAATAGTTACAGGAAGGTGACAGAGGTGGCAGTAGAAGTTGGATCTGGGCTGACAGATTTTAGGGTTTTGCAGTCGACAGATTTTAGGGTTCGTAGCCGATAATTTCTAGGGTTTGTAGCTGACAAATTCTAGGGTTTTGCAGCTGACATTCTTAGGGTTACAACTATTGTTTAGGAAAAGTTGAGGCCGACAAAGTTGAATCTGGGCCGACAAATTCTAGGGTTTTGTAGCTGACATTCTTAGGGTTACAGCCGACTGTTGTTTAGGATTTGTTCCTAAAATTTCTTCTATAAAAGTAGGGGTACTTCGAGTTTGAGTGAGTGCTGTGGAAGATAATGTGCGAATGCGAGCAGAGTGATTGCGCAAGTGAAGTTCGTGTCGAGCAGACTGCGAAGTCGTAGTTCGAGTCTGCATATCGTGATTGCGTGAATGAAGAGCGCAAGGTGTAGAGGTGGAGTTCTAAGTGCAAAGTGATAGCGCGTAGACAACAGAAGTGATCGATCATCCGATTGCAGCAGAGAGTGCGAAGAAGTACACAAAAGCGGTCGGACAGTGCGAAGCATTTTGCACAGAAGTAGCAGAATGCAAAAAAATAGCAGACTGTAAGAAACAACGTGAAAGTTTTATTCTGTCACTTTTATTATCTTTATTGACTTCCAAGTTGCAGCTTGGCATAAGGGGTTGGTGCCTCTTTCCAGTAGGTGCTGGTAAATTAGGAGTTGGTGCTCCATTCTGTTTGAAAGAGATAAAGCTAAGGGGTTGGTGCTCCTTCCAGTTGGTGCTGGTAAAAGATATTGTAAAGTTGTAGCTTTGCATTGGCTGGATTTGGATGGTAGTCCAAGCAGTCATTTTGAGGAGTAGCCACATTGGTGAACCTCGTTAAATAACTGTGTTGTGTGTGTCATGCTTTCTTGCTGCATTTGATATTTCTTTTATCAGTTTTAAATAGCTACTGGATTTAAAACTATATGTATTAGAAATTTTAAAGATCACACTGATTCACCCCCCTCTCAATGTCACTGTGATTACAACACTCTACTTAACTCGGGACACCGTGTTCCCATTTGAAAATTTTGTCACCATAGACACCCAAATTGGCTAACTTATTAGCAACTTTGTTAGTTTCCCGAAATACATGTTGGGCTTTTCTATCATGTCTTCCCTAGAAAAGGATCCTAGCCTCTTCAAAAAATGTTTTAATCCTCCAAGGAGGTGTTTTCCAATTATTGAGGAGATTTATAACATGCATAGAGTCTCCTTCTATGATAAAATTGCCTTCTAAGTATTGAGTCATTTGAAGGCCTCTCCACATAGCTCTAGCTTCAGCTTCGTTGTTTGTCCTTGTTCCCAAATATTCAAAAAATGCAAGCATCATATTCCCATTATGATCTCGCACAATGCCACCAGTGCCTACTCTGCCAGAATTGTCCTTAGCCACTCCATAAAAATTAAGCTTAAACCAACCTGTAGTAGGTGGGTACCACTTAACATTTGCTCTGGGGTTGACTACCCTAGGCACAGACTCATCTAACAAGGTTAAGTTTAAATATTGAGCAATCGTGGTCTCCTGCAGATGAGGTTTATAGCTATCAAAAGGGATAAGGTTCACATTCTCATTGGCAAAGGATAGGATCCTGGCAATGATAGTTTTATGATCATGGATAGACTCATTAAAGACTCTATGGTTCCTTTCTAACCACAACTACCAAAGATAGTGATTAAGACAAATTTTCCACATGTATCTAAGTATTTGGCTTGAAAATGGGCAAGGCCACTGGATGAACAAATCAAGTATGGTGGCTTGTTTAACCTAGGAAATATTGAAGTCCTGAAAAACCCCACTTAGGATAGTCAAGGAAAAAGGGCACTCAAGGCAAATCCTACACAGATAACAATGATTAGTGATACAAATACCTTTACGCATCATATTATCAATGGTTAGAATTCTTCCTTGGATAACCAACCATGAAAAGACTACAATTTTTGGAATTAAATTTTTAACCAAACTAAGTCCTTTTGGAGGAAAAAATCCTCGTCATCAAGCAAAAGCTTGTAAGCTAATTTAACAGGGAACTGTCGATTTTTTGTAGGAGCCTAGGTCACTTGATCTTCCTTGGGTCTCATGGGGATAAAATATTGCCCAAGAATGTTACAAAGATCATTTGATTCTTCTTGAAATCCTTGAATCCTTATTTGTTTCCACTTCATTTTGCCTCTGTCCTCAACCATATAATCAGAGACTTTTCTGCCAATGAGTTCTTTCATGATATCTCTAATTCAGGCTAAGTTAGGATATTGTGTTAGTGGTTCATCCTTAGCCCACCTATCATTCCAGCAATTTATCCTCTCACCATTGCCTAAAACCCATCTTAAACCTTTTTTGATGATTTCCTTACAATTGAGAATTTCTTTCCAAAAAGTAGAACCTCTTATTGGAACTAAGTCACTTAGAAATTTCATATTTTGAAGATACTTTCATTTGATGATAGTTGTCCATTCATTTTATTCACCAGAAATGAGGTGCCATGCCTTCTTAGCTAGTAAAACTAAATTTATATGAGCAATTCTCCTCAGAACTAAGCCCCCATTTTCCTTGGGTCTGAACACTTTGGTCCATCCTATAAGGTGTATTCTTTTTTTCTCCTCTGATCCAGTCCATAAAAATTCTTTTTAGAGTTTCTCAAATTTCTAGAAAACCTTCACAAGGGCTTTGAAAATGGAGAGGAAATAGAATGGAATTCTCTGAAGAGATACCTTAGTGAGGTTCAACTTTCCTGCTTGAGATAGAAGATGACCTTTCCATCCAGCAAGTTTTTTTTTAATTCTTTCCATCAATCATTTAATTATATTTACACCTCTTGTTGAGAAAATAAAAGAAGACTTTTCCCTTTATACCTATTTCTTATTTTATCTTATAGTTGATTCCATAATTGAAAATAAAAAAATCCCATTTGCTTCACTGATTGCCTCTCTTTATTTTTAATAAGAAATGAATACTCATTGCTATGTTAGTGCCATAATTATTTTATAAATTGCATGGTGGATACAACTTCATGTTAAATGAGCATAATATAGTAGATTTTTATTTTCTAGTTGTACTATTAAGTTAAGGTATTTTGCATCATAGTTTATATAAGTATTTGGAAGTGTATCATGTCTCTTTTTACATCTTGTTTTACCTCCAAATATTTGAATAGAAAAGAAAATCATTCATTTTTATTCTAGTTTCTTAAGTCTCCAAAAATAAATTTAAAGCATCACACATTGCTATTTCAAAGGAGTTAAAATACTTTTTCTTCTTTCATTGTAGTATTCTAAAAATCAAAGCATTTTCTTTTCATTCATGGAAAAATCATAAAGTAAAAATAAAATACTTTCTTACTTTAAATTTAATCATTATTGTAAAATTAAAATCCAAAGATATTTATCTTTTGAAAGTTATATTTCTTTACTAAGTTGTATTTAGTAATTAATAAATAATAATATCATTTGTATTTTGTTGCATTTTTTTGTTTGTATCTCTTAAACTTTTGCACTTCACACACCTCTACATCTTATCCTTCATATAATCCAATAAGCTTAGTAACCTTATTTTTCAAATATGGTTGTTCCATATATGTCATATATAGAGTGAGACTAATATCCCATTTTAGGTCTTACATTTTGTGAATCCAATGTGAAAATCTCATGGATCCAAAAATCCTTGATTTCTAAATTTTCTTTAATCCCCTTTTACAATATTTTAAAATGGATGACCACCCTTACAATAATAGAAATAAGGGGCATCAAGACCTTCCTCACATTGAGACTAAATTTGAGGAGGATAACCCTCATGTTAGCACTAATTTTGAGGAGGAGATTCTTCCTCCAAAAGAAAAAGTTGAGAAAAAATTTTATTTATTTTGCTGATAATTTAAGAGAGTTCATTCAGCATAACATGTGTAGTTTCATGGATATTATTAAAGGGCATGACCAAATAGAAGAAATATTTTTTACAAATTACAATCTAACACATACCACTCTTGTATCTTCTAACCTTGACCAAGTGACTATGCATACCAACCAATTAAATAGGAATTTTGGAACCTCTAACTTTAATACATCTAAATTCTAGTTTGTTTATTCTATAACATCCCCTATTGTTGTTGCTATAGGTGGTAAAACTAAAAAATTCCTATTTGTTGCTAGATACCAACTACATACCACTAATGTAGACATCCTATACCCTGATTAAATTTGTCTTGTGACTCATCAAATATATTTAAGTTCATCTAATACTAATTATTTCCTCAACATATTTTCTTCTCAAAATCACATCCCTATGAACCCGAGTTTTTTTTTTCACCAACCCATTTCTCTCAAATAGTCTAGAAATGAATAATAAGACACTACCTATTGCATCATTTCCTCCAACATATCAAGCCTATCCATGTAATAATATACATCCCTATATAATCATGTTACAAAAAAAATCCAATTTAACTTCCTTGAATTGTGAAATATAATAATTAAACTTGAGCAAATAGAAATAAGAAACTCCAAATTTGAACTATTGGTAAAGCAAAATGCTAGAATGGAACAACAATTGGTTTCTTTCCTAGGATCTTTAGCTAGATGGAAGTATTCCTATAAATAATTTTGTAATCAACATTTGGACCCTCTAATATCTACTCTATCCTATCCTCTTAATTTTGAAACCTCTAAGTTCTAATTATATAGTGGAGAGAGATATCCAACTTACCATATTCGGCTCTTCCAAGCGGCTTGTCATGACATTGCCTATGATGAAGCATTAGTCCTTAAATTATTTTAAAAAATCCTTAGTTGTGCTACCCTAAAGTGGTACTTTCAAATACCATGAAATTTAATTAAAATATTTTGAGAACTTATAGGCATGTTTATCCAACATTTTATAGCATACATAGAATAAACAAGCATAATCAATGACCTTTATCAACTTAAACAAGCCAAAAGTGAAGTCTTCATTGCATTTTTATCCTAATTGTGAATCTTGGTAAGAAAACACATCCTCTTATTTTTAAAAGTGGCCCCCCTTAAACTCCTATGTCAATAGGTGGTCCCCCAAGATTTACCACCTAAGGATTTTTTTACTATTTTTTATTTTTTAAGGATTTATAATAGTATTTCCTTCCATGAAAATGGTATTTTCCAAACCCACTTTACTAGGAGATTTGAATATTTACATCACTTGCAACATTGGTAAAAATTTGATCAAGCAATTTCTTATTGATAATGGATCAACTCTCAATATATGCAATTTAAAATTTGTTGGCTATTTTGGACTAACAAAACAAGACCTCTAAACATTTTATATCATCATTTGAGATTTTGATAATGAAGAACAAGGAATTAGATGTACAATAACTTTAATAATTAAAGTTGATCTATGAGTACTCAATACTCTTTTCTATGTGATTCCTTGTAATTTTTCTTATAATATCCTTCTATAATAACTATGAAAGTTATCCCTTCCACCTATCACTAATGCTTTAAAAATGAGTATCAAAATAAAATAGATTGTATCTCTATTGATATTGAACCCTTTTCTTATGATCAAATCATCAAATGTAAGCAATCAAAAAATAAATTTTTTCCTTCCCTCTAGCCATTTTATCATCCTCCCTCATCATCTCTCCCTACCAATGACACATCATAAACCCAAAAACTAACTAAATTAGATGAGTAGCAATGTAATAATTTAGAAGTTGTTAAACAAGATAAAGACTCAGATCAAATAGAAACTAATGATCAAATTAATAAAAAATTGGCCTTAGACCTAGCCAACCTCTTCAAATCTCCTAAAACCTATGGTTTACATTCTAGGAAAGGAATGGTAGTAGAAATAGGGAGTTTTTACTTTTATTGTGTTGGAACTAACAATGATGAATAAATCAATGGCCTATTAACTTCTCAGTTAAGAGATAGTATTCTTTGTGCTATTTATAAGCCACTTACCCCATAACCAAGAAAATGTTAGCCCATATGGGTTACTAAGGTAAAGGTCTAGTCCATCATGAATAGGGAATTAAAGAATCCTTAGAAACCAAATACTATCATGGTCATTGTGGGATAGGTTACATTTATAGTATGAGTGATTCCTTTCCGAGTTTGATATCATTCAATAGTGATGATAAAGATCATTTTTATTCTTGGGACTCCCACCATAATACAATCTCTTTACATGGATCAAGTTAGGATGAGGAAGATGAAAGGGAACCATAGTATATTATAGGCTCAAGTCCTATCCCATATATAAATTTTTCCAATATGAATATCTTAATCCTAGTCATCCTAAACCTATTGCCAATAATGATGTTTGTAAAGTAAATAAATAATTTTCCATTCATTTGGAGAAATATATATTATTTTAATGGATATCTTATTTTAAATTATTACCTCAATAATTTACCAAACCTTGAGCCATTGCCCATAGATCCCTATAACTTTAAAAACCTAGGAATATTACCTACACCTACCTAGTTAGAAGATGAGTCTTGAATTCTAATTGAAGAAATAATATATATTAATGTAGGATCCAATGAAAATCCTAGGCTCTTGAAGCTAGGAAAAGCTTCAACTTTAGGAGCATATAATTAGGTATTTTTTTGAAGGTAAGTAACATAAAGAGTCCCTTAATATTCTACACCCTAAATTTTACTATGTGTAGACATACACAAGTCACACATTGTCACTTTTTCCATCATCATGGTTGATCAATTTGTAAAACCCTAAAAATTGCATAAATTGAAATCAAAACACTATTCATTCATCAAAAGCACTATTCATCTTCTTTAGCCCCTTGGGATACTTAAGCCCCTTATTACGTTTAATCATAGGTCCTCATGTGACATCCATCACAACTTGACCTTGTTTGGAATCTTTACCAAGGTCAAAAAGCACTTTGTGGTCAAAAGTCACGTTTTTGGTCAAAACTTACTTTATGGTTAAACACATGCATAATTAGTCTAATCATGATTAAATTCTAGCCATGCCATATCATCTAGTCTACTTTAATATATTAGCTTCTCCATATCACCTAGTCTACTTTGACTAGCCTAGCCTAGCCTTATCACCTTTGTTCCACATATTAGCTCCATTTCACACTCTCATATGTAATAAATGACAAATGGATACTTTTGCATTATAAAATAATTTTTAAATTAAAAGTTTTCCACTTCATTTAGAAATATGTACCATTTGGAGACTTACCTACAGGTCATTAAGGCATGAATATAGGTGAGATATTCTCTCACCCAAATTCACTTATGAGGCCTGAAACATCAGAGGACACCTCACAATTGTTGGACTAATCACGAGTGTCCCTCCTCGAGAATCATGACATGGAGTAACCGCCTCCTGTAGGTTAAAGCTCTGGCCTGTAGCGGCTACCTCAAGTTCAAGCTTTTGGTAGAACGACAGGTTTTGCCTTTCTAACAATTGGTATCAGAGCCGGTCTCGGGTTCGATTCCCTTCGGGTAACGCTGGGGGGGGGATTGTTGGACTAATCACCAGTGTCCCTCCTCGAGAATCGTGACATGGACTAACCGCCTACCGTATGTTAAATCTCTGGCCTATAGCGGCTACCTCAAGTTCGAGATTTTGGTAGAACAGCAGGTTTCACCTTTCTAACAACAATGGCCACATCACAAGGGACACCTCATAGAACACCTCACAAAGACCATATTACAAGGCACACCTCATAGAGGACACCTTACAAGGACACCTCAACCTTGGTAAATTCTATAAATAGAAGGCCACTTTCACCATTTTGTAGGATATCCACTTTAACTTACCAAAACTCTGTAATGCTCTAGGCTTCCAAACACCACTCAACATCCATCATACATCATCCATCATCCATATAGCATAAGATTCTCCATTAAATCCACCATGCTTTTTGTTGTTTTGATAGGTTTCTAATAAAGAAAGTGATTTCTGAAGGTGACCCAATAAAAAACCAAAGAAGCCCCTACATTAGGAGAAAACTTTGATCAAAATTTGTAGATTTGGGTAAAAGTAGAAAGGTTCACATAGTCATGTGAAAATATTTTGGTTCACATACTAGTGTATGAACCTGAGTTTCAGTGACTCAGATGTCATAAAATAAGTAAGTGTGCTCTTCAAATAGGTTGTGTATCATTCTATAAAGTTTTATTTATGTTTTAAGCATATTTTCAATGTCTTTTTGTTTGTATAAACATAGGGTTTGATCAAGACAAGCCCCAAAATGCTCTAACTAGATTTTGTAGGCCTAACAATTACAAAGGTTAGATTCAACTACTAATGGATCATGTGCAATAAGCCCTTATACATCAAGATATAAAAGAAGGTATTTGTAGCTGCTCATCGTTCCATTGAAAAGGGCTTCTCTCAGAGAAGATCCATTTTTTAGCCTTTTGAGGTAAATTTGTAAAAGAAGTGTATCTATAACACCTTTTAATATAAATTTAAAGTAGCTAATGATTTTATGCTTTTAGGTATTTAATTATGGCATGCACGATGGGACTCCCACCAAGTTATTGATTATGCTTAACTTTTTCACTCCCTAACACATCAATTTGGACCATTATTATGTATTTTAGGTACTAAATTTTAAAAATTGAGTCCACACAAGCCCTAAGATACACTTTATATCCTCACCTATAAAATTTTAGACATATTTGTCTAAGACATTACAAAATCTATTCCAATGGTTGTATGATGTTGGACATATCTCTTTACCAGAGGTAGCACCTAATGATATTACTCATCCCAAACCATGGGACTATAATGAATAGGTATTTGGTGAAAATCATCACTAGCATGGCCATGAACTCAATACTTGTCATATTTTTCACCATCTAGTTCAAGATATTATTGATTATGGGACCATCTGTGTATCTAACCCCCTCACCCTACAAAATAAAAAATTTAGGTATATATCAAAATCTATTACTTGAACATGGGGGTAGTAATGCTAAATAAAATCCATAACAAGTTGAGCATGTCAATCATGGTCCTTCACAATAATATTTTGTGGGTATGATCAATATTACTACCCTTAATCAATGTTATCAATCACGTATTGATGCACCAAGAAATTCACCTTTCCCCCACCACCTTGATGAGTGTCGTTGAGTCTCATCATTTAATGTCAATGATTTATCAATCCAGGGTGGTGTCCAAGGCTATCTACGATAGAAGGTTAGGGCAGAGTACAATTCAAGCATTCAAATTTCAAGCAATTATTGGGTGAAAAAGATTTGGTTTAGCCTTTTGGTATCACACTAAACCTAATCTGTAGAACGGAAACTTGCAAGAAATAAAAAATAATTCTAAGTTCAAAAAATTAAAGTTAAATACAATTGCATGAATTGAAATTGCTGAATTGAAATCTAATCTACTTTTGCAGAATTGAAATAACAGAATTAAAATTGCTAAATTGAAATGTTGCTGAAATGAAATCCTAAGTTACATTTGCTGAATTGAAACCTAGTTACTCTTGAATAATTGAAATGATTCTTGTAAATAAAACATATTCTAAAAACACTTGCCAATGTCCTACCACAAAATGTCATCAAGATTTTGCTATAGGAATTGATAGCAAAATGAAATATGCTGAAAATGGAAAGTTGCTAAAATAGAAAAACAAGGAAAACATGGAAAGCAAAGGAAAAATGCTTAATATAATTTGTCAACTGACACACACACAAATTCTGTACACAAACATAATAGAAAACATAAAGAACATTATACAAAATTAAAACAATAAAAGTAAACTTGACAAGTAATCTATTAATTCTGCTGCAGCAAAATTATAGATTAAAACCTACCATAAAAACCCTCCTTCTAGATCTAAAAGTGGGCCCATACTTCCTGATATAGAAGAAGGTGAAAAGCACTCCTTAACTAATTAACACTTAGAACAGAAAATGATAAAATAACTGCACTTTTATTGATGATAAAACATGTTGAACTCTGTTACAAAAAATTATTGTACAGTCCTAATTGCTGCTATTGAAAACTCTCCTCTATTCTAATTTCTAACTGGCTCAACCAAGGAGGGAGCTATGTTATTTATATAAATATTTACAACATATCCCATGCTCTTATTAGCATATGTGCTACTTTACAGTGATTTTCCAATAATTTTGGATCTAAAATAAATGCAAATCTGGACAGTTTGTGTTGCAGTAGTAGTCATTGGCCCTTAGAAAGCATCTTCAGTGGTGGGAGTATGTGGGAGGAGTATAGAAATATCTCACACATATTTCTTCACTTTAGAATATGCCATTTATATATTGTAAACAACTTCCTATTATGCTGCAGTTATTTCTGCGTTTATCCTAGAAGAGGATCAAAATTTATCTTTTCCATGAATGGTGGCTTTGGATGGCAAGGACGGCAAAATCATATGGGAGATATTTTCCATTAATATTCTCAACCTTCTTTCCCTTTTTCCACCATCAAAAAATAGTCAAAAATTCAAAAAGAACTTTTTGTTCTCATTTCAAATATAAGTGGCTCATTCTAAAGAGATTGTATTTCTCATTTTGAAGATGTCCTCTCATTCCAAAGAGACTGTATTTCTCATTCCGAAGATGTCTGCTCATTTCAAAGATCTTCAGAATGACCAACTGTGTGTTATTCAAGTGATTTTAGCTGCATTTCTTAGTTGGATTAGCCCTTAGGATAAGATTGCAATAGCCTGCATTCCTATCCATCTATGAATTCCATGCCTTGCCATTCATTGGTAGCTTGTTGGAATTTACATGGTAAATTACTACATTTTCCAAATTTTCTGCACAGTTGTAAAATATTGGCATTTCTTGCAAATTCAAAAAAATTAGAACATGGAAAAATTATTCAAATATCAACATGAAGGAGTACATCAAGTTGCTACTGAATTTATACACTTCATTCACCAAGTAACAATGCTGAAATAGTGCAACAGTGCTGCACAATTGTCCCTGCTCTGTTTTACCCTGTTGCTGCCTATTTAGACCATGTGGGAATTTTGTTTATGCTTGATCCCTTTGTTTATCCCTAGGTCATATGTTGACCATGTAGGTGATAGGATGAGCAGGGGATACCATTCGCTAGATGGTGATATCTACTCAAGATGTCCTTTTTAATAAGCTCAAAATTGTTTAATGTGTAACCTGTTGTGAGTGATCCATGAGAGAAGTTGAACTAGCCTAAAGGACCATAAGAAGAATGTACAAGAATTAGTAGCTATGGGTGATACTTGATTGCCTAAACTATAAAGTATGAAGAACACAAGCTTATACTAAGAGGGGGGTGAACAGTATAAGACCACCTTTTTTACTTTTCTTATCCCAATCAATATTATACAATATATCAATGGCAATATCAATAGCAGAAACCAAGGCAATGTACAAATTGTCACACACACATGAGACACCAATTTACGTTTTTCTCTTAATGTGAGCTACATCCACGGATAAAATATTTCACTAAATTTTATCTATCCAAATTTGGGGAATACCTTTCCCGATTACAATGTTTATGGGCACCAACCCAAAGGAGACACCAATCCCCTAATCTCAAGTTTGTGGGCACCAACCCATAGGAGACACCAATCCCCTAGCTCTGCTCTGGCTGGTGATCCTCTAGAAGACCTTTGCCTCCACTACCCTTAGCAAATGGAACTCTATCCATAGAAGACACCTATCCTCCCTACTCTGGCTGGAGACCTCTGTCCTCAACTCTATCACCTCCAAAGTTGGTCCTCGAATTTGCACTAAACACAGTCCTTCGGTTTAGCACAAATGTCCTCATTCTCTTTCTCTGATCTGCACCAAACACATTCCTTTAGTCTGGCACAAATGTCCTTGTCCTATTTCTCTGGTCTGGGTAAAAATCTGTCCTCAAATATGCACCAATATTTGTCCTCAACTGGTCCTCAAATCTGGTTCACAAAAGTGGTTCACAAGATTTCACTAAAGCTTGCTTGATCTTCACCCCTTCACCAAGACTTGTCTCAGATCTACTTTGCAAGTTCTCACTAGAACCTGCCCAAATGCTCCACAAGCTCAACAAAAGCTTGCTCAAATCTGTCCAACAATCCCTCTCAATGACTTGTCCAAAACCTGCTCACAAGCTCTCACAAAGCTTGCCCATTATCTCTGAACGTCGCAAAAATGATGCACCCAACAACTTTGTGCTTTTTTTCTCCCTGTGCATTCTTACTTCGCACTTAGCTCGATTCAGCATGACTCACTCTCTGTGCACCGTAGACTTAACTTGTGCACTTCAACAATGCATTCGATACTCTCTCAACTCTCCAAATAGCCCTCCTTTTATACTAACACTTTCAAGATCAAAAACTTTGATCTTAGTTGGCTGCACAACCCTAAACTATGTCGGTTGCAAACCCTAAACATCATCGGCTCACATTTAACTTTGTTGCTTCACTGCCTCTATAACTCTTTTGTAGCTTCTACCACAAAACTACAACATGTCATGATATCATGACACTTTTGCAACCGCACACTTCCTTTTGGCTTTTGTCGTGATATCGTGACACTTCAGCCTTTATCGACTTCAACTAAGCTCTTGTCGCGATATTGCGACACTTCTAACTTAGTCAGCATCAACTTTGATTTTGTCACAAAATCATGAAACTTTTGTCTTCATAGCCTTCCTCTCTGCTTTTGTCGTGAAATCATGACACTTCTCCTATAGAAGATCTGCATTCTGTTTCTATCATGAAATCATGACACTTTCTCCAACCGAACGCTGCCATCTCAATTTGTCGTGAAATCGTGACACTTTCTCTTCCTTGCACTCTTGTTTGCTTGCACTAGCGAAAATGAAACATGTCACGAAATCATGACACTTTCACCTTTGAGCTCTTCCTCCTTGAATTTGTCATGCAATCGCGACACTTCTAGCTTCTATACGTTTTTTTTGTAGCCTATCGCGAAATCGCAACGCTTTCAGCTTCCGTACGACTTCTCTGCAACCTATCGCGAAATCATGACGCTTCTCATTTTAGACTCTGCCCTTTGCTGCATGTTGTGAATTAATGACAGTTCTTACTTGGAACATTTTCATCTATAGCATTTCGTGAAATCACGACACTTTATCTTGCTTCCACTTTGTCTTCTGACTTGTCATGAAATCGCGACACTTTTTCTCCTTAGCGCTTTTCTTTTCTTCGGGTCGCGAAAACCCGACATGTCACGATATCGTGACACTTTTTCTCCTGGACTCTCTCTCCTACATTATTTCATGAAATCGTGACATTTTTTTCTTTTGGACTCTTTCTCCTGCAACATGTCATGAAATCGTGACACTTTTTCATCCGTTCAACCTTCCTTGCAATATGTCGCAAAATCATGACATTTTTGACTCCGAACATTCTCTCTCATCTTTGAGTTGTGAAACTATGACATGTCACGATATCGTGACACTTTTCTAAAAAGCTTTCTCTCGCCTGCTTAAGTCATGAAAATGCGACATGTCGTGATATCGCGACATTTTTCCAACTTACTTTCTTTCGAACCTGTCATGCCGAACCTTCATCAAAACAAATTATTTTACATCAAATAAAATTCCTTCAAAAGCTTCTTGACATCAATGACAACTTATACACTTGAGCAAATGCAATGTACCCAAGGTACCCAAAATTGCCAACAAAGTACTCAAAATTAAACAAGACACATATGTATACCCTGATCCTAAAAAGAGGGAATAGACATCTAGGTGGTGATGCTAACAAATGCATGTATTATTCCTGCTAAACCGTATTTTGGGGGAGAATGTACAAATATGAATTAAAATTTTAACTATAAAGCATATGAATATGTGCAATGGATGTAAATGTAAATGATGCAAGTGGAGGAATGCGATATTTACAAGAGGAAAGTTATGCTATGTAGAAGGATAATTTTAGAAGAACCTATTTACAGATGAGTAAAGTGTGTAATTATGATAGAAAGCGCAATGCTATCATGGTTGCCCCAACGTGTGGGGTGTGTGTGTGTAGTAGATGTATAATCTGTGAGCTGTATAAGTGGATTTAAAAGTCACCAAAAAGAAGGAATATGTGAGAGTGGAATGTAAAAGTGGAAGAAGTGAGAAGAAATAGGTTTTGGTAACCAATCAAGAAAAAGGGATTACCAAGAGCCAACAAATATAGGAGAGAAGAATCGAACCAACGTATGTGAAATGTAGAAGAAATGAGATAGAAGAAGAAGAATAACTGAAACTATTATCAAGTGAAATAGCATAGATCCGAGTGAGAGCGAGATGGTGAAGTGATGACATGGCTAGAATTGTTGCTGGAGCCATAGTTGGAAATGTTATGAATGTAGCGGGTGGGCATTGTTAGGGTACTATGGAGTGGTAAAGTATTAGGAGTGGTGCGATGTGAAGGACTGACCAGTTGGCTAAATGGAAAATAATGCTCTAGTGATGGGGTACACTCACTGTGCAACATGTTGTGCACCAGGGTTTTGAATGATATGCATTCTTCAATATCGTGACCAGTCTAGTTATGGTAAATGTAAAATTGATTCTCGTTGTAGTTATGGTAAATGTAAAATTGATTCTCGTTGTAGTTGTAGAGTAGGTAGGTGTAATTTATTTGATTAGATCTAGGCCCCATTGGAGAAGTGCCACATGGACTAGATTAGTTGAAGTGCTTGGGATGGTAACTGTGTGAGGTTGGCATGTTGTTGCCATTTGTTGCAATTTTTGACATACTCATAGTAGTCTTGATCCATTTTAGGCTAGTATTAGCCCATACAAAGGATGCATTTGGTAATCACCATGCCACTAAAGTGGCCACCACATGTACCATAATGGGTTTCTTGTACAACATGTTGTGATTCTTGTGGTTCTAGGCAATGCAAGAGTATGCCATAATAGCTATGGTGGTAAAGGATGTCCCCCAGCAAGGTGTAGAAGATTACTCTTTGTTTAAAGTTTTGGTGTTGAGCGTGGGAGAAATCACATGGTATGAAACCTAGTTTGATGTACTCTTTGATCTATGAGAACCATGGGTTATGAGGTTCGATGTTTACCACATACACACCACCATCATTTGTGGGAGGTGTGGGTGATATAGTAGATTGTGTAAGTGTATGAATGGATACAAATGTTGTGTTGGATGTTGGATTTTGTGGTATGAGGGACCCTAAGGAGGCCATAGTGTCTGCAAAATGATTTGATGATTGCGGAGTGGCTTTGAGGTAATACCAATCAAATTTGGATAGGATTTGTTGGGTGATTTTCTTGTATTGTTGGAGAACTGGGCAATTTCATAGTCAAATTTCCTGCACTTGATTGACTATCAACAATGAATTACCTATGATGTGGAGGTGTTTGATGCATTTAGAGTGTGCTTGTTTCAGTCCTAGGATTAGGGCTTCATACTCTGCATTGTTATTGGTACAAGGTAAATCTAGTTTGAATGAAAATGGGAGTGGTTCTCCTTTAGGTGTAAAGAAGACAATGCCTGCACCCCCAGCATAGCGACACCTATAACTATTAAATAACATGGTGAGGTCAGCCACAAATTATGGTTCGACAAATTCCTCATCTTTGATTATGTGAAAGATGGAATCATCGAGGAGTTGGATGAGTAGGGGTTGATTGTCAGTTATAGGGGCTTCAACCAATTTTTCAGCAATGACTTGCCCTTTGATAGACTTTTGAGATACGAATTAGGTCAAACTCGATTAGGAGCATGATCCATTTGGTTGTGCATGAATTGTGATAAATTTTTTTCATCATGTACCAAAGGGGATTATCTCAGGCGATGACAAAAGTTGTATGGTTTAACATGTAGTGTCTTAACTTTTGGGTGGCAAATACTACTGCTAGGCATAGCTTCTCCATGTATCCGTAACTCATTTTGTAACTAACTAATGTGTGGCTGATGTAGTAGATAGCCTACTCTTTGTCGAGAACATTATTTTAAGCTAGGAACATACCTAGCGCAAGTTCTATGGCTAAGATGTATAGAGTTAGTGGAAATTATGGGTATGGTGGTGACATAATCGATGGTGATGTAAGGTAAGTTTTGATAGCATCGAATGTGGCTGGACAGTTATCATCCCATGTAAAGTGTACTCCTTTTTGTAGGAGATGATTGAATGGTTGGCATTTGTCCAACAATTACGCTATAAATCTACGAATAGAGGTAATATTGCCCTGGAGGCTGTGCAATTGCTTTAGGATAGTAGGAGGAGGCATATCTATGATGGATTTCACATTACTAGGATCTACTTCAATGCCTCATTGGGAGACAATGAATCCTAGTATTTTTCCTAATGTAACATCGAATATGCACTTTTTTGGATTGAGGCACATGTTGTGTTCTAGTAGTCGATCAAAAATATGATGGAGATATTTGAGATGGTCGACACATTTCTTTGAATTGGCTGAGTTCATCTACATATTCTTCCATATTTTTGTGCATTAAATCATGAAATATGTAGGTCATGGATCATTGATAGGTTGCCCCAACATTTTTTAGGCCAAAGAGCATGACCTTGTAGCAAAAGGTCCCCTAGGGTGTTTTGAAGGAAGTTTTGTGTTGATCGGCTGGGTTGATCCTAATTTGATTATATCCAAAAAATCCATCCATGAGGAAAATCATTTCATGACCTATGATGGAGTCAATGAGGGAGTCAATGTTGGGTAAAAGGAAGTTGTCTTTAGGACAAGCTTTGTTTAGGTCACTAAAATCTATGTAAACGTGAACGCCACTGGATGGTTTGGGGATAAGGACCATGTTGGATACCCACTCAGGATAGTCGATAGGTACTATGAAATAAATGTCTAAGAGCTTTTGGAGCTCGTATTTTACTATCAATGTGATAGTTGGATGCATGCATCACAACTTTTGTCTTATTGGTTTGGCATTGGAATCTAGTATAATATTATGCACTACTATGGTAGGGTCAAGTCTCGACATGTCTTTGTAAGACCATGCAAACACTTTTATATACTTGCATAGGAATTTTGTGAAGGCAATGGGCTCCTCATGTGAGAGTCTAGTGGCTAATTTGAGGATGTGTGGATTTGTTGGATTGTCATCGATGTCGACATCGATTATGTCCTCGATGAGCATGTGAGATCTGTCACGTAACTGTTCAGGGACATGAATGAGATTAAAGTCATCAATGGCCTCACTAAACTCATACTCATCGTCTATGTAAATACCCGTGTGATGGACCTAAGGTTTTTGGGATTACGTGGATGAGGAAGGGGTATTTGTTGATTGCAAGATGTGAGGAGAGAGAACAAAGTCTCCAGGTACTAGTATGTGTGAGATGTGTGCGAGATCAATAAAGTTTGGGTTTAGGGTATCATTTCGAATTAGCTGGTGGCTGTAACAAAGGGGAGAGCATAATTCTACCTCAACCATGTTAATTTATGATTTAGGTGAAGTAGTTGGGGTAGATTATGGTGATGGAGGTTGTATAGGTTGTGCACGTCCTAAGAGACTCAAGGGAGGTTGGAGGACAACTGGAAGTGAACGAGGGTGTGAGGTTGCTCACTGTAGCTATCTATATATAGGCAAGAATACAAGCAAGGGTATCGGTGGTGGATTAGGTGGGCCTGGATCTAGCTCTATCTATGGTGGATCAGGTGGGAGTGTATCCGACTCTATTGGTGGTGTAGCCATGGATAAGGTAGCAAAGTGTTCTGCCAATATTTGAACATCACAAAACAAGGAGATATCGAGCATAGGAGATTCTTGGAATAAATTATAGGGGATGGTGATGGTTGATGTGGGCGATGATGTGTCTTCTAAAATGTCCATATCAATGTAATTTTCCAAGGTGTGTGTTGGGCATGGAGGAGGATATAAAGAGAGATCTTGTATTTCATATTCTAATGTATAGATGGTGGTTGGGTGATAATCTAGGCTGGTTTTGTCGATAGGTGATCGGACACGAGGGTTAATGGGTGTATGTAGCCCTTACTCATAATTGCCTAATCCAAATCCATGCTAATAAAAGTGCTATAGGTAGAATAAGGCAAATTGAGGGTTGGCTAGGTATGTAATTGCATCACCAGAGCTAGATTGTGGTGGTGAAGAAGTTGGTGAGGGGATCAAAGAGTCTACTCCTACATACACAAAGTTGGTGTGATTTTTAGGACTTCCTAACTGTATGAAGGTTCTAATAGTCAACACCAAGGCTGAGGGATGACCAAAATATTGGGTAGATTGGATATGGGTGTCACATATGTGGGAATCGCATATGTTATAGTCTCCTAAGCCATTTTTTATCATGAATATGGATATATGTGGTGTAGCATGCTATGGTGACTAGGGTGGCGTATCCGAGTAAGATGAGGAAGGAGAAAGTTGGGATTACCTAATGGTGGTAGCTGGAGGGTGTGGAGGTTCATCCGAGCTAGGTGTTGGTTATGCGGGTTCATGATGTTTGGTTGTTGTGGCTTGAACTGGTTGTTTTTTCTACATAGGGGATGGCATCGATGCAGGTGTAGGGATGCATAGAGATGTGAATGTCTTAGGTTTTGGTCAGAATGGAAGAGGAGGTGTTTGTATTATGATAAGGATAGGGGCTTCCATATACAAGGGTGGAGGAGGTAATGTGTTCGGTTGTGTGATGGGTGGCGATGGTAGTTGTGATACCACGGGAAGAAATTGTAATGGTAGAGGTTGAGAGGATTGTGGAGGCCATAAGAGTGGTGGTGAGGGAGGCATGGTATCAGTATTAGGTCCCCCAATAGATGATGCTAATGGTGCAGATATCGAGGCTTGTTTTGTTGATGAACACTAGGATGTTGGGGTGGAAATTTGGGAGGATACTGATGCTTCTACTAACTAGTGAGAAGATACAGGGAACAGTTGGGAGGATGAGAGCAAAGGGATAGGGGGAAGGTCTATGAAATTTCAAAACTTAAAGGGGTCTCCATAGGCTAGGACACATTGAACAAGTCCATTGTGGACGTACTTGAGGCAATGGTGCAATATGGATGGGACACACTGCATGTCTCTAATCCAAGGGTGATCAAGAAGAATATTGTATTGCATCTCCCTGGATGATGTGAAAGAGGATGGGGATCGTACGAATGCCCATGCGAATGGGTAGAACTATGGATCCTACAATAGATATCATGGAAACATAAAAAGCACATATTTCTAGGGACTATGTGGTGAAATATGCTGAAGGGAGGAGTAGGTGATGTAGGGCTACTGTAGATATGATGCTGATGGATGAACCCATGTCAACGAGTACCTACTTGTAGGTAATATCATTTATATTTTCTTGTATGTGAAGGGGAGGATAAAATCCTTCACCAACGAGTTTCATTATCTCGTGGTCATGGAAACTAATTGAAGGTTGATGGCATCATGGGATGTTTCCTATGAAATTGACAAAAGCATTTGTTTCATGTGTCTCTAAGTAAATGGAACGTAGGATGTCATTCAATGCCTCACAATGGGGTTGAGACTGTTGTAGGATATCGAATATGGATAGTCGTGTGGGGGAATTATGTAGTTTATGGGTTAGACTACCATGGTTGGTAATCACATTTTTAGGGGGTGGTGGTACAGTATAAGGCATTTGGGGTGTTTTCGGGGATGTAAACTGGACAGGGGGAGAACCAATAGGTGTTGTCTAGCATGAAGGGTACTATTGGTTTCTCATAGTAAGGTTGATCATACCTACTCCTCCACATGATGGAGGATCATGCTGGACATTGTTGACTTGGTGAGGTGGCATTGGAGGATTTTTTGGAGGTCTAGGGGGATTGGGTCCTCTATGATTTGGTAGAGGGTTTTGGAAAATCCCTAGGTTTTGGTTCTACGGGGCTAGAGGATTTGCTACCTGAATAGTGTCCCTATCGATTAGGTCTTGAACTTGCCCTCAAAAGGAGCGACATGAATCGATATTATGGTCATGCTGCCTATGAAAGGGATAGAAGAGCTTCTTGTTATAGTCACAAGGCTTAGGTGAATTTGGATCTAATGTGTGGATCTCGAGTAGAATGATATGGTTGCCCTCATACAATCTATGGAATAGGGCTGGTAACGATTTAGATAAAGGTGTAAAGTTGCATGGTGGAACCTATGGGTGCATACCATGGTATTTCTATGGTTGAGGTGGGGCAAGAGCATTAGCTTGGAGTGCTTGTAGTTGCGGTGTATAGGGTGGAGGAGTCGGTACTAGTGCTAGGGTAGCAGCTATGACTTGGTTGGTTTACGATGGTCATGGTTAAGGTTGATTTGGCATGGGTATATTGAAGTGGAAGTTGGAGTTATAGTTGGATTTGGCTCTCAAATTAATATTCCTAGACTGGACCTTAATATCTTTGATCACTTTTGCTTGCGATATAGCATCTTCAAAAGTACATCTTTGGTGAAGTTGAAGGGATGTGGAAATGTGTTTGTGGCAACTCCGAGGTGGGGAGGCTATGGATGAGGTCATGGATAATCACACTTCATCTGAAAACAAAATCCGTAATGGGTTCATAGTCCACCTATCATAAGGCGTAGACATAAAAAAATATGGTCTTCTTTTTTATGTTGATGGAAAAGTGCTCTAAGAAGGAATTGGCCAGTTGCTCAAAGGTATATAGGCTATGGCATGGGAGCATGTTGTACCAATCTAGTGCTGGCCTGATGAGGGATAGGGAGAAGGTATGTATCATAAAGGGATTACTACTATGAAGCTGGTATTAGGACGAGTGGTAGTTTCTCACATGTTCTCTAGGATCTTCCTTACCTCTATACTTATCGAATTTTGATATTTTGAAGCGATAGGGATAAGGAGGGATAGGAATAGATGGATAAACTTTCTCATTGCATAGTTCATCATAGAAAGGCTTTTGTGGCCTGTAGCTAGAGGTGCGTAGGTTCAAAATTTTGACATCATCTCGCAAAAATTGAAGTTCAAGTATCATAGGAGTTGAGGGTTGGGCTATGGTAGGCTAACTCTATGGATGTGGTGGATATTGGTATTGTTGTTCTTCATAATATTGTGGGGAATACTGTTGTGCTTGATCATGATAAGGCAGGTATTGGGCAACATGTGTTATCATATCTATGGGTACACTATGTCATGGGGTAGGCATCTATTGAGGATAATAGTACTTTGACTGGGCAACATGCAATTGTGGCAGGGGTACTTGTTGGTTTGGAGCCTGCTATACTGGTTGGACCGTGGGTGGTGATGACAAAATTGGAGGAGGCTTAAAGAAGCTAGGTGTAGCTGGTGGTAGTGTAGGTATCGGTGCTACTAGTTCTAAGGGTGATCGACACAAGGTATCAAAATATGGGATCTATTTCTGCCCTAGAGGGTAGGAAGTAGGGAAGCTAAACTGTGTGGCATAATTTGGTTGTGTGGGTGAATAAGCTACTTGTGTCAGTCCATAGGTAGGATGGAGATTGGTAGTGGGAACCTAAAGAGGAATAGGTGGCAGTATCCTAAAGGTTATCGTAGGCAAATGTGGCTCCAAGGGTTGGGTGTCGTACACTCCAGATAACTAGGAGATAGGCAGGAAAGCTATCGAAAATGTGGTATAAGCTACCGAGGTAGGATCTTGGGTTGAGGGAAAAGTGTAGGTGTACACTATACCTGGGTTTGTGCCTCTTGCTCCTACAGAGGCTATTGGGAGGTACCCTCAGATATGGTGAATAACGACTCTTGGGAATAGGATGGTTGGTACTCTTGTGAAGAGTACAGGTGTGAGGTTTGAGGGAATGCTTGCGGTTCCTGCTGGGTTAGTATCTATTGTGAAATTTTTAAGGATGGTTTTTGGCTTCCTACAGTAGAGGAGGATGGGTCAGATACAATTCCTATGGTAGGTGTGAATGATGCAACCTCAGGATAGGTACATTTTAGAAGGGAGGAATCATTCTCAAATAGGGATTGAGATAGATTTTGGAATAACAGATGTGCAAAGGTGGGTGAAGTAGGCATGACCTCCTCATCTATAGTGAAGGATGGAGGAGTTTGTCTTGGTACTATGTACATCACATGGTCGTAGAACGTAGTCGGTGGATTAGGTGAGGATGGGGCTACAAAGATCAGGTAATCCCTTGTGAGTGAAGTAGTGAGAACTTCAATCAAAGTTGATGTCTCCTTGTGAGGCATCATGTGTGTGAATTGTACATAGAATTCTATGTGTGATTCATATGTGTCTATGATATTCTACTTCATGATCAAAGGAGTAAGAGTGGAGTGATTAGAGGAAGGGGGAGGCTATTCCTCCATAGAGTGTGATTGCTCACGCGCTCTACTACGGGTGACTACAGGCATAGTAGCATGTGTAAAGGGGGTTTTTAAGAATAAAACCTATGTGATGTAGACTCAAATGTGTCTAATGTGAGTGTGAAGTAAGTGGCATGTTGTGTGTATCAAAAAAGTGTATAGTGCAACATTTTGAGACCGGTATGTGATCATGCAAACAATGGTAGATTGAAATCAATTCTAAATGCTGAGAAAATAAAAGTATTCTATTATTTTTGTATGTTGTAATGTTGATACTCTCTATGTAGAATCATGGGTAATGGTGTGAATACTCTAGCAAGTCAAGAATGTCATCAATATCAAACCTCCTACAACACCCAAAGATGCATAAGATAGAATGGTATTGCAACATGCGAATGGTGACCTGTATGGAAGGTGTAGTAAAATAATATCCTAAAAGGGGTGGAACTCACTATGCTGAAGCGAATTCACAATATTCTCTCACGAGAAGAGGTGGAACTATATGAGACCTACTACTGGTATACCCATGCTTTCACTTCACCCTTGAGTGGGCTTAGTCAAGAACGATAGTTACCAATTCCACAAATTATACAAGCCTTGTGGATGAAGGCACTAATCCTATACCACTCTATAGGTAACCGTTGGTGATGAAATCTAGGGCCCAATCGTAAAAGCGAGGGATTTTACGATGATGAAATCTAGAAAACCACTCCTATGGGGCTGTTAGGTGTCTAGGGGGGTGATCTGATGGAGAGGGTAACTCGATCTACACCAGTCTTGACCGATGGATTGGGGATGAAGTCCAATATCACCACTTGTTTAAATACCACGTGAGTGTGTGTGGGTTTGTGTTTTACTAATGATGTATGCAATGTAAGAAACTAACTAGTTGCATTTTCAAAAGAAAACTAATCCTAATGCTATTTTGAAAGAAAATTATTAGATAGCTTCTATTATTTGTAAAGAAATGGTCTAGCCTAAATGCCTTTATGAAGCAAACTAACCTACTTTGTAAAACATAGAAATATGCAATCCAAATGTGTTTGGAATAAAGGGGGTTATGAAACCCTAACTTGAACTTTTAGAATAAAAAATTCTTTCAAAAATGTAAGAGGGGATTAGAAACCCTCATTTTACTTTAGAATCTAAAGTTCCTTTTAGCAATGGAAGCTATGAATTAAGGAAGCACAACTTAGGCTTATGCCACATGCAAAAATAAAAGACAAATGCAAATTTATTTGAGAAATAAATTTGTACACCTAAAAATTTTAGAAACCCTAAGGGTTTGAAAACTCTGCAATGAAAACAAAACTATGTCTGGCAATGATTATTTAACTAGCTATTGCAATTTTTGTTTCCAAAACTTACAATAGAGGCAGAAAAAGTGAAAATACCTGCATTATGATGCTAAGGGCAGTTTTCTTGGCCCCTGAAGAGATCACCCCAACTGATTTGCGGGCTTTTGAGGCTTCTATGCACAAATCACCACCCGAGAGGTAAATTGGTACTGATTCATGGGCAGGGGGTGAATTTAGTGTAGAGGCTCCCAATATAAGGATAATGTCAGATTTACAAAGAAAATGAATCTAGCACTATTCGTTGTGGGGGTCCCACCGGGTGTGCTAGAATGAAACGTTCAAAAAATGATATTTAATAATTTAACACAAAATAACAAGATGTATTAAATAGAGAAATTGCATTCCATTGATATTAATAAACATGTGTTACAAGAGGGTCTTGATGCCCTTTATCCATATCTATTACTAACAAGGTTATAATAAATCTAATGCCTTCTTTGGTCGTCCCTCAGTGTAGGTGGGCTTCTTTGTATGTGGGCCACCACTGGGTTGTTGTTGGTTTGATGTTCCTTTCCCTCCTCAAATTTCTTGCATAACCTATGATTAACCTTCAAAAGGAGGTCAGTACAATGGGGGCTTGCCTTAGTCAGGTCCCATGTTTATAAATATGAAATGACCATAAAATCATAACAAAACATGCGATAAATTGTGCATAAAGTAATAATATGATAAAAGGAAGCTTACCACCCAAATCTAGAGTGATTTGGGGCCTGTAGACCCAATTCACCACTCGGGGGGTGAACTGAGGTTGGATTCACGGGGCAAGGGGTGATTTGAGATATGATGCTTCTTCTGCAAAATCCTTCTAGTGGGTTGACTCCTAGGTAGCTCGGGTGCCTCTGTGTACCATTGAAACCCAATTGTGTGTGTCGAAAATGACTGTTCAATATTGGCTTTCCATTTCAGTAGAGTAACTATGCTTTGTTGAATTTGTGAATCAGACTTAATTAGGGGTTTGGGACCCATTATTTATAGGCAAAAGCAAGGTGTAGGGGGTGGGGTTTGATTGACTAAACCTAGGTTTGATTCTTACTAGGGTTAGGTTAAGAAATGCAAGGTGGCAACATTACATTCCTTATGAGAAATATCTCATCCTCACACATGTGTGAGGATGGATTAGCGCTAATCCTGATTAGGATGTGCTTAAGTCAATTTAGGACATGATTAAAGAAATATCCTAACAAACCCTAATTTCACACATGTGGGAGGGTGTAATTAGTTTTAATCAATATTAAAGGTTCTTTTAATCAAACTTGCCCTTAAAAGGTGACTTAAGTGAAGTGAACATTAAATTAGATTTTAGGTATTGACTTATTAATTTTTTTGGTCAACTAATACCCTGTGGGGGCTTCAATTGAATGCAAATTGGTTGTCGGATTATATTCCAATGCACGGGATGAAATTTTAAAGTCTTATGAGGGTTTAGGACGTAAAATTTAATGAAGTAGTATACGAGAGCCTACACGATACTATGATAATAAATGGTGATCTACACATGACTACACATGATTACAATCGTCTACGTATTACTACGTATGACTACAACAATCTACGCATGTATAGTATGATCTACAATAGTCTACGCTGGTCTACAATAGACTAGGGGTACCTAGGATGGCCTATGTAAACCTACAAGTATCCAGAAGGATCTACAAGTACGTAGGTATAGCAGTGTGCAAATTTTGGGTGTCTTATAGAAGGAGCAGTATGTAGTTCCTTCATGAAGAGCTCATAGAGTGGGGATGTGTGAGGAATAACAAGGTGTTGGTGATAATACAGGTTGTGGCCATCCCAATTGTATCCTGGGAATTAAGTAGGATCATCACAGAGTGAGGCCACCAAAGCTTTCAAATCTACACCTGGAAGTACCTCCTTTTGTAAGGAATCTATCCATTGAGGAACATGTGAGGAAATGGCACATAACATACCGAGGGCCTCAAATTTGCGAGAGAAAGCATCAACCATAAGATTCTCTTTGCATTTTTTATAGGTGATATCATAATCATATCCCATGAGTTTAGAAACCCATTTTTTTTGTTTTGGGGTAGCAACCGATTGTTCCAAGAAGTATTTGAGACTCTGATGGTATGTTTTAATGGATAAATTATTCCCAATGAGATAGGGTCACCAATGGGTTACAATATGTAAGATGGCCAACATATCCTTGGCATATGTAGACTTTTCCAAGTTACGATCAGAGAGTGCCTTACTAGTGAAAGCCAAGGGTCTCCATTCCTGCATCAACATTTCTTCGATGCTACGATCGAAAGCATCAATTTCAATGACAAAAGGCTTGGAAAAATTTGGCATGGCTAGAACTGGTGTTGTGGTTATAGCATGCTTCAATTCAAGGAAGGCTTGGTCAGTGGGCCTCGTCCAAGTAAAAGAGTCCTTCTTTAACATAGATGTGAGGGAGGCTGCTATTTTACTATAATTACAAATAAATTTGTGGTAGTAACTTGTAAGCCCTAAGAATCCTTGAAGTACCTTGAGAGTGCGAGGTTTTGGCCAGTCCTGAACTACCTGAATATTCTTGGGGTCGACCTTGACACCCTCTTTGGAGACAATGTGTCCTAGATACTCCACTTCATTTAGACCAAAGAAACACTTAGACAACTTAGAAAAAATTTAATGTTGTACCAAAAATTGTAATGTTTGATCCACATGGATAAGGTGTTCTTCACACAAGTAGTTATAAACCAAGATATCATCAAAGAAAACTAGGATGAAATTTCGTAGGAAAGGGCGAAATATGTTGTTCATAAAGATCTGAAATGTGGAAGGAGCATTTTTTAGACCAAATAGCATTACCAAGAACTCATAGTGACCTTCATGAGTATGAAATGCAGTTTTGGGGATATCCTCGTCCTTGATCCAGATTTGATGGTAGCCATAATGAAGGTCTAACTTGGAGAAGTATATAGCTCCATGTAATTCATCTAGTAATTCATCCACTAACGAAATGGGGAATTTATCCTTGATGGTAATTTTATTGAGCTCATGGTAGTCTATACACAATCACCATGAGCCATCCTTCTTGTGAAATCATAAACTAGAGAAGAGTAAGGGTTGGTACTCGGTCGAATGACACTAGATTTGAGAAATTCTTGTACCATATGCTCAATTTTAGACTTGAGAGCATGAGGATACCGATATGGTATAATATTGGGTGGTGCATTACCTGGTAGTAGTGGAATAGCATGGTCATGTGAGCGACGAGGCAACAAGGTAGTTGGTTCTGAAAAACACCATTGTGCTTGGTAAGAATAAGTTGCAAATCTATTGGAATTTGATCCACTATGGAAGTGCTTGGTTGAATTAAAAATATTTTTGCAATGACCCCACAGGATGAATTTTTCAATAATTTCTCCATATGATTGGAACTAACAATTTTGGAAGGGCATGTTTTGGCACCATGGAGGATGTGTGTTTTTCCATGCTGTGAAAATTGCATCCATAGTTTTGCAAAGTTCTAGTTGACAGTGCCCAAGGTGCTCAACCATTGGAATCCTAACACCATGTCACATCCTCCCAATTGGAGAGCAAACATGTCTTGCTTGAGTTCATAATCCCCCATATTTATTTTAACATTGCGGAGTTTACCTTTACAAGGTAAAGTGCCTCCATTTTCAACCATGACTTCAAAGGAATTGCATGTGTGTATATAGCAATTAGCCTTCTTAGCAACTCGGGGATCAATGAAGTTATGTGTACTATCTAAATCAATAAGAATAGTAAGGTTTTGGTCTTTTAAAAACTCACAACGCTCATGGTTTGTGGAGTGGTAACCCCATCAAGAGCATGGACAATATTTTTTGCTTCAGGGTCTTGGATTTTCTCTTCCTATTGAGTTGGTGCTTCAGCTGTGTCACTCTCCTCATCACTCTAGTCACTGCTATCAGGTTCCTCCGCATCTATTAAGAACAATCTCTTATTTGCACATCTATGCCCATTTAAAAAGTTTTCATCATAATTATTACATAGCCCTTGGCTGCAGCGTGCATCCACTTCAGAACTGGAGCCATCCAAATAAATGATAGAAAGAAGAGCTTCCCTAATTTGAGAATCCCACCATATAGGAGGGTGGCCATAAAAATTAAGATCACCTTTATCCAAAGCCCAATTCTTTAAAGCATCAGAACTCTTTTTTTTTATCCCTAAACACATGATTGAATCAACTTTCAAAAATCCCATCTGGATTAATTGAATCTTCTCAATAATTATTTTTATTCTTCAATCCACCTTATGATTCTTGGAAGGAGTCTTCAAGAGATTAATCATAAGTTGAGAGTCAGACTCAACTAACACCTTTTCCCATCCAACCTTAGTAGCCTCCTAAAGGCCTCTGAGGATACCATACCCCTCAGCAAGGTTATTGGAAAGAATACCCAAATTCTTAGCAAAATTAAAAACCAGGGAGCCATCTAAATGTCTACCAATTCCTCCCACATTGGATTTTCTAGATTTCCCTCTAGAGGCTCCATCAGTATTGAATTTTCCAAAATCCTTAGGAGGAGGTTGCCAATTTCTAGTCCTATCCATATTACTAATACTCACATTCCCTTTAAGTTGGTTTCCCTTAGAATATTTAATCTTCAATCTTTGCATCACTTGATCCCATATTTGGTGGGATTTTTGGGGGTGATTAAGGAGTTGATGGACTGATTCAACTAAGTTGGCTATGGTATTTTGCCAAATATAGTGAATATCCTTCCTATATTGATTAAGAATTCAGTTATTCCTTTCGTTCCAAATATTCCAAAGAAGAATGGTAGAACCCATCCAAACTAACTGCCTAATAAAATGATCAACACCCTCTTGATTAGGCAAATCCCTCCAAAGTTGTTCAAAAGTAAAAAAATTGGACCACTGTAAGCCAAGTAAAGTGGCCATTCTCCTCCATAGCTGAGAGGCTAAAGTACACTCAATAAAAATATGGTTGAGATTTTCTACAATCTCTTCACACATTTCACATCTAAAAGGGCCATGAAAACCACGCTTCATAAGTTGCTCACTAGTAAGCACCCTACGATGCAATAAAAGCCAATTAAAGAACCTCACCTTAGGCCAGATATTTTGAGCCCACAATCGAGAAAATATGTCAGAAGAATGGTTGGGATTATTATGGCATAAGGTCAAATAACCTTGAGCAACTAAATACTCACCCTTAGTAGTGTTGTTCCATCCAAAATAATATTTTTCATGGGACCAAGAGAGGGATCTCATATGAAGGATGCCTTGGATATCTTGTCTTTGCCTTTCTGGGATTTGAATAGGCCAATCCTCAATAGGGATCCAATATCTACCAACCTTTGAATTACCAGTATGGTACCGAAGATAATTAGCCACCTTTATCCAATTAGCTCGATGAAGCTCCTCCATCCAAGGCCTCCAATCGGGAAACTGAGTTATCAAAGGCTTGTGACCATCCCAAGAATCTATCCAAAAATTTGCATGTTGACCATTATGAATGATCCAAAATAATTTTTTCTTTATCAAATCCTCACCAGTCTTAAGAACTGCTAAAATGGGAGAACCTTTGGTAGGAAGTTGATAGTGAACAAGGTCTTCAGGACTTTTATTCTCAGCATATTTAGCACGAAGATTATTGGCCCAAAGAGCATTGGGGTTATGCAACATCCTCCAATATAATTTAGTAGCTAAAGCTTTGTTGTTATTAATTGAATACCGGAATCCTAACCCCCCTTCACTCTTAGGAAGACATAAAGTATCCCATTTCACCAAGGCCCATTTTCTTTTCTCCTTAGTACCACTCCAAAGGAAACGATGACTGATTTGATCCAATTATCGAAGAACATCCTTTGGGATATTCAAAATGGAAGAAACATAAATAGGAATAGCTTGAAGGACTGATTTTACCAAGGTGATTCTACCCCCAGAAGAAAGCCACTTGTTGGTCCACTTTCCAATTTTCTTCTTGACTTTGTCCAACAACCAATTCCAATATTTATTTTTCTGCCTTTGAATATTTATGGGAATACCTAAATAAGTGATTGGAAGAGGTCTTCTTATATATTAATTTATCCAAGACCATGGATTCCTGTATAGCAGAGCAGTGAAAGAAAATAACTTTAGATTTGTCTTCATTGATCAACTACCCGATAGCCTTAGAAAAATAGCTAATGATTTGCTTAATATTAGAAGCTTCCTTAATTGTAGCTTTACCTAAAAGAGTAGAGTCATCCACAAATTGAAGATGAGAGATAGGTCTAGCTCCATGAGCAATGGTAACTCCCTCAAGGGTTTTGTTTTCCCTCTTTTTGGTTATAGTCCTACCCAAGCATTCAACAAGAATGATGAATAAATAAGGGGATAGCGGGTCACCTTGCCTAATACCTCTGGAAGCTGGGAATGACTGAGAAGGCCTACCATTGATAAGAACTAAGTAGGAAACTGAAGAGATACATCCCATAATCCAATCCATCCAATCCTTAGAGAAACCAAATTACCTCAAAAATTTGATAAGGAAGTGCCAATCCACTCTGTCATAAGCTTTGGATAAGTCTAACCGAATGAACATGGAAGGAGAATTTTGCATATCCATGGAATGGATGGCTTCCTGAGCAAGAACTATCTCATATACTATTTGACGTCCTTCCACATAACCCCCTTGCTCTGGGAAATAATCTTATGCAAAAGAGGCTTCAACCTTTTTGCCATGATTTTAGTAATGATTTTGAGAAGAACATTACATAAAGCAATAGGTCTAAAAGCTGAGATATGATCAACCTCTTGAGCTTTTGGAACAAGAGTAATATAATTTTTATTGATAACCTTCAAAATTTCTTTGGCTTTCCTGGCTTCTTCCACCACCTCTAATAAATCAACATGAAGGATATCCCAGAACTCTTGGTAGAACTCAATGGGAAAACCATCAGGACCTGGGGTTTTCCCTTTTTGCATTTTAAAAACTACTTGTTGAAGCTCATTGATAGTAACAGGAGTAGTCAAAATAGAGTTCTCCTCAAAAGTGATAAGAGAAGGGATTGCTTGAAGAACATTTTGTTGTGAAGTTGAGTCAAGAGGAGTAGCAGCAAAAATATTGGAAAAGTAATCAACAACAATAGAGTTCATGCCATCCCAAGTATAAACAACATCTCCAGAATATGATTTTAAGGAAGAAATAAAGTTGTGAGATCTTCGAGCTAGAAGAGATTTGTGGAAGAAATTTGTGTTTCGATCTCCTTCTTTGAGCCATTGAATTCTAGATTTTTGCTTCCATAATATTTCTTCTCTTTTTTCCCATTCCTCTAACTGAGTTGTGAGTTTAATTTCATCTGCACTTCTCTTCTCTATGAGGCCATCTAAATGGATTTTCTTATTCAAATTTTCAATATGAGCAATAACTTCATATTTTTTTTATGAACATCCCCAAACTCTTTCCAGTTCCAAGTCTTGATTTTGGATTTAATGTATTTCAATATTTTGGCAAAATAGAACATCTTAGTCCCATGCCTAGGTTTACCTTCCTTCCACCATTGTTGCACATGAGGTCTAAAGGAAATGTCTCTAAGCCACATTAATTGAAATTGAAAAGGAGAGAAACTCACATTGGTTTTCCACATTTCCACCATGACTGGCCAATGATCCAAACCAACATTGTTAAGAGTCTTCACTTTAGGAATGTGACCATGGATTAAGAAATTTTTAGAGAGCAAAAACCTATCCAATCTCTCCATTATACAAGCTAAGCCTTACCTTCTGTTAGACCAAGTCATAAGGCCATTATCTGGTTGGATATCCACAAGATGGAGGTTTGCAATATATTCGCTCATGAGGTCAGTGCTTTTGTCCAAATTTCTATTTCCCCCCTTTTCTCATCTAAGGAGAGGATGGTATTGAAATCTCCTCTGATCAAGATCCAAGCTTTAGGAAAATGAGAGATAATATGAGTAATA
This sequence comes from Wollemia nobilis, assembly GCA_028583015.1. Taxonomy (NCBI): domain Eukaryota; kingdom Viridiplantae; phylum Streptophyta; class Pinopsida; order Araucariales; family Araucariaceae; genus Wollemia; species Wollemia nobilis. The sequence continues at coordinate 4,652,984 of JAQPPZ010000672.1, read as the reverse complement.
TCCTTCCACTTTCTTCTTTTTTCCTCCAAAGAAGTCGGAGCATAAACAGTAATGTAGAGCATAATCTAGTTGGAATGTCTACTTTGAATAGCTATAGCCAACAAACCCCAACTGCCAACCATATGGTGAATAACTACCTCTTTTGGGTCCCAAAGACAAGCAATGCCACCCGAAGTCCCTTGGGAACTGAGGGAAACCACTTTTCTAGTTGGCCAAATTTTACTGGCAATTGAGTCCATATCCTCCATTGACATCTTTGTTTCTTGAAGGAAAACAAGATGTGGATGATTTATCTGAATCATTCTTCTAATTTCATTTTGTTTTGAAAGACTCCCTTTGAGTCCTCTAATATTCCAAGTGATGATCTTCATTAATACCAGGGCTAAAAAAGTTGGGAAGGGCATTAATATTACCTTCCTCTACAAGATTTTCACCTTCTTTTACCATATGATATTGATTGGTCTTGCGACCTACTTTTTTATTAGAATCCATCTTCAATTTTTTTTCCCTGTTTCTTGACTTATTCCAATTGAATCTGAGATGGCTTCTAACCTTGAAGAATGCTCATACACAACCAAAATTTTACTAGATGGTTCAACGGAGTCTATATTGGGACTTGCATTATTTGAAGTTTTGACATTTGAAAGATTGTTTTTCTTGTGTAAATTTTCTCCTTTTTTTTTGTTGAAAACCTTTGATTTGTTGGTTTGTCTCTGAGTTCTTCCCTTCATATTTAAATTGTGTTTCTAAGATTTCAGTTTCCATTATTTCCTCTTCCTCACTTGGGACATCATTTGTGGAAAGGATTTCAAACATATTAGGAGATGACTTTGATTGATCCTTCATAACTAGTTTTTTTTTAGTGTTCTTCTTCTTAGGTATTTGGAAACCTGTTGAGTTTATATCTTCTTTCTTTTTATCAGGAATTTTATTTGGGCAAGCACTGGCCAAATGACCATATTCATGGCAAATTCTACAACGAAAAGGAATGTTCTCATAGTCCACTACTTGCTCCCAAGTGTCTTCCCCAAATTGTAATGTGATATTTTTAGGTAGGGGTTTGTCAAAATCCATTAAAACACAAATCCAAGCATAAATAATATGTTCAAAATTTTGAGTACAATCAGCAATCATCATAAAAGTTCCTAAGGAGTTTCCAATTGAAGAAAAAATAGTAGGATTCCAAAATTCAATAGGGAGGCCAAAGAGTCTAACCCACATGGGAGCTATAGAAGGCATCTCTTCTTCGGCTTTAAATTTAGTATGCCAGGGCTTCATGAAAATCCCTTCATGAAAAGCCCTACCCTTCCAAAAAACCAAGGACCCCCTTGAAAATTTTTCTCTCTATCTTCATTATTAGAAAATAAAACAAGAAAATAACCATTTGGATAAATAGAGGTTTGTAACTCACCTTTAGTTTTCTAGATTTTTGCAGCCCAGAGTTTGAAAGCAGATAGACTCGGACGAAAACCCACGAACCGACAAATTAGTCCTCTTTTTTCCAAATCTTCAATGCCAGTCTGAATGTTACCCATATCAAGCTTAACAATAGGAGTTCCATCAGCTGCTTTAAGACATCCTGACTCCATTTTCCTGGGATCAATATTAGGCATTCTTAGAGGTTTATGGGAAGCCCTAAGATTGATATTAGCATTGGGTTGAGGCTTGTCCACCATGAAGGGCATCCCTAAAATTCATTTTTGGGACTGAGTCTTCAAAATTCTTACCCTTGATAGGGGTTTTCATAGTAGAATTATTTTGTGGGTGCACCTTAGCACCATATTCACTTGAGATATGAGCCATTTTTTGATCAACTGCTTGAAACTTGTTTTGTGATCTCTTTAATCCTTGCCCTAGATGTCGTGGAAAGGTATGGTTTTCACTTTTCTTTTGTGTAGAAAATTGGAAGCCGTTGTCACTCAAGTTCATAGTATGATCTGTTGAAAGACAAATTTCTAACCCATATTAGATCCCCTACAACATTTCCTACTAAAATATTGAGCATAAACCACAAAAATATTGGTTGCTAGGGCCCGAAGGCCCTAAAAACCAACCTCTGGAGCTGCTTGCACTCAACCCAGATGAAACCCTCGCATAGTCGCTTGCCAAATATCTCGTTCACACATAGGGATGTGCTAGGATATGTGTTTCTCCAAATGATATGAAAATTTGTGGAGACATTCTAGGGTTTTTCAGGCATCTACCCTCAAAATTTTAGCTCAATCCGAGTCCGGATGAGTGAGATATGGCCGAAACGAGTTCGATAGTTTGGGCAGTCCTGCGAAAAATGTCTAATCAATTTATCTTCAACATCAAAAAAAAAAATTAACATCTTTCATACTAACAATCCATCTAAAATTCCCCACCCCTTTTTCACCCATAAGTTTTCCATCATTTTCGCTCAAGTGGCTACATATTTCTTTGATGCATTTATTTCTCATAAATATGCCAAAGAGGGGGTAAAATTAAGCCATGGAATTTTGACCCATTTCAAATTTCCTAACCTCCACCTAGCACATGTAGCTTCACCCATTATCTGCCTACCTTCTTTCTCTCATTGTCAAAATAATTTTTTCTAATAGATTTTTTATCTTCTCTATTTTTAGTGAATTCGTGCCTAGAAAATTCCACCCACAGATTTATAGAAAATCAATAAACAATTTAATCGACTTGATGTTGTTATCTGGTACAAATATGAACAACACCAACATCAACCACAATTTCACACTTGGGAATCCCACCCATGGATTCAGTCAGATATGGAAAACTCCAAAAAATACCTAAAAATTTCAAAAAAGCCCCAAAAGCACATCTTCTGGTTACTGTAGAGTCTTTAAAAGTTTTATCCCACCTCCTGATTGAAACTAATGGTCATTTTGTATATTAGCATTATTTTTCTTGTAGGTGTGGAATTAATCCTGGAGTTAGCATCAACTAATCTTGAATATATCTTATAATCAACACTGCTTAGACCATAAGTAGTTACATCAACATTTTCCCACTTTAATTTCATCATTTTGTAGTTATCTTTTCATATTTTTCATTTCACAATGAAATTTTTGCATTTAGCAACTTTTTTATGAATCGGCATCACTAGTTGTGGATTCATTCATAAATTTGGTCTAGGTGCAGATTCATCCCATGTATTCACTTTCCAACCATATATCTATACTATCACAAGCTTGGGGGTAACTTCCTGCTCCCTAGTTCACTCTTGCATCATTGCATATCATTTATTAATCATCTCGTATCTTGTAGTACTCTTATTTTTGCATATCTTGTACTCTTATTTTTACATATTTTGACTGTTCATATCAATTTGCATTTGTTTACAAATAGCTTTAATGTTTTTCATCTTTTGATTTTGGTTTGTTAAAAAGACCAAGGGGATATGACTACTGCATTTCCAAGACCAACTTTATAGTTTCCCAAGTAGATAACCTAATAACAATAACAATTTCTAGTGTTTCATCTATCTATTTGCAGGTTTGCTATGAATCCATACCACGAGCTATGGATTCATACCATGGATTTGCTACAATTGTAAATTCACTTCCACATTACAGATTTACCTCCAGCTATAGATTCACTCTGCTTCAACCATTTGGTCCAAGTAGGTGTCCAATCAACTTGATTTTAATTTGGTTTTTCAACTCTCTATCGGTTCCATGTCATCCTATATATAAATTGTTTGAAAGCATAACAAAATACAAAAAAAATTAAATAAATAGAATTGTAATGCATTTTGTTTAAATAAATCTTGCTTATTGTATGTTAACTTCAAGAAATTTAAAATGCAAGTAGTTTAAGAATAGTTGTATTTTATCCAAAATTTAGGCACATGTTGAAAAAAGAATGCATAAAACATCCCCATTGCACATATGTAGAAACCAACTCTAAATATTTCTTGGTGAACCACCAAATTTTTGAATAATCACCAAAGGAGGCACGACACAAGGTGTCCCTCATTTTGAGGTGTAGACCCTTAATTTCTCATCCCCCTTGGAGGAACGAATCCATCAACCTAAGGGAAAGGGGTCTGCAATATTTGGTCCACATAAGGTTTCATTAAATATTGAAGTGAATGAGTCTCATTGAAAGAGGTTCATCATAAAGATAAAGAAGAAATTGTACTACAAGCCATTTGATAAGAGAAGTAGGCTTGAGATAAAGAAAGTGTTTACAGAAGATAGAAAGACAACAATATAAAGTCCAAGAGAAAAAATTAAAGATGAAGGCAACAAGCAAAAATTTAAATACAACAAGGCAAAAAGATATTCGGAAGCATAAATACATTAAGTTTTAAAATACATATTCAAACTTCAAGTGTCTGTAGATTTAAAGAGTCGTCATTACAAAAGAATATCAAGATATATGTTGGAAATAAATTCAAGGTATTTAGAAGTTGCTTGGATGTAGATTTTTTTGAAGCCTTCATAAAGATATCAAAGAATAGATGTGTCACCTACACCTACACTTGCATCAAGAAGTCAAAGAAAATTAGTAGTCAAGTGATAAAATACATCACAATAAATAATCAATTTCAAAGAAGAGTTGACTGTGTAGTATCTAAGCACTATGTGTATTCATGGCACAAAAAAATAAAAGGCATTGAGACAGACTTTAAAGCACATGGTACATGCTTAAAAGCATAGGAGCATTGAAGAGGAAGGTTGCATGAGAATGTAGCAAACCTAAACATAGTGGACGTATAATGCATTGTAGACATGGGGAATATAAAGTGCCAAGTACAAAGCAAGCCCTAAGTTGAGCTACATAAAGCCAAGTTTTAAGGAAATAAAGCCAAGAGCTAGGGAGAGTAAGAGCTAAGAAAGAGCCAAACATTGAATTGGCCATCAAAGTAAGCCCAAGTGCTATGTAGATATTGAGTGCCAAAAATAGAATTGAGAAGGAATCAATCCATGGAAAACCTAGTGCCAAAGAGGAATTGAGCCAAGGAAGAACCAACCTTGAGGAGGAATAAAAAACCTAGCTAGAATAGAGAGACAAAGAAAGAAATTGAAGTGACGTGATGTTAGGAAAAGTGATTCAAGTAAGTTGGAATTGAAACAATGCAAAGGTTGACACTATATAATAGAATTGAGTGCAATTGCAACATGGAAGATATAATTCAAACCTAAAATACCTAAGTCTACATGCCAATTCGAAGTGCCAATGGATGTCTCACCAAATAAGTTATAATGTCAAAATGTAATGTCTCCTTACAAATAAATCAAGTGCAAAATCAAGAAAGTGAAACGTTTGGGTAGAGTGAATTGAAAAATCTATCAAAACTTTCAAATATGTCACTTGCATGTTGAACAACACATTCATTCAAAGGTAATTCTGAGGGCAAAGAAGCATTTTTTATGATAGAGAGTAAAGCACCAGTTGCAATTTTACCAGAGATAACAATGCACAAGCAATGAGGTATACTTTAGGATTTAGAAGCATATTATTTTTGAAAATTAATTTTTTGATTAAGGTTAAAGGAGAGAAGGTTTTGTGAGTTTAATTTTTTTATTTTCTCTAAGGTTTAATTTTTTGGAGACGTTCAAATTTTTTTAAAGGTTTAATTTTAATATTTTCTAAAATTTAAAGTTAAATAAAATATTTGCAAATTATTTACTTTTGGAGATATAAGGAAGTCTACTTCAAATTAGGATTTTTAAATTTGCAAACATTCTTACTTTTCTAGTTTCTAATAAATTAGGGAGACAAGGAATTCAACATCATAGGTTTTTGAAAATTTTAGAAACTTGAAAAATCATTCAAAACCTAGGGATTCACAAGGATTCTTAGTTCAAAAGAATCATTGAATTCAATAGATCTGAAATTTTTGATACAAAAAGAAAAAGTAAATTTCATAAAATTTGGAATAAAAATTTACTTGCAAAAGCAAGGAAATTTAGATCTACTTTCAAAATTGATTTATAGTGAGTCTATAGAAGAAAAATTTGAAACATTTGAATGCTATCTATATTCAAGAATTGTTGAAGTGATTGATTATGGAAAGGATAATATTATGATACCTTTAGATATTGGTAGCATAATGTATATGGTATTGTTTACACTCAAGTTTCATAAAGAAGAGAACATGAAACAAAAGGAGTTGATTGAATCACTTAAGAAGAAAGCAAAAATAGACAACTTGTTTTTAGAAAAGATATTTCATACTTGTTGCAATATTGATATACCAAACCCATCTTATTCAAAACTTATCATGATGCTTTAATTGAAAGTTTAGAAGTTTCTATACAGAAAGAGACATATGACGTGAAATACAAAGGGAAAGAGAAGATTTTTTGCAAGAATCTATTGACAATATGAAAGCTCAAGAAATTACAAATACTAAAGAATATGAAGCTAAAATCAAAGATGAAGAAAATCAAGAAGGAGGAGAATATGACGAAGATCAAGGATGAAGATCATATTGAAGACTAAAGTCTTCAATAACCAAATAATGTAATACAAGGGGGTGATAGAGAATATTACATTATTTGGTATATTTCAATGTACCACCTTGGTACATTATTGTAAATATTATATTAAGGTTGTATCCTAGATTAGTGAGTGAATATTTTATATAATGTAATAATGTGCAAGAAATGCACAAGTGTCATGTAAGTATGTGTGCAAGTGTTATGAGTGTAAATATGCACAATTGTCTAATATGTAAGTGTACACATGTGTCCTTAGAATATTAAAGTGAAGAGTTGTTAAGAAGAGTGAAGTTCAAGAGTGCAACATATGACGAGTTACATACAATTTTTTTTTTTGACAAAGCATTGTAACATTATGAAATCGAACATGCAAAGATTTATGGTTGCATTAGTAGACCTTTATTCAATAGCATTTTTAGTATTTTTGTGTGAAATATTGTGAGCGTGTTTATGTGAGTATTCTAATGATATTTTATATTTATTATTACATTTTGAGTTATTATTTGATTCATTATATTAGATATTCTAATTATTTTCTTGTGGCGATTTATATTAAGTACTAGAGCTTCAAAAGCTAACAAAAATGATCAAATAAATTTCTAATTTCTACTTATTTATTTAATTAAAGAGCATATGAGGAAACCCCATAATTTTCTCATAATAAATGGACTCCACTCCCATTTTAAAATAACATATAAGGAACCCCATAGTATCCTCACCATAAATGCACTCCATGTCCAAATACATTTCCAATTTCTACTTCTTTCTTTATTAAAGAACATATGTGGAAATCCTAAATTTTTCTCATTATAAATAAACTCCATGTCCATTTTAAAATAACATGTGAGGAAACCCCATAATTTCCTCATCATAAATGGACTCCATGCCCATTTTAAAAGAACATATTTTTCTTCAATATAAAAAACCCCATTTTATATCATTTTTAAATTAAAGCCCTTTCTTATTTTTCTAACTAAAATATATAAATATTTTCATTTCTTAAAATTTAAAACCATATAACCTAATTTCATAAAATAAAATCTACTACCCTTTTAAACCAACAGTGAAGGACATTCCACTTTCATTTCTTAACTTGATCTATAATAATTAAAATATTTCCTATATTAATAATAAAGGCATACACCCGCACATGAGAAACCAATTAACATTTAAAAACATATAACTAAAACAAATCACATTTCCAAATTCGAGAATTGATTTTTCAACAGATTAAATAACTAAGCTTTCCCATATCACAACACATGGATTACATAGTTCACATAGGCAAAATTTATCGATAAGATAGAATATACTTTTATTCAAATTCTCCTCAATGCATGCAGTTTACACAAGCAAAAATCAGCAATAATACTTTAAAATAAAATAAACTTTGATTCAAATTCTCCTCTATGCATGTAATTTACATATAAAAAATGATCACCAAGAAGATCAATAAACATTTATTCAAAAAATCCTCCATTGATGCAGTTTACACAACAAAAATCAGCAAGTAGAATAAATTTTTATTCAAATTATCCTCCATGCATGTAGTTTACATAGCTCAGCAATATGATTTTAAAATAAAATAAACTTTGATTTGAATTATCCTCTATGCATGTAGTTTACATAACAAAAAGGATCAACAAGTAGATTAATAAACTTTTATTAAAATTCTCCTTCATACATGTAATTTACACAACAAATATCAGCAAGAGATTCTTCTTCATGCATGCAGTTTACACAACAAAAATTAGCAATAAAATTTTAAAATAAAATAAAATTTGTTTTGAATTCTCCTCCACACATGTATTTTATATAGAAAAAATGATTATCAAGAATATTAACAAACTTTTATTCAAATTATCCTCCATACATGCAGTTTACACAAGAAAAAATCAACAATCAGATTTTTAAATAAAATAAACTTTTATTCGAATTCTCCTCTACGCAGTTTACACAAGATAACATTAGCAAGAATATCTATGCATAGTACATGTAAATGGAAAATTTGAAGAACCCTAAGAGTAATATGAAGTGATGATGGATTCCTTCAAAAAATCTAGCTTTCCTCAATCCTTCATGTTAGATCCTTTCCCATTCTAATCTCTTCATTTTTTGGTTCTATCACGTACTAGCTCCTCTATTCTATTTTTCTCCCTCTCTCTTATAAATCAGTAAAAACTAGAATAAAAATACCAAAGAACATGTTATTCCTAAATGTTGTTCTTTTTCCTTCGTAAATGTATGTGTTACCAACAAAGTAACACATCCATTAATTTAGGGTTACTAAATTAACTTCAACTTCCACCCAATTATTATTATTCTTTTAATATTCATTTTCTTGTGCATTTTGAAAAAGGAATTTTTTGATCCAGGCTTTCCAAATTGAAAGGATTCTTTTTTTTTTTTTTAAATACCCCTCTCATGCTAGAAAAAACCACATTTAAGAAAAGAACAAGAAAAAGGGATAAATGGATAATAATTTTATAAAAAAATATAAAGCATAATTAAATATCTCAATAACTCCACATTATTAATTTCTAATGTTAATATAACAAAAAAATGATAATTAATAAATTACCATAATTAATTTAATTAAAACAAAAAACTAGCCATTGCCAACTTAGTTGAATCAATCCAAACAATTCCTTAATCACCCCCAAAACTCCCACCAAATATGGTATCAAGTGATGCAAATATTGAAGATTAAATATTTTAAAGGAAACCAACTTAAATGGAATGCGAGTAATTGCAAGATGGATAGAACATGGAATTGACAACCTCCTAAGAATTTTGGAAAATTCAATAATGATGGAGCCTCTAGAGGGAACCCTACAAAAGCTAGTGTGGGAGGAATTGGTAGACTTCCAGATGGCTCCCCGGTTTTTACTTTCGCTAAGAATTTGGGTATTCTATCCAATAACCTTGCTGAGAGGTATGGTATCCTCAGAGGCCTTCAAGAGGCTACTAAGGTTGGATGGGAAAAGGTGCTAGTTGAGTTTGATTCTCAACTCATGATTAATATTTTGAAAACTCCTTCTAAGAATCATAAGGTTTATTGGAGAATAAAAAGAATTATTAAGAATATTATTTTAATCCAGATGGTATTTTTGAAAATTGATTACAATCATGTGGTTAGAGATCAGAATAAGAGTTTTTATGCTTTAGCTAAATGATATTTGAACAAAGGTGATATTACTTGCTACATCCACCCTTCTGGATGGTGGGCTTCACAAATAAGGGAAGCCCTTCTTTCTATCATTTCTTTGGATGGCTTCATTTCTTGAGGTACCTAGTTTCTTCTTGCTTTATTTTTGCTTCTCTTTGGTTCGGTCAGGGTATTTCAATTCCCTAGCTCAAACTAATATTTATTTTGTTTTCTATATTGATTCTTGCCTTAAACTTCTTTTGGTCTAGAAAGGTCATTGTTGTGTTCAATTTTTTTTCTTTTTTTGTTTAGTTTTTTGAGGTGTGTGTGTTTTTTTGTTTTGTTTTTGTGTTTTTTGTGTTAATTTTTATTGTTCTTGTGTTTTTGTTGTTTTGTGTTTTTTGGTTTTTTTCTTGTGATTTTGTTGTTATTGTTCTTGTGTTTCTGTATGTTTGTGTTAATTGGTGTTTTTATGTTTTGGTGTGTGAGTGTTTTCTATGTTTTTATTTTTGTTTGTTGTTTGTTGTTGGTTGTTTTTTATTTTTTTATTTTTTTGTTTTTCTAGGTTTTGGTTGTTTTTATTTTTCATGTTTTTGTTGGTTATGTCTTTGTAGCGTTTTATTATTTTTTTCATATTTGTGTTTTGTTATGTTGTTCTTGTGTTTTTTTGTGTGGTTCATGTTGTACTTTTTTTTATCTTATTGTGTGTGTGTTTGGTCGTGCTTTATATTTTGACACACTCAAGAGCATGTTTTTTTATCTTATTGTGTGTTTGTGTTTGTGTGTTCTTGTTTTTTGTTGTTTCAAGTTTTTGATGCAGAAGCATCTAGTGGTGTAAGAGTGATCTTGCATCACCCGAAAAAAAAATTGTAATTGTTTAATTTTGTAAAACTAGTAAAACTAGTTTAACTTGCAGGAGATTTTTGAAGGTCTTAGATGTCGAATTTGAGGATTTTCGACTAGACGCGGGCCTTGGCGCAAAGAGCCAACAATCACCCCGCTTAGCTCATCTTGTGTCCTTTTTGAAAACATGTTGTAATAGTCAATCAAGTAAACAAGTGTGAAGTTATGACCTCCACAAGTTGCCCCCAAAATTCAAATTTGAATTTTGATGGTTTTAGGTGGGAAAAATGGAAAACAGGGTATTTGAGGGAATTTTCGAAATTGTAAAGGGGCTCTTTCTCTTGTATCCTTATTTTTGGAATGAATTTAATGAAAGGTTTGATTCTCTGACTTATTCAAAGGAAAAACACCTATGTATCATTTGTTTGATGTTGCTTGTATAACGTGATATTCACCAGTTTTCTCCTTAAGTATGTCAAAGGTGGTAGGCCAAGTGTGAGCCATGGTTGATTTTTGTGGAAGTGATACCCCTACCTCCTTGGGACTTATCCAAAAATGGCATCCCTTCTAGTATGTTTTCCACAAAAAAAAAAAAAACTAATATTAATTATTATCTTTGGTATGAGGTACCTCAGGTACTAATAAAACCTCTATATTTATTAATACCTCTCTGGGTGGATCCTTTTCCAGATCTATTTCATAACATGCATATGCATGAAAAATCAAATACTTACATAAATAAAATATTGTAGGACATTATACCACCACTTGTTCTTAAGTATAAGGTTTTTTTATGACTACTAGGTCATTCTTGTCTATCAAGAACCACTCCCTTGCTCATATAATTTCTTGTATGGTGGTATAATGAAATTCAAACACACACATAGTTATGCAAAAGCAACTATATGAGGGTATCAGTTACCCTTGGATTTATCATAGAGTATTTCATCTAGCCATCATTTCCCTTAGTTCAATATCTCATTCTCAGTGGTCAACTACCTTGTTCACCCATGAGAGTACCTAGTCCTACAAATATACATAACATTAGTAATACCATATTCTTGGATAATATAACCATCATTTCCCTTAGTTCAGTCTCTCATTATCAGTGGTTAACTTCATTTACCACCCACGAGTACCTGGTCTTACAAATATACATAACATAAATAATACCATATTCTTGGATAATATAACCAAAATATCAAATGCAATTAACCATAAATAATGTATTTAGTACTAAGTATTAAATAATCACACATTAACACATAATCTATGATATTCATGAGTCCTACCAAGGAGGGCCATGACATACTTCCCCCTTGGATAAAACATAACACTCTATCTACAATATAAAGTACAGATATTTTATTCAAATAAAAAATGAAAATGTTTCCTCATATCCTCTATTTTTTCAAGTGTCACATTGCTCAAAATAATGATCCCACTGGATCTTGCATTGTCCTAGAGTTTGCTTCCTCTGTAATTTTAACATGATTCTCAAATGCCTATCATGATCTTCCCTAATTCAGAAGTATATCAAGATATCATCCAAAAATATTAAGATAAATTGATCTATATGCTTTCTAAATATACTCTTCATCAAATTCATGAATATTTTCAGTGCATTGGTCAGCCCACATGGTAATATTGTGAACTCACAATACCCATATCTATTCTTAAAAGTTGTCTTGTGAGTATCCTCCTCATGGATCCTCATATTATTTCCAATTTTATTTTGTCAAGGCTTCCTAGTATTGTAGAAGAACAAACACATAATTTTTGTATATTGTAGAGATACCTAATTAATTCAAGAAAACTACTTTCACAGATCATTTAATAACAAAGGAGTTGTTTGTCCATCTAGATTTTTATTTCTAGTTATTGCATAAATTCTATGGGTTTGTTCCTCAACCTTGTTACTTGATTCTGGTCTCTAAGGACATATGTTCGTATAATGCATACCTCTACAATTATAATAACCTCCCTTGGTACCTTGGGTTTTTTCTTGTTTTTTTTCCTCTATCCTCTCTAATTTTGATGATTTTGGCTGCCTCTAAGGTTGAGGATTATTATTCCTCTTCTAAAATTTATTCTTGAAATTCCCTTGTATTTTATCATTCATTTTCTTAAACTTTGGATTACCTTTGTTCTTTTTTATTTCTCCCTTGATCCCGTTTCATGAATCCAACAATTTTTATTTTCCTAAATGCTTGTCAATCCTCCTCTATCAATTAAGCATAGTTGAAGAAGGTCTTCTTAGTATTCAAGTTGAATTCTTCTTGATGATCCAAATCATATGTCTTTTGCAAGGTACATAAGATTATATTAGAAGTGGATCATGTTTATCAACTAGGGTTTGAGCATGTTTATCATAGTTCTAATATTATGATCCACTTCTAATATAATCTTATGTACCTTCAATTGGTCACTTTCCTCATATTTTGGTATATATTTTAATAACTTCGTAAATTTTTGATAATATATCTCCACCATTCTTATTTCATATTGAAGTGTAGAGAATTTCTCAAATTTCTCTACATAATGTTGATCTGATAAGAACCTTTTATTAAAATCTAGAATAAAACCATCCCATTGAAGATTCACTACCTAAATCTTCTTGCTAACTTTAAAGGTATTCCACCATTCTAAATTTGCATCTTATAAATAGAGGGTTGCCCATACTATTTGGTTCATTGAAGAATAATTATCCATGGAAAAGTATGTTTCCATTTTAGTCAGCCAATACTTGATTGAATCACCTCCATCCTTTATAATAAACTTAGATATTTTTATATAATTCATATCCTTGGCTAGTTCTACCTCCATGCGAGATCTACCTTCTTGGTCCTCTATAGCAGGATCCTCGTCCTACCTACACTAGAATTCCCATTATGGAATCTCTATTATTTAGTGTCTCTAGCATTTGTTTCTATTGTTCCACCTATTCTTGTGGTAATGAAACTAACATGGTGAGGTTATCCACATCTCTATTGGAATTCTCAAAACTTTCCCTTCTAGGTCTAGCTTCAGCTTCATCCCACCTAGTTGGCCTTGGATTCTGGGATGATCCTCTTATTCCTCTCCTTAACTTGGGTGTCATTTCTCCTAGCCACACAAAAGAGTTGGATAAGTTAAAATTTCTCCTAATTATACTTCAAATGGTTAGTTACATCTTTCCATGACTAACTTAGACCATTAACATCCTTATGGTAATGGTCACAGTCACACTTGTATCCCACAAGGTGTCATTTCAGTTATGACTATTATCACTTTTCTAGTAATGATTTGGATTACTCTTGCCTCACCATAAGGTACCATCTTAGTAATATTTTACACCATTATCGTTCACCTAATAATGATTATAGTCACACTTGCTCCCTGTAATATGCCATACCTAATAAGAGATTCTATCCTCTAAATTTTTACTCCTTGGTCTGAACTGGACCCATCGATATGCAATACCTAGTGTACCCAATTCATGTTAAGGTTCCTAAAGTCACAAATATTCCCAAAGTTGCACGTTAAGTCAGATAAACCTAAGTTATCTCCATGGAAGCTTCTATTTCTATGACCTATAGCTCTCATTTCAATGTAACAACCCAATTATAACCAACCTAAGAGAGTAATTTTTATTATATATATAAGTCCACAAGTAAGATCAACAACAAATATATTCTCATTATTTTTTTTTTTGTATAACTAAGGCATAACCACATTTGGGTTCATGTCACTACCAATGATACTCAAGTAGATAGGATCAACAAACATCTTGTATCTTTTTCTAGGGTTAATTTTTTTAAACCTTTGTGATTGGAAAAGATACCTTGAGTGGTTTCCCCACATTTCTTATACTCTTTGTGAGTGTAAGGTGATTTAATCATAATGTAAGAATTATCCATTTTAGTCCATTAAAAGGGGATGCCATTTTCCTTACCATACATAAGTTAATCTATGTAGGTTCTATCAGGACTAATGCCTTAAAATCCAATTATCTCATCTCCATAATGAGACAATTAGTCCTTACTGCTTTATTACCATCCCTCTACGGTGGGCTAATTAAGGGTATTATCACTCTACGTGATAATACACATGGACACTTGATCCTCCTCAATAAAATTTCCATCACTTACTTATGTTGCGCATGATTTCATAACCTCTACAGTAAGAATTATGGTTCAAGCTCCATTATTAATAACCTTTGTCAAAAGCTCCATGATTAAGAACCTTCATCAAAAGCTCCACGCTTTTGGGAATACATCATTGAAACTAACTTAACTATTGCCTCCCCACAAATAGCCAAGTCCATGGAAAAAATCTTATTGAAGGATTCTAACATGGCTACTAAAATCACACTGTAACCACAAAAAATGCTCACACCCAAGGCATCCTATTGCAATAATCAATAAAAGCATAACATGCATACAAGAGCAATAATTTGACAACAAATGAATTAAGAAGAAATACACTTTATTCCATTATATTCGAAGTCAAAATCAAATTACAGGTACACCCCTCTTAGGGATAATCACTTTGATATGATATTATAATAGGAGTGTGTAATTGTTTCCCTCTCAAGGGTAGGTGTGATTTCCAAGTGCCTTTTAGGGTGACACGAATTGCTCTAGGGTTGAGTTGCCCTCTTCTTCACGTTGAGAAAGGAACATGATGGTTGAATCTCCTTTGAATTTATTCCTTGTGGTCAAGAAACAAAATAGAAATGTCAAAATAATAGGCATCCTCTCATGATGAGGCCCTTTTGGAAAAATTGCATAATGAAACCATTAAACATGCATAATAAAAAAACATGAAAAGTGCTTCTAAACTATGTAAATTGAATCAAGATTCATGCAATAGCGTAAAGAAAGATAGCAGTTACTCTATGCATTGATAAAATATGTAAAATAAGTCATGAAAGTGCATAAAGAACCTATTAATTTCCTAATTGAAGCATAATATAAAGGGATTAATATAACCTAATTCTATGATCATAAGTCTACTAAACTACCATTAAACCATGAAAACAACTAATCTAATATAATTAATCGAACAAAACTAAAAAGATGAAGGTGGTCATACCTCTGCTACAAACCACAGCTCTAATGAGTGGTCTGCACTGTAAACTGTAGCTGAAAGCTATGGTTAGCACTTTTATAGGCTTGCCCTCAATTCCAAGGGCATTGGGATTGACCTCCTTGTCCAATTGATGTTCAAGGGTCACCTTCGGTGTCCTTCTGATAGGTTTTGTGGTTGAATCACTATGAGGGGCTTTATTTTACCTGAATGTGCACTTCTTAGCTCTCCTAGGCTCCTAGGGCATCCATGATGCAATTCATCATGAATATTGGCAAATAGAAAGGGGATAAGTGAAATAGCTCTCTCAATACTCTCAAGTGAGTGTAGAATTTAACAGGGCTTCGTTGCTCTAATCTCCAATGCTTGCATGATCTCTTTTGCCCTGATTTTAAGGGGTACTTATAGGACTACCCAAGGGCTAGGGGTGGCTTCATGGAGAAGCCAAGATCAAGAAAGGGTGGTTAGGACAGTTTTATTGGAATATTTCATCCTCTAACTACCCTCTTCTAGAACTTATGGTCGTTCCAAATGATTTGGCTAGGATTGAAGGCCAACTGGACTTTAGTTAAGACTATAGGTCACAACTGTGGTCTAGGCTGCAAACCATAGGTGTCAACCATGGTTCAGCCTATAGACCACAGGTTTAGGCTATGATTCAGACTGATTATGCCAAGGATCCTAAATTGAGTGGTTATAACCATTGCTCTATCTTGGAGTCTATCCAAGATCTTCCATATGATCTTGTAGCATGTGCATATGAGTAGTCACCCTCGACATGACATGTTTTAGGTGTCTACAAATACCCCTTTTGATATGCATTGTGAGATCAAAAAACATTGAGCAAAAATAGACCTCCTAAAATGATATCTAAGGTTCTATGATGATCATTAGTCAAATCAATATTAGATGCCCCAGGTCTAGAAAAAGAATGCGCATCCTGGAATCATCGCTTCCAACTATTTGGAGGCTTAAATTTGAAAGAGTTTACACTCATCATCAGTAGTTCGGGCAGCTTTAGTGTTACAATAAGAGTAAGGCCTATATAACCGAAAGGAGATGAGATACAAACAAGTCATCCTATTACAATAATCGATAAAAGCATAACATGCATACAAGAGCAAGAATTTGACAACAAATGAATCAAGAAGAAATACACTTTATTCCATTATATTCGAAATCAAAATAAAATTACAGGTACATACCTCTTAGGGATAATCACTTTGATATTATATTACAATAGGAGTGTGTAATTATTTCCCTCTCAAGGGTAGGTGTGATTTCCAAGTGCCTTTTAGGGTGACATGAACTACTCTAGGGTGGAGTTGTCCTCTTCTTCTCATTAAGGAATGAACTTGATGGTTTAATCTCCTTTGAAGTTATTCCCTATGGTCAAGAAACAACATAGAAATGTCAAAAATATAGGCAACCTCTCATGATGAGGCCCTTTTGGTAAAATTGCATAATGACACCATTAAACATGCATAATCAAGAAAAAATGAAAAAGTGTTTCTAAACTATGGAAATTGAATCAAGATTCATACAATAGCGCAAAGAAAGATAACAACTACTCTATGCATGGATCAAATATGTAAAACAAGGCATGAAAGTGCATAAAGAACCTATTAATGTCCTAATTGAAGCATAACATAAAGGGATTAATCTAACCTAATTCTACGGTCATAAGTCTGCTAAAATGCCATTAAACCATAAAAACAATTTAATTAACTGGACAGAACTGAAAAGAGGAAGGTGGTGATACCTCTGCTACAAATCATAGCTTTGATGAGCATTCTACACTGTAAACCATTGCTAAAAGCCATAGTTAGCACTTTGATAGGCTTACCCTCAATTCCAAGGGTATTGGGATTGACCTCCTTCTCCAATTGATGTTCAAGGGTTGCCTTTGGTGTCCTGATAGTTTTGGTGGTTGAATCATTGTGAGGGGCCTTAGTTTACCCGAATATGCACTTCTTAGCTCTCCTAGGCTTCTAGGGCATCCATGATGTAATTCATCATGAATATTGACAAATAGAAATTGGATAAGTGCAATAGCTCTCTCAATACTCTAAAGTGAGTGTAGAATTTAATAGGGCTTTGCTGCTCTAATATCCAATGCTTTCTTGATCTCTTTTGCCCTAATTTTGAGGGGTACTTATAGGACTACCCAAGGGCTAGGGGTGGCTTCATGGAGAAGCCAAGATCAAGAAGGGGTGGTTAGGACAGTTTTATTGGAAGCTTACATCCTCTAATCAACATCTTTTAGAACTTATGGTCATTCCAACCGATTTGGCTTGGATTGAAGGCCAACTGAACTTCAGTTAATACCACAGGTCACAGCTATGGTCTAGACTACAAATCGTAGGTGTCAACTATGGTTCAGCCTATAGACCATAGGTCTAGGCTATGGTTCAAATTTATTAGGCCAAGGAGCCCAAATTGAGTGGTTAGAACCACTACTCTATCTTGGAGTCTATCCAAGATCTTCCATATGGTCTTGTAGCATGTCCATATGAGTAGTTGCCATCGACATAATATGTTTTAGGTGTCTACAGATGCCCCTTTTGATATGCATTGTGAGATCGAACAACACTGAGTAAAAATAGACCTCCTAAAATGATGTCGAAGGTTTTATGATGATCATTAGTCGGATCAACATTAGATGCCCTAGGTCCAACAAAAGGACGCACATCCTGGAATCATTGCTTCCAACTCTTTGGAGGCTTAAATTTGAAAGAGTTTGCACTCATCATCAGTTGTTCGGGTAGCTTTGGTGCTACAATAAGAGTTAGGCCTATATAACCAAAATGAGGTGAGATACAAACAAGTTATCATGTTTGCTATTTTCCCCAAGCAAAGGGGGTAAGCTTATGATAGCTGTTGATAATGATTTGCAAGGACAAACATAATTTTGACAAGATCAAGGGATCTATGATTCTTAGGGATCTTCTATTGATTTTGATTATGATTTGATATTATTACTACCCCCTCAAGTGACGAGTCGATGAGAGTAATGACAATGATTGAAGCGACGAGATCGCTTGACCACCATGGATGATCTGAACAAATTTAGATTTGAGCATATTAATGCATTGGCTAGGCCTATTTCAGCTTATGATTCCAACTATTACTAGTGATTTGCACATTCCTATCCCATGGAGCATTCGGGATACAATAGCCATTTTATAGAATTAAAGTGATACAAATCCAATCAGATTTGTGTTGAATCAAATTGTCGATGATTTGCTGAAAGATGTCATAGAAGACATGACATGAAATGCCTCATTCTCGTGGAGCAGTCCAACCACAAAGGCTTTATTAGGGATTGAAAAGAAGCATATCAGATCAACGATGACCATTTTTTCCCCAAATGTCCTTATGGTTATTTACTCATCTTGTCGGATTGCATGGATCGTAAGTCGCTACAACCTCCAAGTGTGTAGGGTAAATGACTGAATACGAGGCGCATTTAGCTTTTGCTTTTTTTGTTTTGTTAATTTTGCTGGGAGGTGCATCGCTCCATGAAAGGATTGTCATAGCGACGAATTCAGATGTACTTTAAAATCTCAGCCATATATTTAATTTTTAATTGAATCCCGATGCTTGATTATCACCAAATTTCCAAATTGATTTGATTTTATTATATTCTAATCCCCTGGGAGGTGTTAGTTTATATTTTTAGCCCTTCCCATAATGGGATTTTGGTATATTTGCTATTAGTTCCAAACCGTAGCTAGGGTGTATGGTTCCCATTTGCAATTTTGGAAACTGTAGCTAGGGCATGTGGCCACAAAACCCTAATTTATGGACCGTAGGTCTCAACTGCGGTCCGCACGAAATGGGAAAAGGCTATAAAGATTTCAAATTTCAAAATTGCCTCATTATTCTCTTAAAGTGACTATTAATTGGAGAGCCCTAATAGGAGAGAGATAAAACTAACCTCAAACCCTACCAAAACTCAAGCAAACACTCACTCTCTTTATGATGGTGGACCACGGACAACCCTCTACCAACCAAGGAAGTAGTACGGGAAAGGTAACTCAAAACCGAGTCCACACAACCATTACCAATTAAAAAAATTGACCTCATTAATTAATGGGCTAATGAATCAAATTAAATTGTTGGCAATGAACCACACTGTAGTTTAGGCTAGCTAGGATTAGGTTAGGTTTAATTTTTTTTTTTCAGGTGGGGAATTAACCCTGTCCGAGTTGTAGTCGGAGACCGTAGCTACCAGTTGCGGTTCCCAATTGGCTAACTAGGGATCGTAGCTGCCAACTGTGGTCAAAATTCAAAATCATAATAGTCAATTTTTTATCGCATGCAGACTGCAGGGTTGACCCGCGGTTTGCAAAATTTTGAGAAAATTGATAAATTTTTTAATTTTTCTAAGTTTGAAAAGGTAATTAATGTCATTTGATGCAATTTTGACCTGTCTGAATGACAATTTTTATTTGTAGGCCTGCATGATAACATGTTTTTACATTTTTTCAAAAATTTTAGATGTTTTTAATGATTTTTAGGTCATTTTTTACTATTTTTTCTTGTTTTTAGTTAAAATTTTCCTTATATTATGCTTTCTATTTTAGCCATTGACCTCTAGAGCTCAAGAGCCAGATATTCTTAAGAATATCCATGACCAGCTCACTGATCCTGAGCATGTGTGGTTTAGAGCCGTTGGATTCAACTATGTCTTAGATCACCCACTATTCGGGTAGATCAGGCTTACCTGACTGTGTTGGCCCACCGTTGGAATGTGTGGACCAACACATTTCACTTGCCTATAGGTGAAATGGATGTGACCTTAGAGGATGTCTATAGGATCTTCAAGATCCCCATCGATGGTGAGGCCATCATATCCTCTACTTCTAGAGCTAGGGAGTCCATTTTTGACAAGATCTTCGACGACCAGAGCGAGGAGGTTCAGGAGAATATCGATCATGGAGGAGTACACATCAGCTATTGGTAGGGCCAGCAGATCTTCATGCACCTGGTGGTGCAAATTGTTCTTCCAGACTCCTTGGCTGTGAGGATTCCTTGGAACCTCCTGGCCACTATCAAGAGAGTTACTCAGAGCTCCACATAATGGCCATTGCTCCTAGCCTGTGGGAGTACTCTACTATGTTAGTTGTACCATGAGCTATATTAGATTATTGAGAAGAATCATAAGGGCATCATTTGTAGCCTACTTTTGTAGATTTAGGGGTCATAACACATCTGGATCGAGTGTCTTGGAGATCTCCCATTACATATTACTGCCATTGATGATGACCATCAGTGTTATGCTGCCTGCTGGCCTCGAGAGGAGGAGGGCTTCCGAATTAGGACCCATGCTGGTGATATTAAGAATTACATCATTTAGTTTGCAGCACTTGGGTCAGATGATATCCAATGGTAGCATTACATGGAGTGTCCTGACTGGGCTGAGGTTGACGAGTGGCTTTGATAGGTTCATCGGGATAGATGGCCACTCAATCGGAAGGCCAAGATTGGAAAGTACCAATTTTTCTCTTGTGTCCTATGTTAGTTTGGCATGGTGAAAGACATCATGGAGATCCCATTTATGTACCGAAAATTGTCTTAGGAGAGGGATCTATCATTGATTCATCCTCCAACGTTAGGGGATGAGCCTAATGACTTCTAGGAGACTAGATTTGATAGATCTATGACCACTCAAGAGTATGATAGATGACAGTCTATGTTCCATTGGTATGGGATAGTGCATCTGGGTCGAGTTGTAGATCAGGTAGGGGCAGAGGTGGATCCTGATAGGCATAATGTGCACCAATGGATAGAGGATGGCTAGGGCACAAAGGCTACCACTAAGAAGGCTCCTAACATTGACCTTTATGAGGAGGCTCTGAGGAGGGTGAGGTCCCTCCTAATAGTGCAGAGGGACTACTCTTGGCATAGGTGGCTGACCTATAGAGTCAGCTTGGGCGATTCCATATGCAGTAGAGGGAGTGACATCCTACTATAGCCACTCTAGAGGTGAAGCTAGCTGACCAAGATAGGAATTTAGCTAGGGCATAGGAGGAGATCACTAGTCTCACCAAGTGAGCTACAACAGTAGAAGTTCGAGTTCAAGATCTCACTAGTACCCATGATGTAGCAGTGGCATAGTGGGGTGAGGTAGTTGTATAGTGGGATCTGCTTAGGACAAAGATGTGGGGTCCTCCACCTATCAAGAAATTATGGGGCCTCCGACGACACCAGTAGCAGTATTACCAAGTGGCCAAGATCCTATGACAAAGATCCAATGCTTGCAATATTTTTTGATGAGTACCAATGATAGGCACGCATCCAGGGTTGCTCGGGTGGACCAACTAGTTGGATATATACAAATGTTAGGTGCAAAGGTTCCAAAGGACCCGTATGCTCCAGAGTCTTAGCGAACTAGATCCAGGACTATAGTAAATTCTATTGCTAGCTCAAGCCATCATACCCATAAAAGTGAGAGGACACATAGGTCCTCTAGTACACATGGTAGTAGCAGTCACACTAGGATTAGGGAGGCAAGGCAGTCTACTGCAGCAACCAACCATAGGTCCTGGTGCACAGAGGTGCCTATTGCTCTTGTGGCAGTTGGATGAGTGTTAGGTATCCTTGAGCTAGGTATTACTCAGGGCTCTTAGTAGGATCCATAGCAGACAATAGGGTAGTAGGTAGAGCAGGCTCTCGAGCACAATACTGAGGGAGGCAGTGAGAGCTCCGATACAAGGGGAGTAGATCAGAGCTAGAGCTATACTTTTGCAGGATATATTTTTGATATATATCATTTTTGGTGTAAGGTCGAGGACCTACACATTTGTAGCCTGTGGGAATTTTTGTATACTCCCTATGTACTCGTTTGGACACATATATATGATATGATCATTTATGGCTCATTATGTGTACATGTGTATATATATATATATATATATATATATATATATATATATATATATATATATATTTTTTTTTTTTTTTTGATTTTATGTTTATGTGATGCACATGGATGTGATGTTTATGTTATGTTGATGTTATATGATGAGATGTATGATGTCATGCATTAGATAGCTATGTAATTTATGATGATGGTATGCAGTGATTTAGATGCTTAAATGTGCTTTTTGATGATAGATGCAAATGGATGCGATGCTTTCTTTTAATGCATATTTGATATTGCTTTCTTTGCATGCATTAATGTACGTAATGATTTATTTACATGATGGTAATCTAATGTAAATGAACCTATATGCTTTAATCACTTAAAACATAAGGAATGAATGCAAATATGTTTATCAATTTAATGGATGACACCACAGGATGTGTAAAAATTATGACTGTAGCTGAAAATACTTAACATAAGAATTTAATCAATTAATAATCCATATATGAAATGAAATGACTAAATTTGTATAATGCGAATGATATAATATGCCATTCTATTTTCTTTCTTTTGCACTTTGGATGATATGTACGATATAGTCAGTGGTTGTCTAAACATCTTTGTTGATTTTCATCCGGTATCTATCCTATATCTTGATTGTGCTTTATATAATGATGTATCGCTTCTTGGATACTTTTAAATTTGATGATTTGCAATGAATTTTACCATTTAATGGTTTATGATTTTTGTAGCATTTGTTTCTTTTTAGAGATATTTTGAGGTTTTCCATGAGACTCAAACACCCTAATTTTCTTATGAAAAGTTGTATACTGACCATACTAGACTTTTGAGATATAAGGATTTTTCTAGTATGGGCCCTAACTATTCATTATCCTTGTGTGTGCACATGATTATTTTAAGATAAGACATGAGCGTTCCTCGATGTCAGGCGAGATTATTTTAGCCCATTGCTAAGATAGGGGTCCCACAAATATCTTATCTAATCTCAAGTTTAGATTTTAATTGGACTAAAACACTAAGCAATGCAAGACACCTGAAGCTATCTCTTCCACATTCAAACATTGGTCTTGTTCATAAGCGAGGTGCTAATGCATCAGATATATCATCATGCGTAAGGTACGATAGTGCTAGAAATCCCAAGGATTCAAGTTTACTTCCACTAATTCTTCTTTTAATTTTTAGGATACTTACTCATGTGTAGTGAAGCAAGGGAGTTAATTCCATTTTGACTTTTACTTTCTTTGGATCTTCATTTAATCTTCATTGGAATCTATTTTATGATCTAGATTTGAACTTTTATTTTTTATCTTCATTTGATCTTCATTTTGAAATTTGATTTAAGCCTATTTTATGATCTTCACTCGATCTTCACTTTTCAACATTTGCATTTGATAATTTTCTTCAGAAACTTTCCTTTGAGGGGATTTACTTGGAAAAACCATTTTTGGTATATCGATTGAGAATATCGATTTTATGATATCAATCTAGGGATTTGATCTATGATATCGATCTAGGGTATCAATCATGAGGATTTACATGGGATATCTCTTGGGGATATTGCTCTTTTTATCGTAAGCAAGGGATTTTTAGTAGGAAATACACTTGTCCTTTTTCCAAAAACCAACATTTCCCATACCATCCGCATAGGGGGATAAGCAAGAATAATTATTTTCACTTCAGGATACCCGGTCCTGCTTCATGGCTTCAATATTCCCCTAGTACTTATTAGGATTGCTTAATTTGTTGATTAGTGATAGAATTATGATATGCTTAGGGCTATACTAACTAGACCTTAGCTACAAAAGTAAAGCAATATTTCTATAAAATATTGATAAGACCTCTAGGTATGGCTGAGTGATCAAAAAACCTGAGTATATATTCATAGCAACATTATGGGTTGTGTTGAAAAATATAATTACTCACATGAATGATGGATTCTGATAAATGCAAAGGCACATGATTACAACACAAACTTGGTGTCGCTTATGATACTAAAACACACATTGCTTTTTATTACGAAATGCAATAGATGACGAATGCCTATTTACAATGCAATGGACTGAATGCATGAATGAAAATGCATAATGCAAAATTCAAATGTTTTTGGATTATATGCTTTATGAATTTTTTTTTTGGATTTTATTGATTTTATAATTTTTATGAGTTTTGAGTCTCATATCTTGACCAAACGACAAGTACATGCCTTCGGAGCATTTAAATTGACCAAGTGATTCTCAGGAACCCTTGGACATTTTAGGATTGTAAAAAGGAATTTTGAGCACCCTTGGGGTGTTTTGGGATTACCAAGCGATTTTAATAACCCTTGGAGCCTTTGGGTTGACCAAGTAGTTTTTTAGAAACTCTTGCGCATTTTGATTGACCAAGTTACTCATAGACGAGCTTGAAGCTTTTTTAGGATGATCGAGCGGTATTTAGCAACCCTCGAGGCTTTTGAGGATGACCAAAGGGCTTACAAATGCCTTTGGAGCTTTTACTTGACCAAACTACTCATGAAAGAGCTTGGGGATTTTTAGGATGATCGAGCGGTATTCAGCAACCCTAAAAGATTTTTACTGACATGACCAAGCAGTTTTGAGAACCCTTGGAGCCTTTTACTGACATGACCAAGCAGTTTTGAGAACCCTTGGAGCCTTTTGCTATTATCCTCAAGCATAAAATGCCTTAATATTTATGATGTTGAGAGGTTCAAGCTCTTCAAAATCCCCTAGTGATATCAGGTGATAATTACCCAGACCAATCTTTTTAGAATATGATATAGGGCCCTAGCCAATTATTCATAAATTTATCCCTCATATCGGGTGGCAAATTAGAGTTTTGTTGGTTTTCTTTCAAGACAATATCCCCAACTTCAAAGTCTCTCTAGTGGAATTTGACATTGTAAGCTCATTTTAGTCACTCCTAATAAACACGAAGATGCTCCAAGGCATTCATGCGATATTCATCAAGTAGCATCAGTTGGTCTAGTTGAGCTTGTCGTACGATGTCGTCATCGATGAACTCTTTCAATGCGACATGCAGTGTTGGAATTTCGAATTCCAAGGGAATAATGGCCTCAATTCCATATACTAGTGAGAATGAGGTTGCCCTTATGAGCGTCTGAATACTAGTCCTGTAATCCCATAACGCAAGGGGTAGCTGGACATGCCAGTATTTGTGGTTTTCTTGGACCATATTTTTCAAGATGGCCACCACTATCTTATTTGAAGCTTCAACCTGCCCGTTTGCTTGTGTATAGTATGGAGTCGCAAAACTATGTTTGATTCTATATTTATATATCAAAGCTCTCACAATTTTATTCTTGAATGACGTTCCATTATCTGATATTATTTTGAATGGAATCCCAAAACGACTTATAATATGCTCTAGTATAAAATTTGCTATACGAGCTCCATTTATCATTGTTAAGGGTATTGCTTCCACCCACTTTGTAAAATATTCAGTAGTCATGATTATGAATGTATGTCAGCCCAATGACAAGGGAGATATATTGCCTATAAGATCTAGTCCCCAATGATAAAATGGCCAAGCCGCTTGGATGGGTTGTAGGGCCTATCATGGCAAGTGCGTAAGATCTCTTAATATTCATGTCAACAACTATGTGGAGGCCCAATAATAGGGCTTCGTAGTCAGCGTTGTTGGTGCATGAAAAATCCAACTTGAACAACAAGAGCATGGGAGGTCCTTGTGACGTGAAGAACACTATTTTGGCACCACCTCCTTGTTTGCACTTTGAACCATCGAAGAACAGAGTCATATCAACACTGTTCTCTGGTTCCTCAAGTTTGGGAGCTTTAGATATGATGAATATTGCATTATCCAAAAGCTCAATTGTTAGAGGTCTACTATTCGACAATGATGCCCTAGCTAATTGATCAGCTATGACCAGTCCCTTAACATAATTTTTGCTTATGAATTCTAGATCAAATTCTATCAATAGTATGATCCACTTCACAATACGCGTATTGTGATACGTCTTACTCATAATGTACTATAAAGGGTTTTGTTTTGATCTAACATATGTTGTATGACTCAACATATAGTGCCACAACTTATTTGTAGCGAACACTACTAACACAATTTCTCCACATATGCATACCCTAGCTCGTAACTCACCAAGGTTCGACTGATGTAATATATGGCTTGTTATTTGCCTTGCACATTCTTTTGGGCTAACATGGTCCCTAATGCAAAGTTAGTGTTGGTCATCAAATCTGCCTAGGAAAGGATTTGGGGTAAATGTATGCGCCCTAGACCTGGACCAACATTGAAAGACCAAAGGGAAGAGATGCCCCTCATGCCAATATCCGGAGAAAGGCCGGCTCCTATGCTAAACTACTTTGGTGTTTTGAGATAAGGGATGCAAGAAAGAGATAAACAAAGTTAGGGTTAAAGAAATAAAATAAAAAATGGGTAAGGGAAGAGAGATCGGTGATTTAAGGTGGGAGAGAATAGGAAGAATGATAACTAACTAACAACTTGAATAGTAGCAAAGAACACCAAGAATAAACAAAAGAAACACTACATTAACCTTCCTATGTATCCTCTGAGAGAGCTCCAGGATTCTCCTCCCTTTCGTCAAAATTCAGGGTTCAGAGTAAAGACGATTAGGACAAGCAAATATAACAGAAACCACAACCCACCAGGCAACATAAAAGAAAGCCAATATAGCATTTTTACTCTCCTATGTATCCTTCGGGCAAGTTTCAGGGTATAGTCCCCAATCGCACACTGAATTCAAGATTCAGAGTCTCAGGCCTCCAGTGCCCTATCAATTTTGATCTACACCACCGAAGCACAGTAAGCAGCTACTAAAGGAAGGCCAATCATCGATGAAATCACTCAAAAAGCTAGAGGCTAACTCAAATTGGCTTTCGATGTCCAAAATGCTAAACATCAGGACTTGCAGGTCCCTACAATGAGTCGAATAGCTAGATATTGGTCTATAGCTAAGGCCACAGTTCGTGCCTTCTTCTCCAAGGTGAGGAAAGCATAGAAAACAAAGGACCTACTGGATGTGTTCGAGGATGAGTAGCGTGCATCAATGGGTTATTTCCAAGATCTCTCTTCCTTGGGTTTTCTGAGCTTCATAGATGATAATGGGAACCTTCTCACCAAAGAATAGATTAAGCTAGCATGGCTTCAGTTTGAGGGCGACGTCTTAGAAATAGATGAATGGGTAGAACCTATAACAAAAAAATAGGTCATATATTTCATTCTAAGATATTGTAAGATCACGGCCTGCCTGAACGCTCTGTATACTAGGGCCCAACATGCTAATATTGGGCAGATCGATCGGTTTCACATTTTGGTCAAGGCATTGCAGGATCAAGAGCATTTTTCAAAGGGAGCCTGGGCTCATTTCTGTCGAACCATGAGAAAAATCCGTGATCACCTTGCCCCATCATCGCAACATGAAGCCGCACTAGAGGAAGTCGCGCCAACAGAAGAAGCAGAAGAAGAAGGCAAAGGAGAAGAAGAGGGAGAACAAGCTATGGAAGCAACCCCAGAGGCAGAAAAGGGAGAAGGGTCTGGAGGTGACTCTGGCCCAATGGATCAAAGCTGAGGGTTCTTCCACCAAGACGAGCTCGTTGCCCCATGAGCTGCCAAGAATGTTGAAAATTTTTGTCACATTGCATAATGGGGAAGGAAAAAATCAAAACTTTGTACAATGTTCTTTGTTGTAAAGTATTTCTTTTGGTTGTTTTTTGTTGAAAATATTTGTAAGATGCAACAATTTTGGTTTTCCTTGCCACCCCTTTGTACATAAGAAGAAGAAGAAAGAAATTTGCTGCTAAACAAGCTAGGAAAAATAGCTTCGCTAAAGAAAGAAGAAAAGTATGAAAAGAACTTCGCACCCAAAGCATTTTCAGCGATTGCTTCGGGCAAAAGTTGGCGAGGCGGTGTTGTCGAAGAAGAATACAAGAAATGCAAAAGGAACTTCGGGCCCGAAGTTCCTCAAAAAACTACTTCGGGCGAAAACCTCATGAAGCAGCGTTTCTAAAGTAGAAATCCTAGCAAGGCATAAAGGAGAGCTTCACGGCCGAAGCGTTTCAAAAAAATACTTCAGGCAGAAGTTTTGCGAAGCAGAATTCAAGCAGCATTTTGAAAGAACAGCTTCGCTGAAGAAAGACCACAGACCGAATTAGCTAAAGCAAGAAAACTACTTTGGGCCCGAAGAATTTCAAAAGGCAATTTTGGGCGAGATTTTTGTGAAGCAGTTTTGTCGAAGTAAAAATGTGAAGGAAGAAGAATGAAAACTATTTCGTTCTCGAAGCATTTAAAAAGGCTACTTTGGGAAAAAATTTTGCAAAGCAGAATTTGAAGGAGCGCAGCACTGAAAACACTTCGCCAAAATGCCACCGAAGCATCCACTTTGGTCCCTGGCCCCAGCGAACCATTTCTACTTCGTCGAAAGTCATGGCGAAGCATCTACTTCGGCCATCTTTCATGCAAAGTATTTTCACCCGAAGTAGTGATAGCTTTAAAGAATGCAACATCTTTTGAAGGTAATTGCTTCGGCCGAAACCTTCCTGAACCACAGTCTTGAAAGAAGATCGTAGTGAAGCATTTCTCCAAGGCATCAGTAAAGCAATTTTGTCAGCGAAGCAGTGAGGAATGAAGAGGCCCATTTTGTGAAGGAAATATACTTCGGCACTCACACCCCTCGAAGCAGTTTTGCGAAGCTCCATTTTGTAAAGTACAAATCAAGGAGGAGTTATTACTTTGGAACAAGTCCATTGCGAAGCAAACTTGCAAATGAATATCTTGCAAAGCGCTTCAAGGGCACGTGTTCCAAGCCGAGTATTTTCTCGAGGTGATCAATTGCCTCATAAATGCATTTTTACGTGCCTGGTAAGACCACTGCCCATTTTTGGAAATTGGAAATGAATTATCAGTTCCAGAAGGAGAGCTTGGCAAGCATGGCAATCACTCAAGCACCGCACCCAGAAGCCAAGGACGCTCAGGTGGCTCATTAATGCATTTTTCCTCGGTTGACCTGGTCGCAGCTGTTAATTTTGGCAAAGGATATTAAAGCTCAGTCATGAGAGCCATGGAGGGCCAACTTCTCAACTTCTGAGGATGTACTTTGCCATTCTATGTAATAATGATTCAGAGGGTCGGGTCCTCTATAAAAACCCAGGCATTGTAATGAAAAAGGGGGGTAACTTTTTGCTAGAAAGTTGCTATAACTTGATGTCCTATGATTAATACTAAAGAGCTTTGGGCTCAATTTCTCTTTTATGCTACCTTCTATGTTTGATTCTTTTGTCTTTCTTCATTTGTACACTGAGACTCTGAATCTTGAATTTGGTGTGCGATTGGGGACTGTACCCTGAAACTTGCCCAAAGGATACATAGGAGAGGAAAAATGCTATATTGGCTTTCTTTTATGCTGCCTGGTGGGTTGTGGTTTTTGTTATATTTGCTTGTCCTAATTGTCTTTACTCTGAACCCTAAATTTCGATGAAAGGGAGAAGGAGAATCCTGGAGCTCTCTCAGAGGATACATAGGAAGGTTAATGTAGTGTTTCTTTCATTTATTCTTGGTGTTCTTTGTTGCTATTCAAGTTGTTAGTTAGTGATCGTGCTTCCTGTTCTCTCCCACATTAAATCACTGATCTCTCTTCCCTTACCCCTTTTTATTTTCTTTCTCTAACCCTAACTCTGTTTATCTCTTTCCTGCATCCCTTATCTCAAAATACTAAAGTAGTTTAGCATAGGATCTAGCCTTTCTCCAAATATTTGCATGAGGGGCATCTCTTCCCTTTAGCCTTTCAATGTTGGTCCAGGTCTAGGGTGCATACATTTACCCAAAATCCTTTCCTAGGTAGATTTGATGACCAACAGTTTTTGGCATGCCCGATGGGACCAAGGTCCCATATTTTAAGAACACAATCTCAAACCCATCTTCACCGAGGCCAATAGTTTTAACTAGTTCCCGGTGTGACCTGGTCAGTCTCACCTGACTAGTGGTAGTGAGAACCAATGCTCTCATTACCAAAAGAATCTTAGCATATGGTGACTCTTTTTTACCCAAGAATATTTAAGTTGAAAAGACCGATACCGAAGTCTGTGTCTTCATGCAAACGATATGGAAAGTTAGGAATAGAGGAGAGGAAACCGAGTTCTTTGAGTTAGATATCAATGCCTTTGGGGAGTGATCAAGGTTGGTTACACCGGAGTCACTATTACATGGAACATATTCGCAAGAGGCTGCTGTTAATGAACAAGGCCTAACTTCTGATAGCACAACATCTAGTTTTCCTCCCAACCCTCCCAACTCACCGAAGCATCCTAGTGCCTCCATTCCTATTAGTCATCCTATTAGCAATCAAGGAGGAGCTCTGGTTATTCCTGTTTCTAAAAATCTAGGGGTAAGGATGGCACAACAATAGCAACAACAACAATAGAAAATGTAGCAACAACCGCCACCTAGGTGGTTCCCGACATGGTATTCTTTGTCATCGCTAAATCTAGCAGGACAAGGGCAAGTGTCGCCTGTTGCTGTAAAGAAGATCCCAAAATTCGATGGAACTGGGAAGACTGCTCTAGAGCATATCCAAGACATAATCTCTCTAGATGCAATCCATGACATCATAGAGGAGCAAGTTATGATAAAGCTTCTGGTTCTTTCCCTTAGAGGAAAACTCCTCTACTGGTATAGATCTTTACCACCCGGTACTATTACGGGATGGGACCAGTTAGCCGGGTAGTTGATGGGAAAATTCAATGAGTCCTCTAATCCTACCTCTCTCTTGCATCAGTTCACTTAAATCTAGAGACATCCATAAGAAGATATCACAAACTTCAATGTTAGGTTCGCTCGAACCTGGCAGAGAGTACCAGTTGGACTTTGGCCAATCGATGAAGCTGCAACATATTATTTCATTCAGGATTTCAACCTGATATTAGTATCATGGTAAGATATTCTAACATCAATACTTTTCCTGAATTATATGGGTTAGCCAAGAAGGCAAAAATGGATTTGATAGCTGTGGGCAAGCTTCCCCAAAGAAGAAAGAATGTAAAAATCTACAATGCAAAGCCTTTTTCTTTCCTTGTACAAAAGATGTCCGAAGAAGAAAGCAGTGATCCAGTGAATACAATAGTGGAGGAAGTAGAGCAGGTGGACTTGGTCAGGGAATCTCTTGCACAACTAAGTTATGAAGATGAGTTCTCATTAGCAGACTTTAATGCCATGGTAGAGACCGATATGGGATGTTATGCTATCACCAAGCCTGAGAAACACACCTAACCAGAGAATAGAACAAGTGCCCAAGAAGGACTATGGAAGTTGTTCTTCGATGGCATCTGATGTAAAAATTGCGTTGGGGTAGGGATTCTTCTAGTTTCACCATACAGAGAGCAAAAGGAGCATTGCTACCAGTTGATATGGAGCTGCACCAACAATGCAGCAGAATATAAAACATTATGCCTAGGACTCAAGAAAGCTGACAAGTTAGGCATAAAGCACCTCCAAATCTTCAAAGATTATGAACTGGTGTGCAACCATGTCACAAAAAGGTGCACTTCAAAGAAGCATTATCTAAATTCATACCACAATAGGGTATGGGACCTGTGTGACCAGTTCGAGTATCTCAATCTGTAGTTTATCCCACGAGAAAAGAATCGACATGTTGATGTTCTGGCATCCATCGCAGCCAAGTACCAAGTACTCTCCCGCAGAAGACATGGTGCATAAGCCCAAAGCTGTGAGGATGATCTATAGACCCTCTATCCTGGATAGAGACCTACATTGGCAAGTCTTTGAAAATGATGAGCAGATTGTAAATTTTATGATTCAATAAGCCGCCACAATCAAAGACAGAAGCCCTGATGAAAAAGAATATGAAGGGTTGGTCCAATTGAAGAATAACCATGTTCCCAAGGGACTGATCACCCTTGAAAGCCTCTTTGATCAGAATGATCGAGCACTTTCTCACATGATTAAGGTCAATGAAAAGTAGTATCAATATTTAGAGCTTGAACCTGGAAAAGCAATAAAAGTTGGAACCAATTGCACTTTGAAAGAGATAGAATAGATCCAGACTCTGTGCAGGAAGTATCCCGACATAATTGCTTGGTATTATCAAGACCTCAGGGGATACGATCGGCAGCTAATCCAGCATACAATTGAATTACAGGAGGGGGTCAAACCCTTATGACAAAAGCAAAGGCCGATTAACCCAAAGATCGAGGTCCTGATGAAGGCCGAACTCCTAAAAATGCTTGAGGCAAAGATAATTTATCCCATCAAGCATTCTTATTAGGTAGCAAACCTAGTCCCTATCTAAAAAAAGAATGGAGATATACGGTTATGCGTGGATTTTCACAACCTAAACCAGGATTCTCTCAAAGACCACTATCCTCTTTTGCAAATCGATCAGATCTTGCACTCAATGGTTGGGGCTCAACGCTTCTCCCTGCTCGATGGTTTCTCAAGGTACAGTTAGATCTAGGTTAGGAATGAAGACCAGCATAAAACAACGTTCACCAGCAAGTGGGGGACATTTGCTTACTAGTGAATGCCATTTGGCCTTTCGAATGCTGGTGCCACTTTCCAGAGGGCTATGGATCTAGCTTTTGGTGAGCTTCTAAATAAGGTAATAGTCATCTATCTAGATGACATAACCATTTTCTCTCAAAGAATGGAGGATCACCCTGTACATCTACAACAAATTTTTGAAAAATGCCGAGAGTTTGGCATCTCAATCAATCCAAAGAAGTCTATATTTGCAGTCAGCGAAGGAAAGTTACTGGGACATACGATATCAAAAAAGGGCATCATCGTAGATCTCGACAGAGTTGAGGCTCTAACGTAACTCCCACTCCCAGCAGACAAGAAGGGACTTCAATATTTCTTTGGCCATATCAACTTCGTGAGGAAGTTTGTCCCTGATTTCACCCAAGTCATCAAGCTGATGTCTAAAATTTTAAAGAAGGGCATCGAATTCATCTAGTCAGAATAAATAAAGGAGGCATTCAAAGAGATTAAGGCCCGAATCGCTCAGGCACCGGTCTTGATCAACCCTGACTACAGTCAAGATTTTATCTTGTATGCCATAGGGGAACCTAAGAGCTATGGTGCGGTCCTGACACAAAAAGGAGAAGACGATGAAGAGCATCCCATCACATTTCTGAGCCAGGTGATCAATCCCCATGAAGAGAAATGCAATTTCATAGAACATCATGTGCATGCATTAATGAAGTCTCTCAGGAAGTTCAAGCAGTTCATCTCCCAAAGTCGAGTTACGGTCTTTGTCATTCACCCCGACGTGCACAATTTCATCATCCAAGGAGAATTGGGAAATAAGAGAGCCGATTGGGTGAACAAGATACAAGAATTTGACATTGAGATCAAGCCCACAAAATTGGTTTGCGATCGTGCATTGTTTCAAGAACTGGCAAAGAGCGCAGCGACCGAAGGGATAAAATCTCAATGGGATGACTCGCCAGCTGAAGGATGCCTCGTAAACCAAGAAGAGGATGAGCAAGACTGGGTCAGTGAGATAATCAAGTACTTCAACACCGACAGATGTCCTTCACATCTGAACGCTTCACAGTGAAGGCATTTTAGGATGCGGTCCTCCCGATATACTTTGTGCCCCGAAGGCCTATTTTTTAGAAATATTGATGGTGTCCTTATCAAGTGCATACAAGATGATGATAAAAGAAGGGTCATGGGAGAATTCCATTCAGGGTTATCTGGAGGTCACTTCGTGGGAAGAACAACGACACTAAATATAATCAAGGTGGGTTATTATTGGCCCACACTCTTTGCTGACGCCTTCATGATCTTTCACCGATGTGAGCAGTATCAAAAGTTCACCAGTCAAAGCAGAAATGCTTCAATGCCTCTCCGACCGATACAAGTTTAATTGCCCTTTCAACAATGGTGGTTGGATTTCATAGGGGTCATATCGCCAAACTCCTCCACAGGACATAAGTTCATCCTAACTACAACTGACTACTTCACCAGGTGGGCAGAAGCGATCCCTATGAAGCATACAAACCAAGAGACTGTAATCGCCTTCCTAGAGGGTTTGATCACTAGGTTCAACATTCTCGAAGAAATTATTACGGACAATGGTCCTAATTTTTTAGGCACCAAAATCAATGATTTCTTCTACCATCTTGACCTTAGGAAATCTTCAGGCTCTACTGGTAAATCAGTGCGATCCCAGTCGATAGCATCTACATTTAGATACAACGGTTTAGATGGATCTACTAGATTGTGAAGTGGAATGGTTAAGTCAATGGAAACCATATTTATGGAATGGTATTGGTCTCTGAAACCACATGGAAAATCCTCTACATAGCTGATGTAATTGTCACTCCCAGGGTCTGGCTCTAATGGCATAGGTACAAAGGGGTCTTCTTTGTGAGGACTACAGACAATCAGATCCTCCCTATGCACTAACTATAGAATAGGATCATTTGTCTCTAGGAGATCCATGTAAGTCAGAGGAGGAGGATTAACCATCCAATGAATTTGATCAAGGGTTAATCATATCTCTCATATGAGGACCTATACACAACTGGCAATAGACTTCATATATGTCTATGCATTGGTGACGGTAACGCAAATATGGAGGACCAAGTTAGGCCCTGTCTAGCTCATCTTCTTCATCACTATTTGAGAACCAGAGCCCTTCATTTGCTCCTACTACCATGGGGTGCTCCTATAAATAAGGCCCCATGAATCTTATTGCTTGATCGTTTTCATCGCTATTCGGATAAATCAGATAATTATACCTTATGTACGACACTACCAAGAATACTGGCTCGATATCTTCCTATAAATGATTGATGTTAGGAAGAATATCTTTAGTAACATGTACCGAATCTGTAGGCAGTAGGTGATGCACATATAAATTCCTCACGTAAGTACCTTCGACTTCATCCATAGATTCATCTTTGCTTGAGGATTCCTTGTCTACATCACAACCTGGTCCACTCATATCGAAGGTGGAATCCTCTCCATATTTATTACAAATATCTCGTAACTCGAGATCATCTATAGTGATGGGGTTATGCCCCTACATGTCTAAGTCATTAAATGCATCATGGATTGGTGTCCCAAGTTATCTCTAGGTTTAAGCCCTATCTTGGTATGCTCAAGGACCCCTTCATGATGATCTTCGAGTGGCTCAGCTATGAAAAAATATATCATCAGGTGATTCCTACATAATTTGGAAGGATTAGAATGGTAGGGATTAAAATCCACATTATCAGCCAGAGTAAGGTACATATGATCAAGATATGTCGCAAGCAAATAATCCTGCCCTCATATCTATAACCCCAAACCAAACTTATCCATGGCTAATTGATAACTTAGCTCCAACAGAGTCCTACATACTTGTTTGAAGAGACCAATGTTGTATCCATTCCAATTATATAACTCGAAGATTCATATGGAATACTATGGATTGGATAGATAACGAATGTTTATGGTGAATGGTTAGTTGTCATCTTCGTCCATGGCAATACACATGGGCAGTTAGTCTAGCCCTACATAGACGAAGTTGGTTTGATTAGATGGGTCACCCAATGGTATGACTGATCCAACTAGATACTGATGGGCATGCGATCTACCCATTTCCTGTGCAGTTTCAAAAATAGGCCTGAAGATCACATTCTGCACAATGTACTCGCCCAATTCGGTGTTGGCGAGATGGACAGTCACCCGTAGTGTGGATGACCCTACTGAAGATGCAGTCGAGGCAAGCCGAGGTGCCTCCTCAACTTTGTCTTGTGGTTCCTAAACTTCCATAGGATTGGAAGCCTCTGTGATGATTGGCTCGGGCTCATGCACTTTCTCTTTCTCACCCATATTTGTCTTTAACTTCTTTTCATCCTGCTAAACTACTGATATCGACGGTTTTCAAGAAGTGGCAGTGGTGTGCTCAGATCTTTGTGACACATATGGCATTGGTTGAGCTCGTACTACTAGTTTACCTCCTAGTTTATTTATCGGCGATGATGGCCAAACATCCAGGTGCATTGACGGGAGTACAAAATCCTTGGGCAAATTTGCTAGGTTCACAAATTTGAAAGGTTCTTCATCTGATGATACTACGTGAACCCGTCCCTCGTGAATATATTTCATGCACTGATGTAATATTTATTGGACGCAACACATTTCATTAATCCAAGGCCTATCGAGTAATATGTTATATTTCATGGAATATTCTATCACATGACACATCACATCGATGGTCTTCAGGCCTACCTACATTGGTAGGATAATCATGCCAATAATTGAACATAGTGCATTGTTAAACACTCAATATAAATGTAGTGGGTACAATATGCAATTTAGGGAGCTTCAAATGACTCAGCACCTTGGTTTTTATTATATTTATTGATGATCTAGTATCGATCAAGACCCTTTTAAATGGCATGTGATTAATGCATGCGATTATGTGCAATTGTGGGTCAGCCATAGTTGTAGAAACTGTCCTTATCTCATGATCGTAAATTTGGATCATCGGTTCTTGACATTGTTGTACATGTCCTATGAAATTATTAAATTCTTGTGCATCCTAGGAATGTACTTCTATGGACCTCAAAATATTCATAAGAGTTTCCTTGTGCCTAAGGGACTACTATATTAATTCATATATTTATAACTTTGCAAGAGTTATCTGTAGGTTTTGGACAAACCTACTCCTTATGGTCACCACCAGTCTCATTGGTGGGCCTAGAATATTTTGCATTGGCCATTGATTCGGCATGGATTGTATTTGAATGGGAGTATGAGGTTTATTTTGTTGTTCATATCTCTCATACCTAGTGACAACATTGACCATGCCTACGAACCCTTGGATAGGTGGTTCGACTCGCACCTGGTTGACCTGGCCAACATTGTTCTGAGGTGTCTCATTATTTGGCAAGGGGTTTTGTAAATCCTAATGTTTTTATTGTTGAGTGCTTGTGGGTTGTGCGACACTACAAGCTCACATTTGTCAATCATATTTGCACCAAGTGTTTGAAATACCAACATACTTCAATGTCATGGCCTTTTCTCTGATGAAAAATGCAAAATAGATCTTCTTAGTGCCCCAATGGTTTGGGTTGATTCGGGTATATCATATTGACCTCGGGCAATCTAATTGCCTTGGCCTTGCATAATTGATGGAAAATCACTATCAACGATTATGTCAATGGTGTGAACTAGCAAGGTGGGCATTGATCCTTTTTCTTGCCCTTATAATTGTTGTTGTGCTTGTCATATTGCATAGGAGGAGGTTGGGCTTGATATTCCCCTTGTCTCCCCTTTGGAGATTCAGTAACACCTGATTTACATGGGCCTACTTTCCTTATTGCTTCGTGGCACTCTTCTTTTGTCCCCCTCTCCTGTTCTTGAGCTTTAAGTTGCCTTCCTTCAACTTGATGTCCTTGATCACTTTGGCTTGCACCAAAGCTTCCTTGAATGTAGGATACTGTTGCAGCCACAATAATAGTGAGATGTGCTTGACACAAATCTTTGCAAACATTTGGGTTAACTCTATTGTAGGAATAGAGAATGGCAAATTTACCATCAGTATCCTCCATCTCTTCCCATATTGCTAAATCAGCTCGTCGTCGTGCTGAGCTACCATTGCCAGATCAAAAATATTGGCTTGTGTCTTGATGCCAAAGGAATAACGTTCAAGAAAAGCATTAGCTAATTGCTTGAAACCAGTTATGTTATGTTTCTTTAGCTGGTTGAACCACTCCCAAGACAGACCAGAGAGTGTCATGATGAAAGTATAGAGCAATAATGTATCGTTGCTTGCTATCTAAAAATAAGCATCCAAAAAGCTCATGATATGCTCATGTACATCTTCATCACCCTTAAAATTGTCCAACTTGGGCATATCAAAATGCTCAAGATAAGCCAAAGTAGGTACCAAAGGATCCAAAGGCTCATTGTGGATTTTTCATAAAGTCGACATTTGAATAGTTGTGCCTTCTCTTTTGATGGCTTTGACCTTATTGGCTAAGGCTTTATAGGCCTCTGAGGATAGAAAGTCCTCCTCCCTAAGTTGACATGAAGGTGGCCTAGGAGGTATTTTCTTCCTTGTACGAGGTGGAGGATGTAGCTCTTCCTCTTTCTCGTATCTGTCTCCCTCTTGTTCTTCATGCTGTCTCTACCTCTAATCATCGAGCAACGATGGTTGTTCCCTCTATTTGACACTTGCATGAGTATGAGCATCTCTACGCTCTCAATGCATATTAGCTTGTGAAAAATCCTTCCTATGTGTATGCTCTCTATGTTCATCATGAGGATATAGGCCAACCCTGGCTAATCGGTCCTCCTGCTCCATGTGCTCCTTATGGGCAAGGATACGCTCTTCGTGCATGCACTGCTTATATAACCACTATCTAAGGAGACTCTGCACTTGAATATTTTCATCTTCAATATGCTACCTCTCTAGGCGAGCATCCTCCAATTGATCTTGGAGGAGTTGGCATTTATGCTTTGATGCTAGTCGATGTGATCTATCGATCTCGTCTACCGTGGGAGGCCTCTAGTATCCCTACTCTATAAGAATGACCTTATGGATTCTACACCCATCATACTGATATTATACACCTTTAAATCTATGTATGAATATGGCATTGGCATCCTTC
The DNA here is from genome assembly GCA_028583015.1 of Wollemia nobilis. Taxonomy (NCBI): domain Eukaryota; kingdom Viridiplantae; phylum Streptophyta; class Pinopsida; order Araucariales; family Araucariaceae; genus Wollemia; species Wollemia nobilis. The sequence goes on along the minus strand of JAQPPZ010000672.1, from coordinate 4,613,948 downwards.
TATGACCTATACTATGAAAAACCATGCGTAGATAGTGGATGCATGACATGAGAGTTCTTAGAAGCTTCTTCATGCTCTCTAGTAGTCTTGATGATGCTCCTACTATGCTCACTTGGGGCATGAGTGGGCGGAGTCAAAGGATTGTAGCCTAGCTACTCCAAGAAACTACCTAGACCCTATAGCTATCTAGACCACCACCACACATGCATAGGAATGCCATTATCTCCCACCTTCGATATGTCAATGGTGATCTTGCATGGTGGAGCACTTGTAGGAGTATGTCTAGACCTATGCTTAGCAATGAGCCTATCTGCATGTCCCTAAATGAGCAGATCTCTAGTCCTTATATACTTAGAATGTGTATGCATGGTTCCTCCTATGGACCTAGTATGTAAGGGCACCAACCTGGTTCCCTACACAACAAACTCTTCCATCAATTTTGTGGATGCGCATGCATCACGATCTCGATAATGGATTTCAAGTGGAGCACCCTCATTTTGAGAGGCTACCTACTCTAAACTATGCCTAGATGAGTGTACTAAAGCTCCTCTAGTAGGGGTATGCCCTATTGGACCCCCTAACATATAGTTATCCCCTCTAATTCTCATCGAACGACGTTCAGTTCGCTCATGTGGGTGAGAGCTTGACACATGTTGTTGTGAACTGGTTAAGGGTTGGTCATTGGCATTGGATTTAGACCTTTGTCGACCACCCCATGTATCCACCATTGTGTACCTAGTGTCTAGATGTATCTTTTATTATTAATAAAACAAGGTATACAATAATTATTATCTCGTTTTAAGTTTTGAAAGTGAGTCCTAAACTGTTTGATGTGTTTTCAAGATTTGTTGTATCAGTGTAGACACTCTTATCCTGTTTTACAAAACTTGTTGGATTTTATTCTCATTTTAATGGATTTTACCTGAATGCTCGTAGCTTGACAACTTGGCTATGAACTCCAACTCACGTAAATCCCTTGTGTGTGGTAATGAAGCCCACACCTAGAAAAGGAGCACAGGTCCTCCCAAATCCTCACCCATTTTCTCCTAGTCAGTGTTATACCCTTCAAAGAGAATACATGAAAAATTTTGAGGGTACAAAAGGTTCTTGGATCCGATATTGATCTATATATCAAGGGTTCATAGGATTTGGGCCAACAAATGGAAGTTATGCCCACCGTCATTGAACCCTACTAGTGGTTGGATGTCAAGCCCAACTCACTAGCGTTTAAGTGCCAAGTGGTGTGTGTGGCTACTTTTAATGTACATAAAATAAATGCATCATATAGCATACATTCTCATTTTCTAAATGCTATGTAGATGAAAGATGTTTTAGATTCATAAAATTCAAGCTATTCTAGATGCTCTTTAAGACTATGCACGTTACGATGCTCAATCGCCACTAATTGGGCCTCATACATGTAAAACAAACACACATATTTATCAAGCATGTTGTAGCCTAGGGAGGACTACAATCAGAGGTTCGTTGTTCCCAAAAGTGCCTTTATATTGAAAGAAAAACATGAAAGCAAAATATGACGATTGATTTTACCCTTTTCTTAGTTCTTTTCCTAATTTGCGTTTGAATTAAACTCATTGTGAAAACAAAGAGAGTAGAAAAGTACCAGAGGGTTGAAAATAGGACCTACCTTAGGTCCTACATTGGTTGATATTCTGAATCTGACTATCTGTATTTTTAGTAGGAAACCGTAGGTCTGATCTGTAGTTTTGATTGTAAACTGTGCTTTGTACCTACAGTTCAGTTTTTGGCCCATAGATGATAGCTATGGTCTGTACCTACAAGTGCAAAAACAAGTAAAACATAGTCAGGTCCTAAAAATACGGGGTCCCACCATGATCACCTATTGTAACCACCAAAAAGGTTCACACCTGAGGCATCCTATTGCAGTAATCGATAAAAGCATAACATGCATACAAGAGCAAGAATTTGACAATAAATGAATCAAGAAGAAATACGCTTTATTCCATTATATTCGAAGTCAAAATCAAATTACAGGTACATCCCTCTTAGGGATAATCACTTTGATACGATATTACAATAGGATTGTGTAATTGTTTCCCTCTCAAGGGTAGGTGTGATTTCCAAGTGCCTTTCAGGGTGACACGAACTACACTAGTGTGGAGTTGCCCTCTTCTTCGTGTTGAGCAAGGAAATTGATGATTTAATCTCCTTTGAAGTTATTCCCTATGGTCAAGAAACAACATAGAAATGTCAAAAATATAGGCAGCCTCTCATGATGAGGCCCTTTTGGGAAAATTGCATAATGACACCATTAAACATGCATAATCAAGAAAACATGAAAAGTGCTTCTAAACTATGCAAATTGAATCAAGAATCATACAATAGTGTAAAGAAAGATAGCAGCTACTCTATGCATGGATAAAATATGTAAAAAAAGGTATGAAAGTGCATAAAGAATCTATTAATGTCCTAATTGAAGCATAACATAAATGGATTAATATAACCTAATTCTACGGTCATAAGTCTGCTACACTACCGTTAAACCATGAAAACAACTAATCTAATCTAATTAACCAGATGTAACTAAAAAGAGGAAGGTGGTGATACCTCTGTTGTAAACCACAAATCTGATGAGTAGTCTACACTATAAACTGTAGCTGAAATCCATGGTTAGAACTTTGATAGGCTTACCCTCAATTCCAAGGGTATTGGGCTTGACCTCCTTGTCCAATTGATGTTCAAGGGTCACCTTCGATGTCCTTCTGATAGGTTTGGTGGTTGAATCACTATGAGGGGCCTTCGTTTTCTCGAATGTGTGCTTCTTAACTCTCTTAGGCTCCTAGGGCATCCATTATGCAATTCATCATGAATCTTGAAAAAGAGAAAGGGGATAAGTGCAATAGCTCTCTCAATACTCTCAAGTGAGTGTAGAATTTGACAGGGCTTCACTGCTCTAATATCCAATGATTGCTCGATCTCTTTTACCCTAATTCTAAGGGGTACTTATAGGACAACCCAAGGGCTAGGGGTTGCTTCATGGAGAAGCCAATATCAATAAAGGGTGGTTAAGATAGTTTGATTGGAAGCTTCCATCCTCTAACTGCCCTCTTCTAGAACTTATAGTCGTTCCAACTGATTTGGCTTGAATTGAAGGCCAATTGAACTTTAGTTAAGATCACAGGTCACAGCTGTGGTCTAGACTGCAAACCATAGGTGTCAATCATGGTTTAGCCTATAGATTATAGGTCTGGGCTGTAGTTCAGACTGATTATGCCAAGGATCCTAAATTGAGTGGTTATAACCACTACTCTATCTTGGAGTCTATCCAAGATCTTCCATATGGTCTTGTAGCATGTCCATATGATTATTAGCCCTTGACATGACGTGTTTTAGGTGTCTATAGATACCCCTTTTGATATGTGTTGTGATATCAAACAACGTTGAGCAAAAATAGACCTCCTAAAATGATACTGAAGGTTCTATGATGATCATTTGTCAGATCAATATTAAATGCCCCAGGTCTAGCAAAATGATGCGCATCCTGGAATCATGACTTCCAACTCTTTGGAGGCTTAAATTTAAAAGCGTTTGCACCCATCATCAGTAGTTTAGGTAGATTTTGTGCTACAATAGGAGTAAGGACTATATAACCAAAAGAAGATGAGATACAAAAAAGTCATCCTATTGCAATAATTGATAAAAACATAACATGCATACAAGAACAAGAAATTGACAACAAATGAATCAAGAAGAAATACGCTTTATTCCATTGTATTCAAAGTCAAAATCAAATTACAGGTACATCCCTCTTAGGGATAATCATTTTGATACAATATTACAATAGGAGTGTGTAATTGTTTCCCTCTCAAGGGTAGGTGTGATTTCCAAGTGCCTTTCAGGGTGACACAAATTGCTCTAGGGTGGAGTTGCCCTCTTCTTCGCGTTGGGGAAGGAACTTGATGGTTGGTTCTCCTTTGAAATTATTCCCTGTGGTCAAGAAACAACATAGAAGTGTCAAAAATATAGGCAGCCTCTCATGATGAGGCCCTTTTGGGAAAATTGCATAATGACACCATTAAACATGCATAATCAAGAAAACATGAAAAGTGCTTCTAAACTATGCAAATTGAATCAAGATTCATATAATAGCATAAAGAAAGACAACAACTACTCTATGCATGGATCAAATATGTAAAACAAGGCATGAAAGTGCATAAAGAACCCATTAATGTCCTAATTGAAGCATAACATGAAGAAGCTAATATAACCTAATTCTACGGTCAAAAGTCTGCTAAACTGCCATTAAACCATGAAAATAGCTAATCTAATCTAATTAACCGAACAAAAATGAAAAGAGGAAGGTGGTGATACCTCTACTGCAAACCATAGCTCTGATGAGTGGTCTGCACTATAAACCATGGCTAAAAGCCATGGTTAGCACTTTGATAGGCTTACCCTCAATTCCAAGGGCAGTGGGCTTGACCTCCTTGTCCAATTGATGTTCAAGGGTCGCCTTCGGTGTCCTTCTGATAGGTTTGGTGGTTGAATCACTATGAGGGGCCTTGTTTTTCTTGAATATGCGCTTCTTGGCTCTCCTAGGCTCCTAGGGCATCCATAATGCAATTCATCATGAATCTTGGCAAATAGAAATGGGATAAGTGCAATAGCTCTCTCAATACTCTCAAGTGAGTGTACAATTTGATAGGGCTCCGCTACTCTAATCTCCAATGCTTGCTCGATCTCTTTTTCCCTAATTTTGAGGGGTACTTATAGGACTACCCAAGGGCTAGGGGTGGCTTCATGGAGAAGCCAAGATCAAGAAGGGGTGGTTAGGATAGTTTGATTGGAAGCTTCCATCCTCTAACCACCCTCTTCTAGAACTTATGGTCGTTCCAACCGATTTGGCTCGGATTGAAGGCCAACTGAACTTTAGTTAAGACCGTAGGTCACAGCTACGGTCTAGACTGCAAACCACAGGTTTCAACCTATAGACCACAGGTCTAGGCTATGGTTCAGATTGATTAGGCCAAGGAGCCCAAATTGAGTGGTTAGAACCACTGCTCTATCTTGGAGTCTATCCAAGATCTTCCATATGGTCTTGTAGCATGTCCATATGAGTAGTCACCCTCGACATGACATGTTTTAGGTGTCTATAGATGCCCCTTTTGAGATGCGTTGTGAGATCGAACAATGCTGAGAAAAAATAGACCTCCTAAAATGATGTCGAAGGTTCTATGATGATCATTAGTCGGATCAACATTAGATGCCCCAGGTCCAACAAAAGGATGCGCATCCTGGAATCATTGCTTCCAACTCTTTGGAGGCTTAAATTTGAAAGAGTTTGCACTCATCATCAGTCATTCGGGTAGCTTTGGTGCTACAATAGGAGTTAGGCCTATATAACCAAAAGGAGGCAAGATACAAATAAATTATCATATTTGCTATTTTCCCCAAGCAAAGGGGTAAGCTTATGATAGTTGTTGACAATGATTCGCAAGGATGAACACAATTTTGACAAGATCAAGGGATCTACGATTCTCAGGGATCTTCTATTGATTTTGATTATGATTTGATATTATGACTACCCCCTCAAGCGACGAGTCGATGAGAGTAATGACAATGATTGAAGCGACGAGATCGCTTGACCACCATGGATGATCTGAACAAATTTAGATTTGAGCATATTAATGCATTGGCTAGGCCTAGTTCAGCTTTTGATTCCAACTATTAATAGTGATTTGCACATTCCTATCCCATGGAGCAGTCGGGCTACAATAGCCATCTTAGGGAATCAAATTGATACAAATCCAATTAGATTTATGTTGAATCAAATTATCGATGATTTGCTGAAAAGATGTCATAGAAGAAATGACATGAAACGCCTCGTTCCCATGGAGTAGTCCAGCCTCAAAGGCCTTCTTAGGGATTGAAAAGAAGCATATCAGATCAACGATGACCATTTTTGCCCCAAATGTCCTTATGGTAATTTACTCATCTTGTCGGATTGCATGGATCGCAAGTCGCTGCAACCGCCAAGTGTATAGGGTAAATTACTGAATATGAGGCACATTTGGATTTTGAATTATTTTTTGTTAATTTGGCTAGGAGGTGCATCACTCCATGAAAGGATTGTCATAGCGACGACCTCAGTTGAATGTACTTTATAATCTCAGCTAGATTTTTTATTTTTAATTGAATCTCGGTGCTTGATTATCATCAAATTTCCAAATTGATTTGATTTTATTAGAGTTTTGATCCCTTGGGAGGCATTAGTTGATCTTTTTAGCCCCTCCCATGGTGGGATTTTGGTAGATTTGCTGTCAGTTGCAAACCATAGCTAGGGTGTGCGGTTCCCATTTGCAATTTTGGGAACTATGGCTAGGGCCTATGGGCACAAAACCCTAATTCCTGGACCATAGGTCTTAACTGTGGTCCGCACGAAATAGGAAAAGGCTATAAATATTTCAAATTTCAAATTTACCTCATTATTCTCTGAAAGTGACTCTTGATTGGAGAGCTTTGATAGGAGAGAGATAAAACTAACCTCAAACCCTACCAAAACTCAAGCAAACACTCACTCTCTCCATGATGGCGGACCACAGACAACCCTCTACCAGACGAGGCATAAGTGTAGGAAAGGTAACTCAAAACCATGACCACACATCCATTACCAATTAAAAAAATTGACCTCATTAATTAATGGGCTAATGAATCAAATTAAACTATTGGCAATGAACCACACTGTAGTTTAGGCTAGCTAGGATTAGGTTAGGTTTTTTTTTTTTTTTTTTTGGACGAGGAATTAACCTTGTCCGAGTTACAGATCGAGACCATAGCTACTAGTTGCGGTTCCCAATTGGTTAATTGGGGACTACAACTGCCATTTGTGGTCAACATTCAAAATCCTAATGATCAATTTTTGACCGCATGCGAACCATTGGGTTGACCCACGGTTCGCAAACTTTAGAGAAAATTGATAAAATTTTTAATTTTTCTAAGTTTTAAAAGGTAATTAATGTCATTTAATGCATTTTTGACCTATCTGAATGACAATTTTGATTTTTAGGCCTGCATGATGACATGTTTTTACATTTTATCAAATTTTTAGATGTTTTTAATGATTTTTAGGTCATTTTTAACTATTTTTGCTTATTTTTAGTTAAATTTTTCCTTATATTATGCTTTCTATTTTAGCCATTGACCTCTAGAGCTTGAGAGCCAAATATTCTTAAGACTCTCCATGACCAGCTCACTGATGTTGAGCATGCATGGTTCAGAGCCATTGGATTCGACTATGTCTTAGATCTACCCACTATTCGGGTAGATCAGGCTTACCTGACTGCATTGGCCCACCGTTGGAATGTGCGGACCAACACATTTCACCTGCCTATAGGTGAAATGACTATGACCTTAGAGGATGTCTATAGGATCTTTAGGATCCCCATTGATGGTGAGGCCATCATCTCCTCTACTTCTAGAGCTAGGGAGTCCATTTTTGATGATATCTTCGATGATCGGAGTGAGGAGGCTCAGGAGAAGATCGATCACAGAGGAGTACACATCGGCTATTGGTAGGGATAGCAAATCTTCTCTATCAGAGAGGTCATTTTTATGCACCTAGTGGTGCAAGTTGTTCTTCTAGACTCCTCGAGTGTGAGGATTCCTTGGAACCTCCTGGCCACTATCAGGAGAGTTACTCAGAGCTCCACATGATGGCCACTACTCCTAGCCTAGGGGAGTACTCTACTGTGTCAGTTGTACTATGAGCTATATCAGATTATTGAGTGGAGCTATAAGGGCATCAGTTGTAGCCTACTTTTTTAGATCTGGGGGTGGTAGCACATCCGGATTGAGCATCCTGGAGAGCTCCCATTACATATTATTGCCATTGATGATGACCATCAGTGTTATGCTACCTACTGGCCTCGAGAGGAGGAGGGCTTCTGGAGCAGGACCCATGTTGGTGATATCGAGCATTACATCACTTAGTTTGTAGCACTTGGGCTGGATGATATCGAGTGGCGGCCTTACATGGAGTGTCCTGACTTGGTTGAGGTCGGTGAGTGGCTTCGACAGGCTCATCGAGATAGATGGCTACTCGATCGGAAGGCCGATATTAGAGAGTACCAATTTTTCTCTTGTGTCTCGCATCAATTTTGCATGGTGCAGGACATCCCGAAGATCCCATTTGTGTATCGATGCTTGGATTTGGAGAGGGATCTGCCATGGATTCATCCTTCAGTTTTAGGGGATGAGCTCGATGACTTCTAGGAGACTGGAGTTGATAGAGTTGTGACCACTCCAGAGTATGATGGATGGTGGTCTATGTTCTGTTGGTATGGGATAGGGCCTCTTGGCTGAGCTGTAGATCAGGTAGGGGCAAAGGTGGATCCTGACAGGCATAATGTGCACCAATGGACAGAGGGTGGCTAGGGCATAGAGGCTACCATTGAGGAGGCTCTTAAGGTTGACCCTGATGAGGAGGCTCCCAAGGAGGGTGAGGTCCCTCCTGACAGTGTAGAGGGACTACTCTTGGCATAGGTGGCTGACCTATAGAGTCAGCTTGGGTGATTCTAGATGTAGTAGAGGGAGCGAGACACTACTATCACTACTCTAGAGGCAAATCTAGCTGACCGAGATATGTAGTTAGCTAGGGTGCAAGAGGAGATCACCAGTCTCACTGAGCGAGCTACAACAATAGAGGATCGAGTTTAGGAGATCACTAGCACCCGTGATGTAGCAGTGGCATAGTGGGGTGAGGTAGTTGTAGAGAAAGATCTGCTTAGGACACAGAGGGGGGTCCTCCACCCTCTCAGGCGATTATGGGGCCTCTGGTGGCACCAGTAGAAGTATTACTAGGTGGTTGAGATCCTATGGTAGAGATCCAGTGCTTGTAGGGTTTGTTGATGAGTACCAATGATAGGCATGCATCCATGGTTGCTCGGGTGGACCAGCTAGTTGGATACATACAGATGTTAGGTGCAGAGGTTCTCGAGGATCCATATGCTCCAGAGTCCCAATGGACTAGATCCAGGACTATAGTATAGTCTACTGCTAGCTCGAGCCATCACACCCATCGAAGTGAGAGGACACATAGGTCCTCTAGTACACATGGCAATAGTAGTCACACCAGGACTAGGGAGGTAGGGTAGTCTACTGCAACATCCAGCCATAGGTCTCGGTGCACAGAGGTGCCCATTGCACAGGTGGCAGTTGGATGAGTGCTAGGCCTCTTTGGGCTAGGTGGTACTCAGGGCTCTCAGCAGGGTCCATAGTAGATAGCAGGGCAGCAGGTAGAGCAGGCTCCTGAGCACAATACTGAGGGAGGCGGTGAGAGCTCCGGTACAAGGGGAGCAGATCAGAGCTAGAGCTCTACTATTGCAGGATACATTTTTGATATATATCATTTTTTGTGTAAGGTCGAGGACCTACACATTTGTAGCCTACGGGTATTTTTGTATACTCCCTATGTACTCGTTTGGACACATATATATGATATGATCATTTATGGCTCATTATGTGTACATGTGTATATATATATTATTTTTTTATTTTATGTTTATGTGATGCACATGGATGCAATGTTTATGTTATGTTGATGCTATATGATGAGATGTATGATGTCATGCATTAGATAGCTATGTAATTTATGATGATGGTATGCAGTGATCTAGATGCTTAGATGTGCTTTTTGATGATAGATGCAAATGGATGCGATGCTTTCTTTTAATGCATATTCGATATTGCTTTCTTTGCATGCATTAATGTATGTAATGATTTATTTACATGATGGTAATCTAATGTAAATGAACCTGTATGCTTTAATCACTTAAAACATAAGGAATGAATGCAAATATGTTTATCAATCTAATGGATGACACCACAGGATGTGTAAAAATCATGATTTGTAATTGAAAATCCTTAAGATAAGAATTTAATCAATTAATCACCCATATATGAAATGAAATGACTACAGTTGTATAATGCGAATGATATAATATGTCATTCTATTTTCTTTCTTTTGCACTTTGGATGATATGCATGATATAGTCAGTGGTCATCTAAACATCTTTGTTGATATTCATCCGGTATCTATCCTATATCTTGATTGTGCTTTATGTAATGATGTATCACTTCTTGGATACTTTGAAATTTGATGATTTGCAATGACTTTTACCATTTAATGGTTTATGCTTTTTGTAGCATTTGTTGCTTTTTAGAGAGATTTTGAGGTTTTCCATGAGACTCAAACACCCTAATTGTCTTATCAAAAGTTGTATACTGACCATACTAGACTTCTGAGATATAAGGCTTTTGCTAGGATAGGCCCTAACTATTCATTATCCCTGTGTGTGCACATGATTATTTTAAGATAAGACATGAGCATTCCCCGATGTCAGGCAGGATTCTTTCAGCCCATTGCTAAGATAGGGGTCCCACAAATGTCTTATCCAATCTCAAGTTTAGATTTTAGTTGGACTAAACCACTAAGCAATGTAGGACACCTGAAGCTAGCTCTTCCACATTCAAACATTGGTCTTGTTCATAAGCGAGGTGCTAATGCATCAGACATATCATCATGCGTAAGGTACAGTAGTGCTGGCAATCCCAAGGATTCAAGTTTGCTCCCACTCATTCTTTTTCAATTTTTGGGATACTTGCTCATATGTAGTGAAGCAAGGGAGTCGATTCCATTTTGACTTTGAATTTCTTTGGATCTTCATTTGATCTTCATTGGAATCTATTTTTTGATCTTCATTTGATCTAGATTTGAACTTTTATTTATGATCTTCATTCGATCTTCACTTTGAACTTTGATTTAAGCTTATTTTTTGATCTTCATTCGATCTTCACTTTTCGGCATTTGCATTTGATAATTTTCTTCAGAAACTTTCCTTTGGGGGGATTTACTTGGGAAAACTATTTCTGGTATATCGATTGAGAATATCGATCTTATGATATCAATGTGGGATATCAATCTGGGGAGTCGATCTATGATATCGATCTAGGGTATCAATCATGAGGATTGATGTGGGATATCTCTTGGGGATATTGCTCTTTTTATCGTAAGCAAGGGATTTTGAGTAGGAAATACACTTGTCCTTTTGCCAACAACCAACATTTCCCATACCGTCCGCATAGGGGGATAAGCAAGAATAATTCTTTTCGCTTCAGGATACCCGATCCTGCTTCATGGCTTTCATCTTCCCCTAGTCCTTATTAGGATTGCTTAATTTTTTGATTAGTGATAGAATTCTGATATGCTAAGGGCTATACTAACTAGACCTTAGCTACAAAAGTAAAGCAAGCTTTCTATCAACTCTTGATAAGACCTCTAGGTATGGCTGAGTGACCGAAAAACCTGAGTATATCTTCATAGCAACATTATGGGTTGTGTTGAAAAACACAATTACTCACATGAATGATGGATTATGATAAATGCAGAGGTGCATGATTAAAACACAAACATGGCATCACTTGTGAGACTGACAAACACAATGCTTTCTATTACGGAATGCAATGGATGACGAATGCCTATTTGCAATGCAATGGAATGAATGCATGAATGAAAATGCATAATGCAAAATGCAAATGTTTTTGGATTATATGCTTTACCAATTTTTTTGGATTTTATTGATTTTATAATTTTTATGAGTTTTGAGCCTCATATCTTGACCAAACGATGAGTACATGCCTTCGGAGCCTTTAAATTGACCAAGCGATTCTTAGGAACCCTTGGAGATTTTAGGATTGACCAAAGGGATTATGAGCACCCTTGGGGCATTTTGGGATGACCAAGCGATTTTAAGAATCCTTGGAGCCTTTGGGTTGACCAAGTAGTTTTTTAGAAACTCTTGGTGCCTTTTGATTGACCAAGTTACTCATAGATGAGCTTGGAGCCTTTTTAGGATGATCGAGCGGTATTCAGCAACCCTCGGAGCCTTTGAGGATGACCAAAGGGCTTACAGATGCCTTTGGAGCTTTTACTTGACCAAATCTGAAGTGGGGAGGGCGGTATTCAACAACCCTTGAAGCTTTTGATTGACATGACCAAGTGGTTTTGAGAACCCTTGGAGCCTTTTACTAACATGACCAAGTGGTTTTGAGAACCCTTGGAGCCTTTTGCTATGCTCCTCAAGCATAAAATGCCTTAATATGGATGATGTTGAGAGGTTCAGGCTCTTCAACACCCCCTAGCGATGTCAGGTGATAAGTACCTGGACCAATATTTTTAGATATGATATAGGGCCCTAGCCAATTAGCCATAAATTTGTCCCTCAGATCGGGTGGCAAATTAGAGTTCTGTTGGTTCTCTTTCAAGACAAGATCCCCAACTTCAAAGTCTCTCTGGTGGACTTTGACATTGTAAGCTCATTTTAGTCACTCCTGATAAACATGGAGATGCTCCAAGGCATTCACGTGATGTTCATCAAGCAACGTCAGTTGATCTAGTCGAGCTTGCCGCGCAGTGTCATCATCGATGAACTCTTTCAATGCGATGTGCAGTATTGGAATTTCTAATTCCAAGGGCATAATGGCCTCAATGCCATATACTAGTGAGAATGGGGTTGCCCCTATGGGCATCCGAATACTAGTCCTGTAAGCCCATAATGCAAGGGGTAGTTGGATATGCTAGTCTTTGTGGTTTTCTTGGACCATCTTTTTCAAGATGGCCACCACTATCTTATTTGAAGCTTCAGCCTACCCGTTTGCTTGTGGATAGTATGGAGTCACAAAACTATGTTTGATTCTATATTTAGATGTCAAAGCTCTCATAGTTTTGTTCTTGAATGACATTCCATTATCCGATATTATTTTGGATGGAATCCCAAAATGACTTATAATATGCTCTAGTATAAACTCTGCTATACGAGCTCCAGTTGTCATTGTTAAGGGTATTGCTTCCACCCACTTTGTAAAATACTCAGTAGCCATGATTATGAATGTATGCTGGCCCGATGATAGGGGAGAGATCTTGCCTATAAGATCTAGTCCCCACTGAGAAAATGGCCAAGCCGCTTGGATGGGTTGTAAGGCCTATGATGGCAAGTGCGTAAGATTAGCATGATGCTGACATTTGATGCATTTCTTGACATACGCATTGCAATCCTTCTCTAGAGTGGGCTAAAAGTAGCCCATTCAAAGGATGCACTTGATGATGGCCATGCCACTGAAATGACCACCACATGTACCATCATGAGCTTGTGAGATCACCCAAGATGACTCTTGGGGCTCTAGACAATGAAGGAGAACTCCATCGTAGCTTCTACGGTATAGAATGTCTCCTATTAAGACATATTTTGTCACTTTCTATTTAAATGTGTCTTACGGTACATGCAAAATCCCTCTAGGATTATACTAAGCTTTAGGAAGTCTTTAATTTATGACATCCAATTTTGATAAATCTCAGCTTTAACTGCTAAGATGACTTGCTCCCCCTATGTATTTACTTTTGCAAATGCAGACTCAAAAACAACCCTATGGTGAATGGTAGTACCACTCCCCATTGGACTCTGAGAGGTTAATGACCCCTAGGGTGCCTTCTTAAGAAAGTCTTCAGCTTTGTAGAACCATTCAGCTTTTGGTTCTACACTAATCATATTGATCGACTCTTTGTTATCATAAGTTGCACGCTCTACTACGGGATGCGAGAGCATCTTGACATGGATGGTAGTGAAATCCATAGATGGATTCTGAGGGATTAAAGATCCCAAAGATGCCATGGTGTCTACAAATCTATTTGATGATCGAGGGATTGCCTCGATGTCATACCATTCAAATTTAGCCAAATAGGTGGCAACTAGATCTTTATAGGCTTTCAGTACGGGACATCGACACTGAAAAATCCCCTTGACTTGATTTACTATGAGCAAGGAGTCACCAAAGATGTTCAATCTCTTAATATTCATGGTGATAGCTATGTGGAGGCCCAATAGTAGGGCTTCGTACTCAGCATTGTTGTTGGTGCACGGAAAATCCAACTTGAATGACAAGGGCATTGGAGCTCCTTGCGATGTGAAGAACACTATTCTAGCACCACCTCCTTGTTCGCACTTCGAACCATCGAAGAACAGAGTCATATCAACATTGTTCTCTGGTTCTTTAGGTTTGGGAGCTTCAGATATGATGAAGACTACATCGTCTGAAAGCTCTATTGTTAGAGGCCTACTATTTGACAATGGTGCCTCAGCTAATTGATCTGCTATGACCTATCCCTTAATGGACTTTTGGCTTATGAATTCTAGATCAAATTCTATCAATAGCATGATCCACTTCATAGTACGTGTATTGTGATAAGTCTTACTCATCATGTACTGTAAAGGATTTTGTTTTGATATAACATATGTTGTATGACTCAACATATAGTGCCACAATTTCTTTGTAGTGAACACTACTACTAAACACAATTTCTCCACATATGCATACCCTAGCTCATAACTCACCAAGGTTCGATCGATGTAATATATGGCTTGTTCTTTGCCTTGCACATTCTTTTGGGCTAACATGGTCCCTAATGCAAAGTCAGTTGCCGATATATATAGTAGAAAAGGCACATCCGGCCTTGGTGGAGCTAGTACTAGCGGCATCACCAGGTATTCCTTTATTTCAGTGAAGGCTGCCTGACAATCCTCATCCCAATTGAATGGGACCCCCTTGTGTAGCAGTCAATTCATGGGTCGACTCTTATCCGATAACTGAGCGATGAATCACTTGATCGAAGCTACTCTGCCCTGAAGGCTTCTCAACTCTTTAATGTTGGAGGGAGGACACATTTCTAAAATAGCCTTGACCTTCACTGGGTCAACTTCGATGCCTCTCTTTGAGATAATGAATCCTAATAATTTACCAGAAGTTACGCCAAATACGCACTTCTTAGGATTCAACCTAACATTATAATCTATTAGGCGATCGAAGACCTTCCTTAAGACCTTTGCATGCTCTGCACGTAATAATGACTTGGCTAGCAAGTCATCCATGTAATCTTCTAGGATCTTGTGCATATAGTCATGAAAAATGTATGTCATGGCCTGCTGGTACATCGCACCAACATTTTTGAGGCTGAATGGCATAACTTTGTAGCAAAATGTTCCCCATGGCGTTATAAACGTGGTTTTATGCTGGTCTTCGGGTTTAATCCAAATTTGGTTGTAACCAGAAAAATCATCCATTAAGGAGAGCATTTCGTGACCTACAGTTGCATCCACAAGAGCATCGATATTAGGCAATGAAAATGAATCTTTGGGTGTTGCCTTATTGAGGTCTCTAAAATCCATGCAAATATGGATCCTTCCATCAGGTTTTCCTATGGGTACCATATTGGAAACCCATTCTGGATAGTCGATGGAAATCACAAATTCTACATCCAACAACTTTTGTAGCTCATCTTTCACCATTAAGGCTACTGTTGGGTGCATCTTTCTAAGCTTTTGCTTGACCGACTTCTTCGTCAAATCTAGCAAAAGGTTATGAGTAACCAATTTTGGGTCTAGACCTGGCATATCCTTGTACGTCCAAGCAAACAAATTTGGTCTCTCTTTCAGTAGAGGGATGAGGGTGGCCCGCTCATCTGGAGTGAGACTCTCTCCAAGTTTAACCTTCTTTGGATTGGTGGGATCATTGTTGATATCCACTTCAAAGGTTTCCTCTACTGACATATGCGACCCCTCCTCAAGCTGGTGAGGCGTAGGGATCAAATGGATGTCATCAGCTGGATTTATATGTTCTATATTAGAAGCATTCTCAGCATGATATACATCGTAAGCACAACTTGGCACAAAATGGAAAGGTTGCAACATTTCTTCATTAGGGAAGAAATATTTAGGCTCTACTGGTGAATCAACATGATCCTAGTCGATAGCATCTACATTTAGATACAATGGTTTAGATGGATCTACTAGATTGTGAAGTGGAGTGGTTAAGTCAATGGAGACCATATTTATGGAATGGTATTGGCCTCTAGAACCACATGGACAATCCTCTACATAACTGATGTAATCTTCACTCCCAAGGTCTGGCTCCAATGGCACAGGTACAAAGGGGTCTTCTTTATGAGGACTATGGATAATCGGATCCTCCCTATGCACTAACTACAGAATAGGATCATTTGGCTCTAGGAGCTCCATGTAAGTCGATGGAGGAGGATTAACCATATGATGAATCTGATCAAGGGTTAATCATCTCGATCTCATACGAGGACCTATACGTAACTGGTGATAGACTTCATCTATGTCTATGCATTGGTGATGGTAACGCAAATATGGAGGACCAAGGTAGGCCCTCTCTAGCTCATCTTCTTCATCACTATCTGAGAACCAGAGCCCTTCATTCACTCCTACTCCCATGGGGTGCTCCTCCAAATGAGGCCCCATGAATCTTACTTCTTGAACGTTGTCATCGCTATCCAGAAAAACTGGATAATTATACCTTATGTATGACATTACCAAGAAAACTGGCTCGATCTCTTCCTCTAAATGATTGATGTTAGGAAGAATCTCTTCGGTAACATGTACCAACTCTGTAGGCAGTAGGTGATGCGCATATAAAGGCCTTACATAAGCACCTTCGACTTCATCCTCAGATTCATCATCGCTTGAGGATTCCTCATCTGCATCATAGCCTGGTCCACTCATATCGAAGGTGGACTCCTCTCCATATTTATTACAAATATATCCTAGCTCGAGATCATCTACAGTGATGGGGTTATGCCCCTGCATGTCTATGTCATTGACTACATCATGGATTTGGTGTCCCAGGTTATCTCTGGGGTTCTACTCTATCTCAGTATGCTCAAGGAGCCCTTCACGATGATCTTCGAGTGGCTCAATTATGACAAAAGATATCATAGGGTGATTCCTCTAGAATTTGGAAGGATCAGGATGATAGGGATTAAAATCCACATCATCAGATAGAGTAAGGTATAGACGATCAAGATATGCCACAAGAAAATCATCCTGCCCTCGTATCTGTAACCCCAAACTAAACTTATCAATGGCTAACTGATAACTTAGCTCTAGTGGAGTCCTACGTCCTTGTTCAAAGAGACCAAGGCCATATCCATTCCAATGATATAACTCAAAGATTCGTATGGAATACTCTAGGTTGGATAGATAATGAATGTTTACTATGAATGGTTCATTGTCATCTTCATCCATGGGCGTACGCATGGGAAGCTGGTCTAGCCCCACATAGATGAAGTTAGTCTGATTGGGTGGCTCACCCAATGGTATGACTGATCCAATCGGATATCGATGGGTGTGCGGTCAGCCCATATCCTATGCAGTTTCTAAAATAGGCCCGAAGGTCACATTCTACACAATGTACTCACCCAACCCTATGTTGGTGAGATGGACAGTCACCCATGGTGCGGATGACCCTACTGAAGATGTAGGTGAGGTAGGCTGAGGTGCCTCCTTGACTTTGTCTTGGGGTTCCTCAACTTCCATAGGAGTGGGAGCCTCCTCGATGATTGGCTTGGGCTCATGCTCTTTCTCTTTCTCACCCATATTTACCTTTAACTTCCTTTCATCCCACTGCATGACTGATGTCGATGGTTTTTGAGAAGTGGCAGTGGTGTGCTCCGATCTGTGTGACACAGATGGCATTGGTTGAGCACATACTATTGGTTTACCTCCTGGTTTCTTTATCGATGATGACGGTCGAACATCCAGGTGCGTTGATGGGAGTATAAAACCCCTGGGCAAATATGCTAGGTTCACAAACTTGAAAGGTTCTTCGTTCGATGATACTACGTGAACCCGTCCCTCATGAATATATTTCATGCACTGATGTAATATTGAGGGGATGCAATGCATTTCATGAATCCAAGGCCTACCGAGTAATATGTTATATTGCATGGCCCCTTCTATCACATGACACATCATGAAGATGGTCTTCAAGCCTACCTACATGGGTAGGATAATCGTGCCAATAGTTGAACATAGTGCATCGTTAAACACTCTCAATGTAAATGTAGTGGGCATGATATGTGATTTAGGGAGCTTCAAATGACTCAGTGCCTTGGTCGTTATTATGTTGATCGATGAGCTAGTATCGATCAAGACCCTTTTAAATGGCATGTGATTAATGCATGCGATTATGTGCAATGATGGGTCAGCCATAGTTGTAGAAACCATCCTTATCTCATGATCATAAAATTGGATCATCGGTTCCTGACATTATTGTACATGTCCCACAAAATTAGTAAATGCCTATGCATCTTGGGATTGTACTTCAATGGACCTCAAAATGTCCATAAGAGTCTCCCTGTGCCTAGGGGACTACTGTATTAGCTCATATATCGACAACTTTGTAGGAGTCATCTACAGGTTTTGGATCAACCTGCTCCTTATGGTCACCATCGGTCTTGTTGGTGGGCCTAGGATATTTTGATCATTGATTCGGCGTGGCCTGTATCTGAATGGGAGCACGAGGTTGGTTTGGTTGTTCGTACCTCCCATGTCTAGTGACAATGTTCACCATGCCTATGAACCCCTAGGTAGGTGGTTCGACTCACACCTGGTTGACCTGGCCAACGTTGTTGCGAGGCGCCTCATGATTCGGCAAGGGGTTTTTATAAATCCCTATATTCTGATTATCTAGCACCTATGGGTTGTGTGGCACTACAAGCTCACCTTTGTCAATCATATTTTGCACCATGTGTTTGAAAGACCAACACACCTCAATGTCATGGCCTTTCACTCGATGAAAAATGCAAAATAAATCATCTTGGTACCCCTTAGGTTTGGGTTGATTGGGGTCTAAAATAACCATCATCAGGAAAACACTAGATTTAATGGTGTGAACTGGCGAGGTGGGCGTTGATCCTTGTTCTTGCCCTTAAAATTGTTGTTGCACTTGTCTTATTGCACAAGAGGATGTTGGGCTTGATAATTCTATTTTTTTTGCCCCTTGTCTCCCCTTTGGAGATTTAGTACCACCTGATTTACATGGGCTTGCTTGCCCTGTTGCTTCATGGCACTCTTCTTTTGTCCCTCTCTCCTGTTCTTGAGCTTCAAGTTGCCTTCCTACAACTTGATGTCCTCGATCACTTTGGCTTGCGCCAAAGCTTCCTCGAATGTAGGATACTATTGCAATTGCAATAGTAGTGAGATGTGCTTGGCACAACTCTTCATAAACATTTGGGTTAACTCTATGGTAGGAATAGGGAATGGCAACTTTACCATCAGTCTCCTCCATCTCTTCCTATATTGCTCAATCAGCTCATCGTCGTGCTGAGCTAGCACTGCTAGATCAAAAATATTGGCCTATTTCTTGATGCCAAAGGAATAGCATTCAAGAAAAGCATCAGCTAATTGCTCGAAACCAGTTATGCTATGTTTCTTTAGCTGGTTGAACCACTCCTGGTCTAGACCAGAGAGTGTCATGATGAAAGTACAGAGCAACAATGCATCGTTGCTTGCTATCTAAAAATAAGCATCCAGAAAGCTCGTGATATGCTCCTGTGCATCTTCATCACCCTTGAACTTGTCCAACCTAGGCATATCAAAATGCTCAGGGTAAGCCAGAGTAGGTACCGAAGGATCCAAAGGCTCATTATGGATTTTCCTTAAATTCAGCTTTTGAATAGTCATACCTTGTCTTTCGATGGCTTTGACCTTCTCGGCTAAGGCCTTATAGGCCTCTGAGGATAGAAAGTCCTCCTCCCTAAGTTGACATGGAGGTGGTCTAGGAGGTATTGTCTTCCTCATACAAGGTGGAGGGCATGGCTCTTCCTCCTCCTCAGCTCGGGAGCTTTCAGGATATTCTTGCTCGTATCCGTCTCCCTCTTCTTCTTCATGTTGTCTCTACCTCTGATCATTGAGTGATGGTGGCCATTCCCTCTGTTCGACACTAGCATGAGTACGAGCATCTCTACGCTCTCGATGCATATCAGCTTGTGAAAAAGCCTTCCTATGCGTATGCTCTCTATGCTCATCATGAGGATATAGGCCAGCCCTAGCTAACCGATCCTCCTGCTCCACATGCTCCTTCTGGGTAAGGATACGCTCTTCGTGCATGCGCTGCTCATATAACCATTGTCTAAGGAGCCTCTACACTTGAATATTTTCATCTTCAATATGCTACCTCTCTAGGCGAGCATCCTCCAATTGATCTTGGAGGAGTTGGCATTTCTGCTCTGATGCCAGTCGATGTGATCTATCGATCTGGTCGACCATGGGAGGCCTCTAGTATCCCTGCTCTGTATGAGTGACCTTATGGGTTCTACACCCATCAGAATGATATGTTGTGCCTTTGCCTCTATCTATGAAGATGGAATTGGCATCTTGTTGTGCCCTATACTATGAACCACCATGTGTAGATAGTGGATGTGTGACATGAGGGTGCTTAGAAGCCTCTCCATGCTCTCTAGTAGTCTTGATGATGCTCTCGCTATGCTCACTCGGGGCATGAGTGGGTGGAGCCAAAGGCTTGTAGCCTAGCTACTCTAAGACACTACCTAGACCCTCTAGCTATCTAGACCACCACTTCTCATGCGGAGGGGTGCCATTATCTCCCACATTTGATATATCAATGGTGATCTTGCATGGTGGAGCACTTACGGGAGTATGGCTAGACCTATGCTCAACAATGAGCCTATCTGCCTATCCCTGAATGGGTAGATATCTAGTCCTTCTATACTTAGAAGGTGGAGGTATGGTTCCTCCTATAGACCTAGTATGTAAGGGCACCAACCTGGTTCCCTGCATAATAAACTCTTCCATCGATCCTATGGACATGCATGCATTACGGTCTCGATAATGGCTTTCGAGTGGAGCACCCTCATGCTGAGAGGCTCCCTACTCTAACCTATGCCTAGAGGAGTGTACTAAAGCTCCTCTAGTAGGGGTATGCTCTATGGGATCCCCTCGTGTCAAGTTATCCCCTCTAATGCTCGTCGAATGACGTTCGGTTCACTCATGTGGGTGAGGGCTCGACACATGCTACTGTGAATTGGTTAGGGGTTGGTCATTGGCATCAGGTTTAGACCTTTTCCGACCACCTCATGTATCCACCATTGTGTACCTAGTGTCTAGATGTATCTTTTATTATTAAGCAAACAAGGTATACAATAATGATTATCTCGTTTTAAGTTTTGAAAGTGAGTCCTAAACTATTTGATGTGTTTTCAAGATTTGTTGTATCAATGTAGAAACTCTTATCATGTTTTGCAAAACTTGTTGGATTTTATTCTCAGTTTAATGGATTTCACCTATATGCTCATAGCTCGACAACTTGGCTATGAACTCCAAGTCACGTAAATCCCTCGTGTGTGGTAATGAAGCCCACACCCGGACAAGGAGCACAAGTCCTCCCATATCCTCACCCATTTTCCCCCAGTCAACGTTATACCCTCTGAAGAGAATACATGCAAATTTTCTAGGGTACGAAAGGTTCTTGGATCCGGTATTGGTCTATATATCAAGGGTTCATAGGATTTGGGCCAACGGATGGAAGTTACACCCACCATCGTTGAACCCTACTAGTGGTTGGATGTCAAGCCCAACTCACTAGCGTTTAAGTGCCAAGTGGTGTGTGTGGTTCCTTTTAATGTACATAAAATAAATGCATCATATAGCATACATGCTCATTTTCTAAATGCTATGTAGATGAAAGACATTTCAGATTCAGAAAATGCAAGCTATTCTAGATGCTCTTTAAGACTATGCACATTATGATGCTAAATGGCCACTAATTGGGCCTCACACATGCAAACCATCCACACATTTCTATCAAGCATGCTGTAGCCTAGGGTAGACTACAATCAGAGGTCCATTGTTCCCAGTAGCACCTTTCTATTGAAAGCAAAACATGAAAGCAAACTAGGACGATTGATTTACCCTTTTCTTAGTTCTTTTCCTAATTTGCATTCGAATTAAACTGACTGTGAAAACATAGAGAGCAAAAAAGTAACAGAGGGTTGAAAATAGGACCTACCTCAGGTCTTGCATTGGCTGATATTCTAAATTTGACTGTCTATGTTGTCAGCAGGAAACCGTAGGTCTGATCTACAGTTCTGATTGTAAACCATGCTTTGTACCTACGGTTCAATTGTTGGCCTACATATGATAGCTACGGTCTATACCTGCAAGTGCAAAAACAAGTAAAACATAGTCAGGTCCTAAAAATGTGGGGTTCCACCATGATCACCTACTATAACCACCAAAAAGGCTCACACCCGAGGCATCCCTTATTGCAATAATTGATAAAAACATAACATGCATACAAGAACAAGAAATTGACAACAAATGAATCAAGAAGAAATACACTTTATTCCATTGTATTCAAAGTCAAAATCAAATTACAAGTACATCCCTCTTAGGGATAATCATTTTGATACAATATTACAATAGGAGTGTGTAATTGTTTCCCTCTCAAGGGTAGGTGTGATTTCCAAGTGCCTTTCAGGGTGACATGAACTGCTCTAGGGTGGAGTTACCCTCTTCTTCGCATTGAGGAAGGAACTTGATGGTTGGTTCTCCTTTGAAATTATTCCCTACGGTCAAGAAACAACATAGAAGTGTCAAAAATATAGGCAACCTCTCATGATGAGGCCCTTTTAGAAAAATTGCATAATGACACCATTAAACATGCATAATCAAGAAAACATGAAAAGTACTTCTAAACTATGCAAATTGAATCAAGATTCATATTATAGCGTAAAGAAAGACAATAACTACTCTATGCATGGATCAAATATGTAAAATGAAGCATAAACATGCATAAAGAAACCATTTAAGTCCTAATTGAAGCATAACATGAAGAAGCTAATATAACCTAATTCTATGGTCAAAAGTCTTCTAAACTATCATTAAACCATGAAAATAACTAATCTAATATAATTAATCGGACATAAATGAAAATATGAAGGTGGTGATACCTCTACTACAAACCATAGCTCTGATGAGTGGTCTACACTATAAACCATGGTTGAAAGCCATGGTTAGCACTTTGATAGGCTTACCCTCAATTTCAAGGGTAGTGGGCTTGACCTCCTTGTCCAATTGATGTTCAAGGGTCACCTTCGGTGTCCTTATGATAGGTTTGGTGGTTGAATCATTGTGAGGGGCCTTCATTTGCTCGAATTTGTGTTTCTTGGCTCTCCTAGGCTCCTAGGGAATCCATGATGTAATTCATCATGAATCTTGGCAAAAAGAAAGGGGATAAGTGCAATAGCTCTCTCAATACTCTCAAGTGAGTGTAGAATTTGATAGGGCTCCATTGCTCTAATATCCAATGCTTGCTCGATCTCTTTTGCCCTAATTTTGAGGGGTACTTATAGGACTACCCAAGGGCTAGGGGTGGCTTCATGGAGAAGCCAAGATCAAGAAGGGGTGGTTAGGATAGTTGGATTGGAAGCTTCCATCCTCTAACCACCTTCTTCTAGAACAAATGGTCGTTCCAACCGATTTGGCTCGGATTGAAGGCCAACTGAACTCTAGTTAAGACCGCAGGTCACAGCTGTGGTCTAGACTATAAACCGCAGGTCTCAGCCATGGTTCAGCCTATAGACCGTAGGTCTGGGCTACGGTTCATACTGATTAGGCCAAGGAGCCCAAATTGAGTGGTTAGAACCACTGCTCTATCTTGGAGTCTATCCAAGATCTTCCATATGGTCTTGTAGCATGTCCATATGAGTAGTCACCCTCGACATGACGCATTTTAGGTGTCTACAAACACATTCCCAAAAACCCTTCATAACCCAAAAATATAACATATAGTAAATTAGGGATGATCCATTCATTTCTAAATAAGTAATGTAGACATGATTTACTTGTAACAAAGATATATGATAAGCATTAAACATCTCATTAAAAATACACTTATTATGTAAGCATGAATAATCTCATAAATCAAATATTATTACTACTTTTCATATCCATTTCGAATTCATATAATTAAGTACTAACATTTTCTACCTTCATAGAAATCTCCTTCTTTCATAATAAAATGAAAACATAAATATCATTTTTTAAACCATATACTATAATATCATTTAACATATAACAACCTTCCTTTAACAAATAGTATATCCACATTTATCCTTCAAGATAAGTCTAAACACCATACATTATACATTTGTTTTCATTACATCCTCTCTCTTCAAGAGATATATGATTACAACATATTAAAAAATGTTACATAATTTGATAAGTATGTGATAGAAACATTCTATCCACATCATCAATTGCTGACTACCTTGGTCTCCATGGTAAGGCAGTTGGAATAAGGGATCAGGACAACTCATACTTACGAAAATGCATTCATAAATGCTCTTTTAATAATATGCAATGCATCAAAATATTCATATAGAAATGGTCAAATACATTTCTAATTTCTACTTCTTTCTTTATTAAAGAACACATGAGGAAAACCCATAATTTCTTCATCATAAATGGACTTCATGCCCATTTTAAAATAACATGTGAGGAACCCCATAGTATCCTCACCATAAATGGACTCCACGCCCAAATACATTTCCAATTTCTAATTCTTTCTTTAATATAGGACGTTTGAAGAAATTACAAAATTTCCTCATCATAAATGGACTCCACATCCATTTTAAAATAACATGTGAGGAACCACATAATTTTCTCATCATAAATGATCTCCACACCCATTTTTAAAAAATATGTTTTTCTTCAATATAAAACAACCATATTTTATATCATTTATAAATTAAAGCCCTTTCTTATTTTTCCAACTAAAATATATAAATCTTTTCATTTTTTAAAATTTTAAACCATATAACATAATTTTATAAAATAAAACTTACTGCCCTTTTAAACCAACAGTGAAGGACATTCCACTTTCATTTCTTAACTTGATATAATAATAATTAAAACATTTCCTATATTAAAAATAAACACATACATCTGCACATGAGAAACCAATTAACATTTAAAAACATACAACTAAAACAAATTGCATTTTCAAATCTGAGCATTGATTTTTCAACAGTTTAAATAATGAAGCTTTTCCATATCACAACACATGAATTACGTAGTTCACACAGGCAAAAAATAGCAAGAAGATAGAATACAATTTTATTCAAATTCTCATCAATATATGCAGTTTACACAAGCAAAAATCAGCAATAAGACTTTAAAATAAAATAAAATTTGATTCAAATTATCCTCTATGCAAGCAATTTACATAGAAAGAAGGATCACCAAGAAGATTAATAAACATTTATTCAAATAATACTCCATTCATGCATTTTACACAACAAAATCAGCAAGAAGATAGAATAAACTTTTATTCAAATTATCCTCCATGCATGTAGTTTACATAGATAAGCAATATGATTTTAAAATAAAATAAACTTTAATTTTAATTTTCCTCTATGCATGTAGTTTACACAACAAAAAGGATCAAAAAGTAGATTAATAAACTTTTATTCAAATTCTCCTCCATGCATGCAATTTACACAACAAATATCATCAAGAAGATAGAACAAACTTTTATTGAAATTCTCCTTCATGCATGTAGTTTACACAACAAAAATCAGCAATAAAATTTTAAAATAAAATAAAACTTGTTTTGAATTCTCCTCTACACATGTATTTTACATAGCAAAAAGGATTAGCAAGAAGATTAATAAACATTTATTCAAATTCTCCTCCATGCATGCAATTTACACAAGCAAAAATCAACCATCAAATTTTTAAATAAAATAAACTTTTATTTGAATTCTCCTCTACGCAGTTTACATAGGTAAACATCAGCAAGAAGATTTGTGCATGGTACATGGAAATGGAAAATTTGAATACTAAGATGAAAGTGGTGATGGATTCTTTTGAAAATTCTATCTTTCCTTAATCCTTCATGTCATATCCTTTCCCAATCTAATCTCTTCTTTTTTGGTTCTATCACCTACTAGTTCTATTCTCTTTTTCTCCCTTCTCTCTTTAATTCAGTAAAAACTAGCATAAAAATACCAAATAATATGTCATTCCTAAATGTTGTTCTTTTTCCTTCCTAAATGCATGTATTTTTTTTTGGTAAATTAAAAGGATTTCATCAAGAAATGGGTTTTAAGTATCCCAAAACCTTTGTACAAAAATAGCACAAACTGCTGCAAGAAAAATGGAAAACCAATAGGGGGAGCATACCTATGCCAAAAACATCAAAAATACTAATAGGGGATGCAACCCTAATTGAAAAGTAAGAAGAGAGAAGAAAGGCCACTGCCCAAGCAAAATAGAAACCCAAATAGACCAACAGGGTCTGCATAGGATAGTTGTAAACTAGAATAGAAAGTGTCAAGGAGGTCAATCCTCAATGGCTTTCTCATCCTTGTCCTTGTCCTCATACTTCACTTGGTCCTTGGGCTCCTCCTTGATAGCAACTATATACTCATGTGCTAAACAAAATTTGGTCTCCTGCCCTATCTGCATATCGAAGAAGAGTGTGTGGAGGGCCTCTCTGAAGTCAATAATGGAGTTCACCATAGCATTCATCATGTTTGTTGTTGTAGTTATGATGAATTTATTTAGTTGCATGAATTTATCCTCTGTTTCCTCATCATCAACCTTAATTTATATCACCTTTTGTTTACCTTTTAATAAACCGGTCCTATAGGTGGGTTGATTTCTTGACAGGTTTTTCAGCTTTGTCAAATTTTATGCTTTTCTTTACCTTTAATTTGTGCAAGACTTCAATAATTTTTATTTTCCCTATTTTCAAGGTACAAGCGGGTAGGGGGTCCAACAGATTTTGTAGTTGGACTATATTTACTCAAGGAAGGGGCAGGTTGGACCTGGGGACTATGGGTCAGGATGTGACTATAGATGATTTTGAAAAGCCCTTGGTGGGAGGGAAGGTCAATACCTTTATTTTTCCTATAGGATTTGATGGAGTAATTCATGGAATTGATGAGGAACTGAGGGATATTGATGGGATTGACATCACAAAAATGGTTGACAAAATACAAGTGGAAACTACATAGGACTTTCTTAGGATTATCAACAATGATGAACTCCATGATGGGTTTCATCACATCATTCCAAGACATGAGAAGGTCCTTTCTGAAGATCCCTTATTTAACCTCTTTGAATATTATTTCATTATCCTTGAACTCTTGCAGGTCAACTTCCCATTTGTGTTTATTTTGGTGGATAGAACACCCTTTTACTAGCTACCCTGTGATGGTCAATAGGAGATTAACATCAATGTAGAAGCTCCCTCCTTATATAGTGACACAACCATTCTCCCATGTCTCAAAAAAATATATGGTTATGTCAATTTTATCACCGATAAACATATGGAGGAAGGAAAAAAATTCCTCTCAATCAAAATTCTTTCGGTCAAGGTATCAAACTCAAACTTGTTTGGCTCAATGAAACTCATGCTGGGTAAAAATTCAAGGATGGGGGTAGGATCGGGAGGGTTGAGATCAAAAATGAAGAAATTCTTGGTGGGGAGCACCTGCACTCTACACCGGAAAGCAAGGGAAAATTTTAGAAGAGGCAAGATATGGATTTCATAGGCAATAGGAAAACTCAGAGTGCCTGTGTTAGATTTATGGGAAAAAAACCCAATAAAATCAGGCAGTTTTCCAAGACTTGTTGTTGATGTTTACAAAGCACTTTGAATATAGCAATGAATATTTTGATTTCCCATAAATATTTTGGTTATGATTACCTAGATATGGAGTATCTCAAAGATTATTTTGAATGTTGGTGATGATTATCCCTTGTCCTTTGCTCTAATTGGACATTGGCCCATGAAAATTGCTTCTAGAAGAACAGTCACCGACGCTATCAACATCTACCTCCGATAAGATGTGCTCTGAAACCCAATGTATGGTCTTGGACATAGGAACATTTTTACATCCTATAAGGACCCACCAAATTTGAAATGAGTTATCATAAAAAACCAAACCTTTGGAGAATGTGATATCTTAGTTCGGTCGATCTTGGACCTGGTTGTTGATTTATCCAATGTTGGCACAATGACAAGGAAAAAAGTGGTTGAGGTTCTTGGAGTGATGTTCTTCATGAAGCCACCCACTATTGGAATTTGGAATGCCACCTGAGGCACTAAACATGAGAAAAGAAACTTGCCATAATTTGAAAAAATAATTAGTGTGAGTTTCCAAAAAATCTATCAAATCAAGCATGACCTTATTGTGGTGGAACTCATTCTACATGGGAAAATTAAGCTCAATAATTTTGAATGGTTTCTTGATCCAAAATCCTTTCAAATTATTTGGGGAGGTTACCTATCCATGTGGTTAGCCCATTGGCAGAGACTCCTTTTATAGCTAACCAATCAACAACCTTATTAGACTCACAAAAAGTATGCTGGAAAATAATCTGCAGATGACTTAGGATGAGGATC
This sequence comes from Wollemia nobilis, assembly GCA_028583015.1. Lineage (NCBI taxonomy): Eukaryota > Viridiplantae > Streptophyta > Pinopsida > Araucariales > Araucariaceae > Wollemia > Wollemia nobilis. The sequence continues at coordinate 4,585,622 of JAQPPZ010000672.1, read as the reverse complement.
CTAGCCTCCTTGATGCAATCCTCGATTCTCCAAGGAGGATTTTTATTCATCCTAAGGTAATTTAATATAATAAAGGAATCTCCCTCAATGATGATATTATTGGGATAATTATTTTCTAACTCTAGCCCTCTCCACAAATCTCTAGCTTTAGCAACATTGTTGGTCTGAGGTCCAAAGACCCATTGCTGAGCACTGCAGCATCACTTTTGTCCTCTCCAACTGTGTATAGAATGAAGTCTTTAGAATAATCCAGATTGATCAACATAGGGGCTTGTGAAATTCTATCTTTAATCTCCTAAAATGCATCCTGCATCTGAGTTGTCCTCTTGAACTCTACATATTTCTTTAATAGCTCAGTCATGGGCTTGACTACTCGGGCAAAGTCGAAAATAAATTTTCTGACAAAGTTGATTTGCCCAAAGAAATATTGCAACTCTTTCTTATTGGCAGGAAGCGATATTTTCTTCAAATATTCAGCTCTCGATGGATCAATTTCCAACCGTTCTCTGAGATGACATGTCCCAAGAGCTCACCTTCCTTTACTGTGAAAATGGACTTCTTTGGGTTGATGGAAATGCCAAACTCCTGACATTTTTCAAATATTTGCCTCAAATGAGAACAGTTTTATTCTCATTTGTGCAAAAATACAATCATATCATCGAGATAGATGACAATGATCTTACTTAAAAGCTCCCCAAATACGATGTCCATGGCCCTTTGAAACGTAGCCCCGACATTGGACAATACGAAGGGCATGCGCTGATAGGCAAAGGTACCCCACTTGGTTGTGAACACGGTTTTGTGCTGATCCTCATCCTTGACCCAAATTTGATTATATCCAGAGAATCCATCTAGCAATGAAAAGCGCTGAGCCCCAACAACAATGTGAAGGATCTGATCAATGCGAGGCAATGGGTAGTGATCCTTCAAGGATGCTCGGTTTAAGTTTTGGAAATCCACACACAATCGTATATCTTTGTTTTTCTTACAGACCAGAACCAAATTAGCAACCCAAGTCAAGTGCTTAATCGAATATATAATCTGGGCCTGCAACATCTTCGCAAGTTTCGCCTTCATGAGGGCTTCAATATTTGGGTTCATCGGTCTTTGCTTCTGCCTGAAGGGTTTGACTACTTCTTCCAGCTCGATAGTGTGCTGAATGATCTATTTATCATATCCCCTTAGATCCTCGTAGATCTAGGCCACAATGTCAGAAAAATCTTGACACAATTGTCTAATATCTTGCAATTCAGCGAAAGTAGAATCAGTCCCAATTTTGATGACCTTATCAGCCTCCAACTGAAGCTCCATGTATTCTTTCTCATCGACCTCGATCCGATGCTTCTTGGACCGATCATTCTGATCAAACAAGATTTCTAAAGTAATGAGGCCTTTAGGAATGTGGTTATTCCACAACTGAATCAGGCCTTTAGTTTCTTCACGCTCCAAGGTCCTTCCCTCGATGGTGGCAGCTTCTTTATCCAAAAAGTTAAAAATTTGCTCATCGCTATCGAAGACTTGCCAAAATGTGTCCTTGTATAGGATAGAGGGCCTATACACCATTCTCACTATTTTTGGCCTTCTCACCACCTGCTCGATTGGTGAAAAATTTGTTCCCAAGGAAGCCAGCAGGTCAACATGTCTATTTTGTTCTCGTGCGATGAAACGCATGCTGAGAGCAGAGAACAATTCGAAAAGGTCCCAAATTTTGTTGTGATAGTTCTTGAGATAGTGGTGCTTGGACACACACTTATTGGTCACTTGATTGATAATCAACTCAGAGTCACCAAATATTTGCAACAGTAGCACTCCAAGTTTCTCAGCTTTCTTGAGGCCTAGGCATAAAGCCTCATATTCTACTGCATTATTTGTGTAGCTCTAGGTCAAACAATATGAATAGGATCATTGAATCCCAAAAGGTAATACTAGAAGAATCCCAGCTCCAGTGCCATTTCTACATTGTGCTCCATCAAAATAGAGCTTCCAGAGCTGGTCTTGACTTTCATCATTCTTTTCTTGAGCCTTTTCAGGCTTGAAAATGGAGTAACACCCCAAGTCAGTTTCCATCATGGTGTTGAAATTGGCCATGGAAAATTCATTTTTTGGTCGGAGTTCTTCCAAAGCTTCTTCCATTAAGTCAAACTCACCAAATTCTTCAGACATCATGTGCACTGAATTTGCTAATCTGCCCATTTCATCAATTCTCTCCACATGAAATGTGGAAGGCTTTTCATTGAAAATCTTCACCTTTTTACCTTTATGGATTACCTCAAAATGAGTAAAATCCAAAGAAAGGTAACCCTCAAGTTTAGCCATGAACTCTTGGGAAAGACACATACCAAAACATAGCTCTAGGTCGACTACTATGATCTCCTGGATCACAGTAATATGAGGCATGGTGTGCAGGGAGATAGGAACATCCTTAATTACGCCCACTGTCTTTACTGAGGTACCATCTAGCTGCAAAAATCTCATGCTAGTCCTTGTATATTCCATGCCTATGACATCACATACTGCCTTAGGCATGACAGTAGTAGTTTCTCCTGAGTCAATGAGGCAATTATGGACCACATGTCCCTCCATTCTCAATGAAAGATAAAAAGGTGGTGGTCTATTTTTTCCTGTGGATTGAAGAGGTCGAGTTTGAGACATAACTACCTAGGGCGGAGCCTTCCCCTTGCTTTTTGTGGTCTTCAGGGATTCTCGTAAGAGATTCACCTATCCAGGCAGCTGCAAGGTGTCATACAGACTTACCTTGGCTGGTATCCTTTTGAGTTCTTCGACGATGTTGTATTCCATTGAAATCGGCTCTCTCCCTCCACTAGCAGATTCAAATATGCTTCTATATTTTTGGGTGGTCTCCACTCACTGTTGTTTATTCAATTATGGATACCGCAACATCTCTCTAGCTTGTTCCTTTATTTTCGCTTGTAGCTGGGAGGTAGAAGCCTTAGCTTGCAACCTCTCTTTTGCTTGTGGTGGAAGCAAATCCTTCAAAAAAATAGGTGGGTCTTGTTGCGGAGCTGGAGGATCATGAGTCTTTGTAGGTATTTGTTGCTTTTTTGCTTGTGTAGGAGGCACTTTCAATGGCTCCATCTTAGCTGGATCTACCACCATTGGTTTCTTGCCACTGCGTGTCAAGACTACAATGTATTCCTCAAGAGACATCACGAAATTATGATCCACCTCTCGAATCATGTTTATACGGCTCCCTATAAGAACTTGTAAATAATTTTGGTGGACCATGCAAGTGGACTCATCATGTGGGTCATTGCATGAAGAACACCAGTAAGATGGCTCATGTGAAACTTCAGAGGGGCCAGCTTCTTCACTTACCAGGATCGCTGAGTTCCTCTTAGGTACTTTCTCTATAACCTTGCTAGGAGCAACTTGCTCTCTAGTTACTGTCAGAACAAATATTCATGGTTGAAAGTTCCTCTCCACCTCTCTCCACTCCATAGATGTCATCTTGTTAGTGAGGGATCTCATGGCCAACTGAATTTCTTGCAAAATAGCCAATTGAGGATCTGGTCTTGAGGACACAGGGGATGCCGGTAGAGGTAATGGAACTGGTGGAGAAGGTAATGCAGGAGTTGGAACTGGAGAGGTTAACTATGGAATGGGAATCATAGTTACTGAAGGTGTGGGAGGATTCCATGAAGATGAAGGGTACATGGATGGAGCAGTGTAAGATGTGGAGGCTGCACCTGTATGCTGGTATTGCGTAAGCTTGGGAAAAATGGGCATAGTCATTTTCGAAGGCAATTTACCAATGGTAATCAGATCGACCTCAGCATTCTATTCCTGGGAATATAGTGCAGGAAAGGTTTGAATGTTGGAAATTCTAATGTTCATACTAATATCTGAGTGGAAAGCCCTAAGAAAGTAAAATGTCGCTTGATCATTAGTAGGGCAGAAACCATTAGGAACTCTCTGCCAAGTTCGGGCAAACCTAACATTGAAATCCACTATCTCCTCTTGAGGATGCCTCTTGATATTAGTAAATTGATGCAATAAAGAAAATGGGTCCGCTTGCTCATTGAACCCTTGGATTAGCATCTCTGCTAATTGATCCCATGAATTTATGGAATTGGGAGACAAGGATCTATACCAGCATAATAACTTACCTTGAAGTGACAGCACGAGCAATTTGATCATGACATATTCGTATGTGATATTATGAATTGTAGCCAATGATGTCACATCTGAAACATGCTCGTACATGGTCTTTCTAGTCCCATCATATGTAGGCAAAGCCTTTAATGCTGTAGTAGGAACTAGATTTTGAAAAGGCAGGTCCAATGCTCTCGAATGGTTCCAAGAAAGAAATTGACGTGGAGGAGGTTTTTGACCAGCCATTTGCACTACAGGATTTGGATCTACTAGCAAGCTCATAGTAGTACTGGGAGGAGTCAGAGATGGCACAAACTGACCCGCTACCTATGAAGAGATAGCAAATGATGGGTTCACAGGACTTACCAATATTGAGTGCTCCCTCCAGTTTTTAACATCGATCTCGAAGAATTCGACTAGGTCTTCTGATTCTTTGGCACTTGATCTTGTGATCATGAAGCAAATATTTTCACCAAATTCATGATTGGAGATTTCTAGGTACTATACAATCACTTTCAGCAGAGTCACCAGATGAACTTACAATCTCCGCTTTGAGGTCAAGACAGTTCATCAAAATCTTGATTCCTCCGAGTGTCAAAAAATGGGACTTGTGAGTCCCACCGGGCATGCCAAAAACTGTTGGTCACGAATCTACCTAGTCATATAAAATGCACCCTAGACCCGACCAACATTGAAAGGCCGAGAGAAAGAGAAGTCTCCCGGGCCAATCTCCAGAGAGGGTTGGCTCCCAAACTAATCTAAAACTGATTTCAAGGTAAGGGTTAGAAATAACAAAAAGAGATGGAAATATGGCTGAAGTTGATAGTTGATAGGGAGAACAACCTCAGATAGCAAATAACCTCAAAATAAATCCCTAATATAAGCAACAACTGATTCTTGGAATGCACATACAAAAATTGGATCAAGCATTGACCATAAGTTTGCCTTCAATTATACTTCAAATGTTTAAATGAAAACATAGCCAAATTTAGAACAACAGAATTCAACTTATTTATTAACACTGGACTAAACAAACTTGAATCACATAGAAAGAATCACATGAACAACAATTTGGATCACCAACTCAAAAGACTCTAAGAACAGAGCAAAATGCACTTAGGATTTCTGCTTCAATTTTTGCAAAAAGGTCCTCCTCCATTTCTTGAGATATACATTAGTATTTATAGAGGTCTCCTCTCTCCCTTTCGCATTACAGAATTTAAAACATAAAACATATTTTGAAGAGGAGATCCACAAAATATGCACTTGAAAAGAGAAACAATCCCCCTTGGAGAAAACACATTCCCTGCTTTTATGGATCAAAACTGAAAATTGAACAAAAACAAGGGACCATATTTCTCCATTAAATGACTATTCTCAGAGCATTCTTGAAGTGTTAGGATATCATGAACAAGATATTTTAATACTAGAGGCATATTTAGTTTTGGTGGCTTTGAAAACTGCATGCTTTAACAAGTTCTCCCATCTTGCGCACATAGGTAAACAAAAAAACATTTAATCTTGGAGCCTCTTTGACCTTGATATAAAAATCATTTAGAGAGCTTTTAAAACATTACTATGTTTGATAATTATCTTCTCCTCACGTTATCCTATGCAATATGAAGAAAAATGCAGACAGAACATTATTGGGCATTTGTTGTTGCTTCTGTCGCGAAAATGTGACAGGTCGTGAAAATGCGACATGTCGTGAAATCGCGACATTTTCAACTTACTGCTTTCTCCTGTTGCCACCAGTCGTGAAAATGTGACATGTCACGAAATCGTGACATTTTCTCTTCGTTTAGCTTTCTCTTCTTGCACTTTCGCAAAAACGTGACAAGTTGCAAAATCGCGACATTCTCCTCTTGTTTGGTTTTCTCGCTGCTCCTTGTCACAAAAATGTAACATGTCGTGAAATCACGACATATTCCTCTTGGCGCTGTCCTTTCCATTTTCTCACCATAAAAACATGACAATTTTCTCCTTGTCCTTTTCTGCTTTATACTTGCGAAATCGTGACATGTCGTGAAATCGCGACAATTTTCTCCTTCTTGTCCTTTTGTCTTCTTTAGTCATAAAAACGCGACGTGTCACAAAATCGTGACATTTTCCACCCACCTGGCTTTGTTTCCAAAAATGTCATGAAGTCATGACAATTTTCTCTGTTTTGTTCTTTCGTCTACAACAAGTCACGAAATCGTGACATGTATCTATCTTCCCCTTTGTTTTCGCTTTCGCCCCGCAAAAACGTGACATGTCGCGAAATCGTGACATGTTTCTCCCGCCTTGGTCATTCTTGCTTTTGCCCTACAAAAATGCGATATGTCATGATTATGTCATGAAATCGTGACATGTCTCTCCATTTTACCCTTCTTTCGCTTTTTAGTCATGAAAACGCAACGTATCGCAAAATCGTGACGTCCTTCTCTGTTTGGCTTTGTCTCCACAACATGTCATGAAATCATGAAATCTTCCTTCATTTTGTTCCTTTGCTACTGTATGTCATGAAAATTCGACATGTCATGAAATCACGACATTCCGTACCATCTTGCTCCTTCCTCGCTTTCCTACCGTGAAAACATGACAGGTCGTGATATCGTGACAATTTTCTTTCGCCTTGTATTTTTTTGCTTTCTAGCGCGAAAACGCGACAGGTCGCGAAAATGCGACATGTCGCGATATCACGACATTTTTCCTTGGTGCTCCCCTTTGCTGTTGTATGTCGTGAAATAACGACATCTTCCTATCACTTTGCTTTCTTGCCACTGCAAGTCATGAAAATGCGACATGTCACGATGTCACGACATTTTCTATGCTTAGTTGTTTTCTGCATCGGACGCCGTGAAAATGTGACAGGTCACGATATCGCGACATCTTACACTTACTTTGATTTAACACAAAACTTGTAGAGATTTTTGAATTTTACTTACTATCCCTTTCGAGGTGCTTGGAGGGACAAACATAGGAGTGAGTATCTCTACAATCTGTGCATTCTTTTGCATGAGCAACAAAAAAAAATGTGGCAAAAAGGGATGAAAGACCCATTGCTTTCCTTAGCTAGGTTATCTTACCCCATGAGGAGAGATACAATTTCATTGAGAAGCAGGTCTATGCTATCATGAAGTCTCTCAAAAAGTTCAAGCACTTCGTATCTCAGAGCAAGACGATCGTCTACGTCATCCACCCCAATGTAAGAAACTTCATCATTCAGGGCGAGATGGGCGATAAGCGTGCTGGTTGGATCACTAAATTCAAGAGTTAGATGTTGAGATTCATCCAACCAAGTTGGTGTGGGGTAAGGCATTATGCCAACAATTAGAAAAAATTGTGGCCTCTGAGATAGTTGATTGTCAAGTGGACGATCCTGCTGAAGAGAGGAATCTAGTGAACATCTTTGCAGAAGGCCAAGATTGGGTAGACGACCTTGTTGAGTATTTTTCAATGGGTAGATGTCCCCCAAAATTAAATGCTTTGCAAAGGATAAGGTTTCGCCTACAAGCTCTTAGGTATGTATTATTGCTTGAGGTATTGTTCTTCAAAAACATTGATGGAGTTATCCTAAGGTGCGTTAAGGAACTCGAGAAAGCTAGACTCCTAGAGGAGTTTCATTCTGGCATGTCAAGAGGACATTACGCTGGTAGGCCTATGGCATTAAAGATTATTCAGGCTAGTTACTATTGGCCAACTTTGTTCACGGATACTTTCAAGATTGCTCAAGCTTGCGACAAATGCCAAAGGTATACGGGATGGATTAGAAATGCACCATTACCCCTACATCCAATTTAGGTAGAAGCACCTTTTTAGCAGTGGGGGCTGGAATTTATTGGGATCATTGATCCAAAATCTTCAGCTGGACACAAGTACATTTTGATGGCTACTGATTATTTTACAAGATGGTCTGAGGCCATTCCAACCAAGGCTGCAAATCAGGATGTGGTAATCACTTTTATTAAAGGACTGATCATGCGTTTTGGCATTCCTGACGTCATTATCACAGACAACGAAACTCCATTCATTGGAGCCAAGCTAGGCGAATTTGCAAATAAGTACGGTATTTTTCTGAAGACATCCTCTAATTATTATCCTCAAGGTTATGGCTTGGCAAAATCTACAAACAAGAACTTGCTACAGATTTTAAAGAGATCCTTAGGGGATAATAAGAGATCTTGGCACTTGTTGCTGAATCAGACCTTATGGGAAGATGGAATTTCATTTGAAAGCCTATATTTCATGATGTGAAAACACAGTATTACCTTGTACATAAAAAAAAAAGAAGAGAAAAAAAAAGATTTCGTCAACTTCGGCTCCTTTTGTACGCGAGCCTGCAGGTATGTCTATTTCTCTCTTTTTATTTTCTTTCCCAGTAGGTAGTGGCTTTCATCTACTTCCTTCCACTTCCTTATTTTCATTCCCTTCCTCTCTCACTCCATCTTCCATTGTACATAATCAAGCCACTACTGTTGTTTCTACTCCCCTCTCTAATGTTCCCTTTTCTTCACTTCCCCTTTCTTCCAATCCTTTGTCTTTTGACCACTTATCCATAGCTCCCACCACTTTCTCCATCCCATCCACTTCCATTTCATTGTATATTTTCATAGAATCCCAGTAGCTGGTAGCACAATAGCACCCTCTTCAGTTGCTGTATCTATCGCTTCTACCCCTCCATCTTCCACAATTCCATCATTCACCATTCCCGTTCCACGGCCTGCACATCTTCCGGTCATCACTCCATTCATTCCTATTTTTACAACCCAGGTGCTTCTCACTACTGCCATGGATATCCTTGAATAACACCTGGTAATTACCTAGCTCAACCGAGCCAGGCAAAATGCAGTAGTTAAAGGAATAAGGGAAGTTCTGCTATTTCACAAATTTTTACTGACAGTCCTGTTTTAAGTGCCGAGTGCCAGCAAGAGCTTGTTGCAGCAGCCCGTAGAAACGTCCAACATCAACCAGAACTCACTTCTTCTGCTCCTCTAGCTTTTTGACTCTATTTCCCAATGAATAAAGGCCTGAGGTTCGTGCATACAACAGAACTGTATACCTCGAGAGCCACCAAGAATGTTGGCATTTTTGCCACATTGTTTTGTTGTTGTTCATGCAAAAGAATGCACAAATTGTAGAGATACTCACTCCTCTATTTGTCCCTCCAAGCACCTCAAAAGGGATAATAAATAAAATACAAAAATCTCTACAAATTTTGTGTTAAAGCAAAGTAAGTGTAAGATGTCGCGATATCGCGACCTGTCATGTTTTCACGGCGTTCGATGCAAAAAATAGCTAAGCATAGAAAATGTCGTGACATCGTGACATGTCACATTTTCATGACCTGTTGCGGTGAGGGAGTAGTAAAGGCAAAGATGTCACGATATCATGACATGTCATATTTTCACGACATACAACAACAAAGGAACAAAACAAAGGAAGATGTCGCAATTTCGCGACATGTCGTGGAGACAAAGCCAAATGGAGAAGGACATCGCGATTTTGCGACACGTCACATTTTCGTGACTAAAAGCGACGGAAGGGCAAAATGGAGAGACATGTCATGATTTCACGACATGTCACGTTTTCACAAGGCAAAAGCAAGAATGATCAAGGCGGGAGAAACATGTCGCGATTTCGCGAAATGTCGCGTTTTTGTGGGGTGAAAGCGGAAACAAAGGGGAAGATAGATACATGTCGCGATTTCATGACTTGTTGTAGATGAAAGAAAAAAATGGAGAAAATTATCGTGACTTCGCGACATTTTTGGAAACAAATCCAGGTGGGTGGAAAATGTCACGATTTCGTGACATGTCACGTTTTTGTGACTAAAGAAGACAAAAGGACAAGAAGGAGAAAATTGTTGCGATTTCATGACATGTCGCGATTTCACGAGTATAAAGTAGAAAAGGACAAGAAGGAGAAAATTTTCATGATTTCACGAGTTGTCGCATTTTCGTGGTGAGAAAGTAGAAAGGACAGCGCCAAGAGGAAGATGTCATGATTTCGCAACATGTTACATTTTTGTGACAAGGAGCAGCGAGAAAACCAAACGAGAGGAGAATGTCGTGATTTCGTGATTTGTCACGTTTTCGTGGAAGTGAAAGAAGAGAAAGCTAAATGAAGAGAAAATGTTGCAATTTCGTGACATGACGCATTTTCCTGACTGGTGGCAACAGGAGAAAGCAGTAAGTTGAAAATGTCACGATTTTGCGACATGTCGCATTTTCGTGACTTGTCACATTTTCACGACAGAAGCAACAACAAAGGCCTAATAAAGTTTTGTCTACATTTTTCTTCATATTGCATAGGAGGATGTGAGGAGAAGATAAGGATTGAACATAGTAATATTTTAAAAGATCTCCAACTGATTTTGAGATCAAGGTCAAAGAGGCTCCAAGATTAAATGTTTTGTTGTTTACCTATGTGCGCAATATGGGAGAACGTGTTAAAGCATGCAGTTTTCAAAGCCACCAAAACTAAATATGCCTCTGGTATTAAAATATCTTGTTTGTAATATTCTAACACTTCAAGCATGCTCCAAGAACGGTCATTTAATGGAGAAATCTGGTCCCTTGTTTTCGTTCGATTTTCAGTTTTGATCCATAAAAGCAGGGAATGTGTTTTCTCCGAGGGGGATTATTTCTCTTTTCAAGTGCATATTTTGTGGATCTCCTCTTCAAAATATGTTTTATGTTTTAAATGCTGTAATGCGAAAGGGAGAGGAGATACCTCTATAAATACTAATGTATATCTCAAGAAATGGAGGAGGACCTTTTTGCAAAAATTGAAGCAGAAATCCTATGTGCATTTTGCTTTGTTCGTAGAGTCTTTTGATTTGGTGATCCAAATTGTTGTTCATGTGATGCTTTCTGTGTGATTCACTTCTGTTTATTCCAGTGTTAAGATATAATTTTAATTCTGCTGTTCTAAATTTGGCTATGTTTTCATTTGAACATTTGAAGTATAATTGAAGGTAAACTTATGGTCAATGCTTGATCCAATTTCTGTATGTGCATTCCAAGAATCAGTTGTTGCTTATCTTAGGGATTTAGTTTGAGGTTATTTGCTATCTAAGGTTTTTCTCCCTATCAACTATTAGCTTCGGCCATATTTCCATATCTTTCTATTATTTCTAACCCTTACCTTGAAATCAATTTTAGATTAGTTTGGGAGCCAGCCCTCTCTAGAGATTGGCCCGGGAGACTTCTCTTTCTCTCAACCTTTCAATGTTTTTCGGGTCTAGGGTGCATTTTATATGACTAGGCGGATTTGTGACCAACAGGTAATTTAATATAATAAAAGAATATCCCTCAATGATGATATTATTGGGATAATTATTTGCTAACTCTAGCCCTCTCCACAAATATCTAGCTTTAGCAACATTGTTGGTCTGAGGTCCAAAGAATTTTGCAAAAGCAAAAAGGACTCTTCCTAAGTGATATCTGAAGAGGCCTCCTACCCCTGCAATTCATGGATTACCTTTGGCCACTCTATAAAAGTTTAATTTTATCCATCCTCTCTAGGGGGATCCACCTAGAATAATTTCTCTGGTTGGATCTAGGATTGATAGGTTTGTCCTCAATAAGAATATTCAAGGAATTTTCTAAGGATAATTCTAAGCTGACTACCAGTCTAGAGGAAGTGGGTATAAGCATGGAATTATATTTATAAAAATAGAGGATTCTGTTAAAAATGGAAGAATTATTAGAGCAGATATCTGAGAAAGATCTTCGGTTTCATTCAAGCCAAGCTTACCATAAGAAGATGTGAAGACAGGAAGTCCAAAGGAATTTCAGTCTAGGATTTTGAAAAGGACTAGGCCATTGAAAGAATAAATTAGAAATAGAATTAGGTATTGTCCATAAAATGAATAAGGTATAAAAAATCTTGCTTAGGACATCCTTAGAGAAAGATCAAAAAATAAAAAGGTGGCGAACAAATTCCCAGTTGGAAAGACATAGTTAGCATCTATTGGGGGAAATAATGCCTCTCCTTAGTAAGTTGTCTATAGTAAGGATCTTGTTTGTAAAAACTAACCAAGAGAAAAAAGATATCTTTAGCATGAGGTTCTTTGGGTAAACCATGTTGTGAGGGAAGGATTGATCCTTAGGGCTCAAAAGGACTAGATAGGCAAACATGATTGAAAATTCACCACTATCATTCAGATCCCAAAACAAACGATCTATTTAATTTCTAGAAGGAATAATGGTTAAATGCAATAACGAATTCAAAGTTAGTACTTCAATAGAATGATTATTTTTTCTGATTAGCTTCTAGGTTCTCCTATTGCCATTCCTGCAAATACAATCAACAATTTTTAGCCCAAAGTTAATATCAAGGTAATTTTTTAGTGTAGACAAATTTTGATCTTCAATTAGAGGGTGGTCAATGATCCACCTATCATTCCAAAAATATATTTTTCTTCCATATCCAACTCTCCATCTAAGAAATTTTTCTAGAATAGTCCTGGTATTAAGAATAGATTTCTAGAAAGTTGATCCTCTAGAAGGGGCTTGTTCATCCAAGAAATTTATTCTTTGGAGGTAATTCCTTTTGACTATCAAATACATTCATAGATGTTTGTTAGAAGTCACCAATCTTGTTTGGCCAATAAGGAGATGAATCCTCCTTAGTCCTATTCCTCATTTATCCTTAGGTTTAAAAACCTTTTCCTAGGTAACTAGGTGAATGCGTTGCTTATTTTTAAAACCAGACCAGAGAATTTTTTTTGAAGTTTTTCAATTTTTTTATAGACAAGGACTACAACTTTGAAAACAGACATAAAATAAACATGGATGCTTTGAAGGCAGGCCATGGTGAGTGTAGCTTTAGTTGCTTGGGATAAGAGGTTACCTTTCCACCCTGCTAATTTTTTTTTAATTCTCTCTAAGACATTGTTCCACATGAATTCTGATGGATTGCCATGAAAGAGGGGAAGGCCTAGGTAGGTGGAGGGGATATGAGGCACTAAAAATTCCAATATTTGGGCTATTTTGTTCTACCTTTTAATATGAGTGTTAAAGAAGTATAACTTGCTCTTTTTGAAGTTAATTTTTAGGCCTGTTGCTTATCCATATAGTAGTAAGATATACTTGATTACCTTTACTTCAAATACTGAGGCATGAGTTGAGATGAAAGTGTCATCCATGAATTGTTGGTGAGTGATAGGGGTTGTATGAGAAGATGCTTTTAACCCTGAAATAAGATCTATTTTGCAAGTAACCTTTAAGGTTGTCCTAAGGGATTATACCATAATAATGAAGAGTAGAGAATTTATGGGATCTCCTTGTATCAAACCTCTTTTGCTTTAAAAATAACTAGCTATAGAGCCATTGATGATGATAGAAAACTAGGGTTGAATGATACACCCTTTTATAAGCTCCACCTAATCAAGATGAAAACCAAACTTAAGGAGGACATCAATAAGAAACTTCCAATTGGCATGATAATAGGCTTTGTTCATATCCATCTTAAGAGCAAAGGCAGGTTCTTTCGCTAAGGATATGGAATGAAACACCTCATGGATAGTGATGACTTCATAAAGTATGGACCTACCTTAGACTGTGCTTCCTTGACAAGGATCAATAAATATGGGAAGGAAATCCTTCATTCTGTTAGCAATGACCTTGGTTAATATTTTGTAGGTCACATTGCACAAGTTGATTGGTCTAAAGTCCTTCATAGATTTGGCTGCAGGGCATTTGGGTATAAGAGAAAGGAAGGTGAAGTTGAAGCTATGAGGAATGGATTTGAATATTTGAAAGTCCTTGATAGATGAACACACGTCATTCCCCACTATATCCTAGAAGTTTTGGAAGAACCATGGGGGAAATTCGTCAGGGCCATGGGCCTTTTCAGGATTCATGGAAAACAAGGCAATCTTGATTTCCTCCTCAAAAAAAGGGTAAGAAGTATGAGATTAGTTTCTTCAAGAATGGAGGATGGGATGTGCTGAAGTAAGGAGTATTTAGCAAAGGAAGTATTAGGATTATCTTCACCTAAAAGGGTATTGAAATAAGAGATAACTTCAGATCTTATCTCATTTATATATATTGTAAGAGTTCCATTTGATTTTACAAGTTCTTTGATTCTATTGTGACTTTGATTTCTCAGCATTGATGCATGAAAAAATTGGTGTTTGTGTCCCCTTATTTTAGCCAGATAGCTCTTTATTTTTACCTCCAAAAGGTCTCTTCACAAGCAATTATGTTATGAAATTCTACAAGGGCTATTCTTTCTTCAATTCTAGTCTGCTCATCATTATGGTCATTCTGAATTCTATCTTCTATCAGTGCTAATATGTCTAAAATGGCCTATTTTTTCTTAAATATATTGCCAAAAATTTCCTTATTCTATACTTTGAGGTTCTCTTTGACATGTTTAAGCTTTTGAAATAAACTAGATCCTGGATTTATGTATCCTGCTTGTGTCCACCACTAGGAAATTTTATCCCTGAGGTCTGGGTGCTGAATCCACATTGCTTCAAATCTGAAAGGTTTTTTTAATTTATGACCTTTCTCCATTTTCAACAAAAGAGGGCTATGGTCAGATCCTATTTTGGGTAAGTATCGAAGGTTGGTGTCCCCAAAGGTCTGAAGATATTTCTAAGAGAATAATAATCTATCTAATTTAACCTAGATTAGTTGATCTTCCAATATTCTGTTGGTCCATGTGTATCTTGCATCCTTAATTTTGACATCCATGAGGTTTTTTGCATCCACAAAGTCACTAAAATCTTCCATGCTTCTGATAGGTAGAACCGATCCATCATTTTTACCTAAGTGGTAGATGGAGGTGTTGAAATCCCCTACAACTATCCAGGGGATGTGATGGACAACCTCTTTCATGCTGCTTAGAGTCTCCCAAAGCAGAGATATTCCTTGTAGGATATTTGGTGTGTAGAAATTTGAGAGAATCCAAGAGGAATTATTATCTTTGTCAGTAAATAGTACTGTGATGATTCTATCAATTATATTTAGGACTTTCCCTTCAATTTTCCTAGAATACCATAAACACATTAGGCCTCTTGAGGCTCCTCTTTCTTGACTAAAGCCTATTTCACTTTTGTTCCAAATATTTTTTGCTATATTTACTGAAGCAACAACATTAAGTTTTGTTTATTGCAACATGAAAATAGTGGGTTTAATTTCTCTTCTCAATGAACTGACTATTCTTTGCTTCGTTAGGCCATTGAGGCCTCTCACATTCCATGAGAGGATATTCATTTAGACTGCTTTGAGTTTTTCCTACCCCCCTTTCCTTGAGGTTGGGGAGTTTTGGTGATTTTGCTATCTTCCTAGGCTTTGCTAATGATTGTAGGGAAAGGGTCTTCTAGATTCCATTAGCAATATCTTGCTTGACATTCTTTTTCCACTAATCAATGGCTGAGATTCTCCATATTTTCTTATCAATACCATAATCTATATGATATTTCACTAATCTTCTTGTCTGATTGGGACTAAATTTATGTTGGACTATTTTATTCGGAATAGTTTTATAAGGAACCATTTGCTCTAGGACAGGGCTAGAATGACCATTTTTGGATTGTATATTAGCAGGAGAACTGTGATCAATTGCAAAGTGTTATTCTTGAGGAGAATATGTAGGAAGCTCATCAAAAATGTGTGATGGTCCTAATTTTGTTGGGGAATCTAAACTATTAGGAATATTTATTGCAAGATCAAGATATTCTTCTCCATCCTCATTCCTTATAATCTCTTCCTAAAGGAGCATTTCATAAAGTATTTGAAATTTATTTGTGTCAGTGAAGGTAGAGCATACCTTATCACTCTATGATGGTTGGAGGATTTGTTTTTATTTTTCCTTATGGATCTGCACCACATTCTCTCCCTTTTGAGGAAGCCCATTTCATATGAAAGGGACTTATTGGTTATTACTAGGTTTGAAGAAACCCTTTTGAGTAGGGCATTTGTTTCCTTGATTTCTATTGGTCTCTCAAGATTTCGTGGTCTAATTTTCAGCAAGTTGTTATTTAAGCTATGGGCACTAGCTTTTGAGATGGACCTGAGTGTGACATTCGATGTAGAAAGATGGCTTGTTCTCGTATTCAATAGCTTAACATCGCAAGTAGGATCCATATCCTATATCAATGAAAGTGAGTAGTTTATATTTAAGGTTTACATTCACATAGAGCTTAGCATGCATCATACTGGACTTGGCTAGGGTTGCATGGTCTATTTCTACTAGGTTACAAAAAATATTTGTTATTTCTTTCAATATGTCCTCGTGCCAAAATTGGAATGATAAGTTTGGTAATCTAACCCAAATGGGCATAATATTGATGCTTTGGTTCTTAGGATCAAATTCCTCTACCCATTTCCAAATAAATAAACTTCGACATCCTAAGAACCATGGTCCTCCAGACAGAATGTGATTGATATCCTCTGGGTTGCTAAGACAAATGGCAAAAAAATATTTGGTGCAAGCGAGGATTTCCATGTTACCCAAAGTTTTCCACTTTGAGAATGCCCATATCTTGATAGTCTCAATATTTGGTCTCCAACCAATGAGTTTTCCTATTAAGGAAAAGCTTTCCACAACCAAGGAGCTTGCCATCCTTTTTTTAGGTACCATCAATCTGATACCCTTAGGAATGAGATTCAAAGAGCTATCAATAGTATTGATGCTCAATCCTTTGAGGGTCTTGATATATGACTTTTGCTTAGCAGGACCCTTAGACAAGGTAGGGTGACCCACCTTGTGAGGATTTTTTTGGGTGGTTCATCTCCCCAAAACCTTTCGATTTGATCTGGAACCTAGTCTGTTGTGATTTTCCTATCATCAAGAATATTACCTGCATCTAGATCCTCACCTATGTCCTCGTGATCTCTAGAAGTTTAAAATAAATGCATGTGTTACCAACAAAGTAATGCATCCATTAATTTAGGGTTACTAAATTAACTTCCACTTCCACCCAATTATTATTATTCTTTTAATATTCATTTTCCCATGCATTTTAAAAAAGGAATCTTTTGACCCAAGATTTCCCAATTGAAAGGATTCTCCTTTTTTTTAAATGCCCCCCTCATGCTAGCAAAAACCACATTTAAGAAAATAAGAAGGGGTAAATGGAAAATATTTTTATAAAAAAAATATAAAGCATAATTAAATATCTCAATAATTCCACATTATTAACTTTTAATGTTAATATAACAAAAAAAATGATAATTCAATTTATTACCACGTAATTAATTTAATTAAAACCAAAAACTAATATTAATTATTAACTTTGGTATGAGGTATCTCAGGTATTAATAAAACCTCTATATTTATTAATACCTCTCTAAGTGGATCCTTTGCTAGATCTATTTCATAACAAGCATATGCATGAAACATCACATGCTTACATAAATAAAATATTGCAAGACATTATACCACCACTTGTTCTTAAGTATCAGGTTTTTTAATGACTACTAGGTCATCCTTGTCTATCAAGAACCTCTCCCTTGCTCACATAATGTCTTGGTTGGTGGTATAATGGCACTCAAAAACACACACACTTATGCAAAAGCAACTATATGAGGATATCAATTACCCTTGGAGTTATCATGGAGTATTTCATCTAGCCATCATTTTACTTAGTTCAATATCTCATTCTTGGGGGTCAACTTCCTTGTCCGTCCATGAGAGTACCTAGTCCTACAAATATACATAACATCAGAAATACCATATTCTTGGATAATATAACCATCATTTTCCTTATTTCGATCCCTCATTCTCGATGGTCAACTTCCTTGCCCACAAACGAGAGTACCTGGTCCTACAAATATACATAACATCAGCAATACCATATTCTTGGATAATATAACCAAGATCTCAAATGCAATTAACCATCCATAATGCATTTTGTACTAAGCATTAAATAATCACACATTAACACGTAATCTATGATATTCACGAGTCCTACCAAGGAGGGCCATGACATACTCCCCCCTTGGACAAAACATAGTACTCTATTTTTTCTATAGTATAAAGTATATATATTTTATTCAAATAAAAAATGAAAATGTTTTCTCATATGCTCTACTTTTTCCCAAGTGTCACATTGCTCAAAACTATGGTCCCATTGGACCTTGCATTGTTCGAGTTTGCTTCCTTAGTACTTTTAACATGATTCTTAAATGCCTATTATGCTTTTCCCTACTTTTAACATGATTCTTAAATGCCTATTATGCTTTTCCCTACTTCATAAGTATATCAAGATATCATCCAAAAATATTAAAACAAAGTGATCTATATGCTTTCTAAATATATTTTTCATCAAATTCATGAATGTTGTTAGTGCATTGGTCAACCCACATAGTAATATTGTGAACTCATAGTGCCCATATATAGTCAAATGTTGTCTTGTGAGTATCCTCATGATGGATACTTATATTCTTTCCAATTTTTAGAGGCTTCCTACTATTGTAGAAGAACAATATCATAGTATTTGTAGATTGTAGAGATACCTAATTAATTCAAGAAAACTACTTTCATAAATTATTTAATAAAAAATGAGTTGTTTTTCCATCTAGATTTTGGTTTTTAGTTGTATAAATTCTATGGGTTTGTTCCTCAACCCTATTACTTTATTATGATCTCTAAGGACATATATTCACATAATGCATATCTCCACAATTATAACAACCTCCCTTGGGACCTTGGGTTATGTCTTGTCTTTGTTCCTCTGTCCTCTCTAATTTTAATGAATTTGGCTACCTCTGAGGTTGAGGATTATTATTCCTCTTCTGAAATTTGTTCTTGAAATTCCCTTGCATTTTGTCATTCCTTTACTTAAACTTTAGATTATCTTTGTTCTTTATTTTTTTCTCTTGATACCACTTCATGAATCCAAGACTTTATTATTTTCCTAAATGCTTTTCATTACTTCTCTATCAACTCAGCATAGTTGAATAAGGTCTTCTTAGTCAGCAATTTGAATTCTTCTTGATGAGCCAAATCATATGCCTTTTGCAATATTTAGGGTTTGAGCATGTTTTTCATAGTTCTAATCTTAGGATCCACTCTTAAGATGAAATTATGTACCTTAAATTTCTCACTTGCCTCATATTTTGATACATATTTTAATAACTTCATAAATTTTTGATAATATATCTCCATAGAAAACCGCCTGATCATAGTTTGAGTCCTCATGACTTTGCCTTGTGGAGCTTCGTAATGCTAATAGAGGACAAGGTGAGGTTGGTGATTCTAGGGTTTTTGCTTCTGTGTGTAGATTCCTGCTCTTCTGATAAAAGAGTGTTGATTCTCCAAGTTGCTGAGTAGAATTTTTATCCCCTGGTTGACCAGTCAGAGCTAGACGAGGCTGGAAGTCACTATTGTGTTGAGGGCCACAAACGATTTTCTTCTTTTTGGCTTGCAAGACTGGTGTTGCTTCAGGTCTCCTTTATTTCTTCCCTTTTCCTTCTCTTTATTTTATGTTTTAGTTTTAGCATTGTTTTTCACTTCTTATGTGTTAGATGGACTCTAGGTTGCTTATCTAGGTCATATTCCTTTTTATTGTGTGGGTTTCATATTAGGTTCAGCATTTAGGCCCTTTTCTTCCATGGTATATGTTTCTCTCTTCAAGAGCAATGATCTCAGTTCCTCTATTTTTTATAAGCAACCTACCCTCTTTGACCAGCACAATATTGACCTTTTGTCCAATGCCCTAAATATTAGGAAGCCCCAACAGGCTTCCTCCACCTCAAAAGGTATCTTTATTCCTAAATTGAATGACTTCCATGTTGTGGAGATACCCCCAAATTTTGTTCAAAGCCTGACCTTAACCCTTTCAAAACTTGCTCTTACTTGCAAGTTTGTTGGGATTTGGCCTAGTCCCTCTTCCATTCAAAAATGGATCAATTCCTCTTGAGGCTCCAAAATTTCTGGTTACAAATTTTTGATGGCTGGAAGAGGATATTTCATTGTCATATTCTCCTCGACAAAAGAAAGGAAATCCATTTTCCATGGGGGTCCCTGGTTCCTTGGATCTAGTCCTCTTTACATGACACCCTGGTCAATGAGCTTTGACCCTCAAGCAAAAGAACCAGAGGAAGTTTGCATTTGGGTTCATTTACCATTTCTACCTCTTCATATTTGGAATAAACCCACTTTAGAAATAATTGGGAACTCCATCGGTACCTTTGTATATTGGGCTCCTCCAAAGGCTAATACAGTAATATGTGCCAGAATGTGTGTTTAGGTCAACCTAAAAAAAGGTCTGCCAGAGTGCATAGGAATCAAAGTTTTAGACTAGATTCACACCCAACCTCTAGACTATGAACACATTCCTTTCAAGTGTATCTCATATCACCAACATGGACACTTTTCAAGAAACTACCCTTCCAAAGTCCAACAAGAGAAGAAGGAAGATGGCCAAGAATTTCAAACTATTAGGAAAAGGCAAGAGAAGAAGGAAGATGACCAATAATTTTAAACTATTAGGAAAAGGCAACCAAGGAGATCTAGAAGTAGAAAAAGGAGGCCTCAACAACATCTTGATAAACAAGCAAACAATTCCAACAAGTTCTCCATTCTCTACTAGGAGGAAGCATAGGACACGCCAGAAACTTCTAGCAAAAGAAATACAACTTCCAACAAAAGGAAAGATACTGAGGATCCAGAGGCAGAAGAGGAGGTAGAGGAAACCCAAAACTCAACAGACAACCCAGAGGGGGAAGAGATAGAATAAATAGAAGAGACTCAGATTGCAGCTACTCTAATACCAGGAGGAACCTCAGTTTCTAGAACAAGGGGCAGGAAAACAAATCAGGAAACAAGAACTGAGCAAGCCACTTTGGAAATCCAAAAGAAAACCCAGACTGTCTTAGACTTCAATAAGGCTAAGAAATCAGCCAAAAAATGAAAATAATATCTTGGAATGGAAGGGGAATAGGTAGTCCCCTGAAGAAAAGCTACCTCAGTCACTTAATAAACCAATATAAGCCAGATTTGGTCTGCATTCAGGAGTCAAAGTCTTCTGAGCAGACAGTTAAGATGGAATGGAATAACATTTGGAGAAACTCAAATGTTGAAGCTATAGACTCTTTAGGAGCCTCCGGCGGTCTCATCCTTGCATGGGACCCACATGTCCTAACCTGTACAAACAAAGTTAAGAGCAACAACTGGATTGCTGCCTCCTTCTGCTCTCATGAGGATCTAAATTTGTCCATAGTTAACTTATACGGCCCAAATAATATTGTTATCAAGCAGGAAGCTTGGAAAAGTCTTCAAACTTGGATAGGACAGACTAGACCCATTAACCTCATCATAACAGGAGATTTGAATGTTACTTTGGCTCAGTGGGAAAAGAAAGGGGGTTCTATTTCCAAGGATCCCACCAAGGAGCTGGTAATGCAATTCATAGCAGAGGAAAAGCTTCAGGACATAATTCCCAAGAATGGGAAATATACTTGGACAAACAGAAGAGCAGGAGTCAAATTCATAGCTGAAAGGTTAGATAGGTTCCTCATTCATGAGGACATTCTAACCCACCAATCCCTGGTGTCAAGTAAGATAATTCAGAGCTCGGTTTCTGACCACAAGGCCATCTTATTAGACTTGGGGAACAATGTTCTTGGGAAAAGAAAAATCCCATTCAAATACAACTCTGCTTGGACTGACCAAGAGGACTTTGCAGTTTTAGTAGAAAGCACTTGGAAGCAGCATATCCCTCAAAAAAACCCTCAAGAGATTTGGAAAACAAAAATCACAAACCTCAAGAAAGTTATCAAAGAATGGATTGGCAAACAAACAAATATTCATTCAAAAGTTAAAACTCTAATTCAGCAGACTGAAGCCCTCGAGCAAGAAATAGGGGATCACACCCCTACTCCCCATCAAGAAAAGCAGAGACTACAATTGCATCAAGATCTTGACCAAGCTTGCAGAGCTGAAGAGGCAATTTGGAGGATTAGATCAAGGATGACCTGGTTAAAAATGGGAGATAGAAATACCAAATACTTCCACCTAAAGACAATGCAACACTACCAAAGAAACACAGTCACCGAAATCCTTCATGCAGGAGAATCTTACACTGATCAGGCTTCTTTAAAGAACCTTGCTAAGAATCACTTCTCAGCTCTTCTCACCAAAGCAGATGCAAACCAGCATGCGCAAAACACCCTCCTAGCCAACATTCCTTCTCTTCTTACAACCAGGGACAAAGAAGATCTGTCTACAGCAGTTACTAAGGAAGAATTGGAAGGAGTAATTCACTCCTTACCGAAGGACAAGGCTCCTGGTCCCGATGGCTTCAATAATAATTTCTATCAGCAGTTTTTTGATGTTATTGGAGATGATCTGTTAGCAATGATTGAAGATGCAAGGAAAAGAGGTAAAATTATAGGGGCCATCAATTCCACTTTTCTCACTTTGATTCCTAAGGAAAAGAAAGCTCTCTCATTCGACAGATACAGGCCCATCTCTCTTTGCAACTCTTCCTACAAGATCATGACCAAAATTATAGCCAATAGAATAAAAAATAAGATAGATAATCTTATTAGACCTGAGCAAGGGGGGTTTATGCCTGGAAAACAAATATATGACAACATCATCATGATCCATGAGGCCTTACATTCTAGTGCAAAATCCAGGAAGAAAAGAATAGCTATCAGACTTGACATGGCCAACGCTTTTGATCGTGTTGATATTAGCTTTCTCAAACAAGTTCTTAATAAGTTTGGTTTTCCTATCCAACTGATAGACTGGGTTGGTGCTTGTATTGAAGGCCCTTGGATAGCTCCCCTTATCAATGGTGAACCCGCAACTTTCTTCAAGGCATCTAGAGGTCTAAGACAAGGGTGTCCCCTCTCCCCATATCTCTACATCCTTCTCGCCGAAACGTTAGGGAGAACGTTAAGCAAACTGAGAAGAGAGAAAGCAATCACAGGGATCAAAGCCACCAATGGTTATAGACCTATTACTCATGCCCAATTTGCTGATGACACCATTCTTTTGGGAGAGGCCTCGAAATCAAATATCAAGATGCTCAAAGAAACTCTTGACAACTTCACTTCTGCTACTGGGGCAGAAATTAACACCCAAAAAAGCAAATTTTATACGATCAATACCTCGACTGCTGAAGACAGAGGCTTTTCTCAGATCCTGGGATTCAGCAAAGGAGTTGGTAATTTCAAGTATCTAGGTGTTCCTATGTGCTTCAAAAAAATCAGATCTCAAGAAGCCTGGAATCCCATTTTAGAAAAGGTTTCAAGGAGGATACAACATTTCAGCAATGGCTGGCTGAGCTTAGCTGGGCGACTAGCTCTAATTAAGTCTGTCTTGGCAAGCCTTCCCATTTATCAACTTCTGGTTTCCTATGCCCCTAAATACATTTTGCAAAAAATCGATTCCATGATCAGAACCTTTCTTTGGCAAGGTGGGAAGCAATCTGATAAGAAAAAGTTTCACTTGGTTAATTGGGATCAAATCACCAAGCCCAAGGAGCAAGGCGGACTTGGCATCAGGCAAACATCAACTGTTAGTAAAGCTCTCAGTGCCAAACTTCTTTGGAATCTGATTATCCCTCCAAGCACTCCATGGAAACAAATCCTCAAATGCAAATATCTAAACCACTCAGAAGGAACTCATTTGCCAAGAGAAGTTGAAAACAAACCAGGCTCTTCTTCCATTTGGAAACACATAACTGAGGCCAAAGATCTAATTCTTGGAAAAATTTCCTGGCTGCGAGGAGATGGTAAACTTATTAATGTTTGGGAGGATCCAGTCCTTGGTGACTTCCCAATCACCAAAAACTGTAACCCAGAGCTAAAGGAGTATTTGCAGCATCTAGGAGTCAACACCTTGGCCAGCCTATTTGAATGGGAGGGTGAGCTCCCCAAATGGATTAATCCTGCCATTCCACAGCAGATGCATGAGGCATGGAGTTCTTTGAAGAGTCAAATGTCAGGGATCCATCTAGCCTACCATGTTCCAGATCAGCTCATATGGGGTAAAATCACTGATTCTGGAGTCTACACTGTTAGACAAGGAGTGGCCATTCAACAACAGGGCCAAAAAGATAAAAAGCTCTCAAAGGTTTGGAACTTCAAGGTTCCCCCCAAGCTTCAAATTTTCCTTTGGCTGGTTCTTCAAAATAAAACCCTCACTGGTGATAATCTCATCAAAAGAAAGATTATGGGGCCACATATTTGCCATAGATGTCTTAAGGGCAGTGAAACTGTTTCCCATCTCCTCTTCCAATGCCCAGAAGCTACAAAAACTTGGATGGCAATCGCTCATCATGTCGGGTCCCCAATCTCAGGTAATCTCAACATTGATAATTTTCTTGAAAATTGGAACAACATGTATAAATGGGGCCTCAAGGGTAAGCCCCTTTTGAAGCAGCTTTGGTCCACAGTGTCAATTTTCACCATATGGCACATCTGGAAGGATAGGAACAAGATCATTTTCGATGACAAAAGAACTCCTAGGAGTGTGCTCACCCACAGAGTGATCAATCAAATGGCCTTAAACACCAAAGCCAATTATCATAAGAAGCAGGATTCCTCCACCTTAAGGCAAGCAGAAATTGCAGTGATTCATCATATGGACCTCCAAAACTTTCTCAAAACAGAAAGCCATGTCAAAAAAATTCACATTCCAGAAATTAAATTCCCTGCTTTATTCTTCGATGGTGCCTCCAAACATAACCCAGGTAGAGCAGCAGCCGGTGGAATCATCTGGTTGACCTCTTCCCATGACATAGTCCAATTCACTGTTAATCTGGGCAAAACCACCAACAATGTGGCCGAGCTAATTGGATGTGAAGTTGGCATCAATTTGGCTAGGAAACAAGGCATCAAAAATTTACATGCTTATGGAGACTCAAATTTAACCACCTCCACCATGTCTGAGAAAAAGGCTTTCCTCTCGGTTCAACTTAGAATCATCCAAAGAAGGATATTTTGGCTGGAGACAGATTTTGAGAGCATCACCTATTCTCACATTGGACGTGACCATAATAAGAAGGCTGACTCCCTTGCGAATGAGGCCATCATTTTAGCCCCTTTTCAGTGCAGGGTAAAAAAGAAAAAAACCAAGTGATTCCTGAGTATCTCACTAGCTGAGGAAGAGGACTTACCAGTAAGACCATTGGACAACCTGATTGCATTGGGAACTGTCTGGAGAAGAAAAGAAAATGGGCCCATTTTCCTTAGACTTTAAAGAGGTTGGACCTTTGGGAATGTGAAAAAGTTTCATACTTCTCATGAGTGTTTGATACCATTTAAGCAAGCATTGGATAGAGAGGATTTAAACACTGGAATATGTTATGACTGTTCTCCCCTTATGATGCATATTGAGGAGAGTTCTAGGTGCTCGATTATACACAATATGTAATAGCCATACCAATACGATCAAATTTAGCCTAAATATTTAGTAACAATCATATCAGATTACAGATCAATAGATAACAAACATAGCTTTATGGTACACAATAGATAAAAATCATACCAAACTAGAACAACAATCAATAGTCATATCATATCAGATCATATTTAGCCTACAATTTCCACTAAATAGCCTCCAGATTACATACCAGGTTCAATATCATTATGATTGGGGAGAGCACCAGGTAGCTTTTTGGCACACAACAGGTAATGGTAACAATCATACCAGATCATAGACCAACATATATTAGTCATAGTTTGATGTACATAACAGGTAACAATCATACCAGATCAAATCAATAGCAAACAGTCATAATAGATTCCCATAGGAATCTGGCATGACTGTTCTTCCCATATGTTGCATATTGGGGAGAGTACCAGGTAGCTTGTGTTGCTAATCGTCTGGGCCTAATGACAAAATGGACACAAAAAAATTGGTGAAAATTTGTGAGATCCTGAATCTAGAAATCAAACCAGGCAGGTTATCAGTAATTCAAATATGAACTAGATATCTCAATATTATAGAGTGGCTTAACTGTAGTGCAACTTTGGTGCTTTACAATGTTAGAGGTCTTGGATTACTAAAATTGTATTTTTCAATCAACTTGGGTCTTGAATTCAAAGTAGAACTTCTATCATACTCTCAATGTATGAGTGAATATGATATGGTCTTAACTTCTAGTAGTAGTCCTCATGTTGTGAAATCAGACCTAGCTTCTCCTCTTCTATATAGGAAAGGAAGAATACTGTAACTAAATAACATTATTGGCAAATATAAATTACAATTTATTTTATAAAAAAAAATATATTTCCACCATTCTTATTTCATAGTGAAGTGTAGAGAATTTCTCAAATTTCTCCACATAATATTGATCTGATAAGAACCTTTTATTAAAAGCTAGAATAAAACCATCCCATTGAAAATTCACTACCTAAATATTCTTACCAAATTTGAAGGCATTCCACCATTCCAAAGTTGCATCCTATAAATGGAGGGTTGCCCATACTATTTGGGTCATTGAAGAATAATTTTTCATGGAAAAGTATGTTTCCAATTTATTCAGCCAAGACTCGATTGAATCACCTCCATAATTTATAATAAACATGGATATTTTGATATTATTCATATCCTTGGCTAGTTCTACCTCCATGCAAGCTCTACCTTCTTGGTCCTCTATAGCAGGATCCTCATCCTATCTACACTAGAATTCCCATTATGGAATCTCTATTTTTTAGTTTCTCTAGCATTTTTT
This sequence comes from Wollemia nobilis, assembly GCA_028583015.1. Taxonomy (NCBI): domain Eukaryota; kingdom Viridiplantae; phylum Streptophyta; class Pinopsida; order Araucariales; family Araucariaceae; genus Wollemia; species Wollemia nobilis. The sequence continues at coordinate 4,558,873 of JAQPPZ010000672.1, read as the reverse complement.
TCTATTATTCCACCCATTCTTGTGGTAATGAAACTAAAATGGTGAGGTTCTCCACCTCTTTATTGGAATTCCAAAAACTTTCCCTTCTAGTTCTAGCTTTGGATTCATCCTACCTAGTTGGCCTTGTATTCTAAGAAGATCCTCTTCTTCCTCTCCTTAACTTGGGTGCCATTTCTCCTAGCCACACAAAGGAGGTGGATAAATTACAATTTCTCCCAATTATACTTCAAATGGTTAGTTACATATTCCCATGAACTAACTTAGACCATTAACATCCTTCTGGTAATGGTCACGGTCACACTTGTATCCCCACAAGGTGTCATTTTAGTCATGACTATTATCACTTTCCTAGTAATTATTTGGATTACTCTTGCCTCATCGTAAGGTGCCATATTTGTAAGTGTTTACACCCTTATCATTCACCTAATAATGATTATAGTCACACTTGCTCCTTGTAAGATGCCATACCTAATAAGAGATTCTATCCTCTAGAATTTTACTCCTTGGTCTAAACTGGACCCATCGGTATGCAATACCTAGTGTACTCAATCCATGTTAAGATTCCTAAAGTCACAAATCTTCCCAAAGTTGCATGTCAAGTCAACCAACCCTAAGTTCACTCCATGGAACCTTCTAGCTATGACCTAGAGCTCTCATACCAAATGTAATAATCCAATTCTAACCAACCTAAGAGAGTAATTTTTATTATATATATCCACAAGTAAGGTCCACAACAAATATATTATCATACTTTTTTATTTTGCATAACTAAGGTATAACCACATTTGGGTTCGTGTCACTACCAATGACACTCAAGTGGATAGGAATAGCCAACATCTCATATCTTTTTCTAGGGTTAATTTTTCTAAACATTCATGATTAGAAAATATATCTTGAGTGGTTTCCCCACATATCTTATACTCTCTGCGAGTGTAAGGTGATTTAACCACAATGTAGGAGTTATCTATTTTAGTCCATTAAAAGGGGATACCATTTTCCTCACCATACATAAGTTAATCTATGTAGGTGCTATCAGGCCTAATGCCTTAAATTCCAATTATATCATCTCCACAATGAGACAATTGGTACTTAGTGCTTGATTAGCACACCTATATGATGGGCTAATTAAGGGTATTATCACTCTACGTGATAATACACATGGCTACTTGATCCTCCTCAATAAAAGTGCCATCATTTACTTATGTTGCGCATGATTTCCTAATACTTACAATAGGAATTATGGTTCAAGATCCACACTTGAGAACCTTCATCAAAAGCTTTATGGTTAAGAACCTTCATCAAAAGCTCCACGCTTTTGTGAATACATCATTGCAAATGACTTAATTATTTCCTCCCCATAACTAGCCAAGTCCATGGAAATTTTTTTATTGAAGGGTTCTAACATGGCTACTAAAAGCACACCTTCCCCAAAACCCTTCATAACCCAAAAACATAACATATAGTAAAACAATTATCATATCTCTCTCTTAAAAGTAAATCATGCCCTACATTGCTTATTTAGAAATGAATAGATCATCCCTAATTCATCTCTCAAAAGCATTAAACATATCATTAAAAATACACTTATTCTGTAAGCATGAATAATCTCATAAATCAAATATGATTATTACTTTTCATATCCATTTCCAATTTATATAATTAAATACTAACTTTTTCTACCTTCATAGAAATCTCCTTCTTTCATAACAAAATGAAAGCATAAATATCATTTTTTTAAAGCATAAACTATAATATCAATTAACATAAAGGAACCTTCCTTTAACAAATAGTATCTCCACACTTATCCTTCAAAATAAGTCTAACAACCATACATTATACATTTGTTTTCATTACATCCTCTCTCTTCAAGAGATCCATGATTACAACATATTAAAAAATATTACATAATTTGATAAGAATGTGATAGAAATATTCTATCCACATCATCAATTGCTAACTACCTTGGTCTCCATGGTAAGGAAGTTGGAATAAGGGATCAGGACAACTCATCCTTATGAAAATGCATTCATAAATGCTCTTTCGATAATATGCAATGCATCAAAAGAATCATATACAAATGATCAAATACATTTCTCATTTCTACTTCTTTCTTTATTAATGAACACATGAGGAAAACCCATAATTTTCTCATCATAAATGGAATTCATGCCCATTTTAAAATAGCATGTGATAAACCCCATAGTATCCTCACCATAAATGGATTCCACGCCCAAATACATTTTCAAATTCTATTTCTTTCTTTATTAAAGAACGTTTGAAAAAATTACAAAATTTTCTTATCATAAATGGACTCCATGTCCATTTTAAAATAACATGTGAGAAAACCCCATAATTTTCTCATCATAAATGGGCTCCACACCCATTTTAAAAAATATTTTTTTCTTCAATATAAAACAACCATATTTTATATCATTTAAAAATTAAAGCCCTTTCTTATTTTTCCAACTAAAATATATAAATCTTTTCATTTCTTAAAATTTAAAACCATATAACGTAATTTCATAGAATAAAACCTACTGCCCTTTTAAACCAACAGTGAAGGACATTCCACTTTTATTTCTTAACTCGATCTAATAATTAAAACATTTTCTAAATTAATAATAAAAGCATACACCCGTCCACCCATGAGAGTGTCTGGTCTTGCAAACATACATAACATCAGTAGTACCATATTCTTAGATAATATAACCAAAATATCAAATGCAATTAACCATCCATAATGCATTTAGTACTAAGCATTAAATAATCACACATTAACACATAATCCATGATATTAATGAGTCCTGTCAAAGAGGGTCATGATAGACAACACAACAATTCGAGCTTTGGATGTGTTAAGTTCCATAATGATAAGCTCAACTTTCTCCCTGACGAGAGGTCATGGTGGGATGGGGATGCTCAACCTTGAGTGTTGATCACAATGTTTCTCACACTAACCAAATCTTAAAAATAATTAAACCAAGGTTACCCACTTCTTAAATTTATTTTATATATAAATATATAATTCATAGAAATATATTCATTGATGGCTAATTTTTTTAAGCTCCTAGGGATATTACTACATCTTAGAATTTGGAGCACTTAAATAAAGTAAGGTAAGTTTGTTGGTCTCGACTAAGGACCCAAATTACATAAAATTTGAAACATGTTTAGTAAGATTCCTCAAAATTATCTCTTCATATTTAAATGTAAATTCTTGCTCTTTATTTTTTTACCATAGAACACCATCTCCAATCATCGTCTATTAAGAACTACTCCAGCTCATGCAATTTATTGGTTGGTGGTATAATGACATTCAAACACACGTAGTTATGCAAATGCAACTATATGAGAGTATCAATTACCCTTGGAGTTGTCATAGAGTATTTCATCTGGCCATCATTTCCCTTAGTTTGGTCTTTCATTCTCAGTGATCAACTTCACCGCCCACCCACGAGTGTATCTGGTCTTACAAACATACATAACATCAGTATTACCTGGTCTTGCAAACATACATAACATCAATAGTACCATATTCTTGGATAATATAACCAAAATCTCAAATAAAATTACCTATGCATAATGCATTTAGTAATAAGCATTAAATAATCACACATTAATACATAATTCATGATATTAATGAATCCTTCCAACGAAGGTCGTGATAGACAATGCAACATTTTAGCTGTGAATATGTAAAGTTTCCTAATGATAAGCTTAGCTCTTCCCCTAATGAAAGGTTATGGTGGGATAAAAATGTTCAGCCTTAAGTGTAATCACAAGACTTTCCACTCTAACCAAATCTTAAAAAAAAAATTAAACCAAAATTATCTACTCTTTAAATTTATTATATATATAAATATATAATTCATAGAAATATATTCGTTGATGGTTAAATTTTTTAAGTTGCTAGGGATATTACTACATCTTATAATTTTGAGCACTTAACTAAAACAAGGTGAATTTACCGGTCTCGGCTAAGGGCACAAATTACATAAAATTGGGAACATGTTTAATAAGATTCCCTAAAATTCCCTCTCCATATTTACATGTAAATCTAATTTACCTGATTGGAGATGGTGGTCCATAGAAAGTTAAAAAATTACTTCACTAGATCTTTTCATGAAAGGTTTCGGGATGATGGCCCAACTTATGACCTGTTCACATAAGTACTTTCCCTTCCGTGAAAAGACCATCAACCTTTATATTTTCTGCTTTTTCTTGATAATTATTGTGGGACTTAATTTACCGGATAGTCAGTCTTTGTACTAATAGCTATGTGACTAGCTCTACTTTTATCACATTATGAAGGGCAAGTACTACTTCCACCGAAAGGGCAGAGTACACAGCTAAGGTGAGTAGTTGAGCTCAGAATCTGAAGATTAGGTTCAACGGTAATTGGCACATCACATCATCCACGAGGGGAATGGAAACCTGTACCAACATGGTTCCCCCTACAACTCCATAAAACCTAACATCACATGTAGGCATTTAAGCTTTCTCTACAAATTCATGAACATAGAGATTACACTTGGTGCAACTGAAAGCTACTTAGATACCAAGGTCGAATTCCACTGCAACTTTTGAGTCCCAAACCTAACATCACATGTAGGCATTTAAGCTTTCTCTACAAATTCATGAACATATAGATTACACTTGGTGCAACTGAGAGCTACTTTAGATACCAAGGTCAAATTTCACTGCAATTTTTGAGTCCCACCGTCTTCAGAAAAACATCGCGTCACATGACATTGACGAACTTCACTGTTTCATTTGTTACGAGTCTGTTTGGATTTGTACAATTCTGACCTAATTTCTGACTTTGACAACTACACTGATGCTGAAAACATAAATTGATTATAATATTTTTTGTTTTTGTTGGGGCCATAATCTTTTGCATTCATGCATGTGTACATGTACAGGCCTGCTTTTTTCTTCACAGACGCTGGAGTTTGCAGAAAGTATCCTAAAACTTTTTCAGAAATTGGAGGTACTACCCTATAGAACCTTGTACGTAAAAGAAAATTCCAGCGTGCTTTAGGGCTTTATAAGTTTCGAATCTTTTTTTATTTGTTTGAAAGAAAAGCATTTGGCATTAGTGACAGAAAGCTGAACAAATATTGTGCACGACAGTTGAGAAATCTTGTTGGAGATTGACTGCCACAAACAAACCAAAATAAAAAGGTACAGTTTGAGTGAGTTTGATGATCTGGAGAAAAGGAAATAATGGCGGGATAGTCAATTATTTTAGGGGGATTGAAGGAAAAGATTGTGCCTTCTGCACTCTTGAGAAGCTGGTTCCGATCTTCTTTATTTTAACCTGCAAAAAAAACACTATAAAAAGGAGATAAAGATGTTTCAAGAGAATAGGAAGTGCTCAGCTAGCCAGTAGTACGAAGTAGGACCTTGGATCCTTGGACAGAGGAAAGGACTTGGGTCGAATTGGGTGCGAAGGTGTTCTTAATAGATATTTTTTTAAAGTGAAATGTTAAGTACAACCAAAACATAATCCTTACTTATCCTTGAATTTGGATCTTCTTAGATCTTTTCACAAGAGTCCATAGAGGTCCTCATAAGAAAGGAGTTGAGTCTAATATGGGTCTTCTTAGATCTTTTCACAAGATTCCAAAGACATAGAGGTCCTCATAAGAAAGGACTTAGGTTTAATTGGATGGGAGGGTGGTCTTATTAGATTTTTTTTTTAATTTTTCAAAAAGTAAAGACATAGTAATCCTTACAACATATGTGTATAAGAAATATTTACTAAAAAAAAATAAAGATATATAGGTTCACAGAAGAAATGATAAGTCCTCATAACTTGGGTTTAACTGGGTGGAAAGACCTTCTTATTAGATTTTTTTTAAGATCTTTTGATTAGAGTCTAAAGATATAGAGGTTCTTGCACTGAAGAAATGACTTGGATTTAGGTTTAATTGGGTGAAGGTATTTTTATTAGAATTGTTTTTAAAATATTAAAGCAGATGTAAAGTACAATTAAAATGATAATTATTTTTAATTTGTTTTTATTTTTTTATTTTTTAACAAGTCTAAAAACATATCAGAATAAGAATAGAAAATACAAATTTAAAATAACAAATCATATTAAAAAGATTAAAAGAAGAATTAAAACAATGAAAAAACATAAAATGCTTACTATAAAATGGAAGTTCATTAAAAATTAATGTTTAGTTAAGGTAGATGTTTCTAATGTATATAAGCTATTAGAATTTTAAAGTTAAAAATTAAATATTTTGTTAATAAATTATTGGTTTATTTTTTTTAATTTTTTTATTAATCAATTATAATTGAACTGTTTTATTTAAATTGATTATATAGAATTGAAACTAGTTTCATCATGATTATATTATTATAACTTGTCATGGCACATGTTGAGCTAGTCTAACATCACTAAACAGAAAAAATTGTCTAACAACTAAGATTATTTAATCTCATATTTAAAATTATGTAATAATTTTTATTAATTAAATTATAATAAATATTATAATAATAATTTTTTTATTTATATACTAAATTATGCAAATATTATACTTAGTAAATTTTTTTTAAATTTATTTATCAAAATTTTAGTGGGATTGAACACTAGCCTATAAAGTAATTTATTAACAAACATAATAACCTATAAAATTGTGACTAAAAAATCTACAATTTAGATTGAATCTACTATTTACATTGAAAAAGTTGTTAAAATGTGCTAACGTCTATTATTTACATTGAAAAAGTTTCCAAAATGTGCTCTTTGTTTTAATTGTTGAAAATTTTCAATTTAATTTTTATTAATAGTAGGATCTTCAAAGGAAAAGCAAGGAGCTTTGAGGCTATTTTCAACCAGCTTCAAGTTAGTCTGTCTGAACTAGTTATGCCCAAACATATAAACACAAACCAATAGTGGAGATCAGTTTTGATCCAAAACCAACAATAGATTCTCTTCTTGCAGCTAGGCTTCTAGATTAGTTTGGGATATCAAAGGAACAAAATTACCCCATATGAGTCCACAATAGCAACCAACAAGTCCCAAAATCTAAACTTCGAGATCCAAGGACTCCCAATGGATTTTAAATTGGAAATATATTGGTGGTGTTTAGCCACACTCTCCCATAAAAGTTCTACTTGGTTGTTTTTGAGACCAACCTTGGCAAGGTAATTATCTGATCACCTTGGCAACAACATGCATATACAAAGGACGCATGTTTGGAGCTCCTCAAAGCATCCTCTTTGAGATCCACACATAGAATTCAAATTTTAACTATCGAGCATAGATGCACAAGCCAAGTACAAGCTCAATAGTTTTTTCTGGTCTTTAGTGGTTTTTGTTGCCTTGAGGTCCCTTTGGTTTTTAGCTTGCTTTTTTTGTAAAAGGGTGGTGAACCCTTAAAAAAACTTCTTTTTTAATAATAATAAAAGATTTATAACTAAACAAATGTAATAAGATTTGAATGGTTAAATCAAGAAAAAATATCTCATAATCTTCAGTGTACAAATTTTATCAATAAAGTTAGGTTGGACACCACAATAGAAAAAGGTATTGGGATTTCCTAGGTGAGACCCAAGTCAATTTACAAGGAGGGTGGCCCCTAATGTACCTCCATATTTTCAACCTATTTTTTTATTTTTATTTTATTTTTTGTATTTACATGGTGGAATCGGTAGCCGCCAAGAATCTGAGCAGGCTATCTAGTTTTTATGGCCGCCACAGTATTCTGCGTTGTCTGCCCCGGAAGCCGCCACACAGATCTTCAGGCAGTCCGCTCCTATAACCACCATGCCACAATCATTTTAAATATTTTACGCTACTGAAAGCACCAAGAAAGGGACAAGTGTTCAGTTCAACGAGGCCCGAGATTTGAACCTTGGAATATTTTCAACCTATTAACAAATAAAATATATATTATTAAAAAAATATATTAATAAAAAATATTGAAGGGATATTAATGAAGCCCATAAATAAAAGCAATCTACTGTCTAGAGGTACAACCTTAACTAGTTTCCACATCCAAGAATGCATTAGAGTAGGTTTTGATGGTATACCAAAAAATATAAAGGTCAAGAGATGTTGGAACCCAACAAGTGGATCTCGTTGAGTCATTGCAAATAATCACCTCATGATTAGAGGTCATTGATATAACCCAATAGAGAGGAGTTCACATCAAGAATATGAGTTAAAGTGAGGATGAATATCATGATCACACAAAGGCAATAAGGGAAGGAGTTAAAAAATTTGAAGGAGACTCTAAATTTCAATGGGATTTTGAATCTAGAGGAGTTGATAAACTAGATAATAGTTATGAAGAAGTTATTTGATTATGAATCCATAGAGGATTCGAAGTAGGTCAAATTTACATGCACACAGATGAAGGGGAATGCAATGCTTTGTTGGAAGCATGTACAAAGGGAAAGGCAATGAAAGTAAAGGAGAAAATATAAACTTGCAATAGATTTGTTGCCAAGCTAATATTAAGGTTTTTACTTGTTGCTTATCATCTTGGTTTGTTTAGGAAATAATAAAATCTCAAGCAAAATGAGTTTGGGTAGAGTATATTGAATAATTCTACAAGTTGACCATAAATTGACTTGGGTCTCACCTAGGAAATTGAGTGAAGGTGCTTTCAGCCTACATCCAACAAGTAAAAGGTATTGGGATTTCCTAGGTGAGACTTGGGTCTCACCTAGCATTCCCATTATGAAGGTGCTTTCAGCCTACATCCAACATCAATTATTGGTTCTTTTAGCTCAAGCACTGATTTACAAATTTTTAGATATGTGGTTTATCCCATTGCAATACATAAATGGATAAGAAATACATGGGATTCAAAATATCTAGTTATGAGTTCATGATGGTTGGTCAAGGGTACTTTGTTGTTACCTTCTCATCTCCTAAAGACCGAAACATAGTTTTCCATGGAGTTCCATGATTTGTAGGATCTAGTATTTTGTAAATGACTTCTTGGACATTGGGATTTGACCCATAATGATAAATATTTAGCTTTATGCAATGCTATTCATGGTCTATATTTTTTGAAGAAGTGAATTAATAGAATTAGAGATATTTGGGATAAGGGTAACTACTCAATTCTTACCTAAATATAGATTTACAATTATTGCTCCCTTCCCTTTAGGTTCAAAGAGTCTTATGGCTTAGTTGTGGCTTCCATCCCTTGTGAGGTCCTTATAAAGTTGGGAATAATTGCTCATAATATATGGAATAACTGGAGATGGCTTAATGGTCATAGAATCTCTTCCATTTCTTCTAGTTGGATATATAAAAATCTTTTGTGTCCTCCATATTTAGATTCTAATCTCAATGTCAAGTGGCAAGTGAATTTTACCAATGCCCAATGGTAGTCTCTTACTACTCAAATTTGGAAAGTTCCTATTGAATCCAAAACTCAACTTCTTGGATGGTAAATTTTGCATCAAAAACTTCCAACTTTTGAAATTTTGGCCTTGATTTTACACATTTCCCCTCAATGCAATTTTTGTAATGATTTAGAAACTCTTATTCACTTGTTTTGGTTTTGTGACATGGCTAAAAAGTTTTGGGATGTCTTCTACATTTTTTTCCCCTCTTTCACTAGATCTTGGAAGCTTTCTCTGCTTGGTTTTTCTTAGCTATATTAGTGCCCCAAACTCTGGGATGTTTGTAGACTAATCCTTCTCAAGAACATTGGAAGTACAAATGCAAAAAAGTGTTTACTGGATCTGCTCCTCCATGGGATATAGTATTAGTAGACTTGACATTTGATATTTTATTACAAGTGGGAGCGTTCATTCCTAATTCTATGGTATTTCTAGCACATCTCGAGATGTTATTGACAGAATTCATCAACTTTCTCATATGGTTCAAGATCTTCAAAATATCCAATAGGAAACTAAAAAGAAGGCACTTTACAATGATGATCAAGTTCAGGTTTTTATTACCTCTATTTCTTCTTTGAAGACTTCACAAGATATCATGGAAGACATGCACATAATTTCTCCATATAATGGGCTCTGCCACATATCAATGGTGATATTTGGTGTATCATAACAAAATATAGATATAGTCTTTTTGTTGCTATTAGCTTCTATTCTTATGTATATTCAGTTATGGATGCTTTACTCCTTATCCACCTCATTTTGTTTTTAGTTGGTGGACATTATTAGCACCATAATATTATATTGTTCCAGTCTATGAATTAATATAATCTAGTTATATATATATTTAACCATTGCCAAAGCTCATCTTAAAAAAGGAGGTCAGTCTTTAGCTTGTGGAAAACTAAAAAAAAATCATTTTTTTAATTACATAGGAGAGTTGGTTACAGCCACTATTTTTAGTAACTATCCCAAGGTTCAAACCACACGAACTACTCCCAAAAAACCTATCCATCTTGTTTCTAGCTAATCGGTGTGAGATGGGGACTGGGTTCATATCGTCGTCATTAATTTGATGCATACTAAGAAGATTTGAAATAGATCATTAGTTTTGCAAAGGTTGGCTTTCCCCAAGGTTAAAACCTAGATCTCTTCTTAATAAGTGCCCAACCACACTTGCACTTACCAATTCACCTAACCCTTGAAAATTAAAAAATAATTTTTTAATAAAGCTCCCTAAAAGAACCTTAAGGTGTCTTAATATCATTTTTCAATAAAGCTCCCTACAAGAATCTAAAGTGTCTTTATCGGTCTATAATTTTAATTGGAGTTTGGTGGAATAAGTGGCACACCTTGCATCCTTTAAAATAATAAAAATAATCACCACATAAAATAAGGCAAGATTATATTAATGATGTCAATAACAATAACAATAACAATAACTATATATATATATATATCATAACCTCATTACCACACATTCTTGGAGCTTCTCTAGAACAGTCTAATGAAACCATGCAAAACTCCATTGCAATGTGTAAAATTAGGAGTAACATTGCTCAAACTCTCCAACAATAAAATAGAAGAGAATGTCTTTAATCTCTATTAGGTTAAAAGCAATGTGACAATTACTTTATTAAAAATTATAGTTATATAACTTACATTCTGCGATAAGACAGCTGGTATGTCTCTACTATCCTGAAGTTTAAAATATAAACTGTCAGGGAACTTTGCCTCACACGACTTTGACCCGAATCTACTCTCTTGGATAGGAAGCTTCTGTCTGCATTCCTAATTTTCCACTATTCTTATTATATGATGGGCAACTTTTGAAATAATTAAACAGGTGCTCTACAGTGTATCAAAGTCCTTGAAAATAATGTAGCCCTCTCAGGTATATATAAACACTGTAATTCTTACTGCCCCCTACTCGGATGTAAGCATGCGCATTGGGCCAAAAATGACCGACATAAACGCAAATTTATATCATTTTCTTATAATCTATTGGAATGGCACCATCGTCGGATACAATGCATGTATACCGAGGCTGATTTCGACGGATACAATGCATGTATACCGAGGCTGATTGTGAATATACACATTGAATATAGTGATCATTGATGCATAGAGCCACGGAACTACATTTTTTTTGTTTTTGACAGATGAAGTAGCGTGCTGAGTAGGTACTATCCATTGGAAATGGTGTATAGAACTCTATTTGTAAGTAAATGAAGTTAAAAGCAGAAACTCCAATGAGTTTAAAAACTTTTCTATCCATGAAAGGCTTTCTCAAACTTTGCACGCTGCAAACAATGTACAGTTTTGAGTTTTTCTATGCATGGACAAAGGAGGAATGATTGCTTACTTCAGTTTTTATATTTTTAAGTTTATTGGAGGGGGTGAACAGAGAAGCAACAACCTGTCAAAAGAATGATAGAAAAGTCGGCACTCTTTGGTCTGGCATATTCTTTATTTTTTAAACATACTCACATATACTTTGTGAAATAAAAGGTGGTTAAAACCATACCACTACGACAGTTGTGGTGGGCTGCTGCCAATCTCATCTTTTTCCTTCATTATCTTTATTTTGAGGCGCAGAGATGAGATTTCGTATTTGGAAAAACTTAAAGATACTATGCTAATTGCTTAGTATAGTAGTAGTCGTAGACATAGATATTTGTATTTAATTATTAGTAATTGCATAGCATGATGAAGAAGACTACCTTAGTTAACAAAAAATAATAATAATATATATATATATATATATATATATATATATATATATATATATATATATATATATATATATATATATTTATTTTTATTTATTTATTTTGTTAGCTGAGAAACTTTTACGACCAATTTATATGGTTTAGTAGTTTTTTAAACCATTAAAAAAAAAATTGCTCATTAATAGGGAATTTTACAAACAACCACCACACACCCCTCTCAAGCGGTTTAACCTTGGACCTCCTGAAGAAGAGCCCGTACCTTGCACTGTCCCTGACACAAGAAAAAAACACTTATATATATATATATTTGAATTTAGCAAAAAAACATTTACAGGGCAGCTTGGTATGAGAAACCATGATAAAGGGGTTCTACATGTGAGAGTCGCGGCTCGGATATCAATTGGATTTTGGTACCCAATGTAAGTTTGGTAGGGAGGGTATATATATATATATTGGTAATATTAAGAAAGAGGGTTTTAAAAGAAAATCCACAACCTTACATAGCAACTCTAAGAGGGAGAGAAAATTGAACACAACCCAACAAACAATCTTCAAAAAGACATTAACAGCCGACCACCCCAAATGGGATAAACCACCTACAACACCAACCGAGAATAAACAACAACCAGAACCAAGGTGCTAGAAAAGCTGAGAGGAGGATCCCAAATGGGATAAACCACCTACAACACCAACCGAGAAGAAACAAAAATCACAACCAAGGTGCTGGAAAAGCCGAGAGGAGGTGGAAAAAATGAGACCGGGCACTGAATTCTCAAGCACAAAAAGGCGAAAGAGATTTTAAAATTTAAAATTAAAAAGTCTGCCCATCCCATAAGGAACGGGTGGACCCCAACAATGGGAGCATTGAGACACTGTCCCATCAACAAATGAGCTTGGGGTTCGAAAGCATTGAGACACTGTCCCATCAACAAATGGGTCGCACACTCCATAAGCCACAAAGAACATTAATGCCATTGAAACCTCGGATAGCTCCTGCACAGAAACTACTTGCCCTCCAAACCAGAATCTAGAACAATAGAGAACAATAGATACCAGACCCTGAAGCACCATGGAGTAAAAGCCAAATAACAAACCCACGATAATATTTGAAGCATGAGCAAATACTGACATCTTTGAAAGGTGGGAAACTGGAAGCCGAGACCCCAGCCGAGGAAACAACCCAATGAAACCAAGTTCCTCTGCAACACTATCGAAAACCATGTTCTTTCAAACTAGCAACCGCTCCAAGCAACGGTGGAACCAACAACAAAGGATGACAGATCACCAAAGATTAAAACAAGAAAAATAGAAAATAACCCTGCTAAAAAAAAAAATATGGGACCATCCAACAACACAAAGGTCCCAAAAGACACCTCTGAAAATAGAGGTCCAACACAATAGCTCACGCAGGAGCTAACCATGTGTGCAACCATCCGCCCAAAAAATAAATAAATGAAACCCCACACACCGACGGACCCAACTACATAAGAGGAAAGACCCCAAAGGACCATATGGTCCTGCATCAACACCCAGTCCAACTGGGAAATCATGGCAACAACACAACCACAAGGAAAGGAAGAATCTGCAGCCACAAAATCCAACCACCACTCGAGCACTCGAAATCCTGGCTCGATGCCAACAACAACTGCAACAACAACACCCCAAAATCACCCCCATCGAGTTTGAGTTAGCCATTGGCCCAATCCCTAGGGACATCGACCAGATATTCAAAGGCATTCTGAACTCAAAATAGATGTAGAGCCTATTGACCAAAACCTCAGCTAACAGCCAGCCCAAACTGGACGCTCACCAAGCCAGGTCAAGTGCCAAAAAGAGGACCATCAACTAGAACAATCTGAATTACAATCACAACTTTGAATTACTCTTGTAGGTAAGGCCGGTAAGTAGCTCTATCCCCCTCAAGGACCTTAGCAAGATCTACAATGGCTTACCATGCCCATAAGAGATGTAAAATGAACCAGAAAGGCCACTCAACCAGTAAAGAAACTGCAAATCAACAAAGCAAAGTGAACTGACCATAAGGAACCACCAGATCTGACTGGAAAATTCAGAGGAACCTCCCGCTTAGAGGGAGCACGCGACGGAGCTGGAGCCGAAGGTTCCGAAACTATAGAGTTTTTGGATCAAAGAAAATGAATAGTTTATTTATTATATATATTTTGGTAATATTAAAAGATGGGGGTTTTGACCAGGAATCCCCCAACCTGTTACAACAACTCCACCATGGAGACACACCCATTCTCTCACACACTCACCCACTCCACGTTTTTTTATTATATATTATTCATTATAGATGTGAATAATTTTTTTCTAATTTAAAAAATTATTATTATTATATACATATTATATATAATTATTATTTGAATATAAATTAATTAAAATAATAAGATATTTTATTTTTTTAAATAGTGTTTTTGGAAAATTTTACAATAATATAAAATAGCTTAACAATATTAACGCTAAAAAGAAAAATAATTCAATGCATGGTAAAAGAAGATAAAATTATGTTCTTGATTTTTTTTTTTTAATGAAAAAGCCATTATATTAATAAAATAATGTTTAATCATACAAACAAGGATGGGTGAGATTAGCACACCCCGTAAACCAATACATTAACCACTGTGGTTAAGAGTATACAAGAGTGTGGTTAAGAGTATACAAGAGTGTCAGAAACAACCCTTAACAAATTATGTTTTTGAATCTTTTAAATGTAATTGTTCTCTTTTTCTATATCAAAAAACTTGAAAATACCTAAAAACAATTATACATGTGGATAAAATGAACAAAATATAGGTTATAGTAGTGACAGGCTATAGTTTACATTATTTATATTAACTTTTTCTTCAAATATATATAGTTTAAAATAAATTATACATGCAATAAACATGGTTAATTTGTTGATTGTTATTGTGTTATTGTAAAACTTATAACTATTATTATAATTAACATTAAGTTTATAATATATATATATATATATATATATATATATATATATATATATTAAGGGTGATTATGATATATGGATATTTGATTTTTTTTGTTATTTCTTTCCTAATAATGATTGGTGCATTGTTTTTCATATTTTCAAATCAATTAAATGAGAATGCTAAATAGATCATTTAGATATTTATGATAGAGAAGACAATGAATATGAGGCTTTGTCATTCAATTCCATTAATATGAATCACAACATATTATAATGTTAATGTTTGAGCTTTATTAATAGTTAGATATCAAACCATCTTTAGATGCACTCATTTTTAGTTTTCCCTTGTTATTGGTGGACTAAGAACTATATTTGGGTTGTGAATATTCCATGTTGATTTGAGGAATCCTTCGAATTGAACACCAACATACATGGGTAGTCATGGTGGTTTTGGTCTTTCTTTATAGATCATGCCCTTTATATTTTATGTTGCTCTATTTATTAAACCTATTGATACACACAATTTTGGTGTCAACATGACTATAATGCAACATGCTACTATATTCCATAAGGATGTAATAATTTTCTTATTCTAAGATATTACTCTTTCATGTGTCATATTTTTGCACAATGTGTTGGGTAATGTATCTCTTGCATAATTTGGTATGTTTTTAATAGGTGGTAGCTATTTAAAGTATCCAACAAGAATGATTGAACAACCATCAAAATATAGCTCATGATGAGTTGGGAATGCTTGATGCAATCTATTATTTAATCTATTTGATAATTTTGGGTTGATTAACCTCATTTTATCAATATAAATATATTTTATATCTTTCATTTATCCTTGAAAAGTATCCAGTGCTTGATCCTCCAATGAAACCATTACAATTATTGGTATTCTCAATGCAATGTATTTGGTTGTTCTATGCATGTTGAAGGTTGTAATTCCTATTAAAGTAAGCAAAAACAATGTAGATGGTCCATTGGATTATGTTGTTGAGAACACTTTTTGTGAGAGATATGACTTGTACTATTTTTTTTTAATATTATATTCATAGGTGGTTGTATAGACCAATTTGGGAGTACTAGATGATGATATCAAATATTATTTTATGTTTCTATGATGAAATTTATAAATACCTATAAAGGTGATATTGTTGGTTTTTGTTGGTGGACTAGATGATGTAGCTCTATAAACTTTGTAGCATAACCATGTAATTATGGTGGCAAATAACTTTCACTTCAATTTTAGTGATGTAAATATCCCTTTGCCCCAATATATCTATAACTATCATATCATTGTTACGAGGATGTAGTTGTGACACTAATTATCTTTTTTCATTTTCATGTGATTCTATTAAACTATTTATTCGTATTATAAATATTATCATTATTATCTTTAACCATAGCAAGTTAAATATGCCAAGCATCATATGAAGCTCTTATTTTCAATTTACAATGATTTCCACTTACTAGATTCCAATTTCTTCAACAATATTATAGAATGGTTTATATAGTAAAATTTTACTTTAATACAAAATCTTAATGTAATCAACATTTTTTATTTTGGATAGAATGGAAGCATGGTGTGATACACCCTATGGTATTCAAATATATTTCCTTTCAATTATTTAGTTTTATTTAACTATGATAAGTCCAAATTCTTATTGCTTCAACTAATGCTTGTGTTTGTAAAAATTGTAGATGATGTTTGTATGCTTCAAAAATTGATGTTGATGAAACTTGATGATTTGAATTTATGATAATTATTTGGTAAACTTACTAACATAGAATGAAACAAATTGATGTTGGTAGTGTATTAATGGATACTTATATATAGATGACATGTTTTTTGAATCCGTAAACCACATTTAATAATTATTTCTAGAAGAAATATATGTTAGAAATGCTTGATCTTGTTCATTTCCACAATCGCATATTCTTCTAAGCATATGATTATAGCTTTTTGACATCCCTTCTAACTTTTAAGCATATTTAAATATGCATTTAAGGGAAAAATAACATGAGATAACTAGTTGGAATTCAATGTTCACTCTCCAAACAACAATCATGTCTTAGTTGTGCATATTCATTATATCATCATTTCTTTAAGAATCACACTTTTTATTTTCTTATTCATTGACATATGAATTTAAATATTTGATGCAATTCCCAAGGGAATTTACAACAATACCATGCAATAATTCATTTTGTACAGATATATTTTTTAACTCCATTTATTTTCTATTTGAACATGATTTATGAGTTCTTCATAGTTGATTAAACAATTGGTTGCAAAAATATTCTATATTGTCAAATGACATTGATAACCTTAAATGGATTTATAAATTCTTGTCTCTTTTATTTTGACTTTGAGGGTTGCAAGATCTCTTGTATCTATCAAAGAAGCATTTTGTAATTGTTACATATTCTAGATTATCCCCATTAAATGCATTAATGATTAGAGCATTGTTTAGCCATATGAACCCATGAATACTCACATATCCTTTATGTTTCCATTCATAACTACTAGAGAAATATATAGTGTCTATTTTAATGGAATTGAACTTAGTATTTAGATTTTGAGGTTATAATTAACAATTATTAATTATCAAAATAATAGTCTTTTGCTTGCAAATAATTTTCTATCACTTCTTCATGAAGGATGATGGTTATATAATGAATGTAGATTGATACCAAACATAAATTTTTGAAAATATGTTCAACTCTCTACGGATAAGATCAAGCTCTATTTGTTGGATAAACTCTAACCGTGATATTTTATACATTACACCACTTTATATTTGTTGCCCATAATGTAAATAAAATTGTTGAAAAAACTAGCTGCTTAATCATATTTTATACTTTAGATTTTAATTTATTATAGTATGATGGTGTAATTTCTAAATTTAGACTAAATATAGTAAGATGTTTTACAATATTATCATTAGGCAAATCATGGAGATGATGTCAATTCTCTTTGATGATAAATTGAATGCTATCATCTATATTTTTCTTAACAAATATTGCTATGATAGACTATCTATAATGTCACATCATAGGGATTAGTGAGAAGTTATTGCTAAAGTCAAATGAGCCATATTTATTTTCCTATCATAGTAATATTTTTTGTAGAAAATATTGCTATTATCTTCTTTCCTTGTTTTCTTAGTTTATATTATGAAGGGGTGTTGGAAGTGTAATCTAACTTATGACCAAGGCTAGCATTGTATAATACAATCTTGTATATGCCTAGGGGTATTCATTGTACAAATATATTTAGTTTATCATATTGTTTAGTTATGTAAGACTTATTGACCATTTTTAATATTATGATGGTTAAACCCACCTTATTGTTAGCTTTTGATGCAACATGTAATGGGAGATAGCAATCACAAGATGCAGAATAATATGAAAGAAAGTAAATCTGCGAGATGACTAAAAATATGCTATAAATAGAAATGATGGAAATGTATACAAAGTAGCTATGGAGGAAATGAACACTCCATGAATAAAGCTACTGCTCAAGAATGAGCTTTGAGCATATCACACTCCATCACATTACATCACACTCTGCTACATCACACCACACTACTCTACACTACTTCCTACTACTCTATATCTATATGTCTATATCTATGGCCCTTTATATAGGAAGATAGGTTCCTTGGCCAACACTCTACCTAGTTGTGCAAGGGACAACTTGCACATATACAACTTGCACATTGACACTTGTGCATTTATTACATTGCATGAAGTAACTAGATAACTTCCCCCTAAAGTAATCTAATGTCCTAAGTATGTACCAAGAAAGGTACATTTACATGACCCAAATGATGTAATATAATCTATTTCTAACACCCCCTATATTACATTATTTGGGTATTGAAGACTTTAGTCTTCAATGTGGATCTTCTTCCATATGATAGCTTTGAATTGGTTCTTCTTATTTAGCTGCTTCAGTCTTTAGATGATGCAAAATAGGTTGAAGTTGTAGGTTCTCCTTTCAATTGACCTTGCACTGTATTCCTCCTTCATTGGATTCATCTTCTTCTTCTTTAGCTTTGCCTTTGAATCCAGTATTTGTGCTTTCATAGGTGGTTGTGCTGCTACTTGATTCTTGTAGAGAAGGTTCTTCTTTCTTGTCTTCAATCTGTACAAAAGTTTTTGAACAACCACTTAGGGCATCATGATAAGATCTTGAGTTAGTAGAACTTGAAATGCCAATGTTGCATGAGGATTGAAAGAGCTTTTCTAGATATGACTCATTAAGTTTGGTCTTCTTTTTGAGTAGTTCTATCAATCCTTTTTGTTCTACATTTTCATTCTTGTAGTGTTTATATGTGAGCAATGCCATGTATAATATGTTCACAAGATCTAAGGAAAGTGTAATGTCACTTTTTCCATTGTCAATAGCTTCATTGAGATGGGCTTGAAGATAGTATTCCATAGTATCAAAATTATCTTCTAAGGCTTCACTATGGATTACTTTTGAAGTTAGATCTAACATTCTTTCAGATTTCATGAGTAGATTCATGATCCCAAGTTTTATAGCACTTACTTTTTCCTTACTGAAACAATTATCCTTATTGATGTTTGCATATTTATTGGAAGTAGACATCCTTATGGCTCCTTAATTGAAGTATATAAGCTTTATTTGATAAAACCTTTATTAATCCTTAGTTTTTGTAGGCTTCCTTATGTCTCCCAAGTAATGTGAGTATATACTCTTAAGGAATTTTAGGTTTTGAAGAAAGCTTATATTTTGCAACTTGATAATATTTGATAAATGTTGATATTACCAAGTTTTGTAGAATGCCTTATGACTCCCTAGTATGTTTTGGATAAGATATAGTGCTTTTGTAAATTATAGTTCAATATTTGGTTGATTTTGTAAAGTTTTGTAAATACCAAAATCAACTTCTATTATCCCTTATTGCTCCTATTGAACTAAGCACTTTTCCCAAATTTTAAAGAGGTTTTAATGTTGGATCTTTTGTCTCTTTTTGAGAAGTTTGAGACAATAATTTTATAAATTTCCAACCTTTGAAATGCTATGATAAACCTCTCTTTTTAATATCCCTTTGGGAATTAATTTAAGTGTATCTAATTTCCAATAAATTAATTTGATGTAGTAACCCTTATAACTCCCTAATTTTTGGAAAAATTAGACCACAATAATATTTGCAAATATTTAAGATTAATTCCAGTAGAAACCCTTATTACTCCTAGGTTTTATATTGCAAATATTATATTGATTTGATAAATTATTCCCTTTGATGTATGGCTTTCAATATGATCAAATTCCTTTAATTTTAACCTTATAACTCCCAAGGAAAGAAAGCACATAAAAATGGGAATAAACCTTACCTTATATCAAGCAATAATCGATGTTGATTTTAGATGTGCTAGGGCTGCAATATTAATATCGATGCTTTGGATGCTTTGATTGTACCCTCCAATGGAACTACTTGGAACTTTTCCTTGTATGTAGTGTTCCAAATCTGGTACCATTTAGACTCTACCTTTGACCTTGCTTGACTAGAGCATTGAAGGCTCTACCACCTTCTTTACATGCTGCAACTCGGCCCTGTGCGCATAGATAACAAAGTGATTAATGCGGAGATGAAAATTTCTTGCTTGTGCTTGGTCGTTGATGTCCTTAAAATGGAGGAGATTCTTGTCTGAAGTGCCAAGTGGCACATCCATTTTCCTTTGAGCGCTTGAGGAGTAGAAGGTGCCAAAGAAATGCTTATCTCCCTTCGAGTAATGTATGGACATTACGTTCTTCAGTAAAGCATTTGGTCTCCCTATGGACAAGTGTATCTCATACACTCAATGCACCAGCCTGTTACTTGTAACTCCTTTCTTGAAGATGAGTGCTCACTTGATGAGCATTAGGGTTTACCTCAAGTGATAAATATCACTTTCTCCTTGTGCATGGACATCTTCTCTATCATTAGTTCAATGGGCCCTTTGGAGATTCTTTTAACCCTATAAAATCCCCAACTCTTCTTTCATTCACTTGCAATGTTTTTTAGTTGGGATGTGGAGCAATGATTTGGAGGCTTGAGCACCAATTTTGAGCAAGCGGATGTGGAGTTTGAAACACTCCAATGGTGCTTTAATATTTCTTCCTTTCTCACTTGTTATACATCCTCCTTTTGTAGATAATGTTGCTCTCGAATAATGTTGTTTCTCCCTTTGCTTTTGCTCCTTGTCTTTTGCAGGTTCGATCATCCAGGATGTGAGGAGAATGAGCCCTTTGAGTGGCTCCTTTTGCTATGCTTGGATTGATGCTAGCATACGACCACTTTTGGCTGGTTTTTCCAGTGAGTATAGTGCCTTTGAGGCACCTTCAAATCTACCTTCTTTCCCTGTATAAACTATATTAGGATAGTGCAACACAATGTAATGTATTTTTATATAAAATATCCTTTATTGCACCTTCTTTTGCACTCCTTTCAAATCTGAATTTCTAGTTTTGTGGCAGAATTTTGAATGCAATGTAGGGGTTTTGAGGTTGTCTCTTTGATTAGACACCTTCCCCTTTTTGCTTGGGTATTTTACAAATGAACCCAAGCTTGTAACCACTTGATAGAAGCTCTTTTTTTTGTATATTCCTGCACAATATCTTTGTTTTAGAAACCTTATTGTGCTTTGAATCTGAGACTCACCAAGTCTCGATTTGAGGCTTCCTTTGCTGATATTTGGTGGCTACTTTCTTCTCCAATGCTTGGAGGATTTGAGCTGATTTGGTGGCTTCTCTTGGCCACTAAACATTGCATATTTTTGTGCACTAATAGTGTCTTTAGACACTTTGACAAATTCTGATTTTGTGCCCTTCTCACGAACACAAACAATAATATTTTTGAGAGCAATAGAATAGTGCAAATGAATCTAATAATATTTTACTTTTAATGCACTAAAAATTTCACCTTATCACTCCAATCAACTCTCAAAATAATGCACTTAATCAATTTACTACAACTAATCAAGAATAATCTGAAATGAATCTTCAAGAATTATTCTACAATTTCCTTATAAGCAAGGTAGTAGGAGCTAGTCTTCTTTTGCTTTCCAAAGTAGATGATAGGTAGTTGATAGATAGTTGAAATTCTAAAATCTAATCAACTCCTAAAGTGCAAATGAACCTTAAAAGAACCTTTCTCTTTTTGCACTTTTGAAGACTGTAATTCAATTCTCCTTTTTGCAACTTTAATCCAAATTAAGGTGCTTAAACAAATCTGATAAGTAATCCAATTAATGAATCTACTTGCACCAATAGTTGCTTACCTTTTTTTGAAATCTCTTTTTTCCACTTCTGTAGAGGATGTAGATCTTGGTGTCTAAGATCACCAAGTTGCTACCTTGAGTAAGATCTTGCAACTCTTTGTAGGCTACCCTGAACAACTTCTTCTTCACCAAAATATGGTCTTGAACTTTCTTTCATGAGCCTA
This sequence comes from Wollemia nobilis, assembly GCA_028583015.1. Classification (NCBI taxonomy): domain Eukaryota; kingdom Viridiplantae; phylum Streptophyta; class Pinopsida; order Araucariales; family Araucariaceae; genus Wollemia; species Wollemia nobilis. Next base: position 4,536,359 of record JAQPPZ010000672.1, on the reverse strand, counting down.
GGATTTTGGTGGCTTGTTCTCCTCTTGTAGTCTCCTCATTTTGCTATATATTTGAAGAGATATTTGTTTCTAAAGTGGTGCCTTCTTGCTGTGAGAGGTAATCTCCAAATCTCCTAGATTTGGTAGGCTTCTTCTATTTGAATCTTCCTTCAAGCTTCTTATCGAATTCTGACTTCAAACAGGATCTTCTTCTCAAGATTCTAAATGTCTTGAGGTCTTCTGAGATTTGGCACTCCTTACCAAATTCTTCTTCTTGGGCTTGTTTTCGGATGGCGATAATTATCCCAAATATTTCACTATCTCCTATAGTGAATTTCTCCAATGAGTTCTCCTTGGAACTCCTTTGATGATTTCTTCAGTAAGGCTCTCCAAGCCTTTTACTAGATGCTCATAGAGACCTCTCCAAGGCCTTTGATCTTGCAGCTTCTTCTGGTCTTCCTTGAGACCTTATCTTCAACCTTCTACTTCTGGAAGTGTTGGTGGTGAGATCTTCTCTTGGATCTCTGATTCTATTACTTCTAGATTCGAGCAGGACTCTCCTAGTCCTTCTTCTTCTTCCAAGTCTAGAAGTTCTTCAATGAGATCTTCTCCTGATATCTTTTGCTTTAGGTGTTGGATTGATTCTGAAGAAGATACTCTTCCTAAATTTCTTGTAGGAAGCTTTCCCAACTCACTAAATCTCCTTTTCCTGCAACAAAGTATTAGTACTAAAATCTGCTTCTAAATTAGATACTCTCTTCTGGAGTCTTCTTCAAGATCAAGGCTTCTATGGCCTTTTTCAGTATCAAGGCTTCTGTGGCCTTTTCTTCAATATCAAGGCTTTTGTGGCCTTTTCTTCTGGATCAAGGCTTCTATGGCCTTTTCTTCTGGATCAAGGCTTCTATGGCCTTTTTTCTTTGTGAAGTTTCCAATCTAGCAATGGAGATCTCTTGTCTCCCAACTTCACCATGATTCTTCTCCAGAAGTCTCTTCTGTAGTATTCTTCTCTTGCAACAACTAATCTCTGCACTATGAAGGCACTCCGACCTTCAAGCAATGAAGTTGAAATCTCCTAGCTTTCTATTGTAGGAGGTGTCCCAATCATCTAAGAATTAATTCCCTACAATAAAAGAAACTTCAGGTAAATTTTTCTAGATCTCTTAGATGAGCTTCACTAGTTGATTCATCAAACTAGTGGATCAAATGTTGAGTCCTAGTCTTCACGAGTTTTTCCTTGTAACTCTGTGGAAAGACTCTAGCCATATGCAATCTCAGTATTTCTAGAAACTAAGATTTCTTTCAGTCCTCACTTGTGGCTCTCCCTAATTCTACCACCTAGACTCTTCTAAGAGTTTTTGATAGTGATTGGTCCAATGGTGCATCAGGTTGACAAAAAACTCAGGGTCAATGATAATGGTGGTTTTCCTATTGATCTAATGTAGCTCTAATACCACTGTTAGCTTTTGATGCAACATGTAATGGGAGATAGCAATCACAAGATGCAGAATAATATGAAAGAAAGTAAATCTATGAGATGACTAAAAATATGCTATAAATAGAAATGATGGAAATGTATACAAAGTAGCTATGGAGGAAATGAACACTCCATGAATAAAGCTACTGCTCAAGAATGAGCTTTGAGCATATCACACTCCATCACATTACATCACACTCTCTACATCACACCACACTATTCTACACTACTTCCTACTACTCTATATCTATGCTCTATGTCTATGGCCCTTTATATAGGAAGATAGGTTCCTTGGCCAACACTCTACCTAGTTGTGCAAGGGACAACTTGCACATATACAACTTGCACATTGACACTTGTGCATTTATTACATTGCATGAAGTAACTAGATAACTTCCCCTAAAGTAATCTAATGTCCTAAGTATGTACCAAGAAAGGTACATTTACATGACCCAAATGATGTAATATAATCTATTTCTAAAACTTATAAGTTGTAATGAATCCAAAGCCCTCTTGCCATATTGATATATGTTAACTAAATTTATGTAATTGGTGTTTTGATATTGTATAAATACCCCCACTACTCTATCCATTGTATTGGTGTGTTATGAATATTATCCATAGAAAATATAATGAATATTTATTTTTTTGACTGGTTGAGAAGGGGTTTTGAAAGGGTCACCAAACATTTTATATATGGGACAGGGAGAAAATATTTCCAAAAAAAAGATTCAAAAACTGAATCTCGAACTAAAACTGCCCTTTAGAGGGTACAGGGAAGATAAACCACAAATGATAAAATTAAAGTAAATTCACTCCCAAGATGGCTCGGGACAACAAGAATGAGTGGGAAATTTAAAATATGGAAATCCACCCAAAATGGGTCTTGGAAAACTATAAATATAATGAATATTTATGGTGCTTATAGCTTTGTATTATATATTTCTCTTTTTCATCCTTTTTGTACTTTTTGTATAAGACTTGAGTAGATGGATTGCTTTTACTCATTTATTGAAATAAATATAGATTCCAACATACTAAGATATCTAGAAATTATATTATACAAGGATGATCATTTGCAATAGAAGTAATACCTTGAGGAAATCTAGTGATGTGACAAATGAACTTATATTATCCAACTTACGCACAAGGAACATATAACATTGGATTTACATTAGATAACGATATTTCCTCTACTTGTATGAATACCTTCAATACATTTGGCTACTCACTAAGATCTATGTTATTTAATTTAATAATCTATGATCAATTTTTCCCTACTACATATGTTGCACATAGTGTTATGTTGAGAATTTTTCATTTGTATTCTTGGATAAGATTTGATCTAAAACTCAAAATTTCAGTTAATCCTAAACTTAGAATTTTGCTTTATGAAAAATCATAAAAGAGTGTATTAAAAAATAATAGATTATAACAATTCAAAGCACAAATATATATAAGAAAAATAACATAATATTTTCACAACTAAAAATAGAGCATAATGCAAGCAATCTCTAAAATATGTGAGGCTATAACATTGTATCTATTAATCATGCTTTTTATAGTCAAGGGTGCATCTTTCCTTATACAAGAATTAATGTATGAGAAATACATTATATTGAATATGGAAGGTCACCCATATGAAAATGTGGTGGTTCACTTTCTATGATTTTTATAGTGCATATTAAATAAAAAGTACATAAATATGACTTGTGTTTTTGAGTTTTTGTTTTCTACTAGTTTGTCAACATACCTAGAGATGCATTTTGGCTACAAAAATCTAAAAACAAAAAATTACTATTTTAAGTAAGTATTTTGTTTTGCATTTTTTGGGTCTCTAAAGTGTTTTCTCCACAAAGTTTCCAATATCTAGTTATGACAAAGTTGTCTATGGAAATTGTTGTCCTCTCTAATATTTCCAAAACTTATTATATAGATCAAAACAAAATCCCTAGTACAAATTTTTACCCCTAATAGTGTGATTAGAACTTAAAAATAGTATTTTTGGCATAAATCCATCTATCAAAAAGGTCAGTTGCTTTGATAATTCATCCCCATATGAAAAGCAATGGTCCCTAATGTATAAAATTTTGATATTAGGTGCAAAAGTGATTTCTTTAATTTTTTGTGAGTCATTCCCTTGGTGTCCAAGTCTTCTCTTGATCACATTGTACATCTAAGTGAATTTCCTTCTAGTGGTCCTAGTCAATGTTTCAACAATATGATCCTCCTCCACTTGTTCTAAACTCTTTGGATTCAGTTCTTTAATGTCCAACTATTTTGCTACTATAGAAGTGTCCAACAAAGGTGGAGAATAGGGTTTAAGAAGTTCAACATTGAAAATTGGATGCAAACCAAGATAAGATGAAATATTCAAATCAAAGACATTTTTCTCCATGTTATTGGTGATGGTGTATGGTCCATAGAAAATATGTTTGATCTTCCTGTTGGATCCTATAAGTCTCTCTTTCTAAATACATAACCATATTATATATCCAACCTTGAATTCATGTGGGACTTAGTGTTGGGCATGGTGTTGCTTGTATTTTTGAATTATCTTTTCCAAGATGTAATTGACCTATTATTGGATGTACTAAATCTATTCTACAAGGTATGTTATATTTTTATTTCTTTCTATCCGTGAGGTGATTTTTCCATGGGTTGCATAGAGAGAGCTACATAAATGGGTTATAAGGATTGAAAATTTAAACAAATATGAAATTGATTGTGTTTGATAGAGCTATGTAGATGTTGATTGTACCCATGCTAAATATAGGGGATGCTCTTATCCCATGTGCATGGATGCTTGGAATTATATATTTAGAGAAGATTTATGATCATTAAATTCACAACTTCTATTTGGATTGTAACCTTAGGATGAAGCCTATGGATATTTTCATCTTGGTGTCCATCATCCTCCATAGAGTGGTTCAAAAAATACTATGAAATTTTATATCATTTTTAGATATAGTTGAATTTAGAAAGCCAAAGTAAATTTTTAGATAAAGTTACTTTGCTAAAGTGTTCTTCTCAAATAATCTGTGAGCATTCACTAGCTAATAAAAAATATGTTCCATATCATAGAGGAGGTTATCTTGTAAATAAAAATTAGAAATGTGCTTACCCACACAAATAATTTCTATATATTTGTAAATCAAAATCTACTCCATACAAGATGGAAAAATTAGAAGTATCATACCCACAATAATCAATAATTATGGTAAGTACACTATGTATGAATGAACTCTTGAGGTCTATGATATATGTGGATGATGGTTTCCTTACCCAAGATATAGCATATCAACTATTTACATGCTTGGACAATGACATATAGTTCTTTCTCATATATGGGGTATTTTTGAACTACATCAATCATTACCTTAAAAGTTAGATGTAGATTATGTAGGATTACTATAGGAGCTAAACACAATTGGTCATCCAAAATATCAAATACCATTTATTATGGACCTCCCCCATGGAACTTGTATTTGGCACCTCCTCTAGTCACTTGGTGTAGAGGCCAAGAAATGTGTGATAATTGTAATACAAATATTCAATAAAAATTGGTAAGACCTAAAAACTATTAGGAGTAGGAAAATATCTCATTACATAAACCTACGTAATTAACATATACTCCCTCTTTTTTGATAATATACCCAATGTACTGAATCTTTGTCATGCCATATGAACACTTTTTCAAATTTGCATATATCTTGTGTCTTCAAATAATTTGAAATACCTATAAAACATGTTGCTGATTTTTCTCCCATATATTACTATAGATGAGAATGTCATCTAAGTAGATAGTAAAAAATGAGCTAGTATAGGGATGTAGGATGACATCCATTATCCTCATAAATTTGGAAGATGCATTGGGAAGTCCAGAAGGTATAACCAACCACTCAAATAAAACATCTTGAATTTGAATGTAGTCTTCCATATGTTAGTTGCATCTATGAGTCTTTAATGATATCTAGATTTGAGATCAACTTTAGTGAAGAAATTTACACCATGGAGCTATTCTAGCAAGCCATCTATCCAAGGGAGTGGATAATGGTTCTTCATAATAATTTTATTATAAGCTTTGTTTTCAATAAAAAGTATCCATATTCTATATTTCTTTGGAGCCAATGCAATTGGACTACCACATGGTGAAGAACTTGATCTAATGTGTCCCTTTTAAATAATTTCTTGGATTTTCCTTCTCATTTCACTATTTCAAGGACTAATCTATGATAAACATATGCATTAGGTAAAGGAAAATAAGAAATTAAATTAATGGAATGTTTTATATGATAATGAAGTGGAACACTAGTTGGTGACTAGAAAAGTACATCATATTTTGCTATAATTTGATCCATTTTCTTCTATTGTATAGGGTCTATAATTGATGTAATGACGAAACTACTACTTTGTGGCTTGATCATCAATATATATATATATATATATATATATATATGTTCTAGCTATCATCTTTGTGCATTTTTAGCATTGATTAATGAAATGGAGGTAGCAAGAAATGCCCATGGTATCCTAAATCATTGACCTCTAATAGTGATGATAATACTTTAGGGTCTAGACTCATACACACCATGTCTCTTATATATAAATGCTTAGACCATCTGTAAGCATGTAGGCCCTCACACTAACAAAGAGATTTTAGAGAAAGTAGATACTTGATTTTACTTTTTTATATATGTGGTTGGATGATGCCTTTTAAAACCTATCTTCTAAGGAGTTGATTTAGTCCATTATTTCTAATCCTTTTGTTGTATCTATACAACATAATCTATTATTACTCCTACTCTTCTCCTTAGATTGGTGTAACACCACATTAAAATCTATATTTGAAAGGATTGATGGCATAATAGAGGACACATTATTGAGTGACATGAATGTTTCTCCACTATTTTAACTATCCAATATTATATGGTCATGGGTGTTGTATGATAGGCAAATTCAAATCCTTTACCATTGGAGTATAAATCATATTCTTTTGACTCCTATTATAAATAGTGAAATTTAATGACTTACTCTTGACCCACATTTTTGAATAAAATAGGTAATACTCATCTTGTGGTTCCTATGGTACAACATGTGTGATGGTAATGGTCATTTGTTTTAGCTTCTATAATTTGTTTCCCTCTATCCTTATCTTGTGGATGTGGAGACAATGGTGCAATGGTTGTAGATGATTGTGAATCAATAAACAATGATTGAATTGGTTGATACTCAATACTTGAATGTCAATTTCTCCTGTTATAATTACATCATTTTTCACTCTTAGCCTTTGAGGGATTATTTTCTTGGGATTTTTATTTTTGCTTCTAATTTTGATTTTGGGGCTGACCCACTTTATCCTAATTCTTTGGAGAGTAAATCTTGCCTTCTTTGTATGGTACACAGTGTTATGGTTTTTATTATTTGCTCCTCCTTTTCTATTTTGTTTTTGTGCTTTTGCTCCAATTCAAAAATAAATTTACAAGCTTTTTTCGTTGAATTAAATTCAAAGTGGTCCATGTATTCTCAAATGTACCATTGTAGTCTAGTACAATACTTGAGGATTCAATGCATTTTAGTATTTTGAATGTCTATATTTGCTTCCATGGAGTGAAAAACATTAGTATAATTGTGAAAATGTTGGTCTTTATTATGACACAATTGTTTCCATAACATGTATTAGTATTTATAGGATCCATGGGATAATATTTTTCATTGAAGGTATCCATGAGATTATTCCATGTGAAAACTACATATTTTTTCTCTTTTGTAACCCTACTACAATATGTATCCCACCAATTTTGAACAAGTAATGAAACTTTCAAGAGTGCACAAGTGATTTTTTATTGTCAATAAATATATTTGCAAATTATGAAGATAAATAATCCAATACATTTTTTAGGATATTAGCATTATTTTTCTCCAAAAGTAGGAATATGAAAATCCACTTACATATTTGATAAGTTTCATTAATATCATCATTTAATTTCAATGTTTGTCAAATCTAGGGCAGTGCCCAAGGCTATCTACGATAGAGGAGGTTTGGAAGAATATTTTTCAAATGTTAGAACATGTTTATTCAATGGAATAGAGGTTCATATAAGTCTTTCATGGATCACACTATCTCTAATTTATAGAATTAAAACTACTTAAATTTCATAAATTGAAACTACTTATATTGTAGAGCTTGAAAACAACAAAAATTGAAATATGTTAGAATTGGAACTATATTAATTTTGATCAATGAAAATAGCATGGAATAGAAATGCATAATTAAAATCACCAAGTTTAATCATTACTAAAATTGAAACTGCTAAAACATGAAAAAATACTAAAAATTGTAAAAAATTACTGAAAATTGTAAAAAGTTATTGTGACTGAAGTTACAGAAAACAAAAATGATAAATGCAAATATAAAATGATGTCAGATAGCTACAAATACACTCTCACACATCACACTTAAAACACAAGGAAAAATAGTGTATAAAATAGAGGAAATTGTGTTTACAATAAATGACAAGAAATTGATAACATTCAAAAACAATTACACAAAATAGAAAACTATAAAAATAACTTGCAAAATGGCTCCTTCCACCAACCCCAAGAGTGGGTCCTTGCTCCCTGGTCTAGTAGAAGGTATTCAAAACTCCAAACTAAGTCCTAAGCACTCATTCACTCATAATTTAACACATCTAAAAATACTACACTTTATTACTAAATGCTATTGTTACAATCTACAAAATATAGTCCACTAAGCTTGAGTCTAATTTTTGACTTTTGACAAATGACTAATTTGTGATTAACCCCAATAAATAGATGATTTGTCTTATTTATAATAATTCTTACATCTCTATTTAAAAAAAAATCAACAATGCATTGTTCATGCTTGATTTGTTGTTTTGTTATAGCAAACTTAGTCTAATTTAAGATAGAATCCATATTGGCAGCTAGTTGTGCACTTATTCATGCTTCCAAAGTGGTAGGAATCAGCCAATAATAGGTTCATAATAAATTGACACACCTATTCTCATGCCAACTTATTCACTCCTTGCGGATTAGATCCAAACGATGTTTTTCTGCTACTATTGATTATTTTTGCCTATCATTCTAGAGCAGCTCTTGAATATCAGGTTGAATCCTTATCATGTATTTTTGCTACCAATTTTATCACATGGGGGTGCTTCTAAGTGTTGGAATATTACCATTAGTAAAAGGTTAAAAAAAAATTTTTTACCTTGGGTAAAGGTAACTTACCTTTTACCTTACCTGGACGGTAGTGGACGGCAGCATTTGGGCGGCAAGAGAATTCTATTCATCTTTCCTTTCCCCCAATTTCTCCTTTCCCCATTTCTTTCTCAAATAGGTTATTTACTGCCTATTTAATCTATGTAACCTAAGTTTTAATGTTAATGCAATTAATCCTTTTTCGTCCACACTCACCTTTCACATTTGGTATCAGAGCGACACGATTCCCGAGGCGGTGGGGCCCGTAGTTCGAGGCAATAGCATGAATCTCGAGGCAGCCCACAGGAGCTGAGGTGGCATGGATCCTGAGGCAACCTGTAGGAGCAGTCCGACATGTTTCTCGAGGTGCTGGAGGAGCTGGACGAAGCGGCCCATAGGAGCAGCAGATCCGCACGATTCCTGAGGCACTGTTGACGTGGTGCACAATTCCTGAGGTGCAAGATTGACATGGCGTGACGCATGGCGACGTGTGATTGGCATGCGGCCCGAGGTGTGGTGACGTGGCATTGGCACGTGGCCCGAGGAGTGGTGACATGGCGATCCCCGAGGTGTGGTGACATGGCACTAGCACGCGGCCCGAGGAGTGGTGATGTGGTGATCCTCGAGGTGTGGTGACGTGGTGCTGGCACGTGGCCCGAGGAGTGGTGACATGGCAATCCACACGTGCATCGGTGGCAAAAGGATCCTACGGTGTTAGTGACTGCCCGCAGGCAGTCAAAGCACTTTATGTGCTTAGCTCTTTTTAAAAAGCTTTTACATCGCCCTACGGGCGATGTGGGACTAAAGTCCCAAGTAAAATCAAGCTTCGCACCAAAGCGCGAAGCCAACATTAGCTTCGCGCTCGACACGGAAGCTAAAGGGCGGGGAGCACGCATTGCTCCCGGATCAGCCCGGTAGCACAGCGGCTACCCTCAGCCCTGACACCCGCGAGGTCGCAGGATCGACTCTCGGCGGGGTCAATAGATAATTAATTTTTTTTTTTTTTTTAAACTAAGGAATAGTTTAAATTTAAAAAAAATAATAATTTTTTTTGTGTGTAATTTCCTAAGAGGAAATATCTGTTCATTAGTTTTTTATAAATTTTTTTTTTTTTCAAAGTTGATAGAAATTTCCTGAGAGGAAATAATTGTAAAGTTTTTTTTTTTTTAAAACTTTGAAAGTTAATTTTTTTTTATTATTTCCTAAGAGGAAATCTTTGTAAAAGAAAATTTCTGGGAAATTTTCTTAAATGATAAGATCGGATGGATGTTATCATGCCCTCTGCAAGTTGTTATTGAAAACAAACCTTGAAAACTTTGATAGGCACGTGAAAACACTAGGACTTAATACAGTTTTTTCACAGTTGCAAAACACGGTTATTGCACACCAGAGAAATCCTGATCAAAGATACGAAGCAGATTTAGAATATAACTCCTTTGGCATTAGATTTGAACAATCCGACATAGTTGCAATTGCTTCACAAGGATCCGAATATACTCATTATAGTAATTCAGTTGAAATCCTTCAACCTCCTTCTCCTAAAATAATATTGATCAGTGACGATGATGAACAAATCGCTGACAATTTTGTAATTGCTGAACAAAAAGTGTGAGTTGTTTAAGATTGTAAATCAAGCGAGGCTTGATAGTTTGTAAAGTCTTTTTGCAATAAGACTATAAAAGAGAGGTTTCTTGTTTTAGTAGATAATAATGGGATCACATAATAATCTACCAATTCCCGAATTTAGTGGGGATAATTATGAGTACTGGTCCATCAAGATGAGGACATTACTCATTGGAAAAGGACTATGGGATATTATTGAAGACGGATACATTGCTCCAAAATATTGGAATACTTTAAGTGCAAATGATAAGAAGATCTACAAAGATGCACAGAAAAATAATTCGTTTGCCTTATACCATCTTCAATCAGCATTAGATCCTGGTATCTTTCCTAGAATTGCATCTTACTTAACTGCTACAGATGCATGGAATGCCTTGAAAGAAGGATTCCAAGGAAGTGATAAAGTAAAGCAAGTCAGGCTTCAGACTTTGAAAAGAGATTTTGAAAATATCATAATGAAGGAAAATGAAAGAGTCGAAGACTACTGTGTACGAGTCAAAGCAGTAGTTGATATGATGCAAACTTTAGGTGAAGACACAAAAAATGAAACAATTGTGAAGAAAGTGTTGCGAACACTTCTTCCTAAGTGGAATCACATTGCTATCATAATTTAAGAATCCAAAGACCTTTCTAATCTTACATTTGATAGTTTGATTGGATCATTAACATCACATGAAGAGAGACTTCAAGGAGCCCCTTCAACAAGCTATGGATGTGATGACAAAGCCTTCACTTCGAATGAAACTGCAAGACGAGAACAAGGAAGAGGTCGAGGCAGAGGACAACAACAAAGAGGCAAGAGCCAAAGCAACTCCTACAGAGGAGGTAATCAAAACAAAGGTGGAAATCAAAACAAAGGATCCAATCAGAACCAAAGAGGCAATGCAACCCGTGGAAATCAAGGACAAGGAAGTAACAAGACTAAAACAACTTGTTTCAATTGTGGGAAACAAGGTCACTTCGCTCGTGACTGCTGGTCAAAGTCTTCAAAAGATCAAAGCAATCAATATGGCTCATTCTACGAAGAAGAAGAAGGTCCATCAAACCTTTTTCTCTCTTATGGATAGCCAGATCAAAATCTAAATGATACATGGATTTTGGATATCTGGTTGCTCCAACCACATGAGTGGCAAAGAAAATATCTTTGCTACATTAGATTCAAATTACAAATCTCATGTTAAGTTGGGGGATAATAAATCTTTGCAAGTTGAAGGCATTGGAGCTATGGCAGTTCCAACAAAAGAAGGCCTTAAAAATGTGAATGACATATACTATACTCCACAACTACAACACAATTTGTTAAGTGTTGGCCAAATGATGGAGAAGCATTAAAAATTAGTTTTTGATGAAAGCAAATGTACAATCTTTGATAAAAACAATCGTAACCGGGTCATCACTGAAGTACCTATGACAAAGAATAGGTTGTTCCCTCTAAAATTTGGTGAGCCAGGGGGAGCTCAACTTGCAAACATTGCTATTACAAATCCAAGTGAATTGTGACACTTGAGATATGGTCACCTCAATTTTGCTAGCTTGAAAATGTTAATATCACAAGCTATGGTGACAGGACTACCAAAAATTCCATAACATAAAAAGGTATGCGAAGCATGTGCTTTGGGAAAGCACTCTAGAACGAAGTTTCCAAAAGGCCGAGCGTGGAGAGCAAGCTATCCTCTTCAGCTAGTACATTCAAACATCTGTGGTCCAATGCAAACAAAAAGTCTTGGAAACAATTCTTATTTTCTAACATTCATAGATGATTATTCTAGAATGTGTTGGCTCTATTTTCTGAAACACAAAGATGAAGCATTTGATTGCTTCATAGACTTCAAAAATAATGTAGAAAAGCAAAGTGACTACTATGTCAAATTTCTTCGCACTGATAAAGGAGGAGAGTACTCCTCAAATGAATTTCTTCATTATTGTAAGAAAAATGGGATAAAAAGGCAGTTCACCACTGCCTATACCCCACAGCAGAATGGTGTGGCTGAGAGAAAGAACCGCACCCATGTTGAAATGGCAAGAACAATGCTTCAGGAAAAACATCTCACAAATAGCTATTGGGCAGATGTAGTGAGAACAAGTGCATATATTCTAAATAGAAGTCCGACTTCTAGTTTAGATGGTATCACTCCTTATGAAGGATGGTACGGTAAGAAACCAAATGTCAAACATTTCAGAGTATTTGGTTCTTTATCTTATGCACACATTCCTGAGGAGAAGAGAAAGAAGCTTGATCCAAAGAGTCAAGCATGTGTTTTTGTAGGGTATTGTGATTCAACCAAAGGGTATAGATTGTACAATCCCATGACACATAAAATCATTATCTCCAGGGATGTAATTTTTGATTAAGGGGGAGAATGGGGTCATAAAAAATTTGTTGATTTTGACTCTAATTCGGACAGTTCTACATTAGTACCTCCCACATTGGTACAACCCAAGAAAAGCAGTGGAAAAAGTCCTCCTCCACAAATTCCACATCAGGAAACTTCATCAAGTACATAAAGTGGTACACCAAGTCCAAGAGGGACTTCTTTGTTGGCACCACCAAATTCTCCAAAACGATTTCAAAGATCAATAAGCGCTCCAAGACCGATGGATATTGATTTAGTTTCTCAAAGGAAAGAGACAAATAGAGGAAAGCGCATACTACAGAGTCATCCATCTACTCAAATGTTGGATAGGAATTTCCAACAAAGATACACTAGGAGTCAAGCTAGTGAGATGGATGACATTTTGTCAAGACTTGAAAATCTTTAAATTTCAGGGGATGATGAGTCTCATGAACCAAGGGGTGATGTAATCAATTATGCTTTGTTGGGCTGCACTGCACGCCTAGAACCTTCTAGCTATGAAAAAGCATGCATCTGAAAATATATGGCAAGATGCCATGGAAGAGAAAATATCCTTAATTAAAAAAATGATACTTGGGAGCTTGTGAAGCTTCCCAAGGGAAAAAAATGTGTTGGATGTAAATGGGTCTATAAGACCAAATTCAATGCTCGATGGAAGCATTGAAAGGCACAAGGCAAGATTAGTAGCTAAAGGTTTTACTCAGAAATATGGAATATATTATGAGGAAACCTTTGCTCCGATTGCTCGACAAGAAACAATTAGAACTGTTCTTTCCTTGGCAGCCCATAAAGGATGGAAAATTCAACACATGGATGTGAAAAGTGCATTTTTAAATGGATACCTGACAGAAGAAGTGTATGTTCAACAACCTCAAGGTTTCCAAGAACCAGGAAAAGAGAACCTTGTTTATAAATTAAAAAAATCACTTTATGGCCTCAAGCAAGCACCAAGAGCATGGTACTCACGAATTGATGGCTATTTCAGCAAATATGGTTTCACAAAAAGCAAGAGTGAACCAAAACTATACTACCTGAAAAATGGAGTAGATATCCTCATAGTTTGTTTATATGTGGATGATCTAATATTCATGGGTAGTAATAATAAAATGAATATGGATTTCAAAAACTCCATGATGAATCAGTTTGAGATGAAGGATCTCGGATTAATGAGATACTTCCTAGGAATGGAAGTACATCAATCAAAGAATGGGATATTCATATGTCAATAGAAATATGCTCATGACATGATCAAGAAATTTGCTATGCAGCAGTGCAAATCAGCTGCAACACCAACTGGACATGGAATCCAGCTAAGCAAAGAATATGGAGCACCAAAAGTTGACTTGACCAATTTCAGAAGCATGGTTGGGAGTTTAATGTTTCTCACCAACACTAGGCCAGATATACAATATGTTGTTTCTCTTGTATCACGGTTTATGGCATGCCCATCCGAGCTACATCTACAAGCAACCAAATGAATTTTACGATTTGTAAAAGGTACATTGGATTTTGGAATCCATTACCACAAGTCTAACTCTGTGAAGTTATTTGGTTATAGTGACAGCGATTGGGTCATTAATATAGATGACAAAAAATCTACATCAGGGAATTGTTTTAGTCTAGGTTCAGGACTAATAACTTGGAGTTCCAAGAAGCAATCTGTTATAGCATTATCATCTACAGAAGCTGAGTACATAGCCATTACTCATGCCGATTACTCAGATCCTCTGGTTGAGGAAAATCCTTGAAGAGATTGGCAAAAAACAAATTGGTCCAACCAAACTGAATTGTGATAATATTAGTGCCATACAGTTGGCATATAATCCGATCCACCACAAAAGGTCAAAACATTTTGATATGAAGTATCACTTCATAAGAGATATGGTGGAACAACAGAAAGTTGAGCTTCAATATTGTAGCACTTTGGATAATCTAGCAGACATCTTTACCAAAGGCATGGCTAAAGCTCAATTTATAAAGCTGAGAGACTATATAGTTAGTCCTCTCAACTTTAAGGGGGATAATGTTGGAATATTACCATTAGTAAAAGGTTAAAAAAATTATTTTTACCTTGGGTAAAGGTAACTTACCTTTTACCTTACCTGGACGGCAGCATTTGGGTGGCAAGAGAATTCTATTCATCTTTCCTTTCCCCCAATTTCTCCTTTCCCCCTTTCTTTCTCAAATAGGTTATTTACTGCCTATTTAATCTATGTAACCTAAGTTTTAATGTTAATGCAATTAATCCTTTTTCGTCCACACTCACCTTTCACACTAAGTTTGTGTCAAATCCTCAAGTGTTGCTTTTAATGTTCTTCAATAGGTTTCAATTGAGTACCTTTATTTTGTCTTGGTCTTTCTTTAATGTTGCAGGTGGACGCCTAGACTATGTAGTGTACAATTATCATACCCTGTTTCAAAAATAGAATGGCTGACTTGAAACTACATAACCTCAAAAAAAAAAATTACGTAGGAAAACCATATAAAATAGCTCAACCAATCACAAGTTACAAAAACTTTTATTTGCTACTAATTTCACTATGTTGTTTTAGTACTAAAATCATGCAAAAATAGGATAAATATATCTTAACACTTAATCATGTAAATATAAACAAAATAATGTACTTTAATAAAATATTTGGCATATATATATATATATATATATATATATATATATATATATAATATAATAATATATATGTATTGAAATATGGCAGATTTTATGTCAAAAATGGTGCAAAAATGAGGCATTATTTGACCTCATCATTCCCCTCCAACTTAACCTGGTGCATATCCTCATGTATTTTGTTGGGATACAAATACGCTTAGGTCTATTTCCATGTACAAATTTACCCAAAATATGTGATCTCCATCATGGTATACTTTTTTCTTCTTTATCTCTACTAGCCATCTCTAAAATTGTTATTCTAGCTCTAGATCAGAGTCAAAATAAAATGTACAGGTGTAATAATAGTAGATGGCCTAAACCATAGGTATATCTAGTGATGTATCAATTTAAATAGTACATCCATCAATGCATCTGCCCTTCTTCATGACCATAATTTTTTTTTTTGTGATATGGGTTCCCTCTTCTACAAAGATATGGTCAATTCATCCCATCTGCTCTTACATGCTACCAAAGAGTTGATAAAATTGCTTATACATAATTGCTAAAAATAAATCAAAATATCCTTGACATTCCTAAGATAGGTAGCTTTGATTTTGGGCTTGTTCATCAAGGATAAATATACACTACTTATTGCTACATGTTTAGGCTAGACATGTCTCATCAACATACTAGGTTCTATTTCAACAATATTAATTTATTTCTTTTCCTAATCCCAACATATTTTATTTTGCAATGTAGAAACAAAATATCCAAGATTAACATTGTATGTATATATATGGGGCATGAAACATGCATCCTCTACCATTACAAAATTGTGGAGATAAAACTCACATAGCATGTTTTTTTGTTCTTTGAGACTATGTAGGAATGCATCAAGAAAATCCTGAGCATAAGATAAATTGTATGAAAAATCAGAGTAAATGTGCATTACATACCACCTAAGGAATATCTCCTTAAGGAATATACTGTACAACCTAGTAGATATTTTGCATTACACATGTGTTCTACAATTAAGCATAAATTCTTCACCTTAGTTTGTAATGTTGCAATTTTTGTAGTTTATTTCTTGCTCTACTCCTTCAAAGGATTTATTGCTACAAAGTGCAATTCCAGGGTATTTTAACATGCCATCCATCCTACAATGGCCTCATTATGTGCTACTTATGGCACCATATTCAGCAGATGCATGACAACTATTGGATGTTCGTGTATTGGAAATAAATAAACTTGAATGCCTATTTTTGTAGTTTGAATTGTTTGAATAGATTTTGTAGAAATTTGTTTTCCATATTCCTTAGGTGATATAATTACATGAATTAAAGAATTTTGCACTCCAAGAACTTTGGTGGTTGATGTGTTTTGATATTCCTATCATTTCATAGATTCCTTTAGATGTTCTAGCATTTTTTTAATGTTTTGAGGCTACTCTAGAATATTCATGTTCATCTTCATAATGTTCTAGAGCTTCTTCAAAATGTGCCTAAGATGCATCCAAAATATATAGAACATTTTCTCTCATAAGCCACTCCTAAAAAAATTATTGTTGCTCCAGCTCCAAAGTGTCCCTCCCTTGGTGATAACTTTCTTCGATGTTCATTATTTCTTTACTAGCCCTCTTCATAGATGCAATTTCCTCTTCTACCTATTGTTGTTCTAATGAAACAACCATGGCAAGAACAAAAATGTGATGCCCTTGCTCTAAGGTAGTTTCTTCAACTATATGAGGTAATTGTGGGATATCTTCCTATTGTTAGAGCTACTATGCTAAAGTAACTATTTACTATTACCTTATTTGGTAATATGTAATAAGTCCTAGGTAGATTAGTAATTACATCATTTTTACTTAGGATATTTGCATTGTTCATAAATATCTAAGTTGTTAGTGGTTAGCGCTTATTTCTCCAAGCACGTTATTTTGTTAGCATGAAGTTAGAGAAGATATTTGATTAATATCTATCCTAACTATTTTGTATTATATAAACCTACCTATGAATAATGTATTGTTAATGTTCGCTCTATTCTACTCACATTAGTATCAGAGTAGTTTTAAAATAAACTTTATTTAAATTTTACAAGTTAAAAACAAATATAAGGAAACCTATTTTTTGCAATTTCAAACAAAAAGAGTGTTTTTGTTTTCTCCAAGAGGGGATGTAATACAAATAAATAACACATTTTTTTTGCAAATCTAGGAGATTTAAAACTTTCTCAAAAAATTTCTAACACACTAATTTTGAGAGTAAGAGTTTTTCTCATGAAAAATACACCTTGGTTCCACTAATAACAAGTCATGTGTCGACTGGTTATGGAAAGCCTTTCAAAATAGTATCGTGTGTCGACTTGGCTTGAAAGGAGTGCTAGCTGGTTAAATTTACAAATAAAAGGGAGGACAAGAAATTATGATTTTTTTTTTGTACATTTGTAACAAAAGGAGAGGGGAGCACTTGAAAATCAAATTTTCATTTTGCAAAATCAAAAGAAAATTGGGTATTTTGTTTTCTCAAACCTTGGGATTTAACACAAAATATTGCATATTCATATTTTTCCAAATTGGAGAAGGATCTCATCACATTGAAGATCTAAATTTTTACAATCTTGTTTATTTTGCAAACAAGAGGGGCAACAAACCAATATTTGGATTCTTCTTTTGTAAAATTGTAACACAAGGGGAAATTGTGGAAATCAAAGGGTTGAGACATTAAAACTTGTTTATTTTGCAACACAAAAAGGAAAGAGAATTATTTTTGCCAGATTCTTTACAAAATTATAAGACAAGGGGAGAAATTGAATATCAAAATTTTTACACAACACAAATCAAAATTTTGTTGCAAAAATTATTGTAATAAGGTACATTTTCGATAGCACTCGACACATTTTGTTAAATTAGCATTGTTAAATTAGGTGCATTTTCGATAAAATCTGACACCTAAGTGTAAAAATTTATGGGCACTTTTGATGGATTATTGCATTCAAATTCATGTTTTTTCAATTACATCTTAAGTTAAAAATCAAAAGAACTTAAGACCCAAATTTTACACCCATTTGTGCAATTTATTGCATAGGTAAAGCCAATTTTTTGATAATTCACTCCATATGCAACCCTAATTCACTCTTCTTGTTTGGATTAAACTCCTCAAACTAATCATCCTTTTTCAAAAGGATTTTTAGGTAGGTGCCATTAAATATCAATTAGAGTGAATTTTATTTCATTACTTATTGTTTGGCTTAAAATTCCTCAAACTAATTATCCTTCTTCAGGAGGATTTTTAGGCAGGTGCCATTAAATATCAATTAGAGTGAAAGAGAGACCATTTTGGTGCAATAGGAAACCTTTACAATGGCTACAATAAACAAGTATCTCAATGATACCTAGTTGCTTAAAGGTTCTAATTATTCAGCATGGAAAACCAAAATGAAGGCCATTCTTACTGTAGAGGAATTATGGGATATAGTGATAGACACTGTAAAAAGACCCACTACACTAGGAGCAGATTAGAATGCATGGGATAAAAGGGACAACATACTTCTCATGATGATTTTGCTAGCTACTACTGATGAAATTCAGCCTCACATTTGTGATGCTGAAAATGGTAAAGAAGTGTGGGATGCTTTATCTACCATTTTTGAAGGGAAAAATGAAGCCACAATTCTTAACCTTCAATCACAAATTCATACTCTCCATATGAATTTAGGTGAAATAGTAGAGTTATTCCTTTGTAGAGTGGCAACAATAAAATCAAAATTGAATGCTTTGGGATTAAAAATTTGAATATAAGATCTTGAATTTGGTCATTTTAAGGGCTCTTCCAGAATCCTACAAGATGTTAATAACATCTCTTCAAGTGTCTCAAGGACATGTGACCTTTGTGGAGTTATTAAATTTTATTCAAACTAAATAATCAAATTAGCTACAAAAATATGAAGTGTCCAACAGTGCACTTTATACACATAAACATGATCAATAGAAGAATGGGTCATATTCCAAATATAATGGCAAACAACCTCAATTAGAAAAGAATTTTTACACAAATTGTAAAAAGGACAACCATGACAACAATCGGTATTGGTTTTGAAGAACATAGGCTTATACTAAGAGGGGGGTGAATAGTATAAGATCAAATTTTACTTTTATTTCCCAAAAAATATTATCCAATATTATCAATGGCAATATCAATAGAAGTAATCAAAGCAATGCAAAAATCATCACACACAAGAGAGACACAAATTTAACGTGGTTCACCCAATATGGGCTACTCCACGAAGAAAATATTTCTTCTAAATTTTATCAACAAATCTCTTGGGAATCAAGATCCTATTACAATGTTTATGGACCTCTGTCCAAAGGAGACACCAATCCCCAAAGCTCTAATTTGTGGATCACTCTCCATAGGAGAACTCTATCCCCTTGCTTTGGTTCTTGGATCTCTCTCCATAGGAGAAATATATCCCCTTCCTATGGTTCGTGGAATTCTCTCCATCGGATAACTCTATCCTCTTAATCTTGTTCATGGAACTTGATCCAAGAGAACTCTATCTCCTCAATTGTTTCATGGACATCTCTCCATATAAGAACTCGATCTTCCCAGATGGTTCAAATATCCCACTCCATAGGAGAACTCTTTCCCATTTCTTTGGTTCATGGACCTCTATCCATAGGAGAACTCTATCCCCTCTGCTCTGGTTGGTGAAATTCTATAAGACTTCTACCCCCAATTATCTAGCTTGTGGATCTCTCTCCACAGGGGACCTCTATCCCTACTACACTGGTTTATGTACCTATATCCACTAGAGACCTCTGCCCTCTCTAATTTTTCACCTCTAAATCCTGCTCTCAACTCTATCTCAAATATACACCAAACTCTATCTCAAATCTACACCAAAATTTGTCCCAAGTCTAGCACAAATTTGCTCTAATTCTACTCACAAATCTACTCTTAATTTTATCTCAAATCTACGCCAAACTCTTTATTAAATCTACCCCAAGACTTAACACAAATCTTGAACAAATCAGAAATTAAACTTACTCTCAATTCTATTTTAAGTCTTCACAAGACTTGCTCAAATCTACCTTCAAGTATTTTCAAAATACTTACTCAAATCTACCTTCAAGTCTTTTCAAAAGACTCATTCAAATCTGCCTTCAAGTCTTCTCAAAATACTTGCTCAAATATTCCTTCAAATATTCTCAAAATACTTGCTCAAATCTGTCCTGAAGCCTTCTCAAATACTTGCCCAACCTTGTCCTTAAGCCACTCACAAGACCTACTCAAATATTCCCAAAACTTGCATACAAACACAACTTAAATTTCTTTCAGAAAAACTTTCTTCACACAGACAATTTCTACTTAGAATTTTAACCTCTAGAACATATAGAGAATGATATGCTCTATTAAAAACTCAATATGTTTCACACTCACAAATATTGTACTCAATCAACCAATCTCTTTCTCTTGCAAAATCCCTTTCAAATCAAACAAAACAATGTATAACTTGTTTCACAAAACTGATCTATCTTTCTTGCAAATTTTCTCTCAAAGATCAATCACACTAATACACAATTTCCCTTCACAAAATTGATCTCAACCACTTCCACAATTGCAATCAATATCTCTCAAACCAATATTTAAAATATTTCACAAGGATGCAAAAACCTTATTTTCAAATCTAGCACTAGTTCATAATATCTAGCACAAGTGTCTCAATCTCTTTCAAAAATGGAAGCACAATCTTGTTCTCAAACTCTATCCAAAATGTTTCCAAAATATTCAACAATTAAGCACAAATCCTAACTCAAATATTTCCAACAATGCTTATCAAACAATCCTTTTCACTCCATCTTGTGTTCCAAAATATTCACTTCAACAAACACTTTAAAAAATGAGTGATGTACCCAATGTACCCATACCTATTTAATTTGCTATTATGGAGATATGTATTCAAAATATGTCTCACAAATAACTGATTTTTCTAATTCCACTTCAAGGGTTAAATTGCAAGATACTTTCTCAAAACATCCACATGAATTTTCACCTTCAAAAATGCTCAATGAAATCTGAATTTGATATTCGATCACTCTTCTTTTGTTTTCAAATATGATGCATTAAAACTCAACAAAACCTCTCAAAATTCCTTTTCATAATGCAAGAAATACAATAAAATTATCAAGCCACTTTTACACCTTATTACTCCTAATCTTGCAAAATAATGTTCAATCCAACAAAGCCACAAATTACACATATAAATTTTTCATTTACACCTTATACATCCTTGTTGACACAAATAAATTAAAGCACTTTAGATTTCCAAAAAGACCATTAAAACATCACTTTATCTCATACCCTACTCATAGCACTTAGAAAAAACTCCACTTCATCCTTTTAATTCAAAAACAAATCACCACTTTACAATCCCTTTTTAATTTAAAAATAATATTCAACCTTATGACTCCCGTGTGCATACCTTAGCATTAATTTTCAACAAAAAATATTTCCCCTTGTTCCTGCCATCCTGATTCAAACCTGATACACTTGTTTGCCCCATGCCTTAGCCACCGGATAGGCCACCGCATGGGCTAGCTACCCACACTGCACCAAAAGGTGCTCACTCTCCTTTATACCCAAACTTCATCACGAGTCAAAACAAAAAACCTTATCTCCTTGCTTCCACTATGTCTAAAACTCGAGACCTTTCTTTTACCACTCCTTAGCACTGTGGGTTCTACTATCTGGGCTAGCTTCCTGGATGGAAATAATTTTTGGAGCCCCTTCTCCTTATTCTGCGCTCTACCTCAATATGCAAAAAAGACACTATCTTTTTCTTCTCCTCTGCCCCAAATGAACCAAAACTTGGATGCCCGATTACACACATAATAATTTTTCAATCTTGGATTTGCATTATATATAATATTTGACATGGTCATTTATGTTGGTGCATTCAATTTCCAACCAAACTTTTGGTGCTCATAATTTATTTTTAATTATTATAATAATTTAAATCTCGAAGGATTTAAATATTATAATTTTTCTTTGGGCCTTTACTTAAGATAAAGACTTTGCCACCATATATAATTTGTTTTCTTTTGCAAGTATCACCATGGTAATTCAACTAAACCCTTTTATTTTTATTTTTCAAATACCACCATGGTAAATCAACTAAACCTTTTATATTTTTATTTTTCAAATACCACCATGGTAATTTTTCATGGAGAAAGCATTATATTTTTCTTGTTACCTCATTGTCCCATGTTCCCTTTTGAATATACATCTTTCCTTTGACATCAATGACAACTCAACATGCTCAAATTTTCAACAATCTTCCCCTTTGTCATTGATGGCAATACTTTTTGAAAAAATCCTTTTTCCAAAACACTTGATTCCAAATTTGCTCTCCCTGAGAAATTGCTCCTCC
This sequence comes from Wollemia nobilis, assembly GCA_028583015.1. NCBI lineage: Eukaryota > Viridiplantae > Streptophyta > Pinopsida > Araucariales > Araucariaceae > Wollemia > Wollemia nobilis. The sequence goes on along the minus strand of JAQPPZ010000672.1, from coordinate 4,513,669 downwards.
TAACTGAATGCTCTACCATTTACTCAAATCTCTCCCCTTTGACATCAATGGCAAATGGACTCCTTTGGGGCTAAATATAAGACTCTTTGCTCATCCCTCTCTTTTTTTTTTTTTTTTTGCGAAAAACCCCTTGTGGGGTCGCCTTGGTCTGAGAGACCATGAACAGGGGGTTCTACACCGTTAAAGTCACCCGGGAGTCGCACCCAATCCTGCTCGCACCAACATTATCAATTGGATTTTGGATACCCAATTCAACTTTTTGGTAGGGTGGAGATTTGAACTTGGGACCTCCCTTGGAGGATTGCCCTCTCCTCTCCAACTCACCTACAACACCTGGGTAGCTTAGCCCTCTCTTCACCTCCTCTCCTTGTGGTTAATTAATTTTGGGGTGGGAGTATCTCTACTCCCAGAATACAATGCTATTTTTCTTTGTCAACCTTCTTTCTCAACATACCATTTTGATATTTTTGAATGTCCCTATTCTTGCTTGTCTCTAGAATATCTAGAAACTCTGTTCTACACCACTTGGTCTTATCCCTATATTATTGCACTTGTAACACTTAATTTTTTAGTTCTTATAAGGTGCAAAATTCTTGAAGTTTCTCCTGGTGAAGCCATACTCATTTTTGTCATGAAGCCTGCAGTGAATTTCTTTATGACCAAATCAATTACAAGAGTAGAAATACCCTTGAAAGATATCCATATTTGAAGTTCCTCTTAGTAAAACCATACTCCTTCTTTCCATGAACCCTGCAATGCATAGCCTTGTGACCAAAATGATTACATAAAAGACAACATCCTTTGAAGAAATCTTGTCTTGAGCCTACTAGTCCCTTGGTCCTTTCTTCTCTGTGATGATCCTTGTTTCTTTTTTATGCATTTTTTCCTTTCTTAGTGAAGTTTCTATTCTTACACTTATCCTCATAAGTCTCAATTTCTTCTTCACTCTCTTCCTCTAAAACTTCCTCTTCTTTTGAGCTTGAGCTTGACCCTTCTACTTGTTTCCCTTGTCCTTATTCAAAACCAAGTCCTATTTTGATAGATGAAGATATTTGTGCATTGATAATCTTATCCAAAGTTTTTAAACTTTTTCTAAACTTGTGTAGCTTTTCCATAGAATCTTTCACTTCCATCCTTAGTTAAACTACCTCTTGTTCTAGTATTTCACATTGTGACTCTTTTACCTATAACTTTTCACTCATGACCTCTTTAATTCTTCTTGCCTTAGCATTTGAGTTTGTCAGGTCTTCTATAAGCTTTTATTTTTCTTCCTCACATTCTTGAACTTGAGTCTTTAGTATTGAATTCTACTTTCTAACATTTTTTAATTCTCTGAGAGCAACAACAATTTCTCCTTCTATATCTAATGTGCCTTCCTCTTAATTTTCTGAATCTTTTTCTACTTCTTGGTCTTTAAGAGCATCTTCATAATTTTCAAATTTATCTTCAACATGAGAACTTTATTCCTCTTCTATTTCCAAAAATAGAATCTCTTCTTCTTCACTATATGAGAGTCTCTCATCACTATCACTTGAACCCTTGCTTCCCTTATTAACATAGAATATCTTCTTGTGCCTTTGAAAGAACTTATTTTCATGCTTGCCTTGACCATACCTATTTTTCTTTTCGTACTTAGATTTTCCTCCTTCATTTTTCTTATGATCTTGTTTCTCTTCACTACTACCGCTTCTAGCTTCTGGATAATTAGATGCATAGTGACCAAAATTACCACAATTAAAAAAATTTACTGTTTTCATACCTTTGTGCTTTCTTGAGTCCTCCTTATTTCTTCTACCATAGTTAGCTTCTTCATCACTGTTTGACTCACCACTTGATTTTGGTTTCTTATATTTTATCTTCTTTTATGCTTTTAAAGATGCCTCTTTCTTGGATTTGGGATCCTTTACTATTCTCATCTCATAATCCATGAGAATTCCATGTAACTCATCCATAGTCAATTTTTCAATATCTCTCATCTCTTCTATAGTAGAAACCTTTCCATCATACCTCATAGGAAGTGACCTTAATACTTTTTGAGCAACACTATAATTTTAAATTTTGAATCCAAGTCCACACATGGTATTAACAACCTCATCCACATGAAGTAAGTATGTATCAATGTCTTCCTCATCTTCCATCTTAAAATATTCAAATTTTTCTTGTGGTTTTGTAGTTTTGCCATCTTGACCTTTTTATCTCCCTCATATGTTTGCTTCAACTTTCCCATATCTCTTTTATTGATTTACAATGCATAAATTTCATAAATTCTACTTTGTGTAATCCACTTAAGATTACATTCATACCCTTGGCATTATTCACATGTAACATCTCACCATATTTATCTGTAGGAGGAGTAGATGTAGGTATGAACCCATACTCAATGGCTTGCCATATCTCATATCCTTGTGCCATCAAGTAAGTCTTCATTATTATGCTCCAAAAAGCATAATTTTTCCATCGAACAATGGTTCCTTATTTTTTGAAGATCCATTCTAAGATACCATCTGTGTTCCTATACTTTCTCGTTGAGAAGCAACACACCCCCACTAAAAAAATGAAATTCCATCCTTTGAAAATATTTAGCTTTCATTTTGCCGTAGGGACCCTCTTGATGTTTTTCAGGTTTTAATTCCAAATTTTGCTTGCCTCCTTCTTCAAGTTTTGCATATACCAAAGTATCTAAGTAGGCTTGCATATGCTTTAATTTCAATTTAGAATTCACTTCTTTAATGTTAGAATCTTTCTGAGTAAAAAAGATCTTTCACTGATATGTAAAAATGCAGAATACAGATGAATAAATTCATTAGAGTCAACCTGCAATTTTTGGAAAATTGGCTTAGTGGAAGTCACTTGGGAATGTCGCGATTTTGCGACAAATTTCCATTTTTGGAAACGTCGCGATATCGTGACATTTTCCATTTTTGGAAACGTCGCGATATCGCGACATATTTTGGTAGAAAAGGCCAACCCTCAGAGATGTCGCGATTTCATGACGCATTTGGAAGAAAGAGCCGAGTGAGAAAAACGTCGCGATATCGCGACAGGTTTTAACTGGGAGCAAGAAGTAGAAAAAACGTCGTGATTTCATGATAGGTTTTGGAAGAAAGAGCCAAGTGGTGAAAGCGTCACGAAATCATGATGCATTTGGTTGAAAGAGCCAAGTTTTGGAAACGTCGCGATTTCGCGACATATTCCATTTTTGGAAAGGTCATGATTTCGTGACATTTTCCATTTTTGGAAAACATCGCGATATCACGATAGGTTTTGAAAGAAAGGTGCAAGTCTTGGAAACATCGTGATATCACGATAGGTTTTGGAAAGAAAGTGCCAAGTGATAAAAGGGTCATGATTTTACGACATATATTGGTAGAAAAAGCCAGGCCACGAAAACGTCGCGATATCACGACATGGTTTAGACAGAAAGAAGCTAAGTGATAGAAACATCGTGAAATCGTGACACATTTAAAAGAAAATTCCAAGACATAGAAGCGTCATGAAATCATGATGTCACGAAATTGTGAAATCGTGATGCATTTCAAAGAAGATGCCAAGGCGTAGAGACCATCACGATTTCGTGACATGTCACGAAATCGTGACATGTCATAGTTTCGCGACAAAGAAAGAGAAATATAGGCAAAGTAAAGGAAAGGTCGCGATTTCGTGACATGTCACGAAATCGTGACATGTCACGGTTTCACGGAAAAAATTTACCAACAGAAGCAAAGTAAAGGGAAGGTCACGATTTTGCGACATGTCGCGAAATCGTGACATGTCACAGTTTCATGGCAAAGGGCCCAAGAGGAAGCAAAGGGAAGGAAGGTCACGATTTCATGACATGTCATGAAATCGTGACATGTCACGGTTTCATGACAAAAAGTGAAGGAAAAAAGTAGAGGTGTTGTTGGCGACAAAGGAAGGCATAGAGAGTCAAGGGCAAAGGAAAGCGTCACGATTTCGTGACACGTGTCAAAATAAATAAAGCCGACATATAATGAACATTAGGGTTTTAATTTAATAATATTAAAATACTAATCCTTGTTTGTCTTTTGCAGAAAGTGAGCTGGTAGTTGCATACTAGCGAAGTAATGGCGAAAAAGACAAAATAAGCACGGATCAAGTGAAGGCCATCAAATAGAAATGTGGGATGCCAAGAATTTTTGGTCCATCCAGATTTTACAGATCTGGCCGCAAAGAGACTTTACGGTGACTAAGCAGTTGCCTCATTTAATGGAATATGTCGAAAATTGACCGAAAAATGAAAATATCTACACACAGTTATCGAAATTTGTCGATGGACGCATTTAACAAGAGAATTTATGGTGAAAGTAATGGCATGCAAAGAATTTCAACTCAGAGGCGGCTCTGCGAAGATAAAATGTCAGAGAAACCAATGACTCATCCAAATTTCTCTGAGGAATTAATGAGACGCTCTCAACAGATGCACCAGTTAGCTAGGAAAAAAAAGATATTTACTTGCAGTTACAGATGGATGAGAATAATATCAGATCATGCCTTCTCCATTTATGGCAAGTAACCGCACTAAGATTTGCAGAGTGGTTAGGGTTTATCAAAACTCTATTTTTAAAGGGCCTTATATTGTAAAACCTAGGTAGTAAGGTTTAGAGTGATAAGATTTAGGGTTTGAGAAGAAGATATTTCTGAAAAGATCAGGGTCTGTCCTGAGTCTATAAATACTTCTTCCGGATGTAAATTCCAGAGGCGAAAACTTAGAAATAAAAGCTATTGGAGCAATTTCCTGCAAATCTTGTTTGAATGCTTTGTTCTGGACCTAGAGTTGGTGTAGTTTCGTTTTCTGTGATAGCATGGCCAGGAGCCTAATCTCTTTCAGACTGCGATAAGTTCATCTTCTTTTGTTTTCGTTTCATTAAGGTTTATTTAATTTATGCTGTAGATCTGTGTTATCAAAGATTGGGTATGCTACTAGGCTTCATTCTTTTTATTGTATGCTAGGGAAAATTATAGATTTAAGGTTCAGGCCTGTTCTAATTGCTCTGTCCTCACTGTGCGAGCTAAGTTGCTGGTGAGAGATACCAATTTCAACCGACTTCCCTTCTGTTTATGATTTTCTTTTAGATCTGTTTCATCTCTGTCTTATGCTCTTAGTGGAAGGTGATCTTAGAAAGCTGGACACTTTCCTCTTTGATTTGTTCTATTGTGAAGCTAATCGGTATAACTAAAATTGGTAGTTTTGGTTTTGCAGACTAAGTTAGGTAAACTTCTCTTTCTGCCCTACTCTACTCTCTCTGTTCCACCGATTGAATGATCCATTTTTATTTTCTTTAGAATTTGTCTTTTATTTAAAATTGCTAAAACATAAAGAGCTAGATCAAAGAACTGATTGTAAATCTGAGTGTCCACAAAGATAACCAATTCCAAAAACATTACTGAACAAGTCCAGAACCCGTTGTAAGGTAACAGACAGTCCACTTGAAACTATTCCAGAAGCGAAAAAGAGTGAATAGACATTCGACCCAACTCTGTAACTCACACCTTGGATATCCAGCAAGATCCTAAAGTGAGTGGGATTTATCCCTTATAAGTGTTATCGGGTTTTCATGCTCATTCTTCACAGGGTGTGTATAAAAGTCGAACCAACATTTAAAATTGGCGCTAGAAGGAGGGCACTGAACTCTGTTCAGTATTGTAAGTTGTTTGTGCAGAGTCTGGTGTTTTATCTTTTGAATCCTTTTCCCTCCTCTTTAGCTCTTTTTAATCTTGTTTGTTTGAGTTTTTGCCTAAACCACAAAACTCAACACCAACATTTAAAATTGGTGCTAGAAGGAGGGCCGAACTTACGTTCTTAGTGCGCTTGAGTTGAGAAATATGATTGTATGTGGTATTTAACAAATACTATGTTTTATCCAGAGTCTGGTAGCCTTTTTCCCTCCTCCTCAGCCTTTTAAAACTTGTTTGTTTGAGTTTTTGCCTAAACAGTGGAACTCAACACCAACATTTAAAATTGGCGCTAGAAGGAGGGCCTGAAGTTCAATAGTTTGTTAAGGATTGTAAGGTTGTAAGTGCTGGTGAAAAAGCTGGATTCTACTTATAGAGTAACAAGGTCCCACTCTAGAGCTGGAGAGCTCCTTGTGCCTGAGTTAGAAACCCCCAGAAGAAGCAGCCTCAGAAGGGCCAAGTCCTTGTCTGAAATAGTTTTGTCACCACTTGTAGTTACTCCAACTACAACTGAAAGTATCATCGTCAATCAAGTAGTAATGGCAAATTGGTTGGGTTCCACTGCCTTAAATATCTCGGGTGCAGCCCATGACCTACCCAAAAATCTTGAGAGATATCTTCCCAGATACAAGCATGATGGAACTAGGACAACGGAAGAACACCTAGTAGCATTCAAGAATGCTCTAAAATTGTTAAATGTACAACATGAAGATGTGGCTTGCAGATTGTTCCCTTTCACTCTCCAGGAGGGAGCTTACGACTGGTTTCTAAATCTCACTAACGATTCTATTACCAGTTGGAATGACTTGGAAAAGGTTTTTGTATCGTAGTTTGGTGAAGTGATAGATCCCAGTGTATTATATCAACAATTTTTTGGTATTAAAAGAGAAATAAATGAATCTATCAGATCTTACAATGTCAGATTTCAGAAGGCTTATGGTAGACTGACTGGTTATTATGTGCCAAATGCAGACCTGGCATTAGAAATTTTTAGGAATTCTCTAGATCCAATGACTTCTGTTTTCTTGAAAAGAGATGCCTCTATTACCAATCTAACAGAGGCTTACAAAGAAGCTTTGGTTCTGGAAAGACAGTTGGGACCTCAACCTCTGAATGCTCATCAAATTCCTTTGGTCACACAAGGTACCCCTATCTTCAATCCCATACCACATCAGATGATGTTGCCAGTACATCAAACTCCACCATCAGGAAATCCATTGGTTGTAACACCTACTGAAAATGTACAGAATCCGGATAAAGAATCTGATAACACAAGAGTTGAGGAAGTTTCAAGGGTGGTCCAAAAGTTGGCAAATGACTTTTTGACTTTCAAAAGGCAAGTGTCCACCGACAAAAACCCAAACAGATTTCCTTATCAACAAAACAGATTCACTCGGCCCCCATACGAACCCAATAAAGATTATAAAGGTAAAGGGCATGATGTAAATATTTGTGACTTGGCTTTGCCTAACTGGTGCGGGATACATGCCACTTCTCAGCATAGGGAATTGGATTGCTTGGAGTTCTGTAATGCCTTTGAAGCTCTATCTGGTGAGTTGGTTTCTCCTGAACATCAAAGAACTACGGATGCTCCAAGTTCATCCAAACATAGTGCAGCTATGGTGTTAGATTCTTTCACTTTCCCAGAAGAATCAGAGAATGTTGTGGAGCTACCCATGGATGAAGTGCAAGCCTTTCAACAGTACAGGAGGGACAACTACAACCTCAAAAATAGAAATCCGGAGCCCAACACTACATCTACCCCTCCGAACAACTCCCACAGTGTTCCTCCAGATCCATCTTCAAGCAATAACCCATCCCCACCCAAGGGAGGAAATCCGAGAGGACCAGATGCATTTGTCCCTCCACTCAATAAGGGATATAATATAGTGGAGGACATGAAGAAGATCAAAGCTAATATCACTCTCCATGAGTTAGCCCAAATTTTTGAACAAAGGGATAACCTGATCAAAACATATTCTAAACCTACTACCAAACCTTTGGAAAAGGGAAAGAAGATGGCAAATGCAAATGTGGCCATGTATAAAGAGAAGACTGAAGTTCCACCTTTTCTACTGACTGTCCGAATATTTGGGAAAAATTTACACAACTGTCTGGTAGATTCTAGTGCTTCAGCCAATGTCATGCCTCTAGCCATCTGTCAATAGTTGGGTTTGACCCCCATGAACTCCGAGATGAGAGTCATCCAATTGGATAAGTCTGAGGTTAAAGTGGTAGGTGAACTTCAGAATATACACATCCAGCTAGCATCTGAGCCGAGAGCGCAACACAGAATTGACATTCAGGTGGTGGATATTCCTGTAGGATACGGAATGCTTCTAAGCAGGGATTGGTCAAAATCCTTGAATGGGTATTTGGCTACTAATTTTTCGCATATGTGGTTACCCTGGAATGGTTTTGCAAATCAATTAAGAATCAACAGAGAACCAAGATATAAACTCATGATCACAGAGTATAATGCCAAGAATGAGACTGCTAATCTTGTTGAGGGTTGTTATATCGGGGTTTATAATTTGACAACTACTCAAAGGGAGAAACCGGTTAAAGCTCACCAAGATCACGATAATGAAGTTGGAATGCTTCATATTGATGGAGCTAAATCTAAGCAAGGTTTCGGTATAGGGGCTGTTCTTAAAGGACCAAAAAATCAAACCGGTTTTATGTCTTATCGCTTGCAGTTTCCCTGCACGAATAATTTGGCAGAATATGAAGCATTAGTACCAGGATTAAAATTTGCTTTACATTACTTTGATCATGCAGATACGAAAGCTCGTGTGTTGGACTTGGTTGATTTGCAGGGTGGACGACTTCAAGCCGTAGAGCATTTTAGTCGACACCAAGAGACAGTCAAGCGCTGGCTTGACGAGAGGGCCAATTCGAAGGCCTTCAAACTTGCAGACCTGGTGTTTCTATGGGACAAAGCCCATGAAAAGAAGCGTAAAAACACCAAGCTGCAACCTTTATGGACAGGGCCATACCAGATTGCCGAGACCCTAGGTAATAATGCATTTCTTCTACAGGACCTGGAGGGTAATTTTTTGAACCTTCCTATTAATGGTCAATATCTAAAGCATTATTTCTCAGTTGTTCCATCCAATACATCGATTGAATAAATCACAAAGACGTTGTAACATGTGTATATATTGTAAATAGGCTTTGAAGTAAGTAGTTTTATTTTATTTTGTTTGATTTTAAAGTTCTGTGTTTTATCCTTTGGGGTCTCTACAAAGTAGTTTGTTTTTATTTTATTTTGTTTGATTTTAAAGTTCTGTGTTTTATCCTTTGGGGTCTGTACAAAGTAGTTTGTTTTTATTTTATTTTGTTTGATTTTAAAGTTCTGTGTTTTATCCTTTGGGGTCTGTACAAAGTAGTTTGTTTTTATTTTATTTTGTTTGTTTTTAAAGTTCTATGTTTTATCCTTTGGGGTCTGTACAAATTTCTTTTAGCTTTTAAAGCTTTGTTTTTTTTAAGGTTTTTCCTAGGCAGAAAAGAAAGAATCAGCCTTTAAAAATTGTTTTTATTCTGAGTTCAAAATCCTGTGTTCATTTTGTTTTATTCTAATTAAGAGATAGTCTGCTTAAATTGAACAGTGGAACTATTTTGTTATTCAGAACAACAGTAGAAAGATAATTGGATTTTGTGTCTTGCTTGCCACAATTATTTTAATTATAAAGAAACTATTATACTGTTGGGTTGAAGAACTCCCAGGGAATCCAAGAAAAGTTGGTCGTAAGAGGGGACTCTAATTTGTGAAATTATTTAAGTGTCCATAGAGGCTATCGGTACCCGCTGAGCGTTTCCAGATCGATGAAGAATAAAAAAAAAAATTGTTTTTAGCAAGGCTTTCCAGATTTCGGTATATTTCAAAAGAGAGAGAGAGAGAAGGTGAAAGTTGAGCAAGGCAACATAAAACTGGCACTCTTTTATTTCCCACAAAAAAAAGAGAGAAAAAAAGAAGAAGAAGAAGTTATTGTAATGAAAGAGATAGCCAAGGCTCCAGAAGATGTTTTCTTTTACCAAGTTGTAGATACCACCTCATAGTTGTGGATCAGGGTCGTGAAAATCTAAAGAGTAACTCTGTCGGGGTTGTAAAAGGCTAAACTAGTAAATAGAGCCCTACTCGGTTTCCCCTTTCACAATCTAGAAAAGCTGATCAATCCAGAGTACAACATTCGAAGGCCCGAGTCATTCTTGAAGAAAGTTTTATACGCTTATAATTGCACATCAAAAATCTTCCTTAAGTGATTCAACCTAGTATGTCCTTGGGAAATTTTAACAACTATCAGGTAGTAGTTAAATTATTTTGAAGAATATTTGTGGCAAAGCATGGTACATGGTCTATATTGTTTTGAAACTAGAGTCCTGGATTCTAAAATAGTGCTACTATTTTCCTCGCAGATATCGCCATTTGTTGAGAAGCAACACACCCCCACTAAAAAAATGAAATTCCATCCTTTGAAAATATTTAGCTTTTCATTTTGTAGTAGGGACCCTCTTGATGTTTTTCAGGTTTTAATTCCAAATTTTGCTTGCCTCCTTCTTCCAAGTTTTGCATATACCAAAGTATCTAAGTAGGCTTGCATGTGGCTTTGATTTCATTTTAGAATTCATTTCTTTAATGTTAGAATCATTCTGAGTAAAAAAGATCTTTCACTAATATGTAAAAAATGCAGAATACAGATGAATAAATTCATTAGAGTCAACCTACAATTTTTGGAAAATTTGCAAAGTGGAAGTCACTTGGGAATGTCGCGATTTTGCGACAAATTTCCATTTTTGGAAACGTCATGATATCGCGACATTTTCCATTTTTGAAAACGTCGCGATATCGCGACATATTTTGGTAGAAAAGGCCAACCCTCAGAGATGTCGCGATTTCGTGACGTATTTGGAAGAAAGAGCCGAGTGAGAAAAACGTCGCGATATCGCGACATGTTTTAACTAAGAGCAAGAAGTAGAAAAAACGTCGCGATTTCATGACAGGTTTTGGAAGAAATATCCAAGTGGTGAAAGCGTCACGAAATCGCGACGCATTTGGTTGAAAGAGCCGAGTTTTGAAAACGTCGCGATTTCATGACATATTCCATTTTTGGAAAGGTCACAATTTTGTGACATTTTCCATTTTTGGAAAACATCGCGATATCGCGATAGGTTTTGGAAGAAAGGCACAAGTCTTGGAAACGTCGCGATATCACGACAGGTTTTGGAAAGAAAGTGCCAAGTGATAAAAAGGTCATGATTTCGTGACATATTTTGGTAGAAAGAGCCAGGCCACGGAAACATCGTGATATCGCGACATGGTTTAGACAGAAAGAAGCTAAGTGATAGAAACGTCATGAAATCATGATGCATTTCAAAGAAGAGGCCAAGACATAGAAGCATCGCGAAATTGTGATGCATTTCAAAGAAGAGGCCAAGGCATAGAGAGGTCGCAATTTCGTGACATGTCACAAAATCGTGACATGTCACGGTTTCACGACGGAGAAAGAGAAAGAGACACAAAGTAAAGGAAGGTCGCAATTTCATGACATGTCATGAAATCACAACATGTCGCGGTTTCGCAACAAAAAGTCACCAACAGAAGCAAAGTAAAGGGAAGGTCACGATTTTGTGACATGTCATGAAATCGTGACATGTCGTAGTTTCATGGCAAAGGGCCTAAGAGGAAGCAAAGTGTGAAGGAAGGTCACGATTTCGTGACATGTCGCGAAATCATGACATGTCGCGGTTTCGATAAAAGTGATGGAAACAAGTAAAGAAAGGTCAAGATTTGCGAGAAGGGACAGAGGAAGGTGAAGGAAACGTCATGATTTCGTGACACGTGTCAAAATAAATAAAGTCGACATATAATGAACATTAGGGTTTTAATTTAATAATATTAAAATACTAATCCTTGTTTGTCTTTTGCAGAAAGCGAGCTGGCAGTTGCATACTGGCAGAAGTAATGGCGAAAAGGACAAAATAAGCATGGATCAAGCGAAGGCCGTCAAATAGAAATGGGGGATGCCAAGAATTTTTGGTCCATCCAGATTTTATAGATCTGGCCGCAAAGAGACTTTACGGTGACTAAGCAGCTGCCTCATTTAATGGAATATGTCAAAAATTGATCGAAAAATGAAAATATCTACACACAGTTATCGAAATTTGCCGATGGATGCATTTAACAGGAGAATTTATGGTGAAAGTAATGGCGTGCAGAGAATTTCAACTCAGAGGCGGCTCTGCGAAGATAAAATGTCAGAGAAACAAGTGACTCATCCGAATTTCTCTCGAGGAATTAATGAGACGTTCTCGGCAGATGCACCAACCGGCTAGGAAAATGAAGATATTTACTTGCAGTTATAGATGGATGAGAATAATATCAGATCATGCCTTCTCCATTTATGGCAAGTAACTGCACTAAGATTTGCAGAGTGGTTAGGGTTTATCAAAACTCTATTTTTAAAGGGCCTTATATTGTAAAACCTGGGTAGTAAGGTTTAGAGGATAAGATTTAGGGTTTGAGAAGAAGATATTTCTGAAAAGATCAGGGTTTGTCCTGAGTCTATAAATACTTCTTCCGGATGTAAATTTCGGAGGCGAAAACTTAGAAATAAAAGCTATTGGAGCAATTTCCTGCAAATCTTGTTTGAATGCTTTGTTCTGGACTTAGAGTTGGTGTGATTTTCATTTTCTGTGATAGCATGGCCAGGAGCCTAATCTCTTTCAGATTGCGATAAGTTCATCTTCTTTTGTTTTCATTTCATTAAGGTTTATTTAATTTATGCTGTAGATCTATGTTATCAAAGATTGGGTATGCTACTAGGCTTCATTCTTTTTATTGTATGCTAGGGAAAATTATAGATTTAAGGTTCAGGCCTGTTCTAATTGCTCTGTCCTCACTGTGCGAGCTAGGCTGCTGGTGAGAGATACCAATTTCAACCGACTTCCCTTCTGTTTATGATTTTCTTTCAGATCTGTTTCATCTCTGTCTTATGCTCTTAGTGGAAGGTGATCTTAGAAATCTGGACACTTTCCTCTTTGATTTGTTCTATTGTGAAGCTAACTCGGTATAACTAAAATTGGTAGTTTTGGTTTTGCAGCTAAGTTAGGTAAACTTCTCTTTCTGCCCTACTCTACTCTCTCTGTTCCATCGATTGAATGATCCATTTTTATTTTCTTTAGAATTTGTCTTTTATTTAAATCTGCTAAAACATAAAGAGCTAGATCAAAGAACTGATTGTAAATCTGAGTGTCCACAAAGATAACCAATTCCAAAAACATTACTAAACAAGTCCAGAACCCATTGTAAGGTAACAAGACAGTCCACTTGAAACTATTCCAGAAGCAGAAAAGAGTGAATAGACATTCGACCCAACTCTGTAACTCACACCTTGGATATCCAGCAAGATCCTAAAGTGAGTGGGATTTATCCCTTATAAGTGTTATCGGGTTTTCATGCTCATTCTTCATAGGGTGTGTATAAAAGTCGAACCAACACTTTCTTTCTTCAAGTGATTAGACTTTCCTGAAGTAACCCGCTCTGATACAAATTGAATAACATAAGATTATACTTAGAGGGGGGGTGAACAGTATAAGATCAACTTTTACTTTTCTTTCTTAAATAATATTATCCAATATTATCAATGGCAATATCAATAACAATAATCAAAGTAATGCACAAATCATCACACACAAAAAAGACATAAATTTAATGTGGTTCACCCAATGTGGGCTACTCCATGGAGAAAATATTTCTTCTAAATTTTCTCAATAAATATCTTGGGAATCAATTCCCTATTACAATGTTTATGGAACTCTATCCAAAGGAGATACCAATACCTATGCTCTAATTTGTGGATATCTCTCCATAGGAGAACTCTATCCTCTTGCTCTAGTTTGTGGATCTCTCTCCATAGGATAACTCTATCCCCTTACTCTGGTTCATGGAACTCTCTTCATGGGATAAATCTATCCCCTTCATCTGGTTCATGGAACTTGATCTAGGAGATCTCTATCTCCTCATATGGTTCATGGATATCTCTACTTAGAATAAATTTATCTTCCCAACTGGTTCATGGATCTCATTCCATAGGAGAAATATTTGCCCTTGCTCTGGTTCATGGATCTCTATCTACAAGAGAACTATATCCCCTCTGCTATAGCTGGTGAACTTCTATAAGACTTATGCCCCCACTACTCTAGCTTATGGATATCTATCCATAGGATACCTATGTTCCCACTACACTAGTTGATGGACCTCTATCCACTAGAGACCTCTATCCTCTCTGCTTTATCACCTCCAAAGCTTACTCTCAAATCTGTCTCAAATTAGTATCAAAATCTATCTCAAATCTGCACCAAAATCTATTCTAAGTCTAGCATAAATCTACTCTAACTTTGCTCACAAATTTACTCTTAATTTTATCTCAAATCTACACCAAAATCTATCTTAAATTTGCCCCAAGAATTAACACAAAGTTTGAAAAAATCAGCAATCAAACATGCTCTCAATTCTATTTCAAGTCTTCACAAGACTTACTCAAATCTACCTTCAAGTATTTTCAAAATACTTGCTCAAATATATCTTCAATTCTTCTCAAAATACTTGCTCAAATCGGCATTCAAGTCTTCTCAAAATAATTGCTTAAATATATCCTCAAGCCTTCTCAAATACTTGCTCAACCCTATCCTTAGGCCACTCAAAAACTTGCTCAAATATTTCCAAAAATTGCATACAAACACAACTTAAATCTCTTTCAAAAAAACTTTCTTCACATAGATAAATTCTACTTAGAATTGTTTTAACCTCTAGAACATATAGAGAATGATATGCTCTATCAAAAATTCAATATGTTTCACACTCACAAATATTTTACTCAATCAACCAATCTCTTTCTCTTGCAAAATTTCTTTTAAATCAAACCAAACAATGTATAACTTGTTTTACAAAACTGATCTATATTTCTTGCAAATTTTCTCTAAAATATCAATTACACTAATACACAAATTCCCTTCACAAATTTGATCTAAACCACTTCCACAATTGTAATCAATATCTCTCAAAATAATATTTAAAATATTTCACAAGGATGCAAAAACTTATTTTCAAATCTAGCACAAGTAGTTCACAATCTCTAGCACATATTTCTCAATCTCTTTCAATAATGGAAGCACAATATTATTCTCAAAATCTATCCCAAATGTTTCCAAAATATTCAACAATGAAGCACAAATCCTAACTCAAATATTTCCAACAATGCTTATCAAACAATCATTTTCACTCCACCTTGTGTTCCAAAAAATTAACTTCCCAAAACACTTTAAAAAAGGAGTGATGTGCCCATACCTCTTTAATTTGTTCTTATGGAGATATGTCTTCAAAACATGTCTAAAAATAACTGATTTTTCTAATGCCACTTCAAGGGTTAAAATGCAAGATACTTTCTCAAAATATCCACATGAATTTTTACCTTCAAAAATGCTCAATGAAATCTGAATTTGACAGTCAATCACTCTTCTTTTATTTTCAAAGATGATGCATTAAAACTCAACAAAAAATCTCAATTTTTCTTTTCATAATGCAATTAATACAATAAAATTATCAAGCCACTTTTACACCTTATTACTCCTAATATTTCAAAATAATGTACAATCCAACAAAGCCACAAACTACACATAAATTTTTCATTTACACCTTATACCTCCTTCTTGACACAAGGCACTTCAAATTTCCAAAATTCCATTAAAACATCGCTTTATCTCATACCCTACTCATAGCACTTAGTAAAAACTCCACTTCATCCTTTTAATTCAAAAACAAATCACCACTTTACAATCCCTTTTTAATTTAAAAATAATATTCAACCTTATGACTCCCGTGTGCATACCTTAGCATTAATTTTCAACAAAAAATATTTTCCCTTGTTGTTGCCACTTCGATTCAAACCTACATAACTTTCTGGCCCCATGCCTTAGCCATCGACTAGGCCACTGCATGGGCTAGCCACCCACACAACACAAAAAGGTGCTCAATGTCCTTTATAATTGAACTTCACCGTGAGTCAAAAAAAAACCTTATCTCCTTGCTTTCACCACATCTTGAACTTGAGACTTCTATTCTACTACTCCTTAGCACCATGGGTTCTACCATCTGGGATAGCTTCCCAAATGGAAATAAGGTTCAGCTCCCCTTCTCCTTATTCTATGCTCTACCTCGATATGCAAAAAATACTTTGTCTTTTTCTTCTCCTCTGTAATGAACGAATGAAAATGTGGATGCCCGATTAAACACACAATCATTTTTCAACCTTGGCTTTACATTATATATATATATATATATATATATATATATATATATATATATATATATATATATATAATAGTTGACATGGTCCTTAACTTCGCTGCATTTAATTTCCAACTAAACTTTTGGCACTCTTTTATTTTTAATTATTATAATAATTTAAATCTCCAAGGATTTAAATATTATAATTTTTCTTTGGGCCTTTACTTAAGATAAATACTTTTCCACCATAAATCATGTTTTTATTTTGCAAGTACCACCATGGTAAATCAACTAAACTATTTTATTTTTATTTTTCAAACACCACCATGGTAAATCAACTAAAACTTTTATTTTTCCTTTACAAATACTCCCATGAAGAAAGCCTTATCTTTTTCTTGTTGCCTCATTGTCTCATGTTCCCTTTTGAAGATTACATCTTTCCTTTGACATCAATGACAACTCAACATGCTCAAATTTCCAACAGGTTTAAAAATAACAAGACAAAAAGGGAAAAGGCACACCACAAAGGAAAAATAGACAACAAGGAGGCCATGTTTTTAGTGAGGACTCAATTTTTGATTCCGAATGAGCACACAACGTGCTCATGACCCATACAACTTTGTAATGAGAACAAAATATAAACCTAGGCAATCAGAAAAGCAAAAGTCATCAAAATTAAACTTCTTTTTAGGCTTCATAAATAGAAAAAAATTTCTTGAAGTAATTGCAACAAAGGGGGTATTTTACCTCTTTTTAGGCTTCATAAATAGCAAATATTTTTGTTTGAAGTACTTGTAATAAAGGGGGGATTTTTTTGGTGAAATTTTTGAAATTTGCCTAGGAGGTAATCTTTGTAAAAGCCTTAAAAAGCTTCATAAGTTGCAAATATTTTGCACTTAAGGGGGGGATAAAAATTTATTTCCTACCTCAAAGAATATTTTTCTAAAAATGGAGGAAGACTTATAAGGGTGCACTTTCAACAGAGACCGACACCTTAGTCAAACTTCTTGTAAAAATTCCATTACAACATGTTTTGCAAAAAGAGAGAAAATTATAAGGGTGCATTTTCGATAGGGATCGACACCTTAACTACCTTATCAAAACTTTTGTAAAATAATATTATAATAGAATGAACCTCATAAGTAGTTATCTACTCTAGTACACCTAGCGGTTGCAGTGGCTAGTTACCCATGCAATATGATAGGATGAAAATATTACAATAAGGAAATTTGTTGTTGTTAAAACAAAGTGAGGAATGACCCATTTTTTGCTTAAGTACTTAGAAAGTACTTATTTTTCTTATATCTAGAGGTGGACCTAAGCAAGAACAACCAAAGAAAGAGCCAACATATCACTATCTTTCATTTCTCTTCTTCACTGTATTGGGGAAGTTATATACATTACCCAAATAATGTAATAAGGGGGTGTTAGAGTTACTATGGTAAAGTAACTATTTACTATTACCTTATTTGGTAATATGTAATAAGTCCTAGGTAGATTAGTAATTACATCATTTTTACTTAGGATATTTGCATTGTTCATAAATATCTAAGTTGTTAGTGGTTAGCGCTTATTTCTCCAAGCACGTTATTTGTTAGCATGAAGTTAGAGAAGATATTTAATTAATATCTATCTATACTAAGTTAGAGAATATGTTTCCTTAGTTACACTATCTTCATCCTCCTACAAAATAAATTTCCTCCTTATACTTGGTTTGGAGAGTGCAGGGAGTTTTATTTCTTGTGCTGCAATAGTTTCCTACTACTTCTTCCTTGAGATTCTTCTTGGTACTTATTGGAACTCCTTTGATGATTTATTTAGTATGACTCTCCAAGCCTTTTACTGGATGCTCGTAGAGACCCCTCCAAGGCATTTGAGCTTGCAACTTCTTCTAGTCTTCCTTGAGACCCTATCTTCAATCTTCAACTTCTAGAAGTGTTGGTGGTGAGATCTTCTCCTAGATCTCTAATTTTGCTACTTCTAAATTTGAGCAATACTATCCTAGTCCTTCTTCTTCTTCCAAGTCTAGAAGTTATTCAATGAGATATTCTTCTGATCTATTTTGCTCTAGGTGCTCGATAGATTTTAAAGAATTTACTCTTCCTAACTTTCTTGTAGGAAGCTTTCCCAACTCACTAAATCTCCTTTTCCTACAACAAAGTATTAGTACTAAAATATTATTCTATATTAGGTACTCTCTTATAGAGTCTTGTTCAGGATTAAGGCTTCTATGGCCTTTTTTAGTATCAAGGCTTCTATGGTCTTTTCTCCAATATCAAGGCTTTTATGGTCTTTTCATTTGGATCAAGTCTTCTATGGCATTTTATTCTAGATCAAGTCTTCTATGGCATTTTCTTCTAGATAGAGTCTTCTATGGTATTTTTTCTTTGTGAACTTTCCAATCTAGTAATGGAGATCACCTGTCTCCAAACTTCACCATAATTCTTCTCTACAAGTGTCTTATATAGTATTCTTCTCTTGCAATAACTAATATCTGCACTATAAAGGTACTCCAAACTTTAGAAAATGAAGTTGAAATCTCATAACTTTTTTTGTAGGAGGTGTCCTAATCATTTGAGAATTAATTCTCTAAAATAAAAGAAACTTTAGATAATTTTTCTAGATCTCTTAGATGAACTTCACTAGTTGATTCATCAAACTAGTGGATCAAATGTTGAGTCCTAGTATTTCATGAGTTTTTCCGTGTAACTTTGTGTAAAAACTCTAGCCATATGCAATCTCAATATTTCTAAAATTGAGATTTCTTTTAGTCCTTACTTGTGGCTCTCCCTAATTCTACCACCTAGACTCTTCTAATATTTTTTTATAGTGACTGGTCTAATAGCACATTAGGTTGATAAAAAACTTAGGGTCAATGATAATGGTGGTTTTCCTATTGATCGACAATAGGTTTATCTACCATATCTCTGATACCACTCTTAGCTTTTGTTGTAGCACGAAATGAAACATAGCAATCATAAGATGTAGAATAATATGAAAGAAGGTAAATCTACGAGATGCCAAAAAATATGCTATAAATAGAAATGATGGAAATCCATACAAAGTAGCTATGGAGGAAATTAAAACTCCATGAATAAAGCTATAGCTAAATAATGAGATTTGAGCATATTACACTCCATTGCATGACATCATACACAACTACATCACACCATACTACTCTACACTACTTCCTACTACTATATATCTATGTTACTATATCTATGGCCCTTTATATAGGAATATAGATTCCTTGGCTAACACTCTACCTAGTTGTGCGAGGGACAATTTGTACATATACAACTTGCACATTGACACTTAGTGCATTTATTAAATTGCATGAAGTAACTATATAACTCCCCCTTAAATTAATCTAATGTCCTAAGTATGTACCAAGAAAGGTACATTTACATGACCCAAATTATGTAATATAATCTATTTCTAACACTTATAAGTTGTAATGAACCCAAAACCCTCTTGTAATATCAATGTAGGTTAACTTAATTTATGTAATTGGTGTTTTGATATTGTATAAATACCTCCACCATTTTATGTTGGATATTTTGAGTCAAATTTTTCATTGGTGTCAAGGAACGAAGTTGTAATTAATGTCAAGGAATAAGCTACAATTGATGTCAAAAGGTCAAAAGAAATAATGTGAGACATTGAAAATATGTCATAATATTATTTTTATATTATGTGAGGCAAAAATAAAAGGTTTTTGTTAAAACCATGATGGTAATATAAAGGGTTTTTATTAAAACCATGGTGGCAAAATGATTTTTTATTAAATCATTATGAGCAACAAAAAGTTTTTATTTAACCCCCAAGGAGGCTTTAATTTTTATAAAGACAAAGGTTACAAAGTTAATTTATAAAATTTCAATTCTAAATAGAATTTAAATGACTTATAAATTAATTATGCATATTATAAATGTGCCAACGTCCAATTTTAATGCAATGTCTTTTGAGGTGTGATTTTGTCAGGTTACGAAACCACTCAAAAACTTAGAATTTAAAATTCTCTCTTGCAAAGAAATCCTATTTCTCCAAGGTTCTTACTTAATGTTTAATGTGTCATGCCTATGTGCATAAATAAGTACTTGAATAATCTCCTTAGGTTTGCAAGTTACTGTTTACAAGGGGCCTGGGAATCAGGTAAATGATTTCGAGTTTATCATGTATAACATGCCTTTCATACAAATTTAGTTATCTAAATGATGAAATAAATTTGCTTTATGATTTAAGTTTATTTATGCAAATTTAACAACATCATTAATTAAAATGCTTACCAAATCAATTTAAAAGCATAACTTAACATTTTAATAATGTAAAATTTCAATTACTTTAATAAAGTATGTGAAATTTAAAAATGAAATGTAAACCCTGATTATGAATTTTCACCTTTTAAAAATTCCAAGGTTTAATCGATTTTATTCACCTCAAATATAAAATCCACTTTAAAATATTTGAGAAACTTAATAAAAGTAAAATGTTTAACCCCGAATGATAAGGTTTTCAAACCTTATTAATGTGACTCATAAGGTTTTGATATAAGAATTATTTATGAACTCTGAATTTTATGATTTGAAAAATCAAGTTCATGAATATATTTTCTAAAGATATTTGTATATTAAATATTTTATGAAATAAAATATTTAATTACAAATATAAGCCTTCAATGTAAGGTTTGAACTTTAATTAAATAAAAACTTATAAACATAAAGTTCAACCCAAAATATGATAAAGATATCAATTCTAACTCCTGACTTTATTAAATCAAAGTCAGAATCAGAATATTCATTTATCTCAAAAATGATATTTGAATAATAAAATTTAATAATAACCTAGTTATAAAGTATCACTTTATAAATATTGAAACTAGGTTAAAATATGTGCACAATTTTAATGTAACATAAAAAATAAATTGCAAAATATTTCTTAAAGTTATAGAAATGACAGTACAGAGACCTTTTAAACCATATTTATTGCCTACCAAATTCATACAACAAAACAATAAATTAGGGCAATCTTCAATGGAATATATTTAAAAAATAATTATATTGAATCACCTCTTCAAAATTCAAATACAGCCTGGCACATATTTGAACCCAAGATAATTCAAAATAATAAAACGATCTTACAATGAGGCTCCTGAGATCTTTGTGTATTTCACATCCACTGTAGCTTCTTCAAAAACCTTGCTTTGGCTTCTGCTAATTTCTCCTCCTTCTCCTGCACCAAAAGATCCGACCTCTTCCATGAATCTCAATCCATTATTTATAATTTGAAAAGTTTAGTTATTCCGTTTCATCACAATTTCGAAAACAAATTTTATATCTATATTCTTCAACCCTTGCCCTTGTATTACCTGCATAATGAAATAATAATCATAATATTAAAATAAAACCAAAATTTACTTTATTATTCATTCTCTCGTAACTTTCCTTTTTTTCCAAAATTATTTCAAAGTTCTTATATTGCTAAATTAAAATGCAATTTTCTTTTGTGAAATTGACATCTAAAATCCTACAAGTTTAGTACCATTAGAAAGAGAAAATCCATATCCTTTTACCAAGTTTTTAATGAGATCAAATGGAGTTGTCTAGCTCAAGATATGTCCATTTCAATTTTACATTAATTTTAGGGTTAACCCTAAAATAAAATTTAATTATTTAAATGAAAATTAATCATTTAAACCTTTGAAAATGAATTTAATCAAATTATTTGATTTGAAATAATGCAATTAATATGCAGATAATCAAAATATTTAGTTTGAAGTATTGCAACTACATTCAAACCTTCAAAATGCAAATATGTCAGCAATTCCAAAGTGAAAACAAATTTTCAAAGACCTTGATGCGAGGAAAATTGGATAAACAAAAATTCCCCAAAAACACAAAATTTAAGTTGGTCCCCAATTTTGGGGTCATTGTGAAGGAGTCACAACACCGTCGACATGCAAGATTTGGAAGGCAAAAGGTATTTAAACCTTTGTATAAGTTCAAAACCATGTATTTAAATTTCCTTCAATTATTTTTGCATCAAAAATCGTGCTAAGATTTGTGGAGAAAGTGCCAAGGAGCAATGAATAAAAAGTTTCATGCATTCAGTATGAAAGAAGCGCATCGAACACGCTACGTGGCAAGAGGAGAAGGGAGCCAAGGGCTCTAAAGGATTCGGTGAAATATTAAAGTGCCTTCTACACTTTTAGTGGGCACATGAGTGCTTGGCTCACATAGCTAGCAAGTTGCGGCCAAGGTGCTAGCAAGGGAGAGAGTGCAAGATCAAATCTCACAAAATGCAGAGCAAGAGGTATAAAAGGTTTTTATATTTTTTATTTAATTTTTTATTAGTTGCTAAGGTTGTGGAGAGATAAGGGTTGTTAAGAGAAATAAAAATTATTCTTTGTTTTTCTAAATCTAGGGATAGATAAAGGGTAAATTGGTTATGATATTTACCTAAGTGGTAAGTGGAAATTTACTAGGGTAATATTGTGTTTACCTTAGGGAATTAAAAATTGATTTATTGCATATATTTGGTAAAGTGACTTAATCAATTATTGCAATATTGAGAAGAGTAAGGCGTGTTTGGTCAATTATTGTTGATGGATGATTTCTTTAAGATGGAGTACTAAGGTGCATGTAAGATTTGATATTTACATTGTATCTTTGAGAGATTTTATCACCTTATAAATTCTTTGAGCTTGGAAAAGAAGTGTTTGTGGTTGTTGCAGATTTTTGAGGTTCCTTCATCATCAAGAAAAAGGTATGAGAACATTCTTCCATAGTTGAGTTGATTGGTTGGTTTTTTGGAAAACATGTTTGGAGTGAAAATGACTTAAGTAGGTCTCCTTATTGAGTGTGTTGAGTTAATGCTTCTAGGTTTTCTAGAACAAAGAGTTGTTGTTAAAACCTTGTTTTATAAGCATTGTTTCATTGAGTGATTGGTTGAGTAGAGTTGGTTGAGCCTAGTCAAGTGGATGTGTGAAGTGATTTTTCAAGTTCTATAAAATAAACTATTCTATATTCTGAATTGATTTGAGGAAGTGATTGAACATTGAGGTGATTGTGAAGCATATTGAGTCTCTAACAATTCTCTATATGTTTTTGAAAGAGTTATTGAACGTGATTGAGAATTGAGGTGATTCTGATGCATATTGAGTCTCCAACAATTCTCTATATGTTTTCGAAAGAGTGATTGAAAGTGATTGATAATTGAGGTGAATGTGAAGCATATTGAGTTTCTACAATTATCTATATGTTTCTAAAATAATGATTGAAATTAATTGAGCATTGTGATGAGTATAGATAATATTGAGTCTCTAACAATTCTCTTTATGTTTCTATGAGATTGGACAAGTTCTAGTGTGGACTTGTTGAACAGATTTGAGGCAAGTCTTTGAGAAGACTTGTGGATAGATTAGGGTAAGCTTTTGTGAAATCTTACAATACATATTGAGGGTATATTTGGATAAGTTCTTGTGAGAACTTATTGAGCAGATTGGACAAGTTCTAGAGAGGACTTGAGGATAGATTGGTGTGAGCTTTTGTGGAAGATTACAAGGTAGATTTGAGACAAGTCTTTGAGAAGACTTGAGAGCAAAGTTTATTGATTAATTTGTTCAAACCTTGAGTTAAGGTTTGGGGCAGATCCAACAAAGCTGATTTGAGATTGATTCAAGCTTTGATTTAAGGGTTGAAGATAGATATTGAGGACAAATTTGTGCTAGATTGAAGGATTGTGTTTAGTATAGATTCAAGGATAGATTTTGATGCATATTTGAGGATAGGTTTGTGCCATACCAGAGATAGATATTGAGGATACATTTGTGCTAGACCGAAGGACTATGTTTAGTACATATTTGAGATAGAGATTTGGAGATGACAGAGTTGAGGATAGAGATATCCAGCCAGAGTAGGGAATACAGGTGTCTTCTATGGATAGAGTTTCATTTTGTAAGCACAGTGAAGGTAGAGGTCTTCTAGAGGATCACCATCCAAAGCAGACTTAGGATATTGTTGTCTCTTGTGGATAGAGATCCATAAACTTTGATTAGTGGATTGGTGTCTCCTTTGGATAGAGATCCATAAACATTGTAATAGGGAAAGGATTCCCAATAGATTGATTGAGAAAGTTTTAATGAAATATTTTCTCCGTGGAGTAGCCCACATTGGGTGAACCATGCAAATTTTGGTGTCTCTATTGTGTGTGGTGATTTATGCGTTGCTTTGATTATTGCTATTGATATTGCTATCTATACATTGTATAATATTGATTGGGAAATAAAAGTAAAAAGTGGTCTTATACTGTTCACCCCCCTCCGAGTATAAGCTTGTGTTCTTCACTCTATCCATTTTATCAATTTTTTATAACTGTTATCCATAGATAATATAATGAATATTTTTTTTTATTGGTTGAAAAGAGGTTTTGAAAGAGTCTCCAAACCTTTTATATATGTACCAAGGAGAAAATATCTCCAAACAAAAGATTCAAATATTGAATCTCGAACTGAAATCGCCCCATAAAGGGTATGGGGAAGCTTAACCACAAAGATAAAATTAAGGTAAATTCACTCCCCAGATGGCCCGATATAGGAAGAATGAGCATGAAATTTTAAATGTGGAAATCCACCCAACAATGCTCTTGTAAAATGATAAATATCATGAATATTTATGGTGCTTATAGCTTCCTATTATATATTTCTCTTTTTCGTCCTTTTTGCACTTTTGTATAAGACATGAGTAGATTGATTGCTTTTACTCGTTTATTGAAATAAATGTAGATTCCAACATACTAATATATTTAGAAATTATATTATACAAGGATGATCATTTGCTATAGAAGTAATACCTTGAGGAAATCTAGTGATGTGACAAATGAACTTATATTATCCAGCTTACACACAAGGAACATATAACATTGGATTTACTCTAGATAATGATATTTTCTCTACTTGTATGAATACCTTCAATACATTTGGCTACTCACTAAAATTTGTGTTATTTAATTTAATAATCTATGATCAATTTTTCCCTACTACATATGTTGCACATAGTGTTATCTTGAGGATTTTTCATTTGTATTCTTGGATAATATTTGATCTAAAACTCAAAATTTCTATTAATCCTAGACTTAGAATTTTGCTTTAAGAAAAATCATAAAAGAGTGTATTTAAAAAATAATAGATTATAACAATTTAAAGCACAAATATATAAGCAAAATAACATAATATTTTACTACTAAAAAATAGAGCATAATGCAAGCAATCTCTAAAATATGTGAGGCTATAAAAATGTATCTATTACTCATGTTTTTTATATTCAAGGGTGCAACTTTCCTTTATACAAGAATTAATGTATGAGAAATACCTTATATTGAATATGGAAGGTCACCCATATGAAAATTTGATGGTTCACCTTCTATGATTTTTAAAGTGCATGTTAAATGAAAATTACATATATATGGATTGTGTTTTTGAGTTTGTTTTCTACTAGTTTGTCAACATACCTAGAGATGCATTTTGGCTACAAAAATCTAAAAATAAAAAATTACTATTTTGAGTAAGTATTTTGTTTTGCATTTTTTGGGCATCTAAAGTTTTTTCTCCACAAAGTTGTCACTATCTAGTTATGATAAAGTTTTCTATGGAAATTGTTGTTCTCTCTAATATTTCCAACACTTATTATATAGACCAAACAAAATTCCTAGTACAAAGTTATGCCCCTAATAGTGAGATTAGGACTAAAAAATAGTTTTTTAGGCATAAATTCATCTACAAAAAAGGTCAGTTGCTTTGATCGTTCACCCCCCTATGAAAAGCAATGGTTCCTATTACATCAACTTTTGACATTAGGTGCAAAAGTGATTTCTTTAATTTTTGTGAGTCATTCCCTTGGTGGGCAAGTCTTCTCTTGATCACTTTGTACATCTAAGTGGACTTCCTTCTAGTGGTATTAGTCAATGTTTCAACAATCTAATCCTCCTTCACTATTTCTAAACTATTTAGATTGAGTTCTTTAATGTCTAACTATTTAGCTACTATAGAAGTGTCCAACAAAGGTGGAGAATAGGGTTTAAGAAATTCAACATTGAAAATTGAATGAAAACCAATATAAGATGAAAGATTCAAATCAAAGACATTTTCCTCCACCTTATTGGTGATGGTGTATGGTCCATAGAAAATATGTTTGATCTTCCTATTGGATCATATAAGTCTCTCTTTCTAACTACATAACCATATCTTATATCCAATATTGAATTCATGTGGTACTTGGTGTTGGTCATTTCTAAGATGTCATTGAACTATTATTGGATGTACTAAATCTATTCTAAAAGGTATGTTATATTTTTGTTTCTTTCTATCCTTGAGGTTTATTTCTCCACGGGTTGCATAGACAGAGCTACATCAATGAGTTATAAGGGTTGGAACTTTAAACATATATGAAATGGGTTGTGTTTGATAGAGCTATGTACATGTTGATTGTACCCATGCTAAATATAGGGGATACTCTCAACCCATGTGTATGGATTCTTGTAATTGTATATTTAGATAATATTTATGATCATTCAATTCACATATTCTATTTGGATTGTAACCTTAGGATGAAGCCTATGGATATTTTCAACTTTGCATCCATCATCCTCCATATAGTGGTTCAAAAAATACAATGAAATTATCCATCCTTGTAAGATATAGTTGAATTTGGAAATTCAAATTTCTATCAACTTTTGATGTACCTTTTGACATCATTCCTCATATTGGGCTCATGTAAGTACCTTTGAAGGATGAAAAATAGTTTTCCCTCTCTAGAGTGACTTTTTTTTTTAGTTACAGATGAATTGGTTACAATTACAAATTTTTAGTAACTATCAGAATAGCTAGCAGGTTTCAAACTATCAGGGAAGGCTTCCAACACAAACACCATCTCATTAATGGTAACCCGACATGAGATGGGGACCACCAGATGCACAGGGTTCACACCATATTTTTCAGTCTGGTTCAAACACGTGGTATGAAGGTAGAGGGACCACCAGAAAAGCAAGGAACAAATCATCGTCTTCATATAGGTGCAACACATAGAGGAGTTGGATCAGGCTATTAGATATGCATGGGCATGCCCATGGGATTGGAACCTAGGTCTCCTCTCATTAAGTGCCCCAACTTACCAATCCACCTAGACCCACGGACAAATTTTTAATTAACTATTTGGGGTTTTTTGTATCCAGTATAGGCCATCAGGCTTGAACCCCGGACATCTCTAGAGTGACTTTTTACTTTGCTAAAGTATTTTTTCCAAATAATCCATGAGCACTCACTAGCTAATAAAAAAATATGTTCCATGTCATAGAGGAGGTTTTCTTGTAAATAAAAATTTGAAATGTGCTTATCCACACAAATTTTTTTATATATTTGTAAATCAAAATATACTTCATACACGGTGGAAAAATTGGAAGTATCACACCTACAATAATCAATCATGGTGGTAATTACTCTATGTATGAATGAACTCTAGAGGTCTATGATATATTTGGATGATGATTTACTTACCCAAGATATAGCATGTCAACTATTTACATGCTTGGCCAATGACATATAGCTCTTTGTCATATATGGGGTATTTTTGAAATACATCAATCATTGACTCAAAAGTTATATATAGATTGCATATGATTACTATAGGATATAAACACAATTGGTCATCCAAAATATCAAATACCCTTTTATATGTACCTTTCCAATGGAAATTGGATTTGGAACCTTCTCTAGTCACTTGGTGTAGTGGCCAAGAAATGTGTGATAATTGTAATACAAATATTCAATAAAAATTAGTAAGACCTAAAAACTATTTGGAGTAGGGAAATATCTCATTACCTAAACCTACTTAACTAGCACATACTCCCTCTTTGTAAATAATATACCTAATGTACTGAATCTTTGTCATGCCATATGAGCACCTTTTCAAATTTTCATATATCTTATGTCTTCAAATAATTTGAATCACCTATCAAGCATGTTGCATATGTTCCTCCCATATATTACTATATATGAGAA
This sequence comes from Wollemia nobilis, assembly GCA_028583015.1. Taxonomy (NCBI): domain Eukaryota; kingdom Viridiplantae; phylum Streptophyta; class Pinopsida; order Araucariales; family Araucariaceae; genus Wollemia; species Wollemia nobilis. The sequence goes on along the minus strand of JAQPPZ010000672.1, from coordinate 4,485,635 downwards.
TATCATCTAAGGAGATAGTAAAAAATGGGCTAGTATAGGGATGTAGGATGCCATCCATCATCCTCATGAATATGGAAGATGCATTGGGAAGTCCAGAAGGTATAACCAACCACTCAAATAAAACATATTTGAATTTGAATGTAGTATTCCATATGTTAGTTGGATCTACGAGTCTTTAATGATATCCATATTTGAGATCAATATTTGTGAAGAACTTTGCACCATGGAGCTAGTCTAGCAAGTCATGTATCTGAGGGAGTGGATAAAGGTTCTTCACAATGATTTTATTAAAATATTTTTAGTCAATACAAAGTATTGTCATTCCATATTTATTTGGATCTAATACAATTGGACTACCACATGGTGAAGCCCTTTTTATAATGTGTCCCTTTTAAATCATTTAGTGGATTTTCCTTCTCATTTCACTATTTCAAGGACTAGTCTATGATAAACATGTGCATTAGATAAAGAAGAATAAGAAACTAAACAAATGGAATGTTTTATATGATAATGAAGTGGAACACTAGTTGGTGACTTGAACAAGACATCATATTTTGCTATAATTTGATTCATCTACTTCTACTGTGTAGGGTCTATACTTGATGTAATAATGGTCCTCCTACTTTGTGGCTTGATCATCAAAATATATATAGCTTTAGCTATAATATTTGTGCATTTTTAGCATTGATTAATGAAATGGAGGTAGAAATAAATGCCCATGGTATCCTAAAGTATTGACCTCTAATAGTGATGATGACACTTTACGGTCTAGACTCATATATACCATGCCTCTTCTATATAAATGGTTAGACCATCTATAAGCAAGTAGGCCCTCACACTGAAAAAGAGATTTTAGAGGAATTAGATACTCAATTCTAATTTTTTATATCTATGGTTGGACGATGCCTTTTAAAACCTATCTTCTAAGGAGTTGATTTAGTCCATTATTTCTAATCCTTTTGTTGTGTCTATACAACATAATCTATGATTACTCCTACTCTTCTCCTTAGATTGGTGCAACACCACATTAAAATCCATATTTTAAAGGATTTATGGCATAAGAGAGGACACATTATTGAGTGACATTAATTTTTCTCCACTATTATAACTATCAAACATTATATGGTCATAGGTGATCTATGACAAGTAGATTCAAATCCTTTACTATTGGAGTAAAAATCATATTCTTTTGACTCCTATTATCAATAGTTAAATGTAATGACTTACCCTTGACCTAAATTTTTGAATTAAATAGGTATTAATCATCTTGTGATTCCTATGGTACAACATGTGTGATGTTAATGGTCATTTGTTTTAGCTTCCATAATTTGCTTCCCTCTATCCTTAGCCTATGGATGTGGAGACAATGGTGCAATGGTTGTAGATGACTATGAATCAATAAATAATGATTGAATTGGTTGACACTCAATCCTTGAATTCCAATATATCTTATTATAATTACATTATTTGTTACTCTTAGCCTTTGAGGGATTCTTTTATTGGGATTTTTATTTTTGCTTCTAATTTTAATTTTGGGGCTGATCCACTTTATCATAATTCTTTGGAGAGTAAATCTTGTCTTATTTGGATCGTACATAGTATTATGTTTTTTATTATTTTCTCCTCCTTTTCTATTTTATTTTTGTGCTTTTGCTCCAATTCAACAACAAATTTACAAGCCTCTTCCATTGAATTAAATTCAAATTTGTCCATGTCCTCTCAAATGTACCATTGTAGTCTAGTCTAGTACTTAAGGATTCAATGCATTTTAGTATTTTGAATGTCTATATTTTCTTCCTTGGAGTGAAAAATATTAATATAATCTTAAAAATATTGGTATTTATTATGACACAATGGTTTCCATCACATGTATTAGTCTTTATAGGATCCCATGGGATAACATTCTTCATTGAAGGTCTCCATGAAATTATTCCATGTGAACACTACATATCTGTTATCTTTTGTAACCTTGTTACAATATGTATCCCACCAATTTTGAACAAGTAATGAAACTTTCAAGAGTGCACAAGTGATTATTTATTGTCAATAAATATATTTACAATGTATGAAGATAATTAATCTAACCCATTTTCTAGGGAAATAGAATTTTTTTTTTCCAAAAGTAGGAATATGAAAATCCAATTATATATTTGATGAGTTTCATTAATATCATCATTTAATCTCAATGTTTTTCAAATCCGGGGTGGTGTCCAAGGATATATATGATAAAGGAGGTTTGGGAGTCTACTGTTCAAATTTTATAACACATTTATTCAAATGAACAAAGGTTCATAAAAATATTTCATGGATCACACTCTCTAATTTACAAAATTGAAACTACTTAAATTGTAGAAATTGAAACTACTTAAATTGTAGAAATTGAAAAGTACTTCGTTTGCAAAATTTGAAATATGTTGGAGATGGAACTAGATTACTTTTTTTTGAATTAAATAACATGGAATAAAAATTCAGAATTAAAATCACTAATTTTAATCATTGCTAAAATTGAAACTGTTGAAATAGGAAAAATTGCTGAAAACTGTAAAAAATGCTGAAAACTGTAAAACGTTGTTGTGATTAAAATTACAAAAAACAAAAATGATAAATGTAGAAATAAAAATATGTCAGCGAGCTACAAATAAAATCTCACACATCACATTTAAAAAACAAGGACAAATAGGGTACAAAATAGGGGAATTTTTTTTTACAAGAAATGATAAGAAATTGATAACATTTAACAAAAATTACACAAAATATAAAACTATAAAAAATTTGCAAAATGGCTCCTTCCACCAGCCCCGAGAGTGGGCCCTTGATCCCTGGTCTATTAGAATGTATTCAGAACTCAAAACTAAGTCCTAGTCACTCATTCACTCACAATTTTAATACATCTAAAATTACTGCACTTTATTACTAAATGCTACTCTTACAGTTTGCAAAATATAGTCCACTAAGCTTGACTCTAATTTTTGAATTTTGAAAAATGACTAATTTGTGACTAACCCTAATAAATATATGATTTATATTATTTATCTAATTCTTACATCTCTATTTGTAAATACAAAATCAACAATGCATTGTTCATGCTTGATTTGTTGTTTTGTTATAGTAAACTCAGTCTAATTTAAGATAGAATACATGTTGGCAGCTAGTTGTGCACTTATTAATTCTTCCAAAGTAGTAGGAACCAACCAAGAATAGGTGCATAATAAATTGACACACCTATCCTCATTCCAAACTATTCACTCCTTGTGGATCAGATCCAAACTACTTTTTTTTGCTACTATTGACTGTTTCTGCCTATCATTCTAGAGTGGCTCTTGAATATCAGGCTGATCCCTATCACATATTTTTGCTACCAATTTTATCATATGGGGGTGCTTCTAAGTCTGTGGAAAGTCCTCCTATGTTGATTTTAATGTTATTCAATAGGTTTCAATTGAGTACCTTGATTTTGTATTGGTCTTTTTTTAATGTTGTAGGTGGTTGTCTAGAATATGTTGTGTACAACTATCATACCCTATTTTAAAAATAGAATGGTTGATTTGAATCTACATAACCTCAAAAAATAATTTTAGGTAGGAAAACCATACAAAATATCTCAACCAATCACAAGTTACAAAAACCTTTATTTGCTACTAATTTCACTATGTTGTTTTAGTACTAAAATCATGCAAAAATAGGATAGAAAGTGCAAAAAATAGTCAAAACAGTGGCATAATATCTCTTAACACTTAATCATGCAAACATAAATAAAATAATGTACTTTAATCAAATATTTGGCATATATCTATATTATGTATTGAAATATGACAATTTTTATGTCAAAAAATGGTGCAAAAGTGAGGTATTATTTAAACTCATCTTCCCCCCAATTTAAACTGATGCATATCCTCATGTATTTTGTTGGGATACAAATACACTTAGGTCTAGTTCCATGTACCAATTTACCAAAAATGTGTTATATCCATCATGGTATCCTCTATTCTTCTTTATCTCTTCTAGCCATCTCTAAAATTGTTGTTCTAGCTCTAGGTCAGAGTCAAAATAAATTGGTACAGGTGTAATAATAGTGGGTGGACTAAATCGTAAGTCTATATAGTGATTTATCAATTCCAAGATTACATCCATCAATGCATATGCCCTTATTAATGACCATAAAAACTTTGTTAGTGATATGGGTTCCCTCTTCTACAAAGATATGGGCAATTCATCCCATCTGCTCTTACATGCTACCAAAGAGTTGTTAAAATTGCTTATACAAAATTGCTAAAAATAAATAAAAATCTCCTTGAGATTCCTAATATAGGTAGATTTTATGTTGGGCTTGTTCATCAAGGAGAAATATACACTACTTAGTGCTACATGTTTAGGCTATACATATCTCATAAATAGACTAGGTTATATTTCAATAATCTTAATTTGATTTTTTTCCTAATCCCAACATATTTGATTTTGCAATGTAGAAACAAAAAGATCCAAGCTAAACATCACTTGTATATATGTGAGGTATGAACTATACATCCTCTACCATTACAAACTTGTATAGATAAAACTCACATAGCTTGTTCTTTTGTTCTTTGAGACAATGTAGGAATGCATCAAGAAAATCCTGAGCATAAGATAAATTGTATGATAGATCAAAGCAAATGTGCATTACCTACCACCTAAGGAATATCTCCTTAAGGAATAGACTGTACAACCTAGTAGGTATTTTGCATTACACCATGTGTTTAGAAAATTAAGCATAAATCCTTCACCTTAGTCTGTAATGCTGCAATTTCTATAGTTTATTTCTTACTCTGCTCCTCCAAAGGATTTATTGCTACAAAGTGTAATTCATTCACTTACAATTTTAATACATCTAAAAATACTACACTTTATTACTGAATGCTATTGTTACAACTTATAACATACAATCCATTAAGCTTGAATCTAATTTTTGACTTTTGAAAAATGATTAATTTGTGACTAACCCCAATCAATAGATGAGTAGTCTTATTTATACTAATTATTACATCTCTATTTTCAAATACAAAATCAAAAATGCACTGTTCATGTTTGATTTTTTGTTCTATTATAGCAAACTCAGTCTAATTTAAGATAGAATCCATGTTGGCAAATAGTTGTGCACTTATTCATGCTTCCAAAGTGGTAGGAATTAGCTAATAATAGGTGCATCATCAATTGACACAGCTATCATCATGCCAACTTATTCACTCATTGCGGATTAGATCCAAACTATGTTTTTCTGCTACTATTGACCATTTCTGCCTATCATTCTAGAGCAACTCTTGAATATCAGGTTGAATCCATGTCATGTGTTTTTGCTACCAATTTTATCACATGGGGATACTTCTAAGTGTCTGGTAAGTCCTCTCGTGTTTCTTTTAATGTTATTCAATAGGTTTCAATTGAGTACCTTGACTTTGTATTGGTCTTTCTTTAATGTTGCAGGTGGCTACCTAGAATATGTTGTGTACAACTATCATACCTTGTTTCAATAGTAGAATGGCTGATTTTGAACTACATAACCTCAAAAAAAAAAGTAGGTAGGAAAACCATACAAAATAGCTCAACCAATCACAAATTACAAAAACCTTTATTTGGTACTAATTTCACTATATTATTTTAGTACTAAAATCATGCAAAAATAGGATAGAAAGTGCAAAAAATAGTCAAAATAATGGCATAATATATCTTAACACTTAATCATGAAAACATCACCAAATAATGCACTTAATAAAATTGGCATATATCTATATTATGTATTGAAATATGATAGTTTTTATGTCAAAAAATGGTGTAAAAATGAGGTATTATTTGGCCTCATCATTCCCCCCAACTTAACCTGATGCATGTCCTCATGCATTTTGTTGGGCTACAAATGCACTTAGGTCTAGTTCCATGTACCAATTTACCCAATATATGTGATCTACATCATATTATCCTTTGTTCTTCATTATATCTATGAGCCATCTCTAAAATTGTTGTTTTAGCTCTAGATCAGAGTCAAAATAAAATAGTACAAGTGTAATAATAGTGGGTGGCCTAAATCGTAGATCTATCTAGTGATGTCTCAATTACAATATTACATCCATCATTGCATATTCCCTTATTCATGACCATAACAATTTTTTTGATGATATATGTTCCCTCTTCTGCAAAGATATGGGCAATTCATCCCATCTGCTCTTACATGCTACCAAAGAATTGTTAAAATTGCTTATACAAAATTGCTAAAAATAAATAAAACTCTTCTTGAGGTTCCTAATATAGGTAGCTTTTATGTTGGTCTTGTTCATAAAGGAGAAATATACACTACTTAGTGCTACATGTTTAGGCTAGACATATCTCATCAACAGACCAGGTTATTTTTCAACAATATTAATTTATTTCTTTTCCTAATCCCAACATATTTGATTTTACAATTTAGAAACAAAATATCTAAGTTGAAAATCACCTGTATATATGTAGGGCATGAAATATTCATCCTTTTCCATTACAAACTTGTGCAAATAAAACTCACATAGCATGTTCTTTTGTTCTTCAATACTATGTAGGAATGCATCAAGAAAATCTTGAGCATAAGTTAAATCCTATAAAAAATATGAGAAAATATGTATTACCTACCACCTAAGTAATATCTCCTTAAGGAATAGATTGTACAACCTAGTAGGTCTTTTGCATTGCACTAGGTGTTCTATAATTAATCATAAATCATTCACCGTAGTTTGTAATGCTACAATTTTTGTAGTCTATTTCTTGCTCTGCTCCTCCAAAGGATTTATTGCTACAAAGCAAAATTCTAGGGTATGGTAACATGCCATCCATCCTATAATGGCCTCATTATGTAATTATAATTTCACCATGTCCAATGTATGCACTACCACTAGTGGAGGTTCATGTATTGGAAGCAAATCAACTTGAGTGTCAATTTCTGTAGTTTGAACTATTTGAACAAATTCTATAAAAATTTGTTTTTCCTCTTCCTTAGATGATGTAGTTACATGCATTAAAGTATTTTGCACTCCAAGAAATTTGGTGGTTGATGTTCCTTGATCTTACTATAATTTCATAGCTTCCTCTAGATATTATGGGTTTTTTTTTATGTTTCGAAGCTACTCTAGAATGTCCATGTTCATATTCATCATGTTCCAGAGCTACTTCAAAATGAGCCTGAGTTGCATCTGAAAGCTTTGGAGCATATTCTATCATAATATGCTCCTAAAAAGTTTGTTTTTGCTCCAAATTTGGAGTGTCCCTCCCTTGGTTATAAATTTCTTTGATGTCCATTATTTCTTTACTAGCCCTCTTCATAGATTCAATTTTCTCTTCTACCTATTGATGTTCTACTGAAATAACAACCATGGTAGGAACAAAAAAGTGAGGTCCTTTCTCTAAGGTAAATTCTTCAACTATATGGGGCAATTGTGGGATATCTTCCTATTTTTCCACCTCTGTAATCTTCCCTTCCAATGCCAATAATATTTTTGCTACCTCTTTCCCTAAAATTAGGAATTCTAGGTAAACTTTCTAGCTATGCCATATTCCCCTTCAATTCATTTAATTCATGCAATAATTGATAAATATATTCATCATTATATTTAATTATTTCCTCATCTTTTCAATTTAGGTCTACTGAGTCTTAATGATCACCCTAGCAGCCTTCATTAGGTCCTCTAGTTCATATACCTCATATTATTCAGATTTAGAAGAATATGTGGGTAGATCCATAACTAGTGGGGAATTTGGCTCCACATGTTCTTAAATATCTTCAGGTGAGTCTTCCATATAAATATGATTTTTCCTAAATATATGTTTCCACAGTAACATTGTCTTCATCCTCCTATAAAATTAGTTTCCCATTATACTTTGTCTGTATGGTACAGGGGGTGTTATTTCTTGTGCTGCAATAGTTTCCTATTGCTTCTTCCTTGAGCTTCTTCTTGGAACTCGTTGGAACTCCTTTGATGATTTCTTCAATAAGGCTCTCCAAGAATTTTACTGGATGATCATAGAGACCTCTCCAAGGCCTTTGATCTTGCAGCTTCTTCTGGTATTCCTTGAGACCTTATCTTCAACCTTCTACTTCTAGATGTGTTGGTGGTGAGATCTTCTCCTGGATCTTTGATTTCACTACTTTTAAATTTGAGCATGACTCTCCTAGTTCTTATTCTTCTAAGTATAGAATTTATTGAATTAGATATTCTCTTGATCTCTTTTGATCTAGGTGCTGGATTGATTTTGAAGAATATACTCTTCCTAACTTTCTTGTAGGAATATTTCCCAACTCACTAAATATCCTTTTCCTGCAACAAAGTATTAGTACTAAAATCTGTTTCTAAATAAGATACTCTCTTCTGGAGTCTTCTTCAGGCTTAATACTTCTATGGCCTTTTTTAGTATCAAGGCTTCTGTGGCATTTTATTCAATATCAAGGCTTTTGTGGCCTTTTATTCTAGATCAAGGCTTCTATGGTTTTTTCTTCTATATTAAGGCTTCTATGGCCTTTTATTCTAGATCAAGGTTTCTATGACCTTTTTCATTGTGAAGTTCCAAATTTAGTAATGGATATCGCCTATCTCCAAAATTCACCATAATTATTCTCTAGAAGTCTCTTCTATAGTATTATTCTCTTGCAAAAACTAATATTTGCACTATAAAGGCACTCCGACCTTCAGGCAACGAAGTTGAAATCTCCTAGTTTTCTATTGTAGGAGGTAACCCAATCATCTAAGATTTGATTCCCTACAATAAAATAAAATTTAGGAAAAGTTTTATAGATCTCTTAGATGAGCTTCACTAGTTGATTCATCAAACTAGTGGATCAAATATTGAGTCATAGTCTTCATGATATTTCCTTGTAAATCTGCGAAAACACTTTGGCCATATGCAATCTCAGTATTTTTAAAACTAAGATTTTTGTCAGTCCTTACTTGTGGCTCTCCTTAATTCTACCATTTAGACTATTCTAAGATTTTTTGACAGTGACTGGTCCAAAAGTGCATCAGATTGCCAAAAAATATAGGGTCAATGATAATGGTGGTTTTCCTATTGATCTATAGTAGGTTGATCTACCGTAGCTTTGATACCATTGTTAGCTTTTGATAAAGCATGTAATGGTAGATAGCAATAACAAGATGCAAAATAATATGAAATAAAGTAAATCTACAAGATGACTAAAAATATGCTGTAAATAGAAATTATGGAAATGAACACTCCAAGAATAAAGCTACTACTCAAGAATAAGCTTTGAGCATATTACACTCCATAACATTACATCATACACTGCTACATCACACCATACTACTCTACACTACTTTATACTACTCTATATCTATGTTGTTATATCTATGGCCTTTTATATAGGGATATAGGTTCCTTGGCCAACACTATACCTAGTTGTGCGAGGGACAACTTGTACATATACAACTTGCACATTGACACTTAGTGCATTTATTAAATTGCATGAAGTAACTAGAAAACTTCCCCCTAAAGTAATCTAATTTACTAAGTATGTACCAAGAAAGGTATATTTACATGACCCAAATGATGTAATATAATCTATTTCTAACACTTATAAGTTGTAATTAACGTAATTCCCTCTTGTCATATCGACATAGGTTAACTTAATTTATGTAAGTGGTGTTTTTATATTGTATAAATACCCCCACCACTCTATCCATTGTATTGGTGTGTTATGACTGTTATCCATAGATAATATAATTATTTTTATTTTTATTGGTTGAAAAGGGATTTTGAAATGGTATCCAAACCTTTTATATATAGAGCAGGGAGAAAATCTCTGCAAACAAAAGATTCAAAAATTGAATCTTGAACTAAAACCTCCCCATAGAGGGTATGGGGAAGCATAACCACAAAGATAAAATTAAAGTAAATTCACTCCCAATATGACCCGGGACAACAAGAATGAGAAAGAAATTTGAAATGTGGAAATCCACCCAAAATTGGTCCTAGAAAATGATAAATATAATGAATATTTATTGTGCTTATAACTTCATATTATATATTTCTCTTTTTCATCTTTTTTGCACTTTTTGTATAATACTTGAGTAGATGGATTTCTTTTACTCGTTTATTGAAATAAATGTAGATATTAACATGCTAAAATATCTAGAAATTATATTATACAAGGATGATCATTTGCAATATAAGTAATACCTTGAGGAAATCTAGTGATGTGATAAATGAATTTATATTATCCAACTTACGCACAATTAACATATATCATTGGATTTACTCTAGCTAATGATATTTTTTGTACTTGTATAAATACATTCAATACATTTGGCTACTCTATAAGATCTATGTTATTTAATTTAATAATCTATGATCAATTGTTTTCTACTACATATGTTGCACATAGTGTTATCTTGAGATTTTTTCATTTGTATTCTTGGATAATATTTGATCTAAAGCTTAGAATTTATGTTAATCCTAAACTTAGAATTTTACTTTAAGAAAAATAAAAAAATAGTGTATTTAAAAAATACTAGATTATAACAATTCAAAGCACAAATATATATAAGCAAAATAACATAATATTTTTACTACTAAAAAATAGAGCATAATGCAAGCAATCTCTAAAATATGTGAGGCTATAACATTGTATCTATTAATCATGATTTTTATAGCCAAGGGTGCATCTTTCCTTTGTACAAGAATTAATGTATGAGAAATACCTTATATTGAATATGGAAGGTCACCCATATGAAAATGTGGTGGTTCACCTTCTATGATTTTTAAAGTGCATATTAAATGAAAATTACGTATATATGACTTGTGTTTTTTAGGCTTTTTTCTTCTAGTTTGCCAACATACTTACAGATGCATTTTGGATATAAAAATCTAAAAATAAAAAATTACTATTTTTTTTTTTAATTTACATGGTGGAATTGGTAGCCGCCATGAATCTGGGCAGGCTGTCTAGATTTTATGGCCACCATAGTATTCTGCGTTGTCCATCCCAGAATTCGCCACATAGATCTTCACATAGTCAGTTCCTATAACCACCATGCCACAATCATTTTAAACCTTTTATGCCATTGAAAGCACCAGGAAAGGGACAAGCGTTCAGTCCGATGAGGCCCAAGATTTGAACCTTGGACCTCCGCCTACCATATGGGGTTTGGATGAACCAATTGGTCTACATCTCGGACCTAAAAAAAACAAAAAAATTACTATTTTTAGTAAGTATTTTGTTTTGCATTTTTTGGGCCTCTAAAGTGTTTTCTCCAAAAAGTTGCCAATATCTAGTTATGACCTCTCTAATCTTTCCAACACTTATTAAATAGATAAAAAAAAAATCCCTAGTACAAATTTATACCCCTAATAGTGCGATTAGGACTAAAAAATAGTTTTTTGGGCATAAATTCATCTACAAAAAAGGTCAGTTGCTTTGATCATTCATCCACCTATGAAAAACAACGGTCCCTATTACATAAACTTTTGACATTAGGTGCAAAAGTGATTTATTTAATTTTTGTGAGTCATTATCTTGACCACTTTGTACATCTAAGTGGACTTCCTTTTAGTGGTCCTAGTCAATGTTTCAACAACTTGATCCTCCTCCACTAGTTCTAAACTATTTGAATTGATTTCTTTAATTTCCAACTATTTTGTTACTATAGAAGTGTCCAACAAATGTGGAGAATAGGGGTTTAAGAAGTTCAACATTGATTATTGGTTGCAAACCAATATAATATGAAAGATTCAAATCAAAGAAATTTTCCTCCACCTTATTGGTGATGGTGTATGGTCCATAGTAAATATTTTTGATCTTCCTACTTGATTCTATAAGTCTCTCTTTCTAAATATATAACCATATCTTATATCCAACCTTGAATTCATGTGGGACTTAGTTTTGGTCATGGTGTTGCTTGTATTTTTTAATTATATTTTTAGAGATGTCTTTGACCTATTATTGGATGTACTAAATCTATTATAAAATGTATGTTATATTTTTGTTTCAATCTATCCATGAGGTGATTTTTCTATGGGTTGCATAGAGAGAGCTACACCAATGGGTTTTAAGGGTTGGAGCTTTAAACAAATATGGAATGGGTTGTGTTTAATAGAGCTATGTCAATGTTTATTGTACCCATGCTAAATATAGGGTATGCTCTAAACCCATGTGCATGGATGGTTGGAATTGTATATTTAGAGAATATTTATGATCATTCAATTCACAAATTCTATTTGTATTATAACCTTAGGATGAAGCCTATGGATATTTTCAACTTCGTGTCCATCATGCTCCATAGAGTGGTTCAACAAATACTATGAAATTTTATATCCTTGTTAGATATAGTTGAATTTAGAAATCCAAAGTTCTATCACCTTTTTATGTACTTTTTGACATAATTCCTCATAATGGGCTAATAGAAGTACTTTTGAAGGATAACAAATAGTTTTTCCTCTCTAGAGTGACTTGTTACTTTGCTAAAGTGTGCTTTCCAAATAATTTACGAGCACTCACTAGCTAATAAAAAAATATGTTCCATGTCATAGAGGAGGTTATCTTCTAAATAAAAATTAGAAACGTGCTTACCCACACAAATATATTTCTATATATTTGTAAATCAAAATCTACTTCATACAAGGTGGAAATTTTGGAAGTATCACACCCACAATAATATATAATGGTGGTAAGTACTCTGTGTATGAATTAACTCTAGAGGTTTATGATATATGTGGATGATGGTTTCCTTACCCAATATATAGCATGTCAACTATTTACATACTTGGATAATGGCATGTAGCTCTTTGTCATATATGGGGAATTTTTGAACTACATCAATCATAACCTCAAAATTTAGATGTAGATTGCATAGGATTACTATAGGAGCTAAACACAATTGGTAATCAAAAATATCAAATACCCTTTATTATGTACCTCCCCAATGGAACTTGGATTTGGCACCTCCTCTAGTCACTTGGTGTAGTGGCCAATAAATGTGTGATAATTGTAATACAAATCTTCAATAAAAATTTGTAAGACCTAAAAACTATTTGGAGTAGTAAAATATTTCATTACCTAAACCTAATTAATTAACATATACTCCCTCTTTGTCGATAATATACCCAATGTACTGAATCTTTGTCATGCCATATGAACATTTTTCAAATTTTCATATATCTTATGTCTTCAAAGAATAAGAAGTACTTATAAAACATGTTTCCAATATTTCTCCCATATATTACTATAGATTAGAATGTTTTTTTAGTAGACAGTAACAAATAAGCTAGTATAGGGATGTAGGATGTCATCCATGATCCTCATGAATATGGAAGATGCATTGGGATATCCAAAAGGTATAACCAACCACTCAAATAAAAAATCCTTGAATTTTAATGTAGTCTTCCATATGTTAGTTGGATATATGATTCTTTAATGATATCCATATTTGAGATCAATTTTAGTGAAGAACTTTGCACCATGGAGCTAGTCTAGCAAGTCATGTATCTGAGGGAGTGGATAACGGTTCTTAATAATGATTTTATTGAAAGCTTTGTAGTAAATACAAAGCACCCAAATTCCATATTTATTTGGATCCAATACAATTGCACTACCACATGGTAAAGCACTTGATCTAATGTGTCCCTTTTAAATCATTTCTTCAATTTTTCTTCTCATTTCACTATTTTAAAGACTAATCTATGATAAACATGTGCATTAGGTAAAGGAGAATAAGAAACTAAATTAATGGAATGCTTTATATGATAATGATGTGGAACACTAGTTGGTGACTTGAAAAAGACATCAAATTTTGCTATAATTTGATCCATCTGCTTCTACTATGTAGGGTCTATAAATGATGTAATGATGGCCCTCATACTTTATGGTTTGATCATCAACATATATATAGTTTTAGCTATCATCTTTGTGCATTTTTAGAATTGATTAATGAAGTGGAGGTAACAAGATATGCCCATGGCATCTTAAAGAATTGACCTCTAATAGTGATCTTGATACTTTAGGGTCTAGACTCATATACACCACGCCTCTTCTACATAAATGGTTAGACCATCTGTAAGCAAGTAGACCCTCACACTAACAAAGATGTTTTAGAGAAAGTAGATACTTGATTCTAATTTTTTATATATATGGTTGAATGATACCTTTTAAAATCTATATTTTAATGATTTTATTTAGTCCATTGTTTCTAATCCTTTTGTTGTGTCTATACAACATAATATATGATTACTCCTACTCTTCTGCTTCGATTGGTGCAACACCGCATTAAAATACATATTTGAAGGGATTTATGGCAAAAGAGAGGACACATTATTAAGTGCATTTTGCCACATTGGGAATTTTGTTGGAATATTTTGATACAATATTTTGATTATGGCGGCATTATTTTGAAGACAATTTCATATGTTCCTGATTTCTTTCCATGTGTGTTGTATTTATTTTTGTGTTGATTCGGGTTTGCCCCACTATGAATACATTGAAAATGAAGGCGTCTGTGAACTTGTGAAAAATAGAAAATAAAATAATGAAAGGCCTAGTTAGAAACTTGAAGGGCTTGAAAATGTATTTATATTCACCCCAAAGGTGGGGTGAACGCCCCAATCGCCCTATGGAAGGGCGAATGAAATTTCAAAAGGAGTGCAAAAACTTCAAGGATCGAGCAAAGATATAAGCGTTCGCGTTCACCCCTATTTTGGGGTGAACGTGTCATTCACCCCTTCCATGGGTGAACGTGCCCCATACCAGAGCGCAATCACGATCACCCAAAATGAGCTACAATTTGCGTTCACCCCAAAGGTGGGGTGAACATCCCGTTCGCCCCTCCCATGGGTGAACGTACCTTGGGAACACCTTGTAATCGTGTTCACCCCAAAGGTGGGGCGAACGTCCCGTTCGCCCCTCCCATGGGTGAACGAACCATGAGAGTAAAACAATGTCGTGTTCACCTTGGTTGAGGGGTGAACACATTTTAAAAGGAAGGCTTGCACATGCACAAAGGGAAAATCAGGTGAGGCGGTTTTTCTTGAGGTGAACGCAATTCCTGGGCGAAAAAGAAGAGTTATGGTCAAAGTTTCAAGGGTGCCAGATTTGTGAGCATTGAATAATGGTGGCATTAAGTAACTCATATCGTGAATCCCAAGCATAGAAGAAGTTGAATGAGAAGAGCAGAAGAATATTCATGATTTCCAAAGCATAAGGATGTTTTCGAGGCATTAATATTTTTCAAATTATCTGTGCACCGACGCCCAAGCTGTTGCTTTCTTGGAAATTATTCCCTGAAATATGGATCACTGTTTCTAAAAAGAAGATTTTGGATGATTCCAAGGAGGGAGTTTCTCATTCTTGTTTTTGATCTGGGATCATTTTGTTCTCTTGTGCATTTAATGAAAGAGGCGAAAACCTCTATAAATACTAATCAAATTTCTATTGTAAAGGGAGGTTAGACACTTTGTGAGAATACTCTCCAAGTTCTTTGCATTAATAAAAGTGTGTTTTTTTTTTTTTTTTGGTTTTTTTTTTTTTTTTTTTTTTGTTTTGTGCACTTCTATTTTACATTCGTCTTTCTTGTTTGCTATTAGATTTAAATTCTGCATTTGGATTTAAATATTGCTAGTAAGGGAGTGAATGTTGGAGTGTTATTTTAGAGGTTATTACTACAAGTTTATAAGTAAATTCTGTTGCTTTTTCCTCTATTAAATGCTATTTCATGCTTTGGTGATTTTCCTATTGTTAGTCTACCCCAAATCCTGCACTTCGGCCTATGGCCATATTTCCCATTTCTTTTTGCATATTTCCAATTTCTTTCCTGCATCCCTAGTCTTCTACCAGTGTAGGATTTAGTTCGGGAACCAGCCCTCTCTAGAGATTGGCATGGGGGACATTTCTTTCCTCCGACCTTTCAATGTTGGTCGTATCTAGGGTGCACAAATACAGTGTTTGTTGATTAGGCAGATATTTGACCAATAATTTTTGGCATGCCCGGTGGGACCTCAAAGTTCCACTTCTAGTAGTATTAAGGTTTGATGTTTGCCTTTGTACTATAATATTAGAACATCTGGTGACTCGATTATACTTAGAAATCTTTGAATGTGAGAGCAGTAAAAGTTGTGTCTCATGAATACAAGATCGAAAGCCAAAAATCCAGATCATCAAATCGAGTTCTACGAACTTGATATTCAAAGGTTGGGAGAACATCCTCAATTAGCCACTTTTTGGCGTACGTCTTCATTACCCCATATATCCCACATACCATCTATCACATCCTCATGTTTAGCTGGTGTATTTTTTGCTCTTGTAATTCAAGTTAGTATCGCTACAATTTTTCCTCCACCTCATACTACCACTAGCATTCCTCAACCTACACCTCATATACCAGTCCATATGGCTCAAAACCCTCCCCATCAACAACAGCCACCAAGGTAGTTCCCAGCATGGAATAGCTCAGGGGCCTTGAACTTGCAAGCACAAAATCTGGTGCCCCAAGCGGCTTTGAAAGCCTTGCCGACTTATGATGGTACTGGTAAAACTGCATATGAACATATCCAAGATGTGGCCTCTTTAGCGACCATCCATGACATAACAGATGAAGATGTAATGATAAAGTTGCTAGTATTGTCATTGAGAGGAAAATTGTTGTATTGGTATCGGTCACTACAACCGGGTACTATTACTTCATGGGATCAGTTAGCGGAGTTGTTGATTAAAAACTTTCATGAACAAGCTGATCCATACTCTTTACTGCACCAATTTACGATGATTCAAAGACATCCACAAGAAGAGATAATTGATTTTAATGTCAGATTCATGTGAAGCTGGCAGAGAGTCCCTGATGGTTTATGGCCTATGCATGAGCAAGTTGCATTCTACTATCTTAGGGTGCTTAGCACCGATATTGGTATGGTTGTATGATAAGCCAATGTGACTACATTTCTAGATCTGTACACGTAAGCTCAAAAGGCTGAATCTAATTTGATTGTCGTAGGTAGGCTTCCTCTAAGATAACTATGCCAATTCTTCCTGATCTTCCTTAGTATCTGTATTCTAGTACATTTTTACAACCTATGCCTTCCATGTACCTAGTTCCCTCATGGAGCTCTAGCCCTCCTCATATTGCTCCAATTCCTATCTCACAACATTCAGCTCTAGGTTTTACACAGGTACCTGCTCCATCAGTTCCCCAATTATTGGCATCTGTTCCTTTTCCAACATTGCCAACACCTCCAACTCCTTTGTCATTACCTATGCCACCAATGCCCTTACCTTTGCCAGTGCCCACTCCATCATCTAATCTTGATCCTCTCATGACATTGTTGCAAGAAGTAAAGTCCAATAATGCAACATTGAGGACAATATCTAATGAGCTCACAATAGTAAGGAAGAAGCAAGCAGAGGCTGAGTTTCGATCTAGGAGATTCCAAACTCCACCAATTACTCAGGAACAAGCTTCTACTAGTAGAGGACCTAAGAAAAGTACAATAGTGCTAGCAAATGAGGAGACTAGCACAATGAAAAAGGCCTATTGGTGTTCAACATGTAATGATCCTCATGGAGAAGATACCTGTATGGTGCATATGAACTATGTGCAAACATTAGTAGAGAGTTCGGTTGGCGGATAGGTTAATATGATCAGAGAGGCAGATCATAATTTTATGATGCCCTCTTTGGAGCAAGTTTCAGTCCTCACGAGGTCCAGGAAAAAGCTAGTAACTGTAGATCCGGTGGAGCTCGAACCTTTGAAGGTGCCTATAGAACCAAAGGTACAAAATGAGAAGTGGTTACCTCCAGTGAAAGCACCCACTGTAAAGGCTAAGGAGCAAGATTCTATCAAATTGAAAGATTTACTACCCAAGCCAACTCAAGAGAAAGTACAAGCCAAGTCATCGACTTTGCAACCTACAGTAGCTGCCCAAATGCATGATGAAACAAAAGAGCAAGCCAGGGAGTGACTTAAGTACCCATCATTGATGAAGAGGCAAAGAGTGGAAGCTACCCAACAATATCGGGATAAATATGAATGAGCTCTAGAAGAGAAGGTTTTGGCTGCTTCAAGTTACAACATTGTAGAGGAAATGAAGAAGATCCCAACAAAAGTTAGCTTGTATGATGCACTGCAGTTGCCAGGACAAATTGATTTGTTGCAAGAATCCTTGAAGACCACTAAAGATCAGAAGAAATATCATTCCCAAATAGTCCTAGCGCAGGCACTGCCGACTTCTGCAATAGGGAAAAATAGGCCTCCTCCATTTTATTTATCCTTGAGAATGGAAGGGTGGATTGTACACAATTGTATGATCGACTCTGGAGCTGCAACTACTATCATGCCAAAGGCAGTATGTGAAGTAATGGGGATGGAATATACCAGAAGTAGCCCAGGAGTGTTGCAATTGGATGGAACTCTGGTTAAGATAGTGGGGGTTATCAAAGACATTCCTATTGTCCTTCACAGTATACCTCAAATCACAGTCATCCAAGAAGTGGTAGTAGTCGATTTGGAGCCATACTTTAGCATGTGCCTCTCAAGGGAGTTCACAGCTAAGCTGGGAGGATACCTTTCTTTGGACTATTCACATTTGGAGATACCATTCAAAGGAAAATGGATTCGTATCCATAATGAAAAACCTTCACCTTTTCACATTGAAAGGTTCGAAGAGGAAGAACAATCTCCAAACGTAGTGAACATGATGATTGAATAATTAGAGGAAGTTGAATTGGTGGGAGAGGCATTGGGTGAGCTTCATTTGGAGGATGAATTTTTTCTCACATATTTCAATGCAATGATCAGAACTGACATCGGTTGTTACACAATAACTAAACCAGAGCAAGCTGAAAAGCAAGCTCCCGATCCACAGGGTTCTGACATGAATCAGTTATGGAAACTATATTTTGATGGCGCTAGATGTAAGAACGGCGTAGGGGTTGGTGTTGTATTGATCTCTCCCGAAGGTATACAAAAGACTTATTCTTATAGGTTGACTTGGAGTTGTACCAACAATGCAGCTGAATATGAAGCGTTGTGCCTTGGATTGAAAAAGGCTAAAAAATTAGGCATTAAACAACTACAAATTTTTGGTGACTCTGAGCTTATTGTCAACTAGACCACTAATAGATGTGTATCAAAGCAGCACTACCTAAAAGCTTATCGTAATAGGGTTTGGGATTTGTTTGAAGCTTTCACAGCTTTGAACATTCAGGTGATTCCTCAGGAGCAAAATAGACATGCTGATATCTTAGCTTCCCTTGGTGCAAATTATTCCCCCATGGAGCAAGTGGTTCAAAAGCCCAAGACTTTCAGGGTGATTTATAGACCTTCAGTTCTAGATAAGAATCTTTATTGGCAAGTATTTGACAATGATGAACAAATAGTCAACTTTCTGCTCAGAGAGGCTGCTAGCATGGATGACAGAATACTTGTCGAGGAGGAGAAGGAAGGGATGATTCAGTTAAAGAATAATCACATTCCCAGAGGTTTAATCTCATTGGAAAGTTTATTTGATCAAAATGATAGAGTTGATAAGCATAGGATTAAGGTAGATGCCAAGGAGTACAAGGAATTGTAGTTGGAACCAGAAAATATTATCAAGATCGGGATCGATTGTGTGTTAGAAGAGCTTGAAGGTATTAAAAATTTGTGCTATGAGTACCTCGACATTGTGGCATGGAGTTACCAGGATTTAAAGGGATATGACAAGGATGTGATTCAACATACCATAGAACTATAGGAGGGGGTAAAACCTTTTCGGCAAAAGCAGCGTCCTATTAATCCTAATATTGAAGCGCTCATGAAGGCAAAATTGTTGAAGATGCTGGAGGTAAAGATTATTTATCCGATTAAGCATTCAACCTGGGTGGCGAACTTGGTTCCTGTAAGAAAGAAGAATGGAGACATACGGTTGTGCATAGATTTTTGCAACCTCAACCAGGCATCACTCAAATATCATTACCCTCTGCCTCAGATAGATCAGATTCTTCATGTGGTCATTGGTGCTCAGAGATTTTCACTATTAGATGGCTTCTCTGGATATAATCAAATCTGGGTAAAGGATGAGGATCAATACAAAATAACATTCACTACTAAGTGGGGTGTGTTCGCCTACCATCGGATGCCCTTTGGGCTCTCGAATGTTGGTGCTACCTTCCAGAGAGCCATGGACGTCGCCTTCGGTGAGTTACTGAATAGAATTATTGTGATATATCTTGATGATATGACTATGTTTTCCCATTACAGAGAAGATCATGTTGCTCATCTAAGGCAAGTGTTTGAAAAGTGTCGTGAGTTCGGTATCTTCATCAATCCAAAGAAATCAAATTTTATTGTCAAATAAGGAAAATTGTTGGGTCATGTAATCTCACAAGAGGGATTGGTGATAGACCCTGCAAGAGCTGAAGCGCTCATGAAATTGTCATTGCCCGCTAATAAGAAATATTTGCAGTCCTTCTTCGATCAAATAAACTTCATCCACAAGTTTATTGCCGATTTCGCCCAAGTTGTGAAACCCATGACTGAGCTTTTGAAAAATAATGTTGAGTTTAAGTGGATGGAAGTCAGGAGACGAGCTTTTCAAGAGATCAAAGAAAGAATCACCCAAGCTCCAGTTTTGATTAATCCTGACTATTCGAAGGACTTCATTCTTTATGCAGTAGGTGAGCATGAAAGTTATGTTGCAGTATTGACCCAAAAACAAGAATATGGTGAAGAAAAGCCCATTGCTTTCTTGAGCCAAGTTATTGCACCACATCAGGAGAAGTACAACTTTATTGAAAAGCAAGTTTACGTAGTGATGAAATCATTGAAAAAGTTTTGACATTTTGTTTCTCAAAGCAAGACTGTTGTTTATGTAATTCATCCTGATGTCCAAAACTTCATACTACAAGGAGAACTAGGTGATAAAAGGGTAGGATGGGTATCTAAAATTCAAGAGTACGATGTGGAGATCCGACCAACAAAGCTGGTTCATGGGTGCGCCTTATGTCAGGAGTTAGCTAAGAGTGCTATCGCCGAGGCATTGGATGTGATTCATGAGGAAGACATAGGTGAAACAATTTGCGCAAATCATACTGTGAGTGACCGTGATTGGACAGAAGAGCTAATTGACTATTTTGCTTCTGGGAGATGTCCAACTCATCTCGATGCCTCACAACATCGGAGGTTCAGACTGCAAGCGCTCAAATATGTATTGTTGCCTAATGGGTTATATCATAAGAACATCGATGGAGTTCTTCTGAGGTGTGTAAAAGCATCTAAAAAGGAGAAGATTTTGGAGGAATTTCATTCTGGGCTATCTGGAGGCCATTATGCAGGCAGACCCATGGCTTTAAAAATTATCCGAGCAGGTTATTATTGGCCTACTCTGTTCATCGATGCTCATAAAATAAGTCAGCGGTGTGATAGTTGCCAATGATATGTGGGCAGAATTAGGAAAGGAGCATTGCCTCTACGCCCAATCCAGGTGGAAGCACCTTTCCAACAGTGGGGTCTTGATTTCATTGGTGTCATTGATCCACATTCTTCTGTAGAGCACAAGTATATCTTGACAGTGACATATTATTTCACCAGATGGGCAGAGGCTATTCCCACTAAGAAGGTCGATCAAGCTACTATTATCTCCTTTCTAGAGGGGCTTATTACTCGTTTTGGCATACCAGATTCTATTGTGACTGACAATGGCACTCCATTCATTGGAGCTAAAATTATAGAGTTTGCTAGCAGATATGGCATTTATTTGAAGACATCATCCAACTATTACCCGTAGGGGAATGGGTTGGCCGAATCAACCAACAAGAATTTGCTACGCATCTTGAAAAGAATAATGGGCAGTAACAAGAGAAGCTAGCATTTATTGTTAAATCAAGCGCTTTGGGCAGATCGTATCTCAATTAAAAAATCTATCAAGACTTCCCCATATGCCTTGGTTTATGGAAAAGAAGTTGTTCTTCCCTCTCATATTGAATTACTCATACTCCAAACATTGCAATTGTTCTAGAATGTGGATGAAGAATGTGATGCTCTGAATGCAAGGATAGCACAGTTGTTGTAGTTGGAAGAGAATAGGGAACAGGCTTATCAGGTATTTGCCAAGCATTCTAAAGAGATGAGTAAGTGGTTTGGAAAGAAAATGATCGATCACAGTTTCTAGGTGGGAGATCTAGTTTTAAAATGGAATGAAAAGAAGTCCAAGCCAGGGAATCACCACAAGTTTGATGCCATATGGGAGGGACCTTTTCAAATTGTTGTGGTAAATTCAATGAATGCTTATCATCTCCATGATATGGAGGGTCTTGATCTTCCTATCCCTATAAATGGCCTTCATCTGAAGGCTTATATCCAATGATGACATTCCAAGTGAGTTAACATATTGTATATATGTAAATAGTTTTTTATTAATGGTTGTTGCTATTTCACTATAGTTATATATAAAAAAAAAAAGAAAAAAAGAGAAAAAAGGACAGGAGTTTTCATCCAGAGGATGTCTTAAAAGCAATGAATTATAAATGTCACGTTCGCCTCTGGTAAATTAAAGCTTGGCTATTCGGGGTGAATTTAAACATACAATAGGTTTGGGAAAGAGAACATTGAGTTAACATCGCGTTCACCCTAGGAGTGGGGTGAACGGCCCATTCGCCCATGTTATGGGTGAACGCGATGGAAAGGGTGATAAAGTGTTTTGCATGAAGCTGAAAATTAAAAGGTGTATTTAAAGATAAAAAAAAAAAATGGTGAAGCAAGTTAAAAGAAAGACAAAAAAAAAGAAGACTGAGTTATTTTTAGAAAATTTGATTTTTTCTAGGGTGTATGCAAAAAAGAGAAAGTAGGTAAGGCATCCTTTTAAAGGGCCATTCACCATGAAATTTTAAATAAATTGAAAGCGCCCAAGTTTAATCAAGCAAGACGTTTTTACCCCAATTTTGAAGTCGCTCCAAGAAGGATTAAAATTTTTTACTCTAAGTAATTTTATTGTCATAGTTTCGAAAGCACGTTGTGTAATGAAAAGTACCCCTAGGTTACGTGTCAAAAATCGGAGGGCGAGAGTGTAGGTGAAAGAGCATTAAATTGAAAATGTGCTTTGTGCTTTCCAAGAAGTGGTGAATGTTGAATGATTGGTTGTTAAGCGGCTGATTTAGCTTCCCCAACAAGCTTCAGGCACTAGGGCATAATTTACGATGAAACTGCATGGCAAATTGGGCACACTTTTTTAAGAGGATCCGACAGTGAATCAGAGGAGAAGTCATTGGAACATCGAGGATGGTGCTCAGTTAGTCGTTCGATATTACTTTCCTCCCAAAAGTGCCCAAAATTAAATTGGCATTTATTGTGATAGTTGTGGAAGTAGTTCTATATAAACCCTGAGGTAAAATATTGTAGTTTATTTTCTATTTTTAAATTTTTATCGCTGCGTCTTGCATTTTAGCTATAGGGAATTTTAGAGGTTGCTCAGTAAATTTGTCAGAGAAGAAAATGGGGAAACGTAGTAAAGAGCCCAAAGACGTCCATAGAGCCTAAGAAATCAAAGAAAAAGGAAGGAGGTTCTAGAGCCAAAAGGGCTCAAAAAAATGATTATGTAGATCTGGACCCATACGAAGATGATATGGTAGAGATTGGAGACTGCCTCATCACTCACAGAGGAATTGAAAGATTAAGGTAGGAGGTAGAAGCTGTGGTAAGCCAAGGAGTATCATCAAATAGCTGGTTGATAATGCCATATCATTCATAGTTGTCCTGGTACTTGTGTTCACCAGTTCACCCGTGCCCTGAGCTGGTGCAGCTCATTGCCTAGTTTTATGACCCTTTCACTAAGGCTATCAGAAATTCCAAGAGGGAGATTTTTTACCATCACTCCGGATGAAATTTAGGAAGCTTTCGCTTGTGGGTTGAAGCCCCCCTCTTACGTAGTTAATAAAAAGTTGCATACCGATGAGCAAGAGGATAGGTACATCTCCATAGTGATGATGCACCAATTTATGGAGATGCAACTGGTTAAAAAGCCACAAATGGGGCATCTTCCTGGTTTGTCGAAGCCCCTATTAGAATTCAAAAGCCAAGATATATATTCCATGTTGTCTTGGGTGGTTGGGTTACCTTCAGATGGAATAGTGCATAAGTGGCAGGTTGTAGTGTATTTGCAAAGTTGAGTTTTATTCTCCCTCTACCATGAGGTAAGGTGGCAATCCAATTTTCTTCGATTGGGCCGACTTCATCTCTTGAAGAACAAAACTTTAGTTGGAAAATAATCAAATCGAGGAATCCAAGTCATTTTTGCATACGTCATTTTTAGTCTAGTTTCCAATTATAGCAGTGCTTTTCCTTCATTGTAGTGATGCAGCTGGGCGAAAAGGATGAACCCTTACCCGTTTATATGTGGGCACCCATTTTGACAAGGAGGGAGTCAGTTTATAGCTTCAATAGTTGGTTTTTGGGGCTAACAATAGAGTTGCTTTGTGGCACCTGTGAGAGAGTGCCATGAAATTTGAGGGATGCAGTCATCATGCAAGAGAAGGGTGACATTTTTCTGCTTACCCAAGGCGTAGTTGTATAAATTTTTGGCTTCATGGGTAAGCCATTTTTGTTGCCATATTTCGCTATGGAGCACATGTTTGCCATGGAGGTTGTGCACCAGACTGATCATGTGAATGATATATATGGAGTTGGGCATGGGAAAAATACTACATGCAACATGCCATTCAAATTCGATGGCATAGAAGTGAGCCAAGTTGGGCAAAATAGGCTCTTGATGGTGGCGTTGTAGGATTTAGGCTTGATTGAACTACCGCAACGCTGGTGATATGACCCCCTGGGTAAGTTCTTGGCTATCGTGAAGGCCAAATCATTCCATTGTTATCCTCGACCTGATATCTAGAAGAGGAGAAACAATTTTGATGGGCCAGACATGAACTGGCATATCGAGAAGATGATGACCCTCCCACCATGGCATGATTATTATGAGTAGGAGGTAGAATATAATCCTACCAAGTATAAGACCCAGATTCCTCCATCGGGTTTATTCAGTTCTGTTAAGGAAGCCAAACCTGATTGGACTGAGGAGAAGATAATGAATTGGTGGATTATGCGGATTCATCGTGGAAAGCCCACGGCTCCTTACGGGTTGAAACTGGATGAGCAATTCTCGAATACTTACGACGAGTTTGTAGACTCATATCAACCCATCACCTTCACCAATATTTTTTCACAAATATTTCAACATTCTGACAGTGGTGAAGGTGAAACTAAATAGGAGCACCCAGTAGTTGAAGATGAGACCCCGAAGGAAGAAGAACAGCAGTATGTATTTAAAATGAGGTCTCAAAGAATGAAGCGGTAAAAAGAGGAGATGCCCATGCCCAAAAAGAAAAATTTACCATAGGCGCCTCCATTTCCAAAGGTGACAAAGAGGCCAAGAACTAGCATAGTTATGACTTCTATCATTGAGGCTCCAGTAGTTTTGGCCACTACCATTTCTACAATGATAGTTGTAACTATCCCCATGGTTGCTAATGTGGTGGTTGTGGCCAATCCTTCGCTTATGAAAGAGCCCCCGACCAAAGTCATAGAAGTATTTTTGATGATGCAATCACTGGTGGAAGATCATCAATCGGAGAGCTCTCATGTTGAAGTTATGGATGAGGACATTGGAGAAAGGGTGGAAGTACAAGAAGAAGAAGCAGTTTCACAATCACCTCTATCATCGTAGCACTCGACGCTTGCACTCAAAGGTACATTTCTTCTTCCCTCTTCCTCTTCCTTGGAGCAAGCAGTGATTTCCACTTCACTTCCATCTGTTCCATTTTTATCATCCTCGGTCTCCATTTCTCCGCCCTTCGGTATGCCATCCACGTCTATCTCATTTCCATCTTCTTCCATTCCTGAAGTCCCTACTGCTCCTTCTTCTATTCCCATTCCTTCATCTTTCATTTCTTTCAGTTCATATGCGTTAGTGTCGAATCCCTTTTCACATCCTTCCCTTTCTGTTCCTACCTCCACCACCATTGAAGTTGTAAGTACGCAAGCTCCTCCTAGAGTAAGCATAACTACAGCCGAACCCCCTTCCTCCACCAAGACCACCATTTCCATTCCATCTACCATTTCTGTTCCACCTCTTCTAGTCGTGTCCTCTGTTCCCATTGGGCCCAGTCGCTCAGACGTTTTGGTTCCATTCACCCCATTCTTGGAGCTGTAGATAGTTCTTGATGTACAGGTGGCCCGTAAGCAGCCCGACATAGAGAAGATCAATCGGGCACACATGAGCTCTTCATAGTGGTTGAAGAGTATGCGGTGCAAGGAGGCCTTGGCTCCAGCTCGACCGATTAAAAAGGTTACCTTTGACCCCATCGTGAAGGAAGCCCATATTATGACAATTACATCATTGGTTCAAAAGCCCCAAGGGGAGTTGTTGTCGGGCGATCTCATTTCTGAGACTATAATAGAAGACCTTACGTGAATAGATCCTATGGAGAATATGGGCAATATTCAAGTCGATATGAGCTCAGTGTACCTTCATGGTGAGCATTTTAAGGAGAAATATTTTGAAAGTCAGAACAAAATAATTGAGCTCAAAAATGCCTTGGCAAAAAGTAGAGCCCAAGAAGAGAAGACGACCACTGAAAATGACTACTTGCACTAGCAGGTCAAGGTGCACTTGAAGGAGCATGATGCCACCAGGATTGAGATGCACAAGCTTCAACAACAACTAGAAGAAGTGAAGAAGCAGTTAGCTGAGAAGGAAGTGGCACAAGCTACTGATTTTTGTGAGATAATGTCAAAGGAACCCGCCTTCGCTCTGCATAGAATTATGAGAAGTTGGTCGTGCAAGTTGTTAAGGTGTTGCAATATTTATGGGAGGTATAGATACAAATCCATCTAGGGCAACAATTAATTGATACCACTGAGGAGATGTTATCACCCTATATGGAGATGGCTATAAAGATACAAGCCTTAATTAATACCAATTTGCACATTCGCCCTCTTAGCGAGATGGATTATGCCTGGTCTAAGGCCAAGATAACACTACGTGCAGTTACTTCCAGTGAATGGACCTAGTACGGGAAGGATGGGCCATCCTCAACACCATCGAATGTGAGCACACTATTTCCATGTCTCATTTTGAGACCATTGATGAGTTGGGATTTCCGACCTTCATGGATAATTGGGGAGAACCTCTTCCCATAGAACAATTGGAACTGCGAAGAAGTTCGTTGAAGATACTTCTAAAATTGATGCCTGGGAAGAACCTCTAATGGAAGCGCAGGTGTTTCCCTTGATGCAGAAGTATACATGCTTAGATTTATCATTATACGAGTTGGCCCAATGAGCGAAGCACCTCAATTTGATGGATGTTCAGAATCTTCGCTTCGTTTATGAGTCTCTCAGTGTGTCATGCCTTTTTAACACTCATGATTGGGGAGAGGTTGTTCGTGCTTATGAGGTTATCTCTAAAACAATTCAAGAGTAGGAGGAGCAGGTAGTGGTAGAACGTGAGGCAGCAGCAAAAGCAGTAGAAGAAGCGGAGCGGGCTGAAGTACTCAGAGTAGTGGAGGAAGCTAAGCAGCAGGAACATGTAGAGGAAGAAGCGCATCAAAAGGCATCCATAGTATCGATGAGTGCACCAGCTAAAGACCCTATTGCCCAATGAATGAAGGCCTGGGATCACTTGCATCCATGCGAGCTGGATACCCCTTGAGTCACCAAAAATATTGGCAATTTTGTATTTTGCCACATTGGGAATTTTGTTGGAATATTTTGATTATGGCGGTATTATTTTGAAGATAATTTCATATGTTCCTAATTTCTTTACATGTGTGTTGTATTTATTTTTGCGTTGATTCGGGTTTGCCCCACTATGAATACATTGAAAATGAAGGCGTCTGTGAACTTGTGAAAAACAAAAAATAAAATAATGAAAGGCCTAGTTAGAAACTTGAAGGGCTTGAAAATGTATTTATATTCACCCCAAAGGTGGGGTGAACGCCCCAATCGCCCTATGGAAGGGCGAACAAAATTTCAAAAGGAGTGCAAAAACTTCAAGGATCGGGCAAAGATGAAAGCGTCCGCGTTCACCCCTATTTTGGGGTGAACGTGTCGTTCGCCCCTTCCATGGGTGAACATGCCCCATACCAGAGCGCAATCACGATCACCCAAAATGAGCTACAATTTGCGTTCACCCCAAAGGTGGGGTGAACATCCCGTTCGCCCCTCCCATGGGTGAACGTACCTTGGGAACACCTTGTAATCGCGTTCACCCCAAAGGTGGGGTGAACATCCCGTTCGCCCCTCCCATGGGCGAACGAACCATGAGAGTAAAACAATGTCGCGTTCGCCTTGGTTGAGAGGTGAACACATTTTAAAAGGAAGGCTCACGCGTGCACAAAGGGAAAATCAGGCGAGGCGGTTTTGCTTGAGGTGAACGCAATTCCTGGGCAAAAAAGGAAGAGTTATGGTCAAAGTTTCAAGGGTGCCAGATTTGTGAGCATTGAATAATGGTGGCATTAAGTAACTCATATCGTGAATCCCGAGCATAGAAGAAGTTGAATGAGAAGAGCAGAAGAATCTTCATGATTTCCAAAGCGTAAGGATGTTTCCGAGGCATTTAATATTTTCCAAATTATCTGTGCACCGACGCCCAAGTTGTTGCTTTCTTGGAAATTATTCCCTGAAAGATGGATCACTGTTTCTAAAAAGAAGATTTTGGATGATTCCAAGGAGGGAGTTTCTCATTCTTGTTTTTGATCTGGGATCATTTTGTTCTCTTGTGCATTTAATGAAAGAGGCGAAAACCTCTATAAATACTAATCAAATTTCTATTGTAAAGGGAGGTTAGACACTTTGCAAGAATACTCTCCAAGTTCTCTGCATTAATACAAGGCATCAAGCTTCTGAATTTGCAAGTGATCTTGTGTGTAATTTCTTTCTGTACCATGCACTTCTATTTTACATTCATCTTTCTTGTTTGCTGTTAGATTTAAATTCTGCATTTGGATTTAAATATTGCTAGTAAGGGAGTGAATGTTGGAGTGTTATTTTGGAGGTTATTACTGCAAGTTTACAAGTAAATTCTGCTGCTTTTTCCTCTGTTAAATGCTATTTCATGCTTGGGTGATTTTCCTGCTGTTAGTCTACCCCGAATCCTGCACTTCGGCCTGTGGCCATATTTCCCATTTCTTTCCGCATATTTCCAATTTCTTTCCTGCATCCCTAGTCTTCTACCAGTGTAGGATTTAGTTTGGGAACCAGCCCTCTCTGGAGATTGGCACGAGGGACATTTCTTTCCTCTCGACCTTTCAATGTTGGTCGTATCTAGGGTGCACAAACGTAGTGTTTGTTGATTAGGTAGATATTTGACCAACAACTCCTATTATCAATAGTGAAATTTAATGACTTACCCTTGACCCACATTTTTGAATGAAATAGGTATTCCTCATCTTGTGATTCATATGGTACAACATGTGTGATGGTAATAGTCATTTTTTTTAGCTTCTATAATTTGCTTCCCTCTATCCTTAGCCTATGGATGTGGATACAATGGTGCAATTATTGTAGATGATTGTGACTCAATAAACAATGATTGAATTGGTTGACACTCAATCCTTGTGATGAGGCCCAAAATTGCCTTATTATTGCACAATGTTTGACTACCATATGATAATTTAATTGCCAAATAGTTGACTAAAATATACTATTTGTTAAGTGTTTGCATGATTTTATGTTAGGAATACTATATCTCTGTTTTTGACTATTTTCAACATTTTGTGATTGATTTTGCTTGATTAAGTAGCAAGTAAGAACATGCATTTCAATTAACCAAATGTGGTATGCTGATATACATTAACTTCTAAATGGTTTTTGAATGTTTTCCTGCCCTTAAAATTGTTTCAAATCCACACTGAAGCTAAAATTTTAGGACTCATAAATCTGAAAATATGAAAAAAACAGCCATATAAAAATCAGCAAGCTGTCACTTTATAGGAACACCTTGAAGTTGTCAAGAAAAGCATGAGGATATGGATGGAATGAGTTCAAAATGGCTACAAAAGACATATGAACTATTTAGAAGCATTTCTACATGGTCTAAATAGGCAAAAACAGTGTATAACAGAGCAGGGGCAATTGTGCAGCATTGTTGCACTATTTCAGCATGATTACTTGGTGAATGAAGTGTATAAATTCAGTAGCAACTTGATGTACTCCTTCATGTTGATATTTGAATGATTTTTCCATGTTCTATTTTGTTTGAATTTGCAAAAAATGCCAATATTTTACAACTGTGTAGCAGAACTGGAAAATGCAGTAATTTACCATGTAAATTCTAGCAAGCTACCAATGAATGGCAAGGCATGGAATTCACACATGGAGAGGAATGAAGGCTATTGAAATATTATCCTAAGGGCTAATCCACCTGAGAAATTCAGCTAAAATAATTTGAAGAGCACACATTTGTTCATTTCAAATATCTTTAGAATGAACAAGACATCTTCGAAATGAGAAATACAGTCTCTTCGGAATGAGAACAGAAAAGTGCTTTTTGAATTTTTGACTATTTTTGATGGTGGAAAAATAGAAATAAGGTTGAGAAGGTTAAGGGAAAATATCTCCCATATGATTTTGTCGTCCTTGCTGTCCAAAGCCACCATTCATGGAAAAGATCAATTTTGATCCTCTTCTAAGATAAACACAAAAATAATTGCAACATAATAGGAAGTTGTTTGCAAGATAGAAATGGCATATTATAAAGTGAAGAAATATGTGTGAGATATTTCTAGACTTCTCCCATGTACTCCCACCACTGAAGATGCTTTCTAAGGGCCAATGACTACTACTACAACACAAACTGTCCAAATTTGCATTTATTTCAGATCCAGAATTATTGGCAAATCACTGTAGAGCAGCACATAGGCTGATTTGAGCATGGGATATATTGTAAATATTTATATAAATAACACATATCCCTCCTTGGTTGGGCAGTTAGGAATTAGAATAGAGGAGAGTTTTCAATAGCAGCAATTAGGACTGTATAGTGATTTTCTGTAACAGTTTTTAGCATGTTTTGTCATCAATAAAAGTGTAGTTATTTTATCATTTTCTATTCTGAGTGTTAATTATTTAAGGAGTGATTTTCACCTCCTTCTAGATCATGAAG
This sequence comes from Wollemia nobilis, assembly GCA_028583015.1. Lineage (NCBI taxonomy): Eukaryota > Viridiplantae > Streptophyta > Pinopsida > Araucariales > Araucariaceae > Wollemia > Wollemia nobilis. The sequence goes on along the minus strand of JAQPPZ010000672.1, from coordinate 4,454,513 downwards.
TATGGGCCCACTTTAAGATCTAGAAGGAGGGATTTTATGGCAGGTTTTAATTTGTAATTTTGTTGTAGCAGAATTAATAGATTGTTTGCCAGATTTCATTTTCTTGTTTTTATTTTGTATTATGTGATTTATGTTTTTCATTATGTTTGTGTACAACATTTGTGTGTATGTCAGCTGACAAATTATATTAAGCATTTTCTCTTTGCTTTCCATGTTTTCCCTACTTTCTATTTTAGCAACTTTCCATTTTCAACATATTTCATTTTGTTATCAATTCCTATAGCAGAAGCTTGACGACCTTTTGTGGCAGGGCATTGACAGGTGTTTTAGAATAAGTTTCATTTACAAGCATCATTTCAATTATGCAAGAGTAACTAGATTTCAATTCTGTAAAAGTATATTAGATTTCAATTTAGCAATTTCAATTCATGCAATTGGAGTTAATTGTTAAATTTTGCAATTTAGATTTAGTTTCAATTCCTATAATTTATTTTAGTTTCCATTCTGCAGACTAGGTTTAGTGTGACACCAAAAGGCTAAACCAAAATTTGCTTCACCAATAAATGCTTGAAATTTGAATGCCTAAATTATACTTTGCCCTAGCCTTCTATCGTAGATAGCCTTGGACACCACCCCGGATTGATAAGATCTTTGAGATTTAATGAAGTGCTTAACGACAACGCATCACCTTGAATGCCAATTTCTCTTGTTATAATTACATCATTTGTCACTCTTAGCCTTTGAGGGATTCTTTTCTTGGGATTTTTTTTTTGCTTCTAATTTTGATTTTGGGGCTAACCCACTTTATCCTAATTCTTTGGAGAGTAAATCTTACCTTCTTTAGATCATACATAGTGTTATGATTTTTATTATTTGCTCCTCCTTCTTTTCTATTTTGTTTTTGTGCTTTTTATCAAATTCAAAAAAAAATTTACAAACCTCTTCCATTGATTTTAAATTCAAAGTGGTCCATGTCCTCTCAAATATACCATTGTAGTATAGTATAATACTTTAGGATTCAATGCATTTTAGTATTTTGAATGTCTATATTTGCTTCCATGGAGTGAAAAACATTATTATAATATTGAAAATATTTGTTTTTATTATGACACAATTCTTTCCTTCAGATGTATTAGTCTTTATTGGATCCCATGGGACAATATTATTCATTGAAGGCCTCCATGAAATTATTCCATATGAACACTATATATTTGTTCTCTTTTGTAACCCTATTACAATGTGTATCCCACCAATTTTGAACAAGTAATGAAACTTTCAAGAGTACACAAGTGATTTTTTATTGTCAATAAATATATTTACAAAGTATGAAGATAATTAATCCAACCCATTTTCTAGGGTATTAGCATTATTTTTTCTCCAAAAGTAGGAATATGAAAATCCACTTACATATTTGATAAGTGTCATTAATATCATCATTTAATTTCAATGATTGTCAAATCTAGGGTGGTGTCCAAGGCTATCTATGATAGAGGATGTTTGGAAGTCTATTGTTCAAATGTCAAAACATGTTTATTCAATGGAATAGAGGTCCAAAAAATTCTTTCATGGATCACACTATCTCTAATTTATAGAATTGAAACTACTTAAATTGTAGAAATTGAAACTGCTTAAATTGTAGAGCTTGAAAAATACTTCATTTGCAAAATTTGAAATATGCTGGAATTGGAATTAGATTAATTTTGCTGAATGAAAATAACATGGAGTAGAAATGTAGAATTTAAATCATTAATTTTAATCATTGCTAAAATTGAAACTACAAAAACAAGAAAAATTACAAAAAACTATAAAAATTGTTGAAAACTGTAAAAAGATGTGACTAAAATTACATAAAACAAAAATGATAAATACAAATATAAAATGATGTTAGTTAGCTAAAAATTCACTCCCACACATCACACTTAAAACACAAGGGAAAATAGGGTACAAAATAGTGGAAATTTTATTTACAATAAATGACAAGAAATTGATAACGTTCAACAAAAATTACACAAAATATAAAGCTATAGAAAAACTTGCAAAATGTCTCCTTCCACCAGCCCTGAGAGTGGGCTCTTGCTCCCTGGTATAGTAGAAGGTATTCAAAACTCAAAACTAATTCCTAAGCACTCATTCACTCACAATTTAAATACATCTAAAAATACTGCACTTTATTACTAAATCATGCAAACATAATCAAAATAATATCTCTTAACACTTTAGTCAAAATAATGACATAATATCTTTTAACACTTAATCATGCAAACATAAACAAAATACTATACGTTAATCAAATATTTGGCATATATCTATATTATGTATTGAAATATGGTAGTTTTTATGTCAAAAAATGGTGCAAAAATGAGGTATTATTTGGCCTCATCATTCCCCTCCAACTTAACCTGATGCATGTCCTCATGCATTTTTTTGGGCTACAAATGCACTTAGGTCTAGTTCCATGTACCAATTTACCCAAAATATGTGATCTCCATCATGGTATCCTCTATTCTTCTTTATCTCTTCTAGCCATCTCTAAAATTGTTGTTCTAGCTCTAGATCAGAGTCAAAATAAAATGGTACATGTGTAATAATAGTGGGTGGCCTAAACCGTAGGTATATCTAGTGATGTATAACTTTCAATATTACATCCATCAATGCATATTCCCTTCTTCATGACCATACAAAATTTGTTGGTGATATGGATTCCCTCTTCTGCAAAGATATGGATAATTCATCTCATCTGCTCTTACATGCTACCAAAGAGTTGTTAAAATTGCTTATACAAAATTGCTAAAAATAGATCAAACTCTCCTTGAGGTTCCTAAGATAGGTAGCTTTGATGTTGGGCTTGTCCATCAAGGAGAAATGTACACTACTCAGTGCTACAGGTTTAGGCTAGACATGTCTCATCAATAGACTAGGTCCTATTTCAACAATCTTGTTTTGTTTCTTTTCCTAATCCCAACATATTTGATTTTGCAATGTAGAAACAAAAGATCTAAGCTGGACATCACATGTATATATGTGGGGCATGAACTATACATCCTCTACCATTACAAACTTGTGCAGATAAAACTCACATAGCATGTTCTTCTTTTCTATAGGTTATGTAGGAATGCATCAAGAAAATCCTCAACATAAGATAAATTGTATGACAAATCAAAGCAAATGTGCATTACCTACCACCTAAGGAATCTCTCCCTAATTAATAGACTGTACAACCTAGTAGGTATTTTGCATTACACCAAGTATTCTATAATTAAGCATAAATTCTTCACCTTAGTTTGTAATGCTGTAATTTTTGTAGTCTAATTCTTGATCTGCTCCTCCAAAGGATTTATTTCTACAAAGTGCAATTCTAGGGTATGGTAACATGCCATCCATACTACAATGGTCTCATTATGTGTTGCTAATGGCACCATATTTAGCAGATGCACAACCACTAGTGGAGGTTCATGTATTGGAAACAAATCAACTTGAATGCCTATTTTTGCAGTTTGATCTATTTGAATAGATTTTGTAAAAATATGTTTTTGCTATTCCTTAGGTGATATAATTACATGCATTAAAGTATTTTGAACTCAAATAACTTTGGTGGTTGATGTGCCTTGATATTCCTATCATTTCATAGTTTCCTCTAGTCATTCTAGCATATTTTTTATGTTTTGAAGCTATTCTGGAATATCCATGTTCATGTTCATAATGTTCTAGATCTACTTTAAAATGTGCCTAAGCTGCATTCGAAATCTCTGGATAATTTTCTATCATAAGCTGCTCCTAAAAATTTTATTGTTGCTCCAACTCTAGAGTGTCTCTCCCTTGGTTATAACTTTCTTCGATGTTCATTATTTCTTCACTAGCCCTCTTCATAGATGCAATTTCCTCTTCTACCTATTGTTGTTATAATAAAACAACAACCATGAAAAGAATAGAAAGGTGAGGTCCTTGCTCTAAGGTGGCTTATTCAACTATATGGGGTAATTATGGGATATTTTCCTATTCTTCCACCTGTGGAATCTACCCTACCAATCCCAATAAGATTTTTGTTGCCTCTTCCCCTAAATTAGGAATTCTAGGTAAACTTTCTAGCTATGCCACATTCCACTTCAATTCATTTAATTCATGCAATAATTGATAAATATATTCATCCTTCTCTTTTTTGTTGCCTTCCTTTTTCAATTTAGGTCTACTGAGTCTAATTTCTATCACCTTTTGATGTACCTTTTGACATCATTTCTCATTTTGGGCTAATAGAAGTACTTTTGAAGGATAACTAATAGTTTTTCCTCTCTAGAGTGACTTGTTACTTTGCTAAAGTGTGCTTCCCAAATAATATATGAGAACTCACTAGCTAATAAATAAATATGTTCCATGTCATAGAGGAGTTTATCTTGTAAATAAAAATTAGAAACATGCTTACCCACACAAAGAGATTTCTATATATTTGTAAATCAAAATCTACTTCATACAAGGTGGAAAATTTAGAAGTATCATACCCACAATAATATATAATGGTGGTAAATACTCTATGTATGAATGAACTCTAGAGGTCTATGATATATGCGGATTATGGTTTCCTTACCCAAGATATAGCATGTCAACTATTTACATGCTTGGATAATGACATATAGCTCTTTGTCATATATGGGGTATTTTTGAACTACATCAATCATAACCTCAAAATTTAGATTTAGATTACATAGGATTACTATAGGAGCTAAACACAATTGGTCATCAAAAATATCAAATGCCCTTTATTATGTACCTCCCCAATGAAACTTGGATTTGGCACCTCCTCTAGTCACTTGGTGTAGTGGCCAAGAAATGTGTGATAATTGTAATACAAATCTTCAATAAAAATTTGTAAGACCTAAAAAATATTTGAAGTAGGGAAATATCTCATTATCTAAACCTTCTTAATTAACATATACTCCCTCTTTGTCGATAATGTAGCCAATGTATTGAATATTTGGCATGCCATATGATCACTTTTACAAATTTGCATAATCTTGTGTCTTCAAATAATAAGAACTACATATCAAACATGTTGCCAATGTTTCTCCCATATATTACTGTAGATGAAAATGCCATATAAGTAGACAGTAACAAATGAGCTAGTATAGGGATGTAGGATGTCATCCATGATCCTCATGAATATGGAAGATGCATTTGTATGTCCAAAATGTATAACCAACCACTTAAATAAAACATACTTGAATTTTAATTTAGTATTTCATATGTTAGTTGGATCTATGAGACTTTACTGATATCCATATTTGAGATCAATTTTATTGAAGAACTTTGCACCATAGAGCTAGTCTAGTAAGTCATCTATCCGAGGGAGTGGATAATGATTCTTCATAATGATTTTATTGAAAGCTTTGTAGTCAATACAAAGTATCCACATTCCATATTTCTTTGGAGCCAATACAATTGGACTACCACATGGTGAAGCACTTGATCTAATGTGTCCCTTTTATATCATTTCTTGAATTTTCCTTCTCATTTTATTCTTTTAAAGACTAATCTATGTTAAACATGTGCATTAGGTAAAGGAGAATAAGAAATTAAATTAGTGGAATGTTTTATATGATAATTAAGTGGAACACTAGTTGGTGACTTGAACAAGACATCATATTTTGCTATAATTTGATCCATCTACTTCTACTGTGTAGGGTCTATAATTGATGTAATGATGGCCTTCCTACTTTATGGCTTGATCATCAGCATATATATAGTTTTATCTATCATATTTGTGCTTTTTTAGAATTTATTAATGAAATGAAGGTAGCAAGTGATGCCCATGGTATCTTAAAGCATTGACCTCTAATAGTAATTATGACACTTTAGGGTCTAGACTCATATACACCATGCCTCTTCTACATAAATGGTTATACCATCTGTAAGCAAGTAGGCCTTCACACTAACAAAGAGATTTTAGAGGAACTAGACACTTTATTCTACTTATATATATATATGGTTGGATGATGCCTTTTAAAACCTATCTTCTAAAGAGTTGATTTAGTCCATTATTTCTAATCCTCTTGTTGTGTCTATACAACATAATCTATGATTAGTCCTACTCATCTCCTTAGATTGGTGCAACACCACATTAAAATCTATATTTTAAGGGATTTATGGCACAAGATAGGACACATTATTGAGTGACAAGAATGTTTCTCCACTATTATAACTATCCAATATTATATGGTCATGGGTGTTGTATGATAGGTAGATTCAAATCCTTTACCATTGGAGTAGAAATCATATTCATTTGACTCTTATTATCAATAGTGAAATGTAATGACTTACCCTTGACCCACATTTTTGAATGAAATAGGTATTACTCATCTTGTGAACATGTGTAATGGTAATGGTCATTTGTTTTATCTTCCATAATATTCTTCCCTCTATCCTTAGCCTATGGATGTGGAGATAATGGTGCAATGGTTGTAGATTATTATGAATCAATAAACAACGATTGAATTGGTCGACACTCAATCCTTGAATGTCAATTTCTCTTGTTATAATTACATCATTTGTCACTCTTGGCCTTTAAGGGATTATTTTCTTGGGATTTTTATTTTTCTTTCTAATTTTTATTTTGGGGCTGAACCACTTTATCCTAATTCTTTGGAGAGTAAATCTTGTCTTATTTGGATCATACATAGTGTTATGATTTTTATTATTTGATCCTCCTTTTCTATTTTATTTTTTAGCTTTTTCTCAAATTCAACAAAAAATTTACAAGCCTCTTCCATTAAATTAAATTCAAAGTGGTCCATATCCTCTCAAATGTACCATTGTAGTCTAGTATAGTACTTTAGGATTCAATGCATTTTATTTGCTTCCATGGAGTGAAAACATTAGTATAATCTTGAAAATATTGGTCTTTATTATGACACAATTTTTTCCATCACATGTATTAGTATTTATAGGATCCCATGGGATAATATTATTCATTGAAGGCCTCCATGAAATTATTCCATATGAACACTATATATTTGTTCTCTTTTGTAAGCCTATTACAATATGTATCCCACCAATTTTGAACAAGTAATAAAACTTTCAAGAGTGCACAAGTGATTTTTTTATTGTCAATAAATATATTTACAAATTATGAATATAATTAATCCAACCCATTTTCTAGGGTATTAGCATTAATTTTATCCAAAAGTAGGAATATGAAAATCCACTTACATATTTGATGGGTGTTATTAATATCATCATTTAATTTCAATGTTTGTCAAATCCAGGGCAGTGTCAAAGGCTATCTATGATAGAGGAGTTTTGAAATTCTATAGTTCAAATGTTAGAACATTTTTATTCAATGGAATAGAGGTTCATAAAAGTATTTCATGGATCACACTATCTCTAATTTACAAAATTGAAACTACTTAAATTGTAGAAATTGAAACTACTTAAATTGTAGAACTTGAAAACTACTTAATTTGCAAAATTTGAAATATGTTGGAAATGAAACTAGATTACTTTTGTTAAATGAAAATAACATGGAATATAAATGTAGAATTGAAATAACTAAGTTTAATAATTGCTAAATTTGAAACTGCTGAAAAAGAAAAAATTGTTGAAAACTTTAAAAAATTGCTGAAAACTGTAAAATGTTATTGTGACTAAAATTACAAAAACAAAAAATGATAAATGCAAACATCAAAAGATGTTAGATATCTACAAATAAAATATCACACATCACACTTAAAACACGAAGAAAAATAGTGTACAAAATAGGAAAAATTTTGTTTACAAGAAATAACAAGAAATTATTAACATTCAACAAAAATTACACAAAATAGAAAACTATAAAAAACTTGCAAAATGTCTCCTTCCACTAGTCTCGAGAGTGGGCCCTTTCTCCTTGGTTTATTAGAATGTATTCAACACTCTAAACTATGTCCTAATCACTCATTCACTTACAATTTTAATACATCTAAAAATACTGCACTTTATTACTAAATGTTACTGTTACAATCTACAAAATATAGTCCACTAAGCTTGACTCTAATTTTTGACTTTTGACAAATGACTAATTTGTGACTAACCCCAATAAATATATGAATAGTATTATTTATACTAATTCTTACATATCTATTTGCAAATGCGAAATAAAAAATGCACTATTCATGCTTGATTTGTTGTTCTGTTATAGCAAACTTGGTCTAATTTAAGATAGAATCCTTTCTGGTAGCCAATTGTGTACTTATCCATGCTTCCAAAGTGGTAGGAATCGGAAAATAATAGGCACATCATCAATTGACACACCTATCCTCATGCCAACTTATTCATGCCTTTTAGATTAGATCCAAACTATGTTTTTCTTCTACTATTGACTGTTTCTACCTATCATTCTAGAGCAGCTCTTGAATATCAGGTTGAATCCTTGTCATGTATTTTTGCTATCAATTTATCATATGTAGGTGCTTCTGAGTGTGTAGCCCATGTTTCTTTTAATGTTATTCAATAGGTTTCAATTGAGTACCTTGACTTTGTCTTGGTCTTTATTTAATGTTGTGGGTGGTTGTATAGAATATGTTGTGTACAACTATCATACTCTGTTTCAACAGTAGAGTGGCTAATTTGGAACTACATAACCTCAAAAAATTGATTTAGATAGGAAAACAATAAAAAATAGCTCAACCAATCACAAATTACAAAAACCTTTATTTTCTACTAATTTCACTATGTTGTTTTAGTATTAAAATCATGCAAAAATAGGATAGAAAGTGCAAACAATTGTCAAAACAATGGTATAATATATCTTAACACTTAATCATGCAAACATCAACAAAATAATGTAATTTAATAAAATATTTGGCATATATCTATATTATGTATTAAAATATGATATATTTTATGTCAAAAAATGGTGCAAAAATGAGGTATTATTTGGCCTCATCATTCCCCCCCAACTTAACTTGATGCATGTCCTCATGCATTTTGTGGGCTACAAATGCACTTAGGTCTAGTTCCTTGTACCAATTTACCCAAAATGTGTGATCTCCATCATGGTATCCTCTATTCTTTTTTATCTCTGCCAACCATCTCTAAAATTTTTGTTCCAGCTCTAGATCAGAGTCAAAATAAAATGGTACAGGTGTAATAATAGTGGGTGGCCTAAACCGTAGGCCTATCTAGTGATGTCTCAATTCCAAGATTACATCCATAAATGCATCTTCCCTTATTCATGACCATAACATATTTTTTGGTGATATGGGTTCCCTCTTCCGCAAAAATATGAGTAATTTGTCCCATCTACTCTTAGATTCTACCAAAGAGTTATTAAAATTGCTTATATAAAATTGCTAAAAATAAATCAAACTCTCCTTGAGTTTCCTAAGATAGATAGCTTTGATGTTGGGCTTGTTCATCAAGGAGAAATATACACTACTTAGTGCTACATGTTTACGCTAGACATGTCTCATCAATAGGCCAAGTTATATTTCAACAATATTAATTTATTTCTTTTCCTAGTCCCAACATATTTTATTTTGCAATGTAGAAACAAAATATCCAAGATGAACATCGCCCTACCATTAAAAAATTGTGCAAATACAACTCACATAGCATGTTATTTTGTTCTTTGAGACTATATAGGAATGCATCAAGAAAATCCTGAGAATAAGATAAATCGTATGATAAATCAGAGAAAATATGGATTACCTACCACCTAAATAATATCTCCTTAAGGAATAGACTATACAACCTAGTAGGTTTTTTGCATTGCACCAGGTGTTTTACAATTAAGCATAAATCCTTCACCTTAATCTATAATGCTTCAATTTTAGTAGCTTGTTTCTTACTCTGCTCCTCCAAAGGATTTATTGCTATAAAGTGCAATTCTAGGGTATGGTAACATGCCATCCATCCTACAATAGCATAATTATGTGCTACTAATGGCACCATGTCCAGCAGATGCACTACTACTAGTGGAGGTTCATGTATTGGAAGCAAATAAACTTGAATTTCTATTTCTGTAGATTGAACTGTTTGAAAAAATTCTATAAAAAATTGTTTTTCCTCTTCCTTAGGTGATGTAATTACATGCATTAAAGTATTTTACACTCCAATAACTTTTGTGGCTTATGTGTCTTGCTCTTACTATTGTTTCTTATCTTTATCTAGACTTTCTAACACTTTTTTTATGTTTTGATGCTACTCTAGAATGTCCATGTACATCTTCTTAATGTTCTAGAGTTGCTTCAAAATGTGCCTGAGCTACATCCAAAATCTTTGGAGCATCTTATATCATAATATGTTCCTAAAAATTTTGTTGTTTCTCCAGATCTATAGTGTCCCTCCCTTGGTGATAACTTTCTTTGATGTCCATTATTTCTTTACCAGCCTTCATAGATGTAATTTCATCTTCTACCTATTGTTGTTCTATTGAAACAACAACCATGGTAGCGATACTTTCTCTAAGGTAGCTTCTTCAACTGTATGGGAAAATTGTGGGATATCTTACTATGCTACCACCTCTAGAATATGCCCTACCAATCCCAATAATATTTTTGTTGCCTCTTACCTTGAATAAGGAATTCTAGGTAAACTTTCTTATTGTGCCACATTCCCATTCAATTCATTTAATTCATGCAATAATTGATAAATATATTCATATTTCTCTTTTATTGTCGCATTCCCTTTTAAATTTAGGTCTTCTAAGTATTAATGATTACCCTAGAAACCTTCATTAGGTCCTCTAGCTCATATACCTCATATCTTCATATTTAGAAGAATATGTGGGTATATCCATAACTGGTGGGGAATCTGGATCCACATGTTCTTCAACCTCTGTAGGTGAGTCTTCCATCTAAATAGGTATTTCCTAAATATATATTTCCTTAGTAACATTATCTTCATCCTCCTAAAAAATTATTTTCCTCCTTATACTTGGTCTAGATGGTGTAGGGGTGTTATTTCTTGTGCTATAATAGTTTCTTATTACTTCTTCCTTGAGCTTCTTCTCAAAGGATGGGATGAAGGTGTTTTATCCTAGGTTTTGACCTCTTCCTCCCCTATTTCAATAGGTTCCTCTATAGCAACTTTTCTCCTCTACCTGGTGGACCTTCTCAATGGTTGTGAGCTTGTCTCCTATGTCCTACCATTCTACTCTACTTCTATAATCTATCTTCCTATAGACCTCTCAACTTCTCCTTCCTTTGATGAAAAATTAGCTACTTCAACTTGTGCCCCAATTATTTCAAAATTGGAGGGCTCTAGTTGTGCATATTATTCTTCCTACGCAAATATCTCAGTAACTTAATCTTTATAACTTACCCTCTTGGTCCTAGGTTTTATTGTAAGGCTGACTTCAACTCTTCTCTTTCTCTAAGCTCTATTCTAAAATTTGATGGACCATGGGGGAATGATAGATTTTCTTTAGATTTAGGAGTAACTCCTTCATCATAATTTTTCTCAAGGATCTCTACTCCACTAGTAGCTACCCTTTCTTCTTCTTCTCATTCTAGGGTGCAAAGAACCTGTTTAACCTATTGCAAAATTACAACTTGTGTTTGATTTAAATGGTCTCTACTGATTTTATTATTACAATACCTCTACATTCATGACTTTGGAATGCAACAATCAACTTTGGCATAGAGTACACTATGATTTTGCATGCATCAATGAGATACATAACATGTGTTTATTTGGTGCATCACAAGAATTTGATTTTTAGCATGCAACAAAGGTGGTGGGCCAAAATATCTCTAGAATACCATGCAAAATTTTAACAAATGGCTAAATTGAGTTAGATGGTTAAATTTGGTTGACATGATGTTGCTTTTATGAAAATCGGATGTCATCTACTTCAATCCATGCTATCACTCATGCCAAAGCACTACAATCACATGCCTCCATAATAAGCATGAAAAATATGTACAATGGATGCTTCAAAACATGTTGGATGACATCCTCCCAATAGTTGCCACGTGCACATTTAGAAAATTGCACCTAATTCAACAATGGCCACATGAGTGGGAATTTTTTTTTTTCTATTTTTTTTTAAATCCACAATGCGCATTCTACACATTAAAATTTTTGCATGCTCCATGTTTTTTAATTTTTTTATACCACATTATAGAGCTTTGACCATTCTAGAGATTTGTAAATTTCTTATTTTTATGCTGCTAGACTATACTTTTCATGCAACCAAGGACAGGATAGGGTGTTTCTTGACATGTTGAACAAAATGTTCCATTTGTTTGCCAAATTCACTTATATTTTTTACCAAATATATAATTATCATACATTACATATGAATTCTAATTATGACTAAATGCAAGAAACACATACCTTATTGTCTAAAATTTTATTATACACCTCGTAAGTTACTTTTGATGATTGTTAGAAAGCTATTTGAAAACAAAAACATGACACGTGCAGTAAGTGATTTTTGTACAATGAGAAATGATGGATAAATAAAAAATGCAAACATACCAAAAATTTGTTTTCATGTAAGCCTTAATTCAACAGCCATAAACAGGTTTTCACTATTGAACTATTCATTTTTTTCTCTTTTTTTTTCATTTTTTTCCTCTTTTTTTTTTTTTTTTCATTTTTTTGTCTCATTTTTTTAAAATCTCCAATTTGGCTTGATTGTGCCAATGAAGGAATTTCACAACCTTCCTCTAGATTTTTCCCATCAAGGAATTCTTGTTTTTTTTTTAATTTTCAAATCATTCTAAATTTGTAATGGGAGGGAGAATCTCTTCCATCATGTGTAAATCTAATTGTGCAATTTGTTCTACAAACTTTTTATTAGTTAATGGGTGATGGTATACCCAAATGAAATGTCCATTTACCACTAAATTTATTCTTGAATCATAAATGGGAGAGATACGAACCAATCCATTTTCAAACACTTCACCCATATGGTATGGTCCAAGCCACCTAGTCTACAATTTTCTAGAAAAATATTCATAATGAGAATCGAACAATAAAGCCCAATCTCCTTGCTCAAATTTTCTATATTGAATGTGACTATCATGTCACATCTTTCACTATTGTTGGATAACTTCTATTTGGTGAAGTGCCTCTAATTGAAGTTCATCCAATGCGTTGAGTTGCATAATCTTGTCCATCTATACCTACAATAATTCAATACCATTTTCAAAATATGTGAAAAGTGTTAGTAGCTCAAATTAAATGGGAAAAAAAAGGTTTCTTACTATAAACTTATTCATAAGGTGTGAAACCTGTGGTGGATTACCATGTTGTATTGTATGTGGAAATGACTTTTGGTAATTTATTTAACCAATTCCTCCTATGTGAAGCTACTATTTTGGTTAAAATTCTTTCCAATTCCCTATTGGTAACTTCAACCTAACCATTTTCTTTAGGGTGATAAGGTGATGATTTTCTATGTTTGATTTCATAAATTTTAGTAAAATCTTTTATGACTTTTGATGCAATTTGTGGTCCATGATTTGTGGTAATAGATCGTGGAGCTCCAAATATTTGAAAAATTTAGGAATACAAAAAGTTAGCGACCTTATCTTCACATGCATGTTTAAAAGCACACACCTTAGCCCATTTGGTTACATAATCAGTACATACCAAGATATGTACCTTTCCTTGAGAAGCTAGGTCAATGAGACCAACAAAATCTAAACCTAAATTTTCAAATGGTTCTAAAACCACTTGAGGTTGTAGAGGTATTTCATTCATATATGTGGGATTTCCCATTATTTTACATGCATCATAATATTGTATGTACTTTTTCACATCATTGAGAAGAGATGGCCAATCATTTTCAATTCTCAAAATTTTCCTAACAGTACTTTTCACTGAAGAATGTCCTCTTGAAGGTTCATCATGACATGCATGGAGAATATCATACACTTCATTTTTTCTAACATTATCATAATATATGGTCAGGTCTACATCTAAAAATTAGATCATTGATCCATTTGAAGGATCAGCTTTGATTTATCAATTGTTTCTTTTATTTTCAAGTAAAGTGAGAGGCAATTTTATCTATTGCTAAGTAGTTAGCAATATCATCCAATAAAGGTGATGTTACTGATATAGAAAACAATTTTTCATTAGGAAAAGTGTCATCTACTAATTATTCCTCTTGTGTGTTGTTTATTCTAGACAAAAAGTATGCTAAAATATTACTTTTTATTTGTTTATTAACTATTGTGATATAAAATTCTTACACTAGTAATAACTAGTGAATTATTATCGCACTAACCATAGGTTTGTTCATCAGGTATTTAATAGCTACATGATCCATATGGAAAAATACTTGATAACCAGTGATGTAGTGATGGAATTTATTTATAGCATATACTACCACTAGAAATTCCTTTTTAGTGGCAGTTAGTTCTTTTTTCCTACAATGAGGTTTTTTCCTAATATTGTATATGGAATAATGCTCCCCATTTTCCACCTACATTAATTCTACTCCAATTGCAGTATTGGATGCATCAGTTTATATGTGAAATAGTAATTCCTAGTTTGAACCTCTCAACATAGGTGGAGTAATCAAATTTTCTTTTAAAGTATCAAAAAAAAATTGTCACTTTTTGATCCATTTAAATTCAGAATAGTTTGTTAGCAATGCAAAAATAAGTTTTGTAATTGTACTAAAATTCAAAATGAAACATCGATAAAATACAATATGCCCCAAAAAGCTCCTAACATCAGTTTGAGTCTGGGGAGGAGGAAGGTTCTTAATGATCTCTACTTTCTTAGGATCTACCTTAATTCCTTTAGATGATATATGATGGCCAAGGACAATTCCTTCTTCCATCATCATGAAGCACTTGTTAGGGTTTAGGGCCAAATGATAAGTTTCATAGTGGGTTAAAAATTTTCAATATTTTCTATTGTGATGTGTTGTGGCTGCTCCACAACACACCCCAAAATTGGGGACCCACTCTTTTTTACATGCTTTCCAAGAAGACTGTAGTGGCCCAGATGCTAAAATCAAAGAAAAAGAAGAATGTCGCGAAATCGTGACATGTTGCTCGATCGCGACTAAGAAAAAGAAAGTGTCGTGATATCGCGACATGTTGCTCTGTCGCGGCTAAGAAAATGAAAAGTGTCACGATATCGCGACATGTTGCTCTGTCGCAACTAAGGATGAAAAAATGTCGCGATATCGCGACATGTCACGTTTTTGTGGCCTAGATCGGCAAAAGACAACAAAAATAAAAAGTGTCGCGATATCGCGACATGTCGTGAAATCGCGGTCAAAGTGGTCAAACAGAATAGGATGCCAAAAATGTCGTGATATCACGACATGTCATGAAATCATGGCTCATAGAGGAGAGAGAAATATAGAGTGGAAAAATGTCGCGATATCGCGACATGTCATGAAATCGCGGTCAAAGCAGTCAAATAGGGCAAAGTATAGAAATTGTCGCGATATCGCGACATGTCTCGGTCTCGCGGCCCACAAGGAAAAATTGTCACGATATCGTGACATGTCATAAAATCACGGTCAAAGGCAGCAAGAAAAAGTCAATGCAAAAGTTGTCGCGATATCGCGACATGTCACGTTTTTGCGACCCGAAGACGAAATGAAGCGCAAGGAGAAAAAAATGTCACGATATCGCGACATGTCAGGTTTTCACGGCTGGAAAGCGAGGAAGGAGCAAATGAAATAATGTGTCACGATATCATGACATGTCACGTTTTCATGACCGAGAGCAACCAAAGTGAACGTAGAGGAAAAATGTCGTGATATCGTGACATGTCGTAAAATCGCGGTCAAAGCGATCAAAATGAAAAGTGTCGCGACATCGCGACATATTGTATGCTGATGACTAAAAATAGAAAAGTGTCGCGATATCGTGACATATTGCATTCTCACAACAAAAGGCATAAAAACGTCGCGATATCGTGACATGTCTCATTTTTGCGGTGCAAGAAGAAGGACAAGGCTGCAGATATAAAAATGTCGCGATATCGCGACATGCTATTTTTTTTGTGATTCACGAAGGGCCGTTATAGAGTATACAGGGGAGGCATAGAACACATGGCATGAAGATGTCAGGGCTATGGCATAATGCTTCAGGACAAGCAGTTACAGTTCACAGAGAAGATCAAACATTTTGACATCGAGCAAAAAGTCAAAAATGACGAAGAGGCGGGGAAGATGAAACGAAGAGACCTGGGAAATGAAACGAAGCGTCACAGAGCGAAACAGAGAGCATTGCCAGAAAGTTTAAAAGCACGAGCCAAAGATAGGTACAGGGGTCGAAAACCACTACGGGCAGAGTTGCAGAGCCGAAGGCAATAAGCCATTATGGGCCTGCTTTTGGAGTGTTTTTCTTCCACTTTTTTTGGATATTTTCCTTTACATTGGACTAGGTAGGAAATTGTTGTAAGCAGAGTTGCAATCTTGAAGGCCAGAGGGCCATTCTGGGCCTGCTTTTGAGGTTGTTTTCTTCCATAGACCGGGTTTGGGAAACCAGAAAGTTCTGTTGTTGTAAAATGACCAATTTTTAATACAGAAAATTCAGAGAGTTGCACCTCATTGACAAGAAAGAAGGAGTTATTTTCTGCATGCAAGATTGAATGTTTATCTTTCCCCTTTTCAGATTTTTAGGCTTATAGGTGAAGTTTAATGCAAGTTCTCTTGGTTGCTTCATGCGAATGTCTAAATCTGAAAATCATAGTTAAAACCCTAGAGACCAGCACTTAACTTATCTGGATTGTGCATGTTTTGCAGGTTCAATAGGTTAGGTTGTATGCAGAAAACCTCATTATCTTCGGTTTTGTCAAAATAGGATAGCATCATATTGAATGCACTTTTCATTTTCCTTTTGCATTTTATTTTCATTTTTTTTGCACTTTATTTTAATTTACAGGCATTAAAATAAAAAAAAAACTAAAAATTCCAAAATCCAAAAATAGTTTCATCATTGCGTATGTTATACTGCAGATTCCAAATACGCATTTAAAATTTCATTTTCGGAGTTGTATAAATTTCACCGCAGCTGTTGTTTTGTTGCAGACTTTAAAAATTCAAAAATAGAAAATTTCCATTTCAAGGCCAGAATTTCATTTTTAGTTTTGTTTTTCATTCATGAGCCGATGATGACATTCCCTTCATGAAAATTCCAATTTCATTGAAGGATTTATGTTTTATGGCATTTCATCAATTTCCATTTTGAAGTTACGTCGTGGTCATATAAGGGCCAGATCACATTTGCTTTATTTGGGTTCAACGAACAATCATTAAAGTTTCACAGTAAAATAAACCAACATTGCCCCTTGTTTTCGAGTTACTTGCAACCACTAAGGTGTTCCAAGCATTTAAATTGAATATCTTTATTTGAGATTATTAATACACAAATGTAAAATGCTAATATAGCGGAGACCTTGGAGAAATTATTTATTTAATTTCTTTGCAAGAGAGGATTTGGAACCCAAATCCTATCGGAGAGTGTGTTTTCACAATCGGGTGAAAATACCACTCAACAGATTGGCGCTAGAAGGAGGGCTGGATGGGTTTATTTTAGTGAGATTTAAAATTTTTGTATATTTCATGCCCTACTGATTGTTATCTTTAGTCTTCTAACACCACTCAACAGATTGGCGCTAGAAGGAGGGCCTGAATTGGTTTATTTCAGTGTGATTTAAGTGCTACAGGGATGTCAATTTTGAATATTTCATGCCCTATTGGTTATTATCTTTAGCCTTCTCTTAACAATACAACTTTGTACTGTTAAAAGGAGGACATGAATTGCTATGCACTATTCTAACGCTTTGATTGTTCATACAGGAATAATGTGATTTGATTTGATTTAAAAAAAAAAAAATTTGTTAAAGTTATATTCTTTAAGATTCACTAATGGCTATGTTTACACCGTGGATGCCAGGTAGCCCATTGAACATACCGGGAGTTCAACATTATTTTCCCGTTGGTTTTGAGAGATGTCTTCCTCGATTTTTGTCTAATGGGACAAATACTGCAGAAGAACATATTCAAGCATTCAAATTTGTTGTGAATCACTTAACAATTTGGTATGATGATGTTGTTTGTAAAATGTTCCCTTACACCTTGGACAAAGTGGCATATGATTGGTTTACAAGTCTGCCTTTAGGGTCTATCACTTCTTGGGCTCAGCTAGAGGCAACATTTCTTAATCAATTCAACAGAGAGCAAGTTGACCCAATCCGCATGTATGAGCAGTTTTTCACTATTAAAAAAGGACCAAGTGAAAATGTGAAGTCATTTTCTGAAAGGTTCTTTGGATTATATACTCAATTAGTGACATTTTATGCTCTTTCAGAAGAAGTGGCTCTCCAAATATACGTCAATGCTCTTGACCCACTCACTTCCACATATTTGCGAGGGATGCCTCAAATCACATCTTTGTCACAAGCCTATACTCAAGCAATGGCAATTGAGCAACAATTAAGTTGTCAATATTATGGTGTGGGTTTTGGATCATATAATTTTCAATCATTTAATACCTCCCTTACCCACCCAATGATTTATCCACCTCAACCAAGTTCAAGTGTGAATCAATTTCAGAATCAACAATCATTCCCAAGCTTCAATCAATTTCAAAATCCTCAACCTACTATGCAAGATCAACCATCTTTCTTAAGTATGAATCAACTTCAAAATACTCATCTTGATTCAAAATATGTTTCTAAAATCAATTTCAATGATTTTCATAAGAATATGATTTTAGGCAAGGGAGGAGTACTAGATCCAACTAGTATTGAAACATGTGATAGATTGGAAACCCTTGACTCACCAAAAGATGAATTCTATGAGGATGAATCTGTTTCGGATGACACATTGGATGACATTGTTGAAAGTAATGGCCCAAAAAATTCACACCTTCCAAATTATGTTAAACGTGAATCATGGGTTACACATGTGGATTATGATAGCCTTATCAATTTGAATACAAGCAATAACCCAATTTTGGAAGTAATTGAACCATCTAAGGAAGGTGAAGATAAATTTGATGAGAAACATGTTGATGAATTAAAAGATGATGAAGAAATAGTTGAGCATCACAATTTGATTTTGAAAGATGATCATTATGATTCTTGGGAAGAGTATGCTCACTCCAAACCTTCTGATGAATTTTGTGTGCCTATTGATATACAGGATAATACAATTGCCTTTTCATATGAGGATATTACAAGTCCTGTACAATCTGAGAATGTTTTGGAAGAAGGGTTGGAATCTCATCAAAGGTTGGAGAAGGATAATGATTCTACTACCATGGATGAAGAAGGAGAATCAATTGATTTTGTTCCCCTTGAGGGGCAAGAAATCAAAAATCTTGATCCACCTATTGTTTCTACAATGTCTATGCCATCTCAAAATGATGAAATTACAAAACCTAAGTGGTGTGGGTTTGATACTATTGATGATCCTAATGAAAATGTGGATTTCGAGGCAACTCAAGCCATTGATCATGGAAAGGTGTCACGCGACACATATCTTGAAAAACTAGGCTCTTGTTTTGAAAAGGATGGACGCATGTTTGATTGGGTGCCTAACTTTGGTGTTTTTGAACAGGTGTTGGATGATGAAGAAGACAACGAGAAAAAAGAAAAGGCTACTAACACTCATCAAGTTATGGTAAATTTTAATCATGATGGGTTGAGTATGGATGACAAGGTGAAATCTTTACCTTTGGTAGTAGCTACAAAAATTTTAAGTGATAGGTTACATGATGTCCCTTTGGATGCTAATATCATTAATGAGGAAATGTCAAATTTTGTTGATGCTTGTCAAGTCTTGAATGATTTTGATTGCTTTAAAATCCTGGAAAATGATTTGAATTCAAGACTTTTAGAAATAGGCTCTTGTTTGCAACATCTCACATTTGAAAAGGAAGGCCTAATTTTAAATCATGAATCGAATTATGAAATGGATACTTTCAAGAATAGACAAGATAAAATTGAATATCATTTATTGTCTAATCATTTTAGTAATTTGACGCTCACCTATGAGAGTACTAATGGAATTAAATCTAATTGGTGGGGTGAGCGAGGCAAGTTAAAGTGTCTTGCATGGTGCGGTCTAATCTTGTTTTTTTTGGGTTCATACAAAATTTGGCATGCGTATCACGTTATATGTTTGTTGAAATGCTCTAATCATGTTTGGGATCCAGGAAAATGATAATCCAAACTTTTGCACCATCTTGTATTATATTGTACATTTGTATATAGATTTTGGTTTTTGGTTTTGGTTTGTGTTTTCAAGTTCATTTTTGGAATTGCTTTTTGGGTTTGGTTTTAAGTTTTGTGTGTTGGTCCTCTGGACATGTTTGGTTTGTCTTTAAAAAAAAAAAAGAAATGGAGATGTCAACTTATGCCTAAGATCAGGAGAATATGAAACATTGGAATTGTGTTGTAGAAAGCTCCGCAAGTAACACAAACATTTTAAATAATATCGTTTGAAACTTGTGATGCATGAAGTTGTCAGTTTTACAAATTATGGCAATACGTGGTATACTCCATCCGCAATTCAAAAAGGCAATGCATTCATATTACATCCCACTTTGCATATACATGCCATCTTAGTTGCATATGCATTTCAAATACAAATCATTAAAGCATGTCAAATCCTCTTAGGGTTATTCTATAACATAAAAAAAAAAAAAAATCCTAAGGTTGGGAACTGATGCCCGAACTATCTTAAACCAAGCACATTCTATGCACATTAAAAAAAATCTTGAGCAAAATGATCAAAACCATACTTGGAAGAAAAGGTGAGGCGAAAGGAGTATTTCGTGTCTATCCTATCATGCAACATAATCCTTAAAACAGTGGTTTTTACCACTCCCATAAAGCTTAAAGCCTAAAACCAGAGTAGTAAGGATAGGGTTAAATCCTCATCGAACTTAGGTTGAGGATCCAACTCCCCAAAGCTTCGATTTGACCTACATGGAGTAGTAAGGATAGGGCATAATTCTCATCTCGCTTAGGTTGAGAATCCGATTCCCCAAAGCTTCCATTTTTTTCCATTTCATCATAAGTATTGGATTGGAAGGATCGTACTACAT
This sequence comes from Wollemia nobilis, assembly GCA_028583015.1. Classification (NCBI taxonomy): domain Eukaryota; kingdom Viridiplantae; phylum Streptophyta; class Pinopsida; order Araucariales; family Araucariaceae; genus Wollemia; species Wollemia nobilis. Next base: position 4,433,505 of record JAQPPZ010000672.1, on the reverse strand, counting down.
ATCCTCTGCAAAGGATGGGTAGTCATCCCAAAGGTCCAAAAGTAAAATTAATTTTTCCCATTTCATCTTAATATTGGATTGGAAGGATCGTACTACATGTCCCTCGCAAGGATGGGTAGTCATCCCAAAGGTCCAAGAAAATAAAAAAATAAATAAAAATGAATGAATGAAGCCAAATCATGGATTATGGGGTTAATCGGTATGCTCATGCGTGGCAGCATGTCTTGTCTAAAAGCAAGACCACTGACTGCTCAAACGGATAGACTAGCTTGACAATTTCATCCATAACTGGTTAAATCATTTTGCTCAAAGTGAGGTAATGAATTCCAGATCATAGTAGTAAGGATAGGGTTAAATTCCCATCTCGCTTAGGTTGGGAATCTGATTCCCCAAAGCTCTGATTTCACTTTCACTTGCACATGGGTTCAAGATAGTAGTGACTCATAACCAACTTTGGGATCTAATAAAGCAATTCATTATACATATAGTTGATCCTAAGAGGGTTTGATAATTTTAAATGTTTGTCTATGATATTGTAAGGTTTGAAGCTTTTATAAAGTAGATTGTTATATCTCTAGCATATTTATCAGGTTGCTCAAATCATTCACAACCTCACATATGCATTCATGTAAAACTGACAATGGAATGTGGATCAATTTCAAACGATAGAAAATGGAACACATTGCACACACCGAGCTGATACTTAATGATTCTGATGTTTCATGTATTTTTGATCTATCGACATTTGTTTATATCTCTTATGTGCTGACACTTGTTTTCAAGTTTGTATATTTCTAGGTTAGGTTCTCACCGAAATGCTCAGGAGCATTTCCTAGCAGAGTCACCATTTGTTGTGGCTGCTCCACAACACACCCCAAAATTGGGGACCCACCTTTTTTACATGCTTTCCAAGAAGATTGCAGTGGCCCAGATGCTAAAGATAGCAAAGAAAAAGAAAAATGTCACGATATCGCGACATGTTGCTCCGTCGCGGCTAAGAAAATGAAAAGTGTCGCGATATCGCGACATGTTGCTCTATCGCGGCTAAAAAGAGAAAAGTCGATATGCGAAATGTTGCTAGATATGAAAAAGTGTCGCGATATCGCGACATGTCGCGTTTTCACGGTTAGAGCAAAAGTACAACAAAAAGTAAAAAGTGTCGCGATATCGCGACATGTCATGAAATCATGGTCAAAGTGGTAAGAAGAAGATGATGTAAAAATGTCGTGATATCGCGACATGTCATGAAATCATGGCTCAAAAGAGGAGAGAGAAGACAAAGTGAAAAGTGTCACGATATCGCGACATGTCATAAAATCACGGTCAAACAGAAACAGGCAAGTACTAAAATTGTCGCGATATCGCGACATGTCATTTTGAGAAATGTCGCGATATCGTGACATGTCAAATTGGCAAAGGAGAAGTAAACATAGAGGAAAAGTGTCACGATATCGCGACATGTTGGATTTTCGTGACCAAGACGAAAGATACGAAAGAGAAAAAGTGTCGCGATATCGCGACATGTTATGTTTTCATGGTTAAAGCGAGAAGTAGAAATGAAAAAGTGTCACGATATCACGACATGTCACGATTTTGCGATAGATAGCAACCAAAGTGAACATAGAGGAAAAACGTCATGATATCACATGTAAAATCGTAGTCAAAGCAGTCAAAATGAAGTGTCGCGACATCGCGACATATTGTATGCTGATGACTAAAAGATAGAAAAATGTCACGATATCGTGACATATTGCATTCTAACGAATAAAAGACATAAAAATGTCGTGATATCGTGACATGTCTTATTTTCATGATACAAGTGAAGAAGAGCTAAGCTGTAGATATAAAAATGTCACGATATCGTGACATGCTATTTTTTTGTGATTCACGATGGGCCGTTACAAAGTATATAGGGGAGGCGTTGAACACATGGCACAAAGGTGTAAGGGTTATAGAGCAGTTATAGTTCACAGAGAAGATCAAACGTTTCGACATCGAGCAGAAAGTCAAAAATGATGAAGAGGCGGGGAAGATGAAACGACAAGACCTAGGAAATGAAACGAAGCGTCATAGAGTGAAACAGAGAGAATTGCCAAAAAGTTTAAAAGCACGAGCCAAAGATAGGTACAGGGGTCGAAAACCACTACAGATAGAGTTGCAGAGCCGAAGGCAATAAGCCATTCTGGGCCTGCTTTTGGAGTGTTTTTCTTCCACTTTTTCTGGATATTTTCCTTTACATTGGACTAGGTAGGAAATTGTTGTAAGAGTTGTGTGTTGAAGGCGGAGGGCCATTCTGGGCTTGCTTTTGAGGCTGTTTTCTTCCATAGACTGGGTTTGGGAAACTAGAAAGTTCTGTTGTTGTAAAATGACCAATTTTTAATACAAAAAATTCAGAGAGTTGCACCTCATTGACAAGAAAGAAGGAGTTATTTTCTGCATGCAAGATTGAATGTTTATCTTTCCCCTTTTTAGATTTCTAGGCTTATAGGTGAAGTTTAATGCAAGTTCTCTTGGTTGCTTCATGCGAATGTCTAAATCTGAAAATCACAGTTAAAACCCCAGAGACCAGCACTTAACTTATCTGGATTGTGCGTGTTTTGCAGGTTCAATAGGTTAGGTTGTATGCAAAAAACCTCATTAGCTTCGGTTTTGTCAAAATAGGATAGCATCATACTGAATGCACTTTTCATTTTCCTTTCGCATTTTATTTTCATTTTTCTACACTTTATTTTAATTTACGAGCATTAAAATAAAATAAAAACTAAAAAATTCCAAAATCCAAAAATAGTTTCATCATTGCGTATGTTATACTTGCGATTCCAAATACGCATTTAAAATTTCATTTTCGGAGTTGTATAAATTTCACCATAGTTGTTGTTTTGTTGCGAGACTTTAAAAATCCGAAAATAGAAAATTTCCATTTCAAGGCCGAATTTCATTTTTAGTTTTGTTTTTCATTCATGAGCCGATGATGACATTCCCTTCATGAAAATTCCAATTTCATTGAAGGATTTATGTTTTATGGCATTTCATCAATTTCCATTTTGAAGTTACGTCGTGGTCATATAAGGGCCAGATCACATTTGCTTTATTTGGGTTCAACGAACAATCATTAAAGTTTCACAGTAAAATAAACCAACATTGCCCCTTGTTTTCTGTTACTTGCAACCACTAAGGTGTTCCAAGCATTTAAATTGAATATCTTTATTTGAGATTATTAATACACAAATGTAAAATGCTAATATAGCGGAGACCTTGGAGAAATTATTTATTTAATTTCTTTGCAAGAGAGGATTTGGAACCCAAATCCTATCGGAGAGTGTGTTTTCACAATCGGGTGAAAATACCACTCAACATGATGTCAAAAAATTACCCACAAACTGTGAAGTCATCCATATAAATTTCTACACATTTAGTAGTTAAATCTAGAAAAAATATGCAAAACAACTCATTGAAAAGTTGTTGGGGCATTACAAAGGCCAAAAGGTAAGATCCTATAGGTAAATGTTCCCCATGGATAAGTAAATGTTGTTTTCTCTTATTATTCAGGTGCAACTTGTATTTGGTTATATCCACTAATGCCATCAAGAAAACAAAAATATTTATTTCCCACAAGTGTGTATAACACTTGATTTATAAATGGTAATGGGAAATTGTCCTTGTGTGTGAATTTATTTAACTCTCAATAATATACACAATCTCATATTTCCATTTTTATTTGGTACAATAACCAATGGAGAAACCCATAAATTATCAGAAATTGGGTAAATAAATCCTACGTCCAAGAGTTTTTTGATTTCTTCTTGACAATATCTCTTAAAGTAGGATTCAATCACCTTTGTGGTTGTTGTACGAGTTTCATATCTTCTATATATATCCAATGGATACATACATAAGTATGAATCCCATTATATCTTTGTACTCCCATGTGAAGGCCTTAATATGTCATTTTAGCACAAGCAATTTTGCTTCATGTGCATTGGTCAACCAGTTATTAATGTTCAAAAATTTCCCTGGTTACCTCAACTTGTTTTATTCCAAGATGAATGGAATTAACTCCTTCAAATTTGGTTACTAGGGAGTTAAGAGGATAATGATGTGGTAGAAGAGAGTGAAATATAGTGTATCATTATTAATTGTAATTCTTGATGAAATCATGTTTGATATGGGATAATGAAAGAATGCTAGAAGATGATGATTCCATCCATGTGGTAATTTGGAGTAACTTTATTGTAATTGAATGGGTTTCATTTTTTCAAACGTTTGACCTTCATCATTCCATAATAGGTGATGAATAGTGATTAGTTCATATTTGAGTCATGATTCATGTATTGTATTAACCAAGATGGTTTCATCTTCAAATTTCTCTCTTTCATATGAATCTAACTCTTCTACATGTTCTTTTACTATTACATTGTCCAGTGTTGATATGGTTTATTCGTGTTCATAATTGGACTCAAGAAACCATACATGACCTAAAAAATTTGCTAAAGATTTCACAAGAGGATATAAAGAGATCTTCTTTGAATTTATCTCATTTGAAGTGGTCATTTCTACTGATCTACAATTGATGAAAGCAACTAACGTAGCAAGCAAAGCCTTCCTAAGATTATTAGATAACCATTCATAGAATTATAAGGTTGTAATACCAAGAAATCAACTGGATATTCCCATGAGGAAACCATCACAAGAATAGCTTCTATGATTCCTTCTGGTTTTGCAATAGATTAGTTAGCCATTATAGTAGATATAGAATTCAAGTTGCTCATTTGTAATCTCTGCATCATATATTTAGTCATAATGTTAATGGCCATCCCAAGATCAATTATAATATTAGATATATGCATTGATCCTATGGTTATCATGACTACTGGACTTCTTGGATCACCATATTTGGGTGGAACAAGTTTTCCAAAAAGTAGATCAACCAATTTTCCATCTACTTGTATAGTTTTAGAAAAGGATTTCTTCTTCCTTCCTAAATTTTTAATGCAAAGGTATTGAATGGTTTTATTGATTAATGGTATCTCTTTAATAGCTTACAATAAAGGAATTTAAATATTTATATGCTTTAGTTTCTTTACTAGAGCTAATTTCAAAGGGATTTCAAAATTTTCAAACCATTTAGGATATGGTATCTTTTTAGATGAAGAAGGTAAATTTTCTTGAGGAATGTTCTCTTCTTTTTCTTTTCCTTTATGAAGAACACAAGCTTATATTGATAGGGGGTGAATAGTATATGATCAATTTTTAATTTTCTTTCCCAATCAATATTATGAAATTTATAGATAACAATATAAACAACAATAATAAAAGCAATGCACAAATCACCACACATAATAGAGACACCAATTTTATGTGGTTCACCCAATGTGGGCTACTCCATAGAGAAAATATTTTACTAAAATTTTATTAATAAATATCTTGGGAATCCTTTCCCTATTACAATATTTGTGGACCTCTATCCAAAGGAGACACCAATCCTCTAATCAAGTTCGTGGATCTCTATCCACAGGAGAACTCCTTTCTCCTCTTGCTCTAGTTGGTGATCTTCTAGAAGAACTTTTGTCTCAACTACTTTGGCTAATGGATATCTATCCACTAATGATACTTATCATAACTACCCTGGCTTATGGATATCTATCCACTGGAGACTATCATCCTCTATATATTATTACCTTCAAATATCTATCTCAAATCTATACTAAACATAGTCCTTCAATCCAGCATAAATTTGCTCAATATTTTTCTCTGGTCTAGCACAAACCTATCCTCAAATTTGCACTAAACTCTATCCTCAAATTTGTATTAAATATAGTCCTTCGGTATAGCTTAAATTTATCCTCAATATTTAACCTCTGATCTACACCAAACATAGTTCTTCGGTCTACCACAAATCTATCCTCAATATTTGTCCTTTGATCTACACTAAACATAGTCCTTTGGTCTAGCACAAATCTGTCCTCAATATCTATCCTCAAGCCTTAAAACAAAGATTGATCCAATCACAAATCAACACTGCTAGATCTGTCTCAAACCTTCACTCAAGGTTTGAATAAATCAATCAATCAATTCTGCTCACAATTCTTATCAAAGACTTATCTCAAATCTGCCTTGTAAGCTTCCACAAAATCTCACACTAATTTTTCCACAAGTCCTCTCTAGAACTTGTCCAATTTGCTCTCAACAAGTCCTCACTAGAACTTATCCAAATCTGCTCTCAATCTATATTGTAAGCTTCCACAAAATCTCACACAAATTTGTCCACAAGTCTTCTCTAAGACATAAAATCATCTCAACAAGTCAACACTAGAACTTGTTCAATCTCATGGAAATATAATGAGAATTTTTAGAAACTCAATATGCTTTACATTCATCACAATGCTCAACCACTTTCAATCACTCTTTAAAAATATATAGATAATTGTTAGAGACTCAATATGCTTCACATTCACCTCAATGCTCAATCACTTTCACTCATTCCTTTTAGAAACATATAGAGAATTGTTAGAGACTCAATATACTTCACACTTACAATGCTCAATTACTTTCAATCACTCTTTTGGAAACATATAAAGAATTGTTAGAGACTCAATATGATTCACACTCACAAAATCTCAATCACTTTCAATATTTATTTTATTACAAAAACATATAGAGAATTTTTAGAGACTTAATATGTTTCACACTCATCAACACTAAATCTCTTTCTCAAATCAATTCAGAATATAGAAAAATTTATTTCATAGAACTTGAAATATCACTTTACACATCCACTTGACTAGGCACAACCAACTCTACTCAACCAATCACTCAATGAAATAATCCTTGCTTACAAACCCTAGTCCATGCATATGAACACTCACTCAAAATTTTCCAACAATGCTCATCAACCAATTTCACGTAACAATGACACTCACGATATTTGCAAACGCCAGTTCAATTTCTTCACTCAATCATTCAATTCAACAAGCATGCTTATAAAATAATATTCACATAACAATGATACTCATGATATTTGAAAACCCTAGTTCAAGTTCTTCACTTAATCAATCATTTCAATAATAATGCTTATAAAACAAGGTTTTATCAACAACTCTCAATTTCGGAAAAACTTGAAGCACTAATTCAAAATACACTCAACAATGCTTACCAAAAAATCCTTTTCACTCCAACTTTGCATTCACAACTTTCAACAATCACTCACTAGGAATAATATGCCCATACCTTTTATTTGATGTAGAAGTGACCTTAGCAAACATGTCTCAATCACAATTTTCTCTTTTACCAATATCAATAGTTATATGATAAAATATCACACTAACTTTCTCACAAAATAATTTTCAATTACAAAAATAATCAAACTTAATTACACCTTATTTCTCCTTCTTAAAATAATATCCAAAAACACAAATCTCCAAAAACACTTCTTCCAAAACTCTAATCTCATCAAAAGAACCTCTTAACAATTTAATTTCATCATAACCCTTTTTAGAAATATATCTAAAAAATAATCCAAACTCTACTTATGATTCGTTACTTAATATTGCATTAGTTAAATAGATCACTTTATAAAATAATGCAATAAATCAATTTCCAAATTTTCTAAGGTAAAACAAATTTACCCTTGCCAAAATAATCTTTCAACACTTACGTTAATATCATAACTTAAATTCCACCTTATTCCTCCTAAGACCTTAGCACATGCAAATTAAAATAATTTCAAAAGCATTATTACCCTTTTTTGTAGTTTGTGGGGCTCAAAATTGCATCACTCTCTCCACAGTGCCTTGGTCGTGGCTTCCACGTCGTGTGAGCCACATGCTCCTTTGACACCTTAAAGTGCAATATGCGCTTTGTACTCCTCATGACCCTCAAGAGACTTTGGCTCTTCCTTCATCATGACGTCCACTACCACACTTGTAATTTAGAGGTGCTTGATTAAATTTTACTTGAGCTTCGAATATTTTGGATGCACACCTTTTTTTTAATTGAATGCCAAACTTTGGTTTGGCTAAGGTATAAATACCTTATGCCCTCTTTACCATGCATGTCGATGGAGGATAATGTGTTGGGAGTCGACGCTAACATTTTCCTTGTTAATATTTTAATTTATAATTATTTAAATTCAATAGAATTTAAATATTATAAATTTAATATTTTACATCCTCTTTGGGATTTATTAAAAATTAAAGCCTCCATAGGTTTTTAGAAAAAACCTTTTTAATTTGCCCACCTATGGTTTTAATAAAACCTTTTATTTTGCCCAGCCATGGTTTTAATAAGCTTCGTAAATATTATGAATCTTATTTTACCATCAACCTTTTGCATTACTCCTTTTGACCTTTTGACATCAATGATAATTTATCCTTGACATCAATGAAAACTTTGACTCAAAATGTCCAACAATCTCCCCCTTTGTCATTGATGGCAACCCAATAACTTTTTACCATTTTCTTGACCTTTTCATTTTGCTCCCCTTGGAAAATTGCTCCCCTTGACTGAATGCTTTCCTTCAAACATAGATCTCTCCCCCTTACTCTAATCTCTTCCTCTTTGACATCAATGGCAAAGGGTCACATTTGGGGCTTGGGGCTAAGAATGAGTCTCTTAGCTTAGCCCCTCCCCCACCTCCTCTTGAGGTGGTTAATTTTAGGGTGGGAGTATTTCTACTCCTAGAAAGCACTAATCTTTATATTTTTCCTCTTTCCTTATCATTTGATCCTTCTGATTCCTTTGATTGTTCCTGTTCATGTCCATATTCCTATTATTGTTTTTGTCCATATTCATGTTAATGCTTGATTGTAGAATGTCTACTCTACACCACTGTATTGTATGTCCATCATTATTTCACTTAAAAAACTTAATGTTATTATTTCTAGGAGGTGCAAATATCTTGGGATTTCTCCTTGTGAAGCCATATCCTTTTTTTTCATGAACCCTGCAATTCATTGCCTTGTGACCAAACTAATTACATGAGTAGCAATACCCATAAAAAAATAGTCTTCTTCTGAATTTACCATATTTCTATATTTCATGTGTCCTGCATTCTGAAGCCTTGTGCCCAAATCTATGACATGAGAAACATCTTCCATTGAAGTTTCCTTGTCTTGACCTAATTGCTCTCTTAGTCTCTCTTAACCTATTATGATTGTTGTTCCATCCATTTCTTCTTTGTGCATTGTTCCTTTCCTTGAACTTTCTGTTGTTCAACTCATCCTCAGAAGCCTCGCTTTCCCTTACAATGTCTTCTTCTTGAGAACTTGAGGTTGACTTTTCTTCTTGTTTCTTTTGAGCCTATTAAAAACCAAGACCTATTTTATTTGTTGAACTTATTTGTATCTTGATCATCTTATCCAAATTATTTGAACTCTTTCTAAACTTGTGTAGCTTATCCTTGGACTTTTCTAACTCTTCCCTTAGTAGAGCTACTTCTTGTTCTAATTTTCACATTCTAAGACCTTTTCTTCTAGCTTATCCTTGAACTTATTTGTCGTAGTCATTGACTTTTTTATATCCTCTATAAAATTTCCTTTTTCTTCATCACATTCTTGAAACTGAATCTCAAGTTGGTATTTTTGCTTTCTTACCTTATTTAAAGTTTTAAGAGCATAAATGAGTTCTCCCTCAAGATCAACTCCTTTTTTTATTCTTCCTCTATTTGTTTACCTTTGTCAACATATTCATTTTCTTTTGACTTATTTTCTATAGGATCATGTTCTTATTATTCTAGTGCTATTAGAATATTCTCTTTTGGCTCTTCAAGTGCATCCTCATATTCATCATCACTAAAACTAAAACCATTCCTTGTACAACTATCTTCAAGATGTCCAAAATTAGAACATCTAAAATACTTGAGAATTATTGGTGACCTTTTCTTGACTTCTTCTTTTTCTTCAATCAGAAACATGAATTCATATTTATCATTATCTAAAAAACTATTATCACTATCACTTGAGTACTTACTTATCTTATCTGCATAGTAGCTCCTATTTTATCTTTTAAAGAACTTCTTTCATTGTCTACCTTGTTCATCCTTACCTTTATTTTGGTACCTATATTTTTTTGATTCCTTGTTCCTTTGATCCTATATTTATTCATCATTGTTATTTTTAGATTTTTGACAATCAGTTGCATAGTGACCATTCTTTTCACAATTGAAACATCTAATAGATTTTACATCTTTAAATCTTCTTGAATCCTTATTCCTTATACCATAATTAGCTTCTTCATCACTGGATGATTCATTTCTTGATTCTAAATTCTTACTATTTGTCTTCTTAATTGCTTTGAAGGCTACTTCCTTTTGAATATTAGGTTATTCTTTTGTTCTTAACTAAAATGCTGACCATCGAATTCCTAATGATCTTCAAGAATTTTTCTTAGTAGACCATGAGAAATGTATTGAATATGAGGAAGAAGTATGCGAACCCTATATCTCTGCCATTTGTGAAAGTTGTGGACTTGAAAGTTGTGGCTTCCTTCAAAATTAAAATTTTAAGGCATAGGAAATGTTATGGCATGGGATTGAGAAAAATGGAGCTCCTTTGTCACGAGATGATGCGTAGTCGTTATACCATCATTAATTCTCAATGAATTTGTCAATCCAGGGCTATGTACAAGGCTATCTATGGAAGAAGAAGTGAAACAGCTATAACTTAGGTCAATCTAGAGCAACAGGTCTTATTGGTGGAACCGGTTGTGTGGGGGGTTTTAGGACATTCCTATCTCTAAATTGCATGAATTAAACCTTAATCTAATTGCAGAAATGGAAACTAATCATTAACTACAGAAATGAAATCCTGATTTACAATTGCAGAATGAGACCTAATTATGTTGCAAAAATAACAGTTGCAGAATTGAAAGTCTGATTCTAATTGCAGAAAGGAAATCTATTTACTTTTGCAGCAATGGAAATCTAATTATAGCATGGAAAATAAAACCCTGTCAAGACTCTATAACAGAAGGTTGTCAATCTTCTATGTAGGGGTTGACAGCAAAACACAAAATGCAAGAAATTGTAGAAAACAACAAATTCTAGGAAATAACAGTCAAAATAAAATGGAAGCTTTGCTTGAAAGTAAATATTACAACTAAAACATTAAGCACAAGATTAATCTAAGCATAAATAAACTAAGACTACAGATATTGTCAGTTGTTTACAAGCAATTGAAATAACAAGTTCTACAACTCATTCTGCTGTAGCAAAATCAGAATAAAAACCTGGTTAGTCCTCCTCCTAGGTCTGGAAGTGGCCAACCTCCTTGTCCAGAAGAAGGTATGAGTCTCTCTCTCTCTAGATCTTAATCACACTCATTTACAAGCAATATGAAATAGAACTGGTGCACTTTATTGATTAAAGAACATGATTACAATAATTCTACTGAAAACCTGTTACAGGACTGTAACAGTCAAATTCTACTTATTTTCTCTACTTTTTGCTTTCTCCTAGCTTCCTTACTCTTTTCTCACTACCTACTAGGCTCAACCTGAATGGGAGCAATATTTATAGATGTCCTATGATCTAATTACAAACTGTGAATATCTCAAAAGATCTAATCCTACTATGCTGCAACAAATTTTGGGTTTATTCTAGAAGAAGATCAAAACTTGATCTTTCCATTAATGATGGCTTTGGTCAGCAATGATGGCAAAGATAGATGGAAGATATTTTCCTTTACCTTTTCCAACCTTTATTTCCCTTTTTCTAGCTTCAAAAATTGGTCAACAAGTCAAAAAGCACATTCTGTTTTCATTTCGAAGATAAGTGGCTTCATTTCGAAGACAATGCAATTCTCATTTCGAAGATCGCTCATTTTGAAGATACTGCAATTCTCATTCTGAAGATCCGCTCATTTCGAAGATAATGCATTCTTCATTCTAAAGATCCGCTCATTTCGAAGACGTTGTGTTCTCTCATTTTGAAGATATCTGTTCATTCTGAAGATACTTTGGAATGAACAAATGTGTGCTTTTCCAATGATTTCTTCTGCATCTCTCAGGTGGGTTATCTCCTAAGATCAAATTCCAATGGTCTTCATCTCTTTCCACATGTGAATTCCATGCCTTGCTATTTATGGACAGCTGGCTGGAATTTACATGGGAAAGACCAGTTTTTGCTGCACAGCAACAGTTTGCTTGCACTGTTGCCAGATTTAGGTGAAATAAATGCTTGAGACAAATCAAAACATGATTAGTGAAATGCTGCTATTATTCTAAGCATATCCCATTTTAGCAAGTCATAGCAAAAAGAACACAAAACTATGCAAAAAGCTGTAAAAATCAGCATATAATATTCCAAATACATTGATCATGCAAAATGGTTAATATACAACATATTGAATCAACTTAACTAACATATCAGATAAAACATAAGAGTTTATAGGCAATTTTAGTGTTCAAAACATGTTATGATTGAGGCATTTCCAGGCCTCATCATTTTCCCCCCAACTTATATTAATGCATGCCCTCATGCATTCTATTGGGCTATGGAATCACATATGTCCATGTTTAGATTCCATGACCTGTAGAATAATTTCTTGCCTATATAATACCCCCTATTTTCTTGAATGTTTCTGAGCCAGTCTTCAAACTGTTCATCAGGTTGGGCATCTTCCTCAAAGTAGAATGGAACTAGAGTAATGATGGTTGGAGGCCTAAACCTAAGACCTATCCAGTTATGTTGCATGATTTCAATCAGTTGGATTACACCTTCTGCTCTTCTTCTGGACCATTCTAAGTTGATGGGGGAGATGGGTTCTCTTTTTTGCAAAGACATGGAAAGTTCAGCCCATCTATTTCTGCACACTGACAATGCTGGGAAAAAATTATGATCACAAAAATTTTTGAATCTGGCCACACAGTCCCTTAAGTTGTTCAAGTACATCCTCTTTACATCATCCCTGTTCATCATTGAGAAGTGTTGTCTGGTGATAACTGGGTGGTTTGGCTGGATTGCTCTGACTAACAATTCAGCCCTTGTTTCAATCTCTTTATTCTACTTTTTCTCTTGATCCCAGTAAAGTTGATTCTACAAAGTAGACATAAATGCTCTCAATTGAACATCTCCAATGTAGATTTGAGGATGAAACTCTACTTCCTCTGGAATGAAGAAGCTATGCAAAAATAGTTCACATAGGAGATTTTTCTGTTCTATGGGGCTGTCAAAATATGCCTCCAAGAAATCTGTAGTTGTGTCCAATTTATATGGGAGGTTTGAACTAATCCTCATGACCTGCCATCTGAGGTATTTCTCCTTCAAAATAAGGCTGTAAAATCTGGCTGGTCGTCTAAATTGAACTAAAAATTTAGCAATTTGGCATAAGTCAGACACCTTTTCTTTTAATGCTTGGTTTTCTGTTTCTTTTGCCTCTAGTTGTTTCCTTTCCAATTTGAATTTCTTAGTCTTAGTGGCAAGTTGCTCATATCTAATCATCCAATTGGCTATGTCTGCATTATATTGCTCTAGAGACACAGTATTAGGTGGTCTGACTACAAGGGGGAATCCTAGGTAACAGATCTACCTGAACTCCTTTTTTGCCACTTCTACTGGTTGATTATCTACCAATAATTCTACTTGTACCCCCTTATTTGCTATTTCTATTGGGTTGTCATCAGATAGTAATTCTACTTGTACCCCCTTATCTGCTAAAAGTATAATAGTTTGAAATATAGGGACCTCAATAGGAGTACTTACTTGAACATTTTCTTGCTGTTGGGACTGTTCCTGTGTTGGTGGCTCATCTCCAATATTTTCTGTTATGCTCTTTACCATTTCTGAAGCATCTTCAAAATGAGAAGGCAATGCTTCAGAATGAACACCCATGTCTGTCTCAACAGAGTCATCTGCCCTTGATAGACCCAAAAGCAATTGAGCCAAATTGTCTTCATCAATGGATACAATTGGCTATTTTTTAGACTGTGACAACATTCTTCTTAATGCTGCCACTTCCTGCTGTAACTCTACAATTTTTCTTTCTTGTATCTCAATGATGCTTTCTTTCTCCTCAATCCACTTGGTTTGTGTTCTGACAACACTTCTTGCTGCCCTCAGCTGCTCTGTGATGTCTTCCACTTCTGTTTCTGCCTCAGAATCTGATGCAGACAGATCAGCTGCAGTTGGTTGCTCAACCATTATCTCTTCTTCTGCAACAATTTGCTCTTGTTCAACAGGTTCTATGAAACTGCTTATAATTGTATCCACCATATCTGTAGCCTGTTGAACTGTAGCCTCCTCCAAATTATCCTGCCCAGTTTCTGCCTCAGCTATCTGTTCAGGGAATTCTAGAAAATTTTTAGAGGCTGGTTGTATTTCTGTGACATCTGGGCTGCTTTGTCCTTCTTCTTCCTCCATAACCTATTCTGCTGTTTCTTTCAAATGGATTCTGGTGGACCTCCTAGTTCTAGATGCAAACTTCTTCTTTTTGCTCTATTTCCTGGTGTCAGCAGGGGTTGTGGGGACAGTTTTAGATGCCTCTGTTTCCTTTGTTATTTCTTGTTCTATCAAATTAGTAGTCACTCCAGAAAAATGAACCTTCTTTTGTTTTTCTGTTCTGCTACCAGTTCTAGATCCTCTTTTTCTTTGTTTCTTGGTTCGTGAAGTTGAGGGTTCAGGAGCAAGGTTTTCTGTTGCTGTTGTTGGGTGTGGTTCTGTAACAACTTCTATGGCAATTTCTGTTTCATCTTCTACAGTAGCTTCTGTAGTAGTTGTTTCTTCTTCTGTAGCAATGTCAATAGTATCTGGTTCTTCTTCTTCCTCATCTTCATCCCTAAAAATGACATCATTTAGGGTAGAGTAAAACCTATCAAAACTCCTAGGGTTTCCTCTAAAATGGTGTTGGCAAACTAGTTTGATGAGGCCATGATGGCGAAGGCTTCCTTTACCCTCCTGATATCTCTTTGCCATGTTTTTTAATTCTTGATACAGATACAGGGGAAGATTTACCCTAACTTCTGGTTGTTGCTCACCATGTCTGAGATGGTTCAAAATTCGTAGATGATGCCCTGACAACAGCACATACTGCCCTTCACAGGTTAGGAATTTAACTACCAGGTGGCTACTTCATCCCAGGGTTCCTGTAGGCTGGCCCTTTTTAACCCTTTGCATGTGTTGTTATGGGTTAAATACTCTGGCTCTCTATCATTTTCTTCTACAAATTGATTAACTACATTTGCCAATGTATTCTTGCCAGATCTAGAAATTGAAATCCCTTCTAATGGCAGCTCAATAATCTGACTTAAAATTTTAGGGGTTACCTCAATAGTCATGTCGTTAACATGTGCTCGGTTGTTTCTGAATGTATGGGCGAACATGCCAGCCAAATCTTCAGAGGACCCATTAAACTTATCTAGAAATGGCATAAGCCCTCCATCTTCAAAAATCTGTAGGACTATCGGATTTTCTCGGAGGTAGGTGGTATCTGTTGGTTCCGTTCTGATCTTTCGCCCCATATTTTCTGTTTAAAAATATTCACTACTGTTGCTATTCCTCTGCTGGATCTCTAGTTTTTTTATGTTGCAGATTTGTAGGGTTTAGTTTAAAATCTTCGCTTGCCCTGTTTCTCGTCTTCTTCTTTGGAATGAACCGTAACCTGAGCATTGTACTTCATAAACATGTCTTCGAAAAGAAAGGTGGCACACATTTCTACTGTTGCATCGAACACCTATCCATCAATGATTGCGTGGATGTCCTTGCCATCAGATCCACCTCATTCGGTTTTAATTTTTTTGTTTAGTCCGTAGATTCTCACGTGCAAAATAAACCATGTCTTCCTTGCTTCTAGTACCATGCAAAATAAACCATATCCTTGCTGACACGTGTTCCTTTTTATCGTATGCAGCTAAAAGAATTTGATTTTGTCATACCTTGTCTTTCTTGGATGCCACGTGGAAATGCTCTTTCCGAAGATTATAATTTAATTGCAAAAAACTTCATTCGAAGATTATAATTTCATTCCGAAGACAAGTCTTCTTTGCAAATTTAAATCTTCATTCCAAAGATTAATCCTCATTCCGAAGATCAATCCTCATTTCCAAGATCAGGTATTGTGAAGGTAAATCGTCATTCGAAGACAGATCTTCATTTCGAAGATAGATCTTCATTCCAAGATGATCTCATTAAGATAGTCATTGAAGACAAGTTTCATTTGAAGACAAATTGTCATTTGAAGACAAAGCTTCTTTTGAAGACAAAGTGCAACATTCATTCTTTGTCATTCCGAAGACAATTTCAATCCGAAGATAATACAACAAGCACTATGTTTGGCATTCTTGTTCCGAAGATTAGGCAGAAATCAATATTTTCATTTTCAAAACATGTTTTAAGTATGCCAACTCTTATGAATACCTTTTATGCTAATGGTTAATTGTCATATACTATACACCAATCATTTTACAATGAAGAAATGTAAGAAATATATACCCGATAAAAATAGTTAATGCCAGTTTTGAAGAATGACTGCCTTTGTTGATGTTCTGCTGAGATTTTCTGCAACATTTCAAAACAAGTGCACTTGGTGAATTTGTACAATGATGGTTCAGAAATTTCTCAAGGTTATGCATGCCAAAAAACTGGTTTTCATGCATACCAACCTAGTAGTGCCTTAAAAAGGTTTTCACTGCTGAGTTATTCATTTTTCTCTCTTTTTTCTTGATTTTCCTTTTTTTTTTTTTTTTTTTACCTCTCCTTTTCTCTCTTTTTTTTTTTGATTCTGACTATGCCCATGAAGGAATTTCATGATTTCCCCTGAAACCATGCCCATGAAGGAATTCATACTCAGAATTTATTCATCTTTTTGTTTTCTATTTTTTTTTATTTTTTTGTATTTTTTGCTTTTTCTTGAAATCCATGATCATGTTGATTGTTTTGAAGTGGAAGAGGGAATCTCTTCCACCTTTTGTGTATCCAAACTATCAAGTTGTTGCAAGAATTCTTCTTTAGTCAGAGGTGTATGGTACACCCTCAGGCGATGTCCATTTACTACCAACTTTCTTTGTGATCCATCAATAGGAGATAGATGAGCTGCTCCATTGTCAAATACCTCTTCAATCCAGTAAGGTCCCAACCATCTAGTTCTCAGTTTTCTAGGGAAGTCTTCATAGCGAGAATCAAATAGTAAAGCCCAATCTCCTTGTTGAAGTTTCCTCTGTTGAATGTGACTGTCATGCCACAACTTCCTCTGCTCCTGAATTACCTCAGTTTGGTGCAGAGCATCCAATCTAAGTTCATCCAATGCATTCAGCTATAGAATCCTGTCTGTCTGTGCCTACGATAATTCAATTCCAATTTCCAGTGTTGTGCGCAATGTTAGTAGCTCAAATTCAATAGGTAAGAGAGGCTTTTTACCAAATACTAGTTCATAAGGTATGAATTCTTTGTAGTCCCAAGCAAAAGCATAAACATGCTTCTGCAAGACAACTATCAATTTTTCTTCCTCTTCCCTAGTAAGCTAGCTGTAAATGTTCAAAAATTTGCCTGGTTGGACTTCTATTTGTTTTGTATTTAGAAGGACTGAATTCACTCCTTCATACCTGGTGATTAGGGGATTAAGAGGACATTGCTGAGATGGGAGAAGAGAAGCAGTTTCTATTTTATTACTGCTTGAGGGAAGCATATCTTGTATGGAACAGTGAGAAGGAAAAATCAGATGATGGTGCCATCCATGTGGTAGTGAAACAGAGTTTCCCTGTGATAGTACAGATGGTTCATCTTCAGATTTTTGATTCTCCTCATTACTTAACAATTGTTGGATATTTGTTGCTTCCCCTTCTAAACCTTGTTCATGCAGAACATTCATCAGGATTGTTTCATTTTCTAAATTTTTTGTGTCATTGAGGTCTTCTGTGTGTTCTCTTACTACTAAGGTAGCTAGTGTAGAAATGACCTCTTCTGGTTCTTCATCTGAGTAAGAAAACCATAACTGACCTAAAAATTTGCTAGATGGTTTTGCAGGAGGATATAAAGAAATCTGTTTCAGATCAATACCATTTGAAATAGTCATATTTCCAGATCTGCATTCTATGAAGGTTGCTGCAGTTGCAAGCCAAGGTCTTCCCAAAATAATGGGATATCCATGTGCTGAATTTCTTGGCTGTAAAACCAAAAAATCTACAGGGAATTCCCAAGAAGAAACTTCTATAGGGACATCTTCAATGATACCTTCGGGTTTTGCAACTGACCTATCAGCCATTTCTAAAACTGTAAATGTGGGGCTGAGATGTTTGAGCTGTAATTGTTTCATTGTATCCTTGGTCATGACATTTATTGCAGCTCCTAGATCTACTAAAACATTTGATATTGGTATTGAACCTATGGTAACTGTGATAATTGGACTTCCTGGGTCACTATACTTTGGAGGTACTAGTTTTCCAGATAAGAGATCAGCTATCTTTCCTTCAACCTGCATAGTCTTGGGAAATGCTTTCTTTTTTCTTCCTGCTCTTTTAATGCACAAATTTTGGATAGTACTGTTAATCTCTGGTATTTCCTTAATGGCTTGCAATAAGGGCAATGATATAGTTAACTTTTTGAGTTCTTTGACCAGTTCTGACTCAGAATTTTTTGGTATTGCATTGAATCTTTCAGGATATGGAATTATCCTTGGTAATTGTTCTGCCTGTGGTTCTATTTTGTCTCTTTCTCTATTGTTGGTTGGATTTTCTCTGGTTCCAATTTTTCTTCTATTGTTGGTTGATGATTCTTGCTCTTCATTTTCTTTGATTTCATTTGAAACTGGTTCAGGTACAACTTTTCTTGAATGAAGTTGGATGTTACTACAATCAAGAACATTAATTTCAACATTTTCTTCAGCTTCAGCCACATAGACAGGAGGTGTCTGTCTCATGCTATTTGGATTAGTGACTGGTTGAGCTGGCAGTTGAGGTTGTTTCACTTGCTGTGTTTGCTGCTATTTTTCTTGAAAATTTTGATTAGGTGCAGGCAACAAATGCTGAGTTTGACCTTGATTCCTTTGCTGCCTTGGATAGGACTGGTATTGCTGACTCCACTGTGGTTGGTTTTGCATCCAATGTGGATTAGTCTAATTTTGATTCTAGGCTGGATTGTTTTGATTCCAAGATGGGTTGTTTTGATTCCATGAGGGGTTGTTTTGATTCTGATTCCAGGCTGGGTTACTCCAATTTGCTTGTGGCCATTCTTGGGAATTTGTCCATTGAGGATAATTCCAAGGACGTTGGGGTGGTTCTGATTGTCCCCAAGGCATAGTACCAGGATTATGCCCCCAATTTGTAGGAAAATGAGGGGGATTTTGGTATTGAGAGAAATTTCCCCCTTGTTTTGGTCCAATATAGTTGAGTTCCTCAATCTGATTTTCTAACACAGTTTTGAGTTGTGGTAGCAGGTGGCATTGATCAGTTGAATGCCTTTTTGAAGAGATACTACAAATGGCTGAGATAGATGTTTTATTCAAAGGACATTCTTGCAAAGCATGTTTATTTCTACATCTTGGGCAATAAATTGCCAAAGGTTCTATGTTTTTTGCTTTTGCAGACATTTCCCCCAAAGTAGTGTTTAGGTGCACTAGAATATCAGTTTTGAAATTTGCAAGTTCCTCTATCAGGTCCTTCACATCAGTGCCATTTGTGCGGCTTTTTCTTCTTCTCTGCTTAGTGCGAGAGTAATTCCTATAGAGATCCACAATTTCATCATTACTGAGAGTGGTTACATCCCCTTTTCCCATCAAATCCAGAACTTCTCTGGATTCATCTTGCAATCCTCTCAAAAATATGGTTTTACATAATTCTGGTTCTACAAGTCCACATCTCCTTTGAACAAAGGAGAACCTATCAAGATAATCTTCCAATGTTTCATCATCTTCTTGCTTAATTCTGAATAACTCATCTTTTCTATTCCTTACATGACAATACTCCTGATATTTATCTAAAAACATAGTTTCCATTTGATCCCAGGTTCTTATGGAATTTGGCTCTAAGCTCATGAACCAGCGTAATGCTGAATCCTTGAGTGTTGAGGGAAAAACCTTAAGTTTTTGATTGTCATTTATATAATCATAGGTCTGACACACTACCTTGAATTCAAACAAAAACTGATCAGGATCTTCAGATACAACACCTCGAAAGGTTGGAAGTACTGAAGGTGAAATGGTCTTCATGGGAGAGTTTTGTGTTGGATTCAGATGAATAGGATATTCAAATGTTCTGGAAGGTTGGGGCATATCCTGATCATCTCCTTCATTATGGACATAGCCATGTTGGCCATCTATATTGCCTCCTTCTACCATAGTTTCCTGTTTCTTGGGAGAAGTTAAAGCTTTCCAAATTGTTCTCTCAAGAGGTCCAAGCCTCTCTGTTGATGATGAGTCTGATGAATTTTCTTCCTTAGGATATTCTGATGATGATAAAATTGGTGATTTTCCTTTCTCAAAATGTTCTAATGATGGTGAGACTGGTGATTTTTCTATCAATCTTTCTGGTAGTTCAAACACAGGTGATTCACCCCTTAGGCATGAAGATCTCCTTAATGGAACAAGCCAGGGATCCTTTGGGGTAGTTCTACCTTTTTCATCCCTAGACTTACTCATTCATGTTTACTCTTGAATGACATAAATTAAGTCAATAGTTGTTACCTTCCTCAGTTGTTGTATTCAGATTTTAACCTAAATTTTCATAGCTTAGTCTGATTACGGCTATTGGACTGTTTGTTTTCTTCTGGCAACACTATTCCCCGACAACGGTGCCAAAATGATGCGTAGTCATTATACCATCATTAATTCTCAATGAATTTGTCAATCCAGGGCTGTGTACAAGGCTATCTACGAAAGAAGAAGTGAAACAACTATAACTTAGGTCAATCTAGAGCAACAGGTCTTATTGGTGGAACCGGTTGTGTGGGGGGTTTTAGGACATTCCTATCTCTAAATTGCATAAATTAAACCTTAATCTAAGTTGCAAAAATGGAAACTAATCATTAACTATAGAAATGAAATCCTGATTTACAATTGCAGAATGAGACCTAATTATGTTGCAGAAATAATGATTGCAGAATTGAAAGTCTGATTCTAATTGCCGAAAGGAAATCTATTTACTTTTGCAGCAATGGAAATCTAATTATAGCATGGAAAATAAAACCCTGTCAAGACTCTGTAATAGAAGGTTGTCAATCTTCTATGCAGGGGTTGACAGCAAAACATAAAATGCAAGAAATTGCAAAAAATAACAAATTCTGGAAATAACAGTCTGAAATAAAATGGAAGCTTTGCTGAAAGTAAAGATTACAGCTAAAACATTAAGCACAAGATTAATCTAAGCATAAATAAACTAAGACTACAGATATTGTCAACTGTTTACAAGCAATTGAAATAACAAGTTCTACAACTCATTCTGCTGTAGCAAAATCAGAATAAAAACCTACTTGTTAGTCCTCCTCCTAGGTCTGGAAGTGGCCAGCCTCCTTGTCCAGAAGAAGGTATGAGTCTCTCTCTCTCTAGATCTTAATCACACTCATTTACAAGCAATATGAAATAGAACTGGTGCACTTTATTGATTAAAGAACATGATTACAATAATTCTATTGAAAAACCTGTTATAGGACTGTAACAGTCAAATTCTACTTATTTTCTCTACTTTCTGCTTTCTCCTAGCTTCCTTACTCTTTTCTCACTACTTACTACCTACTAGGCTCAACCTGAATGGGAGCAATATTTATAGATGTCCTATGATCTAATTACAAACTGTGGATATCTCAAAAGATCTAATCCTACTATGCTGCAACAAATTCTGGGTTTATTCTTGAAGAAGATCAAAACTTGATCTTTCCATTAATGATGGCTTTGGTCAGCAATGATGGCAAAGACAGATGGAAGATCTTTTCCTTTACCTTTTTCGACCTTTATTTCCCTTTTTCCAGCTTCAAAAATCGGTCAACAAGTCAAAAAGCACATTCTGTTTTCATTTCGAAGATAAGTGGCTTCATTCCGAAGACAATGCAATTCTCATTCCAAAGATCGCTCATTTCGAAGATACTACAATTCTCATTTTGAAGATACTACAATTCTCATTCCGAAGATCCGCTCATTTCGAAGATAATGCATTCTTCATTCCGAAGATCCGCTCATTTCGAAGACGCTGTGTTCTCTCATTTCGAAGATATCTGTTCATTCCGAAGATACTTCGGAATGAACAAATGTGTGCTTTTCCAGTGATTTCTTCTGCATCTCTCAGGTGGGTTATCTCCTAAGATCAAATTCCAATGGTCTTCATCTCTTTCCACATGTGAATTCCATGCCTTGCTATTTATGGACAATTGGCTGGAATTTACATGGGAAAGACCAGTTTTCTTTGCACAGACAACGGTTTGCTTGCACTTGTTGCCAAGATTTAGGTGAAATAAATGCTTGAGACAAATCAAAACATGATTAGTGAAATGCTGCTATTATTCTAAGCATATCCCATTTTAGCAAGTCATAGCAAAAAGAACACAAAACTATGCAAAAAGCTGTAAAAATCAGCATATAATATTCCAAATACATTGATCATGCAAAATGGTTAATATACAACATATTGAATCAACTTAACTAACATATCAGATAAAACATAAGAGTTTATAGGCAATTTTAGTGTTCAAAACATGTTATGATTGAGGCATTTCCAGGCCTCATCAACAGAGAGAAGGGGAACATAAGGGGGAAAATATTTTTGGGTTTTCTTTCATTTGTATATAGCATAGTACAACGTGAAATTTCTTGTTTGGAAAGATAGGCGGGTGGAGTTTTGAATCAGTGACCACCATGGTGCATCACTGAGGATGGAAGTGGGTTCCAATGCTTTTTAGAGAACGATAACAAGAACACCAATATCAAAGGAGGAAATGCAGAGAAGTAGAAAGAGCACACAATTTCTAGAACAAAGAAGAAAAATACATTTTGGGCTATTTAATAACAAGGCAGGGAACCGCAACATCTGAAATGAAGAAATATTAACGATAAAATTTATTTTGACTCTTTTGTAGAAGGGAATGGTGGGGTTTTGGAGGATATTAGACCAATATTGAGTGTTTTTCAGTGAATTGGTAGATCCATATTCAAAAAACATGTTGGCCCTAGGTCTGATTGGGCATCTCACTAGGGCCACTGCTCAAATTTATTGGTATATTGGTAACTACTCTTAATACGGTTAAAGTACTCTCTCATGATGCTATTCTACTTGTTATTATTGTTACCCTTTCTGAAGCTTTATAGATTCTCAGATGTCAATGGGACTAGTTTGTTTTCCTGGAGTGGTATACTTACACATAACTATTGTTGTGCAATGTATTAAGGATGTGGTGGTTGTCTATAATAGTGTGATTTTTTTAGAACAATGGTTTAAATGAATGCTTTTTGTAGAGTTATATTGCAAAGGAGGGGGGTATGATTTTTCATTGATGTTCTCTATAAAGGAGGTGGGCATGAGTTTTCACTGCTTTCATAAAATGTGGTAGTGGGTTTAGAGAGTTTGGGTTGAAATTTATAGTGGGTTGGGTATGCCAAGAATCTATCCAAATGAGATTTGGGCATTGATTCATGAGAACATTGAGGTGGGTAATGGGAATGTTAACGTCATAATTTTAGTATGTTGTATTCCTTTTCAAGACTATCATATTTGATAGATACTATTGTGTAAAGAAAAACTCTTGAGGGTAAAAGAGCACTCATGAAAGCACAACAAGAATCTGGAATAGATTTGGGTTTTATGACTCTTTGATATTAACATCATTCTCAATGCGGGGGAAAGGGTTGTCAGGAAAGACCTGAGCTGCTACTTTTTTCAATGGACATCACCATTCTGATATGATTATGGGGGTTCAACCTCAGTTATTAGCCTTGATTATTGGAGAGCTTCATTGGATATAGTCTCCAAGTCCTTTGGATGCTAGAAAGGAAGTGAAAACCAGAATTATGTTGATATAGGAAACCCCTTCTTATCAAAGGCAATACAACAGGTATTTCAGGCAATACTTTTGCATCCACTCGATGTCAAGTGCTACAGATGAATTTGTGTAATTTCTGAAATTATATGTTTGTGATAAAACAAGCAACCTCAATCGACCTCTGGAAATTAGTGGATATATTCTCATGTATCTTGAAACTGTACTTTTTTTTGTTAAGTCAATGTAAGGCCTGCTCCAGCAATACTCTTTGAAAACCCTCATTTACCTTTTCATATAACATTATCATTTCTAGTTGGTAACTGAAATTTCAAAACAATGTAAAATATTCTCTTGTGATGTAGGATGAACCTGATCTCATTCATGGGTTTGGGTCACCTTATGATATTTTAAATCCTTAATCTGAGAAAACTATATTTTAGGTTTCAGAGATCACAGTCTCATATGCTTATGAAGGAATTTCTAATTTCTTAAAAACTTTTTGTGTGTGGCTTGGAAAGCAGCACTTACTGAACTCTTGGCATAAACTGTTAAACTCTCATGATTCTTGAACTGAACTTTATTATCAAGTTATAAACTTTTTTTGTCAAGTTTATACAAGGCATGGTCCAGTGTAATTCTTTGAAAGCCCACATTTTTCTTTATACATCAATACCACTTCTTGATGGTAATCAAATTTCAAATTTAAGGAGGGGTTTAGATTTTGTCTTCCTAGAAGGGCATCCCATGCTTGAATCTCTTATGATTACAGTAAAATCCGGGCTCTTTTTGACTAATTATAAAGATATTGAAGGGTTGAATTATTTCTTGGAATGCAGTTTGAAATGTAAAAGTGTGGTATTGTTAAGGTTTTTGGTATAGGGGATTAAAATAGTCATATATTTTGAGGTGGACTTTGGGAGGAATGCAGTAGACAGTAACACTAAATATTGAGAGGAATGAAGCATTTCAATAGGAAAAGTGATTGTGGATATTAGTAGAGGATTGTTCTCTATTCACTTTAAGTCTCAACTTATACTGAGTAAGGATGAAGCTTGCGTGATAGATTAAAAATTTTGTGAATACTGATCTTTGGCATGAACTTTGAAGGATAAAATCCAAGTTTACTTGTAAATCATTGTTACTTGGGAGCAGATATAAGGGAAAGTGGTATGTTGTAATCATTATGAAGAATTATGGTTGTTGTTTACAACAACAATGAAGGTTGATGGAAAAAAATTGAAAGCAGGGATAAGTTAGTAATTGGGTCTATTCATATCACTTTGGAAGTGGAATTTTGTTCATACATTGTTGAGTGCATTTACTTTGGCAGAAAAATAATTGGCATAGAGATACAACAATAAGTATTGTGATACTACTCTTCTTTGGTATGAACTTTGAAGGATAAAATCCAAGTATAATTGTAAATCATTGTAACTTGGGAGCAGATATAAGGAAAAGTGGTATGTTGTAATCATTATGAAGAGTTCTGGTTGTTGTTTACAACAGCAATGAAGGTTGCTGGAAAAAATTAGAAAGCAGGGATAAGTTAGTAATTGGGTCTATTCATATCACTTTGGAAGTGAAATTTTGTTCATACCTTGTTGAGTGCTTTTACTTTGGCAGGGAAAATATTTGGCACAGAGATACAACAATAAGTATTGTGATACTACTCTTCAGGGTTGACCTTTAAAAATATGAAGGTCATAAATTCAAGAAACTTTCAGACACAAGGGGGAGTAAAATTTTTTGTTAATGCATCAAACATTAGTGATGAAGTCTGATGGGAAAACTAGTTGTAGAATTTTCAGCAAAAAATAGTAGTCCTACAGGCAGTTAACAATCGTAGTCAGCTGGTTTTAATAGTGGTGATGAGACAAGGGGAAGATTTGAGTGAATAGGTTGACTACTCTTTAGATCCAATGGTAGGAATCTCTATTTTCCCTTTGGAAGAATTTTTGAAAAACAAGTGGAGGATTGAGAGGGAGTATTTTATTTTGGATGAAGACCTAACTAGCCAGAAAAAAGAGAGGAAGATAGAAGAGGTTCTATTCTTTCCAGAGACCTCACCTCAGATGGGGAAAGTACCAAGTTAGGTGATTGGTCCTTCAGAATTAGAAATAAAATTACCTTCTAACATCATGCCAATAGAGTTAACACCACTCCCTATGGAATTTAGCTTTATTGATGGTGATCTAGGCTTCATGGAAGTAAGGTCCTAGGAGGTATACTCAAAGAGCAGAATCCAGGGGCATGCTGGAGGAGAATCTAGAACTTGTACTATCATAGGATTCAGTGAAGAGAATATGGAAAGAGGGGAGCTGTTAGGTTTTAGTAAGGAGAATAATATTTCAACCATAGATAACACAACCTCCTCAAAGAAAAGAAAAAAAAGTGTGTTAAGATCAGAGAGGGGCAAGTTAATTTGGTCTTAGGTGAAGATATTCTGATGGATAGAGTGCTGGAAATGGAAAGTAAAACTCTAACGGGGAGGTTCTATGGTAGATTATTCTCAAACAAAACACTCTCTCAATGGGTGGAGAGGGTGTGGAGACCGATATTGGGATATTCTCCTACCTTTCAATTTTTGGTCAGAGGCTGGTTAGCTTTCTCCTTTAGATTGAGGGAGGATACAAATACAATTATACAAAGTAGATGGTATTGAGGTACTTATGCGTTATCCTTGAAATGGTGGTCTCCATATTTTGACCCGAGAAGGGAGTCAAAAGCCATTCAGCCCATTTGGATCAAGCCGTCGAGATTGCCTTTGGAGCTATGGACTCCTAGGATTTTGATGGAAATAGGTAACTGCTTGGGGACATGGGTGGATTTGGACCAAGCTTGCTTGAGTGGCTCTTCAAGGTCTTTGGATAGAATCCTAGTGGATATGGATCTGAGGGAAGGTCTTCCAGAGTCTATAGAGATAGAGATAGGAAAATGGCATTACGTCCAAAGTCTGGACTATGTGAAGATACCTTTTAGATGTTTAAGGTGCCACGTATATGGGCATCTGGTGGAAGAATGTGGCTTAAATTTCTTAGGAAGGAAGTGGAGGAGAAAATAGGATACAAATCACCCTACTAGGGTGAGAGTGGTAGAATCAGTCAATAAGGAGGATGAAGGAAAAAGAAACCAGGAATGTGGTACAGGAAATTCTATGGAAGGCAATTTGGGTATGGAGGAAGGTCACCATATTGTATTAGAAGATTCACAACAATCAAAGGATGGGTACAAAAGTTTGGATAAGGGTCTAATCAATGGAAATTCTGATGATCTGGTGAATGTAAGGGAAGAAGGACCTATACATGGGCCAAAAAATTATCACTTACCAAACATTATATCTCTTGTTTCTTTGAACCATTCTCCTATCTCAAAGCAGATTATAGGAGAGGTTTCAATTACCACCTTTAAGCCTTTGCCCCTGGAGGAAGAAAGTCAAAAGCTTGTTACGAATGGAGCAAGCAAAGTTCATGATGTCATACCAATTCTTCCTACAAGTAGTCCTCTAAACACTTCTAAAATAGTTCCACCTTCTAGGACTACTTCCCTTCTATCATCCTCCCTTGCTAGTGGAGAGAGTTGTAAGGGTTCTAATAGATACTTCCTAAGATCCCAAAAATCAGCATTGGTCTCTGAGGAGAATGGAATAGTTGGAGGGCTTAGCCTAGATGCTGGCTCCATGTCAATTTTGGGGAGGAAATCAAATCTCCAATGGGCTAAGGATAGAGCATTGAGGGAAGTTAAGAGTGGAAAACAAAATACTATTGTAGGGGCACTTAGAGCAGGCCATACCCCTGAGTTGGTAAATAAATGATAATCCTATCTCACAATATTTAGGTTTTGGGTAGTAACTCTAAAAATACTGCCCTTCGTAGGTTAGTGCAGATACATCATCCTGACATACTATTGCTTCAAGAGACTATGGGTGCAGGTGCAAAAATTGAAGGGTTACTTCACTCTTTTTTAAAAGAGTGGGACTTTATCTCTTTGGATTCGGAGGGCAGATCTGGAGGACTGGTATTGGGTTGGAAAAAAAGGGCATTCAGGCTCATCAATTTAGTTAATTTTCCATCCAGATTAGGGGTTGAACTCTTCTCGATGGAGCTAGGAAAATCCTTAGTGGTAGCCAACATCTATGGGCCCTACGAAAACAAAAGTTAGTATTGGGAAACTCTCTTAGCAAATGATTTTCTTCAGCAAGGAAATATTATAGTAGGGAGAGATTTAAATTTCACTTTGAATAGAGCTGAGATTTGGGGGACTGCAGCTAGATGTGACCCACAAGCTAGGTTTTTTAAACATATTTTTGAAGAGGTAGAGCTGGTAGATGTGGAGCCTGTCAAAATTATCCCAACTTGGCATAATACCAGGGTGGGAGAGGATTACGTGGCAAAAAGGTTGGACAGATTTTATGTCTTTGAATCACTGTTTATGGCGGGTGAAAAAATTAGATCTTGGGTGGAAACAGGAGGTATCTCAGATCATTGTCCTATCCTGCTGCAAGTTGGAAATCCGGATAAGAAACCTCCCAGTCCTTTCAAATTTAATCCATATTGGTTGAAGGAAAAATATTTTCAAGCATTAGTTAAAGAAGAATGGAGGCCCTATGATGAAAATCTGGGAAGATCAGCATGCTCTCAATTTGCAAGAAGTATGAGGAAAGTCAAAAATGCTGCTTCAAAGGGCTTTCAATAAGACTAGACAACAAAGGCAAGAACTTACTCTTTTAGAGAGGCAATTAGCTGATCTTTATGAGAAAGTGAATGAGGATGGTCTCTCCGAGGAATCCAAAGAAGCAATAAGAGTTTTTGAGGGGAAAAAAAATAATATTTTGTTAGAGCAGGAGGCAAAATGGAGGCTTAAGAGTAGAGCTATATGGTTGGAACAAGGGGATGAAAACACTAAATTTTTCCACAATTATGCCAATCATAGAAGGAATATAAATACTATCTGGGAAATGCCTAAAGATGATGGGACAAAATCAAGGTCTTTCAATGATCTTGCAGATCTCGGTATGAAGCACTTTAAAAATTTGTTTAAAGAACCTGTGAGACTAAATTTGGCTGAGATCCTTAAATTCACCACTTTCTTCCCTAGATTTGCTGATAATGCTATGAATGAGAAGCTACTTGAGAGAGTCTCCATTGACGAATTAAAAAAAGTGTTATCCTCCTTCCAAAAGAACAAAATTCCTGGGCCTGATGGGTGGGGGGTTGAATTTTTCTTGGGTTTCTTTGAGCTGATAGGGGAAGATATTCTAAGAGTAGTGGAAGAAACCAAATCAACAGGGAAGATTCTAGTAGATATAAATTTGACCTTTATTGTATTGATCCCCAAAAAGGATACTCCCAATTCTTATGATGATTTTAGACCTATTTCCTTGTGCAACTACCTTTATAAAATTATTGCCAAAGTCATTGCTTCAAGGATTAAAATTGTTTTCTCAGACTCCATCTCTAGTGAACAATTCAAGTTTCTTAATGGGAGGCAGATCCATGATGCAGTGGGGGTAGCACAAGAAGGCTTGCATTCGATTAAGACAAAGAGACTTCCTGCAGTAGTGGTAAAATTGGATCTATCCAAAGCTTATGATAAAGTCAGCTGGTTGTATTTGAGGATCATGCTTTTACACATAGGGTTCAATCTCCAGGAAGTTAATTGGATTATGGGTTGTTTAACCTCTATGTCCTTTGTTGTACTTATTAATGGCTCAGCTTCTATTTTCTTTTCAGCATAACATGGTCTAAGACAAGGGTGTCCTCTATCTCCCATTTTATTTCTACTGGTGGCAAAAGGCTTAAGTAGGGCCATTAGGGAAGCCAAAAGATTGGGTTTGTTTAAAGGGATCAAAATGGGCACTTCCCTCTTTTTAATGCACCTCTTATTTGTAGATGATGTGTTGTTGTTCTGTGATGGTACTTTCTAGGATGTTAATAAGCTCAAAGAAATATTAATGAGCTATGGTAATGCTACTGGTATGGAAGTAAATTTGGAGAAGTCCACCATGTCTTGTTTTGGTCTCTCAGATGAAGAGGAAAGTCTTTTTTAGAGGATTCTCTCCTTTTCCAAGGTAGAGTTTCAAGTAGGAATTAAGTATCTAGGTTTCTGTTTGAAGCCAAATTATTATGGTAGTAGGGACTGGGATTGGCTAGTAAATAAGATAGAAAAAAGGATTTCTTTATGGTGCAACAGGTGGTTGTCTATTGGGGGCAGACTAACTCTTGTCAAATCAGTACTGGAGGCTATTCCTATCTACTGGCATGGGATGGATTTCATACCAACAGGGGTGCTGGAAAAAATCAGGAAAAGGTGTTTTAGATTCCTATGGACTGGAAAAAGAGATAAAGCGAGAATAGTATTAGCAAAATGGAAGCTTCTAGCAAAACCAAAGGAAGAGGGTGGATGGGGTTTAAAGAATATCCACCTTTTTGGTAAAGCCCTGGCTGCTAAGAGTTTATGGAGATTAATAACACAAGAAAATTTGTGGAGCAAAGTACTTAAGACTAAATATATTGAACCTCTCTCAATGGAGGAGTGGATAAGGAAACCAGCTAAGTCTTTCAGCAAGGCATCCATATTCTGGAAAGCGATAGTTCAGGTCTTTCCACTTATAGGACCTTGGCTAGCCTGGAAGGTGGGTAATGGCAATAAGGTGAGGATTGGAGCTGACCCAAGGGTAGGATGTGGAAATGAATATAGACTTCCAGAAGATCTTATATTAGCTATTTAAGATGCTGGTTTTTGTACTCTTTCACAGGTAGTAGACTAGGAGGCTACTTCTTTGTGGCAGCAAGGTTGGAAGAATGCTTATCAGCTGGGTTTAGAAGGAAGGAATGAGGAGGCTTGGAATGCTTATGTAAGAGTACTCATAACCAGCCATGTTAGGATCAACATGGATAAGGAGGATGAACTAGTATGGACTAAAAATCCTCTAAAGGGCATATATTTAGCAAAGTTGGGTTATAAAGACTTGACTGATCAAGATAGGTAAGGTGATTCTAGATGGTGGTGGAAATT
The DNA here is from genome assembly GCA_028583015.1 of Wollemia nobilis. Lineage (NCBI taxonomy): Eukaryota > Viridiplantae > Streptophyta > Pinopsida > Araucariales > Araucariaceae > Wollemia > Wollemia nobilis. The sequence continues at coordinate 4,402,607 of JAQPPZ010000672.1, read as the reverse complement.
TGTCTAAAAGGTAAGGGTACCTTTAAAAACTAGAACTTTTATGTGGTTGGCCCTAAATAATAAAGTCTTAACTTGGGATGTACTAATGAAAAGGGGGTTCCAAGGACCCGGGTGGTGTACACTTTGTCATGTGGAGTCTAAAACTATCAATCATTTAGTGGTTAGTTGTGCCTTTACCAAGACTGTGTGGAAGGAATTAGAGGAAATTATTGGAAGCTCAGGTAATTGGCAAGGGAACACTTTGGAAGAGTGTCTAAAGAAGTGGTTTGACAAGAGTAAGTTGAAGGCCTTAAGAGCTCTTCCATTTGTGGTGGCATGGGGAATATGGTTAGCTAGAAATTCAGATATCTTTCAAGATACAGTGATGCCAGCCTTTCAAGTGGCTATTCAGATTTGTACAATAATAGCTGGTCTTATAAAACCATTAGTGCCTAAAGGCCCAAGAGTGATCAAAGATATCAGTGTAAGCAAAACTTTTCCATGGGGTTTTTTGATGGGGCTTGTCAGGGTTCTCCCCCTTTGTGTGGGGTAGGAGGAATCCTCTACTTCCAAGATTCTCATTTCATAAAGTTCAAGGCATGCTTGGGGGTGGGCACCAATAACTATGCTAAAATACTTGCTTTGAAGTTGTTGTTGAAAACAACCCTAGACCAAAATGTGCAACAACTTCAAGTTTTCGGTGATTCTATGGTGGTCATAAAATGGATGAAGGATCAGTTCAGAATGGATAACTTAACTCTTCAACCTATACTAGAACAGGTGAATCTCATGGCGGGTGTTTTCAGCCATATCACATTCCAACATGTATATAGAGAACAAAACTCACTAGCGGATGCTATGTCAAAGGAAGTACTGTTGATGGCTCAGGGGAATTGGAATATGAGCGAAATAAAATATGGTTTGACTATTCACAAGGCAACATATCCAATTTTTTATGTATAAACAATATAATAAAAAAATTATTAAATTGGATGCAAGACCATTATGTTGTTTTAGACAACAGTCTTTTGGTTCAGAAATGGTTTTTTTTTTGCATGTTACTCATATGATAGTGGTGATTTTTTCTAAAAAAATTTCTTAATAGGGCAGTAAGGACTGTCTTTGTTTCTCTGTGTTAGCCTTGGGCAACTTTCCTTTGTAATATCCTCTATGCAGGTTACTCATAAGTTGTTGGTGATAGTTTCTTAAGGAAATTTGTGATAGGACAGATTGAACTGTCTTTGTTTCTCAGTGTAAGCCTTTGGGCAACTATACTTTGTAATCTTCTCTTCTCAATTGGAATAGAAATTATGATTTTTTTCATGAAAAAAAAACTCAAAGGCTGTGAGAATACCAAGTAACATATCTCTTGTCAAAGAATCACCATCTTTTGATTCTTCTATAGCAAAAATATTTTCACTAAATATTTTTGGAAGAGATCTTAAGACCTTATCACAAACATTTGATTCTTCAACATTAATTCCAAGTCCTTGCATGGCATTAACAACCTCATCTACCCAAAGTAGATAAGTACTAATGTTTTCCTCATCCTTCATTCTTAATTCTTCAAATTGCCCTTTGAGATTTCGTATCTTTACCTTTTTGACACTTTTATCTCCTTCATATATGCTTTGCAAATTATCCCATATTCCTTTTGCATATTTATAATGAATAACTTTTATTTATTATGTTCTTTGCAAACCTCTCAAAATTGCATTCATTGCTTTTGAATTATAATGTTGTAGAAGATTAACTTCCTTATATGTAGGTGGATCAACTGGTGGTATGTATCCATTTTCAATTGATTCCCAAATTTCATTGCCAAGTGCCATTAGGTGAATCTTCATTCTCATACTCAAAAATATATAATAACTTCCATAAAATATTGGTGTTGAATTATCTGAGGACACATTCTTAGAATCCATTGTATTCTTGAAAGCTTTTCCTTCAAGCTATTAAACTCTTTTGAAATAACCTACTCTGATACCAATTGAAGAACACAAGCTTATAATGAGAGGGAGGGTGAACAGTATAATATAACTTTTTACTTTTATTTCCCAATAAATATTATGCAATGCATCGATATAAATATCAATAGTAGTAATCAAAGCAATGCACAAATCACCACACACAATAGAGACACTAATTTTACGTGGTTCACCCAATGTGGGCTACTCCATAGAGAAAATATTTTACTAAAATTTCCTCAATCAATCTCTTGGGAATCCTTTCTCTATTACAATATTTATAGACCTCTATCCAAAGGAGACACAAATGCCCTAATAAATTTTATGGAACTCTACCCACATGAGAACTCCTTTCTCCTATTGCTCTGGCTGGTGATCTTCTAGAAGAACTGTTATCCCCACTTCTTTGGCTAATGGATCTCTATCCACTAAAGACACCTATTCTCATTGCCATGGCTTATGGATCTTGTTGGCAATTTTGGGTACTTTGGGTACATTGCCTTTGCTCAAGTGTATAAGTTGTCATTGATGTCAAGAAGCTCTTGAAGGAATTTGATTTGATGTCAAATAATTTGTTTTGATGAAGGTTACGGCATGAAAGTTTCAAAGGTCTTTTGTAAACCCCAAGTTGGTAGGTTTAAAGATTACAGGTGGATGCATTAGTTTAATGCATTTGGGTCCAGGAGGAAGTATTTATTTAAATAATTAAAAACCTTGTTAAGGTTCCATTTAATTATTTTTAAATAAATATTAAATTATTGTTTGCAATGGGTTATCCTAACCCATGGCGCTATGTTTTAAGATTATGGGCGCTAGCCAAGACCTCCACCGATGTGTTAAACTCCTCGTCGACGTCAAGAACTTATGGTAAAAATGCATATAAATCTCCCTCGATGAAAATCAAGAATTATCCCATCCGCATTTTGAAAAGAGTTGCTCGTTGTGAATTCATGATCTACTGTTCGACTGTGTCTTCGTCGTTTTCATGAATCCGCTATTCATTTTTTTTGTACTCATCATTTGTCGTAAATCCGTCGTAAGGTTTTCGTCTTCGTGTTCATGTCAAAATAAAGGGAGGCACTATTGTTTTATTTAATCCCTAGTGTAGAAGGAACAAGGCTAACAACGTGAGGTTTAAACCTCATCGGGCGCCTTTGGTGCACCGGTAGTGGCTAGGTTGTTGGCGTGCTACCCAAATGGGAGGTTCCGCATTCGAATAACGTGAAAGGGTTTTTCATCGTGAAGTGGACGTAGCGGGTGGTGTTAGAATTCGTGCGCAATTTCTCCATAGCACGATTTTTGATGTTGGCCAAGGTATTTTAAAAATTAATTTTTGCTAAGTGTATTTTGCAGATGGAGGAAGTTTATTAGAGGGAAAAACAGCTTAGGAGTTATAAGGATTTTAAAGCTTGTTTTATTTTGATAAAATATTCTTTTGAAGGTGTTGTTTGAAATATCTTATTGCATTCTTATGAGAGATAAATTTTATTTTTGATAAGACTATAAGGGAGAAATAAGGTGTATAAGGGATAAATTTTTATTGTAATGTTGAGAGTGCTTTTGGTTGATTATGGAAATGAAAGCATGATGTTTTAAGGTTAAAATTGCTTCTTGTGTGAAGTTGTGAAACCTTAAGTGGGTAGCTTAGAGATTGACATTTGCTTTCATTGAATTGGTAATAATCAAACTATTCTTTACTTGGTTAAAGTGTTGGGCTTACTCCTTTGTTGATGATTTGAAAAGTTGTTTTGTGCTTTGTGATTTGATTTGGTGGATGCTTTTTGTTCAAACAATATTGGAGAGAAAAGGAGTTCTACTTGTTTCCTTTTCTAATGTTGATTGTGAAATGCTTCAAGGTTGTGTTTTGAGTTGAATGGTGTTGATTGAACCTTGGTTGATGAGCATTGTTGTTGAAGCCCTAATTGATGGTGAAAAGAACATGAGTATCATTGTTATGTGATTCTTTGCATAGTTGGCAATTGTTGGGGTTTCATGTTCTTGAAATAAAGCATTCTATCCTATCCATTTCAGATATTGAGTTGAGTTTTTTAGATTTGAGATTGAGTTTGAGCTGAGTTGATTTGAGTTGAGTTTTGAGATTGGGAGTTGATTATAGAACATATTGAGTCTCTAACAATTCTCTTTATGCTTCTATGAGTTTGAAAAATCACATTGGGTCTCTAACAATTCACCTTGTGATTTCCTACTAAGAAAGTTTTTTTTCTTGGTGAGCTTGCTGAGTTTTTGGATAGGTTTCGATGGGGACTTGTGAGCAGATTTGGACAGGTCCTAGTAGAGGACTTGTGAGCTAAGTTTGATAGTTCTATCAGAGAACTTGAGGATAGAGGTGCACTGGTTCTTTGAGAAGAACCTGAGGACAGATTTGGCAAGTCTTTGAGAAGTCTTGTGTGTAAAGGATTGATTTGTTCAAGCATTGGACAGATCTGACAAACAGAGGAAGACTTGTACTAGACCAACTGACTATGTTTGGTATAGTTTGCTGAGCTGCTATGGAAATGATCATAGAAGGCAGAGGTCTCTTAGGCTAAGCATTGAGGACAGGAGGTCTTCGGTGGAAATGAGTTCCACATGCTGGCAAGAGGTAGAGGCAATTGATCTTCTGAGGGATCATTTCCAGAGCAGAGGGGAAGGTATCTCCTTTGAGTAGAGGCTCATAAATTTTGATTAGGGGAAGGTATCTCCTTTGGTTCGAGGCTCATAAACATTGTAATTGGGAAGGATTCCCAAAGAACTTTGAGATAACTTTTAGAGAAAAGTTTTGTGGACATAGCCCAACCATTTTGGGTGAACCACATTAAAATTGGTGTCACTTTGTGGATGATATTGTGCATTGCTTTGATATTGCTTTGGGTATATTGCTTTATTGTTAGAAGTATAAAGGAAAAAATAAAAAGAGGTCTTATACTATTCACCCCCCGTCTTAGTATAAGCTTGTGTTTTTCAATTGGTATCAGAGATGGTGCCTTCGGAAATTTTAACAGCTTGAAGGAAAAGCTAGTAAAGAACACAATGGATCTTTCAAGTGGCAATGTAGCACCTATTCTTGATGGGTCAGATTTTGGTCTTTGGAGTGCAAGGATGAAGGTTCATATAATGGCACTTGGGAATGAGGTTTGGGAAGTGATTGAAGATGAGTACACTATTCCTAAACATGGTCCTAATACTAAAGAAGAAAGGCTCCTACATCATAGCAATTCAAAAGCAATGAATGCAATCCTGAAAGGCTTACAGAAAGCAGATCTCACCAAAGTGATTCACTGCAAGACAACTAGTGAAATGTGGAAGCAGTTGAAGGTGGTTCATACGAGTGATACAAATGTTAGAAAGGCCAAGTTGAGACACTTCAAATGTATGTTTGAACAACTCAAGATGAATGATGATGAAAATATTAGTGACTACATGCTTCGTATGGATGAGGTTGTTAACTCCATGAAAGACTTAGGTCTTGAACTTGCTGAAAATGATGTTTGTGATAAGATTTTAAGATCTCTTCCTAATATATTTAGTGAAAAGATTTTTGCTATTGAGGAAGCTAAAGATTTGGATAAGTTGAAAAAGGATGAGCTCCATAGTATACTTGCAGCATTTGAGTTGAGAACTCAAGTGAAGGTTGATGTCAAGAAAGAGGCAGCTTTCAAGGCTACCAAGAAATCCAAGGGTAAATAACTTCAAGAAGTGATGAGTCTTCTAGTGATGAAGAGGCATATTACAGAAAGAAAGGCAAGTTCTCTAGAAAACACAAAAGTATGAAAAATATAAGATGTTTCAATTGTGGAAAGTTTTGTCATTATGCTACTGACTGTACTGTTCCCAAGAATGAAAGTGATGAAGATAAATAGGATTCTAAGAGAAAGGATTTTGAAAAGCACAAGCATCACAGGAAGAACAAATATGAGCACAACAATCAAGGAAAGAGATATTCTCACAAGCACAAGAAGAGTTTCTACCTAGACAAAGCAAGTAAGTGTTCTAGTAGTGATAGTGAAAGTTCTTCAAGTGATGATGAAAATGAGATGTTGTTCATATCAAAAAAATAGGAAGAACTGAAACATAGATTCATTATCATGAAATGTCTTAGATGTGGAAACTTTGGTCACCTTGAGGATGATTGCACAAATAATGATTTAGTTTCTAGTATGTATGAGGATGCTTCAGAAAACTATAAGGAAGATGCATGTATGGTTTTTGAAAATGGTAGCACCTCTAGTGATAAGAAATCTGAAAAAGGCTTTGATGATTCAAAAAGCAAACAAATAAAGGAAGATATAGAGGAAGGTGAAGTAGATCTTGAAGGTGAACTTATTAGTGCTCTTAGTGCTTTGAAAAAGGAAATAAATAAGAATGCTAGACTCAAGGATAAGTTAGATGAATGTTGTATGGAGAGAGATGATCTTATAGAAAGTATTAACTTCTCTATAGCTAAGACACAAAAACTCAAGGATGAGTTAGAGTCTAAGGTTAATTGGCTTCTTTGAAAGAGGAAACTAAAGAATACAAGGATAAGATTTACAGGTTTCAAGATAGCTCCAAAAAGGTTAAGTCACTCATCAAAGGTCAAAGAAAGACAACAGATAAAATAGGCCTTGGTTTTGTTAAGCCACACAAGGAACAAGTTGGAGAGTCTAGTAAGAGACTCCAAAAGGAAGAGAGTTCTAATGAGGAAAGTATTTCAAAAAAGGAGTCCTTGAATGATAGATGCATAGAAATAGAAAATAGAATTCAGAATGAGAAGAAGTTTTCAAAACCTAAGAGGTCAAATAAAGGAAAGTTTCAAGGTAGATGTTTTTCTTGTCACAGGTTTGGTCACATGGCTTCACATTGCATGGCTCAAGTGAATAAGATAAATGACAATTTTAGAAGTGCTAGTTTCTTTCAAGGGTATTGCTACTCTTGTCAACAGTTTGGGCACAAGGCAGTTTATTGCAATGCAAATAACAAGAACAGGTTTGATTAGAATAGGTTTGGTCAGAATAGGTTTGGTCAGAACAGGTTTGGCCAGAACATGTTTGGTCAGAACAGGTTTGGTCAGAACTGGTGGATTCGAAGATCAGGTTTACCTCAGAGAAACAACATCGTCAAGTGTTTCAAGTGCAACAATGAAGGTCACATAATCAGATAGTGTAGAGCTAAAATTCTAAAATAAAGGAACAGGAACAATGGCATGATCAGGTCCAAGGATCAAGGCATGGACAAGAATAGGGATGAGAACAAGAACAAGAATAGTGACAAGAACAGGGAATATGGACAAAGAGTTCAAGAGAAGGCCCAACAAGGAAGTTATAGACACTAATGATGATCGATGCCTAATGGGAGTTTTATTCCCACCCCAGAATTAATCACCTCATTAGGAGGTGGGGGAGGGACTAAGCTAAGAGGCTCATTCTTAGTCCCAAGCCCCAAAGGTGACCCTTTGCCATTGATGACAAAGGGGGAGAGATATGAGTAAGGGGGAGAGCTTCAAAGTGAAGAGGAGAGCTTCAAGTCAGGGGGAGCAAAACTTCAAATGAATATTCTTAGTTGTGGGCATAGTTGGTCAGTTTTTAGCACAGTTGGTTTCAGTTTTGGCTCTTGAGAAGTGTTTTTAGTAAAGGTTTTCCATCAATGACAAAGGGGGAGATTGTTGGCAATTTTAGGTACTTTGGGTACATTGCCTTTGCTCAAGTATATAAGTTGTCATTGATGTCAAGAATCTCTTGAAGGAATTTTATTTGATGTCAAATAATTTGTTTTGATGAAGGTTACGACATGACAGTTTCAAAGGTCTTTTGTAAACCCCAAGTTGGTAGGTTTAAAGATTACAGGTGGATGCATTAGTTTAATGCATTTGGGTCTAGGAGGAAGTATTTATTTAAATAATTAAAAACCTTGTTAAGGTTCCCTTTAATTATTTTTAAATAAATATTAAATTATTGTTTGCAACGGGTTATCCCAACCCATGGTGCTATGTTTTAAGATTGTGGGCGCTAGCCAAGACCTCCGCCGACGTGTTAAACTCCTCGCCAACGTCAAGATATTATGGTAAAAATGCATATATATCTTCCTCGATGAAAATCAATAATTATCCCATTTGCATTTTGAAAAGAGTTGCTCACTGTGAATTCATGATCTATTGTTCAACTGTGTCTTTGCCGTTTTCATGAATCCGCTATTCATTTTTTTTTTGTACTCATCGTTTGTCATAAATCTGTCGTAAGGTTTTCATATTCGTGTTCACGTCAAAAGAAAGGGAGGCACTGTTGTTTTATTTAATCCTTGGCACAGAAGGAACAAGGCTAATAGCGTGAGGTTTAAACCTCACTGGGCGCCTTTGGCGCACCGGTAGCGGCTAGGCTGTTGGTGCGCTACCTGAACGAGAGGTTCCACATTGGAATAACACGAAAGGGTTTTTCATCATGAAGTGGACGTAGTGGGTGGTTTTAGAATTCATGCGCATTTTCTCCATAGCGTGATTTTTTATGTTGGCCAAGGTATTTTCAAAATTAATTTTTGCTATGTATTTTGCGGATGGAGGAAGTTTATTAGAGTGAAAAACATCTTAGGAGTTATAAGGAGTTTAAAGCTTGTTTTATTTTGATAAAAGATTCTTTTGAAGGTGTTGTTTGAAATATCTTATTGCATTCTTATGAGAGATAAATTTTATTTTTGATAAGACTATAAGGGATAAATAATGTGTATAAGGGATAAATTTTTCTTGTAATGTTGAGAGTGCTTTTGGTTGATTATGGAAATGAAAGCATGATGTTTTAAGGTTAAAATTGATTCTTGTGTGAAGTTGTGAAACCTTAAGTGGGCAGCTTTGAGATTGACATTTTCTTTCATTAAATTGGTAATAATCAAGCTATTCTTTACTTGGTTAAAGTGTTGGGCTTACTCCTTTGTTGATGATTTGAAAAGTTGTTTTGTGCTTTGTGATTTGAGTTGGTGGATGCTTTTTGTTCAAAAAATATTGGAGAGAAAAGGAGTTCTACTTGTTTCCTTTTCTAATGTTGATTGTGAAATGCTTCAAGGTTGTGTTTTGATTTGAATGGTGTTGATTGAACCTTGGTTGATGAGCATTGTTGTTGAATCCCTAATTGATGGTGAAAAAAACATGAGTATCATTGTTATGTGATTCTTTGCATAGTTGGCAATTGTTGGGGTTTCATGTTATTGAAATAAAGCATTCTATCCTATCCATTTTAGATATTGAGTTGAGTTTTTCAGATTTGATATTGAGTTTGAGCTGAGTTGATTTGAGTTGATTTTTGAGATTGGAAGTTGAGTATAGAACATATTGAGTCTCTAACAATTCTCTTTACGCTTCTATGAGTTTGACAAATCACATTGGGTCTCTAAAAATTCACCTTGTGATTTTCTACTAAGAAATTTGTTTTTCTTGGTGAGCTTGCTGAGTTTTTGGACAGGTTCTGGTGGGGACTTGTGAGAAGTTTTGGACAGGTTCCGATGGGGACTTGTGAGCAGATTTGGACAGGTCCTAGCAGAGGACTTGTGAGCTAAGTTTGATAGTTCTATCAGAGAACTTGAGGACAGAGGTGCACTGGTTCTTTGAGAATAACATGAGGACATATTTGGCAAGTCTTTGAGAAGGCTTGTGTGCAGAGGATTGATTTGTTCAAGCGTTGGACATATCTGACAAACAGAGGAAGACTTGTACTAGACTGACTGACTGTGTTTGGTACAGGTTGCTGAGTTGTTATGGACATGATCATAGAAGGCAGAGGTCTCTTAGGCTAAGCATTGAGGACAAGAGGTCTTCGGTGGAAAGGAGTTCCACATGCTGACAAGAGGTAGAGGCAGTTGATCTTCTAAGGGATCATTTCCAGAGCAGAGGGGAAGGTATCTCATTTGAGTAGAGGCTCATAAATTTTGATTAGGGGAAGGTATCTCCTTTGGTACGAGGCTCATAAACATTGTAATTGGGAAGGATTCCCAAAGAACTTTGAGATAACTTTTAGAGAAAAGTTTTGTGGACGTAGCCCAACCATTTTGGGTGAACCACATTAAAATTGGTGTCACTTTGTGGATGATATTGTGCATTTCTTTGATATTGCTTTGGGTATATTACTTTACTATTAGAAGTATAAAGGAAAAAATAAAAAGAGGTCTTATACTGTTCACCCCCCCTCTCAGTATAAGATTGTGTTCTTCAGATCTCTATCTAATGGATACTATTATCATCTATACTTTTTCATCTTCAAAGATCTATCTCAAATCTACACTAAACACATTCCTTCAATATAGCATAAATATAATCAATCTCTGTCTCTACTCTAGAACAAATATATCCTCAAATATGCACCAAAATATATCCTCAAATCTATACTAAACATAGTAATTTTGTCTAGCACAAATTTATCCTCAATCTCTGTCCTCTAATCTGCACCAAACACAGTTCTTTGGTCTAGTAAAAATTTGTTCTCAATATTTGTCCTTTGATTTGCATCAAACACAGTCCTTCAGTCTAGCACACATCTATCCTCAATATATATCCTCAATCCTTAACACAAATATTGATCCAATCATAAATCAACACTGCTAGATCTACCCCAAACCTTCACTCAAGGTTTGAACAAATCAATCAATCAATTTTGCTTACAAGTCTTCTCAAAGACTTATCTCAAATCTACCTTGTAAGATTCCACAAAATCTCACACTAATATATCCACAAGTCCTCTCTAGAACTTGTCCAATCTGCTCTCAACAAGTCCTCACTAGAAAATATCCAAATTTACTCTCAATCTATATTGTAAGCTTCCACAAAAGCTCATACAAATCTATCCACAAGTCTTCTCTAATACTTACCCCAAATTTGCTCAAAAATTCTACACTATAACTTGTCCAATATCATGGAAACATAATGAGAATTTTTAGATACTCAATATGCTTCACATTCATCACAATGCTCAATCACTTTCAATCACTCTTTTAGAAACATATAGAGAATTGTTAAAGACTCAATATTCTTCACATTCACCTTAATGCTCAATCACTTTCACTCACTCCTTTTAGAAAAATATAGAGAATTGTTAGATATTCAATATGCTTCACGCTTACAATTCTCAATTACTTTCAATCACTCTTTTGGAAACATATAGAGAATTGTTAGAGACTCAATATTCTTCACACTCACAAAATCTCAATCACTTTCTATCTTTATTTTATTATAGAAATATATAGAGAATTGTTAGAGACTCAATATATTTCACACTCATCAACACTCAACCTCTTTCTCAAATCAATTCATAATATAGAATAATTTTTTTCATAGAACTTGAACTATCACTTTACACATCCACTTGACTAGGCACAACCAACTCTACTCAACCAAATACTCAATGAAATAATCCTTGCTTACAAACCCTAGTACAAGCATATGAACACTCGCTCTAATATTTACAACAATGCTCATCAACCAATCTCACATAACAATGACACTCATGATCTTTGTAAACCCTAGTTCAAGTTCTTCACTCAATCATTCACTTCAAAAACAATGCTTATAAAACAATATTCACATAACAATGATATTCATGATATTTTCAAACACTAGTTCAAGTTCTTCACTCTATCAATCAATTAAACAACAATGCTTATAAAACAAGGTTTTATCAACAACTCTCAATTTTAGAAAAATTTGAAGCATTAATTAAAAACACACTAAAAAATGCTTACCAAAAAATCCTTTTCACTCCAACTTTGCATTCACAACTTTCAACAATCATTCACTAGGAATAATATGCCCATACCTTTTTTTTATGTAGAAGTGATCTTAGAAAACCTGTCTCATTCATAATTTTATATTTTGCCAATCTCAATAGTTAGATGATAAAATATCACACTAACTTTCCCACAAAATAATTTTCAATTACAAAAATAATCAAATTTAATTACACCTTATTTCTCCTTCTTAAAATAATATCCAACAACTCAAATCTCCAAAAACACTTCTTCAAAAACTTTAATCTCATCAGAAGAACCTCTTAACAATTTAATTTTATCGATTAACTGGGGTTATAGGAAATAGTCGGTGACTAGAGCGAAGCGCATGAACTAGGGTTTCTGGAGCTAGGGAAAAACTAGGGCATCAGTTGGGTAGCCGAAGAGATTTCTGGTTACTGTGGATTTGAAGGCAAGATTGCTGCCCCAGGAGGGTCCAATGGGGACACCTCCGGATCCTCTTCTAGAGAGAAATAGCTCTTATGCAGATTTGTTAAAAGATAAATCTCCATCCAAGACTGACGAAGCACAAAGAACTGCATTAAAAATGCTCTTTACGGCTGCTGGAAATAGATCAACATCTCAACGAGTTAATGGATGCTTGCCACAGTCAGAATCAAGGCCAAAGATTGTCATTGAGCCAAGGATGGTTGAAGAAACAGTCTTATATAGAGCCAATCATGATTTGATCTGTAAATTCATGGGTATTCGCCCTACCCTAAATTTTTTGCATTCCTGGGTCCGACAAAACTGGGAGCCTCTTGGTGAGTACTCTTTATGGTTTATTAGCAATGGGTATTTTATTGTTAGTTTTTCTTCACTGGCCGATAGAAATAGGGCTTTCGAATCAGAAAAGAGGAATCATGGTCCAGCAGGATTATTTGTTCAACCCTGGAGAGTGGGATTTGATCCTCGAATTGAACCCACTGTTGTCCCGGTTTGGATCCATTTGTATGCACTTCCAATGGAGTTTTGGAGTGAGCAGGTTTTGGAAATTATCGGTAATTCCCTTGGAAGACATTTGGGTGTCTCCAAAGACACAATAGAAGGAAACACAATTGTTTATGCAAGAGTATGTGTGGAAATGGATCTTAGCCAGCCTCTACCGACAGAGGTGGAACTTGAACTTGCAGGACTATCTTGGATTCAACAGCTGGATTATGAGGCACTGCCCTTCAGATGCAGAGTTTGCCACAAATATGGGCATTTGGCCCGATCTTGCCCAAATAATATGAACACAAAAATGGAGGCTCCTCTAGGAATGTCAACTCTTCCTAAGGAGGGTAAGTCAACAATAAACAAAGAACCAACCAATATTTCTCAGGGTAAAGAAGCACAGAGAGATGGTTTTGAACAACCCAAAAGAAGGAGAAGGCAAAAGAAAAAATATGGTAAAGAGCAAACCCAACTCAAGCCCGCCAATAGGTATGAGATATTTAAGACACTAATGGACCAAGAAGAACAATTCATGGAAGGAGTGGATGGGAATAATGAAAATAATAACATCCACGTTCAAGCTCCTCTTTCATCTCCCCCCGTCATAGAGCAGGTAATTGAGCACAGTGAGTTACCTCAGTCAGAGAGTGCAGGGGCATTGATAGTGCATAACCAAGAGCAGCCAATAATTAAGGATGTCAGCATGGGAATAGCAAAAAAGAATAGAGAAAGGCCAACTTTAGGGATAACTCAGGTGGAAAAGAGATCAAAAAATAGCAACTCTCAAGGAGTGGGTAGAAAATCAAATAAGGAATTGCTAGCAGTTCAAGGAGACAAACTGATCACTGGAGGATCGGTGAGGCCAATAGATTCTTACTGCTCTCAAGGTAACCAATGATTATACAATCATGGAATGTTAGGGGTTTAAATAGTAGAACCCATCAATCTGCTGTTCGAAGACTCTTAGAAAAATGTAAAACAGATTTTTTGCTTATCCAGGAGACAAAAATGTCGTTAGATCTTATGTGTAAAATAGTTAACAGAATTTGGAGGGGTGCTGGTCATATGGAAGTGGCTGCCCAAGGTGCCTCAGGGGGGATAGTTACTCTTTGGAACTCTCTAGAATGGACTGCAATAGAACATATAGCTTGGAGGGGTGTTCTCACATCACATTTTAGAAATAATGTCACAGCTGAACATGTTTTAATCACAAATTTTTATGGGGCTCAAAACCTAGATGGTCAGAGGCTTCAATGGAAAGTTGTGCATAACATGAGAGTCTCAAGGGAAGATTTAGACTGGATTATTTCTGGGGATTTTAATGCTAAATTATCCTCTAGAGATCAGGAAGGGGGAACCCCAATTTTGGACCCAGGGGATCGACTTATGATTGCCCAAGTCCAGGCTTTACACTTGGTGGATATTAAATGCCCTGGAACCAACTATACTTGGACTAATAAGAGGAGGGAGCCACATAGCAGGAAGGTAAAGTTAGACCATTTTTTGGTTTCAGAGGAGGCATTTGTAAAATGGAATACAAAATTTCAGATTTTGGAGGGTCCAGTTTCAGATCACTTTCCCATTTTGTTGGAAGGAGGGATTAAGACAGGGCAGCATCACAAACCATTTAAATTTGAAAACTTTTGGTTACAAAAAGAGGAACTTCGAAAGAAAATTCCACAGTGGTGGGAAGAAGGTCGCCCAACATATGGGACAACAATGTTTAGATTCCACAAACAACTTCATTATGTCAAAGATCAACTGAAACAATGGAGGCGAGCTAACAAGACAGACTTCCAGGTCCAAAGAGCTCCTTTGGTGGCCATATGGGATGAGGTTCAAAAACACTTTAGGGAAGGAACAATTACAGAGCAGCTCAAAGACGAGGATGATGCCTTGCGTAAAGCGGTTGAGGACATTGACAACCAAGAGGAGACCTACTGGAAACAGAGAGCAAGAACCACTTGGTTATTAGAAGGTGATAGAAATACCAAATTTTTCCATCGGACTGCCTGTGCTAGGAGACAGATGAACAACATGGAAGCTCTTCAAGATGAGAATGGACACTCCTTTGATACACTTCCAGGTATGCATTTCCATTCAATGGATTATTTTTCTAAACTATTTAAGGAAAGTATGGTGCAAGATGAAGAGGCTCAAAATGACGTTATTGTTGTCATACCTTCCGTTATCTCTGAAGAAGAAAATCAGACCCTTCTTAAACCCATTGATAGAGAGGAACTGAAGAATGTGGTCTTTGGAATGAGCACCGGAAAAACTCCAGGTCCAGATGGCTTTCCAATTGAGTTTTTTAGGCCTTTTGGGATAACTTGGAGGAGGATGTAATGGTTGTTATAGAGGAGTCCAGAGGTAGTAAAAGAATGCTTAAAGCATTAAATCATACTTTCATTACCTTAATTCCAAAAGGGGAGGAGGGGGTACATATTTCAGATTATAGACCTATTGCCTTATGCAATGTTATATATAAAATAATCACAAAGGTAATGGTTGAGCGGCTAAAACCTCTTTTACATAACATTATCTCCTCAGAGCAAGGGGGTTTTGTAGAGGGTAGGCAGATCTTGGATGGTGTGGTTCTAGCTCAGGAGGCAATCCATTCAATGCAAACATCTGGTAATAGAGGAATGTTCATAAAATTAGATATGTCAAAGGCTTATGATAGGGTGGAGTGGAGCTTCTTGTCAAAGATGATGGCAGCCTTTGGTTTCTCTCAGGATTGGATAGAATGGGTCATGAGTTGTGTTTCTACTCCGACATACTCAGTGTTAATCAAGGGTCTTCCCTCGCAACCGTTTGGAGCCACTCGAGGCCTTCGTCAAGGAGATCCTTGCTCTCCCTATATTTTTCTCATATTGGCTGAAGGATTAGGTAGACTTTTCTTGAGGAGAAGACAACAAGGTTTGCTAACAGGTATCAAGGTGGGTGAGGAAGTTTTGACTCACCTACAGTTTGTGGATGACACAGGATTGGTGGGAGTGGCCAGCTTCAGGGAAGCAAGAATGATCAGAGATACTCTTAATGTCTACCTTAGGGCTACAAACCAAGTCATCAATGATAAAAAATCCAAAGTGGTCTTTTTCAATCTTGATCAAAGGCTTCAGGACAGAGTTTTAGAGATCTTGGGATTCACAAGGACTTCTCTCCCAGTGGTTTACTTGGGGGTCCCTTTGCATTTTAAAAAACTAAAAATAGATATCTGGAGGAATCTTTTGGATTGTATCAAGGATAGAATTAATCATTGGTCTCACAAATGGTTAAGCTATGGGGGTAGATTAACTTTTTTACAGTCAGTCATTCAGGCCATGCCAATTTATAAATTCTCTATCCTGGCTGCCCCACATACTATATGGAAAGAGTTGGACAAGATGGCTAGAAAATTTTTATGGGAAGGAGTAAAAGGAGAGAGGAAATGGGCCTTAGTAGGTTGGGACAAAGTAACCCAGCCCAAGGTAAAAGGAGGTTTGGGACTGAGAAGATCAAAGTTAAATAATAAAGCTTTGGCTGGAAAGCTTTATCGGAGGTGGATTTCCCAACCAACTTCCTTATTCAGTAGAATCCTAACTAGTAAATATTTGGGACATGTAAACCCAAATGAGGTGGGTCATTTCCCTTTGGATGGTAATGGATCCTTAGTGTGGCAGGCTCTCAAGTTAGGATCTCAGGTAGTAAAAGATCGATTATTTTGGAAAGTGGGGAGAGGGGAGAAGGCACGATTTTGGACAGATTCATGGGATCAATACCCACCTATCATTGTTGAATTTCCTGAATTGCAACCAATAAAAACAGCCATAGAAACCAAGGGATGGGTCCAAATTGAAAGTTATTTCACCACTAGTCAGCTGGGGGATTATAAGTTTAAGCAGTTTAAGAAGTTGGATGAGTGGCCAATTTCAATCCCTCCGGATTTGGCACCCATCATGACTAAAATCTTGACAGAAATATTTCT
This sequence comes from Wollemia nobilis, assembly GCA_028583015.1. Classification (NCBI taxonomy): domain Eukaryota; kingdom Viridiplantae; phylum Streptophyta; class Pinopsida; order Araucariales; family Araucariaceae; genus Wollemia; species Wollemia nobilis. The sequence continues at coordinate 4,386,020 of JAQPPZ010000672.1, read as the reverse complement.
CACAGGTAGAGACGAGGAGGATGAATTAGCTTGGGGCTATGGGAGCCTTGGTGTCTACACAGTGAAGGACGGATATGATAAGATCCTTCCAGAGCCTCCCCCTCATACATATCAGGTTGAGGATTGGAGAAAGATTTGGCAGTCCAAGGGTTGGCCGAAAGTAAACTTTTTTGCCTGGCAGTTCATGCATAATGGAATTCTCACTTTTGATAATCTCAGATGTAAAGGAATCATCGGTCCATCTCAATGTGTCTTATGCTACAAGAGCGAGGAAACAACTGATCACTTGATGTTTGAGTGCCCATTCACGCGCCAGATTTGGGAGAGATGGTTTTTATATTATAAAATTCAAGTTAATGGTGACTTGAATCGGATTAATATCTGGGAAAGATGGAAGAGGGGTAGATTTAAATCTAAAGCTCTTTGTATTGGTTGGGAGCTTGGATTAAACTTTATTTGGTGGCAAGTGTGGTTGGAGAGAAATGCTAGAATTTTTAGAGAAACTTTTTCTTCTTTAGATGGAGTTTGGCAGGTCATTTGGAGCAAAGTCACAAAAACTGTGGCCGTCTATGCTAAAGAGGAAACTCAGGTTGTTATTGGGGCAATGGAAGAGGAAGTTGAAGTGCAAGAGGGATAGGACAGAGCTAGTTGGAAACCACCCCCAGAAGGTTGGATTAAAATTAATACTGATGGAGCTGCAAAAGGCAATCCGGGTAGAGCCAAAATTGGAGTGGTTTGCCGAAATCATGTTGGAACAATGCTCTATTGGGAACTGCAAGGCTTGGGAAGAGCCACAAACAATGAAGCAAAAGCCATAGCTATCAAATCTGCTTCTATTTGGGAAGTAAAATAGGGCCACAGGAGGATAATACTTGAATCAAATTCTCAAATAATGGTTGGAGCTCTAGATTGCATGAGGAACTTTGCTTTGAAAGCATGGAGGTTGAGGATTCTTGTCACTCAAATTAAGGAATTATGGAGGGAATTAGATGATGTGATTCCAGTTTATGTGAGTAGAGATTTAAATAAAGTGGCTGACTTCCTGGCTAAGATGGGTGCTGAGAAGGAGGTAGGGGTTCAGTTGCACAGTGACATGGCTATTGAGGATGAGGTGATTAGGCAGGGTCTTGAAAGGTCCCTGAGCTAATGATCAAAGAAAAAGCAAAGGGAGGAAAGGTGTCACGATATCGCGACATGTTGCTTCGTCATGGCCAAGGGAGGAAAGGTGTCACGATATCGTGACATGTTGCATCGTCGCGGCCACAGGAGGAAAGGTGTCATGATATCGCGACATGTTGCTTCATCGTGGCCAAGGTAGGAAAGGTGTCACGATATCGTGACATGTTGCACCGTCATGGCCATAGGAGGAAAGGTGTCACGATATCGTGACATGTTGCTTCATCGCGGCCAAGGGAGGAAAGGTGTCGCGATATCGCGACATGTTGCATCGTTGTGGCCAAAGGAGAAAAAGTGTCACGATATCATGACATGTTGCATCGTCACGGCCAAAGGAGAAAAAGTGTCATGATATCGTGACATGTTGCATCATCGCGGCCAAGAGAGAAAAAGTGTCATGATATCGCGACATGTTGCATCGTCGCGGCCAAGAGAGAAAAAGTGTCACGATATCGTGACATGTTGCATCATCATGGCCAAGAGAGAAAAAGTGTCACGATATCGTGACATGTTGCATCGTCGCGGCCAAAGGAGAAAAAGTGTCGCGATATCGCGACATGTTGCATCATCGCGACCAAAGGAGAAAAAGTGTCGCGATATCGTGACATGTTGCATCGTCATGGCCAAAGGAGAAAAAGTGTCACGATATCGCGACATGTTGCATCGTCGCGGCCAAAGGAGGAAAAGGTGTCGCGATATCGCGACATGTTGCATCATCACGGCCAAAAGAGAAAAAGTGTCACGATATCGCGACATGTTGCTTCGTCATGGCCAAAGGAGGAAAAGGTGTCGCGATATCGTGACATGTTGCAACATCGTGGCCAAAGGAGAAAAAGTGTCGCGATATCGTGACATGTTGCATTGCCACGGCCAATGGAGGAAAAAGTGTCACGATATCGCGACATGTTGCATCGTCACGGCCAAAGGAGAAAAAGTGTCGCGATATCGCGACATGTTGCATCATCGCGGCAAAAGAAAAAGTGTCAGGATATCGCGACATGTTGCATCGTCGGCAAAGAGAAAAAGTGTCACGATATCGCGACATGTTGCTTCATTAAGGTTGGTTTCAAAGGAGAAAAAGTGTCACGATATCATGACATGTTGCAACGTCGCGGCCAGAAGAGGAAAAAGTGTCGCGATATCGCGACATGTTGCATTTTCGCGGCCAAAGGAGAAAAGTGTCGCGATATCGCGACATGTTGCATTTTCACGGCCAAAGGAGAAGAAGGAAAAAGTGTCACGATATCGCGACAAGTTGCATCAACAGACCAAACCGATCCCCCTGGCAACATCTCACATTGTGTGAACATTGAAACCTGTTGGATCGTGCCTTAGGCCATTGGGGAAGGAGTCTCTCCACTCTTGAATGTCAGATTCGCCGTCTCCCCTGTTAGCTAGTTAATGGTTTAAGAGATTTGGCTCCATTGCAAATCTTCTTTTACTGTTGTAAGCATGTGTTCTCTCTGACTATGGCTGGGAAAAGTCTCTTCCCAACTTGTAAATGATCTTTGTTTTAATACAAGTTTTTTCAAATTTCTTCAAAAAAAAATAATTTAATTTTATCATAACCCTTTTCATAAATATATCTAAAAAATAATCCAAACTCTACTTATGACTCCCTACTTAATATTGCATTAATTAAATAAATCACTTTATAAAATAATGCAATAAATCAATTTTCAATTTTTGTAAGGTAAAACAAATTTACCCTAGCCACAATAACCTTTCAACACTTAGGTTAATATCATAACTTAACTTCCACCTTATTCCTCCTGAGACCTTAGCAATATGCAAATATAATTTCTAAATTTCACATTATTCCTCCTAAGACCTTTTTTTTTTTTTTAAAGTGAAAAACCCCTTGTGGGGCTGCATTGGTCTGAGAACCCATGAACAGAGGGTTCTACACCATCAAAGTCACCCGGGAGTCGCACCCGACCCTGCCCACACCAACATTATCAATTGGATTTTGGATACCCAATTCAGCTTTTTGGTAGGGTGGAGATTTGAACCTAGGACCTCCCTTGGAGGATTGCCCTCTCCTCTCCAACTCACCTACAACACCTGGGTTTCCTCCTAAGACCTTAGCACATGGAAATTAAAATAATTTCAAAAACTTTATTATCCTTTTTTGCAATCTGCAAGGCTTGAACTTGACACCACTCTCTCCACAATGACTTGGTCACTACTTCCACACCGTGTGAGACACATGATCATTTTATGCCTTAAAGCACAATATGCGCTTTGACCTCCTCACAACCCTCAAGAGACTTTGGCTCTTCCTTCGATGCGATGTTTGCTAACAAACTTGCAATTTAGAGGCGCTTGATTAAATTTCACATTAGCTTCGAATATTTTAGATGCACACCTTTTTATTTTAATTGAATGCCAAACTTTTATTGGGATAATGTATAAATACCTTATGCCCTATTTACCATGCACGTCGACGGAGGAAAATGCATTGGGAGTCGGTGCTAACATTTTCCTTGTTAATATTTTAATTTATAATTATTTAAATTCAATAAAATTTAAATATTATAAATTTATTATTTTACATCCTCTTTGGGCTTTATTAAAAATTAAAGCCTCCTTAGGTTTTTAGAAAAACATTTTTAATTTTCCCACCTATGGTTTTAATAAACCTTTTATTTTTCCCAACCATGGTTTTAATAAAAACCTTTTACATAATATTTAAAAATAAATATTATGAAGCTTATTTTACCATCAACCTTTTGCATTACTCCTTTTGACCTTTTGACATCAATGAAAATTTATCCTTGAAATCAATGACAAATTTGACTCAAAATGTCCAACACTTTATCCAAAGTTGATTTCTATGGTTTTGGGATAAAGGGTTCTTGTTTTTCTTCATCAATTTTCATTTCTTCAATAATAGGTGGAGTAGTCTCAGGAATTGTCTTTCCTGAGTGTAATTAGATATTGTTATAGTCGATTACATTTATCGTGGTAGTCTCATTATATTCAACCACATACATAAGAGTTGCCTATCTAGTATTATTAGGGTTTTCCATGGGTTGGACTGAAAGTAGAGGTTGTTTTACTTGTTGTTGTTGTTGTTGTCTTCCTTGAGAAAACTTTTGAGCAGGACCAGGCAATAGATTTTATGTTTGACTTTGGGATCTCCACTATACCTAGTATGGTTGGTATTGCTATCTCCAATTTTGTCCATGATATTGTACCTGCATCCATGGTGGATTGTGTTAATTACACTATGGATTAATCCACCCAAATTCTGACCAATATTGAGAAAATATCCATGGATATTGACTTCAAGACTGTTGTGGGGGTTCTGAGTAACCCCATGGCATAGACCATGGATTTTATCCCCAATTTATGGGTAAACATGGGGTATTTAGATATTGTGAAAAATTTATCCCTTATCTTTTCCCAATAAATTTGATTTCTTTTGTTTGTGTTTCCAAGATATTTTTGAGTCCTGGAAGTAAATGATATTGGTTCGTAATATGTACTTTTAAACAAAGGCTATAAATAGTATATATAGAGGTTTTATTTAAAGGATAGTCTTGAAGAGCATGCTTGTTTTTGCATCTCGAATAATAAATGGCTAGGGGTTTAATAGATTTGTTTTTGCATTCATTTCCCCTAGCATAGTATTTAGATGTACCAAGATGTCAATTTTTAAGTTGGAAAATTCTTCCATAAGCTCTTTCATATCACTACCATTATTACCCCACTTTCATCTTGTTTGTTTTGTGCATGAGTATTTTATACATAGTTCCAAAGTCTCTTCAATGTCAAGGTTACTCACATCTCCCTTGTCCATTAAATCTAACATTTATTTGGAGTCATCTTGTAATACTCTTAAGAATATGGCCTTGTATATTTGTAGTTCAATAGGCCCACATATATTTTATACAAAATAAAACCTATCCAAGTAATCATCCAGAGTTTCATCTTCTTCTTATTTTATTAAGAATTATTCATCCTTCCTTTTTTTCACCCAGTAGAATTCTTGGTTTTTATTCAAAAATACTTCCTCCATCTAATACTAGGTTCAAATTTATTTGGGTACTAAACTCATAAACCAATGTAAAGCTACATCTTTAAGTGTGGAAGGCAATACTTTAATTTTTTTGTTGTCATTTGTGTAATTATATATTTGACATACAACCTTGATTTCAAACAATAATTGATCAAGGTCTTCGGATGCAACTCCCCTAAATTTTTGTAGCATCGAAGGTGATCTTTTTTTTATTGGATAGTTTTGTGTGGGGTTTAACCTAATAGGATACTTAAAGGTCCTAACAGGAGTAGGATTGTCTACTTGATTATGAATAATTTTATCTCTTTTTGGGTTTTTTGGTAAATATACCATTATATCTTCCTAAAATATACTATATATTCATTTAAACTACCTTGAATTTAAGGATATATCAGGATTAGTGAGGAGGTACTAGTAGTTTTCTCCTCTTGTAATTCTCTCTCAAGAGATGCACTTCCTAATGATGAGGATGGTGGCTCTTGTTTAATAACTTTAGGAATATAAAATTAATGTAATTCACCCTCTTGGTATGAATATCATCTTCCTGTGGTAGGTAAAGGGTTTGATTTAATAAATCATCATTTTTATTTAACCTATTCATTCATTCTATGCTTGTGTCATAATGGTCTGAAATGCAATTTTCAACTACGCAACTATATTTTATACAAGTTTTTATATCAAAAAGTACAATAAAATTCATTTGTTAGAACTTGACACAATTATAATTGTATGATGATTTTATCCTCTAACAACACTTATGTTCTTCCCAATAATGGCACGAAAAATGATGAGTGTCATTAACGTCATCATTTAATTCAATGTTTATCAAATCCAAGGCAGTCTCCAAGGCTATCCATGATAGAAGATGTTTGGACATCTAAATTTTATATGTTAGAACACATGCTTATTTAGTGGAATAGAGGTTCATAAAAGTCTTTCATGGATCACACTATCTATAATTTATAAAATTGAAACTACTAAAATTGTAGAAATTGAAACTACTTAAATTGCAAAACTTGAAAATTACTTAATTTGTGGAATTTAAAATATGCTAGAAATGAAACTATATTACTTTTTTTGAATTAAAATAACATGGAATAGAAATATGAAATTGAAATCACTAAGTTTAATCATTGCTAAAATTGAAACTGCTAAAACTAAATTGCTGAAACAGGAAAAGTTGTTGAAAACTGTAAAAATTTATTGTGACTTAAATTATAGAAAATATAAATGATAAATGCAAACATAAATATATTTCAGCTAGATGCAAATACACTCTCATACATAATTCTTAAAACACAAGGAAAATAGGGTACAAAATAGAGGAAATTTTGTTTACGAGAAATTGATAACATTTGGCAAAAATTGCACAAAATAGAAAACTATAAAAAATCTGCAAAATGGCTCCTTCCACCAGCCCTAAGAGTGGACCCTTGTTCCTTGGTCTAGTAGAAGGTATTAAAAAATCCAACTAAGTCCTAAGAACTCATTCACTCATAATTTTAATACATCTAAAATACTACATTTTATTACTGAATGCTACTATTACAGTCTGCAAAATATAGTCTATAGACATCTAAAATACGTCTTGTTGAGGATACTACCTATATGGACTCCTTTTAAACCATATGACCCACATTGGGCAGCCTTATGGCTAAAATAGTGGTATTTTGCAACTCAAACAGGGCCATTTGTCTTTGCAACAATGGCCATCCTTCCAAGGGATGACCTCAAGAGGTAGTATCACCAAGAGATGACCCCAAGATCAGGGCTTTCTCACCCTGAGATGGTTACACCAAAAGCATGATAAAAAAAAGCAAGACACAACTTGCAGTCAAAACTACTAGTTAATCTCGTGCATGAACCCATACCATAATTTAGTGCATGCATGATCCTAGATTAGAGCAACCGCATGACATAATCAGTTGCATAGAAATTTTAAAGATAGACATTTGCTTTTCTTAATACATACTACCTCTTTTATTTTTCATGCACAAGGTGGTGCTATTATTATATTTATTTTGAGGAATATATATAATAGAACTCACCCCTCGGTATAAATATCTAGATTTTTAGAATTTTTAAGCAATGAAGTGCTGCCAAAATCCAACTGTGAGCTCTCAAGCCTTCACATTGTTCTCATTGTAGAAGCTATGTTGTTGGTTCACTCCAAGGGTTGAAGACTACACCTATGTCCTCTACACAATCCAACATTCTTACTTTGAATACTGATCTAGATCTAGTAAGCCATTCTCATGAATGCACCAATCTATCAACCAAATCCTAGATTGAACCTAGTAGTCACCCTGCATTGGCCTCGAAAATGCAGTTACGGAGTAGAAACCATATCGATCCAAGATGACCTGCATGCATGCATTTTTATAGTAGTTTACTTTTTTTTAATGCATCTGATCTACTTTATTCTAGTTTTATTATCATTAATACAAGCCCTATTTTGAATGGCTCTGCACATGCTACTAACTACTTTTCTTTTCTTGTGAGAAGATTATAGGTTCTTAAATGGAAAAAGGAGCACCAAATTTATACCATACCATTAATTGTGATAGTACTAAAAACCTACCCTAGATCAGTTCGTGAGTGTGAGGAAGATCCTACGAAGTGCACCTATATTCCATTTATGATTGTATTCATTGTATCAAAAATTGGTAGCAATCCCCTCAAAGGGGATCATATTGTAACCATTTTGAAAATATAGATATGTTATTAATATAAAGGACACCATTTTTTTATATTATATTTTGTCATCATGGTTACTTAATTTCTATATTTTATTTTATTGCTTGGTGTACTGTCCTTTTCAACATTTTATTGGTGATCATGATGGGATCTAGTCCCAATTTTTAATTTTACTTCTAATTGTTGTTATTCTTGTGATTGCAGGTTTAATTTGTTCTACCAAAGAATCCCTGGAGATGGCCCCTAGACCAAGATGACCTCATATTAGAGAGCAGAAACCACAAAGAGCAGAATCTTCATAAAATGTAGGCCATCAAGGTGAGTAACTCTTTTCATTTTTTTTATTTTTATAAAAAAGTTTGTAGAAATATTTTAGATTATAGAGAGTAAAGTACAAAAAACTAAAGGTTTTGGATCTCTATCTATGATCATCTCTGGTCTAGATGACCCCTATTTGAGATCATCCCTATTTCAGATGGCTCCTTTCTATGATTGTATCTATTAAAAATGACCTTTATTTGTAGCTATACTTGTGCGGGATGGCTATGTATCTATCATTTTTTGGCTTACTTGTTGCCTGATAAAAGGCTGATTTCATGTAAGGTTTTGCATTTTAGAAGCTATATTATTTTATAGGATTTATAAAAGTAAAATTTCAATTTATGCATTAGGAAAAATATCATCGAATGCTTCTTGATTTTACATTTTACATAATAAAAAGAACACCATACATCATAGTTTACTTAAACATCAAAAAGTTGGATTTCATCACCAACTGTTGATCGAGACTAGCAATGGTGGGCTTTATCTCCATCTACTAACTCACATCATAGCAATCTTAGTGACCAAAAATGAGTGGCTTTCTAGATTTCATCACCAGAAAGTACCCTACTATTGGGTGTACCTAGAGTGGGAAGGATTACTGAGTCCCTTTACCATAGGGCCCTTGAAAATAATTAGTGGATGCAACTATCATTCTTGTGCATGCCTTAAACACGTGGGTTAAGTGAAAGTAAGATTTTATTGGTAGCAGCATATTAGGCAATGCAACCCTTTTGGGGGTTATTCTATTCCCATAAGGTTACCTTGAGCCACATCCATAGGAAGCCACTTTTTACCATTTGAGTTACACTCCCTGATAGGGGATGTGATCGAACTACCTTTAGTAGTTTTCTATTTTTCACCCCTAGTTTTCATAGGCATAAGGTATAACATCAAAACACACTCAAACAGTTATAAGGACTCTGTAGACTCAAATTTTTTGCACCCCTTTCCTTCAATATAATGTATCCACACCTAGAATGGGAATGGAAAATAGGATATCTACACCTCAAACAAGAGGTACTTGTGTTGTACCCTCTTTGGTATTTGTTAACAAATTATGGTGGGTTTACCAAAGAACGTTTAAAGACTATTGTCAAGTCTATGCATTATGAAATTTTAATGTGTTCTTTGATTTGCATACACCTATGTTTTAGGTAGAATGCAACTAGATCTATGCTGCATGCATCTTACATTCCATGAAAGCAACAAAAATTCTAGATCTAAATGCAAATGAGCGTGATGAATTATCTATTATTTTCTTTTTGTCTTTTTCTTATTTTTTATTATTAAGTGCACAAAGCTAAATTAAAACAATAAGATGAATACCCAAAATAGAAGTAAACTATCATGAGTGGAATTTGTAATAATTACCTCGTATAGATGGTTGGTGTATATGGATACATGGATTGTCAATGAATTCGTGCTCTATCGACTAGCCCACAAAATAGTATACTCAAAATATCTGCAAAGAGCTTCTACACAAGACCCTTAAATTTGGAAATTATATTTTGGGGATCTACTTAGGCCACTGTATATATAATTTTTTATGATGCAACTATTATATCCCCTAGGTCTATTAAACAACCTTATTTTAGAAAAGTGAATAATGAAAGCATGCATAGATCTAAACATAAACTGAATATAGGGATGAAATATGAAAATGATTAAGCATTACTAGATGCAAGGTGATCTAAAATGAATATGCCTATGCCATTATGAATCTAACTATATGCATTTACCCCTGGACCTACAATTCTACAAATTCATGACCTAGATGCAAATAGGTGATTCTTATATTTGATGTCTGTCAGAGTGTAAAATCACTGAATTAAAAAAGAAGAAGATAAAATACTAATGTGAAATGTAATTACAAAGTGATCTAAATATAATGCAATAAATTTATAGTGGTTTTTATGGTAGATTAGATCATCAGAAATCCAAAGGATGATGGTGGAGTGATGGATCTAACATAAAACAAGCCCTTCCCTGCAAAGAATCCCCATGGTGATCTAGAGATCTTGTTCCAGCTTATCAGACCTGCAAAGTATGTTAAACACCTACACTGAAATCACAAAAATGAAAGTTGCATTCAAAACCCCCAAAAAAATTTCAAAATGAATCCCAATATTTGATCCACCCATTAACCTAAAAATAGAGGTTGATTTTGAGTTTAGTGGCCTTGTGTGATACAAAATAGATCATTTGATGCAAGATTTGTGGGGTTGTCTCAAGTTACCTCAAACTGATTTGGAGTTTTCTCCAAATTAGGTAAATTTATGGCCTGACAACTAGGCCACGAAATCACCAAGATTTTACTTTTGGTTATTTTAGGATTAAATCCATAGCTTTTGGTGGGTAGCAGGTTTCCAAATTCTACGGATACGTGGGTTGGCTGCTAGGATGCGAAACTATGGAAAATACAGAAAATGTGCCAAATTAGTTGGAATATGTGGGGGAAAGGGGGTAATTTAAAAAAGAATGAAATTACACATGATAAGAAATTTGACATAGGTCAAATTTCCCTATATACATTTTACCCCCTCTTTAGTGCATTTATGAACAGAATGCATCAAAGAAATATGTAGACACTTTTTGAATATAAGCAGAAAAATAGTGGTTAGTTTTTGACAAAAGGCTAACAAAGTCTATTTGACAGTTTATTATATATATTATTTATTTATTTATTATTATTATTTTTTTGTAGGTAAAAGTAATTTTATTTACTTTACGGGTTGAAGGGACCCGCCCCTTTTTACATAAACTGTAGCTATGGCCACACAGCCCATAGACCTATAACAGGGCTAAACCCAAAAAAGATCACAGACAACCAAAAAAATTCTAGTGGCACCCCTAGCAAGGCAAAAATAGAACAACACAGCAGCCCCTGGCTTCTGACTCATCAGGTAGCTCCCCTCCCAGGCTTCTGGGCTTTGTTTTCCCCCTCATGCTTGACATTGTCCCCGCTGGATAGGAGGGACTTAAGGATGGCTAGGAGACTCTTAAGCTCTTCGATGGCGCTTGCCATGAGATTGCCACCTTCACGAAGAACATTTGCCGCTGTCTGAAAATGCCCTACAGCTTCATCGATGCGGCTGAGAGCAACTGTGTGCAACATCTCCTACGCTACTATGCGGTCTTCCTGGCGATTCCTCTGGCGGTCCTCCTGGGTTTCTTCCTGGCATGCCTCCTGACTATCATTCTGACTCTCTTCCTGGAAGTCTTCATCATCACTGGTGATGTCGTGGAACGACCGATTGTCACTTGGATTAGGCGTAGCCAGACGCTTAGAATTCCTTTTTTTTGGGGGGGTCAGACTGACTTCCGCTTAGGGCGGAGTATTTTGCCCCACCGAGACTCCTTCTCCATGGGGGAGCTTTGCTTACCCTAGGGAGTGGTTTTCATTACCTGAGTAGGGGGGAAGCAGGCAATGACAATTGGCGGTCATCCAAGGGCTAGCCAGAGGAAGGCGTGGCCCGACTGGGGGACTGAGGCGGAGATGAGCTAGCATTGGTGGCCTGCTCAGGCCGATGGTCCAGGGAGGGAGTCTTAGAGGAGATGCTTCCTAAGGCTCGATGGGCCAGAGCATACTTGTAAAGAACCAGGAAAAGGCCTTGGTGGTGGGGATGCTTGGGAGACTTGCTCGCTCTAAAATTGGTAATAGTGATGGAGATGGACCGAAAGAGAAACTCTGGGACATTGATGGGGTGGACATCGCGAAGATGGTTTACAAAGGCAAGATTGTAAGCAGTCAAGGGTCTATTGGGATTATCCACAAAAATGTATTGGAGGATAGGGACAATTGCAGTGTCCCAAGGGCGGGGAATGGAAGACCGCACAATGCCTTTGTTTTCCCATAGTAACTCTTTCCCCCTGTCGGGGAATTGATCAATCTCTTCCTTGAAGTTGTGACCATCTCTACGGATAATTCTACCATCAAGCTTAAGACCAGAAACCTGGGCTATGGATTGAGCACTTACCACAAAACGAAGACCATGGACACGAACCTCACCGTCGTTCCAGGACTCAATGAAATATTTCGTTACCTCTTCCTCCGCCCCTTCGAACATCTTGAAGAAGTTGACAAAATGCTTAGGTTCAAGCAATGTCGTAGTGCCTGCATCAATCTGTAGAGTTGCAGGTTCGATAGCGGCCATGGCGATAATAGGGACTTGCTTGGTGCTATCGACTCTATCATCGAAACTAACTAGGGTGCGACCAGGGCCAAGAGTGCCTAGCTGGATAAGAAAGGGGTCCCAGAGCAAGAAGGTCATGGGGATGCTTATCTTGTCGAACAACTTAGGGCTAAAAATCCAAACGTAGATGTGGCTAGGGTTAGCAATGGTGGGCTTGACGGGAGTGGGGGGATGAATGGGAAAAATGGTGCTGGAGGTGATGAGGGGGATAATGGTCGTAGGCATGCGAAAGGATGGATAGGTGGAGGGAAAATATGGAGGCCATGAGCGAATGGGAGTTCGAATGGGAAAGCATGGGAGGACGGGTCAGATCATAGAATCTACGCTACTCTTCGTATCTTCGCCATTCCAAAAAATGATGCACGCATCACGAAAAAGGTGGAACCTGGTGTTGATAAACACCTTCGGGGAAAAAACCCCCTTAGGGGGTGGCTATAGCCACCTTTGAATTTATGAAGGTCCTTTGGTGTCAAGAAGACACCATTGGGGCAGCTAAAGCCACCATTGTTGTAGTTGTTGTAGTACAGGTGACAAAGTTCACCCCTTTTTGGTATTAAAAAATACCGTTAAGCACGTAGCCAAGGCTACTTGTTTGTAAGGTTTTCCACATCATGTTTGCCTTTTTCAATGATCTCACATGGGAAGCTATCTTCCCAGACCATCAAATTGGGTTGGAGAATGGCTATGTTGGCAAGCACATCGACCACTTGGTTAGCTTCTCTGTATACGTGATTGATCTGGTTTTGACGATTGTTGCTGAGGACTTTTTGGCACTCCTGGATGATGTTCTGAATGTTTTTCCCCCTGTGTTGTTGTTTTGAATGAGCCCTATGATAACTGTAGAATCACCTTCGAAAATGATAGGGTTGGTCATGGTTTTGCAGATGTCAATACTCCTCCATAGCGCTCTGGCTTCTGCATAGTTATTGGTTTGGGTGCCCAAGTTTTTAGCAAATGCTCGAATGATCTTACCATTGTGGTCTCTGATGACTCCCCCTACTCCTGCTTTCCCTGGATTGCCTTTAGAGGCTCCGTCGAAGTTGGCCTTTAGCCATCCCTCCGGGGGGACCCACTTGGTTGTGGCTCTGTCCCCATGGGATTCCTTGGCCTTGCTGCAGTCCAGGGGAATCCTCAGGGAAGCAAACAAAAACCCTTCTACCCCTACCTTGGGAATTTTTGGACAGGGGATCAGACTACTATTTTCAATGGCAAAGGCAATGGCTCTTGCCACAACCACCTCGTGGTCCCTGGGATTATCACTAAAAACATGATTGTTGCATTCCAACCATATCTTCCAGACAGTATGGTGGAGCAGGGCTTTCCACAGGAAGTTGAGTCTGGGGTTTTTGAAAATGTTGGGCCATTGAATGAACATATCCTTGACCGTCTCTGGCCGGACCAGACTCACTTGGAACTTGCTGATCACCAGGGAAAAAACACTACTGGTAAAGGGATAGTCCATAAGAATATGCTGGGTCGATTCCCAGGCTTGCCTACATAGGTAACATCTGTTGGGGACAACGATTCCTCTACGCATTAGATTGTCGGTGGTGAGAATTTTGTTGTGGACTGCAGTCCAACAAAAGTGGGCGATTTTAGGGATTAGAGCTTTGAGCCACACACTTCTGGCTAAAGTCTGCCCACTGTTAGTGCTGCCTCCTCTGATGTTTTTCTCGATGAGCTGGGAGGTGGATTTGACTGAGAACTCTCCATCGCTCGTGCCTTTCCAGCACCTTTCGTCCTCTTTCTGGGTTTGGGGAATGAAGTTTGCCCTCAAGATCGCTTGGATATCTGACACAGCCTCCGCAATTGCACCATTCTTGATTCTGAACTGAAAACTTTTCCATACCTTGATGCCCTGGCTCGAGGAGACGAAATCTGCTACACGGGACCCATACTTGTTGTCAGACAGGTGTTTGACTGTAGTCAACTTGTGATCACAAATGAGGGGATATTTTCTAGCCCAAGCATCCTTCCAAAAATCTATCTTTTTGCCATCTCCCAACTGCCACCAAGAGCCCTGGTGCATGAGATGTTGGGTGAGGGAAATGGATTTCCAGAAATGAGAGCAGTTGCGGGGGGCATCCATTTGCAAGAAGGATTGTTGTTGAAGATATTTTCTCTTGACAATGTTCACCCACTCTAGATTAGCATTTGAGATGACCTTCCATGCTTGCTTGGCTAGGAGAGCTTGATTGGTGACATTGATGCGTCGCATTCCCAGGCCTCCCTGATCTTTGGGGGAGCAAACTTTGTCCCACGCAACCAGGTGGAACTTTTTCTGGTTGTCAGTTCCCGACCATAGAAACTGTTTCTAAATTTTTTCAATAGCTTCACCCACTGCAGCCAGGATTTTGAAAATAGACAGGAAGAAGGTGGGAATGCTCTGTAACACCGCTTTGACTAAGGTTGCCTTACCCGCGCTGGAGAGAAGGGCACCTTTCCATCCTGAAAGCTTCTTGTGAATCTTATCAATGACATTACTCCACATGTCTTTGAGGGGTCTTCCTTTGAACATGGGAAGGCCCAAGTACGTAGTGGGGAGGTCAGCAATGGAGCAGCCTAGGATTCTAGCAATCTTGTGTTGCCTCTTAGAGGGGGTGTTAATGAAGTACAACTTGCTTTTGATGAAATTGATTTTCTGACCTGTTGCCTCTTCATAGAGGTTGAGAATGGTTTTGATACCTTTGGCGTCAGAGACAGAGGCTTTGGTTGTCAACAAGGTATCATCCACGTATTGTTGATGGGTGGAGGGCATGAGGCCAGAGGTAGCTTTGATGCCCAACATTAGATTATTGGAACATGCCATCTTGATGGCTCTTCCTAGGCTCTCCACCAAAATGATGAAGAGGATGGGGGACAATGGGTCTCCCTGTCTTAGGCCCCTGGAGCTTGGGAAGTAGCCAACAGTGGATCCATTCACCAAGATCGAGAACCAGGAGGAAGAGATGCACTTATAAATCAGATTGACCCAAGATTCATGGAACCCAAACTTGAGGAGGATTTGGGAGAGGAAGTCCCTGTTGACCCTGTCAAAAGCTTTGTTCATGTCTAGTTTGAGGAAGAAAGCAATAGTCTTGGAGACATGGGCAGAGTGGATCAGCTCATGAATAGTGATGACACCATCAAGAATATTGTGGCCTTTGACAGTGCTACCTTGGCAAGGGTCAATAATGGAGGGGAGGATGTTGGACAGTCGGTTGGCCAGGGCTTTGGATAGGATCTTATAGGTGACGTTGCACAGGCTAATGGGGTGGAAGTCCGAGAGGGACTGGGGGTTATCACCTTTAGGGATCAGGGCCAGGAATGTGGAGTTGACATCTCTGGGAATGGTTTTGGAAGACTGCATTTCAATGATGGAGCTGCACAAGTCCGGACCCACAATGTCCCAGAAGGTTTGGAAAAATCTAGGAGGGAACCCATCTGGACCGGGGGCTTTGTCCGGATTCATGGAAAATAGAGCTTTATGGATTTCCTTTTGGGAGAGGGGGCTGAGGAGAAAGTCGTTGGTATCCTGGGGAATGATGGTGGGGATATTAGCAATCAAAGCTTCCCTGGTTGAGGGGGACTGGGAGGGGGGTCTAAGAGACTCTTGAAGTGGTTGACTGCTTCCTCCCTGATCTGATGCAAGTCCGATGTAGAAGACCCGTCCTGCTTGACCAAGATTTTAATCTTGTTGACTCCCCTATGCCTGAGAGTGGAGATGTGGAAGAACTTTGAATTAGAGTCCCCTTCCTTGAGCCATAACTGTCTAGAATTTTGGCGCCAAAAGGTTTCCTCCTTGCTGAGGATGTTATGGTAATCAACCAACAACCCTTTTTCTTCATCACGGAGTTCGTCATTACCTGCTCCCTTCTGAAAACTATCCTCGATCTGGTTAATTCGAGTCTTAACCTAGTTTTTGGCTTCGAAGATGTTTCCAAAGGTCTCCTTATTCTAGATTTTGAGATTTGCTTTAATAAACCTGAGTTTTTGCATGAGCTGGTTGGTGGTTGAGCCTGGGAACTTTCTCTTCCACCACAAAGAAATCTGGTTTCTGAGATCGAGGTGTTGGGTCCACATCGACTCGAACCTGAAGGGAGTCTTGAACTGAGATTTTGTGTCAGTTTGAAGCAAGAGAGGGTTGTGGTCAGACCCAATTTTGGGGAGAGCTAGCAAACTAGCATCCCCGAAGAGCGGAAGGGCTTCCTGAGATAACAGGACTCGATCAAGGCGCTCCTGAATAAGGTTGTTACCTTTTCTCCTATTACTCCAAGTGAACAGGGAACCCTACAGCTGGACATCCATGAGGGCATTGGAGTCTATGAAGTGTCTTAGGTCCTCTGTTTCCTTGTGAGTGGTCGTGGTTCCTCCCTTCTTATCCGAGCAATGCAGGGGTGAGTTGAAGTCCCCGGCTAGGATCCACGGGAGCTCTCTGAAAGCGTGCCTCAACTGGGTTAGAATGTTCCATAATGCCTTTCTACCCTAGGAAGAGTTGGGGGCGTACACATTGGTCATAACCCATGAGACCTGGGAAGTGAGGTCATGGAACAAAATGTTACTTAATCTGTCCTATCCAGAGATGATGCTACCTTGCAGTTTAGTAGGATTCCATAGGCACAGGAGGCCGCCTGACGAACCGGAGGCTGGGATATGGCCAAATTCATAGTTTTTCCAAATATTTTTAGCAACTTTGGAAGACAATTCATCATTAAGTTTAGTTTCTTGGATGAGGAAAATAGTTGGGTTATGTTCTCTTCTCATGGCAGCAACCAATCTCTGCTTAGCTGCCCCATTCAACCCTCTCGCATTCTAGGAGAGGACTCTCATTTAGAACTTTTGGGGATTTTCTTGCCCCCTTTTCCTTGTTGTGCAGGGGGTTTGGGTCTTCGGGTTTCCTCTTTGGAACTATTTCCACTCTCCTAAAATAGAGTTTTCTGAGTCCCGTTGGCTATGTCTTTCATAGTATCACGGTTCCTTCTTTCAAGATCCGAAGGTCTACCTTTTTTCCTATCTCCTCCAACATCCATCTAGGCTTTCCTATAACTACGGGTTTGCTTAGGGCTCCATTGATCGGGGGAGGGTTGTTCAAGGTCATCGCTGTCAAAATTGATTGGGTCATAGAAGGTAGGCGAGGTTGGGACTCCCAACTTCGAGGGGGAAGGGACTGCGATGGGGAATACAACGGAGTGGGGGACTTCGAGGGAGGGCTTCGGGGGGACTGGGTGGGAGACGGACGGGGTGAGTGCTTCGGGGGAGGGGCAGACCTAGACTCCTGGTGGTCGGGACTTGGCACAGGGCCCTGGTGGGGCTCGGAGATAGGTATCAGGTCAGTTTCAACAGGGATTTCCCCTTCCTCCACTTCCTCAGTAAGACCAAAATCTTTAAGAACATCAAATTTATTAGCAATAGAGATAGAAGCACTTGCCTTTTGAGACTGCATGATTGGCTACGACCGAGTTTGGATTCTGGAGGTCGTCATGCGGTTTTTTGTACCTCGCCTGGGTATCTGCTCCGATCGAACCATGGTCTGGTTACCCGAATTAGGGTTTTTGAACTTAGGGCACTAGGATTGCAGGTGACCTTGCACCTGGCAATCTGGGTAGTATGCCGGCTTGTTCTCATAAATCAGTGGTTGCCTCCACTTGAAATCCCCATATATGAGGTTCAGGTGCTCCAGGAGCTGGCTTTCCAGGTTCACATTGACACAGATGCGAGCCTGGGTTAAGCGGGTCCTTGCTCGAGTGGCTGGGTCAATAGCCACTAGGTCTCCGATGGCCCTGGCTAGGCCTTGAAGGGCATCTTCATAAAAAAATGGGCTGGGAGGTTCGAAAGTCGTATCCAGATCGGGGCGTAGTTGATGCTCTGAGAATTTGGGTCGAAGTTTGGCTGCCACTTCTTCAAAAATAGGCTTCGTCTCCCAAAAAACCATGGTCCTCTAGATAGGATGCGCTCGACATCTTCTTGGGTGTTGAGCTGAATCATAAAGAATCCCCGAGTCATTGCCGACAACTCCATGCTCCCCAGAGTCTTCCATTTGGATGCAACCCATCTGCGAATTGCATCCATGTCAGGGCGGCCTCCTATAAATTTCCCCACCAGGGAGTGAGTGTCACGAGATGCATAGTCTTCCATGAGGCTTTTGGGGCATAGAACATCACATCCTTGGGTGACGAAGTTGTTTGGAGCGCTTGATTTTGCTCTTTGTTTGTTCTGCAATAGACTTGCGAATGAGGGTTTCTCGCATGTTCATCCTCTATTGAGAGGATCTTCCTGGGTGGCTTCTCCCCTAGTGCCCTCATTTGGCCCGACAATCTGATTGGCCGAGGCCAATATTTCCGCTCCTCCCGGTTCCATGTGGGGTTTAAGTGGGCTAGCCATAGCATCGGAGCGCACATGGTGGTTCGTGCCTCCCTTCTCGCCTATTGTCGCCATGGTCAGATAAAGCGACATTCATCCATATCATGCGCACGTGCGCAGAAGACGCCTACTCTTCTCCCGACTCCGATCGCTCGCTAAAAACTCGCTCATCAAAAAAACATGTAAATGAATGTGCCATCTTGTTACAAGTATAGGTGTCATTATTATTATTATTTGTTATATATATTTTTTGGTCACAAATATATATATATATATATATATATATATATATATATATTATATATATATATATATATTTAACAAATTAAATATTTTTTTATTTTTTTGGTTGAGGTGCCCCCTCGAGTTCTTGAGGAATGCAAAATTCCTCATGGAACTTGAAATTGCAAATATAAAAAGAAAAGTGCAAAAAATAAATTGAAAACAAGGTTTAAAAAGGAAATTATGGCAAATCCTAATTCATTTTTAGTGCGCAATTTGGGAGAAAAAGATCTCTAGAGAAAAATGGGCATTCCTACACACCAAGTTGTTCTGGTGTGAATGGAGGGGAGTGAGGTAGAAATGAGCATCCGAGTTAATAAAATTGCACCTTTTAACACTTTTGAACCATTTAATTTTATAATTTTGCTTAATTATTTTGGATTTTTGGATCAGTTTTATCACGTAAAATCCTTGTGATGAATTTGTGGCCTGCACCATGAATTCATATTCTATAGGATAAGTCTTCTTAGGGCATTAATTCATGAAAATGACACAAATTCACTAAATATAATGCAATTTCGAAGAAAGTAAAGTTTACTTGTACAAATTTTGATTTAATATCTTGCTTTTCCATGTTTTTTTTTATGATTTGATGAACTAATGATATACAATTGTGTCCCTTTTGTGATTGTAGTTTGGTACTTGTTGATGTCTAAAAATATACACTTACACTACACCCGTGTACAACACCAACATGGGAATCTCCCTCTCATGTGGGACTTCTTGAGAGGAAAATACCTTCGAAAAGAGTTGGCTCTCCTTAAAAATAATAAACTAAACTGAACTGGATTAAACTTGCTAGAAAATAGGGGAAGGAAAAATAAAAGACAACAATAGAAAAATAAACTTAGAAAATAAAAACTGTAACATGGATTGGGAAATAAAATTAAAACTACCACAAAACTGCACTAAAACTGCACTAAGAAAAGGGAGAGGGATGACAGGAAAATAAAAAACTATAACAGTAGATGAATAATAAAAATAGAAATGGGTGATACGCCAATATAAAAATTGAGTTGATTGATCCACCTAAAACTCCATAAAAGACATAGTATAACAAATACAAGACATAAATAAACATGCATCAACTATAAGAGGTAAGGTTGGCATGAACCAAGGGCCAATACCACATGCAATCCAACCAAACTAAAGATACACAACATGCAACTCAAACATATTTTTTTGTATTATTTCTCGTAGTGTTATAGAGGTCAACAAGTGATAGAATGAATCAACCCTTTGAAAGATCTAAAAAATCTCTTTTATAGCAAGAGATATTTTAGCTCTTTACAATATTTACTACATTTATAATAGTTATAGACTTTACTGCCCTTCAATAGTTACAACAAAACTGTATTTATAGCCTTTACTGCATTTACAGCCAAAATTGGAAACTACAGTTATAGCCAAAACTACACACAATAGTTACAGCCAAAACTACATACAATAGTTATAGCCAAAACTGGAAATATCAATTAAAACTAAAACTACAAACAACCAAAACTGCACATAGCAGTTACAACGAAAATTACACACAATAATTACAACCAAAACTAGAAATAGTTACAATCTTTACTGCACTTACATTTATATCTACATTCCAAGGTTTACAAGGTTGCATAACGTATTTCACCTACATGTCTAAAATAGTTACACTTTGAAAAAGTGGATAGTGCATGAATAGGAAAAATTAAATAACTGTAATACTTTTCCAAGTGTAGGCACCGGTCAAAATTGAAAATAGTCAAAACATATTTTTCAATGGGAAGTAGGTGCTAGATTTTCAATGGGAAGTAGGTGCCATATTTTCAATGGGAAGTAGGTACCATATTTTCAATGGGAAGTAGGTGCCAGATTTTGAATGGGAAGCAAGTGCCAAATTTTCAATGGGAAGTAGACACCATCTACATGTACCGCTCAACTCCATTAGCTACAAACATGAACTTATGCATCACATATCACCAAAATTTTGAAATTGGTGCAACCATTAATAAATTAGAGTATGAGGCTCAAAATTTATTAATAGTTTGGTGACTCATAGGGGACACATGCCTGTAATGTGCAAAGAACCCAAAAGACCAAGTAGCCTTAGCATCCATTGGGCACAAAGTCATTGATCATCTTCAAATTTTCACAAGAACTAAATTCCACACTTGCTTTGTAAGGTAGAACTACTGGAAATAATCCTTGCAATGGAGTAGAAAACTACACAAAACTAAATAGAATAGAAAATTGCACAATACTATAAATAGATAACTGCACAATACTGAACATAATATAAGACTACACAAAACTAAACAGTAAAACTACACAGAACTAAAAACAGAAAATTGCACAGAATTGAATATAGAAAACTGCATAATATTGAAAACTGTACATAACAAAAATAGAAAACTACACAATACTAAAAACAATCAACTTAAAACACAGTAAAATAAAATATGCTTCATAGGAAGCAAGAGGTGTCTTGGGACACTTAGGGAACACAACAAAAAGGGAACTAAAATTACATCCTACCCTTACTATTTTTGAAGCCTCTACTCTAACCAACCCCAAATTTGAAAGGGATTTTATTTTGCAAGCTTTTGGGGAAGAACAAAGTACTTGTTGCTATTGTTACACAGGAAAACAAGAGGTAGCTCATATTGTGCCCCCATAATTGCTATCATATTAGCTTCTTGATTGCTCTTCCTGGGTATTGTTTGGATATTCAAGGCATCAAATCCTTCAAGTAGCTCCAACACTCTATGTTTGTATTCTTCCAGAAGCTTATCCTCAACAATAGACTGGCCTTTGACTTGTTGTACTACCAATTCTGAATCACCAAAAATATGCAATAGTTTCACACCTCTTTTCTCTGCCTATAAGAGTCCATGAATTAGAGCTTCATACTCTACCATGTTGTTAGTGCAGCTAAACTAGAGGTTGAAGGGATGGAGGAATGTTTCCTCAAAAGGAGAGGTTAAAACAACACTAACATCAACACCTTGCTCACATCTAGTTGCATCAAAATGTAGCTTCCATACACCTTCAGTTTGTTGTTCTATTTTCATGACCTCTAGCATCATGCTCTTCTCCTCCAAGATACAATATGTTTCCATGCCTACCTCTTGGAAATTATCATATGGATCAGATCCATATAACACATTTTCCCACTCATCAAGCTGAGTATCAAGAATAGGAGGTGTGGTTTGTGTGTGTACCTCATTAGGATCCATTTGCATCAGATTTGTAGCCTCTTCAATAGGATTTTTAGTCTCTTTAGGTGTTGAAGATACATGACTCAGAGATTCTTTGAGATCTGTTTGTCTTGGTAGTGCAAGAGCATCCCACATAGAAACTTGCAAGCTGGTCTTCTTTATTTTCTCCACCAAGTTGATAGGCTGATCCTTCTGTGTTTGTTTGGTAGTCCAATCATTTCTTGGCCTCTCAACAACTAGGTAAGTAGGCCTATTTTGCCATGTTCTACTAGGTTGTTGCATTTGAGTCTACTAATTTCTCCAATCTGGAGCATCCTTGAATGTGACTACAAGTTGTTGAATCTACTAATTTCTCCAATATGGAGCATCCTTGAATGTGACTGCAGGTTGTTGTTTGATATTGGTACTTGGAGGCTAAGGGAACATGGTTGCTTGTGATATAGAAGGACCATCAGTTATAACCTTCCCTTTAGACCTGGTATTATAGTCAAACTATACTTGCTTTATAGGTTGATTACCCATTGTCTAATTCACTACACAATGCTCATTTTCTTGCCAATACATCAAAATGCTATTAGGAGTTGCTACAGAAGGATGTTGATATTGTTGTTGTTCCATTGTCTGATAGCTAGGATCCTGTGCCACTAAAGCACTACTACTATTTTCATATGCACAACCATTTGGATCATGAGGTAACTGATAAGGAGGGCACCATATTTGTTGCTCAGCTAAGTTATTTTGCATAGGCACTATGGTCTGATTTGGGTTGGTAATAGTAGGGAACTATGCTTGTAAAGGCCTAGTTGGGTGTACATGATTCTGATATGGAGGGTAGTATGGCTGGAAATTCCTTTGTGGAGGCTGGTTTTGCTGCTTCTCTAGGCTATTGAGCTTGTTACCCATTGTTTTGACCAAATTTAATAGATCCTTTATTTGATCATTTAATTGACCATAAGTGTTAGGTGCATTCTCATTAATTGACAATGGATTAACTATTGGAATATTAGAAGATCTTGAGAGGATAATGGGTTGGGTATAGTCACATCTGGAAATAGAGGCATAGGAGGTCTAGGGGAAATCCTACCACATTACACTAAATAATTTTCAACTTGAACAACCTTTTCATATGCATCAGGTAATGTATTGATTCCCATAGTTTGGATGCTCATACCTATATCAGAACTCAAAGCTCTCAAGAAATACAAAAAAGTAGATTGTGCATTTGGCCTTACCTCCATGGGTATTTTGTCCCAAGTCCTTTGGAATCTAAAATTAAAATCTATAATCTGCTCATTGGGAGCTCTTTTGATGGTAGTCAGCTACTCCATAAGTGATAAACTATCTATTTTATCCTCAAACTGCTTGATCAACTTATCAACCAAGTCATCCCAGCTTGCAATGGTGTGAACATGAAGGCTTCTAAACCATTGAAGGACTTTACCCTTTAAAGAAGATGCCAACAACCTCACTACCACATTATCTTCAGTCACATTATGCACTGAGCATATATTTGCCATGTCTTGGAGATGTTCCACAAGAGTGATTGAGTTTTCACCGATATTGGAATATCATCATGTGTTGTTAGGGCCAATGGACTACCCTGATTAAAATAAGGATAGGCTCTAGGTGGCTATTGAGCCATGAATGAAATAGAATAGTAGACACACCCCTCAAAAAATGATACACCCTTCATCTTCTTGAACTGTTACTTGTAGACACACCCCTCAAAAAATGAGGATGTAATTAACAATATGGTCCTTTTAACTAGTAGAGTCACTAGGTATTTTTTTTAATGCTTCAATAAGCAAATAACAGTCAAGACAAACACCAAATATTGATTGTTTTATAACCAGGATCTATGCAGATTTTTCACAACAAACTACAGATCCATCCCACTAGGCATGCCAAAACTGTTGATGTCTGAAAATGTACACTTACACTGCACCCATGTACAACACCAACATGGGAATCCCCCTCTCATGTGGGACTTCCTGAGAGGAAAATACCTTCGAAAAGAGCCGACTCTCCTTAAAAATAACAAACTAAACTGAACTAGATTAAACTTGTTGGAAAACAAGGGAAGGAAAAAATAAAATATAGCAACAAAAAAATAAACTTAGAAAATAAAAATTGTAACATGGATTGGGAAATGAAATTAAAACTACCACAAAAATACACTAAAACTACACTGGGAAAAGGGAGAGGGATGACAAGAAAATAAAAAACTATAACAGTAGATGAACAATAAAAATAGAAATGGGTGATACGCCAATATAAAAACTAGGTTGATTGATCCACCTAAAACTCCATAAAAGACACAATATAACAAATATGAGACATAAATAAACATGCATCAACTACAAGAGGTAAGGTTGGCGTGAACCAAGGGCCAATGTCACATGCAATCTAGCCAAACTGAAGATACACAACATGCAGCTCAAATAGATTTTTGTATTATTTCCCACAGTGTTACAGAGGTCAGCAAGTGATAGAATGAATCAACCCCTTGAAATATCTAAAAAAATATCTTTTATAGCAAGATATATTTTAGCTCTTTACAACATTTACTACATTTATAGTAGTTATAGACTTAACTACCCTTCAACAGTTACAAAAAAATTGTATTTATAGATTTTACTGCATTTACAACTAAAACTAAAAACATCAGTTATAGCCAAAATTGCACACAATAGTTACAACTAAAATTGAAAACAATAGTTACAACTAAAATTGCACACAGTAGTTATAGCCAAAACTACACATAGTAGTTACAATCTTTACTGCACTTACATTTATATCTGCATTCTAGGTTTACAAGGCTACGTAACGTATTTCACCTACATGTCTAAAATAGTTACACTTTGAAAAAGTGGATAGTGCATGAATAGGAAAAATTAAATAACTGCAATACTTTTCCAAGTGTAGGCACCGGTCAAAACTGAAAATAGTCAAAAAAAAATTTTCAATGGGAAGTAGGCGCCAGATTTACAATGGGAAGCAAGCACCAGATTTACAATCGGAAGTAGGTGCCAGATTTTCAATGGGAAGCAGGGACCATATTTTCAATGGGAAACAAACACCAGATTCTAAATGGGAAGTAGACGCCAGATTTTCAATAGGAAGCAAGCACCATCTGCATGTACCACTCAAATCCATTAGTTACAAACATAAACTTATGCATCACATATCACTAGAATTTTGAAATTTGTACAACCATTAATAAATTAGAGTAGAAGGTTCAAAATTTATTAATAGTACTCTCAAGAATCAAGGGTGGAGATCGAGGAACTTTGTAGGATGGATGCAAGCCATTAGTTAGGATGAGAGGAGGCAACTAGAGGAGGTAGGGATCCTTCATGTGGCTGAGATGCCTCAGGTCAAGGCTAACACAACTCTGCTTATAGCTTTAGTAGAGAAATTGTATTCAAAGTCATCCACCTTCTAGTTACCTATAGGAGATATGACTGTTACTCTCGAGGATGTTTAGAGGATCCTTAGGATTCCCATTAGGGGAACAAGAGAGTATCAATTAGTTACATAGGTTGTACTTATGGAGTAATTGACAGGGGATGCTAAGTTTTAGGTTTCCTA
The DNA here is from genome assembly GCA_028583015.1 of Wollemia nobilis. Classification (NCBI taxonomy): domain Eukaryota; kingdom Viridiplantae; phylum Streptophyta; class Pinopsida; order Araucariales; family Araucariaceae; genus Wollemia; species Wollemia nobilis. Next base: position 4,360,194 of record JAQPPZ010000672.1, on the reverse strand, counting down.
GAGTGGCATTAGTGTCAAGGAGATGGAAGAGACATAGACCATTTTGATACTAATAATGATGCTTAGTGGCATAGTGTATGGATTTCTTACTAGCCACATGAATAGAAGATACCTACCATGGGATCTTGCTAGAGTTGTCAACGACATGAGGGACACTAGTCATCAATTTGCTTGGGGATCATTGGTTTTGTTTTGTTTGTATAGGATATTATAGAATGTCATGTATAAGATATATACCAATATTGTTATGATAATATTGCTCTAGGTGTGGAGTTGGGAGCATATTAATGTGCAAAGGCTATGTGGGATTCCTTTTGAAGATTTGGAGGTAGGACGACCAATAGTATTCATATGAATACATGCAATGGGAGAGCACAGTGCATGGATAGGCAACTTAAATTTCATGAGGCAAGCGATAGATGATATTATAACTTGTTGGATCACTTGATGATTGTTGAGGATGCATCCAAGGTGGGACCATGATACATTTGAGTTGGCTCAAGTGTAGCGGATATGGTGGATACATTCTAAGAAGGATGAGATGGACCTGTACCATTTTTACTGGATGTAATGATAGTTTATATTGAAGTAAGATATTATATAGACAAGGGACATCTCCTATAGATGAGTAACCAGGGATCCAACAGTTGTGGGAGGAGATGCAGATATAGTTCACTTCAGATATCTAGAGGAAGATGACCCCCTCTATATAGACCCTAGGGTATGTGATGTGGGAGTTAGGGTAGGTTATGATCAATGGTATGTTGGGATTTATTCTTCGAGGATCATTGGAATTTACCTAGTGGGGAACCCTAGGCTGGTATAGACAATGAGGGTGATGGATTTCTAGAGATAGGTATAGATAGGTGGTCATGGATCAAGACTAGTCAACATTCCTTGTCATATATGGATAGGACTACATCGATTTATAGGAGATGGGCACCTAGAGCCAAGTAGAAAAGGAGACGTAGTTTCTAACATGAGCATATTCCACAACCATCATAAGGTACCCATCAACAATAGAGCTCACCATCACATTAGCAAGTTTCACCACCACAATAATAGGATTTTCTTGGAAAGGGCATTGAGATAGAGGTTGAAGATATGAGAATTTTAAGAGATGTTTTTGCTTTATAGGTAGATATAGCTAGACTGAAGAGCCAGAAAGCGATACAGGCAGTCCAAATTTAGTCACTAGAGGCTCATATTACATAGTCATAAACTATACTTGCACAAGAATAGGCACAACTTGCATAGGTATAGGCTTAACCATAATAGATGAGGAGTATACCCTCATTGAGTAATTCAATCCACTCCACAAGAAGTAGTTTATATTGTTATTTGCAAGATGAGTTGACGGTGACACAAGTAGAGGTGATACTATCAGCTCGATGAGAGACCTTCTACCAAACTATAGTTTTAGCTAGTTCCAGAGGATTAGAGGGTGACATTACCATTTGATTTGGTTACTCCAAGTTGCACTCGATTAGATTCCTGAATGATGTCCTAGGCTACACATTTTTAGGTGCCTAGGCCACCACCTAGGGTTATGCATAAGCACGAAATATCACAAATTGGCTCTATTTAGGATTTTTAAAATTTTAAATTGGCTAATTTTGGATCCTTTCATTGGGGCCCATTCACCCGCAATTTACGAGGTGGAATTTTTTTTGGGGTAAATTCGCCCACTATTGATAATCATGAACCTAATATTATTTTAATTTGTCGACCTCAAATTACAAATGATTTTGATTTTCTCGCCCAATTCACCTTCAAATTATAAATGATTTTATATTTTCTACCCAAATTGCCTTCAAATTATAAATGATTTTATTTTTTCCACCCAAATCTCCTCATATACTACTCGTATATATACTATACTAGGTATCGATAAACATACATCAAAAATACTCTAACTCGAAAATAGCTCTGAAACAATGAAAAACTTGACAAGGTTATAGAGGAGTGTCTATAAAAATAAGTCGATCGGTTGTAGAGCCGTGTCTGTCGATATAAGACGATTGATTATAGAGGTGTTGATTGGTATTCGTCTATCGATTACAGAGGTGTCATTCAGTTGCATAGGAGTGTCTATCAAAATAAGTTGATCAGTTGTAGAGCCTTGTTTGTCAGCATAAGATGATTAGTTGTAGAGGTATCAATCGACATTGGTCAATCGATTGCAAAGGTGTCAGATGGTTGTTGAGGCATCGATCGACATTGGTCTATCAGTTGTAAATTTTTTGATCATCATAAGTGAGTCAGTTGCATGACCGTGTCGATTGGAATTAGTCATATCTACAATTGATTGACATGCATGCAATTGATCGTACTGTCTGCAATCGATTGACATGCCTACAAATGATCAACATATCTAGAACCGATCATCATTTCTACAACTGATAAACATGCCTACAACCAATCAACATGCTTGCAACTGATTGGCATATCTACAACCAATTGGCATGTCTACAATCGATTGGCATGATTGCACCCGATCTATTTGTCTACAATCGATCAACATGGCTACAACTGATCAACATATCTACTACCGATCAGTTTATCTGTAACTGATCGACATGGTTATAGCTGATTGGTTTGTCTACATATGATTGGCATATTTATAGTCAATTGACATGTTTGAAACCAATAGATATATCTACAACCAATTGACATATCTACAACCGTTCGTCATCTATGCAACTGATCGACATGTCTAAAATCGATCGACATGTCTGCAATCGATCATCATGTCTACAATTGATCGACATACTTGCAATCGATTGAATTTTATGTCATGGATATAATCAATTGGCATATTTGAAACCAATCTACATACCTAAAATCGATCGATATATCTACAATCGATTGTCATAGCTACAACCGATCGACATGTCTGCAACCAATCGGTATATCTGCAACCGATCAACATGGTTGTAGCTGATTGGTTTATCTGCATTTGATTGGCATGTCTATAGTCAATCAGCATGTTTGTAACCAATAAGTATATGTGCAACTAATCAACATATCTACTATTGATCATCATATCTACAACCAATCGGTATATTTGCAACTAATAAACATGTCTGAAACCGATCAACATGTCTACAATCGATCGACATGCCTATAACCGATTCAATTTTACGTCTCAGACTGATTATTATAAATTGTAGAGTCTAAAAGCCTTTTTTTTTTGCCTAAATCCTTTAAGTTTTTTGTACATTTTTAGATTTTTTAATATGATATTCATGGCCCCAAACATAGACACATTCTCCATGATTTGAAAAATTTTAGAGAAAAAACTTTGTAATTCGCCACGGTTTGAAATTTTTTGGATAAAAATAATTGCAATTCACCGTGTATACTTCTACATATTTCGCTAGGATTCTAAGATAATTCACCTTTATTTTATAAATATATTTCGGGGTCGACCCCTTATGCATAACCTTGCCACCACCAAAGCTCTAGGGAATGATATGCCAGTGTTTCTTTTTGTGGTATACTTCCCTAGTGACTGAGTATGCCAATTTAATATTGTGGCATACCAGTCGACTCCTATATGTCTTTTCTTGAGATTAATACCATACTATTAATTTTGTGCTTATTTTTGTATATTTTATGCAAATGCTAATGATATTTGTTGTTTTTTATGATCTAACATAATGATGCTTATAGTCATGTTTAATTTCTAATGCCCATTTTCTTTATTTTTATCATGCTGGTCATGATATCATTGTCAAAGAATGAGATGTGATTTGATGTAATGTATTTGATATTTGTAAATATATGTAATTGATATTTGTGATGTAATTTGAGTTTTGTATAAATAGTGTGTTGGGAAATATACCCTTACAATTTTGACTAGTCAACAATAGACCTCAAGGATGTGTGCTTGTATATGACCATAAATGGAGGCTATCCTTCACATGTGGTCATGAAGCGGGTCTTGTGTGAGGTTATATTGTTATGTTGACAATAAATAATTATGATCCAAAAATAGTTTGAAAGTGATTGATTTAATATGATATGCTTGGTGATAAGTAATCTGTGATCTTAAGATTAATCTTGATTAAAATTAAGGTAAATAGAGAGGTAGCATTGTGTGACTGGGCATGAATAATATGATAGAGATATTGTGCTAGGCATAAGAGTCCTAGTGTGAATTTATTATAATAAACCTTACTAGGATTATCTCATGCCATCATCGCAAAGTCTTTATGCAACTACATGACCAAACAATCATGTATGATCAATGCAAATTTTGTGTATGACAAGTAATCATGCAATATGATGTAACATATGACTGAGAATGTATTGTACTAAGGTGGTAAATATGTAATGAAATATTTTATTAGTTGTTTTAACCTCAATTGCTTATGTTTACAGTCATACAAATCCATGAAGATATAATATCTTCAACCAATCAAAACTCAAGGAAAATCTTGGTTATTTTTTATATGAAATCATATTTATCAAGAATTTATGTGTGTGCTTCATACATTATTTTCTCCTTATTGATCTTAATTATGATGCAAATATCTCAAGGATAAAATGTGTGTGCTTATGAAGTTCATTTACCAATTTTGAGTAGGGTAATGATGTAAGCCAATTTAAGAACCATTGTGTGTGCAAAGTGGATTCATTTACCAATCTCGAGTAATATAGATATTAAACCAATCATGGAGGGAACCAAGAGTCTAGCTTATCCTTGTGTGGTAATAGGATTATTCAAGATATATGTGTCACCATGAATGAGAATACTCCACTATCAATAAAGCATCTATAGCCCTGATTAAGGTTAGCCCCATAGTCCAATGATATGATTTTTAAGTTTTGGGGATTCAGACTACCTAACCATATGGATGTAAATGTAGTTCTATCCTTACAACTTAGATTATTTGATGTATATTTATTTGAGTTTCCAATATTTTGGAGAATCAGATTCCCAATAAGTCCAATGAGAATTTTGACCCTATCCTTACTACTTCGAGATTTATCTTTATTTGTGTATGTAATTATATTTATTTGTTGGAATATATGCATAATGGGACGGGCAAGAATAATTTTCACTTCAATGTTCAAACCAATCGAGGTGTCATCCTTTTCTTGATGTGGAATTTTTATTAATAAGTGTGATCTATGGTTGGTTCAAAAATGATGAAATCAGTTTCCAAAACTCAAAATTTTTCTTAATGAGAAATGTGTTTTGATTCGAGAGAGATTTTTAATCAATATCCATAATAAATATTGATTAAAATATGAATCCTATTAGTGGTTCAAGATAAAATATTAATCATTTCAAAGAAAAGACTAAGATTGACTATGGATCTTGAAAGAATATGTCTAGTAACATAAAAATTGGATGTGATTATCTGACATATGTAATTGGACTAAACTTGCTTTGGGAAATGTAAAATACAGCTAGATGATAGATGATTTATGTAAAACGATTGAAATTATAGAATGAATTAAATGCAACACATGATTTATGTACAAAAATAGAAGATGGTTATGTACAATGGTGGGACATGATTTTATGCATATTACCTTTTGAGATGCATTATGTTCATTGGATCTTTAAGATATTTTCCCTCTAATGTAGCCAAATGATATGCACCTAATCCAAATTTAGAAGTTATGACGAATGGTCCTAACCAATTTGGTTGAAATTTACCTATAAGATATGCTTGAGCATTAGTATTTTTTTTTATTTTCTTTAAGAACTAAGTCACCAAATTTGAACGACCTATTATGAACTTTCTTTGAATAGAATCTCTTAAGTTTTTCTTGATATATGTGAAGATGCTCTAAGGTATTTATGCACTTTTCATCTAGTAATTATATTTGACTTAATTTTCCAACACAATATTCATCTCCTACTTTAGCATCTTGGAGAAGGATCCCTAAAGAAGGTACTTCAAGATCAAAGAGGAAAACAACTTTGGCATCATAAATTAATACAAAAGAGGAAGCACTTGTAGGGATTTGGACACTAGTCTGATAAGCCCATAAGGTTGGATATAACTATATATGTTAGTATTGACCATATTTGTTAACCAACCTCTTTAAGATTTTGATTAACATTTTGTCAGATGCTTCCTCTTGACCATTATATTGTGGATAGTAAGGAGTATACCATCTATGCTGGATTTTATATTTTGTACACAATTTATTTATATATTTATTTTTGAAACAAGTTCCATTATCAAAAATAATTGTGGAGGGAATCCCAAATCTACATATGATTTGATTAAAAATGAATTTAGAGACTTGGGTCCCTATACAAGAAGCCAATGGCATGGGTTCTACCCATTTGGTAAAATATTCTATTGTTATTATTATAAACTTATGATCATCAGATGAAATCAAATTGACCTTCTTAATGATGTCAAGGCTCCATTTAGAAAAGGGCCAAGTGTAAGAAATGGTTTGAAGGTCCTAAGTAGGAGCATGAACCATATTTGCATTTTGTTGAAACATGTCACATTAATGCACATAATCATTTATGTATTTCTCCATGGAAGGCCAAAAATAACCCATTCATAGGAGCATTTTGGCTATGGAACTACCACTAAAATGACCTTTGTAAGCACCATCATGCACTTCACTTAAGGTTTTTTGAGATTCTTTTAGGTTGAGGCATATTAGGAGAATACCTTTAAAATATCTCTTATAGAGGGTATTTCATATGATGACAAATTATATAGCTCTTTTACATAGAATTCTATGTTGGTTTCTATCCAAACCATCTGGAAATGAGCCATTCTAGAGATTATTGATGATATCCATATACCAAGATTCCAATGATATTTATTCAATGGTAAAGATATCCAAAGGTGTTAAGCATGATTCTAGCGAGGCAAGCTCTCGATGTTGAAAAATGTTAATGGTTGCATGATCATCATACAATTCCAAAGGGATGAGGGAAGTAGTTGTAGCCATATAATTTACAGAATGATTACTAGTGCAAGGGATAGCTTCAATAGTGACTTTCTCAAATACATACATAAGCTTTTGGACAAATTATTTATAGGGATGTAGTTTCTCATATTATGTTTGGTAGATGTTATTAATTTGGTTTACCATGAGTTGTGAGTCACCAAAAATAGATATAACTTTAATATTTAGGGCTAGAGCTACATGTAAGCCAATAATTAAAGCTTTGTACTTTGCTATATTATTTGTACAAGCAAATTAGAGTTTTAACGATAAGTGAATTAGTTATTTTTGTGGAGACACCAATATAATGCTTTCACCTGTGCCACTCATGCAGTGAGATCCATAAAAGAATAGAGATAACAAAATTGAATTATCATCCTCTATATTAAGATATTCATCTAGAAATTATATGGTTAAGGGATGAGTGGATTTAATGGGAGTAGATGCAAGTTGATCAGCTATAACCTTTCCTTTGATGGAATTTTGACCAATAAAGGTTAAGTCAAATTATCTTAAGGTGAGAACCCATTTTACTACTCATCTTGACCAATAGGGTCTCTCATCAAATAATGTAGTGGACCAAATTTTACTATGATGAATGTTCTTTGACTAAGCATATAGTGATGCAGTTTTTGTGTAGAGAACACAACATCTAGACAAAGCTTTTCCAGGGGTGTATAGTGAGTCTCATAGCTTACTATATTTATATTAATATAATAAATTTCTTGCTCATTATTTTCTTCATCATGTTAAATGATTGAGAATTGCCCCCAATGCAAGCTCTAAAGCAAAAATATATAGGATGAAGGGATGTTCTGGTTTAGGAGGGACAAGAAGAGGTGGTGTAAGTAAATCCTTTTTGAGAATTTAAATTTTTTTTGGATATTCAACATCCCAATTAAAATGGGTACCTTTATTGAGGAGCTTAATAAAAGTTTAACATTGATCCGCTAACTTGTCAATGAAGTGATAGATAGATTGAAGTTTACCTTATAAACTATGAAGCTTCATCAAATTCTTAGGTGGTGGCATATTTATGATAACATCAATTTTAATTGGGTCTATCTCTATTCCTCTCATGGAAATAATGAAACCTAATAACTTTCTAGATTTAACATCAAATATACACTTGTCAAGATTTAGATGGACCTTATACTCGTGAAGCCTATCAAATACTCATTGAAGGTTGAGAATTTGATCTTACTTATTAATAGAATGTGCAATAATATCATCGATGTAATCATGTAAGATTTCATACATCATACCATGAAACACATATGTCATTGCTCTTTGATAAGCTGCACCTACATTTTTTAGACCAAAGAGTATTACTTTCCAACAAAAAGTTCCCCATGGTGTGATGAAAGTAGTTTTAGGTTGGTCTTCTAGTGCTACATGGATTTGGTTATATCCAGAAAAACCATCCATAAGGGATAATATCCCACTTTCTACCGTAAAATCAATAATTTGATCCATATTGAGGAGGGGAAAATCATCTTTGGGACATGCAACATTGATGTCCCTAAAACCAGTACATACTTTGATTTTCTTCTAGAATGATGTTGGATATCCAATTAGAATAATCAATGGCTTGGATGAAATCGACATCGAAGAGTTTTTTTAATTCTTCTTTGACTAGTAAGGCTATTTTAGGATGCATTTTTCTAAGCTTCTTATTCACATATTTAGCATCAAGACAAACCACTAAACGATGCATGACTACGAATGGGTCTAGGCTAATCATATCTACATACGTCCATGTGAAGATATCAAGATGTTCTGTAAGGAGTTTCATATATTTACCTTGTTCCTCCTTACTCAAAGTAGCTCCTATTTTAACTATATGGGGATAGGTTGTATTGCCAATATTGATTTTTAAAATGTCCTCTATTACGATGCTAAAATCTACTTCAAAATTAGGGGGGCTAGTGAAACACCCATTTCTTGAAGTTCTTCTAAGGATAGATTTGCTAAGTCATCTTGTGTAGTCAATATTTAAATGTGTGATATACATGGGATGGACCCATAGAATAAGAAACCATTTTGCATGACTTCATTGGGTGCGAGGTCATAAAATAAATCTCCTTCCACACATTCATTTGGAGTGGCAATTACTTCAGGATGAACTATTGAAAGCATGTTGCAGTAAAAATGGGAGGGAAAGGAAGGTTCCTTATACTTATTGATATCTTTCATATGTCACTGATTTTTTAAATATTCTCCATACGTGATCATATGATCATCATCATTGAAGGAAAATGTGTTGGACATTTTGAGTCCCTAAGTCAAAGTTGTCATTGATGTCACTAGATGAAGTCATCATTAATGTCAAGGAATTCGGCAAGAAATAAAGTCATCAAAGTTGTCACTGATATCCAGGAAGAAGCTTCAATAGTGCAGAAGTTAAAGGCAAAAGGGCTCCATAATATTTTAATATTATATGGGAGCATAAGTTAAAAGGTTTTTTATAAAAACCAAAGGAGGCCTATTGCAAAGTTAAAAGGAGGTCTAATATTTATTTTATAAAATATTTAAATTCAAAAGGAATTTAAATTTTATAAATAAATATCATTAATACCAAGTTGTGCAATTAGAGAAGGCCCTAATAAAACCAAAGGTTTTATTAAATTAATTTATAATATTTAAATTTAAATAAATTTAAATCATTTATAAATTAATTCGAGCGCCGACGTCGAATAAATTTGGAGGAGCGCCGACGTGTTTGCATAAATGTGGAAAGGCTATATATACCATGCCTTAAAGGCATTCAAAATTATCCTTGCTTCGAAACGTGATTGCATGCGAACTGTGAAAGAGGAAGCTCGTGAGAAAACAATGATTTCGTATTTCCTTGTGGCAGCGATTGGGAATAATTTGAAAGTGATGGAAAGTTTGGAGCCAGCTAGGTAGCGTGGCCTAGTGGCAAGGAGGCATTGGCTAAAACATTGAGGCGTCGAGTGGCCTATGTTCAAAACATGATGGCAGTGTTTGCATTGTGTTGAAGCACCAAGGGAAGGCGCACATTTTTATCTTTGGTGGAGAAAGGAAGGTTCATAGAGCACGTTGTGCTCTCCACTTCCCAAATGAGCACTTAGCTCGAGCGACGATTGGAGCCACGGCTAAGGCGTTGGTCATGGGCTGCGTTGAGGGTTCGAATCCCTCCAAAGGTAAGGTAATTAAATTTTGATTATTTTTAATATTGCCTAAAGTTTGGAGTTAAAAGGGTTGCTAGTTGGAAATAGTTTAAAAGTGGGTTGCTAGTTGGAAATAGTTAAAAGGGTTGTTTGTTGGAAATTATTTTTGGAGTTATAAGGAGTTTGATTTTATTTTTAATAAAGTCTTAAATTGTTATATTTGCATATTGGAGGAGTAAGACTTTAAGAGTGTTGATTTTATTTTTAAAGGGATTTTTGCCAAAAATATTATTATGAAGGTGTTGGATATTATTTTAAAGTTGGAGTGATAAGGTGTATTTTGTTTGATATATTTTTATATTGTGATTCATTGAGAAAATTATTATCTTCTAACCCTTGTTGAGATTGGCAAAGAAGTGATTGTGAGTGTGGCATATTTGTGTGGTTTACTCCTTGTCAAGCAAAAGGTATGGGCAAATTCTTCCATAGTTGAGTTGATTGAATGGTTTTCTGAAAATAAGTTTGGAGTGAAAAGGACTTGATTAGGGTTTCCTTTTCGAGAGTGTTTGAGTTAATGCTTCAAGGTTTTCTGGAATAAAGAGTTGTTGTTAAAACCTTGTTTGATAAGCATTGTTGTTGAAGCCATTGGTTGTGTGAAGAATTTGAGTTAGAGTTTTGAAAAGAACATGAGTATCATTGTTATGTGAAGATTGTTTTATGAGCATTGTTGTTGAAGTAAGTTGTTGTGCAAAGAACTTGAACTAGGGTTTGAAAAGAACATGAGTATCATTGTTATGTGAGATTTGTTGTTGAGCATTGTTGGAAATATTTTGAGTTGGTGGTTATATGCTTGGACTAGGGTTTGTGAGAAAGGGGTGTTTCATTGAGTGATTGGTTGAGTAGAGTTGGTTGAGCCTAGTCAAGTGGTTGTATGAAGTGATTGTTCAAGTTCCATAAAACAAACTATCCTATATTATGATTTGAGTTGAGAAAGTGTTTGAGCATTGAGTTGAAACATATTGGGTCTCTAACAATTCACTTTATGTTTCTATGAGATTGGTTAAGTTCTATGTGAGCTTATTGAGCAGATTTGGACAAGTTCTGTGTGGACTTGTTGAGCAGATTTGGACAAGTTCTGTGTGGACTTGTTGAGCATATTTGGACAAGTTCTATGTGGACTTGTTGAGCATATTTGAGCAAGTTCTGAGTGGACTTATTGAGCATATTTGAGCAAGTTCTGAGTGGACTTGTTGAGCATATTTGAGCAAGTTTTGAGTGGACTTGTTGAGAAGATTTGAGCAAGTTCTGAGTGGACTTGTTGAGCAGATTTGAGAAAGTTTTGAGTGGACTTGTTGAGCAGATTTGAGCAAGTTCTGAGTGGACTTGTTGAGCATATTTGAGCAAGTTCTGAGTGGACTTGTTGAGCATATTTGAGCAAGTTCTGAGTGGACTTGTTGAGAATATTTGAGCAAGTTCTAAGTGGACTTGTTGAGAATATTTGTGCTAGATCAAAGGACTGTGTTTAGTGTAGATTTGAGATAGAGATTTGGAGGTGATAGAGTAGAGAGGATAGTAGTCTCTAGTGGATAGAGATCCATCAGCCAGGGTAGTGAGGATAGGTCTTCTGAGTGGGGACAAGAGTCTTTAGTGGAGAGAGATCCACAAGCTAGTGTAGTGGAGGTAGTAGTCTTCTAGAGGATCACCAGCTAGAGTAGAGGAGAAGGAGTTCTCCTATGGATAGAGATCCATGAACTTGATTTAGGGGATTGATATCTCCTTTGGACAGAGGTCCATAAACATTGTAATAGGGAAGGATTCCCAAGAGATTGATTGAGAAAATTTTAGTAAAATATTTTCTTCGTGGAGTAGCCCACATTGGGTGAACCACGTAAATTGTGGTGTCTCTATTGTGTATGGTGTTTTGTGCATTGCTTTGATTACTGTTGTTGATATTTCTATCTATACATTGCATAATATTGATTGGGAAAGAAAAGTAAAAAGTGGTCTTATACTGTTCACCCCCCTCTCAATATAAGCTTGTGTTCTTCAATTGGTATCAGAGTGGGTTCCTTCAGAAGAGTTTAACAACTTGAAGGAAAAGCTAACAAGAACACAATGGATCCTAAGGAGGTGTCCTCAAATAATTCAGCACTAGTATTTGATGGAAGTGACTATATGTATTGGAGTATGATGATGAAGATCTACCTGATGGCACTTGGAAATGAAATTTGGGAATCAATGGAATTTGGATACGATCCCTTAATCAATCCTCCTATAGATAAGGAAGGTAAGCTTTTACAACACTATAATTCAAAAGCAATGAATGCACTTGTGAGAGGTTTGCATAGAATAGAGTCTATGAAAGTTATGCATTGTAAAACTACAAAAGAGATGTGGGATAAATTGCAAAATATATATGAAGGAGATAAAAGTGTCAAGAAAGCAAAGATGCAAAATCTCAAAGGACAACTTGAAGCATTAAGAATGAATGAAGAGGAAAATATTAGTGCTTATCTAATTCGAATTGATGAGGTTGTTAATGATATGCAAGGACTTGGAATGAAGATTGATGAATCAGATGTTTGTGATAAAGTCTTAAGAACTCTTCCAAAAAGATTCAGTGAATAGGTTTATGCTATAGAAGTATCAATGGATGGTGATACTTTGACAAGAGATAAATTGCTTGGTATGCTCACAAATTTTGAGATAAGAACAAAAGATCTTATTCCCTAGAAGGAAGCAACATTCAAAGCAATCAATAAGACAAAGGGTAAGAAGTCAGAATCAAGCAATGAGTCATCTAGTGATGAGGAAGCTAATTACAGTAAAAGAGATAAAGATTCCAGAAGATCCAGAGATCTAAGATCTGTTAAGTGTTTCAATTGTGGAAAGTATGGACATTTTGCAATAGATTGTCAAGAACCTAAGAACAACAATGGTGAAGAAAAATAGGATCACAGGTACAAGGATTCAGAAAGATACAGACATCAAAAGAAAAGCAAGGATGGACAAAATAGACAAGGAAATAAGTTCTTCCAAAGGCAAAAGAGGAGCTACTATGCGGATAAGGCAAGTAAGTACTCAAGTGATAGTGATGCTAGTTTTTCAGACAATGATAGAGATGAAGTCTTGTTTATGATTGAAGAAAAAGAGCAAGTTAAGAATAGGACTCCAGTAATTCTCAAGTGTTTTAGATGTGGTAACTTTGGACATCTTGAAGATGATTGTACAAGGAATGGTTATAGTTTCAGTGATGATGAATATGAAGATGCACTTGAAAGACCAGATGAAAATCTTCTAATGGCATTAGAAGAAGAAGAAAGTGATCCTATAGAAGACAAGCCAATAGAAAATAAATATGAGGACAAAGGCAAACAAATAGAGGAATACTCAAAAAATAATGGTTATGATCTCAAGGGAGAACTTATCTATGCTCTTGACATGGTAAAGAAGGTAAGGAAGCAACACTCTAAACTTGAAATTCAGTTTCAAGAATGTGATGAAGAGAGAAGATTGCTCATAGAGGATTTAGAAAAATCAAAGGCTAAGGCAAAGAGGTTCAAAGATAAGTTAGAAGCAAAGATCTTGGAATGTGAGAAGTTAGCACAAGAAGTGGCACTACTAAAAGAAGATTTAGAGGACTCCAAGATCAAGATGAAAGGGTTTAAAAATAGCTCAAAGAACTTGGATAAGTTCATCAAGACACAAAAGCCTACATCAAGCAAAATAGGTCTTGGATTTGAATAGGTTCAAAAGAAATGGGAAGGAGAGTCAACTTCAAGTTTTGGAGGAGAAGAAACTTTAGATGAAGATACTTCAGAAAAAGACAGTGTAAAATATAGTGAGACATCTAAGGATGAGTTGGACAATAGAGAGTTCAACAAAAATAGGAACAATGCACAAAGAAGATACATATGGAACAACAATCAAAATAGGAGACCAATGAGGTCAAGACAAGGAAACTTCAATGGAAGATGTTTTTCATGTCACAGGTTTGGGCACATGGCTTCACAGTGCAGGACACATGAAAGACAGGAATATGGGAACAGACAACTTTTCCATGGGTATTGCTACTCATGTAATCGGTTTGGTCACAAGGCAATGAATTGCAGGGTTCATGATAGAAGAGGATATGGCTTCACTAGGAGAAATCCTAAGACATTTGCACCTCCAAGGAATAATAACATTAAGTGTTATAAGTGCAATAATTATGGTCACACAACAAAGTGGTGTAGAGCAGACATCCCAAAAACATGTATGAACATGAACAGGAATATGAATAGGAACAGGAACATGAACATGAATGTGAACAGAATAGGAACAAGAACAGGAACATGGATATGAATAGAAACATGGATATGAACAGGAACATGAATAATAGGAACAAGGATATGAACAGGAATAGGAAAAGAATATAGACATGGACAAAAACAAAGACATGGATAGAAACAAGGACATGGATAGAAATAGTCAAAGGATTCAAAAAATTCATAAAATAAGAGAAGAGGATAAAGGTAAAGAACAATGCTTTCTGGGAGTAGAAATACTCCCACCCCAGAATTAACCACCTCAAAAGGAGGTGGGGGAGGGGCTAAGCTAAGAGGCTCATTCTTAGCCCCGAGCCCCAAAGGTGACCCTTTGCCATTGATGTCAAAGGGGGAGATATTTGAGTAATGGGGAGAGATTTGATATTTGAGAGAGCATTGAGCCAGGGGGAGCAGTGTCCCAGGGGGAGCAGAACAAAGGAAAGGTCAAGTTTTTGGTAAAAATAATTTGGGTTGCCATCAATGACAAAGGGGGAGATTGTTGGACATTTTGAGTCCCTAAGTCAAAGTTGTCATTGATGTCACCGGATGAAGTCATCATTAATGTCAAGGAATTCAGCAAGAAATAAAGTCATCAAAGTTGTCACTGATATCTAGGAAGAAGCTTCAACAGTGCAGAAGTTAAAGGTAAAAGGGCTCCATAATATTTTAATATTATATGGGAGCATAAGTTAAAAGGTTTTTTATAAAAACCAAAGGAGGCCTATTGCAAAGTTAAAAGGAGGTCTAATATTTATTTTATAAAATATTTAAATTCAAAAGGAATTTAAATTTTATAAATAAATATCATTAATACCAAGTTGTGCAATTAGAGAAGGCCCTAATAAAACCAAAGGTTTTATTAAATTAATTTATAATATTTAAATTTAAATAAATTTAAATCATTTATAAATTAATTCGAGCACCAACGTCGAATAAAGTTGGAGGAGCACCGACGTGTTTGCATAAAGGTGGAAAGGCTATATATACCATGCCTTAAAGGCATTCAAAATTATCCTTGCTTCAAAACGTGATTGCATGCGAACTGTGAAAGAGGAAGCTCATGAGAAAACAATGATTTCGTATTTCCTTGTGGCAGCGATTGGGAATAATTTGAAAGTGATGGAAATTTTGGAGCCAACTAGGCAGCATGGCCTAGTGGCAAGGAGGCATTGGCTAAAACGTTGAGGCATCGAGTGGCCTGCATTCGAAACATGGTGGTAGTGTTTGCATTGTGTTGAAGCGCCAAGGGAAGGCGCACATTTTTATCTTTGGTAGAGAAAGGAAGGTTCATAGAGCACGTTGTGCTCTCCACTTCCCAAACGAGCGCTTAGCTCGAGCGGCGATTGGAGCCACGGCTAAGGCGTTGGTCATGGGCTGCGTTGAGGGTTCGAATCCCTCCAAAGGTAAGGTAATTAAATTTTGATTATTTTTAATATTGCCTAAAGTTTGGAGTTAAAAGGGTTGCTAGTTGGAAATAGTTGAAAGGGTTGCTAGTTGGAAATTTGTGTTTGTTGGAAATTGTTTTTGGAGTTATAAGGAGTTTGATTTTATTTTTAATAAAGTCTTAAATTGTTATATTTGCATATTGGAGGAGTAAGACTTTAAGAGTGTTGATTTTATTTTTAAAGGGATTTTTGCCAAAAATATTATTATGAAGGTGTTGGATATTATTTTAAAGTTGGAGTGATAAGGTGTATTTTGTTTGATATCTTTTTGTATTGTGATTCATTGAGAAAATTATTATCTTCTAACCCTTGTTGAGATTGGCAAAGAAGTGATTGTGAGTGTGGCAGATTTGTGTGGTTTACTCCTTGTCAAGCAAAAGGTATGGGAAAATTCTTCCATAGTTGAGTTGATTGAATGGTTTTCTGAAAATAAGTTTGGAGTGAAAAGGACTTGATTAGGGTTTCCTTTTTGAGAGTGTTTGAGTTAATGCTTCAAGGTTTTCTGGAATAAAGAGTTGTTGTTAAAACCTTGTTTGATAAGCATTGTTGTTGAAGCCATTGGTTGTGTGAAGAATTTGAGTTAGAGTTTTGAAAAGAACATGAGTATCATTGTTATGTGAAGATTGTTTTATGAGCATTGTTGTTGAAGTAAGTTGTTGTGCAAAGAACTTGAACTAGGGTTTGAAAAGAACATGAGTATCATTGTTATGTGAGATTTGTTGTTGAGCATTGTTGGAAATATTTTGAGTTGGTGGTTATATGCTTGGACTAGGGTTTGTGAGAAAGGGGTGTTTCATTGAGTGATTGGTTGAGTAGAGTTGGTTGAGCCTAGTCAAGTGGTTGTATGAAGTGATTGTTCAAGTTCCATAAAACAAACTATCCTATATTCTGATTTGAGTTGAGAAAGTTGTTTGAGCATTGAGTTGAAACATATTGGGTCTCTAACAATTCACTTTATGTTTCTATGAGATTGGTTAAGTTCTATGTGAGCTTATTGAGCAGATTTGGACAAGTTCTGTGTGGACTTGTTGAGCAGATTTGGACAAGTTCTGTGTGGACTTGTTGAGCAGATTTGAACAAGTTCTATGTGGACTTGTTGAGCAGATTTGAGCAAGTTTTGAGTGGACTTGTTGAGCAGATTTGAGCAAGTTCTGAGTGGACTTGTTGAACAGTGTTGAGCAAGGTGCAACAACAGTATTGTCATTGTTGTCAACATAGTCAGATAGATCTTTTGATGCATTGGATAGGAATTTCAAAATCTATTTAGATGCAAAATACGGGAGTTCAAAGGTTACTCAGAGTATGTATAGTGATTTTCCAAGAAGACCAAAGTGGCCCATATGCAAAATATCAAAGAAAAAACAAGTAAGAAAAGTGTCTCGATATCGTGACATATACAACAGAAAGAAAAACTGTCATGATTTCGTGACATGTTGGAAGAGAGAGAAAAATAAGGAAAAACTATCACGATTTTGTGACATGTTGGAAGAGAGAAAAAGCAGGAAAAACTGTCACGATTTCGCAACATGTTGCAAGAGAGAGAAAAATAGGGAAAACTATCACGATTTCGTGACATGTTGGAAGAGAAAAAGGCAAGTGGAAAAAATATCATGAATTCACAACATGTTGGAAGAGAAAAAGGAAAGTGAAAAAACTATCACGATTTCATGACATGTTGGAAGAGAAAAAGGCAAGTGGAAAAACTGTGGCAATTTCGCGACATGTTGGAAGAAAAAAAAGAAAGTGGAAAAATTGTCGCGATTTCGTGACATGTTGGAAGAGAAAAAGGCAAGTGGAAAAACTATCATGATTTCATGACATGTTGGAAGAGAAAGAGAAAGCAGGAAAAAGTGTCACGATTTTGTGACAAGTTTGAAGAAAGAGAACAAGTAAGAAAAGTGTCACGATTTTGCGACATGTTGCATTTTCATAACTAAAATAGGAGAGAGAAAGTAAGTTTGAAAAGTGTCACGATTTCATGACATGTCGCATTTTTGTGATTAAAATAGGAGAGAGAAAGTAAGTTTGAAAAGTGTCATGATATCATGACATGTCACATTTTCATGACAAAAGAAAGAGAGGAAGCATATGGAAGCAGAACTGTCGTGATTTCATGATAAAAGCAGAAGTGTCATGATTTCATGACAAAAGCAGAGAAGAAGACTTCGAAGGCAGAAGTTTCATGATTTCACGACAAAAGCCAAGAAGCTAAGTATGAAAGCAGAAGTGTCATGATTTCGCGATAAAAGTTAAGTTGAAGACTACGAAGGCAGAAGTGTCGCGATATCGCGATAAAAGCAAAGTCGAAGTCTATGAAAGCAAAAGTGTCGCGATATCATGACAAAAGAAAAGAGGAAGTCTACGGAGGTAGAAATGTCATGATATCATGACAAAAGAATAGAGAAAGTGTACGGAGGCGAAAGTGTCGCGATATCACGACATGTATTTTCGCGGGCCAAAGCTAAGAGAAAGAGCAAGGAGAAAAAGTGTCATGATATCGCGACATGTAGCATTTTCACAGTTTGATGCAAAGAGAAAGAGAAAGAAAGAAAAAGTGTCATGATATCATGACATGTATTTTCGTGGTTAAGTTGAAGCCGATGAAGACCGATGATAGCCGACTAAAATTAGGGTTTACAGTTGTTATGAAAGTCGAATAATATTAGGATTTACAAACAACTAAGATTAGGGTTTTCATCATAAAAATATTGTTATAAAAGGAGGGCTATTTGGAGAATTGATGAGGTTGTCGAATTTGTGTGAGATACGGTCGATGTGCATAGAGAGCAAGTCGTGTCGAATCGTGCTAAGTGTGAAATTCGTAAAGAGAGCAGAGTGCACAAAAGGGAGAATACAATCATGAAGTTCGACTGTAACAAAGTAAAGTGTGCGAAGTGATTGCGTAGAGAGAGCAAAGTGCATAGAGATAAAAAAGGTTGAAGTTTGACCAGGTGCTACTGTGATTGCACAGAGAAAGTAGAGTGCACAGAGAATGCAAAGGTGAAGAAGACCAGTCAGGGTCTTGCAAAAGCAAAGGTATTTTACTGTCAATATTCTAGTTTTAGAATTGATGTCCAAGTTGGTGCTTGGCATTAGGGGTTGGTTCTCCTTCCAGTTGGTGCTGGTAAATCAGGGGTTGGTGCTCCTTCTAGTTGGTGTTGGTAAATCAGGGGTTGGTGCTCCTTTCTATTGGTTCAGATAAATAAGGGGTTGGTGCTCCTTCCAGTGGGTGCTGGTCAATTAATTATAAAGTTGGTGCTTTACAAAGGCTAGATTTGGATGGTAGTCCAAACAGTCATTCTTGAGGAGTAGCCAAATTGGTGAACCTCGTTAAATCTTGTGTTGTGTGATGTTCTCTTGTTATACTTGCTTTATATAGTTTTAAGGTTTCATTATTTCAATTTTAAGAGCTGTGAACTTAAGTTTAAATAACTACACTGATTCACCCCCATATTAGTGCCATTGTAAGACTAACAATTGGTATTAGAGCTAAGTTCCTATACAAGCCTAACCAGCTAGGGTGATCTTGGAAGTAACACAATGGCAGGAGGTGAAGCTCTTCTCATGGCATTTGAAGAAGTAAAATCAGAAAAGGAAGGAGTGAACTCTAAAGTATGTGGTGAAAACCCTGAGGCTGAAGTAGATCTAGAAGGTGAGTTGATCTCTACACTTGAAGAGTGAAAAATAGAGAGGAAAAAGAATAAGAAAATTTCAAAAAGGCTTGAGGATGCAAACAAAATCATAACCAGTTTGAAAGTACAGACAGAATAATACAAGAAAATATTTGAAGATCTTGAAGAAAAAATTACCATAAAAATAGATTATTGTTGCAAACTAGAAGAAGAGAATGTTGGTTTACGGATGCAAATAGAAGAGATGAATCACAAAATTAGTTGCTATCACAAACACGAAGAAATTTCTATGAAGCTGGATAATATTATAAATGACCAAAGGCCTGCAGGCATCAAATTTGGTCTAGGTTTCATCGAAGGAGAATCATCAAATGGATCAAAGGCCAAAAATATAAAATCCATAAAGCATGAAGATAAGAAATAGGTTGATAAAGGAAAAACATCTCATACAAAAGAAAGCAATAATGCTAGGCACGAAAGGAGAATTGACAATGATGGATTCACCAATGTCACACATCAAAGAATAAGAAGACCTATGGATCCTACGACAACATGGCAAAGACCATCACCCAAGTTCAATTATCCCTTTTCTGGTTTCTATTTTAAATGCAATGGCTATGGACATAAAATCTCAGATCGCAAATATAATGTATGACCAAGGAATTTCACTAGTAGAAATGCTTTTTCTCCTCTGATGAATTATACAGTAGAATGTTATAACTATCATAATTTTGGGCACATTGCAAGAAAATGTAGAAGTACATTTACATCAAATCAGTTTTAGGGAAGAAAATTTCAACCAAATAGGATGAGACAAAATAGAAAACTTCTCGAAAAACATGCACAAGCTATTGATAAGGGAAAGGCAAAACAAGAACCCAAAACTACTATCAAAACGGAGTGGAAAGGAAAAGAGCAACTTAAGGAAGAAAATGAATCCTTAATCGTACAAACAAAATTTAAAGCACATAATAAATATGTACCATGGATACTTGATAGTGGATGCTCCAGTCATATGATAGGTGACAAACAAAAATTTGAGAAGTTACAGAAATATGAAGGTGGTTCAATAAAGTTTGGAAATAATGATGGATCTAAGATAGTTGTCAAAGGTTCAGTTAAAATTAGTGACAAAAAAATTAAGTCAGAAGAAGTCGTGTTTGTGGATGGTTTGAAACATAACTTGTTGAGCGTAAGTCAAATTTGTGATAAAGGTCATGAAGTAGGTTTTATGAAGCAGGGTTGTGAAGTTAGAAAAATAAACAACGGAAAATTGATAGCAACTGGATCAAGGACATTTGGCAACCTGTACACGCTCTCAGAGACTTCAAAAGGAGCTTGTTTTATTGGACAGGAAGAAGAAAATTGGTTGTGGCACAAGATACTCGGTCATATTAGTTTTGATAATATAGTAAAAATCACCTCAAAAAGGGTAGTGAGAGATGTTCCCACCATCAGCAAACCTGCAAACATCATTTGTGCTTCATGCCAAAAGGGGAAGCAAACTAGAGTCACATTCAAAACAAAAGAGTACTACACAAGCAACCCTTTGGAACTAATACACACTGATTTATGTGGACCCATGAGAACACAAAGCATAAATGGTTACAAATATTTTATGTTGTGCATTGATGACTATTCTAGAATGACATGGATATTTTTCTTGAAGCATAAATCAGAAGCTTTTGATATGTTCAAGATTTTCAAAAACTAGGTTGAGAATGAAACAGGTAAGAGGATCAAATATTTAATATTAGATAGAGGAGGAGAATTCATTTCAGAGGAGTTTACAGAGTATTGTGAAAAATACGGTATTAGGAGACAGTTTTCAGCAGCCAGGACACCTCAATAGAATGGAGTGGTAGAAAGAAAGAACAAGACAGTGCAGGAAATGACATGAACTATGTTGGCTGAAAGCAGAGTAGTAGACAGGTTTTGGAAAGAAGCAGTCCATACTATGGTGTATATCCAAAATAGGTACATGTTGAGAACACATGAAAGCAAAACTCCTTATGAGTTGTGGTTCAGAAAAAAGGCAACAACAAAATACCTCAAAGTTTTTGGCAGCAAGTGCTACATCAAAAGAACTGAAGATAATCTTGGTAAGTTTGAAGATAGAGTGGATGAAGGTATTTTTGTTGGTTATTTGTCAAAAAGCAAAGCTTACAAATGCTACAACAAGAGGCTAAAGAAAATTGTGGATAGTGTCAATGTTAAATTTGATGAAGGTAGAGAACGAGTAATTAGCTATGAAATGAACTACCCAATTTATGAAGAGGTTATTGAAGGAGATGAGGAAAATGAAATGAAAAAGATACAAAAAATTGACTCAGATGATTTAAGTTGTGATTCAGAAGTGGAAGAAAATAAGAAATTTAAAACAGGTAGCTGGCAAAAAAATCATCCTAGAGAGAAAATAATTGGAGACCCCAAATTTGGTGTTCAGACAAGAAGAGTAGTAAGTAATTACTCTCTATTATCCAAAGATTGAGCCCAAAAATGTTGCTGACGCAAGCAAAGATGAAAGTTGGATGAAGGCAATAAATGAAGAATTAGATCAGATCAAGAAAAATGAAACTTGGGAGTTAGTACCTAGACCTGCAAATAAAAATATAATTGGGACTAAATGGATTTTTTGAAACAAATTGAATGAAGATGGACAGGTAGTCAAAAATAAAGCAAGATTGGTATGTAAGGGTTATGCACAAGTTGAAGGTATTGACTTTGAGGAAACTTTTGCACCAGTAGCTAGACTAGAGGCAATTAGAATGTTTCTGGCTTTAGCAGTCTACAAGAATTTCAAAGTTTATCAAATGGATGTGAAATCAACATTTTTGAATGGGAAACTTGAAGAAGAGGTTTATATTGAGCAACCAGATGGTTTCCAACTTGGTGATGATCCCAAATTTGTTTGCAAGTTGAAGAAAGCATTATATGGCTTAAAACAAGCACCCCGAGCATGGTATGCAAGGCTAGACAACTATCTCACCCAACAAAGGTTTAAGAAATGTATGGTGGATAGTAATTTGTATGTCAAAACAAAAAATGGGCATCTTATTGTTCTTGTTGTATACGTAGATGATATCATATTTGGTAGCAACAAAGATGAGTCATGTAAAGATTTAGCAAATAAGATGCAAAAAGAATTTGAAATGTCAATGATTGGTGAACTTTCATATTTCCTCGGGTTGCAAGTTAATCAAAATAAGAAGGGCATATTTATTTCTCAAGTTAAATATGTGAAAGAGATGTTAAAAAAATTCACAATGGAGGATTGTAAGCCAGTTAGCACTCCCATGACGACAAATTGCATGTTGAGAAAGGATGACAAATCTCCATCTATTGATCAAACCATGTATAGATCTATGATTGGAAGCTTATTGTACCTGACAGCTACCAGACTAGATATTTTGTAGGAAGTATGCATGGTAGCATGATTTCAGGCTAATCCCAAGGAGACTTATGTGACAGTAGTGAAGAGGATTCTTCGGTACCTCAAGGGTACTATGGAGTATGGGTTATGGTATCCAAAAGGTAAAGACTTCACCCTTATTTCATATTCAGATGCAGATTGGGAAGGATGTGTAGATGATAGAAAGAGCATCAGTGGAGGTGCATTCTATCTTGGAGACAGATTGGTCACGTGGCACAGTAAGAAATAAGAGTCAGTTTCTTTATCGACAGCAAAGGCAAAATATATTGCAGCGACAACATGTTGTACATAGGTATTGTGGATGAAACAAACCCTGAAAGATCTTGGTATTAGCTTCAGTGAGCCAATATCAGTTAAGTGTGATAACACCAGTGCCATTAACATCTCCAAGAATCTGGTTATGCATTCATGCACAAAACACATTGCTATCGAGTATCACTTTTTGAAGGAGAAAGTTGTGGAAGGTGAGGTTAAGTTGGATTTTGTTCCAACTACAGAGCAAGTAGCAGATATCTTCACAAAACCATTGCCAAAGGAAGTTTTTGAGTACCTTCACAATAAATTGGGAGTGGTCACTCTTCCCAAGAATTGACTAGCTACAAGGATCACATTCTTAGGGGGAGCATTTAAGTATTTGATTATCTTTTTTCTCATGTTCATGATTCTTGCTAAGTGTAATAAATTGTTCCTGAGAATGTTGTGCATGGACTCAGGGGGAGTCTGTAGTAGCCCTTTGGTATTATTGTCAAAGGGGGAGAAGAGTTACAAGAAATTGCACATGTGTTGCCAACAATTCCAAAGGGGGAGATTGTTGAGCAAGGTGCAACAACAATATTGTCATTGTTGTCAACACAGTCAGATAGATCTGTTGATGTAGTGGATAGGAAGTTCAAAAGCTATTTAGATGTAGAATACAGGAGTTCAAAGGTTACTCAGAGTATGTACAATGATTTTCCAAGAAGACCGAAGTGGCCCATATGCAAAAGATCAAAGAAAAATACAAGTAAGAAAAGTGTCACGATATCGTGACATATACAGCAGGCAAGAAAAACTATCGTGATTTTGCGACATGTTGGAAGAGAGAGAAAAAGTAGGAAAAACTATCACGATTTTGCGACATGTTGGAAGAGAGAAAAAGCAATAAAAACTGTCATGATTTCGTGACATGTTGGAAGAGAGAAAAAGCAGGAAAAACTATCATGATTTCGTGACATGCTAGAAGAGAAAAAGGCAAGTGGAAAAACTATCACGATTTCGTGACATGTTGGAAGAGAAAAAGGCAAGTGGAAAAACTGTCATGATTTCGCGACATGTTGGAAGAGAAAAAGGCAAGTGGAAAAACTGTTGCGATTTCGTGACATGTTGGAAGAAAAAAAGGCAAGTGGAAAAACTGTCGCGATTTCATGACATGTTGGAAGAGAAAAAGGCAAGTGGAAAAACTATCACGATTTCATGACATGTTGGAAGAGAAAGAGAAAGCAGGAAAAAGTGTCGTGATTTCATGACAAGTTCGAAGAAAGAGAACAAGTAAGAAAAGTGTCACGATTTCGTGACATGTCGCATTTTCACGACTAAAATAGGAGAGAGAAAGTAAGTTTGAAAAGTGTCATGATTTCACGACATGTCACATTTTTGTGACTAAAATAGGAGAGAGAAAGTAAGTTTGAAAAGTGTCATGATATCGCGACATGTCGCATTTTCATGACAAAATAAAGAGAGGAAGCGTACATAAGCAGAACTGTCATGATTTTGCGACAAAAGGAGAAGTGTCACGATTTCACGACAAAAGCAGAGAAGAAGACTTTGAAGGTAGAAGTGTCATGATATCACGATAAAAGCAAAGAAGCTAAGTACGGAAGCAGAAGTGTCATGATTTCATGAAAAAAGCTAAGTTGAATACTACGGAGGTAGAAGTGTCGCGATATCGTGACAAAAGCAAAGTCAAAGTCTATGGAAGTAGAAGTGTCGCGATATCATGACAAAAGAAAAGACGAAGTCTACGGAGGTAGAAATGTCACGATATCACGACAAAAGAATAGAGAAAGCGTACGGAGGCGAAAGTGTCACGATATCGCGACATGTTGTATTTTTGCGGGCCAAAGCTAAGAGAAAGAGCAAGGAGAAAAAGTGTCACGATATCGTGACATGTAGCATTTTCACGGTCCAATGCAAAGAGAAAGAGAGAGAAAAAAAAGTTTCGCAATATCACGACATGTATTTTTGCGATTAAGTTGAAGCCGACGAAGACTGATGACAATTGACTAAAATTAGGGTTTACAGTTGTTATGAAAGTCGACTAAAATTAGGATTTACAACCGACTAAGATTAGGATTTTCATCATAAAAATATTGTTATATAAGGAGGGTTGTTTGGAGAATTGATGAGGTTATCGAATGTGTGTGAGATACGGTCAATGTGCATAGAGAGCAAGTCGTGTCGAATTGTACTAAGTGCAAAATTTGCAAAGAGAGCAGAGTGCACAAAAGGGAGAAGACGATCATGAAGTTCAACTATAATGAAGTAGAGTGTGTGAAGTGATTGCACAGAGAGAGTAGAGTGCATAGAGAGCAAAAAGGTTGAAGTTTGACCAGGTGTTGTTGTGATTGCACAAAGAAAGTAGAGTGCACAGAGAACACAAAGGTGAAGAAGACCAGTTAGGGTCTTACAAAAGCAAAGGTATTTTACTATCAATCTTCTAGTTTCAGAATTGAAGTCCAAGTTGGTGCTTGGCATTAGGGGTTGGTGCTCCTTCTAGTTGGTGCTGGTAAATCAGGGGTTGGTGCTCCTTCCAGTTGGTGCTGGTAAATTAGGGGTTGGTGCTCCTTTCTTTTGGTGTAGATAAATAAGGGGTTGGTGCTCCTTCCAGTGGGTGCTGGTAAATTGATTGTAAAGTTGGTGCTTTGCAAAGGTTGGATTTGGATGGTAGTCCAAGAATTCATTCTTGAGGAGTAGCCAAATTGGTGAACCTCGTTAAATATTGTGTTGTGTGATGTTCTCTTATGATACTTGATTTATCTGGTTTTAAGGTTTCATTATTTCAATTTTAAGAGCTGTGAATTTAAGTTTAAAGAACTACACTGATTCACCCCCCCTCTCAATGCCATTGTAAGACTAACAAGAATATTTGAGCAAGTTCTGAGTTGACTTGTTGAGAATATTTGGGCAAGTTCTAAGTAGACTTGTTGAGAAGATTTGAGCAAGTTCTAAGTGGACTTGTTGAACAGATTTTAGCAAGTTCTAAGTGGACTTGTTGAGAATTTTTGAGCAAGTTATGAGTGGATTTGTTGAGTATATTTATGCTAGACCAAAGGACTATGTTTAGTGCAAATTTGAGATAGAGCTTTGGAGGTGATAGAGAAGAGAGGATAGTAGTATCTAGTGGATAGATATC
The DNA here is from genome assembly GCA_028583015.1 of Wollemia nobilis. NCBI lineage: Eukaryota > Viridiplantae > Streptophyta > Pinopsida > Araucariales > Araucariaceae > Wollemia > Wollemia nobilis. The sequence goes on along the minus strand of JAQPPZ010000672.1, from coordinate 4,333,913 downwards.
CATCAAACATGATAGTGAGGATAGGTCTTCTAAGTGGGGATAAGAGTCTTCAGTGGAGAGAGATCCACAAGTTGGTGTAGTGGAGGTAGTAGTCTTCTAGATGATCACCAGCTAGAGTAGAGGAGGATTTATCTTGTGGATAGAGATCCATGAACTTGATTTAGGGGATTGATATCTCCTTTGGACAAAGGTCCATAAGCATTATAATAGGGAAGGATTCCCAAGATATTGATTGAGAAAAATCTAGTAAAGGATTTTCTTCGTGGAGTAGCCCAAATTGGGTGAACCATGTAAATTGTGGTGTCTCTATTATGTATGGTGTTTTATCCATTGCTTTGATTACTTCTATTGATATTACTATCTATATATTGCATAATATTGATTGGAAAAAAAAGTAAAAAGTGGTCTTATACTGTTCACCCCCCTTCTCAGTATAAGCTTGTGTTCTTCAAAAAGGTTGACATTTTATAGGAATGTAACCAATACCACATCGAGCAGGCCATTCCTCAATATCGAGAGATTCTCGTATGCAATTTTCTAAGTGACCTAAGCATTTTCCCCTATAACCCATATCACACATGATTTAATTGGAAATTATGTATCTATCTAAGAAATAACAATGGATAAAACTATTTTCATCAAAGATCAAGCTTGTTCTATTAATGATAATCTATTCTATGGTATATCCCATGGAAATAAAGGTGCAATTGCCAATATGGTATATATATTTATTCTTATGGGGTAGTCCTATAATACGTGGATAAGGTGGTAGCCTAAATAAAATGAGAGAATCTTGTATGATAAGATTAGCATGTTCAACTAGTTCTAGTATGGAGGAAAAATTATTTAGCACCTCATATGTGAGAGGATATGATGTAGAAGGATCATTGGTATGAGGAGGTGTGTTGGATGAATGTGGTTGATCATATGTGGTTAGGGATGAATCATAAGTATGTGCTAAAGAAGATAGGATAGGGTAAAAGGGGACATCAATAGGTTCATCCATAGCACACATATCAAAAGGTCCATGATCACCATGAATGGTAACTAATTGATCTTTGAATCCATATTTCACACATAGATGTGAAGTAGAAATAACTACCATCGTTACGTTAACCTAAGGATGTCCTAAAATAATATTGTACAATGTTGGGCATGGTACAACATAAATAGATGTATTTAAAGTTCTAGGACCTACTTGTAGTGGGATGGACATCACACCACATGCATCCTAAGTTTCCTCATTGAACACTTTAATTATCATATAATTTTTTCTTAAGTTCTCATTTTAATATCCAAATATTTTGAAAAATTTGTAAGTACAAATGTTTAAAGATGACCCATTATCTATCAATATCCTCTTAACACAAACATCTCCAATAAATTTTGTTATGTAAAGAGGGTTATCTCTATGTAGACTTTGAGGAGGGATGTCCTTACCATGGAAATCTATGTAATCAGCTCTATAAGAGGCCATAAAACTAACCATAGAATTTGGTTCTATATCTTGAGGCACCATCATCTAACTTAGGGTATTCATCAATTCTTTTTTATGAACATAGGAGGATCAAATAAGTTCTAGAAGTGAGATTCTAGTTATTGTACTATCAGGATGTTCATTAATGTTAAATGGTGTTCTTTGCTAATTCTCGGCTAGATTATTACTTTTATAAGGCACCTTCAAGATTAAAGGTGGTTGAATGGGATCACTTGATGAAGATATGTGTGGTTGAGATGTTTGGGCTTGATGTTGTTGTCTAGTTATGGTCCCAATCATTCCCACTATATTGTTTGATTGAAGATGAGGTAATATAGAAATGAGCAAAGAGGTTGGATTAGCTCAAATGGGATGAGGTCTATGATTTTCTACTTGCTCTAAGGGGAGCAATTAACATGAAGATGGACAAGTTGTCAACACTCTTGGAAAAGGTTCTTCGAGAACTAAAAAATTTGTAATAGGTGTTATAAGCTCTGATTAATATTCTAAACTATTATATCGAAGGGAACTAATGTTATATTTAAATTCATTTTCCAAATAATCAATAGGTAAATTTTGACTCTCGCCATATCTCAATTGTAACAATAGACTACGTAGGCATGAATGTACTCTGTAATGTTGTGATGGAAAAAGGTTACTAACCATACCTACATAGCATGTTGGATGGGTGACACTCTTATAATCCAATTGATTTACTACTTCTTTATCATAGTTGGGTAATGGATTTTGGAAATAATCCAAATTTTGGTTGGCATTCTATGCCTATTTCATAGGAGCTTGTGTGTTTACCAGAGGGTTGGGGTTTTAAGAAGAAATTTCCACCTCCAATTTACCATTGTTGATTAGATATTGCACTAGGCATTTTAGTCTCCCACAAGTATTTGTTGGATGACCATCAACTTTATGGAAATAACAATATTGATCTTGTCTATACCAAGGTTGGGAGGTGTCTAGTTGCCATATCTCTGGTAATTATATCAAGCCTATTTCCAAAAATTGGAGGTTCAAGGTGTAGACCACTTGGTTAAACCAAACCTTGTGAGGGGGGAAAAGGTCCAAGGTTCAAATCTTAGGCCTCTCTAGACTGAATGTGTGTCCCTTTATTGGTGCTTTCAGTAGTGTAAAAGGTTTAAAATGATTGCGAAATGGTGGTTATAGGGATGGATTGTGTGAAGAAAAGTGTGGTAGCTTCCAGGGTGGATAGAACTAAATATTGTAGTGGCTATAAAATTTGGATAACCTACCTAGATTTTTGGGGCCTATCAATTCCACCATGTAAAAAAAAACAATTGTGGCAAGACCATTGTCAAGGGTTGATTTAATTTTGTGAAATTTCATGGTGGGGGTTTTAATGGTGCCTTCAATATAACTTTTTTTGCAACATTAGCAATGTTGAAATTTGTAGGGGGTCTATTATTAGTGACCCTATCTCCCACCACATGTTTATTTTTGTATTGGTTTTTGGATGATTTAACTTCATATTTTCTTTTAAGTTGTCCTATTATAATGAAATATTCTTGTACACTCCTTTCCAAATTGATGGCTTGATCAAAAGAGATTAAATTAGTAGTTTCCAATTCATAAGACAATTAATATTGTAAGTTCCAAGAAATATTTCTAACATATATTTTGGAGGTAATGTAAAATGTAATTTACTCAAAATCTTCCTCCACCATGCTAGGAATTCAACAAAGCTTTATTCTTTTCCTTGTTTCAAATTATACAAGTTTTTTGTGTTACATGTCTCTCTATGTAGGCATCAAATTGATGCACAAATAGTTCTATGGTTTCTTCAAAATTCCTTAAGGAGTGTATAGGTAATTGATAATACCATTCTAGAGCCATACCCCCCAAAATTTTAGGAAATATATTTAGCAAAAACATGTCATCATAAGAAATATCATGACACATCATGATAAACATATGAATATGTGTAATTGGATCTTCAGTTACCTTATAAATGGATAGGATTGGCATTAAAAATGTTTGGGATACGATCTAGCTACGATGATTAGATCTAATGGTTGATTGCACATCTCCTTATAACTATATGTGGAATGATAAGGATCTATGTGATCTAATCATAAAGCTAACTATTTCACTATGGTTTCAATATGGTGTGATTGTGCATTAGGATAATTATGGTGTGGTACTATTATATTCCCATGAGGAGGATAGTAAGTAGCTTACGCGGCCTGATAGAAAGTTAGAACTAGAGCTATAACATTATTATGCATAGGATTAACAAAGGAAAAGTTGGCTTGATGGTGATTCATATATGGGATAGAGATGCTATCATGAAGAGGATTTGAGATAGGCATGGGAACTTGTTGATAAGAAATTTTTACATTATGAGAAGGGTATGGGATGTATGAAGAACAAGGATTAGGAATTTATGGAGGAATGAAATGGAGTGGTTGTGAATGAATTGGTTGTGATGAAGGATTATTTTGTAATATAGAATATTATGAGTATGGATTATAGACTTTATGAGGAGGTACATTGTGATATATGGACAAGTAATATATCACTAATTGAAGAAACTTGTGGATTTTACATTGCACTAACAATTGTAGTAGTGGCATAGATAGGTTGTTGTTGTGCTACTTTGTGGGTCTTCACCTATGAGTGATCATCTAGAGGTTGGGTAAATTGAGTGGTACCAAGAGTAGGATTACTAAAAGGGATGTGATGAAACAAAGTGGGATTAGTCAAAATCATTCTTGCATGGCTCTCGGGTTGAAGTCCAAAAGCTTGCTTTAAGAAGGCTTGAATGGAAAGTTGATCCCTAATATAGTATTTTTCCTCAAAGGCTTTAAGGATATCAGGGTGATTATAACTTACAAAATCATAAAACTAATCCGTATTTTAAAAATGAACCTCCTCATTAGGTCCTATATGTGGCTCAAGTTGAGGTTTTGGATTAGCTACAACTTGTTCCACTTGTTCTTCTTTATCTCCTTTTCTACTTCTACCTCTACTTCATCACCCTAATGATTAGGGTTTTCAGTGTCCAATTGCTCCTTTAAAGGATTTGTAATATCTTTTTTATTTATTAAATGCATTATTTTTTGATGATCCTTTTGTTATTTCAAGGTTGTCAAGACCTCTAGTAAATATTTCTTTTAGGATTTCTCTCTGATGATTACAAAGTTTTTTTTCACTAATATTGATCACCACACTCAATGCTATTTAAATATCTTATAAATATTATTGATTGGTTCCAATTGTTCAGATCTCATATAATTATCCTCTTCGAATGTAAAATATTTTCTCAAGAGATGAATTAAATGAACAATAAATAATTTTTCTTGAACAGTTGTAGGATTTCCAAATTGTAGATCATGGAAAAATTATCTGGAGAGTACAACTCTTGGTACTCAGTTGTATCTCCTATTATATTCTAAGGTCACCTCCTTGTTCTCTAGATATACTAGGAACTTGTGGATGGTTATAGAATCCTCAAAATAGATTTCCCAAGGATATGTTGTTGAATTGATACTAGCCCTTTTTTCTACTAGCCATCTTTCACAACTCCTTTTAATTTCAAAATAAGGTGAGTGGTAATATGTGCCTAGAGCTTTTTCTATATCAATTCTCTTGATTTTTCTTAACTCTTCAGAACTTTTAATAAGATCAAGGTTATGCCACAAATAATTCCATTTTTTTATCGTTTCTAAAAAGAATATCGACTTCTTGTCCTATGAATGTGCTCCTAAGGTCTAGGAGTGTGTATTCCCTATTTTTATTATCCACCATTTAAGTATATCTCTTTTTGTGTCTTTTTCATTTCTATAAAAAATGAAATAATAGAGAAAAATACTAAAAAATATTTTGTTCTAACTAAAATCCATTCTTCAAAATGATAATCCCTTTCTGAAGGTTCATAGGTATGTCTAATTCCCTTCACTGTGTATTTTTGTTAAGTCCAAACCAACCGAAACTATGGAAAAGTACAACAGATGTTCTTTTTAAATAATGATGTATAAAATACAAAAAATGTGAATCAATTCTATTTAAAAATAATATTTTTATATGCTTTAATCTAAGACAAATAGATTTTAATGGTCCTTTTTAGTTTATTTTTTAAATAAAAAATAAAGTGTTGGTGTTTCACGTCAAGTTCACCAAATAATGTAGACTCAAATATTTGTACCCCTTTCCTTTAAGCTAATGGATGCATGACTAGAAGGGGTATGGGAAAATAAGGGATCTAAACCTCATATCAGAGGTACTTGTGTCATACCCTCTTTGGTGTTTTTCAACGAATTATGGTGGGCTCACCAAGGAACAATTAAAGATAGTTCCCTATTATTTGCATTATGAAAGTTTAATGTTTTATTTGATTTGCATACACCTAGGTTTTAGGTAGAATGTAGCTAGATATATGCTACATGCATATTACATTCCATGAAAGCAAAAAATTGTCTAGATACATGATGAGTTATCTATTGTTTTTTTAATATTAAGTACAAAATTAGAAGTAAAACAATAAGATGAATCCTCAAAATAGAAGTAAACTAGAATGAGTGGGATCTATAATAATTACCTCATCTAGATGGTTGGTGTATATAGATACACATTTATGCTCTGTCAGCTACCCCACAAAATTATGTCCTCAAAATATCTACAAAGAACTTCTACACAAGAACCTTAAATTCAGAAATTTAGATTTGGAGATCTACTTAGGCCACTGTAGATATAATTCTTGATGGTGTAGCAATTAGATCACCTAGGTCTATTAAATAATCATATTTCATGAATAATGAAAACACACATAGATCTAAAAATAAATTTAATATAGGGATGAAATATGAAAATGATTAATAATTACTAGATGTAAGGTGATCTAAAATAAATGCCTATTCCATTATGAATATAACTATATGCATTTTCCCTCATACCTACAATTCTACAAATTTGTGACCTGGATATGAATAAGCGGTCTGCATATTTGACACCTGTTGAAGTGCAAAATAATTGAATAAAAACAAAAGATAAAAAGCTAATATGAAATGTAATTACAAAGTGATCTAAATATGATGTAATAAATTTACAGTGGTTTTTACAATAGATCATATCAACATAAGTCCAAATGATGATGGTGGAGTGATGGATCAAATATAAAACAAGCCATTCCCTACAAATAATCCCCATGGCAATTCAAAGGTCCTATTTTAGCTTATCAGACTTGCAAAGTATGTTAGAAACCTACACTAAAATCACAAAAATGAAAGTTGCATTAAAAAAACCTCAAAGATGTTGAAAATACATCCCAATATTTGATCCACCCATAAACCTAAAAATATAGGTTGATTATGAATTTAATGGCCTTGTGTTGTGTATAATAGCACAATTGTTGTGAGATCTGAAGGGCCATCTCAAATTAGCTCAAAAAAATTTAGAGTTTTATCCAAATTAGGTAAATTTACAGCCTAGTAGTTGGTCTACGGAATCATAAGGATTTGATCATTGGTTATTTTAGGATGCAATCCATAGTTTTTGGTGGGTAGTGGGTTTTTAGATTCTGTAGATACGTGGGCTGGCCATTGGGATGTGAAATCACAAAAAATAAGGAAAATGTGCCAAATTATTTGGCACATGTGGAGGAAAGGGGGTTATTTCTAAAAGAGTGATATTACACATGCTAGGGAATTTGACATGGGTCAAATTTCCTTGTCTACAGAATCACCATAAAAATTTAAATGAGATAATAACATTGTTTGTTTATTTTTTCTATACTATTTGTTTAATCCACATCATGATAATAACGTGTAGCCAAGCTCAATCACGAGCTAGCACTACTAAAAATTTGTAAGCAAACATGGAATGTCTTCGATTCAGTCTAAAGGACATGACCATTCTTGAATGGCATCCTAGAATTTTTCATGACACCAATACCATCTACAAGGAATATGACCTTTAAGACATCCCTATTAGGGAAGCACCCACAGGTCCTTCAAGAGATATCCTTGATTTGGACACCCTGATAGATTTTTATGAAAAGAATAACCCACTCACTAAGGGGCCTAGCAAGACGGTGCCATGCATTTGCATCCTAGCTCGTCCTACCAATCAATCACTAGAGCATGACCAAGAGTATACCCCATGGACAAGGCTCGATGATCAAGCCACTTCGCTTGACTGTATATTAATGAGTTTGTAGTATGCCTATTTATATAGGTACGACACTCACTATCCTACTCAGATATCCATGTTGGCTCATGCATTTATAATGAGGAAGAGGAATATCTAGATCATCCTCCTACCCATCAAGAAGAGTACTCCATGCAAGCACATTGTGCTTCTACACTACTTGAGTATGTGGAACTCATATTTAATCCTAAATACTAGGTCAATGTAGCTTCCATTAATTGTGGGAAATATGTAACCAATCATTTTAGGATCATAGAGTAATCCAAGATCCTTTGTATTGATATGAAGACCAATAGACCCCGTAATGCTGATAAAACTAATAAGGCACTTAGGTAAAATATTAATAGACAATCATAGTTAGAATAATTACGGTTGGATAAACAATTCTTAGATCAACAACATCAACTGGATCAACAAAAGCTACACTAGAATAGGTTGCATTAGAAATAGCTATATCAAGAACAATTATATAAAGCCTTGTATGAGATGGTCCCTACACCTAGTACCTTTAGGAAAAAATTCATCAAAGGCTCCTTGTGCATCACTAGAATATTCCACCTAGACCAAATCAAAATCGTCCTCCTTGTGTACCCACCCATCACCATAAGTATCAAAAACAATAATTGAGTAATAATTGATAGGAGTATAGAGCCTATGAGGGCCTAGAGTTGAATTATTAGGAATAGGGGTACCCTGAATTAGTCTACGAGGACTTGGTTGATGACCAAATTCAACCACCTCACCCCAATAGACATCCTTTACCTCCCCCTCTTTGAGTACAAAGGTAGGAAGATGATATTATATCATTTGGAGCTTACAAATTATGTATAAAGCACATTAAATATTTGGAAAAGCAATCTTAAAGAATGGATTATCAAAAATCCACATTGAGTCAACTCTATAATCAATCGCTCCATCCTTTTGTCCCATATCCTACATATCTTGAGCATTTTGAAATGTCCAAGATAGAAAATTATAAAGGAGATGATAATATGCAAGAGCATGCCACCGGTTTAATTAAACTTTACTTTCAACTCTAGGATGTTTATGCCTTGTTAATTAGGACCTTTCTAATAATGATCTCTAGCTCAGTACTAGAGTGGTTTAACCATATTCCTAGTCATAACATCCATAGCTTTAAAAAACTTGTGAATGTATTCCTAGAATGCTTCTTATTTAGTGTGAAAAAGAAAGTAATCTCGACTGATTTGTACAATCTTTGCTAGTTTGAAAATAAACTAGTCTTGGATTATGGTAATAGGTGGCAAACAATTATCTCAAAGTTACCATTTGCCTTACTTGTAAAAGAGCTAACTTGTCTATTTACGAGGAGTTATTCAAAATATATTTCATTTTTGTTATAACCTCAACAATATCAAACATTTGAGGAAGTCCTAGCTCAAGCAAATATCATAGAAGAGATCAAGGTTTACTAAGGGGATATCAAACTTCGTAAGAAGTAATGGAACAAGAACCCCAAAGGCAAACATACACAAAAAAATCTATCTTTATTTAATCAACTTGTATTGAATTTTACAAGGCCTATAAAGTAAAATCCACCTCAAAAAACCAATTACCAGGCCCTATCTCCTCGTGCATAGTATCACAACCAACCTCATAAAAATCAAGCACAAAATCAATAACACTAGTCACCTCACAACTATACACCATTACCTAAATATTTGACATCACTTTTTAATTGTATATGCGAGGAAAATGCCATCAATATGCTAGAGATTCACCCCTTGGATCCTAATCAATCAAAGCCTAAGTGGTATGAAGAGGACCTGTACTATCTTTATCACTAATAAAATGGTCATGAAATTCAACCATGTTACACATATAAAAATATAGTATAGGATATGCTTGACAAAAATTAATTTCAAATTGACAATACTCTCACTGCCAATAATCGACAAATGGGTATATTCAAGGATCCATTACCCACACATGAGGTTTAGGTAGATCAACCAAGATAGACCAAGAGGATTTGTGGGGATGATTAATATTGTGATAAGGAACTGAAGGTATCCTAATCAAGTTGCACAACCTGTAGCTCCAACCAATGTTCCTTTTGCATAACAACCTTTACCACAACCAAATCTTGTCCAAGATCCTCCACCTCACCCAATGGTGATGATCAAAAGTACACTTACCCAAATTCTATGAATGGCATTGGAAAGACTCTCCATTTATGAGTTGATACAACAATAATCACTACACAAAGAAGCTCTAATGGATATTCTAAAATCAATTTAATTGTAACCCCAGTATCCCAAATATTTTTCTAATTTTGTGGGACATATTAACATTTCAAGGACCCTATTATCACATTTCATGATCACAAGATCAAGACAAATCCCACTGATGGAATTGATCCTCTATTGCACATCATTGTTAGTGTGAATCAGATTCCTTACAAGTGAGTCTTAATTGGTACATGCTCCTTCATATATTATTACAAATGCTACAATGCAACATCTCAGTATTCCATGATTACACATTGTAGCATATACATTTATTATTCAAGTATTTAATAATGCTTTATGCTCTACCATCGACACAATAGTCCTCCATTTTTAGGTTGGCCTAAATACTACTACCACATTATGCCATGTCATGGAGGGTGCAATGCAATATAACATAATGCTTTAAATATATTGGATAAGATAAATGAAGTGTGTCCAATATATATTTTATCAGTGTCTCAAGTATATCCATGAAGGTAATGTTCATGTAGTTCATGTAGACCTTGAACCCTTCAAGTACTGCAATATGGTGCACCATCTGTAGGATTCTACCTTTCCATATACCCATATGTACATCTAACCAAATGACCCTATAAAAATTCTAGCTCCATCACCATAATAATCCACCAATCCATCACTACCCCCTCCATCTCCACCATCACCATTGGTTTATTTTGACACCCCTTCTTCATCATTGGATTCTTTAAACAAGAAGATGTTGAAGGTGCCAATCGATGAAATCCCATAATCCATTTCCATCATTTCAATAGTATATATTCCAACTCCTATGGATTAGGAAGAATCTCCCATGGACATGGATGAGCTATATAAAGCCACTACCCCATCATCCTCATCTACCCCATCGTAGGTCATAGTTCATTTGGCTAATCCTGGACTCACTGAGTATCTCGTACAAAATTTCATATTCACGTCACTCATCGAGTTAGTATACGACATGGGTAGGTCTCACTTGCCATCATTACCCATTGGTACCATTGTACCCTTGGGAGTGTTAGCTTTTGATGTAGCAAGTAATGAGAGATAGCAATCACAAGATACAAAATAATATGACATAAATTAAATCTACAAGATGACTAAAAATATACTATAAATAGAAATGATGGAAATGTATACAAAGTAGCTATGGAGGAAATGAACACTCCATGAATAAATCTACTGCTCAAGAATGAGATTTGAGCATATCACACTCCATCACATTACATCACACTCTACTACATCACACCACACTGTTCTACACTACTTAAAATGTATCTATATAATGCTCTATGTCTATGGCCCTTTATATAGGAAAATAGGTTTCTTGGCCAACACTCTACCTAGTTGTGCAAGGGACAACTTGCACATATACAACTTGCACATTGACACTTGTGCATTTATTACATTGCATGAAGTAACTAGATAAATTCCCCCTAAAGTAATCTAATGTCCTAAGTATGTACCAAGAAAGGTACATTTACATGATCCAAATAATGTAATATAATCTATTTCTAACACCCCATGTATTACATTATTTGGATATTAAAGACTTTAGTCTTCAATGTGGATCTTCTTCTTGTCCTTGGGATTTTGAATCTTCTTCTCTATTTCCTGTAACCTATTCAAGCAAGTGATTAGTGTCTTCATAATCTATCATTCTTGCTGAAAGAGCTTTGATTTCATAATCATCTGTCGATTCTTCCAGTTCTTCAATTTATTCTATCCTCTGAGCTAGATGTCCTTTTTTATTTCTTTTTTGATACTCCAATTGGGGATAATTGGTTGGATGTTGGAATTGTTGCTGATGAGGATTTTGATATTGTCATGCCTGAAATTGGTTTCCATTGTTCATATGATTTCCTTGATTCTAATTTTTGGGATTGAACCTGCAGTAGTTGGTGCTATGGCCTTTTCTCTTGCATATTTGACAATACATGTTGTACCATGTTTTCCATCCTTTTTATGAAGAAGCAATGTTTCCCTATGGATTTTATTTAGATGCCAATGCAATGTTAGACATTTCATATTTAACTATATTTTCCACTTCATATTCCTATAGAATATTGACTAAGTCATCAAAAGAAGTATCTTTACTTAGAACTTGTAAAGATTTTACCAAATGTTTATAGATGTCTAGAAGTGCTCTCATAGTTACTTGAGTAAGAATTTCATCCTTAACTATTTCTCCTAAGGTAAATAATTTCCCTTTAATATCTACCACCTTCCTTAGGAATAGTTCTATGCTTTCTCCATTATTCATATTTAATGAATGAAGTTGAGACTGAAGATGAAGAATGGTTACCTTATTCTTTCCCTCAAATATTTTCTCTAGGCTTGTCCATGCCTTTGAAGATATTTTTGCTGAACTAATATAGGGTTGTATTTCGTGATAGCAAAGGTTATTATCATTAGAGCCTTTGAATAATTTTCTATGAACTTTAGGATTTCAATATCATTTGTGGTAGGTATTTGTGTTTTCTCTTTGATAATATCCCAAAGTTTTTCATATACCAAGATAGCTTTCACTTTATTCTTCCAGGAAAAATAATTAGGACCCTTGAGTAGTTGAGATTCTGCTAGGAAGAATTTGTTTGAAGCCATTTAAATTCCCTAATATCAATCCTTAGATTTTGTAGAATTCCTTATGACTCCCTAGTATGTCATGGATAAGATATAGTGCTTTTGTAAATTATAGTTCAATATTTGGTTGATTTTGTAAAGTTTTATAAAAAATCAACTTCTAATATCCCTTATTGCTCCTATTGAACTAAGCACTTTTTCCAAATTTTAAAGAGGTTATAATTTTGGATCTTTTGTCTCCTTTTGAGAATTTTGAGACAATAATTTTATAAATTTCCAACCTTTGAAATACTATGATAAACCTCTCTTTTAAATAACCCTTTGGGAATTAATTTAAGTGTATCTAATTTCCAATAAATTAATTTGATGTAGTAACCCTTATGACTCCCTAATTTTTGGAAAAATTAGACCACAATAATATTTGCAAAATATTAAATAATCTAACCCAAGTAGAATTCCTTATATCTCCTAGGTTAATTTGCAAATATTATTTTAGCTTGGTAAGTTATCTCCTATGTCTTTTGCTTTCATAATCTCAAAATTTATCCTTGATTTTAAAACCTTATATCTCCTTTATTTGAAAGTAATATTAAATGAGATAAATTACTTACCTTAGCTCCTTTATCACCACACTTGAATGGCTCTGAATTCTACTAGATATAGCATCTGTAATATGTAAATTTTGGTGCTTGAGATGATGAGTGTGGATTGGGCCGACCTTGTCTTCAATGTTGGAGTGAAGAGTGCTACAGATTTGAGAAGGTTTGACCTTCTTTTCAATGATACTTCAATGCTCCTTCTTCCTTCCTTCCATGTTGTGCTTCAAACATGATATTTTATTGCACTATTCTCTATCGGATGCCTTTGACTACATTATCTTCTCTTCTTCACACTCTATCACTTCATGTTTAGATGCCTTTTAAGGTGGTGAAGGCTTTGACAAGTGTCATTGAGTATTATGTATGAGCTCTCTCCTTTGTAATGTAATAGTCCTTTAGTAATACTCTGCTAGCTTCTTGGTCACCTTGTAACGCACTACTAGCTTCTTTTTGGCCTTGTAACACATGAACACTTGTGTGGGCACTTGTAACTCCTTCATGAGTTTTCTTGGATGTTAAGAAATGGATGGTGCCTTAGAGAATCTATGCCAAGTGGCTTTCAACCTTTCTACATGGAGTTCTTTCACTGTAACGCTTCCAAGGAGAGTATAACTCCTTTTTGTATGCCTCTTCTTTGCTTGTTACATTTCTTGGAGTGCAAGCAATCTCTTCTCTTGTTGGTCAATCGTTGAGGTGATTTTGGAGCTTCGAATGGCAGTGTAGGTGATTCTTTTGGTGGACAATCTTCACCAAGCTAGCAACCTCTAAATATATCACTTGTTCTCCTCGTTCCTTTTTCCCTTCAACGTGCTTCTTTTATGGTGTTCGTCCATGTTGATTGAGGTAGAATATACCACCTTTTTTCTTGTAAAATATAGCTCCCTTTCTATCTATGTAAATGCAGGTTGATGATTGACTGATATGTGCATTGTCTTTTGTAGGTTCATCCATCCAAGATGTGAAGTGTGAGCCCCTTCAAATGGCTCCTTGTGCCATGGATGAGGAGTGCTTGATTTTCAAACTTTCTTGGCTTGAATTTCCCTATAATTTTTGTGCCTTTAGTGGCACCTTCAATCTACCCTTTTCTTGTGAACAATGTAGTGCAATACCTTGTAATCTTCTATGAGAATAATATGTTCTTATTACACCCTTTTTGCACTCCTTGCAGGTCTTGTAGTCTGATTTTGTAGTAGATTTTGAATGCACAAATGAGGGTTTTGAGGATGTCCCTTTGGATAGACTCCTTGCCCTCTTTGCTTGGATATTTAATGATAGATCCAAGATTTACAAATGTTGTAGATAGAAGCTTTTTTCTGCTGCACTTAACCCTATAGTGCTTTGGATTTGAGACTCACCAAGTCTCAATATTTGAAGCTTATTTTGGTTAGTTTTTATTCACTTGTACTAACCAATTTTGGTGGCTTCTATTGGCCACTATGAGTTGCATATTTTTGTGCTTTAAGAGTGTCTTTAGACACTTGATGCAAACTAGATTTTGTACCCTTATCAAAAGCACAAAACTAATTTCTTTTGAGAGTAATAATAGTGCAAATGAATCTAACAATTTTCACTTTTAATGCACTAATAATTACACCTTATCACTCCAATAAACTCTCAAGATAATGCACTTAATCAATTTACTACAACTAATCAAGAATAATCTGAAATGAATCTTCAAGAATTATTCTACAATTCTCTTATAAGCAAGGTAGTAGGAGCTAGTCTTCTTTTGCTTTCCAAAGTAGATGATAGGTAGTTGATAGATAGTTTGAAATTTTGAAATCTAATCAAATCCTAAAGTGCAAATGAACCTTAAAGAAACCTTTCTCTTTTTGCACTTTTGAAGATTGTAATTCAATTCTCCTTATTGCAACTTTAATCCAAATTAAGGTGCTTAAACAAATCTAATAAGTAATCCACTTTAATGAATCTACTTGCACCAATAGTTGCTTACATTTTTCTAAAATCCCTTTTTGCTGCTTCTGTAGAGGATGTAGATCTTGGTGTCTAAGATCACCAATTTTTTGCCTTGAGTAAGATCTTGCAGCTCTTTGTAGGCTTCCCTGAACAACTTCGTCTTCACCAAAGGATGGTCTCGAACTCTCCTTCATGAGCCTAGGAATTTTATGGCTTGTTCTCCTCTTGTAGTATCCTCTTTTTACTATAGATTTGAAGAGATATTTATTTTTGAAGTGGAACCTTTTTGCTATGAGAGGTAATCTCCAAATCTCCTATATTTGGTAGGCTTATTCTATCTGAATATTCCTTCAAGATTCTTGTCAAATTCTAACTTCAAATAGGATCTTCTTCTCAAGATTATAAATATCTTGAGGTCTTCTAATATTTGGCACTCCTTTCCAAATTCATCTTCTTGGGCTTGTTTTCGGATGGCGATAATTGTCCCAAATATTTCACTATCTCCAATAGTGAATTTCTCCAATGAGTTCTCCTTGGAACTCCTTTGATGATATCTTCAGTAAGGCTCTCCAAGCCTTTTACTAGATGCTCGTAGAGACCTCTCCAAGGCCTTTGATATTGCAACTTCTTCTAGTCTTCCTTGAGACCTTATCTTCAACCTTCTACTTCTAGAAGTGTTGGTGGTGAGATCTTCTCTTGGATCTCGAATTATCTACTTTTGGATTTGAGAAGGAATCTCCTAGAACTTATTATTCAATGATATCTTCTCCTGATCTCTTTTGCTTCAAGTTTTGGATTGATTTTGAAGAAGATACTCTTCCTAACCTTTTTGTAGGAAGCTTTCCCAACTCACTGAATCTTCCTGTTCCTACAACAAAGTATTAGTACTAAAATATACTTCTGAATTAGATACTCTCTTCTAGAGTCTTCTTCAGGATCAAGGCTTTTGTGGTCTTTTTAAGTATCAAGGATTCTATGGACTTCTTCATATCAAGGTTTTATATGGCATTTTTAGTATCCAAGATTCTATGGCCTTTTCTTCTGGATCAAGGCTTCTATGGCTTTTTCTTCTAGATCAAGGCTACTATGGTCTTTTCTTTTGGATCAAGGCTTCTATGGCCTTTTTTGATTAAGGCTTCTATGACATTTTTTGATTAAGGCTTCTATGGCCTTTTTCCTTGTGAAGTTTCCAATCTAGCAATGGAGATCTCCTATCTCCCAACTTCACCATAATTCTTCTCCAGAAGTCTCTTCTGTAGTATTCTTCTCTTGTAGCAACTAATATTTGCACTATGAAGGCACTTCGACCTTTGGGTAATGAAGTTGAAATATCCTAGCTTTCTATTGTAGGATGTGTCCCAATCATCTAAGAATTAATTCCCTACAATAAAAGAAACTTTAAGTAAATTTATCTAGATCTCTTAGATGAGCTTCACTAGTTGATTCATCAAACTAGTGGATCAAATGCTGAGTCCTAGTCTTCATGAGTTTTCCCTTGTAACTTTGTGGAAATACTCTAGCCATATGCAATCTTAGTATTTTAGAAATTGAGATTTCTTTCAGTCCTTACTTGTGGCTCTCCCTAATTCTACCACCTAGACTCTTTTGAGAATTTTTTATAGTGACTGGTCCAATGGCATGTCAAGTTGATAAAAACTTAGGGTCAATGATAATGGTGGTTTTCCTATTGATCTATCGTAGCTCTGATACCACTGCTAGCTTTTGATGTAGCAAGTAATGAGAGATAGCAATCACAAGATGTAGAATAATATGACATACTACGAGATGACTAAAAATATACTATAAATAGAAATGATGGAACAAAGTAGCTATGGAGGAAATGAACACTCCATGAATAAAGCTACTACTCAAGAATGAGCTTTGAGCATATCACACTCCATCACATTACATCACACTCTACTACATCACACCACACTATTCTACACTACTTCCTATTGTTATATCATGCTCTATGTCTATGGCCCTTTATATAGGAAAATAGGTTCCTTGGCCAACACTCTACCTAGCTATGCAAGGGACAACTTGCACATATACATTTTGTACATTAAAACTTGTGTATTTATTACATTGCATGAAGTAACTAGATAACTTCCCCCTAAAGTAATCTAATGTCTTAAGTATATACCATGAAAGGTACATTTACATGATCCAAATGATGTAATATAATCTATTTATAATAGTGAGTGCCCCTAAACCAAAGAAATTTTTTCTATAGGAGTTTTGACAATGCTAAAATTTCATCTCTTAATGTGGACGATGACGATGATCCATTTTTAGGGAACGTCAGTTATCTATCAAACCTAAATTTCACCCTATGGTACTTTTACCACTACCATTGACACAAAAATGGTCTTGGTTGATATGAATAAGGTTTCTAGACCCCTTATAAGTTGTAGTATCAACATCCCTATTATAAATCTACCTTAGGGTATATCATACGCATACCATATGACACCTTAGTAGATTTCCTCCAATGCCTTGCCATAAGTTTTGGAGAAGAACTTGAGAGGGATGAATATGTCGATTCTAGTTATATTCATTCATTGGGTGATTATTTTCCCATCGTAATGGTAGTGTTTGAGCCTCTTAGTCATAGGATGTTTGATGAAGAGTCTAATGCTGATTAAGCTAAATATAATTAGGAGCCTAAAGGAAATTAGGTTTATGATATAGATTCTAATGGAGAATGAGAGGTGATGTCTATGAATTCAATTAGCTCGAAGGAAGAACACTCCTCCCATAAAACCTATCATGTATATAGATGAGTTTTATTTGAGGGTTTTTCCTATGCGTTAGCCCATATGGAGGTAGATTCTATCACCAGAATATCCATTCATCCGTACTCCACCTAGGCTTCATCCAATTATTCCACTTCCATCTCAGCCACCTCTAGTGTATTTGAAGCCTCCCATATTTGATAGGCTTTTATCACTAGTAAATGGAGATCATATGCCATCTATCAACATGATTTTTAGACATCAGCATGAAAATATCCTCCCCTATGAGGAAATTCTACCAAAACCACCTCCTACACTTGGGAGTGTTAAGTCATTAGGTACCTCCTACACTTGGGGGTGTCAAGTAGTTTATCATTTAGCTTCTCTCAAGGGTGTTGAGGAACCTAAAACTCTCAACATTATCCACTTGTAGGTATTTCATGCATGACACACTATGCATTAAAAAAAAAAACCACAAAATAATACAAAACATAAAAAAAAAATTGCATTGCATTCCACCACGCATTTCATATCGTTGCATTTGCTTACTTGGATTAGGCATGATATTTCATTGCATTAGAATGAGGGCTAGTTTTATTCTTGCATGCTAAGTTTTAGCATCACATCTGTATATTTGTCATATTTTCTTAATCAATCTTTCCATTATCATCATTTGTACTTTTTCTTGTGATATTTTAACTATTAAGCGGTCCTTGTAAGATAGAGTAGATACCATATGATCATCAATTATGATGTTTATATGACTAATGACTATTTTATGTACACCTCTTAGATTTTAAAAGGTCATTAGGAAAACACACATACATCATCCCACATAGCATTACCATCCGCATTCCACATTTTTTGGTAACTTTATTTTTTAACACAATCAATAGGTTGTTATCGAGTGTTCACTAGGGTTTTTGGTCATTCAACCATTCCTAGTTTTATTTTTAGATTTTATAGAAAGCTATCTTGATTTGTAAAATTTAGGGTTTTTCTTTGATAGCACATTGCATATCTCAAAATCCCAAACACACATTAACATTTTAAAATATGATTTTTGAACAAAGAAAGATGACACTAAAATGTAATCCTTGTTCCCTTAACCAAAAGGTTTCCATTTCTCATCCTATTATGTGCATGGTATAGAATGCTAAGAATTGACAAAAGGACAAGCTCCCCCCTAACCAAAGTAATAAATGTTGAGCAAAGTGCAGCAAATAGTATTGTCATTGTTGTCAACATAGTCAGACAAATTTATTGATGCAATGGACAAGAGTTTATTGAACAACAAGGTGCAGCCAAAGTACAATGGATAGGAGTTCAATGTTGAGCAAGGTGTTGCAGGAGGATTGTCATTGTTGTCAATACAGTCAGTTAGATCTAATGATGCAATGGATAGGCAGTTCAAAAGTCACTCAGATGCAGAGGATAAAGTTTAGAAGTTAGTCAGATCATGAGTCCTTAAATGATAGATGCACAGAAACGAGAAAACATAATTCAGAATGAGAAGAAGAAGTCTTCAGAACCTGAGATGTCAAGAAGCGAAAAGGTTTTTTGTGAAAACCAAGGTAGTCAGAATAAAAAGTTTTATTTAAAACCATGGATAACAGATTTGAAATGGGTTTTTCTTAAAACCCAAGTTGGCTCTTTGTTTCGTTGAAAAAGATGCCCCGGTGATAAAGATATTTAATTTTAAATATTTAATTTAAATTTTAAAGGTTTTTTGTGAAAACCAAGGCAGTCAAAATAAAAAGTTTTATTTAAAACCATGGATAACAGATTTGAAATGGGTTTTTCTTAAAACCCAAGTTGGCTCTTCGTTTCGTTGAAAAAGATTCCCCGGTGATGAAGATATTTAATTTTAAATATTTAGTTTAAATTTTATTTTATTTAAAATTTAAATTAAATTAAAAGGGCCGACATGTTACTATTTCGTGGCAATAAGCTACAGGAAAGTGACGAAGGTGGAAGAAGTGTTTGAGGCCGACAAAGTTAAATCTGGGCCGACGGATTTTAGGGTTTGGCAGCTGACAAATTCTAGGGTTTCTCAACCGACGTTCTTTTAGGGTTTGTTCCTAAAACTTCTTCTATAAAATCAAGGGTACTTCGAGTTTGAAAAGTGGGGTGTAAAGATAAAGTGCGAATGCGAGCATAGTGTTTGAGAAAGTGAAGTTCGTGTTGAGCAGAGAGCAGAATGTGAAACGACACAGAGTGTGCGAAGCGTGTGCGCAGAGAAAGCAGAGTGTGCAGAGAAGCGCAAAGGGAAAATTTGATTGCAAAGTTTGGCTGTAGCAGTGCAGCAAACTATGTGAAGTGATTGTGTAAGAGAGAGTAGAGTGCACAGAGATTGCAAAGGTGATGTAGACCAGTTAGAGTCTTGCAATAACAAAGGTATATGTCAAACATTTTTTTATTCAATATTGAAGTCCAGTTGGTGCTGGCAAATTAATGGGTTGGTGCCTCTTTCCAGTTGGTGTTGGTAAATAATTTGTCCAGTTGGTGCTGGCAAATTAAGGGGTTGGTGCCTCTTTCCAGTAGGTGCTGGTAAAATAGGAGTTGGTGCTCCATTATGTTGAAGCAGATAAAGTTAAGGGGTTGGTTCTCCTTCTAGTTGGTGCTGGTAAAGGATTATGTAAAGTTGTAGCTTTGCATTGACTGGATTTGGATGGTAGTCCAAGCAGTATTTTTGAGGAGTAGCCACATTGGTGAACCTCGTTAAAATGATGTGTTATGTGTGATGCTTTCTTGATGCATTTAGTATCTCTTTTATCTACTTTAAACTGTTGTTGGTTTTATAATCTAATTGTTTTAGAAGTTTTTAAAGAACACACTGATTCACCCCCCCTCTCAGTGTCATTGTGATTACAACAATTGGTATCAGAGCCAGGTTCCCAATTTTGGCTAAATCAGTCAGGGTTGATCTTGGATTAGTACACAATGGCTAAGAAGAATAGATCCTCATCCAAAAAGGCATCCCAGTCAGTTTCGGTTCTTGTAGAAGAGAAATTTGAACCGAAAAAGGTAGAAGAAGTGAATCCTGAAGTTTGTGATGAAAATATTGAGGCTGAAGTAGATTTTGAAGGAGAGTTGATATCTGCTCTTGAAGAGTGGAGAATAGAAAAGAAAAAGAACAAAATACTGTCCAAGAAATTAGAAGAATATGAGGATGAGATTGAAGATCTCTTCCTACAAGTTCAAAAGGCCAAGAAATCAGAAGAAGCCTTGAAGACACAGCTGGATAATAAGAATGATGTATACAGCACAAGTGAAGAGGAATATAAACATGTTATTGTTGATCTAAAGCTGCAAGTAGAACAGAACAAAAGGATTGAAGATATTCTTAGGTCTCAGATCAATGAGAAAGAGACTGTATGCTGCCAACAAGAAGAAGAGATTGTTTCATTGAAGAAACAACTAAAATAGGCCAATATAAATCTCAAATTTGAGAAGAGCACAAAGTTGCTAGATACAATGATAAATCAACAAAGAAGCTCCATAGCTAATTTTGGTCTTGGATATGAAGCTGAACAACCTTCATCCTAAAAATATGCAGAGAAGAAGAAATCCTCGATTGAAGGATTGAAACAAGAAAAGTCTGAAGCTGAATCCTCAAAGGAAGAAAATATCAAAGAAGATCTACAGCAAAGCAACCATAGCAAAAGAGGTTCTCTCACTCTCACTCTTTTAATAATAATGCTTTTTATGGCTATTGTTCTAAATGCAACCACTTTGGTCACAAGGCAATTTATTGTGGATTGAACAATAGATCAAAGAGTTATGTTGATAAAAATACTTATATTTTTTTGAGTGAACACCCTGTGCAATGTTTTAAATGTAATGGCCATGGGCACATAGCAAGGTTTTGTTCAAGCACTTCTGTATCCAATCTAAGGCAATACCATAGATTTCATCATACACATAGAATGCAATACAGATAGGGAATAAAACATGTGCAATGTTTTAAATGCAACGGTCAAGGGCACATAGCAAGGTTCTGTCCAAGCACTTCTATATCTAATCTAAGGCAAAACCCTAGATTTCATCAGACACAAAGAGGACAACATCGACAAGGAACATATCATGTGCATAAAAGAAAAGAAAATAATCATCCATCAAGAATGCACAAGAGACAACCCCACAAGAGAAATGTTCAAGTTCACGAACAGGAGAAAAATAGAGATGTTGTTGAAAAACCCAAGCCCAAGTTCAGGAAAGTCTGGAGAAATACAGAGGAAAGGAAATTGTGTCTCCTTGGATGAAGGAGGCTACTCCGCCATTGCTCTAAGCAACTCCCGGTGGCACATCCTCAGGAGGAGCAATATTAAAGTTTTATTTTAATGCTCCTATGTATTTGTCTAGGTATCTAAGGATGAAAGGTAAGCGATCGGAGTTAATGTTGTATAGTTGTTAAAGTGTGTTTTTCAGTTTATATAGTGGTTTGTGGAAATGCCGTGAAGTGTGGTGTTTAATTTGAGAGTTGTCACCATTGGTAGTTTTGAGATATGTCACTGTTGTACTATTGATGATTCTTAATACCATTGTTCAAAATTATGAATCATAATAGTCCAGATAATTTGCTCAACGAAAGAATGCTTGCCCTAGTTGTGTATTTGTGTTTCGAGCAGCATGTATTTGTTTTTACTCTTTGATGTGAAGATTGCCAGATCTTTCATGACACCTTGGTGAATATATTTAATTCACAGATAGTTTTGTTTTAACTATTGATTTAATGCCAGTCCAAGGATAAGAAGCTTGAGGTTGAGTAAGGTGCACTACGGTTGGCCATAAAGTGTTTGACAAAATGTCTTCTTCCGACATGCATAGTTGAAAGTAAGAGTTGGCAGAAAAATTGCAGTGCTTGACAAAAATTGGTACAGATGTGAGTCACTTGTCAATTCTGTTGACAAAAGTGAAATCAGCATGTTGAATGGGAAGATTAAAAAAAAAAAGTTTTTTAATGAGCAGCCAGATGATTTCCAGCCTGGTGATGAATAGTTGAGTTGCTTTCATAGTGGTTGTTTTGATCAAATTAATGCTTTTCTTGATACATGATTTGGGCTTACTCCATTGAGTTTGATTTGAGCAAGTTATTTTTTTCCTTGGTGATTTATGTTGGTGGCTGTCTTGTTCAAATACCTTTGGAAGGAAAAGGATGTCTACTAGTTTCCTTTTCATGTAGTGATTTGTTGAATGCTTCAAAGTTAATCTTGAGTTGAATGATGTTGGTTAAACCTTGTCTATAAGCATTGTTGCTAAAGACCTAATTGGTTGAGAAAAGATGTTGGTTGTGTTGTGGTACAGTGTTTGGTACCTGCACAGAGTTGAAAGTGGATTGAGGTAGCCTATTGGATTCTCACTGCAGAGAGAGACAAACAACTATCATTGGGTTCAAGCTTGTTGAGAATATATCCAAGATGCATGGTGAAGTTGTATGCAGATGTTGCTGGCATTGCAAAACAAAAAGTTGGCTATATAAGATTATTGTATGCCTTCACTAACAGTGGACAAGTTTGAGTTTGCAAAGCAATAGAGGGTAGTTGCACAGAAGACAGTGGTTCAGTCATGTTCTTACACATGTTATATTGGTGAAGTTGATGGTGATGGTGTCATTCACTGGTTATTGATGCTATTCACATTGTTGATTTTATTGATGCCTATTATGCTTATCATGATGTTGTCAATCAGTGAAATGAAGTGGTCTTGGACTCAGGGGGAGCATTTATGTACTTCTTTTTCTTCTTGTTCATGCTTGGAATATTTGCTAATTGTAATAATTTGTGTCTAAGAATATTGTGCATAGAATCAGGGGGAGTCTGCAGTAGCCCTTTGGTATTATTGTCAAAGGGGGAGAAGATTTACAGGAAAATTGCACATGTGTTGCCAACAATTCCAAAGGGGGAGATTGTTGAGAAAAGTGCAGCAAATAGTATTGTCATTGTTGTCAACACAGTCAGACAAATTTATTGATGCAATGGACAAGATTTTATTGAATAGCAAGGTGCAGCCAAAGTACAATGGATAGGAGTTCAGTGTTGAGCAAGGTGTTGCAGGAGGATTGTCATTGTTGTCAATACAGTCAGTTAGATCTAATGATGCAATGGACAGGAAGTTCAGAAGTCACTCAGATGTAGAGGATAAAGTTCAAAAGTTAGTCAGATCATGAGTCCTTAAATGATAGATGCACAGAAACAGAAAACATAATTCAGAATGAGAAGAAGAAGTCTTCAGAACCTGAGATGTCAAGAAGCGGAAAGGTTTTTTGTGAAAACCAAGGTAGTCAGAATAAAAAGTTTTATTTAAAACCATGGATAACAAATTTGAAATGGGTTTTTATTAAAACCCAAGTTGGCTCTTCGTTTTGTTGAAAAAGATACCCCGATGATAAAGATATTTAATTTTAAATATTTAGTTTAAATTTTATTTTATTTAAAATTTAAATTAAAATATTAAATTAAATTAAAAGGTCCGACATGTTACTATTTCACGACAATAAGCTACAGGAAAGTGACGAAGGTGGAAGAAGTGTTTGAGGCCGACAAAGTTAAATCTGGGCCGACGGATTTTAGGGTTTGGCAGCTGACAAATTCTAGCATTTCTCAACCGACGTTCTTTTAGGGTTTGTTCCTAAAACTTCTTCTATAAAATCAAGGGTACTTCGAGTTTGAAAAGTGGGGTGTAAAGATAAAGTGTGAATGCGAGCATAGTGTTTGAGAAAGTGAAGTTCGTATTGAGCGAGAGCGAGAATGTGAAACGACACGAGTGTGCGAAGCGTGTGCAGAGAAAGCGAGTGTGCAGAGAAGCGCAAAGGGCAAAGTTGATTGCAAAGTCCGTTGTAGTAGTGCAACAAACTGTGTGAAGTGATTATGCAAGAGAGAGCAGAGTGCACAGAGATTGCAAAGGTGATGTAGACCAGTTAGAGTCTTGCAATAACAAAGGTATATGTCAAACATTTTTTTATTCAATATTGAAGTCCAGTTAGTGCTTGGCAAATTAAGGGGTTGGTGCCTCTTTCCGAGTTGGTCTTGGTAAATAATTTGTCCAGTTAGTCTTGGCAAATTAAGGGGTTGGTGCCTCTTTCCAGGTAGGTGCTTGGTAAAATAGGAGTTGGTGCTCCATTCGTTGAAGCGAGATAAATTTAAGGGGTTGGTGCTCCTTCCAGTTGGTGTTGGTAAAGGATTATGTAAAGTTGTAGCTTTGCATTGGTCGGATTTGGATGGTAGTCCAAGCAGTATTTTTGAGGAGTAGCCACATTGGTGAACCTCGTTAAAATGATGTGTTATGTGTGATGCTTTCTTGATGCATTTAGTATCTCTTTTATCTGCTTTAAACTACTGCTGGTTTTATAATCTAATTGTTTTAGAGGTTTTTAAAGAACACACTGATTCACCCTCCCTCTCAGTGTCATTGTTATTACAACAATAAAATCCCTTACTCTTCCACAAAAATGAGAAATAATATCCAATCAAAGAAATCAAAAGAAAAGAAGGGGGTAATGGGCTTGAATCCTTGGAATCCTCATATATTCAAAAGCCATGGGGTGATCTCCATTATAGTAATGGACTCTAAGAGTCATTCTGACAATGGGGTAGTCTTATAGGTGGTGATATGTCTATCACATTAGTGACCTTATTTTATATAGACCAATGTTAGCTTACGGATGAGCTAGCTTTTGGTGGCTGACATTACCTAGTATTCTAGTCAGGATAATGATGACCATGAGGTGATATTCATTATAGTAATGGACTCTAAGATTCAGCCTAGCAATGGGGTAACTTTATGCATTTATCACATTAATGAACATCACATGCACACACAAGGATATTGAATATCTTGGTCTTCCTAGTAGATTTCTACCTTTTTAGAATCTTGCATAGTTAGTATACATCTTTTGACTGGTCAACTAGGGTGTTTGAGTCTCATGAAAACCATGTTGTTTTCCTATAACATACTACTGTTTCCCATCCATCATTTTTCATATCACATTTTAGTGATAATTAAATGCATTATCTTATGAAAGGGTTGCCATTTGGATTGATGGTATTTTATGGTTATTGCAATTAGTTTGTTAGTGCATATAGATTTAGTCATTTCACATTTCACATTAGTCACATCACATATCATTAGTACATCTCATACATGTCTAAGTCTATGCATACATATTAGATTTGTCAAATCAATAACATGAGTTACATAAATTCATTATCACAAAAACAAATCTCAAAATACATCTAAACATTAGGTATTGCATCCATAACTACATCCATAGTTACATCCACACATATAATAAAACATCAATGCAAATGTGATAGACCAAATAATATCATATCATCTATATGGTATATCTGGTACATCATGATACAAAAATTCTCACATGCTACAATAGAGTGGGTCCTTGAACCTCATACTCCAAAAAGAGTAGCACCTACATATCATAAATCAAGGTGGCCCTACACCACTAGTCTCACCTCCACCCTCAACCTCATCTCGATGAGGCTAAGAAGACCCACTAGCATTTGATATTTGAGGAGTACCTACAAACCTTAAAATTGGTAGCCTAATTTATGGCTACCCTGAATCACTATGTTGGATCTGATACAACACCTCAGATGAAGCTCAAGATGGTACTCGACCTCCAAGCTCCAAAGAAAATCTCCAAAGTAACTTAACCTCTTTGGTCACATTCAATTCAAAAGGCTCCAAACGAACATAACCTCTTTGGTCACATAAATTTAAAAGGCTCCAAAGGTACCCAAATTCCTTTGGTCAACATATATTCAAAAGCTCCAAAGGTACCCAAATTTTTTTGATCAACATTAATTCAAAAGGATCCAAATGTACCCAAATTTCTTTGGTCAATACCAATTCAAAAGGCTCTATACCTACCCAATTTCTTTGATAAACATCAATTCAAAAGGCTCCAAAGATAACCAAATTCCTTTGGTCAACATCAATTCAAAAGCTCCAAAGGTACCCAAATTCCTTGGGTCAAAATCAATTCCAAAAGCTCCAAAGGTAACCAAACTCCTTTGTTCAATTTCAAAATGCTCCAAAGGTACCCCAAATTCCTTTGGTCAAAATCAATTTCAAAATGATCCAAAGGTACCCAAATTACTTTGGTCAAATTCAATACAAAAGGATTGAAAGGCACCTAACCCCTTTGGTCACATCAATCCAAAAACATCGAGTGATCCTTGTATCTAGTGATTTACTCTAATCACCTAGCAGTTACAGTGATTGGTTATCAATGCAATTTGGTAGGATGAGTAAATTACCATAAAGGCACTCACAATAATAATAATAATAATAATAAAGTTGACCAAAATCAAGGTTGTAATGAGGTTTTGCACCCTTTTACTTTTGCAATTGTCCAAGAAAATCCAAATCAAATCATCTTGGTCAAGCGACTCATCACTTTCATCATTTTACCATTTCCTCATCGTTGTGCCTTTCTTGCTTAAGGTAGATAACAAGAAATAAAAATTTAAACAAAAATTTGGTATGCATCAAGTCTTCACCTATATAATAGATATTTTCTACCCATGATCGAAAGGTTACCAAAAATTTGGTATACTCAAAGCCATCGCCTTGTCTACCCATGGTTGAAAAATCTACCAAAAATTAAGTTCTTCAATTTTTTAGAAGCAATGATTCAAAAATAAATTCTCTTTTCATTATTGGAGCATCTAATATTGATTATATCAAGGAACATAATCAACCTTTAATTTGACTTTAGGTCATCTATTTTTACTTTGTGTTGTGCTTTCACACAACACATACTAGAAAGGGGTATCTATAGACACCTAGAACACATCTTGTTGAGGAGAATACATATATGGACTCCTTTTAGACCATACGATCCACCTTGGGCAACCTTATGGATACAAAAGTGGTTTTCACCACTCAAATAAGGGCATTTCCCTTTGCAACCATGGTCGTCCCTCCAAGGGAGAGGCCATCTCACCAAGAGACAACCCCTAGGTCAGGGTCATCTCACTCTGAGATGGTCACACCAAAAGCAAGATAAAAAAGAGTGGGACATAACTAGAATTTGAAATTACCAGTTAATTTCGTGCATGAATCTATGCCACAATTTAGCATGTGCATGAGCCCAAATTAGAGCAATCACATGACATAATCAATTGCATGAAAATTTTGAAAATAGGCATTTGATTTTCTTAATATGAACTACCTCTTCATTTTTTTATGCACAAGGTCATGCTATTATTAGTTTTATTTCAAGGAATCTATATAATAACACTCACTCCTCAGTAAAAATATCTAGAGTTTTAGAATTTCTAAGCAACGAAGTGCTTCCAAAATCCAACCGTGAGCTCTCAAGCCTTCACATTATTCTCACTATAGAAGCTATATCGCTAGTTCACTCCAAGGGTTGAATATCACACCTCTATCCTCTAAATAATCTAACACTTGCTTAGAAGATTAATCCATATTCAGTAATCCATTATCATGAATGCACCAATCCACCGACCAAACCCTAGATCAAATCCAGGAGTCACCCCACATTGGCCTCTAAAATGTAGTTATAGAGCAATGGTCATCTCGACCTAAGATGACCCATAGGCATGGCCATACCACCCAAAGATGGCCTCCAAGGTATAGATTTGTTTAGTTGTTTTCTTTTAGTAGAATTTTAATATAGAATATTTATTGCTTTTTACAATAGTTTACTTTCTATTAATGCATATGATTTGTTTTTATTCTTCTTTTATTATTATTAATATGAGTCCTATCTCATAGAGCTCTGCACATGCTATTGATTACATTGCTTTTATTATGAGAAAATTACAAGTTCTTACATAAGAAAAAGAGCACCATATTTGTACCATACCATTCAATGTGAGAGTCCTAGAAACCTACCCCAGATCAATTCATGAGTTGGAGGAAGATCCTATGAAGTGCACCTATATTATGTTTATGATTGTATTCTTTGTATCAAAATTTGGTAGTAATACCCTTAGAGGGGATCATATTGTAACCATTTTTAAAAGATAGACATGTTATTAATATAAAGGGCACCATTATTTTATGTTCTATTTTGTCATCATGGTTACTTAATTGCTATATTTTATTTTATTTCTTGGTGTACAATCTTTTTCAGCATTTCATAGTCCACTAAGCTTGAATCTACTTTTTGACTTCTAATAAATGATGAATTTTTGACTAATCCCAACCACTAGGTGATTAGTCTTATTTATACTAATTCTTACATCTCTATTTGTAAATACAAAATCAACAATACATTGTTCATGCTTGATTTGTTCTATTACAGTAGACTCGCTCTAATTTAAGATAGAATTCATGTTGGTAGTTAATTGTGTGCTTGTACATACTTCCAAAGTGGTAGTAATCAGTTAAGAATAGGTGCATCATCAACTACCACACCTATCCTCATGCCAATTCATTTGCTCCTTGTAGATTGGATCCAAACTCAATTTTTTGCTATTGTTGACTTTTTTTATCATTCCAGAGCAACTTTGGAATATCAGATTTAATTCCTGTCATGTGGTGTTGCTACCAATTTTATCATTTGGGGGTGCTTCTAAGTGTGTGGCAAGTCCTCTTGTGTTGATTTTAACATTCTCCAATACATTTCAATTAAGTACCTTGACTTTGTCTTGGTCTTTCTTTAATGTTGCAAGTGATTACCCATAATATGCTATGTACACCTATCATGACCTATTTCAATAGCAGAATGCTTTATTTGACACTACATCACCTCAAAAACTCGTTTTAGGAAGAAAAACCATACAAAATAGCTCAACCAATCACAAGTTACAAAAACTTTTATTTGCTACTAATTTCACTATGTTGTTTTAGTACTAAAATCATGCAAAAACAGGACAAAAATGTAGAAAATAGTCAAAATAGTGGCATAATATATCTTAATACTTAATAATGCAAACATCAACAAAACAATGTACTTTAATCAAATATTTGCATATATCTATATTATGTATTGAAATATGGCAGTTTTTATGTCAAAAAATGGTGCAAAAATGAGGTATTATTTGGCCTCATCAATATTTAAAGTTTTAGGAGCACTTAAAGTTACATATGATTCTAAGTGAGGGTAATTTTTCCTTCTTTATTAAAAAAAACCACTGGATTTTATTGGATTTCTTTTAGAAGCACCACCAACATAAATTTTAATAAACCCAATTTTTGAACATTTCTATATTACCCTAAATTGAAGTAGATCCTTTATTTTAATGTCATTATCATAGATGAATCATCCATGTATGTTCAAATTATATAACCAAGTGAGACTTCCCATGATGAGAACCATATATATTCTACAAGAGAGGTAATAATATGGTTTTAAACTTGGACATAATTTTAAGATTTATTTTTTTAATTTCTATTATATATTTCAAGCAATAAATTCCAACAATAATAGTAGGGCCAATCCTTCACAAAATCATTATGCCTTAGCTTTGAAATAGTTGATCTAACATTTAATCAACTCTTTTAATGTTAATGGAGCTACTCAATATATTTTCATATTTTTTAAAAAATATTATCCCAAATGGTATATGATCAAACTAACAATAAAAATGTAAATGGTATAATGTTTCTAGATCCTTCTCACAAATTACACATCTAAAAGATTTATGATATTCTATTATTCACAGAATATCTCTTATAATAATCTTACTTTGAATTGCTAATCAAAGGAATGTCGAGGGCTGACAGATAACTATAGTGACCAAACATTCTTCTAAGAAAAATATTTAGGAGTAGTAAATTTTGATTGCTCTAAATTCGCATATCCCAACTTTACCAAGTATCCACCATATTTTGATAGATCCCAAACCAACTCATATTTTCATGTAAAAATTAGCAAATAAAACTCTTGAAGCATCTTTTGAAGTTCATCTAGAATTTGTCTGTGTTCCTCTCCTTCAAATAGGATACTAATAGAAATCCATTATTTGGATTTGTTGCTCATATTAATATAGTCTTTGACCTTTGGATATTTACAAGTTAGGCATGCCCAATCCAATGGTTTCGATTTATGGTCAGAGACAAGAGGATAAGGTTTCAACAAAAGCATCAAACAAAAAATTTGCATAATTCACATTATTGAATGACCATCTAATATTTTTATTTATAAATTGCAAACTATATACTATGAAGTTCCTTGTTGAAAATCCTTTGGGAAGGGTTATTTTCCAAAATAAATTTATTGCATCAAGAGAATGTATATATTTTTGAAGTAATATTTTTCCCAATTCTTGATCTTTGAATAATCTCCACCCAAGCTTTACCCCTAATTCTAAAATCATAAGTATGTAATTATACAAACCTACTCTAATAGTATTTCCTTTGCAATCACTATCCCACTTACAAAGAGTAAATGCAAATTTTTCATTTCATCCTTTCCAAATAAAGTCACTTTGATTTTTATCAATTTTTGATGTTTTACCTACAAGAAATTTTGAAAGTAACATCATATATAGGTATGAATTACAACGTAGTCTTTATGAGTTATAGCCTTTTCGCTATGGTTAAGAACTTACCTTTCCAAACTATTAAACATAATTTTATTCTATCTAAACATGAGACCTAAAGATATTTTTTATTTCATTTATGAGACAAATGAATACCCAAGTAGGTTAATAAAAAAATCAATTTTAAACCCTAAAATATCCATAATAATTCATTGTAAATTTAGGGTAGTGCTAATGAAAAGAATCTTGGATTTTCTAATACTAACAAACTGTCCAATAGCCTTATCATAGCATGATGATATTGATTTAAACTCATAGTCTCATTGACTAAGTCATGGCCCAAAATAAAAGTGTCATCAACAAATTGGAGATAAGATTCGAAGGGGCCATTTTTTACAACCTAAATACTTCAATTTTTTCTTCCATTTTTACCTTTATGTTTGCTCTCCCTAATGACTCCAAAAGAATAAAGAATAAATAAGGAGATAGTGGATCACCTTTATGGTGTTCACAATATGACTTCAAGTAATCAACATGATAACCATTTATCAAATTATAATATTTTATAGTGTTATAACAACATTTAATCTATTCACAACAACTATAATAAAAAACAAACCTTTTGATAATATAATGTAGAAAAATCTAGGAAACCCTATCATATACTTTGTTCATATAGAATTTAATAATAATACCTTAGTTTTTCATAGAATGAAGAGAATGTATGTCCTATATAATGATTATACCATTAAGAATTTGTTTACCATGAATAAAAACACCTTGTTCCTTTGAGTTAACACAATCTAGAATGCATTTCAATTTATTTGCCATAATTTTTTAGATGATCTTATAAGTCATATTACAAAGGATTATTAGATAAAAAATTTTAAAATATTTTGTCTTGACCTATTTGGAAACTGACATAATAATAGTGGTATTGATCTCACTTATTATAGCCTTTCTTTTTTAGGCTCTTCAACTGCAATGAACATATCACTCTTCTATAAATTGTATATTTTTTAAAAGAAAATTGTAAAAAAGTCATATGGGCTAGGTGCCTCGTTAAAATGGGAAGAGAAAACATCTTCATGTAGCTCCTCCATATATATATTCCTCATTGAGCTTTCATTTTCTCTATGTGATAATTGATGAAATATTTTACAAAAGTTTATCTTGTGCCTCCTTGTATTGTCTGACAAAATATTTTTGAAATAATTAATTACTTCATTCCTAATATCTTCTTCTTCCTTCAAATGTCTTCCATCTAGAGTTAAAATATTTTTGATGTGATGAAAATAAAATTTAGTTTTGTTGTAGCATGATAAAATTTTGTATAACTATCACCTTCCTGAAGCCATTTTGCCCTAGTTTTTTAAATAATATGACTCCTTTTTCAATGTATTATGACAGTAAAAAAGAAATTATTTTTCTTCTCATAAGAATCCTCATCCATTATATTAGTTTTCACTATCTCTTGTAAAATAGTTATCTTGGATTGAATTTCTTTCTTTTCTTTTAAAATATTATCAAAAAATTTGGCATTCCAAATATTCATTTTCTCCTTTAAATGTTTGATCTTTTGAACAAACCTATACATATGTGATCCTTCAACATTTCCTTCATCCCACCATAACATAACCATATGGAAGAAATCAAGGTCTTGGATCCACATAGACTAGAAGCAAAATGGCTTGGATGACTATTATTGGGTAAATCACATGTCAAAATAAGGGGTTTGTGATCTAATCCTTTTCACAATAAAAATACTTAAAGATATTGTATACTCTACTAGCAACCATGTGTTGGATAACAAAAATCTATCTAATCTTTCTTTAGACCATAATGAAGTATCACCCTTATTTTTCAAAGGAGGTAGAATAGTGTTGAATTCACCCCAAAGAATCCATAAAACGTAATGAATTATCATTGTGTTTGACAATAATTTGTTGAGTTCCTTCAAATATATTTCACAAGGAGTAACTATAGTTAAAGCATATATACTTATAATACGAACCTTATGTTTTCCTCTTATATACAAAATAGTTTAGCAACCCAATTACTCTTTGCTTCTAGCAATTTCCCATCCCATTTGTGTTTATCCCATATTATCTCACTATTACTTGAAGCTTCCATAGAACAAACTTTTAGGCAATCATGCATCTTCTAAATCTTTTTAAAGGCATCCTTACACTCATCACTACTTAATTTTATTTATTGTATTAAAATAATCTCAAGACTATAACAACCTATTAATTCCTTAATAAGTCTTTTCTTAGAGGTCTTATTCACACCCCTAATATTCCATGATATGATTTTCATAATGATCACTTTTTTTTTGTGAGTGGGCTTATTCCTCCTTGTTTACACCTATGATATACTTATTTGGATTTCCAAATTGATATCTTTGAGTTTCTTTTTCTCTTTTGTCATGCTTTTATGACCTTCCTCTTATAATTAACTAGGACATCTATACTTCCAACTAAGACATCCTTACTTCCAATAATGACTTTCAAAAATAACTTTCTTTTCATGTTAACTAATTTTTCTTCACATGAATATGTTAGCTTAAGTTTCTTTTAAAAATGGAATAATAAGAAATGTTGTTTACTCTTTATTCTAACTTTGCTTCCAACTTTTTGGTCATGATTTATTTTTGCTTTGAATTCACACTTGCTCCCATCTCTAGACAAACAAATATTTATTATATAAATATATAATTATTATTAAGATTTAAAAAAATTTTAAAATATATTTATTATTATTTTATTTATAGATAACTAAAACATATTGCAATCTTAATTATATGATTCATTTTAATTTTTAAAATTGTCCATATAAAATAAAACAAAATCTCTAACTTCTAAATTTAAAAGGAAAACATGATTCAATTTTTTCCTATGTACAAAGTGCAAGACATCCACTAACTAGGATGCATGAATGTGTGAATAATTGAGGATTTGGAGTATGAACAACTGTCCTCACTTCACCCTTCAAGGTCCATGAGGATAGCTCGATGAAACCCTCCAAATTCCTTTATGATAACATCTAAGTTTTGCACTCTACACTGGAAGATACAAATTATCATAGTAGAAGTAGTTAGAATTTTCCACTCAAGATAGGAGGCTCAAATTCAGCACATTTTTCATGAAGGAATTCCCTCGATGAATAATTGTTAATCTAGTCAAGAAGTCTTACACCCATAGCAAATGTCATGGCAGAAGCAGTCAGAATTTTCCACTCAAAATCGGAGGCTCAAATTTAGCACATTTTTTGTGAAGGAAACAAAGCGGTGGACCTAATGGTGAATATTGGGCTATCACAACAAGGCCTTATGGTTTGGATGATAAAATTTTCTCAGAGTTCAGAATATAATTATGAATAATCATGGTTAGGTGTGGGTGTTGCTTATGAGAGTTTAGGAGGCTAGAGGGAGATTTCCTATGCTTTTTGGAACCTCATTTTTTTTTATATTTTCCTACTGGTAGGGATTTGGTGCCATCTATATGTGCGTTGTATACAATGGGTAGCTGACTGGGAGCCTTGTATATGTATCATGTACTTTTTTGGTGGTAAATGTGGACAAGTTCCTTCAGCATGTAGGGTCTATTGTATCTTGTGATCTCCCTTTGGATATTTAGCCAATTTTTTTCCCACTTAATTTTTCTTATGGGGAGTTTGACATTGGTTTTATATTTGAATATGTTATTTTTGCTTAAGGATTGTTTTCTCTAAGAATGATGCATTGTATATTACTATTTCTCAGTCTCATATGTATTAGGTTTGGAGATCCTTTGAAACCCCTTCTCTTACCTAATAAATAAAACTTCTATTTTTTTAATGTTTTTATACATATATGACTCTAAAATTATTATATATAAATTTAATATTATTATGTATTATAAGTGTTAGAAATATTTAAATCATTCATAGCGTGTATCCTAAATTTAATGATAAAAGTTAAATTTAGCGGAAGGGTGGCCTTGCTCCTATTTTTCAACCTCTTCAAATAAAAAATAACAATTGAACTTTCCTCTGCATGATTTTGACCTAAATTTAATGTTGTTCATTTTGGTGTAGAAACACCCACTAAATGTTAACTAAAGTTTTTTTTAATTATTGATGGAAGGGGTTTTGAAAGGGTTTTGGGACCTTTTACAAAAAAGAGAACCTCTAGAGATAGAGATGATCTTACACAGGCTTAGAGAGGGAAAAGAACATAAAACAAAATCCAAACAGGGAAGACCCTAAAATCAAAATCCAAATAAGGGAACTAAAATTTTCTTTGAATGATTGATGGAAGGGGTTTTGAAAGGGTTTTCGAACCTTTTATAAAAATAAAAACTCGATAGATTAGAGATGATTTGTACAGTGGACAAACATCAATAGATTAGATATGATCTGTACAGTGGAGACTCTCAAGCCTAGAGGGAAAATAATATAAAATAAAATCCAAATAGGTAAATACCTTGAAACTACCATAAAGAAAGATAACATCATTGAGATAGGTAAAAATAGGGGAGGGAGCAAGAGAAGACACACCCAAAAGAATTAATCAGCATTATTAGCTATAGGGAATCCAAAACCTCTTCTAGTTCATCATCCTCATACTTCTTCCTGTATTCTTCCAACACATCAATAGTATGATGAGCCAAAGAGATGCTTGTTTTTGCTACTGGCCACCGAGCCAATTATTGAACCCTATATATACCCATTTCTATAGTGATGAAAATAACACACTCATCTCACTAAAGTTACAATAAAATTAAATATTAATTTTTTTAATTCAAAAATTAATGTGACCAAAACTCAAGAAATAAACTGATTTTTCAAAATTTTAAATTTCAAAAATTCCATCAACTTATTTTTTTAAATAACTATCTTGTTAATAAAAAGTACAAGTATAAGGTAATAACTTTCATATGTATCAAAGTTCTTCAAAATAAACTAAACCTTTAATGAAATGAATGGATAAAATGAAATAGTTTTAATTAAGTTTATTAGATCAAAGAGAATATGTGATCAATAAAATATCATATTTTCTGTTGCATTTAAAACTTGGACCTTCGATTAAAAAAAATTAAACTCAACAACATTCAAATAAAAATAAAAAATTATTAAACAAAAGTAAAAAAAACTTAACATTTTCTTGTCATATTTTTTCCCTATTCTCAAGTTTTTAAAAAATATTCTATTAATAAATTTATTAATAAACCCTTTTTCTATTTTAAAATTTTCAAACAAAATCACTTTTTAAAAAATCATATTCTCTTTTTCTCTTTTCTATTCTTAGTTCTTAGAATGAGTTTACTTTGTGAGTGTTATATATTATCACGCATTCTATGACAAATGCTTTTGGGTCCCACCATTTGTGTTGTAGGTTTTCCATTCTATAACATATGCTTTTGAGCCCCCAATACTTGTATTATAAGTTTCTCACTCTACGACAAATACTTTCCGATCCCCACTACTTGTGCGGTATGTTTCTCATTCTATGACAAATGATTTTCAGTTCCATTACTTCTACTACACAAAGATGATGTACATCTCCAATTTTATATGTGAAATGGTATGAACTCCAGGAAAGCATATATACATTGGCCAAAAATCATATGATCGCCATGCCAATTTAAAACATGCAATAATTGATGCGTAGTCATTTTTTTTTGCTGCAACTGTGCAGCTATATTGGAACTATTTTTGGTCCACTTTCATACAATCTTATTTGTGCGTAGTGAGGAAGCAGTTGTGGTTGTAGGAGACTGCTATTTCAATAAGCTACTCCTTATTTAATTGTGTGAATACTATTTGTAATACAGAAGAACATATGTGAAAGGGAGAAAGCAGTACAAATACCTTTCATGGTAACCGGGGAGCTTTCTCGAACTTTAGAGTTGCATGTCGCCAACAGGAAAATAGAAAATTACAGATTTAGTTTTTTATGCAAGGAAAAAGGAGGAATGATTGCAGACTTTATTTATTATTTTGTTAGGAGGGTGACACAACATACAAAATATAATAGTATTATAATAATTATATATAATATATAATTTTAATTTATTTTTTTAAAATTCAGATGACTTTAAAATATAAAATTTATTAATATTTATTTAGTTTTAACAATATAAATAAAATTTATTAATTTTCAAATTATATATATATTTTGCTTGATAATAAGGGGTTGTATTTGGGTCTCCCATCCTTGACAAATTATATCTTCTTTAGAGCTTGAGAGTTTACAAATAGATACACTTTTCATCTCAATTAAGATGCTATAGCTAGAAACCTACATCATTTTACATAACATATGTGAATTTTTAATTTTCATTTTCTTTTTTATTTTATGTATCTTTTCAAATCTCTGCATTCATGAATACAATTACTCCAAAATTTACCATCTTTCTTGACATTTTTCTATAACAACCTTTACAATGCCAAAACTTCATCTCTACTATTTATGCCTTGTATCTTAGTAAAGTAATATTTCCAAACCATCGTACTATCATAGTCTGCTTTAACAAATATGGATTGCTAGTTTCTTTCTGAAACACAAGTGCAACCACAAAAATTATAATAAATAGTCTAAATGAAAACACATTATTGTTACAAAAAAACATATATTACCAATAGAAAACAAATTGATTTAGGCAATCAACATTTTTTGTCAACTTCAACTAAACTTTCTACTTCCTCTAACCATGGAAAGGAGAATTTTACTCACTATCTACACATTTGTTTTCTTCCCTTAATATATGTGTAAACCTGATTTCTTTAAACTTTTTAACAAGATCTTAAATTTCCACAATTATCTCTTATATGTTCCATAGAGCCTTTGTTTTCCTCAAAATTACATTTATTACTATGAGAGAATCACCTTCCATCCATAGTTTATTCCATTTCATTTGTTTACATATTTTTAACCCTTCTAAAGTTGCAAAAGATTTAGCTTCATGATTTATCTTAAATCCATTATTGAAAGCATAATGAGACAAAATCTCTCCTCTATTATTTCTATTTATTCCTCCTCCTACTGATCCTAGATTTCTTTTATATGCTTCATCAAAATTCAATTTAACCCACTCCATATTTGATGGTTTCCACTTTATATTCTTTACCTTATTTTTCTTCTCTTGTACCCAACATCATAATTCTATTTAATGACTTGAATCCATCTATCAATACTCTCTGCTTCCAAATTAGGAATTGTGTGAGTTGATTGTGTTTATGATTGTATTCATTGTATAAAAATTTGGTAGCAATACCCTTAGAAGGGATCATATTGTAACCATTTTGAAAATATAGATCTGTTATTAATATATAGAGAACCATTATTTTATATTATATTTTGTCATCATGGTTACTTAATTGTTATCATTTATTTTATTTCTTGGTGTACGATCTTTTTCAGCATTTCATAGTCCACTAAGCTTGACTCTAATTGTTGACTTCTAACAAATGACTAATTTTTGACTAACCCCAACCAGTAGGTGATTAGTTTTATTTATGCTAATTCTAACATCCCTATTTATAAATACAAAATCAACAATACATTGTTCATGCTTGATTTGTTGTTCTGTTACAGTAGAATCACTCTAATTTAAGATAGAATCCATGTTGGTAGCTAATTGTGCGCTTATACATGCTTCCAAAGTGGTATTAATCAGTCAATAATAGGTGCATTATCAACTACCACATCTATCCTCATGTCAATTCATTTGTTCCTTGCAAATTGGATCCAAACTATTTTTTTTGCTATTGTTGACTATTTTTACCTATCATTCCAGCAACTTTGGAATATCAGGTTGAATTCCTGTCATGTGGTTTTGCTATCAATTTTATCATGTGGGGGTGCTTCTAAGTGTGTGGAAAGTCCTTTTGTGTTGATTTTAACATTCTCCAATAGATTTCAATTAAGTACCTTGACTTTGTCTTGGTCTTTCTTTAATGTTGCATGTGATTACCCATAATATGCTATGTACACCTATCATGTCCTATTTCAATAGCAGAATGGTTTATTTGACACTACATCACCTCAACAACTCGTTTTAGGAAGAAAAACTATACAAAATAGCTCAAAAAATCACAAATTATAAAAAAATTTATTTGCTACTAATTTCACTATCTTGTTTTAGTACTAAAATCATGCAAAAACAAGACAAAAAGTGTAGAAAATAGTCAAAATAGTGGCATAATATTTCTTAATACTTAATAATGCAAACATAAACAAAATAATGTACTTTAATCAAATATTTGGCATATATCTATATTATGTATTGAAATATGACAGTTTTTATGTCAAAAAATGGTGCAAAAATAAGGTATTATTTGGCCTCATCAATATTTAAAGTTTTAGGAGCACTAAATGGTGCTAGGGTAGTGAGATGAGGTTGAAAAAGGTTTAGGAGCACTTAAATTTACATATGATTCTAAGTGAGGATAATGTTTCCTTCGTTATTAAAAAAACCACTAGCTTTTATTGGATTTCTTTTAGAAGCACCATCAACATAAATTTTAATAAACCCAATTTTTGGATATTTCTATACTACCCTAAATTGAAGTAGATCCTTTATTTTAATGTCATTATCATAGATGAATCGTCCATATATGTTCAAATTCTATAACCAAGTGAGACTTCCCATGATGAGCACCATATATATTCTACAAGAGAGGTAATAATATGGTTTTAAACTTGGGCATGATTTTGAGATTTATTTTTTAAATTTCTATTATATATTTCAAGCAATAAATTCCAACAATAATAGTAGGGCCAATCCTACATAGAATCATTATGCCTTAACTTTGAAATAGTTGATCTAACATTTTATCAACTCTTATAATGTTAATGAAGCTACTCAATATATTTTCATTTTTTTTTTAAAAGATAATCCCAAATGGTATATGATCAGTCTAATGTTTCTAGATCCTTCTCACAAATTGCACATCTAAAAGATCTATGATATTATCTTATTCATAGAATATCTCTTATAATAATATTACTTTGAATTGCTAATCAAAGGAATGTCGAGGGCTTACGGATAACTATAGTGACCAAAAATTCTTCTAAGAAAAATATTTGGGAATAGTAAATTTTGATTGCTCTAAATTCGCATATCCTAACTTGACCATGTATCCACCATATTTTGATAGATTCCAAACCAACTCATCCTTTCATGTAAAAATTAGCAAATAAATCTCTTGAAGCATCTTTTTAAGTTCATCTAGAATTTGTTTGCGTTCCTCTCCTTCAACTAGGATACTAATAGAAATCCATTATTTGGATTTGTTGCTCATATTAATATAGTCTTTGACACCTTTAGATATTTACAAGTTAGGCATACCCAATCCAATGGTTTCCATTTATGGTTAGAGACAAGAGGATAAGGTTTCAAAAAAGCATCAAACCAAAAAATTGCATAATTCCCATTATTGAATGAGCATCTAATATGTTTCTTTATAAATTGCAAACTATATACTATGAAGTTCCATGTTGAAAATCCTTTGGGAAGGGTTCTTTTCCAAAATAATTTTATTGCATTAAGAGAACGTATATATTTTTGAAGTAATATTTTTCCCAATTATCTTTGAATAATCTCCACCCAAGATTTACCCCTAATTATAAAATCATAAGTATGTAATTATACAACCCTAGTCTAATAGTATTTCCTTTGCAATCACTATCCCACTTACAGAGAGTAAATGCAAATTTTTCATTTCATACTTTCAAAATAAAGTCTCTTTGATTTTTATCAATTTTTGATGTTTTACCTACAAGAAATTTTGAAAGTAACATCATATATATAGGTATGGATTAAAACGTAGTCTTTATGAGTAATAGCCTTTCTACTATGGTTAAGAACTTACCTTTCCAAACTGTTAAACATAATTTTATTCTATCTAAACATGAGACCTAAAGATATTTTTTATTTCCTTTATGAGACAAAATAATACCCAAGTAGGTTAATAAAAAAATAAATTTTAAACCCTAAAATATCCATAATATTTCATTGTAAATTTAGGGTAGTGCTAATGAAAAGAATCTTGGATTTTATAATACTAACAAACTATCCAATAGACTTATCATAGCATGATGATATTGATTTAAATTCATAGCCTCATTGACTAAGGCATGGCACAAAATAAAAATGTCATCAACAAATTGGAGATGAGATTCGAAGGGGCCATTTTTTACAACCTAAATACTTCAAATTTTCCTTCCATTTTTACCTTTATGTTTGCTATACCTAATGACTCCAAAGGAATAAAGAATAAATAAGGAGATAGTGGATCACCTTTATGAAGTTCACAAGATGACATCAAGTAATCAACATGATAACCATCTATAACAAAATTTAATCTATTCACAACAACTATAATAAAAAACAAACCTTTTGATGATATAATGTAGAAAAATCTAGGAAACCCTATCATATCCTTTGTTCATATATAATTTAATAAGCATACCTTAGTTTTTCATAGAATGAAGAGAATGTATGTCCTACATAATGATTATACCATTAAGAATTTGTTTACCATGAATAAAAACACCTTGTTCCTTTGAGTTAACACAATCTAGAATATATTTCAATTCATTTGCCATAATTTTTTAGGTGATCTTATAAGTCATATTACAAAGGATTATTAGATGAAAATTATTAAAATATTTTGTCTTGACCTCTTTGGAAACTGACATAATAATAGTGGTATTGATCTCACTTATTATGGCCTTTCTTTTTTAGACTCTTCAACTGCAATGAACATATCACTCTTCTATAAATTGTAAATTTTTTAAAAGACAATTGTAAAAAAATAATATGGGTTAGGTGCCTCATTAAAATGGGAAGAGAAAACGTATTCATGTAGCTCCTCCATATATATTCCTCACTGAGCTTTCATTTTCTCTATGTGCTAATTGATGAAATATTTTACAAAAGTTTATCTTGTGCCTCCTTGTATTGTCTGAAAAAATATTTTTGAAATAATTAATTACTTTCTTCCTAATATATTCTTCTTCCTTCAAATGTCTTCCATATGGAGTTAAAATACTTTTGATGTGATGAAAATAAAATTTAGTTTTGTTGTAGCATGATAAAATTTTGTATAACTATCACCTTCCTAAAGCCATTTTGCCCTAGTTTTTTAAATAATATGACTCCTTTTTCAATGTATTATGATAATCAAAAATCAATTGTTTTTCTTCTCATAAGAATCTTCATCCATTATATTAGTTTTTACTATCTCTTGTAAAATATTTATCTTGGATTGAATTTCTTTCTTTTCTTTTAAAATATTGTCAAAAAATTTGGCATTTCAAATCTTCATTTGCTCCTTTAAATATTTGATCTTTTGAACAAACCTGTACATATGTGATCCTTCAACATTTCCTTCATCCCACCATAACATAACCATATGGAAGAAATCAAGGTCTTGGATCCACATAGACTAGAAGCAAAATGGCTTGGATGACTATTATTGGGTAAATCACAAGTCAAAAGAATGGGTTTGTGATCTAATACTTTTCACATTAAACATACCTAAAGAGATTGTATACTCTACTAGAAACCATGTGTTGGATAACAAGAATCTATCTAGTCTTTCTACAATATGATTTTACCCATTGTATCTATTATCCCGCATATATTGAAAATTTGGACTAATATCCCAAACGACATTTGAAGTGACAAATAAAGTAAAATAATGTAGTTATTTAGACCATCATGAAGTATCACCCTTATTTTTTGAAGGAGGTTGAATAGTGTTGAAATCACCCACAAGAATCCATAAATCGTAATGAATTATCATTGTGTTTGACAAAAATTTGTTGAGTTCCTTCAAATATCTTTCACAAGGAGTAACTATAGTTAAATCATATATACTTATAATATGAACCTTGATGTTTTATTATTTTCTACAAAATAGTTTAGCAACCCAATTACTTTTTGCATATAGCAATTGCCCATCCCATTTGTGTTTGTCTCATATTACCTCAATATTACTTGAAGCTTCTATAGAATAAACTTTTAGGCAATCATGCATCTTCTAAATCTTTTTAAAAGCATCCTTACACTCATCACTACTTAATTTTATTTCTTGTATTAAAATAATCTTAAGACTATAACAACCTATTAATTCCTTAATAAGTCTTTTCTTAGAGGTCTTATTCATACCCCTAATATTCCATGATATCATTTTCATAATAATCACTTTTTTTTTTATTAGTGGGCTTAGTCCTTCTTTTTTACACCTATGATATACTTATTTGGATTTCCAAATTGATCTCTTTGAATTTATTTTTCTATTTTTTCATGCTTTGATGACCTTCCTCTTATCGTTAACTAGGACATCTATACTTCCAATAATGACTTTCAATAATAACTTTCTTTTCATGTTAACTAAATTTTCTTTTAAAGTTTCTTTTAAAAATGGAATAATAAGAAATGTTGTTTACTCTTTATTCTAACTTTACTTCCAACTTTTTGGTTATGATTTCTTCTTGCTTTGAATTCACACTTGCTCCCATCTCTAGACAAACAAATATTTATTATATAAATATATAATTATTATTGAGATTTATAAAAATATTAAAATATATTTATTATTTTTTATTTATAGATAACTAAAAAATATATTTCAATCTTAATTATATGATTCATTTTAATTTTCAAAACTATCCATATAAAATAAAGCAAAATCCCTAACTTCTAAATTTGAAAGGAAAATATGATTCAAAATTTTCCTATGTAAAAAGTGCAAGGCATCCACTAACTAGGATGCATGAATGTGTGAATAATTGAGGATTTGGAGTATGAACAACTGTCCTCACTTCACCCTTCAAGGTCCATGAGGACAGTTCGATGAAACCCTCCAAATTTCTTTACGATAACATCTACGTTTTGCACTCCACACTGGAAGATAGAAAATATCATGGTAGAAGCAGTTAGAATTTTCCACTCAAGATAGGAGGCTCAAATTTAGCACATTTTTCATGAAGGAATTCCCTCGATGAATAATTGTTAATCTAGTCAAGAAGTCTTGCACCCATAGCAAATGTCATGGCAAAAGCAGTCAAAATTTTCCACTCAAAATTGGAGGCTCAAATTTAGCGCATTTTTTGTGAAGAAAACAAAGCGGTGGACCTAATAGTGAATATTGGGCTATCACAACAAGGCCTTATGGTTTGGATGACAAAATTTCCTT
This sequence comes from Wollemia nobilis, assembly GCA_028583015.1. NCBI lineage: Eukaryota > Viridiplantae > Streptophyta > Pinopsida > Araucariales > Araucariaceae > Wollemia > Wollemia nobilis. The sequence continues at coordinate 4,289,510 of JAQPPZ010000672.1, read as the reverse complement.
AGAGTTCAGAATTTAATTATTAATAATCATGGTTAGGTGTGGGTGCTGCTTATGAGAGTTTAGGAGGTTGGGGGAGATTTCCTATGCTTTTTGGAGCCTCTTTTTTTTTATATTTTCCTACTAGTAGGGATTTGGTGTGCTCTATATGTGCCTTGTATACAACGGGTGCCAGCTGATTGGGAGCCTTGTCTTATCAATGTATCATGTACTTTATTGGTTGTATATGTGGACAATTTCCTTCAGCATGTTGGGTCTGTTGTATCTTGTGATCTCCCTTTGGGTATTGTAGCCAATTTTTTCCGCACTTTATTTTTCTTTGGGGAGTTTGACATTAGTTTTATATTTAAATATGTTATTTTTGCTTAAGGATTGTTTTCTCCAAGAATGATGCATTGTATCTTACTTTTCTCAGTCCCATATGTATTAGGTTTGGAGATCCTTTGAAACCCCTTCTCTTACCTAATAAATAAAAATTCTAATTTTTTTTAATGTTTTTATATATTTATGACTCTAAAATTATTATATATAAATTTAATATTATTATATATTATAAGTGTTAAGAAGATTTAAATCATTCATAGCATGTATCCTAAATTTAAGGATAAAAGTTCAATTTAGGGGAAGGGTGACCTTGCTCCTATTTTTCAACCTCTTTAAATAAAAAAAATAACAATTGAACATTCCTCTACATGATTTTGATGTAAATTTAATGTTGTTCTTTTTGGTGTAGAAACACCCACTAAATGTTAATTAATTTTTTTTTAATAATTGATGGAAGCGGTTTTGAAAGGGTTTTGGGACCTTTTACAAAAAGAGAACCCTGATCACGACTTAGAGGGAAAAGAACAGAAAACAAAATCCAAACAAGGAAGACCCTAAAATCAAAATCCAAATAAGGGAACTAAAATTTTCTTTGAATGATTGATGGAAGGGGTTTTGAAATGGTTTTCGAACCTTTTATAAAAAGAAAGCCTCAAGATATTAGAGATGATCTGTACAGTGGAGACTCTCAAGCCTAGAGGGAAAAAAATATAAAATAAAATCCAAATAGGGGCAGACCCTAAAATCAAAATCCAAATAGAGAAATACCTTGAAATTACCATAAAAAAAAGATAACATCATTGAGATAGGGAAAAATAGATAGGGAGCAAGAGAAGACTCAACCAAAAGAATTAATCAGCATTATTAGCAATAGGGAATCCAAAACCTCTTCTGGTTCATCATCCTCATACTTCTTCCTGTATTCTTCCAACAAAGCAATAGTATGATGAACCAAAGAGATGCTCATTTTTGCTATTGGCCACGGAGAGCAATTGTTGAACCCTACATATACCCATTTCTAATGATGAAAAGAACACACTTATCTCACTAAAGTTACAATAAAAATTAAATATTAATTTTTTTAATTAAAAAATTAATGCACCCAACACTTAAGAAATAAAATGATTTTTTAAAATTTAAAATTTCAAAAATTCTAAAGGTGATCAACTTATTTTTTTAAATAACTATCTTTTTAATAAAAAGTACAAGTACAAGGTAACAACTTTCATATGTATCAAAGTTCTCCAAAATAAACTAAACCTTTAATGAAATGAATGAATAAAATGAAATACCTTTTTTATTAGATCAAAGAGATTATGTGACCAATAAAATATCCTATGTTCTTTGCATTCAAAACTTGGACCTTCAATTTAAAAAAAAATAAACCCGACAACATTCAAATAAAAATAAAAAATTATTGAACAAAGTAAAAAAACTTAACATTTTCTTGCCATATTTTTTTTATTCTCAAGTTTTTAAAAAATATTTTATTAATAAAACCTTTTTCTATTCTCACATTTTCCAAAAAAAAAAATCACTTTTTAAAGAATCACTTAGTTCTTAGAATGAATTTACTTTTTGAGTGTTATATATATATTTTTAAAGAATCACTTAGTTCTTGGAATGAATTTACTTTTTGAGTGTTATATATTTATATTATCACACATTCTATGACAAATGCTTTTGAGTCCCCAATACTTGTATTATAAGTTTCTCACTCTATGACAAATACTTTTCGATCCTCACTACTTGTGCTGTATGTTCCTCATTCTATGACAAATGATTTTCAGTTCCATTATTTCTACTACACAAAGATCACGTACATCTCCAATTTTATATGTGAAATGGTATGAACTCCAGGAAAGCATATATACATTGGCCAAAAATCATATGATCGCTATGCCAATTTAAAACATGCAATAATTGATGCGTAGTCATTTTTTTTTGCTGCAACTGTGCAGCTATATTGGAACTATTTTTGGTCCACTTTCATACAATCTTATTTGTGCGTAGTGAGGAAGCAGTTGTGGTTGTAGGAGACTGCTATTTCAATAAGCTACTCTTTATTTAATTATGTGAATACTATTTGTAATACAGAAGAACATATGTGAAAGGGAGAAAGCAGTACAAATACCTTTCATGGTAGCCGCAGAGCTTTCTCGAACTTTAGAGTTGCATGTCGCCAACAGGAAAATAGAAAATTACGGATTTAGTTTTTTTATGGAAGGAAAAAGGAGGAATGATTGCAGACTTTATTTATTATTTTGTTAGGAGGGTGACACAGCATAAAATATAATAGTATTATAATAATTTTAATAATTATATATAATATATAATTTTAATTTTTTTTTAAATTCAGATGTTATATTAACTTTAAAATATATAATTTATTAATATATATTTAGTTGTAACAATATAAATAAAATTTATCAATTTTCAAATTATATAATAAGGGGTTGTATTTGGGTCTCCCATCCTTGATAAATTATATCTCTCTTCTTTAAAGCTTGAAAGTTTACAAATAGATACACTTTTCATCTCAATTAAGATGCTATAGCTAGAAACCTACATCATTTTACAAAAAATATCTGAATTCTTAATTTTCAATTTTTATTTTATTTTCTGTATCTTTTCAAATCTCTGTATTCATGAATACAATTACTCCAAAATTTATCATCTTTTTTGACATTTTCCTATAACAGCCTTTACAATGCCAAACCTTCATCTCTACTATTTATGCCTTGTATCTTAATAGAGTAATATTTCCAAAACATCGTACTATCATAATCTGCCTTAACAAATATGGATTGCTAGTTTCCTTCCCGAAACACAAGTGCAACCACAAAAATTATAATAAATAGTCTAAATGAAAACACATTATTGTTACAAAAAAACATATATTACCAATAGAAAACAAATTGATTTAGGCAATCAATATTTTTTGTCAACTTCAACTAAACTTTCTACTTCCTCTAACCATGGAAAGGAGAATTTTACTCACGATCCTCAATCAAAACCCTTTTATTGGCTAGCTTATCTGCACATTTGTTTCCTTCCCTTAATATATGTGTAAACCTGATTTCTTCAAACTCTTTAGCAAGATCTTAAATTTCCACAATTATATCTTATATGTTCCATAGAGCCTTTGCTTTCCTCAAAATTACATTTATTACTATGATAGAATCACCTTCCATCCATACTCTATTCCATTTAATTTGTTTACATATTTTTAACCCTTCTAAAGTTGCCAAAGATTCAACTTCATTATTTATCTTAAATCCACTATTGAAAGCATAATGAGACAAAATCTCTCCTCTATTATTTTTAATTATTATTTCCTTTATATGCTCCATCAAAATTCAATTTAACCCACTCCATATTTGATGGTTTCCACTTTATATTCTTTACCTTATTTTTTCTTCTCTTGTACCCAACATCATAATTCCATTTAATGACTTGACTCCATCTATCAATACTCTCTGCTTCCAAATTAGGAATTGGGTGAGTTGATAGGGTTGGTTTAGAATCATCTATAGATAAACATATTTTCTTTTTCATTACCTCTAAACTGCTTTCCTTTCCTTTAAATATTATTCTATTCCTTTCTAGCTATATAGTCCAAAGTATTGTATCTTTTGATATATCTCATATTGTCTATAAAGCCTCACTTTTATAAGTGCTCTACCATTGCTTTAACCAATATTCAATTCTTCTATTCATCACCATACATTTACCAAGTATATTAAGAATTCATTTCCATAGATTCCAGACTATTGAGCAATGTCCCAAGATATGGTCAATACTCTCATCCTCCTTATTATAAAAAACACATTGAGAGGGTGTTGTGGAACCAATCAAAGTTGAAACTAAATTGAAAGATAGAGCTTGAATAAACCCAAAGTACAACTAGAAATCCTTGATTTGAGCAATATGATCCAATATTACGCAACTGTTTCCCAAAGGGGATATGCAGGCTTAATCCATAATGCAAATGATAATGGAAATCTCATTATTCTATGATAATGGAGACACCTAGACTTAGACCAAATCTAACATGAGCGATAAAAAAAATCACATTTTACAATGCTTATTAATCCTAAGACTAAGTCCTAATATTCACAAACCTAGGCAATACCCAAGGTTTATGAAAAATAAAAAATTATTCCTCATCATTCCTCTCAATGACAAAATCATTAGACTCCAATGCTTTTAACAAAGATGAAAAGTTACAGGATATTTGGTAATCAAAAATCTAGCAGGCCTGATGTGGAAATTGGCCATGAAGAGCTACATGATATGGAGTAGTAAAGCCCTGTCGAGTGTACCGAGTCTTTGAATCAAAGAGTGTATTTGCGTCAAGCAGAAGTTGTGCATCAAGAAACACATCAGTAGGATGATTGATTTTTAGAGCTGACTTCAATGTGGAATCATAATATAGCTTAAGGAGATCCACATTAATGTCATGAATGCCAAGATGTACCATAATATCAAGGTAAAAGGCACTCTCATAAAGTTGCTACAAAATTATATATGGCCTATAATGAAGAGGTTTGATCTTGCTATGTCCTTTTTTTGAAAATATTGTTTGTCTGAATAAAGATAAAAAATTTCACCAACTTGAAAGTGATGAGTGTGATGTTTGTCCATTTCTTGTTTTTTCTTTTGCTGAGTCCTCTGTAAAATATATACCACCTTGGACTGAATACTGCAAATTTTGAATAAAAAAGGTTGCCTTGTATTGCTCCTTCTGAATGTATTTAGTGGTTGGTAAGGGAAACGACAAAGGTAACTCATAGGGAGCCAAATATTGAAATCCAAGACATACTTCAAATGGAGAGTGTCCTATAGAACTATCAACTCATCTATTGTAGGTATGCCTTATGTGAGTGAGGCTCAAATCCCACTTAGCTGGAGTGGAGTGATGATAGATCCTCAAGCTCTACACAAGAGTATGATTAACTACCTCCGTTTGGCCATCTTACTAAGGATGATAGAATATGGAGAAGTTAAGGGATACTCCCAAAATATTTCAAAGAGATCACCAAACATGATCCACAAATCGTGAGTCACTATCTGAAACAATATTGGTTGGAAGACCAATAGAATGCCACACTGTATCAAAGAAGAGTTGAGCTAAGTTTGGTGTAGAACTGGTCTTGCGGCAAGTAATGAACTTACCCATATTACTAAATCTATCCATAACTATGAAGGCACAATCATGTTGTCTTACTGTCATCATAAAATCGCTCAACAAATCCATGGAAATTATTTTCTAAGGACGAGAAGGACTAGGTAATGTAATACTCAAACCAAATTTTTGTTTGCTAATTTTGAATGGCTACAAACAACATATTGCCTCAAAAAATGATTATCTTGTTGCATGTGAGGCCAAAATAAGAACCACTGGAGATAATATAAAGTCTTTTGCTTGCCAAAGTGGCCCCCATAGAGTGTAGAATGAGCCTCTTTCAAGAGAGACTCTCTTTACCCTTGAGGGACACAAATTTTATCCAACTTATAAAGCAATCCATCCTTAATGTGAAAATCTTGAAGTGCACTCATATTTGAGGAGGAAGGATGCAAAAGTGGTTGGTAAACTTTGCCAAAGTTAGGATCCAAAGGATACTGTGTTGGCCATGTTTGGAAGCCAATATGGGATGTGGTCACAATCATAAAATCTTGGGTGGATGGAGGACAACTCAAACAATCTACCACTACATTATTCTACCCTTTCTTGTACTTGATCACCAAATGAAACTATTGTAAGTATGATGTCCACTTCATGTGTCTAGCTTCTTCAATTTTATTTTGTGATTGAAGAAACTTAAGGGGCATGTGATTAGTATGAACTATTGTTTCCTTTCCCAATAGATAGTGCCTCCAATACTTGATGGCTTGAACCAAGGCATATAACTATATATCTGTAGCGGCCTTGGGAAAGCGGTTGCACCGTCCACTCACTCTATTTGTGATTATTATTAATGTCTAACATATATTAAATGAAAAAGCATAAAAATAAAGGCATAACCGAAGTGTGAAGAAATAGATGAATGAATGCTTTGTATTGATATTTCCAAGACCCGGTTACATATAAATCCCTCTAAGGGATACCCTTCATTTGATACATAATTTTACACAAAGAGGGTAGTAGATGTATAAAATATCCCCTAGCAAGGGGTGATGCGCCTTTACAGGCTTCTCGGTGACACACACATAACTGTTTGATGGCTTACAAATGCCTCCTTCTCTAGGTTTGATTCCTATAGGGATCCTCTTGCTTTTGTATATTATGGATTTTTCTGATGAACCTGGAGCTTTTAAATCAATGAAACAACAACACATGCTTAGATGTTTGAGATTACCTCCCCAAATGAGGTGTTAGTGATGAATAAGCTCAATGGAAATAAATGCAATGAACTAGTACTATGAACACAAATAATTAAAATAAATCTTATGCTAATGAAATAAAGGAAAAAGTAGAATAAAATAAACTATCACCCAAACCCTAAACTAGGTTGCAGGCCACTATCCATGACAATGACCACTAAGGTTAAATATCTCCCTATTGATCCAAAGGCTATGGGTTCAAGTCTGCTACTAGTGGTAAAATGATTACTTTATGTATTCATATTTTCCCTTCAATCCATCAGGGCTTCATTACAAGAATCGATCTCCAAGGGAAGATCCCTAAGTCTCTAGAAGCTCTCCTCAATGATCCAACCTGTTCAAATTTCTAATGTATGATGCTCTCTCTCTATGATCAATAAAATAAGGTCCCCTAGTGCTTTTAGGTTTACTCCTTATAAAGTGTTTGAAGCCCTAGGTCAATGTTCAAACCCTAGGACTGGATCCCTCATGCATACTTTATGTCAGCATGTGAATTCTAGCTTTTGTCTACCCTTGAGGGGCAGTTAACTGATGTCTAAATCTGGACTTGAGTCTTTTATGTAGACTGGTTGTGAGGAGGAATGCAAAGCTTTTCCCGCTCATCCTTATTGCATGCAGACTACCACTTCTACCCAATATTAGGTTGGATGGGTAGTAAAATGCATTTAAATATTAGTCACTATCATCTGCAGTGGCTAAGGTTTTTCCGCTCTAAGCTACAACAGCTAGATTCTGCCCACTTTGGTCTACAGTGGCCAGGCTTGGATGGGCTGAAAATGCCCCACATGAGTGGCAAAAACCACTTTTGACACTTGGAAGGTCCCAAGTTTTAGTCAAATGACCTATGAGTGTGCCTATGTGAGTAGTATCCCTAAACATGACATATTTTAGGTGTCTACAGATGCCCCTTTTTATGATGCATTGAGTGAAAGACACAACCCGAAGTGAAAACATAGACTGCTATGCTCATAGGGTGTATGATGATCATTGATCTAATCAATGCTGGATGGCCCAATCATGCAAGATGTCACACATCCTTGAATCATTGCTTCAACCTTATTGAAGGATTAATTTAGCACAAGGCTTGCATATTTCCACTTGCACTCATTCCTCAAACACAATTGGGTAGCTTAAGTTACTACAATGTGATCCAATCAGAGGAGAGCTACAAATTGAAGATGTCATTTTTGCTTATGAACCTAGCAAACAGGGAAATTTTTTATAAAATTTGAGTGCAATAATTCATAGGACAAATGCAATTTTGATATGATCGAGTGATATTTGGTTGACTTTAATTATGATTATTTGAATATTTGAACTACCCCCTCACACAATTGAATTGGTGAGGGAAAGACAATGAATGAAGTGACAAGTCGCTTGACCATTTTGACTAGGTTTGGTTATTTTCTAGTGTTTGTTCTTTTAATGGGAAAACCCCCAACCAAGTGTGATTCCAATTGTTTATGATGATCACTCATCCCTATCCCGGGGAGTGGTCCATCCATAAATAGCCTTCTTAGAGAGTCAAGATGAATGATCCTATTTATTCTTATACTACATCACTTGGCTCAGTGTTTTTGATGTCATAGGAGAATTAGGATGATTCCATCGCACCCATGGAGCAGTCCGACCATCTTGGTATTATTCTAGGTTGAGGTGATGCATCGTGATTCCAGAATGAATAATTTGCCCCAAGTAGTTGTATGGTAACTTACTCATCTCACCAAGTTGCATGGAGTGTGAATTGTTGTAACCGTCGAGTTGATAGAGTAACCGAGTACAAAGCTTATGTAATTTTTTTGTTATTTTGATGATTTTGATGATCAAGAACCATCAAAATATTGCTCATTTTATTTTTTTACTACTCCTGGAAGGAATTTGCCTATTTTTCCTTGTGCCTTCGATCATTGTTAGGTCCAATGGCCACTAAGTCCCTACTTGTAGCCACTCTAGCCATGAGTAACCATGAAGTTCAAGCTACTGACATCAGCAATGGCCAACGTGTGACTTGAGGAGTACAAAAGGGAATCTAGGTTTTTGACTTTTAACTTTACAGCTATCATTTTGCTTTCCAGAGCTCTAACGAGAAAGTGACCTTTGTGTCTTGGAGTGATGTTGCATTGGAGACCATGGCTGCATAGGGAGAGACATTTGCAAGCAGAGGAGTCAGAGCTTCTCGGGTATTATCTCAAACCTTGACCCTACTTTCTCTTTTTTTGGGGGGTAAAATTGAACCTCACTAATTAACTAGTAAATGAACCTCATTAAACCTGTTGGCAATGAACCAAATCCTTAGTTAGGTTTAGATTTTGTTTTGCTTAGGTGGGCTTGTCCCCATTTGTTTATTTTCAATTTCTTTTATCATTTTTGGCCTAGGGCACACATGTCTGCAGTTTCTTCCGTCGACCGCTACTGCTCAGAGTGGCCAGCTCAGCCTGTGGTTTGGTCGTTGTCGCTCAAAGTGACCATATTTGAATCCCAATGGTTAGAAATTTGATCGTTGGGGTTTGGATGCTACTGTCCATAGCAGATAGTTTCTGGCCACTGTAGGATACAATGATCAAATGCCTTAGTTTTTTTTTTTTTAAATTTACATGGTGGAATCGGTAGCGGCCATGAATCTGGGTAGGTTGTCCAGCTTTTTATGGCCACCACAGTATTCTGTGTTGTCTGCCCCAGAAGCCACCACACAGATATTCATGCAGTCTACCCCTATAACCACCATGCCACAATTATTTTAAACCTTTTACGCCACTGAAAGTACCAGGAAAGGGACAAACGTCCAGTCTGACAAGGCCCGAGATTTGAACCTTGGAAGTCGAATGACTTAGTTGCTTTGGTAAATTTTTTGAATTTTTTGCAAGGTGATTGCTGATTTTTCTAAAATTTTGAGTTGCTTCCTTGCATTGTGTTGCCTAATTAGGTGCCTTATTTCTTTTTTCTCAAACTTAAGATAGTTTTATCATTATACGCATAATGTTTCATGTTTTATTTGTGATTATGCCTTATATGCAATGTATTTATACCTTTGATTTATGCTTGTAGATTCTTACTGCTAGGGCTCAAGACCTAAAACTTCTTAATGATCTTGTCCCAATCCTTGATGCTATGGACTGGACCTAGCTTAAGGATTGTGACGTCCAATATGTCATTCAGCTACCCCAGATTATTTTAGATTATGCCTACCTTACTGCCTTGGTTCATCGATGGGACCCCAAGATGAATACCTTCCATATTCCTATCGGTGAGATGACTATCACACCAGAGGATGTATACAGGATTTTTTGGATCCCTTTTGATGGAGTGGCCATCGTCTCTTCGGCCACCAATGATCATGATGTAGTTTTTCCCAAGGTTTTTGGTGGTCATGCAACGATTGCATTTGAGGACAAGTCTAGAGGTATTTTTGTTATACGTTGTTATAGGGAGTACCTCTTCATGGAGAGGCATGTAGTATTGTTGATGGTCATCAGTAAAATTCTCATTCTGAACTGCTCAAGTTTGAGGTTCCCATGGAACCTCCTCGTAATGGTTCAAGATATGATGGATACTGAGCAGGAGATCATATATGCATGGGGTAGGTCTATATTAGCATAGTGTTATGACGAGTTGTATCACATCCACCAGTAGGGTCACATTAGCATTGCTCACAGCATGCTCCTCCAGGTTTGGCGATGGGATCATATCAGCATGGATCGTCCCAAGGGACTCCTCATTAAGATCATTGTTATTGATGATAGAATGCAATGCTATGCTACCAAGTGGGCTTGAGAGTGCAAGGATTGCAAGAGCCACCCTCATGTTAGTGAGATCTTCCACTACATTGAGACTCTTACTAGGTTGCATGCCAGAGCCATCGTGTAGCATCCATATTATGAGTGCCCAGCTTGGGATGATCCACCCAGCTTTATAGCTGATGTGACATAAGTTGTGGCTCATTGGCTGCAAGGTTGGCATTAGGGAGTATTTATTCTACTCTTGGATTCTTCCTTAGTATGACTTATAGTAGGATGTGCCACTCATCCCATTCTTGTATAGGTGCATCGAAGTAGAGAGATACCTCCCTCCCCTACATATCACAGAGTTAGCCAATGAGGAGGATGCCCCAGTAGTGGACCCACGAGTTACTAGAAGAGTTATAGATTCATTTTCATAGTGGTGGGATGACCAAATGTGGCACGTGATGGTAGTCTGGGCCATCACGTGCCAAATTATGAGCTAGGACTGAGGCATGGGGCTAGTCGATAAATCAAGTTGTAGTGGAGGAGCAGGAGGCTCCCGAGGATGAGGATATGGATATCAAGGAGAGAGATTCTCCTCTGAGGGCACAATTGCATGATGTAGATGTCAAGCTCTAGTAGGCCAAGATCTAGATACAACAGTGTGATGCTACTATTACCAAATGAGATGCCACTATTGTATAATAGGATGCTACCATAGATCAGATCACTACTCAAATACAGGCTCTACACACTACTATTGGGTGCGATGCTCCCAGGATACAGGTGCTTGTTGATCCTTCCACACCTTGGGGATCTATAGGGATAGATCTAGGGATAGATATCAGGCAGATGCAGGGCTTGCTAGATGAGTGCAAGGTGTCGATTGCTAGTCATGTAGGCCACATAGCTTCTCTCCAGATGTATATCAGGAGGTTGGGATGAAGAACACAAGCTTATACTGAGAGGGGGGGTGAACAGTATAAGACCTCTTTTTACTTTTTCCTTTATACTTCAAAATAGTAAAGCAATATACCCAAAGCAATATCAAAGCAATGCACAATATCATCCACAAAGTGACACCAATTTTAACGTGGTTCACCCAGAAAGTCTGGGCTACGTCCACAAAACTTTTCTCTAAAAGTTATCTCAAAGTTCTTTGGGAATCCTTCCCAATTACAATGTTTATGAGCCTCGGCCCAAAGGAGATACCTTCCCCCAATCAGAATTTATGAGCCTCTGCTCAAAGGAGATACCTTCCCCCAATCAAAATTTATGAGCCTCTGCTCAAAGGAGATACCTTCCCCTCTGCTCTGGAAATGATCCCTCAGAAGATCAATTGCCTCTACCTCTTGCCAGCACGTGGAACTCCTTTCCACCGAAGACCTCCTATCCTCAATGCTTAGCCTAAGAGACCTCTGCCTTCTATGATCACGTCCACAGTAGCTCAGCAACTTGTACCAAACACAGTCAGTCGGTCTAGTACAAGTCTTCCTCTATCTGTCAGATCTGTCCAACTCTTGAACAAATCAATCCTCTGCATACAAGCCTTCTCAAAGACTTGCCAAATCTGTCCTCAGGTTCTTCTCATAGAACCAATGCACCTCTGTCCTCAAGTTCTCTGATAGAACTATCAAACTCAGCTCACAAGTCCTCTGCTAGGACCTGTCCAAATCTACTCACAAGTCCCCATCGAAACCTATCCAAAAACTGCTCACAAGTCCCCACCGAAACCTGTCCAAAAATTGCTCACAAGTCCCCACTGGAACCTGTCCAAAAACTCAGCAAGCTCACCAAGAAAAACTTTCTTAGTAGGAAATCACAAAGTGAATTGTTAGAGACCCAATGTGATTTGTCAAACTCATAGAAGCATAAAGAGAATTGTTAGAGACTCAATATGTTCTATACTCAAATCCCAATCTCAAAACTCAACTCAAATCAACTCAGCTCAATCTCAATCTCAAATCTGAAAACTCAACTCAATATCTGAAATGGATAGGATAGAATGTTTTCTTTCAAGAACATGAAACCCCAACAATTGCCAACTATGCAAAGAATCACATAACAATGATACTCATGTTCTTTTCACCATCAATTAGGGTTTCAACAACAATGCTCATCAAACAAGGTTTAGTCAACCAACACCATTCAACTCAACATCAACCTTGAAGCATTCAACCAATCATCACAAGAAAAGGAAACAAGTAGAAATCCTTTTCCCTCCAAAGATATTTGAACAAAACAGCCACCAACACAATATCACCAAATGCAAAGAATAACTTGCTCAAATCAACTCAATGGAGTAAGCCCAATATCATGAATCAAGTAAAGCAATAACTTGATCAAACAACCTCTATGGAAGCAACTCAACCATCAAACTCAAAAATAGCCAACCAAGGGTTCCACCAACTCAATGCAAGTAGCTAGACTCACAAATATAAACCCTAGTGCACAAAGCTTCCACTATCTCAAACCAAAAATTATGCATTCACCAAAAACTCTCCTTAAGGATAACAATGCATAAGTAGTCTTCAACAAACCAGAAAATAGGATTTACACCTAGCCAAAGGATACCTAGTAGAATACCTTTTCACTCCAACCTTATTTTAGAAAACATACACCAATCATACTCATAAGAAGAATGTGCCCATACCTTATTGGAGTAGAAGATAATTGAACCTTCAAGCTGTCACCACACACAACTCTCAAACTTATAAATCGCTGTCCAAGAAACTCCGAATTTCATGGCATAAAGACGTTTTAATAAAAATGTGTGTTACTCTAGCAAAGCACCCCTACGAGACTCGAAACGGTGACCTCCGCCAATGCAGCGCCCAACAGCAGCCTTCGCTGCCACTAGCCCACGCGGGCTACGAAGTTCACAAGTGAACTTCCCTCCACTTCACCCTCGAAAAAAACTCTCGAAGACTTTTCAACCGCACGTGCTTCTAAGTCTTCCTTCGATCACAGCGAATACAGAGCACAAACACCGCAAATTGCATTCAGGGAATTTCAAATTAATTAGCCTTCCAACCTTAGGAGTTGGAGAATAAATAGTCTCTTCGAAGACACCTTGACGTCGACGGAAATAAAGACCATTTCGAAATTAATCAAAAGTCTTTTCAAAAAGGGTTTAAAAACCCTTAAATAATTTTAATAAATTAAGAATAAAAAAGGTTTAAAAACCTTTAAGTATTTTTAATAAATTAAAAATAATTTCTCCCTTAATTAATTAAATAATTAATTAATTAAAACCTTGAAGGGTTTTAAATAATAATTAAATAAATAATAAAGAGAACCTCCATTGGTTTTAATAAAAACCAGTTTGGTTTTAATGAAAAACCCTTGCCAATGGAATCTCTCCGGATTCTCTTAAAAATATTCTCTTGGAATCTTCCACCTTTGAAGCCAACACATCCTCTTAACATTAATGCCATTTCCTTTTGACATCAATGACAACTCATAGACAAGAAGCTAGGATCTCAAACCCAAAATTGCCAACAATCTCCCCCTTTGTCATTGATGGCAAACCATGCTTCTCAACAACACAGAAACTCAACATAAATAGCTCCCCCTGTCTTGAGGCTCTCCCCCTTACTCAAATCTCTCCCCCTTTTGTCATCAATGGCAAAGGGTCACCTTTGGGGCTCGGGACTAAGAATGAGCCTCTTAGCTTAGTCCCTCCCCCACCTCCTGATGAGGTGATTAATTCTTGGGTGGGAGTAAAACTCCCATTAGGCATTGATCATCATCAGCGTCTATAACTTCCTTGCCGGGCCTTCTCTTGAACTCTTTGTCCATATTCCTATTCCTATCACTATTCTTGTTCTTGTTCTCATCCCTATTCTTGTCCATGCCTTGATCCTTGGACCTGATCATGCCACTGTTCTTGTTCCTGTATTCTGGAATTTCAGCTCTACACTATCTGATTGTGTGACCTTCATTGTTGCACTTGAAACACTTGACGATGTTGTTTCTCTGAGGTAAACCTGATCTTTGAATCCACCAGTTCTGACCAAACCTATTCTGACCAAACCTATTCTGGCCAAACCTGTTCTGACCAAACCTGTTCTGGCCAAACCTGTTCTGACCAAACCTGTTCCTGTTATTTGCCTTGCAATAAACTGCCTTGTGCCCAAACTATTGACAAGAGTAGCAATACCCTTGAAAGTAACTAGCACTTCTGAAACTGTCATTTACCTCCTTCACTTGAGCCATGCAATGTGAAGCCATGTGACCAAACCTGTGACAAGCAAAACATCTGCCTTGAAACTTTCCTTTAATTGACCTCTTAGGTTCTGAAAACTTCTTCTTCTCATTCTGAATTTTGTTTTCTATTTATGTGCATCTATCATTCAAGGACTCCTTTTCTGAAATACTTTCCTCATCAGAACTCTCTTCCTTTTGGAGTCTCTTACTAGACTCTCCAACTTGTTCCTTGTGTGGCTTAACAAAACCAAGGCCTATTTTATCTGTTGTCTTTCTTTGACCTTTGATGAGTGACTTAACCTTTTTGGAGCTATCTTGAAATCTGTAAAGCTTATCCTTGTACTCTTTAGTTTCCTCTTTCAAAGAAGCCATTTTTTGTTCTAACTCACTATACTCAAGAACCTTAGACTCTAACTCATCCTTGAGTTCTTGTGTCTTAGCCATAGAGAAGTCAAGACTTTCTATAAGATCATCTCTCTCCATACAACATTCATCTAACTTATCCTTGAGTCTAGCATTCTTCTTTCTTTCCTTTTTCAAAGCACTAAGAGCACTAATAAGTTCACCTTCAAGATCTACTTCACCTTCCTCTATATCTTCCTCTATTTGTTTGCTTTTTGAATCATCAAAGCCTTTTTCAGATTTCTTATCACTAGAGGTGCTACCCTTTTCAAAAACCATACATGCATCTTCCTTATAGTTTTCTGAAGCATCCTCATACATACTAGAAACCAAATCATTATTTGTGCAATCATCCTCAAGGTGACCAAAATTTCCACATCTAAGACATTTCATGATAATGAATCTATGTTTCGGTTCTTCCTCTTTTTCTGATATGAACAACATCTCATTTTCATTATCACTTGAAGAACTTTCACTATCACTACTAGAACACTTACTTGCTTTGTCTAGGTAGAAACTCTTCTTGTGCTTGTGAGAATACCTCTTTCCTTGATTGTTGTGCTCATCTTTGTTTTTCCTGTGATGCTTGTGCTTTTCAGAATCCTTGCTCTTAGAATCTTGTTTATCTTCATCACTTTCATTCTTGGGAACAATACGGTCAGTAGCATAATGACCAAACTTTCCACAATTGAAACATCTTATATTTTTCATACTTTTGTGCTTTCTAGAGAACTTGCCTTTCTTGCTGTAATATGCCTCTTCATCACTAGAAGACTCATCACTATCTTGAAGTTGTTTACCCTTGGAATTCTTGGTAGCCTTGAAAGTTGCCTCTTTCTTGACATCAACCTTCACTTGAGTTCTCAACTCAAATGCTTGCAAGTATACTATGGAGCTCATCCTTTTTCAACTTATCCAAATCTTTAGCTTCCTCAATAGCAGAAATATTTTCACTAAATCTATTAGGAAGAGATCTTAAAATCTTATCACAAACATCATTTTCAGCAAGCTCAAGACCTAAGTCTTTCATGGAGTTAACAACCTCATCCATACGAAGCATGTAGTCACTAATATTTTCATCATCATTCATCTTGAGTTGTTCAAACATACCTTTGAAGTGTCTCAACTTGGCCTTTATGACATTTGTATCACCTGTATGAACCACCTTCAACTGTTTCCACATTTCACTAGTTGTCTTGTAGTGAATCACTTTGGTGAGATCTGCTTTCGTAAGCCTTTCAGGATTGCATTCATTGCTTTTGAATTGTTGTGATGTAGGAGCCTTTCTTCTTTAGTATTAGGACCATGTTCAGGAATAGTGTACTCATCTTCAATCACTTCCCAAACCTCATTCCCAAGTGCCATTAGATGAACCTTCATCCTTGCACTCCAAAGACCAAAATCTGACCCATCAAGAATAGGTGTTGCATTGCCACTTGAATGATCCATTGTGTTCTTTACTAGCTTTTCCTTCAAGTCTGTTAAACTTTTTGAAGGCACCTGCTCTGATACCAATTGAAGAACACAAGCTTATACTGAGAGGGGGGTGAACAGTATAAGACCTCTTTTTACTTTTTCCTTTATACTTCAAAATAGTAAAGCAATATACCCAAAGCAATATCAAAGCAATGCACAATATCATCCACAAAGTGACACCAATTTTAACGTGGTTCACCCAGAATGCTGGGCTACGTCCACAAAACTTTTCTCTAAAAGTTATCTCAAAGTTCTTTGGGAATCCTTCCCAATTACAATGTTTATGAGCCTCGGCCCAAAGGAGATACCTTCCCCCAATAAGAATTTATGAGCCTCTGCTCAAAGGAGATACCTTCCCCCAATCAAAATTTATGAGCCTCTGCTCAAAGGAGATACCTTCCCCTCTGCTCTGGAAATGATCCCTCGGAAGATCAACTACCTCTACCTCTTGCCAGCACGTGGAACTCCTTTCCACCGAAGACCTCCTATCCTCAATGCTTAGCCTAAGAGACCTCTGCCTTCTATGATCACGTCCACAGTAGCTCAGCAACTTGTACCAAACATAGTCAGTCGGTCTAGTACAAGTCTTCCTCTATCTGTCAGATCTGTCCAACTCTTGAACAAATCAATCCTCTGCATACAAGCCTTCTCAAAGACTTGCCAAATCTATCCTCAGGTTCTTCTCATAGAACCAATGCACCTCTGTCCTCAAGTTCTCTGATAGAACTATCAAACTCAGCTCACAAGTCCTCTACTAGGACCTGTCCAAATCTGCTCACAAGTCCCCACCGAAACCTGTCCAAAAACTGCTCACAAGTCCCCATCGGAACTTGTCCAAAAATTGCTCACAAGTCCCCACTAGAACCTGTCCAAAAACTCAGCAAGCTCACCAAGAAAAACTTTCTTAGTAGGAAATCACAAAGTGAATTGTTAGAGACCCAATGTGATTTGTCAAACTCATAGAAGCATAAAGAGAATTGTTAGAGACTCAATATGTTCTATACTCAAATCCCAATCTCAAAACTCAACTCAAATCAACTCAGCTCAATCTCAATCTCAAATCTGAAAACTCAACTCAATATCTGAAATGGATAGGATAGAATGTTTTCTTTCAAGAACATGAAACCCCAACAATTGCCAACTATGCAAAGAATCACATAACAATGATACTCATGTTCTTTTCACCATCAATTAGGGTTTCAACAACAATGCTCATCAAACAAGGTTTAGTCAACCAACACCATTCAACTCAACATCAACCTTGAAGCATTCAACCAATCATCACAAGAAAAGGAAACAAGTAGAAATCCTTTTCCCTCCAAAGATATTTGAACAAAACAGCCACCAACACAATATCACCAAATGCAAAGAATAACTTGCTCAAATCAACTCAATGGAGTAAGCCCAATATCATGAATCAAGTAAAGCAATAACTTGATCAAACAACCTCTATGGAAGCAACTCAACCATCAAACTCAAAACAACCAACCAAGGGTTCCACCAACTCAATGCAAGTAGCTAGACTCACAAATATAAACCCTAGTGCACAAAGCTTCCACTATCTCAAACCAAAAATTATGCATTCACCAAAAACTCTCCTTAAGGATAACAATGCATAAGTAGTCTTCAACAAACCAGAAAATAGGATTTACACCTAGCCAAAGGATACCTAGTAGAATACCTTTTCACTCCAACCTTATTTCAGAAAACATACACCAATCATACTCATAAGAAGAATGTGCCCATACCTTATTGGAGTAGAAGATAATTGAACCTTCAAGCTGTCACCACACACAACTCTCAAACTTATAAATCGCTGTCCAAGAAACTCCGAATTTCGCGGCATAAAGACGTTTTAATAAAAATGTGTGTTACTCTAGCAAAGCACCCCCGCGAGACTCGAAACGGTGACCTCCGCCAATGCAGCGCCCAACAGCAGCCTTCACTGCCACTAGCCCACGCGGGCTACGAAGTTCACAAGTGAACTTCCCTCCACTTCACCCTCGAAAAAAACTCCCGAAGACTTTTCAACCGCACGTGCTTCTAAGTCTTCCTTCGATCGCAACGAATACGAGAGCACAAACACCGCAAATTGCATTCGGGGAATTTCGAATTAATTAGCCTTCCAACCTTAGGAGTTGGAGAATAAATAGTCTCTTCGAAGACACCTTGACGTCGGCGAAAATAAAGACCATTTCGAAATTAATCAAAAGTCTTTTCAAAAAGGGTTTAAAAACCCTTAAATAATTTTAATAAATTAAGAATAAAAAAGGTTTAAAAACCTTTAAGTATTTTTAATAAATTAAAAATAATTTCTCCCTTAATTAATTAAATAATTAATTAATTAAAACCTTGAAGGGTTTTAAATAATAATTAAATAAATAATAAAGAGAACCTCCATTGGTTTTAATAAAAACCCTATCCAACTTGGTTTTAATAAAAACCGGTTTGGTTTTAA
Organism: Wollemia nobilis; assembly: GCA_028583015.1. NCBI lineage: Eukaryota > Viridiplantae > Streptophyta > Pinopsida > Araucariales > Araucariaceae > Wollemia > Wollemia nobilis. The sequence continues at coordinate 4,270,538 of JAQPPZ010000672.1, read as the reverse complement.
TGAAAAACCCTTGCCAATGGAATCTCTCCGGATTCTCTTAAAAATATTCTCTTGGAATCTTCCACCTTTGAAGCCAACACATCCTCTTAACATTAATGCCATTTCCTTTTGACATCAATGACAACTCATAGACAAGAAGCTAGGATCTCAAACCCAAAATTGCCAACATGGGAGCCATTCTGAGGGAGAGGACATATGCAGGTGGTTCACAGGCTAGCAGGCTCTCTACCTCAGGGAAGTATTTCATATAGCCTAGCCAAAGAACCCAGACTCATACAGAGAGGCTAGTAGGATCATACTACTCTACCTGAGATCCATCCATAGGGGTTGGTGCTATAGGGGGTATAGGCCCAGTATTTGATTGATTATGTTGTAGGCTTTTATTTTTGAGGTCAGCTGACCTATTATGGCTGTAGCCTTTGGGAAATTTTGTATATCCATGCACTTTGAGATACACATTTTGAGACATCTTTTGAGACACACATATTTATATGAGACTTTGCATTATGATTCATTATGTGTGTCATTTATTGCTTATGTTTTTTTTTTACTTATGTTATGTGATGATGGCGTTATGATTATGTATATGTTAGATGATAGATGGTATTTAAGATGATATGGATTCGATATGGATGCTTATGTAACTATTTATGTAGATGATTATATGATTTGATTTGATGATGGATTTATGATTCTATGTATGGGTGAATGCAATGATATAATTTTATACATGGATGGGTGATTTATGAAATTGTGTTTATATGGATGCGATGTTTTTGTTAGATACATGTTCAATTTTGATTTAGTTGTGTGCATCTAACTTATTATATGATATGGTAAATATAAATTTTCATGTACTGTTTACATGATGCTTAATCTAATGTGAATGAACCTATATGCTTTAATTACTTAAAACATAATGAATGCATATGATATGTTTTAAACAATCTACATGGGTGATACCACAAAAAGTATAAAAATCATGAATGTAAATAATAATTCTTGTCACAAGAACTAATTTATTTGGGCATTCATATGTGATATGGATTGGCATGTATGTATGTAATTTATTGATAAAGCTCATGTTTATTTAAAAGGTTCAAAATAGTCAATGGTCAGGTAGATATTATTTCTAACATATATCCGGTATATAACCTACTTTGTTTGTACCCCTTAATTTGCTACTTTTTGGATAGAAACCCGATGATGTTATGAATGATATGACTTGTTGCTATGTAGGAATTTTGATGCTTTTCCTAGGACTCAAACATTCTAGTTATTCTATCAATAGATGCGTACTGACCACACTAGACTTTTGAAGAAGCAAGGATTTCATTATGGACCTATAGATTCATTATCCCTATGTGTGCAAATGAATACATTTAGATATAACTCAAGCATTTCCTCTAATTTCAGGCAGGATTCTTTCAGCCCATTGCTAAGATCGTGAATCCTCAATTGTTCATCTTATCACATGTTGGACTTAGTTGGATTGTACCGCTAGGTGGCTTTGGATTACTTAAAGCTAGCTCATCCACATGAAAACATTGGTCTATACAAATGCAAAATGCTATTGTGATAGACATATCATCATACATAAGGATGCCACTATTACCAGGCGTGGTTGTATACCAAACCTGTAAAAGGTATCACCTTTCGATTTTGTGCAATGTTGAGAATTATAGGTATTCAAGTTCCATTCCCTTTTTTTCTTCATTTCATTTGGGATACTTGCTCATACTTAGTGATGAAAATCACTGTTTATTTTTGACTAATTTTCTTCTTTATTTTTCTTTGAGCAAGAGATTTATGTAAGGATGAAATTTACTTGTTTTCTATGACTTTGACTGTTGCTTGATTTTGGATTTCAAATTATGACTTTGGAAACTTGAATTTGTGCTTTGTTTTGGGATTTTTCTTGTTTTAATGAAAGTAAGGGATTTATGTAGTGATGATAATCACTCATTTCTAGGTAGGGTAGAACTTGTCCTTTTTCCAATTCTCAACACATTTAAATTGGTTGCATAGGGGGATAAGCAAGGAAGATCATTTTCACTTAAGGTAACCTAGACCACTTTATACAACTTTCATATTTCCCTTGTATCAACTAGGATTTTAGTGTTTTTCAATTAGTGATAGGATCCTGAATACCGGAGGTATTCATGGCTAGATCTTAGTTTCTACTAATAAAGATGGCTTTTCATGAAAATTGATAAGACCACTAGACATGGTTGAATGACTGAAAAATCTTAGCCTATTTCACATAGAAACATGACATGGTTGTGTTTAAAAACACTTACACACATGGATGAATGGGTGAAGGTGGGCTTGTGTATTTATGATTGTGATACAAATTGTGGAATTGTTTGTAAGAGTGTGATCATAACATATGCAGATGCAATGGATATGCATGTTTGACATAATGCAACTATATGGATGTAGATGTGAGATGCAAATATTTTTGTATTTTTTATTTTTGCATTCTTTTTGTATTTTTTTATTGTATTTTGACCAAAAGACTTATTGTGCCTTTGGGGATTTTAGAGTTTGACCAAGCAGCGTGAAGCCATCTTTGGAGTATTTTTTATTGAATTTTGACCAAGTGGTGTGAATATACCCTTGGAGTATTTTGAATTGAATTTTGACCAAGCGGTGTGAATATACCCTTGGAGCATTTTTGATTGAATTTTGACCAAGCGGTGTGAATATACCCTTGGAGCATTTTGAATTGAATTTTGACCAAGTGGTGTGAACATACCCTTGGAGCATTTTTGAATTGAATTTTGACCAAGCAGTGTGAATATACCCTTGGAGCATTTTTGAAATGAATTTTGACCAAGTGGTGTGAATATACCCTTGGGTCATTTTTGAATTGAATTTGCATTTCTTGTTTTTGTGTATTTTGAATTTTTTTGTGTTTTATGACATATTTGAATGTTTTTGTATTTTATGACATATTTGAATATTTTTGTATTTTATGACATATTTGAATGTTTTATATTTTATGACATATTTGAATGTTTTTGTATTTTATGTGTAAAATATCTTCAAATGAATAATGTTGAGAGGCTCGGGCTCTTCAAAACCATCCAATGATGTGAGGCGATATGCCCCAGGTCTGACCCTTTATGAAATTAGGTAGGGGTCTATCTAGTTTATTGTAAATTTATCTCATAGGTGTGACGACAAATTTGAGTTCTACTGGTTTCTTTGAGCACAAGATTCCCAACTTTGAATTCTCTCAAGTGGACTTTACTATTGTATATTTCTCTCTCATTTTTTTGCTTGGCTGCGTAGCTCCCCATCTCAACGGCTTTGGCTCTATGAATGTTAGCCTTTTCCTCGATGGCTTTCACGAAGTCCATCATCTATTTCTCTTAATCATAGGCACTTTTTGACAACTTATCTTTCCAATGAGCCTCTGCTCTAGTAGTCGCTTGAAGCTCTTAATTCTTCTCATCAATCATCTTTAATTTATGCTCTATTTTAGCTTCGAGAGATCGTATCTAGTATTCCTTGGTCCTTATTTGAGCCTGCTTTTCCAATACCATCTCATTGAGCTTCTTGTTGTCCATCGTCAATTCCTCTATTTGTTTGGCCTGCATAGCTATTTTCTTATATTTCTCAGCCAAGTGAGCTAACATTTGCTCATCCTTTGCTTTGAGTTGTGCTTTCAAATCCTTGATCCTGTCTTCTACCGTTTGAGCGATCTATTGCTTCTCTTCCTCAAGCGTTGTAATCTTGGCTTCAAACTCTATTATGAAACCTGACAGATCCTCCTACAACTTCCTTATATTTTCTTCTACCACTGCCCTACTTTCCTATAGTTCTTCCTCCATTGCGGCCAATTCCTTTTGAGTGGTTGTAGTCTCCTCTACTTTTGCCTCCTTGAGTCGATGGATTTCTGTCAACCCAACGCTTAGCCACTCTATCAAATGAGTCAGGAAGTTTAACTTCCACAGGGTAATGAACACACTTGTGGCAACCTGTCTATACTCCACATCTACCATATTGGTTGGGCAGGTTGGATGAATCACTCTATCCAGGTAAATTCTTGGGTCCGTCCTGTAGTTTGTGACTGTCCCTTTTGGTAAGTCTTCTCTTCCCAACATCGTTGTTACCTCTTCCCTGGGTAACCTCCATGGATGTTGTGTGTGGATCTCTTTTATCTTATTTATTCACTCTACACTAATTAACCATTCCATTATACGCTCCAACTCAAGAGACACTTGATGTTCCCACAGCGCAAATTCTCCTACATGGCTAGTACAAAATGTCATTCTTGCATTATTCATCACATGGCCTAATTGACTAAAGAAGTGCTTCACCTTATCCTCTACACCTCGTGCCTCCTCTTCCATCGTAATTATTTTGAACCGTGGTATATCCAATAGATAACTGGATTACATTCCCGATCGTTCTTCCTCTAAAGGAGTCCTTAGTTCATCTTCTTCTCTAAGGTGGCTAGAGCTTCCTCCAAGATCTCTAAGTGATCTCTTGGTATCAATATTTTCTTTAGGTGGAGTCTATTTCTCTTTTTCCTCCTCCCCCTCATTATCTATAATGTTTATGATCTCTTCCTAAGATTGTTTTTCATCCTATCACTAAGCCTTCTCTGCTCTATATGAGCCTCCCTGTGGCTCCTCCATATTGTCTCAGACTTCCTCCTTGTCCTCCACTTGTTTCTCTTCTACCACTCTTTCCTATTGTAGTTGTTGTGCATCCTCCATTGTGACCTTCGGGGCAACAAGTGCTTCACTTTCATGTGGCACTTCCTTCTCTAAGACTTCATGTCTACTAGAGCCTCCTGATACAAATCTGTATTGCGTCTTCTTCTTCGGCTCTGCTACTACTTCCTCTTGGGTAGTGGCTACTCCATTGTGCCCTACCTCAAATACTCTAAAGAATTCAGAGGCATCCATCTTCTCATATTGAGAGAAATTTTTTGGTGAGCATACTATTTTCTCTACCTCTACCCAACACAACTCATCCAGCTCCATCACTTCTAAATCTGACTCTTCCATTATCCGTACTTTGGGAGCTAGTTTTCCTGCCATCCTCTCTCTCTGCCTTCTTGTCCTAATATGAATTAGACTACTCTCCCTTTCTTTCTCAAGAGGTTGCTCCTGCTGCCTTCTAGCAGGTACTGATTATTCCAATTCTGGCTCTAACCATCTTGGGAATTTCCTACAATGATGTACATCGGTATCCTTCTTCGGAGAAGTGTCTTCTTAAGCTTCACTCTTGTGTCGCTCACTCCATTTTCATGGTTTCTTTGGAGTCACCTTACCTATGGGTACAAATTTTTCCCATCTCAATATTGTTGGTTGATATGGCCTAATTTCTCTAGGAATTTTCAACCTTGGGAACTGCATTCCTGCTTCTGTAACTACATTAAAAATCAATCTTATAGCCTAAAAGACCATCCCAAAGTTATTTGGTCACTTCATAAATGCTTCATGCATTCTTCACTCCAGATAGGTACCCCAATCATATGGAATATCCTTGGTAATATCTTCTGCATATTGTGCCATCCACATTGGCATCTCTATCTTTTGGCTCCTTTGGCTTTCATCGATTCCAAAGGTCTACTACAACTGGCATCTCTTCATTATGTATCTTACACCACTATGTGGTATTAAACATGATAAATATGAATAACATCATAAATATGATAGGTAACATCCATCACCACCTATATAGGGGTTCAAGGGGTTGGGAACCCCTTTGTAGGGTCAAGGGACAACGTGCCTTTCATGGTCAATGGATGGCATACCTCATAGGGCACCAAAAAATCAATAGAAAAATTGCTAAGACCATCACTATTAAAGTCAAATTTTTATCTTCCTTAGCATTTTGGGGTTCTTTACTCAACCTCCTTAAACAACTCCACATTGACTCTCTTTTACCCTATCTTAACCACTGATGGAAAACTTTTTATGGTTCTACTCTATACGATTTTATATTGTACGATTTCATATTACACAACTCACATTGTACAACTTGACTTGAAATCATACAATCTCTACCAATCGTACGATCTCACCTAGCCACCGTACAGTTCCATCTTGTAAAATCGTACAATCCCATTCTTCCTTAGGGAATTTTAAGTGTATGATGGGTTGTTCTATTTGGAAAACACCTTCCATAACAACATCTTCCATAAAATCATCCTCTATGTCAACATATTCCATTTCATAATCTTCCATGATAACATCTTCTATGTCAACATCTTCCATGTCATACCATATTCTACATCTTTTATTACTGTGAGGAGTGTCACAAACTACATCACTAGTGATAACCTTCCTCTTTACACCATTCACCCTCCAAATTGTTATGCAAGTTCCTACATGCCATGTGGGGTCTTCCTTACCCTCACCTAAATACAGTGGACATCTTTGCTTGGCTACTCTATTAGCCATCTTGGTAGAGGCATCACTCTCACTCGAGGTCTCCCATGGAATCTCAATCGAATTCCTCCTCAGTGGTGTCTTACTTTTATTGTCATGAAAAGAATAAATTTGAGGTATCTTATTCTGTCCCATCACTCGATGACCAAATTATCGTGCGTCCTCACTCTGCGACCTTCTTTGCTAATGTGATGGAGATTGTCTTGGTCTATCTTCCTGAGTCCCCACATCCTATTGCCTTGGTGACTGACACCCATACTCTGCACCCTCTCGCAATCCCATTGCCACTTCCTTAGGCCTTACCATCCACTCTCCATTGTTATGCACTTTCTCTTTGTCACCTGTCTCCTCTACGATCGATGGGTTTTCCTCCTCATCTTCTGTCTCAATCAACAATGTCTCAAAGTCTCCTTCTTTGGATGTCCAAACTTGCTCTATATTTGGTTCATGCGTACTCTAATTTGAGTTACTTGTGTTTCCTCTTTGAGTAATACTTATGATCCTTCTTATTGGAATGTTCTATCATGGTTCTCTTCTCCCACAACTTCGTCTATTGGTATCTGTCATAAGAAATCACCTCCAATTGTTTTGTCAAATTTGACCCGTTTTAACAAAAATACCAAATTCGATAAGGCAATGATGCAAAATGTAACACAATAGTGGATTATTACCAGTGGGGAGGTATATTTTGATGGTCATAATAATCCCTAGGATGATTTTGATCTTAAGCACCAAATCAAACAATCTTCCAAGTACCCGAACTACCCTCGTATGGACTGTCAATCTCTTGTACGACCTTCCACACATACACTTTACGATCTAAGATTGTACAGTGGTCAATATGGTATGATATTGCACTCAAAAAAATTGACGGATGCTATTTTGGAGGCTGTCGTACACAGTTTTGTAATTGTTCAAGCCAATTACCAAAACTGCCAAATCAAGTAAGTTTCTATCAATCACCAGTTTTACCAAATCGAGTAAGGATTCTGTGTACGATTTGTACGATGTACGATCTGTACGATCCAAATGTACAAAAATATAGTATTTACAATTCTCTTCTTCTCCAATCTATCTCTGGAAGGTTTTGTAAGGTTTTAACAGTCCAAACAAGATGATTCCACACATAAGCAAAGCATCCAATCTGGGATTATAAGTGATTCCATTCAAGCAATTACACCCAAAAATTGTACAGTCTACTTCAATACATCCTTGAAAATTTCCTCATGCTCCTAGATCATTCTCCATGATTTCCACCAGTAGCAATCTGCTCACAACCTACAATGAAGCCTAAAACTAACATATGACAGTAAGGAAGAAACTCAATCACATAATAATCATCCATAATGCATCAACCATACACACAGGATCGTACACTGTCATCCATAATATCTGTTATTTATTATTAATGGTGATCAACTCAGTACAATGTGGAAAATCTATCCATACTATAGCAATAACTTAGAAATATGGTTAACTCTCTATCCTAGCAACTATGAACTAGTAAACTAGTATCCATACTCATAAATTTGAAAATGGGGCCTTATATAACATTTCCCAAGCCATTCCAAAGCAGTTTCTAAGACAATACATTAGTCACAACTGCCCAATTATAATTGAATACATTATTTTGGTCTTTTCCTAAGTTTAGACCTTAGGTTAGCAAATCCATGTGACATTTCATCCCAAAATTGCATTTTCTTTACATTTTAGTGAATTTTGGTGCACCCTGTACGATTTGCCACTGCTCTGTATGGTTTACCCCTTCAGTTGTACGATATTATGTATTATTTTCTCTCTACTATACAGCTGCACAAAACTAGAGCAAATCATCTCTAAAATAGTCAAAACTTTAGAAAATCACTTCTTCTTTCTCTGGGAGGTGGATTTGTTACCTACACCCCATCCAATGCATTATAATAACAAACACACTAAAAATCAGGGCAAAGAAAAACAACATTGTTTGCCTCACCAAAACATGCCATTGCTTGAGTCATTGACATCCATATTCAATCGACTATGCAATACTAAGGTACATTGATCTCCCAAGGTCCATTTTTTTTATCCTAACCATCCTAAGCCCAAATGGTACAAGGAAGATCAATATTATCCATATCATAGATAGAAGGATTATGATATCGATGTGTGCTAAAGATTCAAAAATATAGTACAAAACATGATAAATAGGTATCAGCTACAAATTGATAGCCCTTTGGTACCTGACAACCAAAAAATGGGAATCTATAAATATCCCTTACCTAATCATGAGCTTCAAGGTAATCAAGTAGGTCAAGTCGACCATAGACCCTCCCATATAGGAATTTGTGGCCATGGTAAAATTATCACTAGAAATAGAAGATACAATCAACCTAAGCCACTCATGGATCCTATCTATAGCTAGACTATGTCTCAATAGATGCCAACTCAAAATCAATTGCCAGGCCCATCAACAAGACCGATGACCACCATCAAAAATAGACTCACTCAAATTCTGCAGATGGCCTCGATTAAATTATCTATGTATGAGCTCATTCAACAGTACCCTAGGCATAGGGAGACCTTGATGGATATTCTTAGATCTATAGAGCTCCAAACTCAAAACCCAAATGCTTTTACTAATTTTATAGGGCATATACAAAATTTAAAGAGCCAGTGATCACATTTTATGATCACAATATTAAGATAGTTTTGACTGCCATAGTGGACCCTCTACTACATATTATCACTTGTTTTAACCGCATACCTTTAAGTGAGTGTTTATTGACATGGGATCATCAATTAACATTATTAAAACTAAGGCCCTAGGTCACCTGAGCCTTCTTGAGTCACACATAGTTACCTCGACCTTTACTCTATGAGTATTTAATGATGCATTATGCTCTATAGTAGGCTCTATAGTTCTACCTATTCAGGTAGGGATCAAAACTATTTCAATCATGTGCCATGTCTTGGAAGGTGCCATGTAATATAATATCTTACTCATGAATCCTTGAATCAAGGATATGTGATGTGTTCCCTCAATTTTGTATCAATGTATAAAATATGTACATGAGGGACAAGTTCATGTATTCCCATCCGATGAATAACCCTTTAAATGCATCAATAAGGTTAAATTATCAGGATATTTCATCCTCCCATCCACACATCTGTACATATGATCCACATCACCCATTAAACATCCAAATAGGACTCAAATTTAGTGCATGATGACCCCTCTACATCGACACTGCCATCAACTCCTAGGTCAACTGTCACTTCTAATAAACATTCAACATCATTCAAACCAAAGGAAAATTAGAAGGTTAAGGTGCTCTTGATAGAATAAGAGCCTAGATTTATCACTAATGTAGAAACCATGGATATTTAGACTCCCATGGAGTAATATGACTCGCCAGATCTAGTAGAGGAGATATCTCAACCCACTTCACCTGCATCATCAACTACATCATCTATGTCATAGGTTATAATCCAAGTATTTAATCCTATATTAGTGGAATATATTGTGCAAAATGTAAGATTCACACTGATCATTGAGTTTGCACAAGATATGGTAATATCTAGAGTTCCCCCATTACCTATTGAAATGGTATTATACCTAGGGGTACCACCAAATCAGACCAATTTATCTATGGTGGATTGGATTAAGCTGCAGACCATTCATCTATTGAGGACTATGATTAACATTTCACATCGAACGTCCATTATTTGTCCAATCCTGAGTTCACCCTCAAATACTTTGAATGTTACCATTGGCATGGTAATGACTTAGACTTATTCGAGTAGGGGTACAAAAATCCTTATCAACTGCAGTATTAACTACCCATTGATAAGTTTGGTCTAGGATATTCCATACATAGGTGAGATGAACTACTAGCCATATCCTTAGAATACCTAATTCTAGGCTTTGGTGAAGACATCAACTAGAATCCTTATAATACCAACCCTTTGCATTCATGAAGATGTGACTAGCCATGGACTATGGTGACCATAGAGCCTCCCCTATTTTATCATCCAAAAATATCCTTAGAGGAACCCAAATTTTAACATAATTCTGAGAAGGATGAAAGTGAATACATATTTTGGGATGAAGACGCCAACATAGATGAAGAATATGAGGATCCAACTAAGATGGCTTATCTAGGTCCAAGACACTTGTGTCATTTAAACAATGATGTAGAACCCAAGGATATTTAAATATCTTTTGTTAATCTGGAGGATATCTATCATAGGGTATTCCCACAACTACCTATCTTAGAGCAATTACTTTCACCAGAGGACCCCATTATCCTATCTCCTCCTAGAGTGGATCCTAAAATTCTAATACCTCCAAGAACATATTGGGAGCACCTATATCAAAAAGAAGTTGATGAGTCCTACGCACATGGCCATGGAAATCACTTTCCATTCATAAACATGATCTCCATTTATTTTACCACTCCACTCCATAATCCATCTGACCTTTCAAAATCATTGCACCTCAACCTTGAGGCCATTTATTTTGATCATACTAATTCATCCCTATCGGTTGAGTATTTCTTCCCTAATAAAAAATATTACAACCATTTCATTTTGCATCAAGCTGTGCTCATGATGTTTATAATGTTGAGATTTATCCCAATGTTGTAGATCCTTTGAACCCAATAGAAAACATCCATTTTATCCCTATACCTCATCATATTGAGGAGGTATCACATATGTTAATAGAGGAGACTTTTGAATTGGATATCAGCACAAATCCCACGAATCCTAAGAAAGTAAAGTTTGGAGAAATATTATCTCTTGAGGAACAAGCCATCCTCATACCTCTATCTCCTGAAAGAGAGACCTAATATATTTGCTTTGAAATATAAATATATGTCAGGTTTGGATATAAAAATGGTTACTAATAACCTTTTGTTGGACCCTACCAAGAATCCAATCAAGCATGAACTTAGGAAAATGCATCCAACCATCACTTTGATGGTCAAGGATAAATTACAAAAACTTTTAGATGTAGAATTCATCATTCCCATCAACTATCCAAAATGGGTATCAATTATCATACCCATAGAAAAACCTGATGGAAGAACCTACATTTGTACAAATTTTAGATACCTCAAAAAGGCAACACCTAAGGATACATTTTTGTTGCCCAATATCGATGCTCTTGTAGATGCTACAACTGGTCATGAGATGTTATCTCTCATGGATGGATTTTTTGGCTACAATTAGATTCATGTCAAACCCAAGGATCAATATAAAACAACCTTTACCAGTCCATGGGGAACATTTTGCTATAAGGTTATGCTATTTGGCCTTAAAAATATTGATGACATATACCAGTGGGCTATGACATATATTTTCCATGACTACATGCACAAAATATTGGAAGATTGCATTAATGACTTGTTAGCCAAGTCATTATTATGTGAAGAGTACGTTGAGGTCCTAAGAAAGGTCTTTGATCACCTGATTGAGCACAATGTCAGGTTGAACCCCAAGAAATGTGTTTTCGATGCCACATATGAAAAACTCTTAGGATTCATTATTTTAAAATAATGGATCAAAGTGTTAGTCTTACAATGACACTGAGAGGGGGGGTGAATCAGTGTAGCTCTTTAAACTTGAATTTACAGCTCTTAATATAGTAGCAATTAAAACTAATTACTAGATACAACAAGTATAACACAAGAGCATCACACAACACAAGATTTAACGAGGTTCACCAATGTGGCTACTCCTCAAAAATGACTGCTTGGACTACCATCCAAATCCAGCCTTTGCAAAGCACCAACTTTACAATCAATTTACCAACACCTACTGGAAGGAGCACCAACCCCTTATTTATCTACACCAATAGAAAGGAGCACCAACCCCTGATTTACCAACACCTACTGGAAGGAGCACCAACCCCTGATGCCAAGCTGCAACTTGGACTTCAATTTTGAATCTATAAGATTGATAGAAAGATACCTTTGTTTTTGCAAGATCTTGACTGGTCTTTCTTCACCTTTGCGCTCTCTGCGCACTCTGCTTTCTCTGCGCAATCACTTCACACTCTGCTTCATTACAGTCGACCTTCATGATCATCTTCTCCCTTTCACGCACTCTACTCTCTTCGCACTACGACCGAACTTCGCACACTTCGACACACTCAAATCTCCAAACAACCCTCCTTTTATAACAAAATTTTGGTGATGAAAACCCTAATCTTAGTCGGTTGAAACCCTAATCTTAGTCGGCTTTCATGACAACTGTAAACCCTAATTTTAGTCGGTTGTTCATCGATCTTTGTCGGCTTCAACTCAACCGTAAAATACAACATGTCGTGATATCGCGACACTTTTCTTTCTCTCTCTTTCTCCTTGCTTTGGACTACAAAAATACAACATGTCGCGATATCGCGACACTTTCACCTCCTTGCTTCTTTTCTTGGCTTGTACCTAAAAATACATGTCACGATATCGCGACACTTTCACCTCCTTGCTTCTTTTCTTGGCTTGTACCTGCAAAAACACATGTCACGATATCGTGACACTTTCACCTTCGTACTTCTTTTCTTGGCTTGTACAAAAACACAAATGTCAGGAAATCGTGACACTTTCAACTCCTTGCCTCTTTTCTTGGCTTGTACCGAAAACATCAATGTCGTGATAATCAGACACTTTCGCCTCTGTACTCTTCCTTTTTACTTTTGTCATGATATCGTGACACTTCTGCCTTCTTACTTTCTCTCTCCTCATTTAGTCATGAAAATGCGACATGTCGTGATATCGTGACACTTTTTCTCCTTTGCTCTTTCTCTTGCCTTCGGGTCACAAAAATGTGACATGTCGCGATATCGTGACACTTTTTCTCTTACTCTCTCTCTTGCAATATGTCATGAAATCGTGACACTTTTCTTTCGTACAATCTCTCTTGCAATATGTCATGAAATCGTGACACTTTTCTTTCACTCTCTCTTGCAATATGTCATGAAATCGTGACACTTTTCTTCCTCTCTCTCTTGCAATATGTCACGAAATCGTGACACTTTTCTTCCTACTATCTTTCTTGCAATATGTCGTGAAATCGTGACACTTTTCTACTTGCCTTTTTCTCTTCCAACATGTCATGAAATCGTGACAGTTTTTCACTTGCCTTTTTCTCTTCCAACATGTCATGAAATCGTGACAGTTTTTCCACTTGCCTTTTTCTCTTCCAACATGTCATGAAATCGTGATAGTTTTTCCACTTGCCTTTTTCTCTTCCAACATGTCATGAAATCATGACAGTTTTTCCACTTGCCTTTTTCTCTTCCAACATGTCACAAAATCATGATAGTTTTTCCACTTGCCTTTTCTCTTCCAACATGTCGCGAAATCATGACAGTTTTTCCTTGCTTTTTCTCTCTCTTCCAACATGTCACGAAATCGTGATAGTTTTTCTTTTTCTCTCTTCCAACATGTCGCGATATCGCGACACTTTTCTTACTTGTCTTTTTCTTTGATCTTTTGCATATGGGCCACTTTGGTCTTCTTGGAAAAACACTGTACATACTCTGAGTAACCTTTGAACTCCTGTCTTCTGCATCTGAAAGGCTTTTGAACTTCCTGTCCACTGCATCAATAGATCTATCTGACTGTGTTGACAACAATGACAATATTTGTTGCACCTTGCTCAACAATCTCCCCCTTTGGAATTGTTGGCAACACATGTGCAATTTCCTGTAACTCTTCTCCCCCTTTGACAATAATACCAAAGGGCTATTGCAGACTCCCCCTGAGTCCATGCACAACATTCTCAGGCACAATTTATTACATTTAGCAAAGATCATGAACATGAGCAAACAGATAATCAAATACTGAAATGCTCCCCCTGAGAATGTGATCCCTGTAGCTAGTCAATTCTTGGGAAGTGTGACCACTCCCAATTTATTGTGAAGGTACTCAAAAACTTCCTTGGGCAATGGTTTTGTGAAGATATCTGCTACTTGCTCTGTAGTTGGAACAAAATCCAACTTAACCTCACCTTCCGCAACTTTCTCCTTCAAAAAGTGATACCTGATAGCGATGTGTTTTGTGCGTGAATGCATAACTGGATTCTTGGAGATGTTAATGGCACTGGTGTTATCACACTTAACTGATATTGGCTCACTGAAGCTAATACCAAGATCTTTCAGGGTTTGTTTCATCCATAATACCTGCGTACAACATGTTGTTGCTGCAATATATTCTGCCTCTGCTATCGATAAAGAAACTGACTCTTGTTTCTTACTGTGCCATGCGACCAATCTGTCTCCAAGATAGAATGCACCTCCACTTGTACTCTTTCTGTCATCTACACATCCTGCCCAATCTGCATCTGAATACGAAATAAGGGTGAAGTCTTTACCTTTTGGATACCATAACCCATACTCCATAGTACCCTTGAGGTACCGAAGAATCCTCTTTACTACTGTCACATGAGTCTCCTTGGGATTAGCCTAAAATCATGCTACCATGCATACTGCCTATAAAATATCTGGTCTGGTAGCTGTCAGGTACAGTAAGCTTCCAATCATAGATCTGTACATGGTTTGATCAACAGGTGGAGATTTGTCATCCTTGCTCAACTTGCAACCTATCATCATGGGAGTGCTAACTGGCTTACAATCCTCCATTGTGAACTTTTTTAACATCTCTTTTACATATTTAACTTGAGAAATAAATATGCCCTTCTTACTTTGATTAACTTGCAACCCGAGGAAATACGACAGTTCACCAATCATTGACATTTCAAATTCTTTCTGCATCTTATTTGCTAAATCTTTGCACGACTCATCTTTGCTGCTGCCAAATATGATATCATCTACGTATACAACAAGAACAATAAGATGCCCATTTTCTATTTTGACATACAAATTACTATCCACCATACCTTTCTTAAACCTTTGTTGAGTGAGATAGTTGTCTAGCCTTGCATACCATGCTCGGGGTGCCTGTTTTAAGCCATATAATGCTTTCTTCAACTTGCAAACCAAGTTTGGATCATCACCAAGTTGGAAACCATCTGGTTGCTCAATATAAACCTCTTCTTCAAGTTTCCCATTCAAAAATGCTGATTTCACATCCATTTGATAAACTTTGAAATTCTTGTAGACTACTAAAGCCAAAAACATTCTAATTGCCTCTAGTCTAGCTACTGGTGCAAAAGTTTCCTCAAAGTCAATGCCTTCAACTTGTGCATAACCCTTACATACCAATCTTGCTTTATTTCTGACTACCTGTCCGTCTTCATTCAATTTGTTTCGAAAAATCCATTTAGTCCCGATTATATTTTTATTTGCAGGTCTAGGTACTAACTCCCAAGTTTCGTTTTTCTCGATCTGATCTAATTCTTCATTTATTGCCTTCATCCAACTTTCATCTTTGCTTGCATCAGTAACATTTTTGGGCTCAATGCTGGATAATAGAGAGTAGTTACTTATTGCTCTTCTTCTTGTCTGAACACCAACTTTGGGGTCTCCAATTATTTGCTCTCTAGGATGATTTTTCTGCCAACTACCTGTTTTGAATTTCTTATTTTCTTCCACTTCTGAATCACAACTTACATCATCTGAGTCAATTTTTTGTATCTTTTCCATTTCGTTTTCCTCATCTCCTTCAATAACCTCTTCATAAATTGGGTAGTTCGTTTCATAGCTAATTACTCGTTCTTTACCTTCATCAAATTTAACATCGACACTGTCCACAATTTTCTTTAGCCTCTTGTTGTAGCATTTGTAAGCTTTGCTTTTTGATGAATAACCAATAAAAATACCTTCATTCGCTCTATCTTCAAACTTACCAAGATTATCTTCAGTTCTTTTGATATAGCACTTGCTGCCAAAAACTTTGAGGTATTTTGTTGTTGCCCTTTTACCGAACCACAATTCATAAGGAGTTTTGCTTTCATGTGTTCTCAGCATGTACCTATTTTGGATATACACCACAGTATGGACTGCTTCTTTCCAAAATCTATCTGCTACTCTGCTTTCAGCCAACATAGTCCGTGCCATTTCTTGCACTGTCCTGTTCTTTCTTTCTACCACTCCATTTTGCTGAGGTGTCCTGGCTGCTGAGAACTGTCTCCTAATACCGTAATTTTCATAGTACTCTGCAAACTCCTCTGAAATGAATTCTCCTCCTCTATCTGATCTTAAACATTTGATCCTTTTTCCTATTTCATTCTCAACCTGGTTTTTGAAAATCTTGAACATATCAAAAGCTTCTGATTTATGCTTCAAGAAAAATATCCATGTCATTCTGGAATAGTCATCAATGCACAACATAAAATATTTGTCACCATTTATGCTTTGTGTTCTCATGGGACCACATAAATCAGTGTGTATGAGTTCCAAAGGTTTGCTTGTGTAGTATTCTTTTGTTTTGAATGTGACTCTAGTTTGTTTCCCCTTTTGGCATGAAGCACAAATGTTGTTTGCAGGTTTCTTGATGGTGGGAATATCTCTCACTTGCCTTTTTGAGATGATTTTTACTAGATTATCAAAACTGATATGCCCTAGTCTCTTGTGCCACAACCAGTTTTCTTCTTCCTGTCCAATAAAACAAGCTCCTTTTGAATTCTCTGAGAGCGTGTACAGGTTGCCAGATGTCCTTGATCCAGTTGCTATCAATTTTCCACTATTTATTTTTCTGACTTCACAACCCTGCTTCATAAAAACTACTTCATGACCTTTATCACAAATCTGACTTACGCTCAACAAGTTATGTTTCAAACCATCCACAAACAAGACTTCTTCTGACTTAATTTTTTCGTCACTAATTTTAACTGAACCTTTGCCAACTATCTTAGCTCCATCATTATTTCCAAATTTTACTGAACCTCCTTCATATTTCTGTAACTTCTCAAATTTTTGTTTGTCACCTGTCATATGACTGGAGCATCCACTATCAAGTATCCATGGTACATATTTATTCTGTGCTTTGAATGCAGTTTGTACGATTAAGGATTCCTTTTCTTCCTTCAGTCGCTCTTTTCCTTTCCACTCCATTTTGATAGTAGTTTTGGGCTCTTGTTTTGCCTTTCCCTTATCAGTAGTTTGAGCATGTTTTTCGGGAAGCTTTCTATTTTGTCTCATCCTATATGGTTGAAATTTTCTTCCCTGAAACTGATTTGATGTAAATGTACTTCTACAGTTTCTTGCAATGTGCCCAAAATTATGACAGTTATAACATTCTACTGTATAATTCATCAGAGGAGAAAAAACATTTCTACTGGTGAAATTCCTTGGTCTTACATTATATTTGTAGTCTGAGATTTTATGTCCATAGCCATTGCATTTAAAATAGAAACCAGAAAAAGGATAAT
This sequence comes from Wollemia nobilis, assembly GCA_028583015.1. Taxonomy (NCBI): domain Eukaryota; kingdom Viridiplantae; phylum Streptophyta; class Pinopsida; order Araucariales; family Araucariaceae; genus Wollemia; species Wollemia nobilis. Next base: position 4,252,815 of record JAQPPZ010000672.1, on the reverse strand, counting down.
TGAACCTGGGTGATGGTCTTTGCCATGTTGCCGTAGGAGCCATAGGTCTTCTTCTTCTTTGATGTGTGACATTGGTGAATCCATCATTGTCAATTCTCCTTTCGTGCCTGGCATTATTGCTTTCTTTTGCATGAGACGTTTTTCCTTGATCAACCTGTTTCTTATCTTCATTCTTTATGGATTCTACATTTCTGGCCTTTGATCCACTTGATGATTCTCCTTCGATGAAACCCAGACCAAATTTGATGCCTGCAGGCCTTTGGTCATTTATGATCTTATCCAGCTTCATAGAACTTTCTTCACGTTTGTGATAACAACTAATTTTCTTATTCATCTCTTCTAGTTGCATTCTTAAACCAACAATCTCTTCTTCTAGCTTGCTGCAATAATCTATTTTCATTGTTATTTGCACTTCGAGATCTTCGAAGATTTTCTTAGATTCTTCTATCTGTACTTTCAAACTGGTTATGATTTCATTTGCATCCTCAAGCTTTCTTGAAAGTTTCTTATTCTTTTTCTTTTCTATCTTCCACTCTTCAAGTGCAGAGATCAACTCACCTTCTAGATCTACTTCAGCCTCAAGGTTTTCACCACATACTTCAGAGTTCACTCCTTCTTCCTTTTCTGATTTAACTTCTTCAAATGCCATGAAAAGAGCTTCACCTTTTTCTTCTTCAAACTCTTCATCGGAGCTATTTTCTGATGAACTGACATTCTTGGAGATGAAACTTTTCTTCTTGAAGTTGCCTTTTCTGAAATTCGTTTTCTTCTTCCAGTCACTTCTTTCTTGGTGCGATCCTTCATCATTTTTGTTCTTCTCTTTAAGTGGACATTTAGTCGCAAAATGCCCAATGCCTCCACAGTTGAAACATTTAAATGGTAGCTTCCCTCTGTATTTTCCTTTTCCCTTTTTTAGTTTTCTAACAAAGTTTGCTTCCATTTCATCTGATGTCTCTTCTTCCTCGGACTCTTGTTTTGTGTTTTTATTTTTAAGGGCTTTAAAAGCCGCTTCTCTGTCTGTGGGTTTAGATCTTCCTATCCTCATCTCATATGCAGTCAAAGAACCATACATCTCATCTATACTAAAATAATTTAGATTTTTAGCTTCTTCTATCGCTGAGACTTTGGAATCAAACCTTTGAGGAAGAGATCTTAGTACCTTTTTCATGACGGTAGAGTCTCCAATATCCTCGTCGAGCCCTCTGATCGCATTAATGATTCCATTAACTCTCAGCATATATGCCTCAATGTTTTCATCGTCATTCATTTTCAATGCTTCGAACTGAGCTCGATGTGTCTGTAATTTGGCCTCCTTGATCTTATCATCTCCTTCATGAATACTCCTCAGTTTGTCCCATATCTCTTTTGTCGTATTACAGCTCATGATCTTTACTAGTTCACTATCTGCTAATCCGCACATGATAGCATTCTTTGCTTTTGAGTTACTTTCAAATAGTTTCTTTTCGTCAACCTCTTTTGGAGGAGTGATGGGTATTGTGTATCCACTAACTACTGAATCCCAGATGTCGTATCCCAAAGCACAGAGATATGTCTGCATCTTGATTCTCCAGAATGCGTAATTAGATCCATCAAACAATGGTGCTTTGTTTGATGAGAAACCTTCACCACCTGCCATTGTGTTACTTCCAAGATCACCCTAGCCGATTAGGCTTGTACAGGAACTTAGCTCTGATACCAATTGTTAGTCTTACAATGACACTGAGAGGGGGTGAATCAGTGTAGCTCTTTAAACTTGAATTTACAGCTCTTAATATAGTAGCAATTAAAACTAATTACTAGATACAACAAGTATAACACAAGAGCATCACACAACACAAGATTTAATGAGGTTCACCAATGTGGCTACTCCTCAAAAATGACTGCTTGGACTACCATCCAAATCTAGCCTTTGCAAAGCACCAACTTTACAATCAATTTACCAAACACCTACTGGAAGGAGCACCAACCCCTTATTTATCTGCACCAATAGAAAGGAGCACCAACCCCTGATTTACCAGCACCTACTGGAAGGAGCAACAACCCCTGATGCCAAGCTGCAACCTAGACTTCAATTTTGAATCTATAATATTGATAGAAAGATACCTTTGTTTTTGCAAGATCTTGACTGGTCTTTCTTCACCTTTGCACTCTCTGCACACTCTGCTTTCTCTACATAATCACTTCGCACACTCTGCTTCATTACAGTCGAACTTCATGATCATCTTCTCCCTTTCGTGCACTCTGCTCTCTTCGCACTATGATAGAACTCTGCACACTTCGACAAAACTCAAATCTCCAAATAACCCTCCTTTTATAATAAAATTTTGGTGATGAAAACCCTAATCTTAGTCGGCTGTAAACCCTAATCTTAGTCGGCTTTCATGACAACTGTAAACCCTAATTTTAGTCGGCTGTTCATCGGTCTTTGTCGGCTTCAACTCAACCATGAAAATACAACATGTCGTGATATCGTGACACTTTTCTTTCTCTCTTTCTCCTTGCTTTGGACCATGAAAATACATGTCACGATATCGTGACACTTTTGCCTCCTTGCTTCTTTTCTTGGCTTGTACCTAAAAACATAACATGTCATGATATCGTGACACTTTTGCCTCCTTGCTTCTTTTCTTGGCTTGTACCCATGAAAACACAACATGTCGTGATATCGTGACACTTTCGCCTCCTTGCTTCTTTTCTTGGCTTGTACCCATGAAAACACATGTCGCGATATCGTGACACTTTCGCCTCCGTACTCTTCCTTTTTACTTTTGTCGTGATATCGTGACACTTCTGCCTTCTTACTTTCTCTCCTCATTTAGTCGTGAAAATGTGACATGTCGCGATATCGTGACACTTTTTCTCCTTTGCTCTTTCTCTTGCCTTTGGGTCAGAAAAATGTGACATGTCACGATATCGTGACACTTTTTCTCTCAAACTCTCTCTCTTGCAATATGTCATGAAATCATGACACTTTTCTTCTTTTTATGTCAGAAATCGTGACACTTTTCTTCTTCTCTTGCAATATGTCACGAAATCGTGACACTTTTCTTCAATCTCTCTTGCAATATGTCATGAAATCGTGACACTTTTCTTTTCTCTCTCTCTTGCAATATGTCATGAAATCGTGACACTTTTCTTCCAACTATCTTTCTTGCAATATGTCATGAAATCGTGACACTTTTTCTACTTGCTTTTTCTCTTCCAACATGTCACGAAATCATGACACTTTTTCACTTGCCTTTTTCTTCCAACATGTCATGAAATCGTGACAGTTTTTCCACTTGCCTTTTTCTCTTCCAACATGTCATGAAATCACGATAGTTTTTCCACTTGCCTTTTTCTCTTCCAACATGTCGCGAAATCATGACAGTTTTCCACTTGCTTTTTCTCTTCCAACATGTCATGAAATCGTGACAGTTTTTCCACTTGCCTTTTTCTCTTCCAACATGTCACAAAATCGTGACAGTTTTTCCACTTGCCTTTTTCTCTTCCAACATGTCATGAAATCATGACAGTTTTTCCATTTTCTTTTTCTCTCTCTTCCAACATGTCACGAAATCGTGATAATTTTTCCTGCTTTTTCTCTCTTCCAACATGTCACGAAATCGTGACAGTTTTTCTTGCCTTTGTATATGTCGCGATATCACGACACTTTTCTTACTTGTCTTTTTCTTTGATCTTTTGCATATGGGCCACTTTGGTCTTCTTGGAAAAACATTGTACATACTCTGAGTAACCTTTGAACTCCTGTCTTCTGCATCTGAAAGGCTTTTGAACTTCCTGTCCACTGCATCAATAGATCTATCTGACTGTGTTGACAACAATGACAATACTGTTGTTGCACCTTGCTCAACACAAAGTTGATTCAATGAAATTCAAAGCAATATTAGAAATATTTCACCCCACAAATATCAAATAACTAAGAAGCCTACAGGGTAAAGTAGTATCCATAAAACACTTTATTGTACAGTTATTAGATAAATGTCAACCAGGGTTTTGCATAGTGGCGAATTTCGCAATTTAGCGCGAATATTGGGATTTTCAAAATGTTAATTTTACGAATTTTGGGGCCATAGACGTCGGCCCGTTCGCCCAAAAATTTTGGGATCAAATTTTTTTAAGGGTAAATTCGCCCCATTTTCATAAGGTTTCCCACCTAATTTTCACCCTAAATTTATTAAAAATAAGAAATATCCCACCCAAATCGCCCCTTGTACCCCTATATATATAGCTAACCCTAACAACGACTCCCATACAATTACAACATTTTTTTTGAATAGCGAGCGATACAAAGCAGAATGCGACTGGTAGAAGGCGACCGACATAAGGTGAGTGGCATAAGGCAAGTGGCATAAGGTGATTGACATAAGGTGATAAAGGAAGGGAAAGGAAAGGCGAGTGGCATAAGGCGAGTGACATAAGGTGATTTGTAGAAGGTTACTAGTAGAAGGCAATTTGTAGAAGGTGACTAACATAAGGTGACTAGCATAAGGTGACTAGAATAAGGCGAGTGTCATAAGGTGAGTGGTAGAAGGTGAAAGGGGGGAAGGGAGGGCATAAGGTGACTAGCATAAGGTGAGTGGTAGAAGGTGAGAAAGGAAAAGGGAATAAGGGAGTGGCATAAGGTGAGTGTCATAAGGTGAGTGGTAAAGGGGTGGGAAGGAGTGGTATAAGGCGACTGCATAAGGTGATGGTATAAGTGATGGTATAAGGTGATGGCATAAGGTGGTGATAAGGTGGCATAAGGGATGAACGAGTGGCATAAGGTGACTAAATTTACTGGTATGTTTCTTTTACCATTAAATTTCATTTAACATTTTATTCATGGACACTCAATAAGGAGGTTTATTCTGCTTGTGAATGATATTCTTGGGATAGATATTCTACTGTCTCTAGCAGTAGTCTTTTTTATACCAGTTATTTTCATTTTTAATAATGATGTTCTTTGTTCATGTTATTCTTCTGTTCATACAGGTAAAATGTCAACTACAGGTAGTGGAAAGAAGGGAGGCCAGTCTTCCAATAAAAGGAGTATCCTCAAATACTTTCATAATATTTCTAAACCCGGTCAACCATCAACATCTGCACAAACTGAAGGTATGAACACCTTTACTCACCAGTTAATTTTTTTACTTTGTTAATTTTAAATATAATGTCTTCATTCATAAAGAAGTGTGCTTTTTGGTTGATGGCTTTGTCCATTTTTATCTGTAGAAGGTATGCTTTTAAATGCCATAGTGATAATGAACCTACTATTGACACTAGTATTATCTCTACAGAAAACACTGTTAACCCTGGTATGCCTCCACTTCCACATATCCAAGTTAATGAACAGTCCACAGATGAAAATATTCTCAATCAAATCGAACAACAACATGAAGAGATTCCTGAATCTAACACGCCAAGTGGAAAAGAAACTAATAGTTCTTATGCAGTCCCTACTTTCGGAGAATCTTCATAAAAAAAATAAACGTGCAAGGTTATCTAGGTGGACAATTAACAGATCATTTCAGCTTGATTGGATATCAAAATTTCCATTTATTGAGCCAGTGCTTCCAAAGAATAGTAGTGATGCTATAACAGAATTGAGATGCGTAATTTGCAGTTGGAAACACGGAAAGGAGCATAGATTACAACTTAAGAAAGATACAGTAGAAAAACATTGTGGAAAGGTTTATATCAAAACAAAAGAAGGTGATCCACCAACACCAAAAACTTATAGGTGGAAGGATGCATCAGAGTGTGCACATATAAGAAATGCACAAGAATATGATAAAGAAATGAAACAAAAGCAAACATTGGTTGAGAAAGGTGCAACGATTCAAGCCCAATTTCGAAAAATGAATAAGTTAACTTTAGCTTCAAAAAGTTTGCAGTTTGTTGTTGTGTTCTCTATTCTTAATATGGGTAGACCTATGTCTGATTTCATGAATTATAAATCTCTATTTCGACTAGCTGATGTGCAGAACTTACCCAACGCCCATTGGTCAGATCGAAGTGGTTGGGAAATGGTAAAATGTCTCTCATTGGTTGAGCAGGATGACCTCAGAGAGAAAGTAAAAAAGGCAAAATTCATTTCACTTTCAATTGATGAGGTGACTGTTGTTGACAATACATCTTGGATTTGCATGCATGTTTACACATTGGAAAATCATTTAAGGCAACCTCATTTACTTGGAATACACAAAATGGTGGAAAATTGTAATGCAGAAAACATTTACAATGTTGTTGTAACTAGTTTAAAAGAAGAAGCGAGGAATGAATGAAATTGAAATAGCCACTAAGTTAATATGTGTAGGAGCTGATGGTGCTGCTACAATGCAAGGACACAGGAATGGTCTTTGTGTTAGACTACAAACATCGGTTGCCCCATATTTGATCCCTATTCATTGCATGGCTCATAGAATGAATCTTGCATACAAAATTGTGGATACATTTACAAATGTTGCGAGAGTGGAAGAGCTTGTCCATGAAATTCATGAATATTTTTCACGTAGTCCAAAAATATTTTTAGAGTTTCAACAGTTTGCACTAGGACTTACCGAAGGTAAAAAACTGTTGAAAGATGTGGATACTAGGTGGATTTCGATGTATCAACCGACATTAAGAGTTTTCAAAGAATATCAATCCTTGATAGGGTTTATGTATGCAAATCGTAGGGCAGTTGATAAGGCAAAAGATTTACTTTTTTGAATGAGTGACTTTGAAACTCTTCTCACATTGTGTGGAATTCTTCCAATGTTGGAAAAAATGAATACTTTGATCAAAATTGCACAAGAAAGATCAATTTATATTGTGGATTTCATCAGGGTGAGAATACAAATTTGCATGCATATTGATATGATGTACGCATCTGGTCAAAATTTTATGGATCCCATGTTTGAGAGTTGGAGAGCATTAACAAATGTGAATGGTCCTCAGAGTTTTCTGAAGTTCAATATAAATGATCATCTATGTATTAATGTCCATGGAAAGGAAATACCTTTATATTGTTATGGTGTGCAAATGGATATAGCTACAAATGAAGTTGAGCAAATGCCCATAACCTACAACAGATTTCATGTAGTTGTAGACGATACAAAACTTAAACTGAAACAAATAGCAGAATCATTGACAAAAGAAATAAGAGACCATTTTCAAAGAGATGAATTGCTAGAGGCTATGGGTGTGGTTAATCCGATGTTTTGGGATCCTTGTAATGAATACCAAAATATAAATTCTTTGTTTCTCAAATACATGGGCAGTCTTGCTGGCCATTTCAAGTAAAAGTGTTGTAGTCAATGGTATTGAAATCAATGGCATTCTCAACAGAGATCTTTTGATGAAACAATCAAACTATTTTGGAACAACAATGTCTACTCAAGTTTCACAGCTCTCTAACCATCATGAAGCAGGTTCTATTTCATGTTTGTGGAGATTATTACAACCAAGTACTATCTTACAACATACTATGAGTGAATATTTTCATTTATATGAATTATGTCAAACGATGATTTTGGGATCCATGGAAGATGAAAGGGTGTTCAGTGCACTATCATATGTAAAATCTAAAGTTCGGAATAGGTTGGACAAAAATTTGAAGAATTGTTTGAGATTATATGTGTCGACCTATGAGGTGGAGGAGTTTCCTTATGAAAGAGCAATGTCACATTGGAATTCTTTGGTAGAGAGAAGAGGTGTAATGAATATTGATGATGATGAGGATGATAGTAACACTGGTCAGATTGTGATGACAAAATTTTTGGGAATGAGTGCAGAACATTTTGTACAATCTGAAAAGAGTTTGTTCTAGCTTCCAGCACTATGATGCAAGGATGCATTCATTTGATTTGATTTGAGTTCACATATTATAATTTGATTTGATTTCACATATTATCATTTGATTTGATTTCACATATCAGAATGAAAGGATGCTTTCATTTGATTTGATTTGAGTTCACATATTATTATTTGATTTGATTTCACATATTATCATTTGATTTGATTTCACATATTATCATTTGATTTGATTTCACATATCAGAATGAAAGGATGCTTTCATTTGATTTGATTTGAGTTCACATATTATTATTTGATTTGATTTCACATATTATCATTTGATTTGATTTCACATATCAGAATGTTTGAGTTCACATATTATTATTTGAAATTTTGATTTGATTTCACATATTATCATTTGATTTGATTTCACATATCAGAATGAATGGATGCCATTGGATACTCTGTATAGCATAGCCCTCTGATTTGATTATTGGATTATCTAAAATGTGTTACTGGATATTTTATATATCATTTTACAATAGCCTTGTTATTGAAGTATTAGTCTAAAGTTTCTATTTTTCTTGTAGATTTGTAATGTATAAATCGTTATAGGCAACTTGTGAAAGTAAATGTCTATATTGCATTTTCTGTCATTTCAAATTAATTCATATAACATAAAAGAACATCTTACTGCATCCACATACTTCAAAATTACTTAATATATCAACAAAAACAATCAAAACATAACAACATTCAAAACAAAGTTTCCTAGAGATAACACATTTTTTGGAAATGTTCTCTTTCAAAAAATTTACCATTCATTCACAATTTACAAAATATATCAAACATTATTTCTTCCACTTCAAATTAAAAACAACAAACTTCTACATCATCATAAATAATCAAAACATAGTAATAATTAAAACAAAATAGTCTCTTTCATTGAATTCAATTTTTAAAGAAGATACCATTCGTTCGCAATTTACAAAAACTATCAAACATTATTTCTTCCACTTCAAGTTACTTAATACATTAAAACATATAATAATAACATAACAACATTCAAAACAAAATTTCCAATAGATAACACATTTTTCGGAAATAGTCTCATTCATTGATTTCAATTTTCAAAAAGGATACCATTCATTCACAATTTACAAAACATATCAAACATTATTTCTTCCACTTCAAATTAAAACATAACAATAATTAAAAACAAAATTTCAAAATGATAATACGAATTTTTCAAAAATTGCCTCTATCATTGATTTCAATTTAAAAAAAAATACCAGTCTTAATAATTTATAAAAATATAAAGAGTTTTTGTTTCACTTCAAATGCAACACAACAAACTTCTATTCTTTTCCAATGTTTCCTGAAGGTCCACCCACATCTACCTCAATATCCTTTTCTTCTAATGCCCCAACCCTAACCAAAATTTCTGTTGTAGTGTTGATCCCCGATAACAAGGCACCCTCTTCCTTCGTTGGATCTTCTTTGAAAGGTGCATTCAGATCCTTCTCATTTTCTTTCAGTTTAGCCTCGACATCCAGTCCCCCATCTCTGATAATCCTCTTCAGAAAATTATTTTCTCTAACCATCTGTTGTAACCTCTTCTTCAATTCAATAGCATTATTAATGCTAATTTTGGCAGTCTTGATCAAAATTTTCATGGCACCGACTTGTTGCTTTAGGTGCTGGAAATTAGACTACAAAACAGAAATGAAAAAAGGTTAATATTTATAAACAAAACATATTTAACAAAAAAAAATAGTTAGATGTAAAACTTACATCAATTGTAAGTCGTGTTGTTTCTGCAACTGCTACTTTGTTCTGATCTAGTGCCCATTCATTGAAATATGCTTGGGCTTCTGCATTGAGGTTTTCCAAATGATTCAAAACAATGGCCATAATTTCATCTCTGTATGTAGACTCGGCCTCCATAGTGCCAGATTCAACTTTATGTAGCAAGGCATCGAGCTTTTGGGGCTCATTCTCAATATTTAAAAACAACTCTTTTCTTTTTGAAAAATTCTTATATCGGCCATTGATGGCTTTAATCAAAACCTTGGCCCGATATTCCCATTCTTTCAATTTATCAATATCCGAAAGAAGAGTATTATGAACTACAACTTTACATCTATCGGCTAATAACACATTTTCAAAAAAGTTTAGGATATCATCTTCTGTAACACTACGGGCGGTGACTTGTTGTGGGGCGGAGGGGGAAACTTCGGTGGCATCTACATTGACATCCTCTTCTCCATCAATGCCCTCTTCATCCTCAAGAATATCACTTGCCTTTAAAGGGTAATTTTTAGGATTCATACCCTGATAAAGAAAGTCACATTCTAGAGTTCCCGAGGGCATTTGAGATGCACTCTCAACATTTGAAAAATTCTCCAAGGTTAATATCGGTACAATAGAAACATTAGATGATGACACATTTTGTGTCTCTGTAGCACTTCTTGCTTGATGAGGTGGCGGTGTGAGGAACACTTTACCACGCATGCGTGATTGGTTCCTCATAGGTGGAACCTATTGTGGATGGACAGGAACTTGCATTGAATGGATAGATAGTGGAACCTGTTATGGATGGACAGGAACTGGTTGTGGTTGTGGCTATGGTTATGGCTGATCAGATGGTGGAGCCATCCTTTTTTTTAGCCTTTTGAATCTAGCAGGTCCCTCTGTTAAATTTCACACAAAAACATAAAATTAATCTTGTGTAAATAACAATAGCATTAAAAAATATTTATTTAAACCATACATACCAGACCCAGACTCTACAGCCATTGATGTTTCAACCATTTGCCCTTTGTCTGAAAAATACGTAAAACACATTAAAAAACATAATTTTAAGTCATTAAAATAAATCATTTAAAAAAATATTTTTGAACAATGAAGAGTAAGGTTACCTTGTGGGTTGGAGGTAACCTCTTCCACGTCGATAGTAACTATTTCTCCAATAAAAGGTGCCGCAGGTGTATGCTGAATCCGATCACCATGAGACCTCGCACGTTTGGTGGGAGTTATTGGTGATGACTGCGACTACGTGTCAGAATCAGTCGATACTTCCTGAATCCTAAATGCGGCATCCCTTTTACTTGAATACTGAGATGCTCTTCTCTATTTTCAAAACAAAATTAGAGAATAAAACAAAATTAGAGAATAAAAAGATAGAATGAAAAAAAAGAAAACAAAGATATTTCAACAAATATGTTTACCTGTATCTCATCATCAGACATGCCAATAGACAACAAATTGGGGTGCAATGCAGTGGGAGGACTACTTTGTTGAAGGTTGAAATAAGCTTCCTGAAATAAACAAAGAATAAAATTGTTGGTAGTCATTGTATAAGCAGAAGATTGAATTTTTTGGGCACTCAAAAGGTCATGTTTCAGGCGGTTGGAAATGTGCATGGACCAGTCAAATCTACCACCACCAATACAATGAAGCAATAAAGAAAGTGCCCAAAAAGGCATTTCTGTAGGTCGCCCCTACAAAATAAGCCTTGCCTAAAAAAATTCAATGCAAGCATGTAGAAATTTGTCTCCAACATTCGAAATGTTTAAGCCCCTTTTGGACTTAGAAGAATTAACTAAAAAAAAGAGACAACATTATTAGAAAATAAAAAGTACAACAAGGAGAATATTTTTAGAGAAATGAAACTACAATAGAATAATTTTTAATGTTAAATAAAAAATAAATTTTCAAATTATACCTTTCAGATTGTCAGAATGAATAGAGTAAATGGTTCCTAGGGTGGATTTATCATCGTCGGTTAAGGCGTACTGGTTGTTCACCAGTACACCATCCAAAAATGGTAGCCCTATTAGTCACTGCACATCGGAGGGTTTAACCAAAAAAATAATGTCCTTGTTATCCAAACACATCGAAATAGTGGACACATCATGGTTGTAACAAGAAATGATCTGTTGCATCAACTGAACGTTAATGTTCAACTATGGCATCTTCAACACACCAACAAGTCCAACGGTGTAAACCCATTGGGAATCTCTATCAGGAGTGTTGAAAATGCTCTTGAGATTGGGGTAGAAGATGTACTTGAAATGCACTTTAGAGGGAAGAGGAGAGGAACAACTAGCCATCTCTAAAAAGAAGCAGGAAAACACTCAAAAATGCTCTGAAAAACACTGCCAAAACCTTCTAGAAATGCTGCCAAAACCTTCTAAAAATGCTTCTAGAATGCTCTAAAAATACTTGGAAACCGTTGTGGAAAATGCCTTGAAAATACTAGAAAAAGGTTTAAAATTGCTCTGGAAAATGCTGTGGAAGAGGAAAAAATGACCTTGCAAATGAATTTATAGATTTTTGCATGGCGAAAGTTAATAGATGAATGACACGTGGCAGAAGGGAGGACACATGGCATCATCTAATTGATAAATTATGGTGGTCACCTTGTGCCACTCGCCATCTGCTAGTCGCCACATGCCACATGACATCTGCCAATCACCATATGCCACATGACATCTGCCAGTCACCTTGTACCACTCGCCATCTACCAGTCACCTTCTGCCACTCGTCATCTTCTACTCACCTTCTACCAATCGCCTTCTACCAGTCACCTTCATCTTCATCCCTTCTGCCAGTCATCTTCTACCAATCATCTTATGTCGATCACCTTCTGCCAGTCACCTTTTACCAATCACCTCCGACAACTTGCCTTCTGCACTCACCTTCTACCACTCACCTTCTGCCACTCACCTTCTATTAGTCACCTTCTGCCACTCGCCTTCTGCCAGTCGCCTTCTGCCACTCACCTTCTCAGTCACCTTCTGCCACTCACCTTCTTCTAGTCACCTTCTACCACTCGCCTTCTGCAACTCGCCTTCTACAACTCGCCTTCTGCCACTCGCCTTCTACCTCGCCTTCTACAACTCACCTTCTACAACTCGCCTTCTACCACTCGCCTTCTGCCACTCGCCTTATGCCACTCGCCTTATTGATAATTTTAGTGGGAAAAAAAGAAAAAATCGCCATGTTTTGAAAAATTTTCTTCGAAAATATGAAAAATTCGCCCCAAAGTTTATACAGTTTTCACGTTGATTCACCCCGATTTGATAAATACTTTTTCGTACTACCCCTTATGCATAACCATGATGTCAACACATGAATCAACTGCTACACAAGGGGATCCCATTTAATTGGGTTTAAGATTTTCAACAAGATTTTATTGAGATAAAGAAATATCTGGCATCGCCACCAGTACTAGCTTTACCTAGACCTAATGTGTCTTTTATGCTTTATATATCTACCACAAACTTTACATTGGGAACCATGTTAGACCATTAGAACAAGTAACACAAAGAATAGTCGATATATTACATTATCCAAAACCTGGTTAGCTATGAGCTAAAGTATGCATACATCGATAAACTATGTTTAGCAATGGTTTTCCAACTAAGAATTTGTGCCACTATATTCTAAGTCATACTACGTATGTCATATCAAAACAAAATCCTTTGCAGTATATGATGAGCAGAACATATCATAATACACATACTAAAAAGTGGATCATGCTACTGATAAAATTCAATCTAGAATTCATAAGCCATAAGTCAATTAAAGGTTAGGTGATAGCAAATCCATTTTTAGAGGTACCTCTTTAGGATAATAGACCTCTCACATAGAGCATCTTGATGATGTAGTCTTTGCATTATCGGAGTCACCTAAACCCAAAGAACTGGATAATAATACTGACATGACATTGTTCTTTAATGGTTTGAAATGCAAGCAAGGGGTGGTGCAGGGATCATATTTTTCATGCCATAAGGTGCTCTAATACCCTTGTCATTTAAGCTCAACTTCCCTTACACCAATAACAACGTTGAATACGAGGTCCTAATATTGGGTCTCCAAAAAAATATCACCATAAAGATAAAAAATCTAAACATATTTAGTGACTACCTACTCATAGTCAACCAGGTCAAAGGAATCTATCAATGTAGGTGTCCTATATTGAAGGCATACAAGGAACTTGTGGATACTTATCTAGCCTAGTTCGAGTGGTATGACATTGAGGCAGTCCCTTGTACGTAAAACAAATTTATAGATACTATGACATCTTTGGGATCCTTAATCCCTTAAAATCCATCTTCTAAATTCACTACCATCCAAGTCAAGACACTCTCGCAATTCATGATGCTACATGAGGCTTAAAATAATCATGAATCAGTCCACATGATTCATATAGAACCAAACCATGAATACTTCTATAGGGATAGATAATTTCTAACAAAGTCATCCTGGGGGTCTTTGGTCTCGTAGGGTCCTTCGGAGAATGGTACTACCATTCACCATAAGGTTATTTTCCAATCTACATTTGTGCAACTTGAGTTGCAATGGGAACAAGTCGTTTAGTCAGTTGACGCTATTGCTTATAGGAATTGGCTTACCCAATTACAATATTACCTTAAGCTTGGTATAATCCCATAGGTATTATCACATTTCATAAAAAGAGCATTTAAATAAAAAGTGACCAGATATGACTTGTTAGAATACATATTGTATCATCATAGATATGATGAAATTTTCCTTTGTTGTCTCGAGCCCCAAGAATCAGCTTGGATGATTTTGTAAGCTCACAATTGTACATGTGATGGCCATTTTAGCAGAATGGTCATAATTAAGTGCATATTTAGAATGGGCTATTACTGGTCCACCATGGAGAAGTATTTTTGCACGTATGTCAAGAAATGCATTAAATTTCAGCACCATGCTAATATTATGCACCTACCATTGCAGGCCTTGTAGCCTATTAAAGCAGCTTGACCATTTTCTTAGTGGGATTTTGATCTAATTGGTAATATATCTCCCCGTATTTGGGCTAACACACATTTATCATAATAGCCACTGAGTATTTCACCAAATGGGTGAAAGCAATCCCTTTAACCTCTGTGATTGGAGCACATATTGTAGAGTTCATTCTCCATCATATAATATATCATTTTGGGATCCCATCCAAGATCATTTCAGATAATAGTACTTCATTTAAGAAAACAATTATGAGGGATTTAACATCCAAATACAATATTCAAAATAAATTTGTAACACCTTATTATCCATAAGTTAATGAGAAAGCAGAGGCCTCTAACAAGATAGTAGTCACCATTCTGAATAAAACCATTCAAGATAATCATAAGGATTGACACCTTCAATTACCTCTTACTTTATGGGCTTATCAAACTAGCATACAGACACCCATTGGGGCACCTCCATTTTCACTAGTCTATGGTTCTAAGGCCATTATGCTCTTAGAATTAGAAATTTCATCATTGCACATCTCATTAAAAAAATTCATCAATGATGATACTACGCGAAAAGCTCACCTAGATAAATTGACCCTTCTTAATGAACGATGAGTGAATGCTCTTGACCATCTCTACATTTACCAAAATCATCTTAAACAAGATTATAATAATAAATTCCATCTACGAGACTTTAAGGTTGGGTGTCTTGTGCTAAAAGAGAACCAATAGAACCAAAACCTACCACCTTATCTGTGAGACAAATTTGCAGCTAACTGGTTAGGTCCCTTCATCATATTAGAGAAGATAGGACCTAAAACATATCATCTAACCTCACTATAAGGTGTTTAAGAGATTGAACCTCTCAAAATTATTCACTTATACATAAATTATAAAATCACAAAAAAAAAAAAAAATCTAAAATCTAAAAAAAATCAGAAAATAATAATATCCAAAGACAATTCAAAACATCAAAAACACAAAAATATTTATATTTTACATTTTATTTTATGCATTCATTAGTTGTATTGCATTATGCTTCTCCATACCATGGAGCAGTATAGCCAAAATGGCCTTATTAGAGAATTAAAATGATAGCAATTCAATTAAGCATGTGATGAATCATGATGTTCAATGATATGATGAAAATATCATAGAAGAAATGAAATGAACACCTTGTTCTTGTGGAGCAGTCCAACCGCAATAGCCTTCTTGGGGAGTGAAGTGAATATATTTCAAGTCATCAATGAACAATTTGGTACAAATGCAATTATGGTAATTTACTCATCCTACCATATTGCATGGAGTGCAAGTCACTACAATCACCAAGTGTATAGGGTAAATGACTGTATATGAGGTGCATTTGAGATTTTGATTTATTTGATTTTTTGTGAATTTTTAGTATGATTATGGATTAGTATATGTGATTTAATGTCCATTATGATGCTTATGAAGTTGAAAAATGTAGTGCATTTATTTCTGGTTCTTTATCATCATCGAAGTCGACAACAATTATTTTCAAATCCCATTGTCATCAATGATGTCGACGATCGAGAAACTACAATCATTATTCAAATGGGTGGTGATGAAAATGAAAAATATGAAAGGTTCAGTTTCCCTAACCTCATCTCCACCCTCAGCTATTACCCCATACCTCTAATTTCCTAAGATTTTTCCACCCTACCATAGCCGAGAGGTCCACCAAGTATCATGCTCTATAGTGGTCCCTGGGTCCTCTGTACCTATGTCATCAATAGGAGGGTCTACCTCCTCTGCCAACCCTATTATTTGTGGTGCTATGAGTTGTATCTCTACCTTTTAGTGATTATAGAGGACTAGCTCCTCTGGCATGTCCTACACTATGCCAAACTACCATGTGACCCATGAGTAATGAAAGTAATCTCTCTCCTTCTTGTGGCATCCCATGAGCCATCTATCATGAGATACTTTGGTCAGATATCCCTAGCCTTAGTCCAAATAGGATAGCCTAGATAGGGTCTCTAGATGATATCCCTCTATTGTATCCCTTCTAGTGTCATAGTATAGTGGTCTATTCCACTTGCATGTGGATAGGTCCAGGTAGTATTTGCCTCCCATGACCACCTCATAGTGTAGAAACATTAATCCTCTGCCAGGTCAGCTAGACCCAATGGCAATCCACCAAGTCAATCTATCTAGATGTGCTCTTAGTCCTAGATCTATAGTAGTAGGTTACATCCCAATCCCACTCATCTCCACTGTATATTATCATATAACTCATCATATAAATGAGCTAGTAGGATGCTCCCAAATGCCATAATCAAGGGATGTTATAGGTTGCACTCTAGAATATCCTACACCATATCAAGGAGGTTCCAAAGGAACCTCACTCCTAAAGAGTCAGATAGTAGCACATTCAAGATGATGTGCATGAGTACTACCTGGAACTAAGAGAATGCATCCTATCTATACCAATAATCCATAGGAACCCCACCATGCTTTATATCCTCCAATGTCTCCACCACTCTATTATGGAAAACCCAAGCAAAAAATATCTCTTTCACCCTAGTGGGTGAAGAGACGATAGCCCGTCCATCTATGGGAATATGAAAGATACGGTAGACATCCTCCAATGTCATCATCATGTATCTAATAGGGATATAGAAGATATTAGTCCTGTTATCCCATCGATGAGCTAGGGTTATGAGGCATGACTGGTTTGACATTACTATCAGTAATCGAACAACATATTTGAGGCTAATCACCCAAAACCACTTCTAGTCATCGTCATACAATAAAGGTCGTAACTCCAAGAGCAAAGTGGTCTCTTGACCCTGAGATGTCAGAGTCTACCACGAAATAGAAACATCAAAAAAATAAAAAAAATCTTTAAAGCATTAAAATAAACAACAAACAAAGTTAGAAAATTCAGCAAAAATTCAAAAAAATTCTAAACTTGGTAACTTCCCATGATGCCAATGGTCACCAGCACCACCACCAATATCGTTGACGACCACCGCCAACCATTAAATTTTTAATCGTTGGATTTTAAACCGTGTCACCTTCAGCGATGATGAGCCCCATATGGCTAGTTGGGTGTCGTGCCTATTGATAGTGGCCTCAAAGTGGCCTCCACATGGATAATTTCCCAACCCATAAATGAAAAAATTTAAAAACCTAACTACCCTTAAGCTAACCTAAGCTAAATCCTACTAAGGGGTGCATTTCATTGCCTACAGTTTAATGTGGTTTCTTAACCCAATAATTAGTGAGGTTCATTTTAAAACCCGTAAATCATAAGAGAGATTAATATTTTACCTTAAGAGCATTGGATCTGCTACTAGTCGATGCCTCAAGTTGGTCAGCCATGTTGTTTGGTATTAATTTTGGTAGTGTTCCTTGTAAATTTTTCTTCTCTCCCTCAAAGCTCACTATTTCACCAATACCAGCTATAAATAACAACCATGAAAAATCCTAAATTTCCTTTTCTATTTTTCATTTTTCACCATTTCTCATTTGAAGAATGATCATAGTTTCTTGACCATCGATGTCATTGACGATGATGGGATTTGAAAATCACCACCATCGATGTCGATGATGGTTGAGAACTAGCAATAAATGCACTATATTTTTCAACCCCATAAGCATCATAATGGACATTAAATTACATCTACCAATCCATAATCATCGTAACACTCAAAATTCACAAAAAAATAAAATAAATCAAAATCTCAAATGCACATCGTACGTAGTCTTTTACCCTATATATTTGGTGGTTACAACGACTTGCGCTCCATGGAATCTAGCAGGATGAGTAAATTAACATAAGGCCATTAGTACCAAATTATTCATTGATGACTTGAAATATCTTCACTTCACTCCCCAAGAAGGCCATTGCGGTTAGACTTCTCCATAGGAACGAGGCATTCATTTCATTTCTTCTATGAAATTTTCATCATATCATCAAACATAGTGATTCATCACATGCTTAATTGAATTGCTATCATATTGATTCTCTAAGAAGGCCATTGTGGCCGGACTGCTCCATGGGATATAGATGTACAATTATCATTAATGGTTGAGTTCATAGCTGTAATAGGACTTTCCCTTAATAAAAGTTCTAGTATTAAAGTTTCCAAATCAGTCATCTTGATCAAGCGACTCATCACTTTCATCACTTGTCATATTCCTCATGAACTCATTGCTTGAGGGGGTAGTCATAATAATAACATTCATAATCAAAATCAACAATTGAATACTTAATCTTGTTAATTGTGTTTGTCAATGAATCATTGCTAATAACTACCATAAGCTTACCATTTTATTGGGGAAAAAGTAAATATACTGAATTAAACCTTTGTCAATCTGAACATCGATCCTTTGTATTACAAAAAATGCAACCCAATTGCATTCAAAGAGCTTCAAAGTTTTACTCAGATTAAGCCTTCCATTTTGTTGGAAGTAATGATTCAAATATGTATGTTCTTTCTATGATTGGGGCATATAAAGTTGACTAGATAAATGAACATCAATCAACCTACAATATGGCTTTAGTTTATCTATTTTTGCTTAGTGTTGTGTTTTCCCAAAACACATCCTAAAAAGAGGAATCTCTAGACATCTAAAATAATTCATGTTGAGGATACTACTCATATGAACACATTTTTAGGACATATGACTCATATTGGATCTTTCCAAGATCTAGTAGTGGTATTAACCACTCAAACAAGGCATCCTAGTCCTATTCAACCTGGATTGTTGATTTTATTAGTAGTGGTAATCACCACCATTGACATTAATAGTGGCCTCAGGTTGGTCATACCTATCGATAGTGACCATGGTTTGAGCTATGAATATCAAATATATCTGAGCCTATAACAAACTTGGGCTACCCAAGCCAAGTAAAATCCATTACAAGCAGTGGTTTCTTGAGCAGTTGTGATTGCAAAGCTTCCTGAAGCATCGTTCCAACTACTCCATTCCATGCAAATATTGATCTTGGCTTCATGAGGAAGCTAGGAGGAGAATTTGGGAGTCTATTTAAGGCCCCAAATTTACAAGATAAATATAGAATAATTCATGAACAATTGCCATAGTGGAGCGCTTTTGAATTGAGAAGCGATTTCATATCCCTTTTAGGTACAACAAAGTGTTGCCCAATTGTGTAATGACATGCATATTCACCAATGGATTTTATCAAATCTTGAGGATCAACCACATTGTTGTTTTACATCAAATTGCCATGTATTTGAGCCCAATTTCATAATCAACTATATCTTGAGACATGACCAACCCTTGCACATCAATTCAACATTGGAATTTATCATCATCGGGCCTAGAACAAAGTATTTATCCCATGACCATTATTTTTAATAGTGACCTACAGGTATCACCATCGATGTTGACAGTGGCTAACAGAGCCTACCGATCTTATCAAAAGTAGACTCGGTTTAATATTTTGATTTCCTTGTTTTATTTAGTATTGTAGTCATTAGATGCTTTCATTTGATTTTCTAACATAGACTAGCAACATTACATTTTATCTTTATGCATTTTCTTTCTTATTTCATGCATTTTATCACTTCTTTATGCATTTGCTTTACAATTTGCACTTATGGAGAAACTAGCCTCATCTTGAGAGGCCTCATATGCTATTGATATTTCTTGTAGTTTCTTGTGTGTAGGATACAAAGCTATTCAAGGGCTAAACATCACCAATATTCTTTCTCTTGGCATCATAAGTAGAGGTTGCAAGTAAACCCTCTATAATCAGAATTGTGGAAGAACAAAGACCTTGTGGAGTGCATCTTTCCTCTTTTTGGGGCTTCATACTTTGTAATATTGTATCAAATTTGGTATCCCTAAGAGGGACATATTGTAACCAAGATTCATTTTATTAATAAGAAGAGCACCCCATTTTGTTATCTTGTTATTTCAATGGTTACATAATTTCATGTTTCAATTTTTTTGTAATATTACAATAGATTAGATGTATAATTTTTGTAGCTTTACAATTTTTATTACACATATCAAGTGAGAGGGAAATAGGGTGGTATATTATTTAGCAAAATAGAAAAAATAAACTAAAGGAGGGGTAATATGTGGTCTTTCAAATGGAAAATTAGATAAGCTAGTGCCAAATAATCCAAGGGATATGAGAGGTGGTACAAGAAGATAGTAGAATAGGAAGAGCAAATAGTGATTCTAATGAATCTATCATAGTTAGGCCATAGAGCAATGGCCAAGAAGGAAATAAATGACAAGTTATCCTAGTGTCAAGCTAGGTAAGCATGGTTCTTGGTTGTTTACCATAGGCTCTTGTGTCTTCATCCTCAGGCTACTATTTCTCTACTATATGATATTACTACCAGTAGACTTAGAGTGGCCAAGGTGGGTGGTTTTTAAAAATAGAACACACATAGCCATAGATATTTTATTGAGTATATCTATATTAAGAGAAAATAAGCCTCCACCCCATAGAACAATAGATATGTCAAACATGTTCAAGATGCCAATAATGACTTCAAAATAGCATGAAGATAGATGGATGGTCTACAAAATTTAGATGAATAAGAAAACTTAGAATTCAACTATGGTAATGTTGATGTGTATGGATAACTACATTATGGTGGCCTTAGGTGATATTTTCAACAAACACACCTATATAATATTTTTATGGGTAATTTTTGAGCCAGGAGGGATTGGAGGAGGATTTTCTTTCTCCCTTGTTTCCTATCCATATTTTTTTACTTTATAATACAACTTCTATAAATATAATCTATTTTTCAAAATTAAAAAAAAAAAACAAGCTAAGGATTCAAATTCAAAACCTTACCAATGCTACAAAGACAAGGAAATACACTATAATACCAAATTAAACATATAAAAAGTAGTTATAATAAAAGAATAAAATAAATATGATTAAAATGATATGTTAGTATGAAAGGATGAAAGAAATAAATACCAAAGAGATAGAGGGGAAGAAACAACAACCAAGAAGAGGGTGAATTCTCCAAAAAAAGTACACTTTAATGGGGTATTAATTACACTAATGCTCCCAACCAAGGTGTCCCTCAAGTTTTTAAGGGTAACCAAATACCCTCAGGTAAACTCTAATAGGCGAGAAAATAAATGTGGAATAAGTAGAAAGGAAAATGTAGGGAGGATAATAGAAAGGGTGGGGGTTAAAAGTGAAGGAAGGGCTAAAAATAAAATTATTTCTAACTATCATGAGAGAAGAATTAGAGCTCTAGAGAGGAACATGGCAATTCTAGTCCACTGTTTCATTATTGTAAGATATAAGACAAGGGAATACGGCATGGATTCCCAAGTAGGCCTTGATTCCTCAACTTACAAGTGGAGTTCTTAAAATCTTAATTTTTTCTTATAAATTGCATATATTTTTCATTTTTCCATGCAAGGGGGTCACAATTTTTTGTGGATGACCCATGGTACTACATGGTACATTATTGTAGGCATCCCATATTTTTACCTTGTAGGCTACACCTACCTAGCATGGAATCATGGTTGTCTAGTGATATGCATGATTCCATAGTATTGCACGAGGGCTTATGCAAGGCATGATTTTGTCCTAAGGATAGGATATAAAAATGAAGGGACAAATAGGCAAAAAGGAAATTGTGAAATAGGGTTGAGATTTTAATGTGCAATAGGTATGTTGCTTCTATATTTAGATATATTGGACCTATGGGAGTAGTGATTATATATGCTAGAGGAGCTATTAGAGCTTCTAACACAAGGAAATTGAGTGACATTAGATACCATATGGCTCCTACACATAGTGAATATGTTACGGATTAAGATCATCTGGACCATGATGATATTGATATAGAGAGGTGGTACCTTATATTATCTACATTTAGTCTATTGACAAGGGAGATTTTTGTCACACTAGAGGAGGTTTGGTGAAATTTAAGGGTGCCTATTTGTAGGGGAAGGTCTATTGGATTCTACATAGAGCATGGGCCTTATAAAAACTGATCGGTGATCCAAATTTTGAGTTGATGAAGAGTGGGGTGTATATAGATGAGTTTTTCAAGCAATATTAGCTAGATATGATGTCTTGATTGCTATGTGGTGTCATTTTTGGATTAATTCTAAGTCACACTAGTAGACAAATCTTGCCATTGGGATATAAATATCACAAGTCTATTTTCTCTAAGGACCATTGATATTGGTATGGCTATACCAAACCTTACAAAAGGTTGTATATATGTATTTTAATAGATATGGATGTGCTACACTTCTCTAGGTTTGGTCCTAGGAGTGATGCAATCTTTAGGTTTTTTAAGACAAGTGGTAGATGTAAGGTGACCTCTAACATATAGGTGGGGCTACTATTTTGAGAGAGCATAGACATTATTTAGAGGGTATCTATAATTGACACTTTGGGTGGTGGATGAATTATAGGATCATCATATTGTTTTTATTTCATGGTTATAACATTCAATGTGGTAGGATTATGGGCTTAAGCTATCTCATGTCTACTATATTAGATTATTAATCATCAACAAGGGATAGTTTGAGCTCCATAGATATGACCAATTTACTCAATATTCTAGGGTGATCAATTAGGTTCTAGAGATATAGAATTAATGGTACTGATGGGTATATAAGAAGGAAGTATGAGTAGGAGGATGACTAGATCCCAATAGAAATTTGGAGGAGGATAGGGATGATCCACCCATTATTGATCTAATACTAGATGATCCAATATTAGCACAAGGTTACTATAAATGGTATTAGGATATTTTACCATCATGGACCTTACTAGTAGTACTAATTAGGAAGAAAATACTGATGAGCATAGATATGTAGAGGGTATGGAGGTTATCTAAAAGGATGTAATAAAAGAGGTAATCTAAGGCATAATAAAAAATAGGTCTAGAGAGATAAAAGGTAGAACTAGAGAGGGATAAGCTAGTAGTGGTAGTTATACCTAGTGGGGACATAGAGATAGGTACTACTTTAATATAGGATGAGAGGGTCATAGGTGGGTAAATAATGGTAGGTCCTAACATGGTTGTACAGGGAATGGGCTAGTTAGTGTAGAGGAGCTCCTAGAGAGGGTTGGGTAAAGAGTCTATTTGATAGAGGATGTAATACATGGATTCCTAGATGAGGGGATACAAGAAGATGATGGAATCTAATAGAAAGTCTCACAATAATTATATGTTAAACCTATAGATACAACTAGGGATAGTCATAATAGAGAGGGATTAGCTATAGGTAAATCGAGTCTATAGACTAACTGGATTGTAGATATAAATAGACTACTTCAAATATGGATACAACATATATAGTGGTCGATTGATTATGATGGGAGGTTTCTAGACTAGATAGGGAGAGGTGATAGGCAAAAGTAGAGGGGTGTTACTTGGGACTAGTGGGATCTAGAATTATATTATCATATTTTTGAGGGAGAACAAAGAATGAACGTAGTATTATAGAGAAAAAGCTTTGAAGGAGAGGGAGAGATATTAAGAGGAGGCACATGCAAAGAGATTTTGGGTGGCTCACTATAGGGCCTTTTATCACCAAGATATTTTATAAGGATAGAGGCAATCATCACCACCCATCTCTCACTCATGGAGCAAGAGCATGAATAAATTGAGGACCAAGATAGTATAATTATTTATGGATATGCCATCGTCTGTACCAAAGCCATATAAAGGATGATTTATAATATATACTAGCTCATGGAGCTAGGAATAAGAGATATGTTAGATGTATCATTTTTGTCTATGTAGCACACTATGAAGGAGAGATCCATAGATTATTGAGTGTACCAACTTTGGGTTTATGGTACATTAGTTAATCATTTTGGATGTACACTAGTTATGATGAGCATATAGAGACTCAATTTTTTGATGTCCCAATTGTTTGTTCCATATGAGCATATAGTGATGATGATGATAATTTTAAGATGATAAGAATTTAGATTAATTATGTAGTGAAAATAGGTAAAAAGTGATAAGTTAGTTTAGGATTAATTGATGTAAGAAATTCATAGGATTATGATGGATTATGTAGGATTATGTGGTTTGAGAGAAATTAGGAGCGAAAAATAGGAAATTAATATTGTATTCAACCTTAGGAATAATAGGTTACATTGGTATTTATACTCGTAAAAATAAACGAACTTAGGGAATATAGGGAAGTTAGGGAAATAGAAGAAATAGGGAGGAAAAGAGAAAGGGAAAATGAGTTGGTTCGCCTTGCCGCCCTTGCCATCCAATCCTGCCTAGTCAGCTATCGTCCAAGTCAAACTTACCTGCCTAGTCAGCTATCGTCCAAGGAGGTAAAAGGGGTAAGATCCAAAGCTTACCGTTGAAACAAATTTTTTACCTTTTTTACTCCTTTTTGCTCCTTTTACTAGCTTTATTTCCAACATTCTCCCCCTTAAAGTTGAGAGGACTGACTATACAGTCTCTCAACTTTATATATTGAGCTTTAGCTATACCTTTGGTGAAGATGTCAACAATATTATCCAAAGTGTTACAATATTGAAGCTCAACTATTTGTTGTTCCACCATATCTCGAATGAAGTGATACTTCATATCGAAATGCTTTGATCTGCTATGGTGGACTGGATTGTATGCCAACTGAATGGCACTTATGTTATCACAATACAGTCGAGTTGGACCACTCTGACTTTCTCCAATCTCTTCAAGAACTTTTCTTAACCATAGGGCCTGAGTACTAGCATGAGTGATGGCTATATACTCAGCCTCAGTTGATGACAATGCTACAACAGTTTGTTTCTTGGAACTCCATGTAATTAGTCCTGATCCTAGACTAAAACAATTCCTTGATGTAGATTTCCTGTCATCTATGTTGCTGCCCCAATCACTATCACTGAAGCCAACTAATTTCATAGAATTACATTTTTGGTAATGGATTCCAAAATCCAATGTACCTTTTACATATCTTAAAATTCTTTTAGTTGCTTGTAAATGCAGCTCAGATGGACTAGCCATAAACCTTGAAACTAGAGAAACAACATATTGAATATCGGGCCTGGTGTTGGTGAGAAACATCAGACTCCCAACCATGCTTCTGTAAGTGGTCATGTCAACCTTTGATGCTCCATCATCCTTGCTCAATTGGATCCCATGTCCAGTAGGAGTTGCAACTGATTTGCACTGCTCCATGGCAAATTTCTTGATCATGTCTCGAGCATACTTGTGTTGACATATGAAGATCCCTTTATTTGATTGATGCACTTCCATCCCTAGGAAGTATCACATTAAACCAAGATCTTTCATCTCGAATTGTTTCATCATGGAGTTTTTGAACTCCATATTCATTTTATTGTTACTACCCATAAATATTAGATCATCCACATACAAACAAACTATGAGAATGTCTACTCCATGCTTTAGGTAGTACATATTTGGTTCACTTTTGCTTCTTGTGAATCCATACTCGCTGAAATAGCCATCAATGCGTGAGTACCAAGCTCTTGGTGCTTGCTTGAGGCCATAAAGTGCTTTCTTCAATTTGTAAACAAGGTTCTCTTTTCCCTGTTCTTGGAAACCTTGAGGTTGTTGAACATAAACCTCTTCTGTCAAGTATCCATTCAGAAAAGCACTCTTTACATCCATGTGTTGAACATTCCATCCTTTATGGGCTGCTAAGGAAAGAACTGATCTGATTGTCTCTTGTCTTGCAACAGGAGCAAAAGTTTCCTCATAGTCAATGCCATATTTTTGAGTAAAACCTTTTGCTACTAGTCTCGCCTTATGCCTCTCAATGCTTCCATCAACATTGTACTTGGTCTTGTAGACCCATTTACATCCAACACATTTTTTACCTTTGGGTAGCTTTACTAGCTCCCATGTATCATTATTTTTTATAGAGGTTATTTCCTCTTTCATGGCTTCTTGCCATACATTTTGAGTACATGCCTTCTCATAGCTAGCTGGTTCTAGCTGTGCACTAGCCAATAAAGCATAATTGACTACATCTCCTCTAGGTTCTTGGGAGTTATCATCCCCATACAATTGCAAATTCTCAAGTTGTTGCAGAACTGAATTCATTTCACTAGCTTGGCTTCTAGTGAATCTTCTTTGGAAATTTTGATCCAGCATCTGAAAGGAAGGATGATGTTGTAAAGTTCTTCTGCCTCTTGATGGAGAGTCAATGTCCATCGGTGAAGAATTTACTGATCTCTGTGGAGAAGGACTTGGACTGGTGGTTGATGTACTTGATGTAGTACTCCTGCTTGGCCTTGGAGGGGGTGGTGTGCCTTTCTTGGGAGACACCTACTGTACCTACTGTATTTGTGAAGAATTTACATCTTGGGACTCATCATCAACAAAAATTCTTTGATGACCCCATTCTCCCCCTTCATCAAAAATTACATCCTTGGAGAGTATAACTTTATGAGTCTTGGGATTGTAGAGTCTATATGCCTTTGTAGACTCACAATACCCTACAAATATACAAGCTTGACTTTTTGGATCAAGCTTCTTCCTTTTCTCATCAGGAATGTGTGCATATGCTAAAGAACCAAACACTTTGAAGTGCTTTACATTAGGTTTCTTTCCGTACCACGCCTCATAAGGAGTGACACCATCTAAACTAGAAGTAGGACTTCTATTTAGAATATATACACTGGTTCTTACAGCCTCTACCCAGTACATATGAGTTAGATGCTTAGTCTGTAGCATCGATCTTGCCATCTCAACTATGGTGCGGTTTTTTTGCTCTGCCACACCGTTCTGTTGTGGGGTATAGGCAGTGGTAAATTGCCTTTTGATCCCACTTGCTTTACAATATTTCAAGAATGCTTTTGAGGAGTATTCACCTCCTCGATCTGTCCTAAGACATTTTACATAATTCCCACTTTGATTCTCTACATTGTTTCTAAAATCTATGAAGCAATCAAAAGCTTCATCTTTATGTTTCAAAAAATAAATCCAGCACATTCTAGAGAAGTCATCTATGAAAGTGAGAAAATAAGAATAGTTTTCGAGACTCTGTGTTTGCATTGGTCCACAGATGTCTGAATGTACTAACTGAAGTGGATAGTTGGCTCTCCATGCTTGTCCTTTCAGAAACTTCGACCTTGAGTGCTTTCCCAAAGCACATCCTTCACAGACCTCCTTTTGTTCATTGATTTTGGGAAGTCCTGTCACCATAGCTTGAGAAGTTAGAAGTTTCAAGCTAGCAGAATTAAGGTGACCATATCGCAAGTGCCAAAGCACACTTGGATTTGTTATAGCTACATTTGCAATTTGAGCTCCTCCTGGCTCATCAAATTTGAGAGGGAATAACCTGTTCTTGGTCATGGGGACCTGTGTGATGACACGATTACAATTATTTTTATCAAAAATGATACATTGTCCTTCATCAAATACAAGCTTGTAATTGTTCTCCATCATTTGCCCAATGCTTAGCAGATTGTGTTGGAGCTTTGGAGTGTAATAGATGTCATGCACTTTCTTTAGTCCTTCTTTGGTTGGAACCTCCATGGCTCCAATACCCTCTACTTGCAATGTCTTATCATCCCCTAATTTGATTTGGGATTTATAAGTGGAATCTAGAGTAGCAAATAAATGTTCTTTGCCACTCATATGGTTTGAACAACCAGTATCCAGAATCCATGTGTCATTTAGATTCTGTTCTGATTGTCCATATGATAGAAAAATATTAGAGGTATCATCTTCTTCTCCATAATTACCATATTGACTACTGCTGCCTTGTGAAGATTTTGACCAGCAGTCACGAGCGAAGTGACCTGGCTTGCCACAGTTGAAACAAGCTGATTTGGACTTGTCACTTCCTCGCCCTTGATTTCCACTTTGTCCTGGATTTCCTCCTCGATTTTGATTTCCACCTCTTTGTTGATTGCCTCCTCTGTATGAGTTGCCTCCTCTATTGGAATTGCCTCCTCTGTTCTGATTGCCTCCTCTGTAGTTGCTTCTGCCTCTACCTCTTTGCTTGCCTCTACCTTGACCTCTTCCCCATCCTCTTCCATTGTTTTCATTGGAAGTGAAGGCCTTATCATCACCTCCGTAGCTGGTTGAAGGAGTTTCAGGAAACCTCTCTTCATGTGACATTAACGATCCGATTAATGCATCGAATGTTAAAAGGGAAAGATCTTTGGATTCTTCTATAATTATGGCAATATGGTTCCATTTCTGTGTAAGTGTTCGCAACACTTTTGTTACAATTATCTCAGGCTTGATTGCTTCACCTAGTGTAACCATTTTATCTACTATTGCTTTTACTCTAACACAATAATCATCGACATTTTCATCATCTTTCATTTGGATATTTTCAAAATCTCTCTTCAATGTTTGAAGCCTTACTTGCTTCACTTGATTACTACCTTGGAATCCATCACTCAATGCTTTCCATGCATCTTGAGCAGTCGTACAAGCAACAATTCTAGGAAATATGCTTTTCTCCAATGCGGCTTGGAGATGAGAAAGAGCAGATGAGTTGCTCTTTTTCTCTTCTTTTCGAGTTTTCTTGTCTGCTGCATTAAGTGTGGTCCAGTCTGTGGGTTCTGTATAGCCTTCCTCTATGATGTCCCACAAACCTCTTCCTATGAGCAGGGTCTTCATATTTATAGACCAGTACTCATAGTCATAACCGTTAAATTCTGGGATAGGTAAGCTATTGTGTGAGGCCATAGTTACCAAAAAACTCTCTTTATTTCATGGTTACAAAAGTACTTTGTTGAATGAAAGAAAGAAGAAGGAAGAAGGAAGAGATTACAAATTTAAGTCAAATCTGACTTGTTCTACTCTATCATTGACTGCTTGCTCCTCTTGATGTGGGGATGCGATCTCTTGATTTGCAAAGTTATCTGCCACTTCTTCTTCGTCGTCACTTATTGGTATGATTTTCGGTGATGGTGGTTCTAGGATTTCCACTGAAATGTTGTAGTGTGTGTACTCTGATTCTTGTGGTGCAGCTTGGATGGATTCTGATTGTTCAAATTGACTTCTAAATGAATTATCTTCAAAATCCGCTTTGTACCCTGAGTCAGGATGCCTTTGATGTGCGATTACTACGTTTTGAAGTTGACTAAACACAATGTTGAGTCCATAACCTCTTACCTTTTCATCAAACCTTTCTGCACCTTCTCTTGCTAGAATTGCACATAAGGCATGATAACACCCATTAGGTCTGATCATCAAATGCCTTTTACAAAATACTAAGCCTCTTAGGCTTATTACACACTCTTTCCTCTTAGGAAAGTTATCAATTTCTCTTTCAATCTCTGAGTATTTCACAAAAAAGTGAAATGTACAATCTCTTTGTGGATGACAATATTAAGCCTTCAAGGCTTTTACAACAAAATTTTAAAATTTAAACTTATTAAAAAACATTAAATATTCATATTTAATAAAAAAATAATTTTATAATCATTAAAACCTAAGTTTTAAAATAATTATAAATTAATTTTTATTAAATTAATATTTAATAATTTTAAATTTCTAAAGTTTAAATAATAAAAAAATTTAAACAAAATTTATCTCTAGCCCATTCGAACCCGTGACCTCTTGATAGTCACAAAACCTTAGACCAATGCGCCATGGAGTTTAATTTAAAACTCAAAGGATCCGCGATCCTTTTCAACTATGCTTTCCAGGCGATTTCAAAAAAACAAAGCAAAATAGTGCCCAGCGGGATTCGAACCCGTGACACCCAGATCACAAGCGCTGCGCCTTAGCCGCTCGAGCTATGCCCATGGCTGAGTATGGAGGAGGAGGGTTTTGTATTTAACAAGCTCTTGTCATCGATTGCAAAGAAAAAAAACAATAATCCCACATTCAGTAGGATGGAGGCAATGCAAGGGTTTATAACCCTGGGCATGCACCTTTTGAAATGATTGCCTTCGGGCAATCAACGATCACCCCTTTTGCCTCTGATTAGCCAACCGTTCCTCGCCACGTTGCTCCCTTCGTTGCCACGTTGTCTGTCCACGTCAGCTTCTGAGTCGTCCAGTCAGCGTGGGTCTTGTTCTCCTCTCGCCACGTGCCGCTCTCTGATTGGTTCTCCTGCGTCGCTCCTGTCTCCGCGTGCTTGTTGTGCTGGCCTGCTCCAGACTTCGCCTCGATCCACGTGCTTCGGGCTTCTCTCACCTCGAGCTACGTGCTACGGGCCCCACCTCGACCTTGCTATGGGTTGTGTGCTATGGGCTTCTCTCTCCTCGGTCCTCGGGCTTCCCTCACCTCGATCCTCGTGCCCTCTCGGCTTCGGCTCTGATACCAGATGTGGTTTGAGAGAAATTAGGAGCAAAAAATAGGAAATTAATATTGTATTCAACCTTAGGAATAATAGGTTACATTGGTATTTATACTCGTAAAAATAAACGAACTTAGGGAATATAGGGAAGTTAGGGAAATAGAAGAAATAGGGAGGAAAAGAGAAAGGGAAAATGAGTTGGTTCGCCTTGCCGCCCTTGCCGTCCAATCCTGCCCAGTCAGCTGCCGTCCAAGTCAAACTTACCTGCCCAGTCAGCTGTCGTCCAAGGAGGTAAAAGGGGTAAGATCCAAAGCTTACCGTTGAAACAAATTTTTTACCTTTTTTACTCCTTTTTGCTCCTTTTACTAGCTTTATTTCCAACAGATTAGCTTAGTATTTTTGATGACTTTATTTTGTGAGGGAGATGATGAGAGAATAGATATGTAAAATGAGTAGGAAGTAGATCACATGGAATGAGTGATGGAACCTGCAATATGTACAAAATATGAACAACAAATAGTTATCCTATAGGAGTATTATGTATAATATAGTATAATAACTATGTATAATGGCCAATGAAGACCTATATGGTCAATATGGTCAATGAATAGTTAAGGCTTATATGAGAAAAATAAATAGTAGCTAGTTAAGGCCTATATGTGCAATATGATCCAAAACTATGTACACAATTTACAAAATATTTACAAAATTTATGTACAACCAATGAAAGCCTATGTAAACAATATGGTCAATGGCTAGTTAAAGCCTATATGAGCAAAATCAGCAGTGGCTAGTTAAGACCTAAGTGAGAAAATATGATCTAGAAACTGTGTACAATAGTTAAAAAGTATTTACAAAAGTTGTGTACAATGACTAGTGAAGGCCTATATGACCAAATATAATTAGTGGTTAGTTAAGGCCTATATATCTATATATATACATAGATAGATATTATGTAGCTAAGAATTCAAATTCTATAACATCTCACATGATGTAATTCCTCTCCCATAGATGATGGGTATACAACATCCTATATATCTATCCAACATGGAATTTCCTCCTATATTATGCCATGCATTATGGGATTATCATCCTCTTTTATCACCCCCTTATATGTTTCACATTGTCTATCTCCCACGCTATGTGTCATCTTGGACATCTACATGGGGGTAAACCCTTATTCGACAATGCTCAACCATAATAGGAATAATATAATATGATATAATTGCTATGTATAGTGGCCAATAAATGCCTATGAGAAATATTAAGGACTAAATGAATATTGGTTAGTTAAAGCCTAAATGGGCAATGGCTAGTTAAGACCTAAATAAACAATTACCAGTTAAGGCCTAAATGAATAGTGACTAGTTAAGAACTAAATGGATAGAAACTAGATAAGGCCTAAATGAATAAAATAATAGAGGGCAAAAAGAGGCATAAGAGGTATCACTATTTCTAGCTATGTTCAAGAAAGCCATACGAGGCTAGACTAGGAAATAAAAGATATAGCATTCAATGGAAGTGTAAAGTATATAATGACTAGGTAAGGAATCATGGTGTCATGTAGGAAGGTCCTACCCCCTCATATCAGACATGTATGCAAGAGTTATGATGCCTATATATTATGTGTGTAATGAATATTGGTCATCATAAAATAATGGGATCCAATTTGCAAGATAAGAAAGGGTGACTAAGGACATTGTATATCGATTGTCCAAACAAAAGAGATAGATTGTGAACAACAAAAAATTTAAGGTCATGAATAAATGAATATTGGGCCAAAAGAGAGGGATATGGACTACATTCAAAATGGTAAGGCATAGAGGATGGTGGTGGATGATATTTCCACAACTACATGTGATGAAACCCCTTATTCTTCATTAGCTAGAAGATATGCCTATTGAGGTATATTGGTTGAGTATTATTGAATAACGGTTTACCCCATGTAGATATGCAAGATGGAACATAGTGTGGGAGATAGATATTATGAAGAATATAAGAGGGTGGAAAAATATTATGATGATACCATAATGTGTGGCATAATGTATGAGGAACTTTACCTTCCATTTTGGATAGATTGTATACCCATCAGCTATGGGAGATGAATTATAGCCCATGAGATGTCATATGATTTGAATTCTAAGATACCTAGGTGAGTGGACAAGCAATCATGAAACAAAACAATATTTCACTTTTGAAAGGTGAGAAAAAGAAAGGAGGATATCTTAGTTAGTTGAAGGGTTAATGAGATGAAAATATATTAGATGATTTGATACCTAAAAAGCATGTAGTATTGGATGACATGTTATGAACCTGATACATCTTATTGTTGGAAGTTAAAAGGGTAAAAAAGGTAAAATTTTTGTTTTACCACTGTAAGCTTTGGACCTTACCCTTTTACCTCCTTGGACGACAAGTGAGTCAGCAGGATTGGATGACATGGACGATAGGGAGTTTGACTCCTAACTTCATTTTTCCTTTCCTCCCTATTTTCCTTCTTCCCTATTATTCTTCCTAAGCTTTCTAGGTTATTGTTAGTAATTCTCCTATTTAAGCTTTGTAATCTTTCAATTAAGATGAATGCAATTCTGGTTAATAATCTAAGTGCTTCTAATATTCGTGATTGCTATATCTGGTATCAGAGCTAGAGCTGAGGTCGAGAGGCTGGTGAGGCGCAGAGCCCGAGGAGATCGACAGGTGGACATGGATCCCGAGGTGGTCTAGGAAGCCCATAGGTGAGGCATGAATCTCGAGGAGGTCAAGGAGCCCACAAAAGGCACGTGAACCGAGGTGAGGTCGAGAAAGGCCCATAGAGAGCATGCAAATCGAGGAGCTAACTAGAAGGTGACACGTGGCAAGTGGATGAAGGCGAACACATGGACTAGAGCAGACAGGTGACGTGGTAGATAGGCTACGTGGTAGGTGACATGGTGGACAAAGGGCAATGGTGACATGGCACGTAGTGATAGGCTCGAGTAGGAGGAAAAAGGGTGGTCACTGATTTCTCGAAGGCAATCGACTGAGTAGGGGCGTGTTGAGGCTTTTAAAAGCCTCACGCTATTTTGCACAGCGCATGTGGGACTAAAGTCCCCGAACATTTTTTTTTCATTGTGCATCCCGATGAGATAAAGAAGGCAAGCCTCCCTTGCCTCCCCATCGGGCCACGCAGCTCGACTGGCTCGAGGAACCAGCCTTAAGCCGCACGCCCTCCAGGAGGTCGTGGGTTCGAAACTCGATGGTTTTGCAAGTTAATTTTTTTTTTTGTATGAAATCTGCCCGATTATCTTGAAATAGTAGTGTATGTTGCTTAGGTTCCATCTGTAGCTATAGCCGAGTTGGCTAGGAGGCTTCGCTTGGCAGATAGGAGTCACGGGTTCGACTCCTGCAGAGTCTAATTTTTTTATTAATTTGTTCTTTTTTTATATAAAGTTTATTATTATATTATATTAAAAATATATATCTTTATATTTAATAAAAAATTAAATAATAATTGTTTTTTAATAATTATTTTTTAAAGCAATTATATTTTTTTATTAAATACAAATATAGATATTTTTTTATAATATATTTAAAAAAAAGGACATTGCCTAAGAGGCAATTTATGTAAGCAGAATCAAAATTGCAAAATTGTGACTAAGAGGCTTAAAAGGTGATAGAAGATTGTGTAAAAGACCTAAAGGGCTTTAGA
This sequence comes from Wollemia nobilis, assembly GCA_028583015.1. Lineage (NCBI taxonomy): Eukaryota > Viridiplantae > Streptophyta > Pinopsida > Araucariales > Araucariaceae > Wollemia > Wollemia nobilis. The sequence continues at coordinate 4,218,390 of JAQPPZ010000672.1, read as the reverse complement.
TATTTCTTTCTAAAAGTCTGAGAGAGGCAAAACTTTGAGGACTAGAATTTTGTAAAAGAGACATATTGAAGGGCAAAATTCATGATTCGCTCCACAAGATGTTATCATGCACTTTGTGCACTTTTAGTAAGAGAGAATGCTGAAAACTTTGATGAAAAAGTGAGAACTTATGGGCTTCATACTATGTTTAGTCAGTTGCAAAATGCAGTAATCTCACATCAGAGACATCCAGATTCAGGGTACGAGGCAGACTCTGAAGACAATTCATTTGGGAGTAGATTTGAGCAATCTGAATCCATAGAAATTGCACCTCAAGAATCTGAATATACTCATTATAGTAATTTAGTGGAAATCCTAGAACCAGAATCACCAGAGATAATATTGATCAGTGACGATGAAGAAGAAGTAGTAGACAATTTCGTGACTCAAGAAATAGCAGCACCACAACAAGAGGAACAAGCCATCAGTGATAGAGTGAATCAAGTCAGATTTGACTTAAATTTGTAATCTCTTCTTTCTTCCTTCTTCCTTCTTCCTTCTTTGAAAAAGTAGAGTGCTTTATTGTAATCGAGAAATAAAAAGAGTGTTTTAGTAATTATGGCCTCACATAACAATCTACCAATTCCAGAGTTCAACGGGTATGACTACGAGTATTGGTCTATCAAAATGAAGACTTTGCTCATAGGAAAAGGATTGTGGGACATAATTGAAGAGGGTTACACCGAACCCATAGACTGGACAACATTAAGTGCCACAGATAAGAAAACAAAGAAAGAAGCACAAAAGAGCAACTCTTTTGCTCTTTATCATCTCCAAGCAACATTGGAGAAAAGTATATTCCCTAGAATAGCCACTTGTATAACTGCACAAGATGCATGGAAAGCTTTGAAATATGGATTCCAGGGAAGTGATCAAGTGAAGCAAGTAAGGCTTCAAACACTAAAATGAGATTTTGAAAATCTCAAAATGAAAGAAGACGAAAAATTTGGTGACTACTATGTCAGAGTCAAGGCAGTAGTTGATAAAATGGTTACTCTTGGCGAAGAAATTAAGCCTGAAACAATTGTAAAGAAAGTGTTACGAACACTTATTCAAATATGGAATCACATAGCCATAATCATAGAAGAGTCAAAAGATCTTTCCACTTTAACATTTGATGCATTAATAGGGTCATTAATGTCTCATGAAGAGAGGTTACAAGAATCTCCTTCAATCAGCTATGGAGGCGATGATAAAGCCTTCACATCTAATGAAAATGCTGGCAGAGGACGTGGAAGAGATCAAGGCAGAGGCCAGAGAAGAGGTAGAGGCAGAGGCAACTACAGAGGTGGCAATCAAAATAGAGGAGGCAATTTCAACAGAGGAGGCAATCAGAACAGAGGTGGAAACCAAAGTCGAGGAGGAAATCCAGGATGAAGTGGAAATCAAGGATGAGGAAGTGACAAGTCCAAAATAACTTGTTTTAACTGTGGCAAGCTAGGTCACTTTGCTCATGACTGTTGGTCAAAAACTTCTCAAAGCAACAGCAGTCAATATGGAAATTATGGAGAAGAAGATGATACCTCTAATATTTTTCTATCATATGGACAATCAGAACAGAATCTAAATGACACATGGATTCTGGATACTGGTTGCTCAAACCATATGAGTGGCAAAGAATATCTATTTGCTACTCTAGATTCCACTTATAAATCCCAAATCAAGTTAGGGGATGATAAAGCTTTGCAAGTCGAAGGCATTGGAGCCATGGAGGTTCCAAAAAAAGGACTAAAGAAAGTGAATGACATCTACTACACTCCAAAGCTCCAACACAATCTGCTAAGCATTGGGAAAATGATGGAGAATAATTACAAACTTGTTTTTGATGAAGGAAAATGTATCATTCTTGATAAAAACAATTGTAATCGTGTCATCACATAGGTCCCAATGACCAAGAATCGGTTATTCCCTCTCAAATTTGGTGAGCCAGGGGGAGCTCAACTTGCAAATGTAGCTATAACTAATCCAAGTGTGCTTTGGCACTTGCGATATGGTCACCTTAATTCTGCTAGCTTGAAACTGTTAACTTCTCAAGCTATGGTGACAGGACTTCCCAAAATCAATGAACAGAAGGAGATCTGCGAAGGATGTGCTTTGGGAAAGCACTCAAGGTCAAAGTTTCCAAAAGGACAAGCGTGGAGAGCCAGCTATCCACTTCAGTTAGTGCATTCGGATATCTGTGGTCCAATGCAGACAAAGAGTATCAAAAACAATTCTTATTTTCTCACATTCATAGATGATTTCTCTCGCATGTGCTGGATTTATTTCTTGAAACATAAAGATGAAGCTTTTGATTGCTTCATAGATTTCAGAAACAATGTAGAGAAACAAAGTGGGAATTATGTAAAATGTCTTAGGATAGATCGAGGAGGCGAGTACTCCTCCAATGCATTCTTGAAATATTATAAATCAAGTGGGATCAAAAGGCAATTCACCACTGCCTATACCCCACAATAGAATGGTGTGGTCGAGAGAAAGAACCACACCATAGTTGAGATGGCAAGAACGATGCTTCAGACTAAGCATCTAACTAATATGTACTGGGTTGATGTTGTAAGAACCAGTGTATATATTCTAAATAGAAGTCCAACTTCTAGTTTAGATGGTGTCACTCCTTATGAGGGGTGGTACGGAAAGAAACCAAATGTAAAGCATTTCAAATTTTTTGGTTCTTTAGCATATGCACACATTCCTGATGAGAAGAGGAAGAAGCTTGATCCCAAAAGTCAAGCTTGCATTTTTGTAGGGTATTGTGAGTCTACGAAAGCATATAGACTCTACAATCCCAAATATCATAAGATTATTCTCTCAAGGGATGTAATTTTTGATGAAGGGGGAGAATGGGGTCATCAAAGAATTTTTGTTGATGATGGATCCCAAGATGTAAATTCTTCACAGGTACAATAGGTACAGTAGGTGTCTCCCAAGAAAAACAAAGGCACACCCCCTCCAAGCCCAAGCAAGAGTACTTCGAGTACATCTGATGCCACTCCAAGTCCTTCTCCACAGAGATCTATAAGTTCTTCACCGATGGACATTGACTCTCCATCAAGAGGTAAAATAACATTACAACATCATCCATATTTTCAAATGTTGGATCAAAATTACCAGAAAAGATACACTAGAAGCCAAGCTAGTGAAATGAATTCAGTTTTGCAGAAACTTGAAAATCTGCATATGTATGGGGATGATGACTCCCAAGATCCTAAGGGAGATGTAGTTAATTATGCTTTATTAACTAGTGCACAACTAGAACCATCTAGCTACGAGAAGGCTTGTACTCAAAATGTATGGCAAGAAGCCATGAAAGAGGAAATAACCTCTATAAAAAATAATGATACATGGGAGCTAGTAAAGCTTCCAAAAGGAAAAAAATGTGTTGGATGTAAATGGGTCTACAAGACCAAATACAATGCTGATGGAAGCATTGAGAGGCACAAGGCGAGACTAGTAGCAAAAGGTTTTACTCAAAAATTTGGCATTGACTATGAGGAAACCTTTGCCCCTGTTGCACGACAAGAGACAATCAGATCAGTTCTTTCCTTAGCTACCCATAAAGGATGGAACATTCAACACATGGATGTGAAAAGTGCTTTTCTAAATGGATACCTGACTGAGGAGGTTTATGTTCAACAACCTCAAGGCTTTCAAGAACAAGGAAAGGAGAACCTTGTTTATAAATTGAAAAAAACACTCTATGGCCTCAAGCAAGCACCAAGAGCTTGGTACTCACGCATTGATGACTATTTCAACAAGTATGGATTCACGAGAAGCAAAAGTGAACCAAATCTGTACTACCTAAAGCATGGAGTAGACATTCTCATAGTTTGTTTGTATGTGGATGATCTAATATTTATGGGTAGTAACAATAAAATGAATATGGAGTTCAAAAACTCCATGATGAAGCAATTTGAGATGAAAGATCTCGGTTTAATGCGATACTTCCTAGGCATGGAAGTGCATCAATCAAATAAGGGGATCTTCTTATGTCAACATAAGTATGCTCGAGACATGATCAAGAAATTTTCCATGGAGCAGTGCAAATCAGTTGCAACTCCAACTGGACATGGAATCCAATTGAGCAAGGACGACGGAGCACCAAAGGTTGACATGACCACTTACAGGAGCATGGTTGGGAGTCCGATGTTTCTCACCAACACAAGGCCCGATATTCAATATGTTGTTTCTCTAGTTTCAAGGTTTATGGCAAGTCCATCTGAGCTGCATCTACAAGCAACTAAAAGAATCTTAAGATATGTAAAAGGTACATTGGATTTTGGAATCCATTACCACAAGTGTAATTCTATGAAATTAGTTGGCTTCAGTGATAGTGATTGGGGCAGCAATGTAGATGATAGGAAATCTACATCAGGGAACTATTTTAGTCTAGGGTCAGGACTAATAACTTGGAGTTCTAAGAAACAAACTGTTGTAGCATTGTCATCTACTGAGGCTGAGTATATAGCCATCACACATGCTAGTACTCAAGCCTTATGGTTGAGAAAAATCCTTGAAGAGATTGGTGAAAGTCAAAGTGGTCCAACTCGACTGTATTGTGATAACATAAGTGCCATTCAGTTGGCATACAATCCAGTCCACCATAGCAGATCAAAGCATTTCGATATGAAGTATCACTTCATTCGAGACATGGTGGAGCAACAGATAGTTGAGCTTAAATATTGCAGCACTTTGGATAACATTGCAGATATCTTCACCAAAGGCATGGCTAAAGCTCAATATATAAAGCTGAGAGATTGTATAGTCAAGCCTCTCAACTTTAAGGGGGAGAATGTTGGAAGTTAAAAGGGTAAAAAAGGTAAAATTTTTGTTTTACCACTGTAAGCTTTGGACCTTACCCTTTTACCTCCTTGGACGGCAAGTGAGTCAGCAGGATTGGATGGCATGGATGGCAGGGAGTTTGACTCCTAACTTCATTTTTCCTTTCCTCCCTATTTTCCTTCTTCCCTATTATTCTTCCTAAGCTTTCTAGGTTATTGTTAGTAATTCTCCTATTTAAGCTTTGTAATATTTCAATTAAGATGAATGCAATTCTGGTTAATAATCTAAGTGCTTCTAATATTTGTGATTGCTATACTTATCAACATCATCTCATTTTTTGAGTAACTAATAAAGAAGATGGATAAAATGGATTTAATAATTGAATAGGATATGTGAAAATGAGAAATATGACTTGATAAAGGTGGTGACCACATAGGATAAGGTTTCACACAAGAGTAACCTTCCCCTATATCATGCATATAATAAAAATTCCATATACCTATCCAAAATGGGAGAGAAATTATAGATCAAGTGAGTTCCTAAGAGGAGATCAAAACTAAATGAGTACTTGTTTTGAAAAAATAGAAAATACCAAAAGAAATAAAAGATAATACAACTTTGTTATTTGTTGAATCAACGATGCTACAAAACTTTATTTTCATTAACAAAAATTATTCACCAATATGTACAAATATCAAATTATTCATCCACAATAAAAATCCACAAATGAGATAAAGATATATAATACCCTTAAGGTAGGGAAACACAAATAATACTCCTTAAGGAAGGAATAACTCCACAAGATCTCCCAATATGAGAGTGCCACTTAGAAAGGGTAAAGTCCCATAAGCCACTTCATGGGTAAAAATGATACATGATTGATATTCGTGATTATTACAATGAAAAATATCTCTTCTTTATATATCCATCTTCTAATATTACTTTGGGGAGTTGACCACTAATATAGTATTATATTATAATATAATATAATATTATAATATAATCAACCTTGGGTTATGTTAAGGTACCTAGGAAGAGATATATGGGGATATGATATTATATTGTATAAGGGTTGGCATGGGCTACACATAACCCATAATTTATTATATTATACTATAATATTATATTAGTAGTCAACTCCCCAAAGTAGAATTACAATATGTATATATAAAGAAGATATGTTTTTCATTGTAATCATCATGGAGATCAATCATATGTAATCATATTTACCCACAAAGTGGTTTATGGTATTTTTACCTCTCTAAGTGGTGCTCTCATCTTGGGATATCTTGTGGAGTTATTACTTCCTGAAGTAGTATTATTGGTGTTGCCCTAACTTAAGGGTATTATCTATCTCTATATCATTTGTGGATTGTTAATGTGGATAGTTATTTTTGGATGAATGATTTGATATTTATATATTGATGAATGATTTTTGCTAACGAAAATAAATTTTTGTAACAAGTGGTATCAGAGAAATGATTTTGGTAAAGTAGGGGTTGTTTTTTTGGATTATAGAATTAGGGTAGACTTTTTGGAAAAATATCTCATATTTTAGGAGCCATATGTTAAAATATATTACATTATTTGGTACATGACAATGTACCACCATGGGTACATCTATAGATTAGGAAAGAGTGTCTTAGATTAGGATGAAAGTATTTACTTTATGCAATGTAATAAATGCACAAGTGTGCAATGATATTATTGGTAATGCAAATGTGCATAGTTATCCCTATGTACATGTGTCATTAGAATAGGAATATGAAGAGTCATAGGAAGAGTGTAGGCCAAGAAATACCATATGAAGAGTCACATTACATCCTATATATGGATGTGTAATTTTAATATAATAACATCACAAAGGGAAGATAGGGATATGGGACATCACCCATGGAGCAATGGAAGGTGATATAATATGATGTATTTGAGGCCTTTTATTCAATAAGAGTTTATTCAAACTTTTAGCATTTTCCATTAGCAATATTGGAGTTATTTTATATTCTGAATATAATCTTATTTTCTTAGCATTATTATTTTATTCATATTGAGTTGAGTATCATTGATTTCATGGCAATATTATTGAGTGGTTATTCATTAAAGGCTAATAATGGTATCAAAGCCATGGTATATCTAGCCACAATAGGTCTATATAGGAATTGAGAGATCCACTAGAATATATTCTAGTTTTTTATCATTCGACGTCATTGCTATGTTTTTTGCAAACCAGACACACCTTTGGACATGCCCCTTGCAAAATTTGTTGGCTTTCAGATTGTTTAATAGAATTTATTATATAGATTTGAAGGAAGGATTTTTTACGGGTTAAGAAGAAACCAGTAAAGATAAAAGAAATTACCTCTAGAAAGAGAAACTAGAGAAGATAAAGGAAAATAACCTTTGGAAAGAGAAACCAGAGAAGATAAAGGAAATTACCTCTAGAAAAAGAAATTAGAGAAGATAAATAAAATTACTTCTAGAAAGAGAATCCAAAGAAGATAAAATAAAATTACCTCTAGAAAATAAAACCATAGAAGATAACATTTCTCACTAGGTTGAAAGAAAATCAGTGAAAGTTAAATATTTACCTATTCCAAGAGCAAAATCGAATTAGAATAAAATTTATAGGTCTTGAAGATAGACCTTGATATTAAATATTTAGAGGCCCTTAGAAGAGGTCCTATTAATATTTTTTATTGATTAGAAGAAATAGATTCCATATTATTGATTGACTAGAATATTTGTACAAGGTTGAAGGAACACCTATGAATACTAGGATTTGACATTGATTTGATTCCACTAGTTATAGATAGTAAAGATTATTGTTTATGAAACTTTGAATATATTATTGTTTCTTAAGTTCTATTACAAAAAATAGACATTGAGGGATGTCCAAGAAGAAGGTCCTAATTGAATATTGATAAGAACCAAGGAGAGTTTCTCATTGCAAAATAGTTTATTGAAGATACCCTAAGAGAGGTCATATTGAAGAACTTCCAATATTGGAAGATTGAATATTGAAGGACTATTGACCTATTGCATATTGAAGCAACAGATTGAATATTGAATATTGAAGCAGTAAATTAAATATTGAAGACTAAATATAGAACTATTGAAAGTCCTACTGTAGATTTTGGAGATCCAGAAAGAGATCTCATTGAAGAATTTACCATAGTTGAAAATTAAATAAACCAATGCAAGGTTTCATTGAAAATATATTTGAATGCTACAAAATTAGAAGACCCAAGAATAGAGGTCTAAATATGATTTTGAAGCTAAAAATAAGGCTATAGAAAAGTCTTATTGCAGAAGCTGAAGCATCCATTATTGAAGGAGATTTAAAGTAGAGTTCATGGTAGAATATTACAAGTAGAAAGAGTACCTAACTATAAGAAAGTGGGACAATTATCACCATTTGAAAACAAGCCCATAAAAAAAAGGACTTGGAAATAAGTTTGTCAAATTTGAAAAATATTTTGAAGAACTCAAGATATTTAGATTCTTGATAGAGAAGACAAAGATAGAGGTCATATTTGAAGACATAATTCAGTAAGAATTCAGAAGAAAGCAAGAAGATTTCATAGTCCACAAATTTGAGAAATTTTAAGATAGCCACACAAGTTTTGTAGGCTAGTTTGTAAGAGCACAAGTTGCTGATTGTTAGAAGAAAAGTTCAAAGGAAAAAGGACTGCAAAAAGAAGAAGCAAAAAGTCACATATTGAAAATATTTGGAGAAGCTTTCAAGGAATATTTGAACAGCCAACTAAGAGTAGGCTTGATAGCAAATATAGAAGAAAAATTGGAGGTTAGTAAACTTCATCAAATCATATTTTGTAAACAAAAATTAGAAGGTTTTAAGCTACGTTTTTGGACAACATTGTAAGAGAAAAATTAGCTGTATTTTAAAGAATCTTTGGGAAATATTTGAGATATATTTGGATAAAAAAGCATAAGGATTAGTATCATAACCTACTAAGGATGTTTATTGCATATTTGGAGTGCATTTGGACAATATTTGAAGCTGTATAAATCAAATTTAGAAAGCACATGTTTGAAGAACAAGAAGAAAGCAGGAGAAGAAAGAACCTGTTTAGAAGAAAATAAAGCAAGCTTTAAGGCCTCCATTAAGGATATACTAATAGAAAATTTAAGGGTGAAAATCCATAAAATACAAGACAATAAGCTACAAATGAAGAAGCTACAAAAAGGTGTGTAAACTTGATGCCATATAGATTACTATTGCAGAATTTTTAAAATGAGTTTATTAAGATATTTAAAGCATCAGATTTTGGAGCCACTTAGAGCTAGCAAAGAAGAATATTTTAAGGTACCATTAAGATAAGAAAGGAAACTAATTCACACCATTGATTTTATAGAAAAATTGCATATTATAACTACAAAATTACAAGTTTAATTTGAGTGATAAGAAGTTGATTATATGTTGTTTTTTAATAATAGAAAATCAGATATATTTAACATTGATTAGTGGGATAGAACCACTTTATTATCTGAGAAAGTGGAAATATTATAGCAGCATTAGATTAATTTATTAAAGGAGTTATAAGTGTTAGTATATGCTGAATTTTAAAGTGAAAGAAGAAGCAAAATATTCTATGTTTGTGAGGGAAAATAACCCTCAAAGTATAGTAGATTTTGAAAAGGAAAAGAACTCCAAATTTGGGCAGATTTTAGGTGTTTAAAAGCACAATATTTATAGTTGAGAGTGGTATAGAAAACCACCAAGGAATTTGTGAAAACCACAACTACACAAAGCACCATTTGACAATACATTATATGGGGTAAATACTCCAACATACGTTCACCCACTTGCAGGAAAAGCACCAACAAAAGAGCATAAGGAAAAGAAGCCATTATCCTCAAGTTTTGGTCAGCCTAATAAGGTAGAGAATGTCATCCACAACCTATAAAAATACTATTACAACCTGTATCGCTCCAAATTTTTCGCATCCTTACCTTCAGGCTATAGGATCCACGCCCGGAAGGGGGATGCGAGAAGGATGGGACAATACCTCGGACTGAGAGGCCCTTTGAAGGTCCCGCCTCTCGGGGGAGGGGTATAAGGGTGAATTTTCGATGGATGGTGGGTTCACCAGGAAACTTTTGAGTGGCAGTTTCCACGCCTAGGTTGATAGTAGGTTTGATGTGTTCATTTTGTGCTTTAATCATTCAATTCCTAGGTTTGGCCAAGATGAATCTAAACTATTCTATATGCCAATGCTGATTTAGATGAATACAAAAAATATGAATAAATGCTAAACATAGAGAATATGCTAAATAGAATAGAACATACCTGATTTCGGATGTCTGATGAAGATTCTGAGTCTTGTAGCAGTCCAAATCATCTCAAATCATACGTAATCATCTGGAATTTCACATAATCATCTCAGATCTTAGTCGGTCATCCGAGATCAGACGAGATCATCATCGATCTGATGAATTCATCCAGACGAATTCGTCAAAAACCTGCAATCACAGAAATAGATACAAAATACCAAAAATGCAACTGCAAAAGCAAAGGGAAATGATAGAAATAACAATGAATTTGTCTAAATAATAAATCAAAATAGCAATTAAAAGGGAATGCATCAGACTTAATGATTTATTTTGGTTTTATCATGCATTTATACTAAATGAGGTGAACTCCAAGATGCATAAATATAATAACTAAGATAATGCATAAAGAAATGCAGAAAAAAATAAGGAAATGCAAACTCTAGGCTCTGATTGCCCCCAATCTGGACTACAGTCGAGATCGCCTCCAATCGTACGAGATCATCGTCAATCTACGACAGGATCGTCCGAAATCGTCTGGAATCGCTTGCGACGATCCGAGCTTGCTCCGACTGAAGAACAAGTAAAGTTCCTGCAAGAAAACATGAAATACGCAATGCAAACAAAAGTATGAAGGTGTTCTAAGGCACAAGGAATTGAATTTGCAGGGAAATCCATTAGCTAGGGGGTTCAAGGAGGGGGATAAACTGAGAAAATCCCAGTTTATATAGGATTAGGGAGAGGTTAGGAGGTTGGAGATCATCCCAATTTGGGAGATCTCCAATGGGGGAGACTCTAACTATGCAGACACGCTTTCTGCCCAGGTTAGAGAAGCTGTTGAAACAGAAGCTAATTATGAAAATTTGGTTTTGGGACGAAATCGTCTGGACGTTCTGTTCCAGACGAATTCGTCAGATCTGGGACGATTTCGTCTGATCTGCGACGATATCGTCCAACGGTCAAAACAAATCCTAAAAATGGCACGAAAAACAAGAAAAGCGGTTAACGGGCGGTTTGGGGTTAAAATTTGAATTTTTATCTTTTTTTTACTAAGGGTTTAACTGTGCCAATTTTAGGGTGCTACATTTTGCCCCCTCTTTAGCGAATTTTCTGAAGAAAATGCGTTAAAGACGAGTTCTTCCCGTTTTACGAGAAAGCAAAAATGTACTCAATTTTTTAGATGACGATTCTTGGTCGAATCGTACGACTACTTACTATGGTGCCCCCTCCGTGTTTTTACCCAAATCGAATGTTTGAGGTAAAAGCACGAAAAAGCAAAATTAAAAAAAATGTTGTTTTTTAAATAAAATTAAGAAAAATAGGGTAAAACCCTAATTCATTTTTACTGTTTATGGTATGATTGAGCGAGGCTAGCCGCTCACTGCACAGAGATTGTATATATTATTATTATTTTTTGAGAGGATTGAGTATGCCAGGGTATTGATTGTGGCATACCAGTCCAGTTTTGATATGATGTATATAATTTGTTGATATATATATATGGTCTTTTTGATGATATGACTTGTGTATATGTTGTATGATGCTTTAATTTTTGAATTGTTTGGTTGTTGATTGATGATTCATGTAATTATGTCATTTGGAAATATTATAATTTTATGTCATGCTGTAAAATTTAAATGAAATAATCTGATGTAAACAAATTGGTTGTTTTGTGGTGTGATTTGATGAAAAATAAAAGGGACTTCTAACAATAATTTCAAAGGACATTGTCATTGTTATAGACCATTTCATGGAGTCGCCGCTCACTAGGTCGTCAAGCTAATCCCAGGATAGAAATATTGCTAAAAGTAAAAGAGTGCTTAAGAGACTGTCTTAAGACTTTGTGTTGTGATGATGGAAAATGATGATGGTGATGATTTGTTTTCAGATTTTCATAAAAAATATTATGCATGACATATTAAAGAAATATGATTTTGCTAGGCATAAATTCCTAAGTGTGATAAAATTTTTGAATAAGTCCCTAGGAATTATACCATCATTGCAAAATTGAATGTTGACATAATGACATGAAATAGAATAAGTGTTCGTTCGTTTTAAAGCTCAATTGTGTAACATAATGATGTAAGTCATATGTTTTTATGAATTTTTAAAATGAATGGGAAAATAAAATTAGAACAATGGTTTGCGCTAGGCATAGAATTATAGGTATAGACTTATACCATCATCACGAAATCCAAAGAAGAAATTGATATTTTAGTTTTATTGCATGATTGATTTTTGACTTTTGAGATAAACAGAAAATAATAATATAAACTTGACTTTTTTGATTAGATTTGTGTCATTTGTTGTTTGAAAGCATTTTGTGATTTTTGAAAACAATGTATGTAATTGTTTTTATACTAAACAGATGTTCTGAAATAAGAAGATAAAATTATTCCAAAAAGAGTTGCAAAAATATTTTACATTATCTCAAAGACAAATATAGATTTATACGGAACCCTCATGTGCAAATGTGAGTTCATTACCGATCTTGCTTTATCATAATGATACAGAATCTCTCAAATACAAATGTGTGTGCAATTGTATTGTTCATTCACCAATTTTGAGCAAGATAATTTGATACAAGTAATTTGAATTAACCAAATGAGTGTTCCTTGACCATGATTTATATGCATGTAACCGTACCAGACTACTATGTAAGTCGGGTTATCAAGAGCTAGCTAATCCATAAGCCGACATAGGTCTGTACAAAAGAAGGTCGCTAATGTGACAGACATATCACCACGCTAGGAATTACCCAAGGCCAAGCGGGTTGGGCACAAACCACCTGTTATGGGGCTTACCTCACAGTTTTTGAATAATTGAGAATTCCAGGGATTCAAGCTCATTCACCCTTCTTTTCTTTTCAAGGGGTAGGGAAAGGGATTTTATTGCTTTTGGCTTTTTCTTTTCCTTTTCTTTTCTTTCTTCTTTTCTTTTTTTTTGTATTTTTGCTTGGAACTTGAGATAATGCTGAAATATTGTTGCGATGGTACAAAATGATATTTTTCTTTTCTCATTTTCTTTGACTTTTCTTTTTCTTCCTATACTAGGGATACTTGCTCGGATTGGTTGTAGAGCAAGGGATTTTTATTATGGTAGGGGTGAGCTTGTCCTTTTGTCAATTCTCAAAGATTCTAGACCATGTGCATGATAGGATAGCAGGGGAAACTTTTCGCTCAAGAAACCACTTCTACTATGTAGCATCATATTGAATTTGCAATGAAATCATTTTAATGTGAAAAGATATGCTTGGTTCAAGTAAATAACAAGATCAATTCTCTATGCTCAAAACTTTATTTAATTCAAATGTGGACTTTGATATAAGAGAGATTAATAATCATACCAAATAAAATCAAGATATTTATGCATGTGAGTGTGAAAGTGCGGGATTCCAAATAAATGCTAATTTATCCAAAATAATTGAAAATATAACTGCAATACTTCAAGAATTGATATGTGCAAAAATAAAAGATGTTTTTGAAGATTTTGATGATTTTGATGTTTTTATATTTTTTTATATTTTTGTTTTAATTTATGAAATTGGTGGTATATACAAGATGATCTATATACACTATACAAGGTTATTTGAGTATAGCATGTCTAAGGTTGCTTCAAAATCAAAGGAGGTTTTGAAGGATAATTTGGTTGTGGTGAAGGTAAGAACAAAAGGTGATGAATAAAAGGTAGTGATAACAAAAGCTTTGTTATAATGTAGAATAATGTAGCAAAATATTTGACTTTTATATGTGTAAAATTGATCATGTTACAAAATAAAATGTGAGAAGGATAAGAAGGTTCTTCATTCTTATCACTATCTTCCAAGTCTTGATAAGATGGAGGGAGCATATGTGAAAGATATGCATGGGTGTTATTTGGTAAACAAGGATGATCATATATGGATGAAGAAAAGTGATGGATAGAAGGTAATTGTGACAATGGAGAATGTATAGAACTTGATGTTTCAACCGTTAAATATTCTTCAAATGGTGTTGGGTCATTATGTATGGTAACAATTTTACTTGCAAGTTCAAACTTCAAACATTGGTGAAGAGTGGAAGGGACAACCCTCATCGTATGAATCCAAGGACTTCTGAGAAGTAGGTTGTAAGGTGAAGGGCAATATGCTACATAAAACAAAGTATCCAGGATCTTGGATCCAATATTAAGGGGAAAAATTATAGTACCTTGAGCTTCTTGAATTTCATTGTTAAAATATTTTATAATAACATTTGATTCATTAAGATCTTCTTCCTTTAATTTGAGTTTTTGGAATAATTGATAAGTGCATAAATTAAGAGAGGAGCCATTATCTACCATGATAGTTTTAACGGGTGTTTCTTTACTAGATCCCGTAATGTAAAGAGAGGAGTCTTCTTGTGGAGTAGAGGAAGGAATCTCCTCATCATAGAATGAAATATGGTTAACCTCAAGAGGGCTTACACCATTAATTATGTTCTTAGGGAAAATATCATGAGGAACAAATTGTTGGCTAGGTATCTTGAACAAAGTTTCCTTATGAGAACTTTGTAATACTTCTAAAAGGGATATCTTTGCTTGAGGATTAATCACTTGTTGTTGGCTATCAAAGTGGATTTCAGATTGAGATTTTGATTCTAAAGATGAGCTTTCTATGCTTACATTCCATTTTGGATCATTCTCTAGAGCCAAAGATAGTTTTGAAGGTTGGTCAAATGAGGAATCCATCTCTTGAATATCAGATTGAGTTGATTGAACTTGAGGTTGCTCATTTGTAGTTTCTGTTACAATATTAGTAATATCATCATGATGGGACACATTAACATGCAATATTTGATTGGTTTCCTATTGTTGATAATTGAATAGGGGTTCTTGGGAGATCCCCATGTCTTGATTGATTATTGGTATTTGTTGTGTAGGAGTTTGATAGTTTACTGGAGATTTATAATCAGTTGTAGATTGTAATTCCTTTATATTAAAAAGACCCTCATCAATCAAATCTTGAATTGCACATCTTAAATCTTTACAATTTTGTGTCATATGTCCATCTACTCTATGATATTCACAATGTAGCTCAGGTTTAAACCAATCTGTTGTGGTATCAAGTTGTCTTATGGAAGGGAGTTCAATCTTATTTGTATCAAGTAAATGCTTGAGAATTATATCCATTGGTTGATTGAGCTTAGTAAATTTACGTGATGAAGGTTTTCGAGAGGTTTTTGATAAGTGCCTTAGGAGTTCAGTCATAAAAGGACCTAATGGTTTTTTACCTCTCTTTTCTTTATTATGGGTAGAATGATGATAGGAAGATTGTGAAGTATGATGTGAGTGCATGGTAGGATTGGAAGAATAAGTATTTTCTTGTTGAAATGGATGTGTTGTATTGAAAGAAGAATATTGAAAGGGTGGAGGAGGATTGTATGTGGATTGATAGACATAATATGGATATATGGGAGAATAGATAATATCGTTATGAAGAGGATTGGAAAAGGGATTGTCCTATTGGGGTAATGATGAAAAATGAGAAAAGTGTGATGGAGGTGATGTTGAATAGGGATGAGGTTGGTCATAATCAACAAATGTATTTGGCTGAATTCTTCCAACATTACTGATGGGCTCATATTGATTTGAGTAAAAACTCATGGTTTCTTTAGTACTTCTAAAAGTAATATTTAGTATCTACTATTTAGAATTGAATCTAAAACATACAAACTTGAAATGATGATTTTGTTTTTGTTTTTCTTGTATACATATATATATATATATATATATATATATATATATATATATTTATTTTTTTATATTTTTGAATCAGAAATATGCCTATGTTATTCACGTCGGGTTCACCAAAATGTATCGCTCCAAATTTTTTGCATCCTTACCTTCAGGCTATAGGATCCGTGCCCGGAAGGGGGATGCGAGAAGGATGGGACAATACCTCGGACTGAGAGGCCCTTTGAAGGTCCCGCCTCTCGGGGGAGGGGTATAAGGGTGAATTTTTGATGGATGGTGGGTTCACCAGGAAAATTTTGAGTGGCAGTTTCCACGCCTAGGTTGATAGTAGGTTTGATGTGTTCATTTTGTGCTTTAATCATTCAATTCCTAGGTTTGGCCAAGATGAATCTAAACTATTCTATATGCCAATGCTGATTTTTATGAATACAAAAAATATGAATAAATGCTAAACACAGAGAATATGCTAAATAGGATAGAACATACCTGATTTCTGGATGTCTGATGAAGATTCTGAGTCTTGTAGCAGTCCAAATCGTCTCAAATCATACGTAATCATCTGGGATTGCACATAATCATCTCAGATCTTAGTAGATCGTCTGAGATCGATACGAGATCATCATCGATCTGACGAATTCATCAGAAACCTACAATCACAGAAATAGATACAAAATACCAAAAATGCAACTGCAAAAGCAAAGGGAAATGATAGAAATAACAATAAATTTGCCTAAATGATAAATCCAAATAGCAATTATAGAGGAAATGCAATAGATTTAATGATTTATTTTGATTTTATCATGTATTTATATTAAATGAGGTGAACTCCAAGATGCATAGATATAATAACTAAGATAATGCATAAAGAAATGCAGAAAACAATAAGGAAATGCAAACTCTGAGCTCTGATTGCCCCCAATCTAGACTACAGTTGAGATTGCCTCCAATCATACAAGATCATCGTCGCATCTCTGACAGGATCGTCCGAAATCGTCCGGAATCGCTTGCGATGATCCAAGCTAGCTTCGATTGAAGAACAAGTAAGATTCCTGCAAGAAAACTTGAAATACGCAATGCAAACAAAAGTATGAAGGTGTTCTAAGGCACAAGGAATTGAATTTTTAGGGAAATTCGTCAGCTAGGGGGTTCAGGGGAGTCAGGGATAAACTAGAAAAATCCCAGTTTATATAGGATTAGGGAGAGGTTAGGAGGTTGGAGATCATCCCAATTTGGGAGATCTCCAATGGGGGAGACTCTAACTGCACAGACACGCTTTCTGCCCAGGTTAGAGAAGCTGTTGAAACAGAAGCTAATTATGAAAATTTGGTTTTGGGACGAAATCGTCTGGACGTTCTATTCCAGACGAATTCGTCAGATCTGGGATGATTTCGTCTGATCTACGATGATATCGTCCAACGGTCAAAACAAATCCTAAAAATGGCATGGAAAATAAGGAAAGTGGGTAACGGGCGGTTAACGGGTGGTTTGGGGTTAAAATTCAAATTTTTATCTTTTTATATTTTACTAAGGGTTTAACTGCACCAATTTTAGGGTGATACACAACCATTCAAAATAGGGCATATTATAAGAGGAAGAAAATATAGGGTTCATTAGCAAAGAAGAAAAATAAACTACCATAGTGATTACCATAGGGTTACCATTGAAGCATACAAGAAGGTATTTGATTGAAGCCATCCATGATCAAGTCCACCATCATCCAAATGAAGGGGAAACTCCATCAAGAATATATTTTCAAGAAGCTAGAATATGTTTTACAAGTAAAAAGAATAATTTTGGGAAGATCAAAGGCATTTAAAATCCTTATAATCCATACATTTGGAAAAAGAGTGTATTAACAAATAGTTGATCACACTTGTATCTTCCAAAATAATGGAATATCTCCACTTGGTACTAAATATGGAAGTTAGTGCATAAGGTTGAACGTAAATCTACATGAGAAAAGAGTGCTCAAACATTCAAATATTCTTCATTATTGTAGCACCCTAAAATTGGCGCGATGAAATTATAATAATTACATTTACTATAGTAAATAATTTAAATTCAAATTTTAACCTCCCAAACCACCCGTTAACCACCGGGTAATCCGTTTCCCCCTTTTTCGTGCCATTTTTAGAGGTTGTTTTGACCATTTGATGATATCGTCGTCGATCAGACGATATCACCCCAGATCTAACGATTTTGTCTGGGCTACGATGTCCAAAAGATCTTATCTCAAAACTAATTTTGCACAATTAGCTTTTGTTCCAACGGGTCTCCAATCCAGGCAGAAGTGTGTCTGCATCGTTAAGGACCCTCCCCCGTTGGAGATATCCCAAATAGGGATGATCCCCAACCTCCTAACCTCCCTCATAAAGCCTATTTAATCCTAAGCCCTTCCCTTAGCACCCCCCTGGCTGATAATCCCTGTAACTTAACTTCATACGCATTAAAACATCCTAAGTTTCTATTTTATAGTAGTTCTATACAATTTTGTTGCAGGTACCTTATTGTTTTTCAGTCGAAGCAAGCTTCCATCGTCGCCGACAATCCTGTTCAGATCAGAGGTGATCCTGTCGAATCAAATATGATTTTGTACAAATGCGAGACGATTTTGACTGCAGTCAACATTGAGGCAATCAGTGCCTAAAGTTTGCATTTCTCCATATTTTCTCTGTTGTTTTATTCTGCAATTAGCTAGTTTATTCAGTATTTTATTTTGTTTTGCATTTTGGAGTTCACCCATCTAGATCAAATGCATAATTAAGTCATAATTGTTATTAAATTAGCATAATTCATTCCTATTTTTGTTTTCAAGTTTCAATTTGATATTACTGTTGTCATTTTACACTGTTTCCCTCTATTAGAATAGTTGTATTTTTTGTATTTTGCACCTATTTATCTGTTTGTAGGTCTCTGATGAATTCATCTGATGAATTCATCAGATCTCAGATGATCCTGTTAGATCTCAGATGATTCTGTCAAATTCCAGATGATCCTGACTGCTTCAAGAATTAGAATCTTCATCAGACATCCGGATCAGGTATTTTCCTTTAACATTCCTCAATTTCTCTATTTTTTTGTTCTATTCTATTTTTCTGTATTCATTTAATTTGCATCTTCATATAGAATAGCTTAGACGCATTTTGGCCAAACCTAGGATTTGAATGCTTAAGGCTAAAACGAACACATAAAACACATTCCCAACCTAGGTGTGGAAACTGCCATTAAATGTTTCCTGGTGAACCCACCATCTATCGAAAAATCACCAATATACACCTCCCTTGAGAGGCGGGACCTTCGCAAGTCCTCTCAATCTGATGTACCGCAACATCCTTTTCACATCCCCCTTTCGGGCACAGATCCTATAACCTGAAGGTAAGGGTGTGAAAAATTTGGAGCGATACATTTTGGTGAACCCGACTGAATGCATTGTAAACCTTTTAAAAAAAAAAAAAAAAATAGAACAACTAAAACATAGATGCATTTTAGATCATTTAAATTTAATATCATGTTTAGATGGTAGCTCCTAAGAAAATATTAGCAGTTACTATAAATGTAGAAAACCATTTGGCAGCCATAGAAATCAATTCTGTACTTAGTGTGCCTGAAACAGATAGAAATCAACTCTTGTGGGACAAACTTGATAGAAGACTTAGTGTCATCTCATCTAGGTCAACAAAACTTAAACAAATTAAGAGGCTAGTCCTAGATAGAATCTTGGATCCTCATCAACTTGTCTTTTATCATGAACTTTAGAGAGTCTACCATAGATGGTTAGCTTATAGGAGAGCTCTTGTATCTTCAAAATTGTTCACCTACGAGGAATACCTCGAGAACGTATCCACTGTACACCAGTTCCTAGGTCTTGTAGAAGACCAAGAGGTTGTTCTTATAGATAGGGAAATATGGAATAGAGTTCCTCGAGCTGTGTTATATCAAGAGTATTGCTACGAGCTTTACTTCTATCAGCCAACATCTGAGACAGATAATATCACTATAGCTCTTTTCATTAAATTTTTAAAAGAAAACTTTCAATTTGAAGAAGAACACTTCATGACTCCTAAAGAACTAGAGCCCATTAATGATATTTATAAATTGTTTATAGAAAACTAGATCATTACTTTCAGTCTTATTTCTTGCATTTATTGTGTTATTTGTTGTCTTTACAATATTATTTCAAAAACAAAGAAAAACTAAAAAAAACATAACAAAAACTTAAACATTTCATTTTAAATATTGTAGTAGGTATATAATTAATATATACCTCTTAAGCTTGTTGCATATATATATATATATATATATATATATATATATATATATATATATATTTGCTGAAATCAAAATTAAGCACCATGCCTAAACTTAGGAATGGTAAAGAAACTATAGGAGAAGAAGAAGATTGGTTACAAGATAGAACTGGAAACCCAAATGTCCTTCCTGAAGATCCAATTCCGGAAGGAGAAACTCTAAATCAACCATAACATGACCTAGGTGAAGACAATGAACAAGAAGAAAGTGTTAAAGGGGATGGACCCTCATCCCCTAGAGTAGCTCCAGATGGAACTATTGCTTTTGACAACGTAGATCATTTTCAGAAATTTCTCAATGATAACATTGACGCCCTTAATGTGGCAGTTCGTATTGATAAAGGGAAAATTAGTAACACTCAAGCAGCCATGGAATATATGTATGATGTGCGCACTAATCCCTTGTCTTTCATTGATCAAGAAAGTGATAAGGCTGGGCCATCCAATACAGACATGGTCACTATGATGCAAAACATGTCAAAACAACAGGTTATCCAACCTCCTAAGGAACCTGTTATTCAACCTAAAATCATTCCCACACAAAAGAAAACTTCTTTCACTACTTTATTTTGCCAAACTATTGAGCAATATGCTTCAAGTAAACAAAAACCTAAAACGAAGCCAAACACCAATTTTCAACAATCTGGAATACATCATAATACAACTTCAAAATTCCTTCATAACACTTTTCCTACCAACAATTTACACAATAGCAACATAGCATCTAATATTCATGTCCCTCCATCATATGCTCACAAAACCCATGTTAATGCCCTACCGAACCAATATGGTGGGCAAACTAGTAATCTGGAAGCCATGGTGAAACAGTTAGCTTCGCGCATGGACCATATAGATCCCTATCATCCCTCATACAATTATCGAGAGATATGTAGTCAACCTTTGGATCCCATGGTTGTAGCTCAACCATACCCTAAGCATTTTCCCATGCCCATCTTGCCTATATATAAAGGAACCAAAGATCCCATAGAGCATCTTCGCATGTTTAGGATAGCATGTCATGATATATCACATGATGACTTGCTATTACTAAAAATGTTTCCGAAAAGTTTAGGTGGAATGGTGTTAGAGTGGTACTATCAATTGCCCACTCATTCTTTGAGAAACTTTAAAGAAACAGCTGAATCTTTTGTCCATCAATTTAGTGCCTACATCGAAATGCATGTAACCATTAAAGATCTATACAACTTAAAACAAGACAAGGATGAATGTTTTGCTGATTTCCTAGCTAGATGGAGGCAATTGATAGGAAAACTGCACTTTGTGCTACCTTATAGGGAAATGTTGGACATTTTTATCAATAATTTACAAGAACAAATATCTTATGAGCTATCAACTGCTACTTTAACTACCTTCTATCAAGCTATAGATTTAGCTCAAAGAGTAGAAGATGCCCTCATTAGGAGAGGCCAACTTAGGAAGAAGGATGATGAGAAAACATCCAAAAATCAATATAAAAACAAACAAGTTGTTGGTGACGGAGTCACTGACAACAAAAATGTTGCTAATATCAATGCAACAAAGACAATAGAAAAATTTATATTGAAACCTCCTGATAAGCCTCCTCGAGAATTTACTAGATTAAATCAACCCTTATCAACTATTTTACCTCAATTACTCAAAAGAGGTTTGATCCAATTACCAGCTATCCAGGAACCTGATCCAACTATACTCGGATACAGAGCTGACTTACACTGTGATTTCCATAGAGGACCTGGACACTCTACCAATGCTTGTAAAATGTTGAAACATAAAATACAAGATTTGATTGATAATAATGAAATGGAGGTGCAAGCCTTCCAACCTAAACAAAACGCTCCTAATAACGCTCAAAAGACCATTCCTCAAAATCAAAATCAAAATGCTAATGAATAATCAAACATTAGACATATTTCAACACCCTTTACCAAGACATGGTAAAGAGGTGGCCAATAAAATCGAACATCATAATGTTCCTCCTCCTACCCGATATGTAGGAACCATTAGCGGACAATTACCTGTTCAGGATCCTCAAATATTTGACACAACCTTATCCCTGGTTACGACCAGGCCCTTACATAATTTTCAAACTTTAGATTCTAGTGATATAGAATCAGATACTGAAAGTGAACTAGACATTACTTCAAACCAATCGAATAGTTTTGAAAATGAATCAGATCCTATTCAACCTGTCACAGATGCCATGGTTCCAAAAGAACCATTTCCTAGAAGAGTTACTACTTGACCTTCTTCTAATCAATTCCTCTCTAATGAACAAGCCATAAATGCTAGACCGAGACCAGTTCAGCGTCCTCATTATAAAATTGTAGGTACCATTGGAGTTGTTACCCGACAATAGGCTCAAAATTCTCAACAAGAACCCAATCAGAATGATGGATCAGCTCCATTCATTTTGAAAAATCCCAATAAAGGGAATCATGCTCCTAATGTTCAACCAAAACCTCCTTACAATATTAATGAGCAATTATCCAATACTACAGCCAAAATTTCCCTTTTGGACTTGTTAAGATCTTCTCCCACCCATAGGGATGAGTTGATGCTTACATTAAGCCAAATGATGCCACCTCAAAACATTCAACCTAAAGCTATGGCCAATACTATCATCACTAGAGAGGTTGATTGTATTGACTTCCAGGATAAATATATCCCACAACACAGTTTACATAAGGACAATCCCTTATATATTACTGCTCTAATTGGATATGTAGCTATCAAATGAGTCCTGATTGATAATGGCTCATCTCTAAACATTTGCACTTTTGAATTCTACCAACGGTTTGGCTTTAGAAGTGATGAAATGAAGAAAACTGATATGATCATAAAAGCTTTCAATGACGAAACACAAGAAATGTGTGGAGTTATTACCATCCCATTACAAGTTGGTCCTAGAACCCTAGAAACAACCGTGTTTATTGTACATTGCCCAACATCGTACAATATACTTTTGGGTTGCCCTTGGATCAATGCGATGCGAGCGGTCCCATTGAATTTACACCAATGTGTTAAATTTGAATTTAAAAATCAGTTGGTCACTATCCATGGTGACCTTAGACCCTTTGATATGTGTGCTTTGGCAGAACCTGTTGGAGTGCAATTTTGCCCCACTCTGTCATCCACACATCCTAGTTCTTATTTTTCATCTAAATGTGTGAAACACACACCCATAACTTCACCTACTTCCCCTCCATTAATTTCATCCTCCTATATAGATCAACAATCTTCTAAAATCAATCTAACACAAATGCACGGAAGCTCTGGCGATTTGGCGGGAAAATTTTTGAGAAGGCGTCTGGTGTTGCTCGAGGGATTCTGGCCCGAAGATCTTGCCAGGGGCTTTGGGGGGTTGATTTTGAATTCATCTGAAGGTACATTCGTGGTCCGGGGAGGGCCCGATGGGGTCTCCTCCAGTTTCTCCTGTTGGGAGAAAGACTTCATATGCTGAGAAGTTGAAAGATAACCCCTCGCCTTCCACTGATGGAGCTCAGCGGAATGCTTTTCAAACGATACTCAAGAATGTTGGCAATGGCCCAAATGCTCACCGCGTTAATGGATGCCTCCCGCAATCCACTTCCGGGCCTAAGATTGTTATAGAACCAATGTTGGTCGAAGATACAATCGTCTACCGAGCTAATCACGACTTGATCTGCAAATTCATGGGCATCCGACCCACACTGAATTTTCTGCATACCTGGGTTCGCCAGAACTGGGAGCCACACGGTGAGTACTCTTTATGGCCTATAAGCAATGGGTATTTCATCATTAGTTTCTCTTCTTTAGCAGATAGAAACAGAGCATTTGAATCAGAAAAGAGAAACCACGGACCAGCAGGGTTATTTGTCCAACCCTGGAGAGTGGGTTTCGACCCCCGCATCGAACCCACGGCTGTCCCGGTCTGGATTCGGCTGTACGCTCTCCCGATGGAGTTTTGGGGTGAGCAGGTGTTGGAACTAATAGGTAATTCCCTAGGCAGATTTTTGGGAGTCTCCAAAGATACCATAGAGGGAAATACAGTTGTCTTTGCCAGAATCTGTGTAGAGATGGACATTAGTCGGCCTCTACCGCTGAGGCGGAACTTGAGCTAGCAGGAGTACCCTGGATCCAGCAGCTAGACTATGAGGCCCTACCTTTCAGGTGCCGAGTATGCCATAAGCATGGACATTTGGCAAGGTTTTGCCCAAACATCTTGAGCACAAAAATGGAGGTTCCGAGCGGAATGTCAAACCGCCCTAGAGAGGGTAAGTCCAGTCCTATCAATGAACCTTCTAGCAATTCTCCAGGTCCTGATGCTCAACAGGATGGCTTTGAACAGGTGAAACGAAAGAGAAACAAAAAGAAAAATGGCAAGGAGCAGGTGCAGCTCAAGCCAAACAATCGGTATGAAATTTTTAAGTCATTAGTGGATCAGGAGGACCAAACTATGGAGGGAGTGGATGGGAATGGTGTGAATGACAACACTCCACCTCTTGTTTCTCCTTCTTTTACTCTTGTAGTAGAACAGTGGTCGTGCCAGTGAGAATCTACAGTCAGAGAATCCATGGGCATTGGTTATACACTCCCCAGCACAGTCGGCTATCAAAGATGTCACCATGGGAAATGCAGATAAAAACAGAGAAAGGCCTACTTTAGGGATTACCCAGGTGGAGAAGAGATCTAGAAACAATAACTCTCAAGGAGCGGGAAGAAAATCCAATAAGGAACTACTAACAGCGCAAGGAGATAAGCTAATCAATGGAGGATTGGTGAGGACCATTGATTCTTATCGCTCTCAAGGTTTTCAATGATTATTCAATCTTGGAATGTTAGGGGTTTAAACAGTAGAACCCATCAATCTGCTGTTCAAAGACTCTTAGAAAATCGTAAAACAGACTTTTTGCTTCTTCAGGAGACCAAAATGTCTTTAGATATTATGAGTAAAACTGCTACTAAAATCTGGCGGGGAGCTGGTCATATGGATGTGGCTGCCCAAGGAGCTTCAGGTGGAATTGTTACCCTTTGGAACCCTCTGGATTGGACTGCTTTAGAACATATAGCTTGGAGGGGTGTTCTTACTTCTCTCTTCAGAAATAACTTCACTTCTGAGCATGTCCTAATCACCAACTTTTACGGGGCCCAAGACCTAGATGGCCAGAGGCTCCAATGGGAAGCTGTTCACAACATGAGGGCATACGGGGAGTGTTATGACTAGATTATTGCAGGGGATTTTAATGCAAAATTATCTGTTCGTGACCAGGAAGGTGGCACCCCTGTTTTGGATCCGGGGGACCGGCTTCTGATTGCCCAAGTTCAGGCCTTTCATTTAGTGGACGTTCAAGGCCCTGGTGTTTTTTTCACTTGGACAAACAAGAGAAAGGAGCCACATAGCGGGGAAGGTCAAGTTAGATCGCTTTTTGGTCTCGGAGGAGGCTTTTGTTAAATGGACTTTTAAGTTCCAGATTTTGGAGGGCCCTATTTCGGATCATTTTCCCATTTTGCTAGAGGGAGGGACTTCGAGAGGGCAGCACCATAGGCCTTTTAAATTTGAGAATTTTTGGTTACAAAAGGAGGACCTTCGACAGAAAATTACTCAATGGTGGACAGAAGGCCGTCCACCTTTTGGGACAGCAATGTTCAAATTTCATAAACAGCTTCAATTTGTCAAAATTCAATTGAAACAGTGGAGGAAAGAAAACAAGTCGGATTTCCAGTCCCAAAGGGCCCCCTTGGTGGCTAGATGGGAGGAGGTTCAGAAACTTTTTAGGGAAGGATCAATTACTGAGCAACTCAAATTTGAAGATGATGAAGCTGCGTAAAGCGGTTGAGGACATTGACAACCAAGAGGAGATATCTTTGGAAACGAGAGGGCTAGAAATACTTGGTTATTAGAGGGGGACAGAAATACCAAATTTTTTCATCGGTCAGCTTGTGCTAGGAGACAGATGAACAATATGGAAGCTCTTAAAGATGAACATGGAAATGTCTTCGATACTCTTCCTGGTATGCATTCCCATGCAATCGATTACTTTTCTAAACTTTTTAAGGAAAGTATGGAGCAAGATGTTGAGGCTCAGAACGAAGTTCTTAATGTTATTCCTTCTATTATCTCTGAAGAAGACAATCAGGCCCTGCTTAGACCCATTGAAAGGGATGAATTGAGAAATGTGGTCTTTGGTATGAGTACTGGAAAATCTCCTGGTCCAGATGGCTTTCCTATTGAATTTTTTAGGCTTTACGGGACACCTTGGGGGAGGATGTTTTGGCTGTTGCTGAGGAATCCAGATCCAATCGAAGAATGCTCAGGGCGATCAATCACACCTTCATAGCTTTAATTCCAAAAGGGGAAGCGGGGACTCATATCTCTGATTTCAGGCCTATTGCTTTATGCAATGTGATTTACAAAATCATCACTAAGATAATGGTTGAGAGGCTTAAACCCCTACTTCATAACATCATTTCTCCTGAACAAGGGGGCTTTGTTGAGGGAAGACAAATCTTGGATGGGGTGGTTTTGGCCCAGGAGGCCATCCATTCAATGCAAACTTCGGGCAACAAAGGAATGTTCATTAAACTGGATATGTCCAAGGCTTATGACCGGGTGGAGTGGTGCTTCTTGTCGAAAATGATGGCTGCCTTTGGCTTTTCTCAGGAATGGATTGATTGGGTTATGAGTTGTGTTTCTACTCCCTCTTATTCTGTTCTCATCAAGGGCCTTCCCTCGCATCCTTTCGGTGCCACTCGTGGTCTTCGCCAGGGAGACCCTTGTTCTCCCTATCTCTTCCTTCTCTTGGCTGAAGGTTTGGGCAGACTGTTTCTGAGGAGAAGGCAACAAGGTCTGCTATCTGGTATCAAGGTTGGGGAGGAAACTCTGACTCACTTGCAATTTGTGGACGATACTGGCCTGGTTGGTGTGGCCACTCTTCGGGAAGCTAGAGGAATCAGAGATACTCTGAATATCTACCTAAGGGCTTCAAATCAGGTTCTAAATGACAGGAAGTCCAAAGTGGTCTTTTTCAATCTTGACCAACGGCTACAGGAGCGTGTTATTGAGATCCTGGGCTTCACAAGGACTTCTCTTCCAATTGTTTACCTGTGCGTTCCCCTTCATTTCAAAAAGTTAAAAATTGACATATGGAAGAATCTGTTGGCAGGCATCAAAGACAGAATGAATCATTGGGCTCATAAATGGTTAAGCTACGGGGGTAGATTAACCTTCCTGCAGTCAGTTATACAGGGCTTTGCCGATCTATAAATTCTCAATATTGGCTGCCCCTCATACCATATGGAAAGAGCTGGACAAAATGGCTAGAAGATTTTTATGGGAAGGCGCAAAAGGGAAGAAAATATGGGCTTTGGTTGGGTGGGACAAAGTTACCCAGCCTAAGGACAAAGGAGGGCTGGGCCTGAGAAGTTCTAAGCTTAATAACGAGCCTTGGCTGGAAAAGCGTATTGGAGGTGGATTTCTCGGCCAACCTCCCTCTTCGACGAGAATTCTTTCCGAGTAAATATTTGGGGCATGTTCATCCCAATGAGGTGGGTCGCTTTCCCTTGGAAGGTCCTTGGATCCTTAGTGTGGCGAGACTCTCAAGCTTGGGTCCCAGATTATCAAAGATCAATTATTCTGGAAAGTGGGGAGAGGAGACAAGGCTCGTTTACGGACTGACTCTTGGGACCAACATCCGCCCATTATTGTCATGTTCCCTGAGCTACAACCAATCATGACCGCCTTAGAAGCCCAGGGCTGGATCCATATTGATAATTATCTACACACCAGTCAATTGGGGGGGTATAAATTTAAAAAGTTTAAGCGGTGGGAGGAGTGGCCAATTACTGTCTCTCCGGAGTTGGCGCCCATCTTGCATAAAATCTTGTCAGAAAGGTTCCTCACGGGGAGGGATGAGGAAGATGAATTAGCCTGGGGCTATGGAAGCCTTGGGGTCTACTCAGTTAAGGCTGGATATGAAGAGATCCTCCCTGAGCCTCCCCCACACTCTTTTTCGGTTCAGCATTGGAGAAGGATTTGGCATTCAAAGGGCTGGCCGAAAGTGAATTTCTTTGCTTGGCAACTTATGCATAATGGACTTCTCACCTTTGACAATCTCAGACGTAGGGGTTTCAATGGCCCCTCTCAATGTGCTTTATGCCTCCAACATGAGGAAACTGCAGATCACTTGTTTTTTGAGTGCCCTTTTACTCATCAGATTTGGGAGCGCTGGTTCTCTCAATTTAAACTCCAGGCTAATGGTGTTTTCAATCGTACCAATATTTGGGAAAAATGGAAAAGGGGCGGGTTCAAATCCATAGCTCTCCAAACTGGCTGGCGGTTAGGCTTTCTCTTCATTTGGTGGCAAGTTTGGTTGGAGAGAAACGCCCGGATCTTTAGAGACACTTTCTCCTCGATTGACGGCGTTTGGCGGGGTCATACGGAGCAAAGTCACAGAAACTGTTGCTATTTATGTTGATGAAGAGAATCAGGCAGCTCTTGGGCATCTTGAAGAGGGGGTTGAGGGACATGAGGGGCAAGGCAGAGCATGTTGGAAACCTCCCCCAGTTGGCTGGATAAAGATCAATACTGATGGGGCTGCAAAAGGCAACCCGGGCAGCGCAGGAATTGGTGTTGTCTGTCGGGATCACTCGAGTGCGGTTCTTTACTGGGAATTGCAGGGATTGGGCAGAGCCACGAACAATGAAGCCGAAGCCTTTGCCATTAAGTCAGCGTCTATCTGGGCTGTTAAGCAGGGTTACCGGAGGATAATTCTTGAATCAGATTCTCAAGTCTCGATCGGCGCTCTTGATTGCTTGCAGAATTTCTCATTAAAAGCCTGGAGGCTACGGATTTTGATATCCCAAATCAAGGAGTTATGGAGGGAGTTAGATGATGTTATCCCTGTGTATGTGAGTAGAAATTTGAACACGGTAGCTGACTTCCTTGCGAAGATGGGTCTTGAGAAAGAGGTAGGTGTTCAGCTGCACGGTGATATGCCTATGATAGATGAAGAGATTCGGAGTGGTCTGGAACGATCCCTGCATCCATGAGCTCAAAAATGGCTAAGGTTAGTTTTTGTCGCGATATCGCGACATATTGCGCCGTCGCGACCTTGTTTGGAAAGCTGTCGCGATTTCGCGACATGCTGCTCTGTCGCGACCTTTCCTGGACAATTGTCGCGATTTCGCTACCTATTTTGTTGCCGCGGCCTTGGGAGGAAAATTGTCGCGATTTCGTGACTTGTTGCGTCGTCGCGGTCTTTGATGAGAAGGTGTCGCGATTTCGCGACCTTTTTTGTTGGTTCTGCTGCTGGAGGAAAGTCGTCGCGATTTCGCGACGCTTTGAGAAAAATTGCGTGAAGGGGAAAAACCGTCGCGATATCGCGACATTTTTTGTGAAAAGCTACTCAAAGGAAAATTTGTCGCGATTTCGTGCCATTTTTGAGGAAAGGACGCAAAGGGGCAAACCTGTAGCGATTTCGCGAAAATTACGGAGAACAAACTTCATGAAGGATAAACGTCGCGATTTCGCGACTAGTTTGAGAAAAGGGCACCACGGGGAGAACATGTCGCGATTTCGCGACCTTTTTTGTCGGTTTCACTCGTTGGAGGAAAGTCGTCGCGATTTCGCGACGCTTTGAGCAAAATTGCGTTAAGGGGAAAAACCGTCGCGATATCGCGACATTTTTTGTGAAAAGCTTCTCAAAGGATAATTTGTCGCGATTTCGCGTCATTTTTGAGGAAAGGAAGCAAAGGGGCAAACTTGTAGCGATTTCGCGACAGTTTTGGAGAACAAACTGCATGAAGGATAAACGTCGCGATTTCGCGACTAGTTTAAGAAAAGGGCACCATGGGGGAGAACATGTCGCGATTTCGCGACACTTTTGCGGAAGGGGCGCCCAATGGAATTCTTGTCGCGATTTCGCGACACTTCCGGCCAACTGGGGCTTTAAGGAAAAGTCGTCGCGATATCGCGACACTTTCTCAAGGTTGTTGTCTAAGGGAGAACTCGTCGCGATTTCGCGACAATTTTGGTGAGCAGGTGCCTTATGGCTTTCTCGTCGCGATTTCGCGACGTTTTTGGCGTTTGGGTGCTTTGGAGCTGTGCTGTCGCGATTTCGCGACATTTTTTGAGTTGTGTGGCCTCGGCGCTGTTTTGTCGCGATGTCGCGACATGTCGCGATTTCGCGACATGTCGCGTTTTCGCGACCGGTTGTCGTGGCGCGGCGGTTGTTAGGTTTGGTGTCGCGATTTCGCGACTTGTCGCGTTTTCGTGACTTGTCGCGTTTTCGCGCCCTTTGTTCTTCTGGTCTCTTTGCTCTTGGTTGGGATGCCCATTCTCCCTCTTGTAACTGTAATTTGTTTTAATGCAAGCTTTTTTCAAAAAAAAAAAAAAAACAATCTTCTAAAATCACTCTAGAACCTCAAAAAGATCTTAAATCTACAACCAATCCTTCATGTTCTATCCCTATAAATTCAAAACCTATAGACACATCTATCATATCTTCAACATCTAAATATATAGGGAATAATCCTTCCACATCTTATGCTCTTTCTGATGAACTTTTACCAGATTTATCCACAATCTTAATATCAGAAAAAACAAATGCTTTCATGCAAGATTCAATTCTTCTAAATAACTTGCCGCCATCTCCTCGTACTTTGGGCCTCCCACAACCTATGGGAAGTACTTACCAAGTCGGGAGTTGTGCCTTCATTTATAAAGGATATGATTGGGGAAGAATCCCTCGAAATATCAAAACTCATCATGAGGGATACGCTCGGTGTTATTTTACCAATGAATATATTAAAGCTAAACCCATAATGCTTAAAATGGGATATAAAGGGAAAGGCTTGGGACCTTTCCAAAATGGCATGAAAGAACCTTTTGAGGTAGAACCGTGGCCTGCCCGCTATGGTGTGGGCCTATTTCCTAGTAAGGGTCAACCCTTTCCTTTTGAAGATGATGATCACCTCATATGTTATCAAGATTATTTGGATAGGCATGTTGATTTGCCTCTAAAAAATTAGTCATTTACATGTAACATGCTATCCATAGCTTACCCTAAAATGATTGCTGACCCCGATGAAGAGTTGGAAGGAGATATCTTCCATGATGTCTCTATTGAAGAGATGTTACACAATGGATTTTATTTTGATGGTTCTATACCAACTATAGCCCAACTTGAGGCCACTAATCCTCAAGATGAATTATCCAAATTAACCTTACAAGAATTACAAGAATTGGGCGTTTCACCCGCCCCTCCTAATTTTGAAAGAGATCTACACATGGAGGTAGAAAACGTCATTAAAATTAATATTGGAACGAAGGATAATCCTCACATAATCAATATTGGATCAAAATTAAGTCAAGAAAAACAAGAGCAATATATTGCATTCCTTAAAGAGTATGAAGATGTCTTCGCTTGGACATATGAAGATATGCCAGGTCTAGACCCTTCTATAGTCATGCATCATCTAGTGGTCCATTCGGATGCTAAACATGTTAAACAAAAACTTAGAAAAATGCATCCCAAAGTGGCTCTGCTAGTCAAAGGGGAGTTAGAAAAACTCCTGAATGTTGTCTTTATACAAGCTATTGATTATGCTGAATGGATCTCAAATGTAGTTCCAGTTACCAAAAAAGAAGCCACCAAAGTTAGGGTTTGCATAGATTTTAGAGATATTAACGTTGCATGCCCTAAAGATGACTTTCCTCTTCCAAACATGGATCAAATCATTGACTTTACTGCCGGGAGTGGGATGATGTCCTTAATGGATGGATTCTCCGGTTATAATCAGATTCAGATAGCTCCTAAAGATCAGGCTAAGACAGCCTTTATTACCCCCTGGGGTACCTTTTGTTGGAAAGTGATGCCATTTGGCTTAAAGAACGCAGGTGCAACCTATCAACGAGCTATGACTTATATTTTTCATGATATGATGCATGATATCCTACATGATTATGTAGATGATATTATAGCTCGCTCTATTATTGAAGATAATCATTTAGATGATTTGAGAAAAGTTTTTAATCGATTACGAGAATATCTTATTCGATTAAATCCAGCAAAATGCATATTCGGAGTTAAGTCTAGTAAACTATTAGGGGTTTTAGTTTCTTTACGTGGTATCGAAATCGACCCTCTCAAGATTGCGGCCATCACTGATATGCCCACACCTACTAATATATCTGAGTTACGAAGTTTACAAGGTAAGCTTCAAGCCATCCGTCGCTTCATCGATAAGTTGGCGGACAAAACTGGTCCCTTTCTTAAACTCCTTAAGAAGGATGTCCCTTTTAATTGGGACGACGAATGTAGAGAAGCTTTTGAACTTCTCAAACAATACCTCCTTAATCCACCTGTGCTTTCACCACCTAAACCTGATCGCCCATTTCTTCTATATATTTTAGCTTTAGATTCTGCCTTAGGAGCTATGTTAGCTCAGCTTGATGATGAAAAGAGAGAACGTGCTAATTATTATATTAGCCAAACCTTCATCAGTTATGAAACCCACTACACAGCGTTAGAGAAACTATGTCTAGCAGTCGTGTTTGCTACGCAAAAATTATGACATTATATGCTTAGTCAGAAAACTTATGTCATTGCCAAATATGATCCCTTAAGGTATCTCATGAGTCGACCTTATTTATCGGGTCGCACAACCAAGTGGGTTCTTGCTCTAAGCGAGTTTGATCTCACATTCATAGGACAGAAGTCTGTTAAGGGTCAAATCATAGCAGATCAATTAGCTACTGCACCCTTAGAGTCTACCCATCCCCTCATCATTGAGTTTCCTGATGAATGCCTTCAATTAGAGGCAGACCATATTGAACAATGGTCCTTATACTTTGATGGAGCCCGATGCATGAGTGGGGCTGGTGCGGGTATTATTTTAATATCCTCACAAAAACATCTTATTCCTCTGTCCTTCAAATTGACATTTGCTTGCACCAACAATACTGCTGAATATGAAGCTCTAATCCTTGGATTACGAGCTGCCTTGGTGCTAAAAATTAAACATCTGTTAGTTTTTGGTGATTCTCAACTGGTTATAAACCAAATTAATGAAGTTTATCAGACCAGAGATGATAAACTATGACCCATATAAGGCCTATGTTTTACAATTAATGTCCCTATTTTATCAAGTTACCTTGGAAGCTATTCCTAGAACTTGCAACCATGCGGTGATGCTATGGCCGCATGTTGCATCTCTCCTACCCTTGGAGTTAGATGACGAATATGCCACTATCATTATTCAGTCGACTCCAGGAACCCACTTCAAATAAGTCATGCTTAGAACCTTTGGATGTGTTTCTAATCAATGAAACTACTCCTGAACCTTGGTATACGGACATATTTGATTTTCTCCAAAATGGGACTTTCCTTGCCAATTCTAATAGAAACCAGCGTCGGTTATTACGTAGACGAGCAAGTCGATTTGTAATAATTGGCAATACCTTGTATAGGAGATCTTTTGAAGGTATCCTATTAAGATGTTTGAACTTAGAAGAATCTAAATCAGCCTTGAGTGAAGCCCACGATGGATCTTGTGGAGGACACTTTAGTGGTAGTGTCATTGCTAAAAAGCTCCTTCGGATAGGATACTTTTGGCCTACCATGGAAATGGATGCACATGATTATGTGCGCCATTGCGACAAGTGCCAGAAACATGCTGACCTTGTCCATGCGCCTGCACAAGAACTGCAGGCTATTTCATCTCCTTGGCCCTTTTCAAAATGGGGCTTAGATATTATTGGCAAAATCAATCTTGTGTCATCTGATGGACACAAATTCATCATAACCACCATTGAGTATTTCACGAAGTGGGTTGAAGCTATGCCTTTAGCTTCCTGCATCGGCACACAAGTCTCTAAATTTATTTTTAATCAAATCATTTGTAGGTTCGGAATTCTTGCAAATCTCATCTCAGACAATGGAACTTGTTTCAAAAATAAAGATGTTAAAAAATTATGCCAAAAATATAAGATTCAACATCGTTGGTCCACTCCCTATTATCCTCAGGGTAATGGTCAAGCAGAAGCATCTAACAAAACCTTAATCAAAATCCTCAAAATATTGGTCAATAAAACTGGTCGTGATTGGCACATTCAGTTATATCCAGCCTTGTGGGCCTATCGAACTAGTGTTCGAACCCCCACGGGAACTTCACCATTTGTTTTGGTTTATGGTGCTGAAGCAGTTTTTCCCTTTGAATTAGAAGTTCCTTCTTTGGCTCTGCTACTTCAAGATACCGAAGTAGGAGATGAATATCGAGCTGGCAGACTCAATCAGCTGGAACTCCTAGATGAAAAATGCATCAATGCTTTGGAGCATCTCCGTGCCTACCAAAACAAGCTTAAAAGATCATATGCTAAAAAAGTTCGTCATCGATCCTTTGAGATCGGTGACCTTGTTTTAAAAGAAAATCAAAAAAATACTAATGCAACTAAGGACCTTAAAGGTAAATTTGAGCCCAACTGGCTTGGACCATACATTATTACTGCTAAATTTGAATCGGGAGCATACAAATTATCTACCTTAGATGGTAAAGAACTTAAAGAACCCATGAATATTTTGCATCTTAAACGTTACTATGTATAAATTTGGTCATTTCATCCATGTATATATTTTTTCAAAATCACTATCTTGTATTTCTTTCAATTTATAAATTCAAAAACACCAAAAACATTCATAATCATCAAAATCTTCAAAACTATTTGTTGCATTTATTTATGGCACTTGTTAATTTTTTGTTCAAAAATAAAAAAAATAATGATAAAAAAATAAAAACAGCAATATTCTTGACTCTTTCGAAACCAAAACAATATAAAGAAGAAAGAGAGAGTCAACATTCTCAAAACTTCTCAAAAATCATTTATATATATTTTCTTACAATTATTGCAGTTATATGTTTCAAATTATTTTGGATAAATTAGCATTTATTTGGAATCTCTCACTTTCACAAAACACAAAATAAATATCTTGATTTTATCTGGCATGATTACTAATCTCTCTTATATCAAAGTCCACAAAATTCAATTAAATAAAGTTTGAGCATAGAGAATTGATCTTGTTATTTACTTAAACCAAGCACATCTTTTCACAATAAAATGATTATATTTGTAATTTCCATGCTTTGCTACATAGTAGAAGTGGTTTCTTGAGCGAAAAGTTTCCCCTGCTATCCTATCATGCACATGGTCTAGAATCTTTGAGAATTGGCAAAAGGACAAGCTCACCCCTACCCAGAATAAAAATCCCTTGCTCTACAGCTAATCCGAGCAAGTATCCCTAGCATAGAACAAAAGAAAAAGCAAAGTTCAAGAAAAAGAGAAAAAGAAAAAAATGTTATTTTATATCATTACAACAATATTTCAAGCACTATCTCAAAAATCAAGCAAAAATACAAAAAGAAAAAGAAAAGAAAAAGCAAAAGAAAGCAAAAGCAAAAAGCAATAAAATCCCTTTCCCTACCCTTTGAAAAGAAAAGAAGGGTTGATGAGCTTGAATCCCTGGAATTCTCAATTATTCGAAAACTGTGAGGTAAGCCCCATAACAGGTGGTTTGTGCCCAACCTGCTTGGCCTTGGGTAACTCCTAGCGTGGCGATATGTATGTCACATTAGCGACCTTCTTTTGTACAGACCTATGTCTGCTTATGGATTAGCTAGCTCTTGATAATCCGACCTACATAGTAGTCTAGTATGGTTATATGCATCTACATCATGGTTAATGAACACTTATTTGGTTTCTTCAAATCACTTGTATCATATTATCTTGCTCAAAAACTGGTAAATGAACATAGCAATTGCACACACATTTGTATTTGAGAGATTTTGTGTATCATTATGATAAATCAAGATTGGAAATGAATTCACATATGCACATGGGATTCCTTATAAATCTAACTTTTGTCTTTAAAATACTTTGAAATATTTTTTTGCAAATTGTTTGGAATAATTCATTTTCTTCTTTCAAGTACAGTTGTTTAGCATAAAGACAACTATATAATAGAAAAATCAAAATTTCTTTCAAAACTATACAATCAAAACAAAAAAAAAACATATATATATTGTCGACTTTCGCGACGATGGTATAGTTCCAAAACCAAAATTGGAATTTTATGCCTAGCGCAAGTCCTCATCTTCATATTTTCTGTTTATTAAAAATCAACCATGCAATAAAACTATCTCTTTTTTGATTTTCGCGATGATGGTATAAGTCTATACCTACATATTCTATGCCTAGCGCAAACCATTGTAACAATTTTTATTCCCCATTTATTTAAAAATCATGAAAAACCATATGACTTAAATCATTCTGTTATACAATTATGCTTTTCAAAAAACAAACACATTTTCATTATTTCATGTCATTATGTCAACCTTCAAATTTGCAATGATGGTATAATTCCTAAGGAATTATCCAAAAAATTTATCACACTTAGGAATTTATGCCTAGCAAAAATCATTTTAACATTATTTCATGCATACTATTTTCATGAAAATCTGAAAAACAAACCATCATCATCATCATTTGCACCATTGCACCAAAGTCTTAAGGCAAGTCTCTTAAGCACTCTTTTACTTTTAACAATATTTCTATACTTGGGATTAGCTTGACGACCGAGTGAGCGGCGACTCCATGAAATGGTCTATAATAGCGACAATGTCCTTTGAAATTATTGTTAGAAGTCTCTTTTTATTTTTTATCACATTACATCACAAACAACCAATTTGTTACATCAGATTATTTCATTTAAAATATTACAGCATGACATCAAAATTATAATATTTTCAAAATGACATAATTTCATGAATCCTCAATCCAATCATCAAATTAATCAATCAAACATAAAAGCATCATAAAAATACATAACACAAGTCATATGATCAAAAATATCTCATCTCATATATATATCAACAGTATATATACATCATATCAAAATTGGATTGGTATGCCACAATCTGTACCTCGGCATACTCAATCCTCTATCAACAAAAAAATAATAATAAATGCTCTATGTCTCAATCTGTACAATGTCGTGCAGTACTCTAGCCTCGAGAACCCCTCGAGCTCTCAGCCTCATCTCCTCCCCCACCCTGAGGTGGACGAGGTGGCCCCATCGTAGTATGTGTAGTACTACGAGTCCTAGTCGTCGATCGGGATGAAGTCCTCGATGACCCGATCCTGATCGGATCTGCGATGTTAGCTGGCAGGGGTAGTCTATCCTCCTCTGGCACCAGCTGATAGTACAATGTCTGATAGAAAGTGATTTGGGCAATAGCCCATGTCAGCTCCCCAGTGCTCGCCCCTCCGCCCCGTGCCCTGAGGCGTGCAATCTCGTCTCTGAGCTGTGTAACCTCAGCTCGATGTCATGCAGCCTCCTCCTGTAGGGTCTGCACCTATGCCTGGAGATGGATCATCTCCGCTCGAAGAGTCACTATCTCGCTACTCTCCCCTATGTCAACACCCTTGCCCTTGTCGGGCGATGGTGGCCTCTCTCTCTGTGGAGAAGGGGGTCTCTCCTCCCTCCTCTCCCATTGTCATGGCCTCTCCTATGCCTGTGGCCTCCTCAGCTCTCTCTCGCCGTGACCCTGGGCCACCTCCATAGCTGCCTGGCATCGCCTCCCTATCCGACGCACAACTGCATGTATCGGACCCTGAGCCCTCGTCATCCGAGGAGGGCGGATGCCTACGTACCAGGCATCGTAGCCATCGGCTACCCCTGCATCATCCCCATCCACTGGCTGAATGGGGGCATCGTCCGAGTCCTGACTCCAGAAGCGCTGCATGTCTGGAGCCCCGCTCACTGTGGTGTTATCCCGGACAGTCCGAGAAAACTCATAATCCCTGAGAGATGGGATCCCCTACTATAGACCGAACTATCGCAAAACTCGATCGTAGCGGTGGAGCTCCACCTCTCCCCTCTCCATCCATAACCAGCAAACTCGCCTAATGCGAGCCAGCTCCTGTCCATCCTCGGCCCACCCTGGGTGCTCTCGCCATGGCCTCCAGGTGATCTGATCCGGGACAAGGTCATCCAGCAGTCTCCGGGACATCGGTAGGTCGATCCACCGCTGTGACCCTCTCCGGAGCCACCAGTAGAAAACTCGGGGCCTCTCCCCGTCAATCCCTATCAGAGGAAGCCCTATCGGCCTCCGCACTACAATGTGCTCCCAGCACCAAACCTATAGGAGCGATGTCATAACTAGACATCGACCGCCCTTGTACATGACCCCATGCAGGATCCTGTACAACCGACATAGAACAAAGCTGCCCCAAGAAAACCTGTAGCCATGGTCTCGCATATCATAGATCACATCTGCTAGCATCCATGGTACCCTGCACCCGCTCTGGTGGCACAGCAGAAGTCCACCAACCACTCCGGCTAAAACCTGTGTGAGTCTAGATGCCCCAGGCATCTGATGCAGTGCCTCGATGTTAACTCCGCCCTTCTCCAGGGTGAAGCTCGGGTCACCACACAACCGCCCCATAGCATGGCCCTGATTGGCCGTAGGAGTGATCAACCGTCCTTGTATGGGGATCCTCAGAATCCTCCATACATCCTCTAGTGTGGGAGTCATCTCCCCTGTCGATAGCCAAAAATAGGAAGAACCCGGATACCACCTCTCTGCTAGGGCTGTCAGTAGCCCCATGTCTGTAGACACTTGTGGCATCTTTGCCACATCTTCGTAAGCCGGCCTGTGCCAGTGATCCCGCTCTTGCCTGTGTAAGAGCGGCCAAGTCATCTCTCAAACCTCCATATTTCCATTCCCTGCTCTTTAGCAATCCTCTCTGCAACATAAACAACAAAACAACAAACAATCATTAATAACAATTCAAGTGATTAATAATGCAAGTTAAAAACAAGTTCAATTTAATCAAATGATGATATCGTCCACTATTGGACGATATCGTCCCAAATTTGAGCAGAATCGTCTCCGATTTCGCAAGCCGAAATCGTCCCTAATTTGACGAAATCGTCCCCCTTTCGCCGATTTCGCCCTTAGACGAAATTGGCGAACTTGAGACGATTTCGTCAAAATCGGGACGATTTCGTCCCGACGACGTCGACGGCCCAAAAATGGCCGCGATGCTCAAAATTCATTTAAAATTCACCTAAAAAGCATGTAAATTCAAATTAAATCACTCTAAACTAAGTTTAGACTCTTACCCGTAGCCCGCGCCGGACCTCTGTCGATCTGTGCGTCGTCTCCACCATTTTTGCTTCCAGAGCTCTAAAACCAGAAAAATGAACAGTAAAAATGAATTAGGGTTTTACCCTATTTTTCTTAATTTTATTCAAAAATAATTAAAAACATTTTAAAATTTTGCTTTTCCATGTTTTTACCTCAAACGTTCGATTTGGGTAAAAACACGGAGGGGGCACCATAGTAAGCTGTCGTACGATTCGACCAAGAATCGTCGCCTAAAAATGGGAATAATTTTTGCTTTCTCGTAGATCGAGAAGAACTCATCTTTAACGCATTTTCTTCGAAAAATTCGCTAAAGAGGGGGCAAAATGTAGCACCCTAAAATTGGCGCAGTGAAATTGTAATAATTACATTCACTCTAGTAAATAATTTAAATTCAAATTTTAACCTCCCAAACCGCCCGTTAACCGTCGGGTAATCCGTTTCCCCCTTTTTCGTGCCATTTTTAGAGGTTGTTTTGACCGTTTGACGATATCGTCGCCGATCAGACGATATCGCCCCAGATATGACGATTTCGTCTAGGCTAGGACGTCCAGACGATCTTGTCTCAAAACTGATTTTGCACAATTAGCTTCTGTTCCAACGGGTCTCTAATCCGGGCAGAAGCGTGTCTACGTCGTTAGAGACCCTCCCCCATTGGAGATCTCCCAAATAGGGATGATCTCCAACCTCCTAACCTCCCTCCTAAGCCTATTTAATCCTAAGCCCTTCCCTTAGCACCCCCTGGCTGAAATTCCCTGTAACCCGACTTCATACATGTTAAAACATCCTAAGTTTCTATTTTGCATTAGTTCTATACAATTTTGTTGTAGGTACCTTATTGTTTTTCAGCCGAAGCAAGCTTACATCGTCGTCGACGAACCTGTTCAGATCGGAGGCGATCTTGTCGAATCAGAGACGATTTCGTACCAATGCGAGACGATTTCGACTGCAGTCAACATTGAGGCAATCAATGCCTAAAGTTTGCATTTCTCCATCTTTTCTTTGCTGTTTTATTCTGTAATTAGCTAGTTTATTCAGTATTTTATGCTATTCTGCATTTTGGAGTTCACCCATCTAGATCAAATGCATAATTAAGTCATAATTATTATCTAATTAGCATAATTCATTCATGTTTCTATTTTCAAGTTTCAGTTTGATATTATTGCTATCATTTTACATTGTTTCCCTCTGTTAGGATAGTTGTATTTTCTGTATTTTGCACCTATTTCTCTGTTTGCAGGTCTCTGACGAATTTGTCTGACGAATTCATCAGATCTCAGACGATCTTGTCTGATCTCAGATGATCCTGTCAAATCAGAGGCGATCTTGACTGCTTCAAGAATCAAAATCTTCATCAGACATCCGGATCAGGTATTCTTCTTTTAATATTCCTTAATTTCTCTATTTTTTTGTCCTATTCTGTTTTTCTGTATTCATTTAATTTGCATCTTCATATAGAATAGCTTAGACGCATTTTGGCCAAACCTAGGATTTGAATGCTTAAGGCTAAAACGAACACATAAAACACATTCCCAACCTAGGCGTGGAAAGCGCCATTAAATGTTTCCTGGTGAACCCACCATCCGTCGAAAAATCACCAATATACACCTCCCTTGAGAGGCGGGACCTTCGCAAGTCCTCTCAGTCCGAGGTACCGCGACATCCTTTTCACATCCCCCTTTCGGGCATGGATCCTATAGCCTGAAGGTAAGGGTGTGAAAAATTTGGAGCGATACAATTATTATCCAAGTGCCCAAGAAGATTGTGTAACTCCCAAGTTGCATGGAAAAAGGTGACAAGTGTCCACTTTATTCTATTCATGAATGTCTACAACACGTGGAACACATCCAAAGAAAGGTGAAACACTCATATAGCTATAAAGGTATTAATATAGACATTTTTGCAGTGCCTTACATAGAAAATACAAGATAAGAAGCATTAAATAAGGTCAAAGCATATTTGAAGAGTCATACGAAGCATTCCAAGCAAGTTTGACCAAAAATAAAAGTGCCCATGAAGACCAGCAAGGAGTGCCTAAATAATTGAGGTATTTATCATAGCATTTTACCATATATTAAAGTTCTCTATTGATAGGAGGAATAAGAATGGAGTATATTATAATGTCAAATTGTATTAAAAGTAAAAGTGGAGTGATAAGAATTTTTATAACCTTAGAAAATCATATTATTATTTTGAAGCCTACAATTATATTTTTGAAGAGCATTTTTTAAATTTGAAGGCTATATTGGAGTTTTTTAAAATTGCAAAACCAATTAAATATATGCAAGGTAAATAAGGTTGGATAAATAAGGATTCTAAATCAAATTAAAATTACAAAATATTGCAAATATTATTTTTAAATTTCTGAATTTCTAATTTTTGAGGTATAAGGATTTCTACATCAAAAATAGTATATGAAATTTAGAACTCAATATTTTATCCACAATTTTGGGATATAAAAGAAATTCTACCTAGGACTATAATTAATAGTTCATTTGAATATTTTTAAATGATTGGAATTGCATTCTATTTCCAACATTAGGGAGACACAAGGTAGTCTATTCATGACAACTACAATTTTTTTTTTCTATTTGAATTCCAATTGCTCAGAAGTCCTAACTATACCACATGGAAAATAAAGTAAGATAAATATTAATAGTAGAAAATATTTGGGATATAGTTAAGGGAGAAAATACTAAACCTAAAAGAAAGAGATATACAAAAATATGAGGAGGATGAAGCAAAATCCCTTATGATCACAACTTTTGCAATTTCAAATGACATACAACCATATATCAGT
Organism: Wollemia nobilis; assembly: GCA_028583015.1. Classification (NCBI taxonomy): domain Eukaryota; kingdom Viridiplantae; phylum Streptophyta; class Pinopsida; order Araucariales; family Araucariaceae; genus Wollemia; species Wollemia nobilis. The sequence goes on along the minus strand of JAQPPZ010000672.1, from coordinate 4,176,282 downwards.
TCAGTAGGAACATCCATAGATGCATGGGATACCTTAGCAAAAATATTTGAAGGGAAAAATAAAGCTACCATCTTAAATCTACAAATACAATTCTATTCTTTGAAGGTCAAAAGTGGAAAAACTATTGAACTACTTCTAATAAGGTTAGCATACATAAAAGGGAAGTTATTAACCCTAGGATAAAATGTAGAGGAAAAATTTCTTGTTCAAGTCATATTGAGGGTACTTCCAAATAATTTCAAGCATCTAGTAACGTCCTTACAAATTCTAAGTAAGGAAACTTCTTTTGATGATCTAGTGAATATTTTACAGGTTTACAAAATGGAGAATTCATTACAGGATGAAATGAGTAATAATGCATGTCTCAAAAGACAACTCAGAAAGGAATGTTGCTTCATTTCCAAGAAGCAAAGGAAAGTGTAATGATAGGTATTGTCAAATTTGCAAGAGAGGAGGACATAGTACTAGCTATTGTAGATTCAATACAAGGAATCAATATCAAAGATACCAAACTAATTTAGGAGGCCAACAAAATAGGTTATCTCAATATTAGAAAAATTATAACCAATACAAATCATCACATCAGTAGTACCAACACCAACCATAATATAGAGAAGGAAGTCAAAAGATGCATCTAGCTTAAGAGATACATGAGATACAAGAAGATATTACAAAATTACATGAAGCTAAAGCTCTTTTAGTAAAGGTAGTATTTTATAAAAATACTAATCAGTTGATTTATCAAGATAAATACATCAAGCAAATTAAAGAAAAAAACAAATAAGGGCACAAGTTCGAGAAAGAAGAAGAAGATCCATACTGAAGACCAAAGTTCTCAATAACCAAATAAAGTAATAAAGGGGGATGTTGTAATATGTTATGTTTATTTTGTACATGAAAATGTACCACCATGGGTACATCTATAGATTAAGAAAGAGTGTCTTCGATTAAAATAAAATTATTTACTTTATTTAATGTAATAAATGCACAAGTGTGCAATGATATTATTGGTAATGTAAATGTGCATAGTTATCCCTAATGTACATGTGTCATTAGAATAGGAATATGAAGATTCATAGGAAGAGTGTAGACCAAGAAATATCATATGAAGAATCACAATCCATCTTATATATGGATGTACAATTGTATAGAATAACATCACAAAGGAAAAATCAGGAGATGGGACATCACCCATGGAGCAATGGAAGATGATGTAATATGATGTATTTGAGGTCTTTTATTCAATAACATTTTTTTTTGTATTTTTTAGCATTTTCCATTAGCAATATTGGAGTTATTTCATATTCTGAATATTAGCTTATTTGCTTATTATTATTATTGCCTTCATATTGAGTTGAGCATTATCGATTTAGTGGTCATATTATTGAGTGGTTATTCATTAAAATCTAACACCATATCTCTACCAAGGTTTATTTGATTCAAATAATTCTTAGACCATTTTATGTAGATTTTAAAGAGATTTAAAATGAGTGGTTATATGAAGGAATCCAAACAATATTGAGGGAGATACGACCCTATGAATTCAATCATCTAGAACAAGGGTAATGATGAATTTTCAAATCACAATTTTTTTTTTTCACGAAATAATATTTGTTAGTTGGGGTAGGCAAATCAGTTTTAGTTTATTATAGTTTTCAAGAAAAAATGTAGATCTAATTTTTTATGTGGAATTTTAGCTTCAAATAAATGGGGAGATATATTTTTTTATAAAACCCCAATTTGCATTATAAATTTTTTGGATGTGAAATCAGGCACTTCAAAGGTTTTCTAGACAGAATGATATTGATGTGAGAGAGTGGCTGAAAATAGAAAAAACTCAATACGATTAAAAGAGATTCATGTGCTTTGGTTTTCATGGTTTTTTTGGGAGGGGAAGATTTACATTGGGTAGAAATTCTTATTAGTAATTATCCCTTGTGTACTTTGAAATAAATGGAACCAACATTCTTGATAAAATGGGAACCTATTTAATTACAAAGATGGATATCATAAAATACCTTGAATAGAAATTTCAAGGGATAAAAATTGACAAAAATAAAATGAAATAAGAATGTAAAGTTTTCAAGAAACATAATCAAGCCTAGGAAAAAGAAATAAAACTACTAAAGGAGGAGAAAGAGAAAATTGTTAACCAATATAGTGAGAAGAATGAAGAATCCACATATATAGATATACAAAATCAAGAGAAGGATCTAAATTTATCTAAAATATTTGTTTTGTAGGTTCATGAATGTTTAGATTTTTGAATATTTGAAGATTACCAATGATAAATATGTTATACATTTAGATTTTCATGCTATTGGTATGGATGATGTGGATATTATTCATGGTTATACTTGGTTGTATTATTTGGGTGCTATTAACATTAATATTCAAAAGATGTTTACGAAATTATGGTACAAAAAAAAATGATAACATAGTAGGATATTTCTCATATTAAGAAGCAAGGATCCAAGGAATTCCACGAAGTGGTTGTAGAGCAAAAAATTGAAAAACAAATAGAAGAACCTAAAATATAAGCCAATAAGAAAGTACTAACAATAGAGTCAATGGAAGAATTAGTAGCACCAGGGTCCTTGGAAACAAAATTAGTAGAGTCCAATTAAGAATTTATGGAAGAGCATTAGGACACACCAAACAAAGGAAACATGAAAAAACATGTAGAAAAATTTAATACAATGGAGCCAAATGTTGAGAAGTCAAAGAAGGTAGAACATCAAGTTAAGATTGTAGTATATCACCATCCATGCCACCATGAGCAGCAATAATCTTAGAGGTATAGCTCAAGGTAAAAATATCATGGTTCTACATGGAATCATAAGGGCACCAAGTATGGAAGTGTTTGGTAAATAAATTAGAGTGATCCTGGTTTTTAAAGTAGTGCATCAACATCAAGGAACAAGTGGACCTATCATTAAAACTATAAAAATAAAGTAGTAGAAGCATAGAGCCAACAAAGAATATTTATACTCCACTACAATAGGCCATTGTCATCTTGGATTAATTTTAAATCTAGTTCAAAGGTGATGAACCAATGGATATTATGAACTTCCTTGTTCCTGGTAATGACAACTGAAGGGTCTCTCCCCTCTACCAAAATGGATTTTGGTTTTGTGATCATCCTATTTTGGAGAGAAGTATCCCTTAATATAGTTGTTGGGTTTTCTCTTTTTGTCTCTAGGATAAAGTCTATTTTTGTTAGATTTTGATATAGCAAGCATGGATAGATAACAATCACAAGATGCATAATAATATGAAAAAAAGTAAATTTACCAGATGACTGAAACATGCAATAAATAGAAATGATATTTAAAAGGATTACAATGTAGCTATGGAGGAATTAACACTGTAATATAAAGCTACTAAACTACATTGCACCCATCACCAATAGATGGTGTCACACACTACGCTACACTATGTCCTCTGACTCTCTATATGACTCTATGACTTGGTTACACTATCTATCGATGAGTCCATCCTTATATAGGTAAAATAGGATACTTGGCCAACACTATCTATCTGGGCAAGGGATAAATTGCAGATGTACAACTTGCACATTGAAACTTGTGCACTTATTACATTACATGAAGTAACAAGATAACTTATCCCTAAATTAATTAAAGTATGTACCTTGGAAGATACATTTACATAACCCAAATGATGGAATAGACTATTACCTATATTACATTATTTGGATCTTGAAGACTTTAGTCTTCAATATGGATCTTCTTCTTCTTCCTGAACTTTGTCTTCATCCTTTTCATTATTTGTTTTCAGTTTCAATAGGTAATCTATGTCTTCATATGATGCAGAGTAATATGGATCTAAGTCTTCTTATTTCAATTGACTTTGCATTGAATTCCTTTTTTATCTACTTGTTCAGAGCAGTCTTGATCTGGTTCCTCTTATGTTGCTTCAGTCTTCATGTCAAGGCCTCTTTTAGCATGTCTCTTCTTCCTTTTTCTTCTTCTCTTCCTATGATTTTTCTTTGATGCAGGTGAAATATCTACTTTATAACAAGTTAGTCTATCATCACAATAGTATTGTTCTTTATTACCAGCTTGTTTCTTGTGTTGAGTAAGTACAAACACAATTAATGATAGATAAATCATCATACATTATTCTGGTGAAAATATGACCAATATTTGTGAGTTCCACCATGTTGTGAAGAGAATTTCATGAAGATAGTTAATCAATGCTATAAAGCTACCTTATTTCACTTCCTTAAGAAATAAGGATAATTTCACTTTCTCATTAGAGGGTAGATACTCATATCCATATAGAGTATCTATTAAGTTTTGAGAGTAGAATTCTACTTCATGGAATAGTTCTTCATTATTGAAAGATTTTCTCAAAATTTCATCCATACTAGAATAGTGATTCTTAGAATTGATAGAATATTTGTAGTTTATCTTACAAATTTCTTAATTGAAGTACATAAGCTTGATTTTATGAAACCTTTATTAGTCCCGTAGGCTTCCTTATGTCTCCATAGTAATGCGAGTATAAACACCTAATTTTAGGTTTTTGAAGAAAGCTTATATCTTCACAACTTGATAATTTTTTGATGGATATTATTATCAAGTTTTGTAGAATTCCTTATGACTCCCAAATGTTTTATGGAGTATGATATAGTAATTTTGTATAAATTTTGTAAGGATTAAAAATCAACCTCTTAACTCCTTAATACTCCTATTGAACGAAGAATTTTTCAATTTTGAAGAGGTTTTAATGTTGGATTTCTTTTGTCCCTAATGAGAAATTTTTTGAGACAAGAATATAAATTTTCAAATTTGATAAAAGACCTTAATAACCTCTCTTGAAACCCTTAGGAATTTTATTCAAGTGTTTCTAATTTTCAAAACACTAGTTTGAAGTTGTAATACAAGATAGGAGTGACAAGTGTCACTGTATGAGATTTTGAATGCTCATGGAAGCTTCAACTTGGTTGGTGGAGGTGCCAAACTCACTCCATTTTTTATGAAAAGTGTCACCTTTGGGTTGAAAATGTTTTGATTCTCTCTTGAAAGTTGTCCAAAAAATGCTCCTTCCTCAACATCTCCAAGTTATCTTTCCTGTAACGTATGTCAAGTTGTACATAACTCCACTATTTGGAGTATGGGCACCAAGAAGTGTAACGTCTTATTTGTGATCATTATAGAGGATCTTTCAAAGGATGAAAAATGGCGGCTAAATTCCTTTCTTTATATCAATACTTATATGAAGACTCTCTAATACATTTTCCACCTTAATCCTTGTTGTTTTACATAGATGTTGAAGTGTCTCCAGCTAATGGTTGAGCTATGGTGGAGATATGGTGGAGCTTTGGTGGAGATATGGAGCAGATTTGGTGGCCCTTGAATGGATTCTGAAAGGTAGTATTTGGATGAAGAATCCTTGATGCTTTAATACAATGTTAGAATTTACTAATGGTAGAAATGCTTTGATAAGAATGCTCCTTTCGTTTGACGTTCACTTGTTTTATCTTCTACTTTGTACACTGCTTGATATTCTCTATGATTTATCTTATGCTTTGTACACTGCTTGATATTATCTATGCTTTGTCTTTTGTAGGTTCAACCATCCAATATGAGCACCTTTAAGTGGCTTCTATAGCTTTGTAAGAGTGCTTATGTTCAGCTCTTTCTTAGATTTTTTTCCTGTGTTTATTGTGTCTTTTTGTGGCACATTCAAATCTGCTTTTAGACTATAAAACACTAGATTAAAATAGTGCTATAAATGTACTATAGTATGTACATAAACCTCCATTGATGCATATTATTTTGCACTCTTATTTCAGATCAGAAATTCTATTTTTATGGCAGATTTTTCTCCTGCAATACAAGGCTTTTGAGGTTGTCTTTTATGAGTAGAAACCTTCCCCCTTTTTGTTTGGATACTTAGTTAACAACTCCAAGCTTAGATAAAAATAGATAGAAGATTTTTATGCATTTTTTTGCACTTTTATTTTGCATTCAATCTTGTAATTCTTTTGGATTTGAGATTCACCAAGTCTCAATATTAAAACTTCTATTTCTATTTTAGGTTAGTTATGTTCTTCTCCAATTTTTGGATGATTTTAACCTTTTTGGGTGGCTTCTTTAGACCACTACAAGTTGCAGATTTCTATGGTTCAATAGTGTCTTTAGACACTTGATACAAATCAAATTTTGTGCCCTTAAAGAACACAAAAAATAATTTCTTTTGAGAGTAGTGTAATAGTACAAGTGTTTCACTTTTAATGCACTAATATTACACCTTATCACTATGATCAACTCTCAAATTAATGAACTAAAAATTTATTGTAACTAATCAAGAATAACCTAAAATTAATCTTTAAGAGTTATTCTGCAATTTCACTACAACTAATATTATAGAGATTAGTCCTTTTTTTTTCAAAACAGATAATAGGTATTTGATAGAAGCTATTTTGAAATCTAATAAAATCCTAATAAAAGTGCAAATAAACCTTAAAAAGAACTTTTTCTTTTTGCACTTTCAAATATTGTAATCCAATTTTCTATTTACAACTTTAATCCAAATTTAGGTGCTTCTAACAAATCTAATAGGTAGATGAATTAATAAACCTACTTGCACCAAAAAGTTGCATACCTTTTTTGTAGTAGCTCTTTTATCACTTATGTAGAGGATGTAGATCTTGGTGTCTAGAATCACCAAGTTGTTGTTATGAGAATATCCTTGCAGCTCTTTGTATACTATCTTGAATAGTTCATTCTTCACCAAATGATGGTCTCAAAATATCTTTTACGAGCCTAGGATTTGATGGTTTGTTCTCTTCTTCTATTCTCCTCCTTCTGATGCATATTTTGAAAAGTCTTTATCTCTAAAGTAATTCCTTCTTTCAATGAGAGGCAATATTCAAATCTTCAAGATTTGGTGAGCTTCTTCTATCTTCAAGTCATCTTGTTGATTTTTGACTTCAAGCAGGATCTTCTTATGAGATTTGGAACTCCTTGCAAAATTCTTCTTCATGGATTTGGTACTCCTTGCCAAATTATTCTTCTTGATTTGGAACTCCTTGTTAAATTTTTTTTCTCTTGGGCTTGTTGTTGTATGATGATAATTATCCCAAGTCCTTCATTATCAGAGGCTTCTTCTTGATAGTGGATTTATACAATGAGTTCTCCTTTGAGAAAATCTTCAATAAGGCTCTCCTAGCCTTTTTTTGGATGCTCTATAATACCTTCTCAAGGTCTCTGGTTTGACAACTTCTGATGGTCTTCATTGAGACCTTTTATTGAACCTTCTACTCCTAGAAGTGTTGGTTATGAGATCTACCTTTGGATATCTAATTTTGCTACTTATGGATTCGAGTAGGACTCACCTAGTCCTTATTCTTCTTCTCCATCCTTTACTAGAAGTTTTGCAATGAGATATTCTCCTTATCTCTTTGATTTTGTTTCAGGTGCTGAATTATATTTTGAATAAGATACCCTTCCTAAATTTCATGTAGGAAGTTTCTCAAATCACTGAATATTCTTTCCCTACAATAAAGTATAAGTACTAAAATATTTAGTCTAATTCTGAATCTCTTTGAACTCATGATCAAGGCTGCTATGGCCTTTTTTAGTATCAAGGCTTCTAAGGCTTTTTTTAGTACCAAGGCTTCTATGGCCATTTTTAGTATCAAGGCTTCTATGGCCTTTTCAGTATCAAGGATTTTATGGTCTTTTCAGTAGCAAGGCTCTTGTGGCCTTTTGGTATCAATACTTATGTGGCTTCTCCTTCAAGGCTCCTATGGCATTTTCTCCAAGGCTTCTATGGCATTTTTATGTCAAGGATTCTATGGCCTATTCTTCAACCTATGAAATTATTTGAACAATGGAGATATTCAGTATCCTAACTTCACCACAACTCTTCACAAGAATTATTTTTTCATAGTAATTTTCTCTTGCACAAGGAACCAATCTCTATACTATGAGGGCATGTCAACCTATAGGAAACAAAGTTGGAGTCTCCTAGATTTATATCATAGGAGGATTCCCAATCCTCTAAGAATTAGATTTCTAAAAATAAAAGAAACTTTAGGCACTAGTTATAAAATTCTAGATATCTTCGATAATTCTCATCGAATTATTTTTCAATCTAGTGGCTTGAATGTTGAGTCCTAGCCTTCATGATTTTTTTCCAAAACTTTGTGGAAAGACTCTAGTAAATTTCAATCTTAGTATTTCCTAAAACTAAGATTTTTTCTAGTATTAACTCGTGACTCTTCCTAATTCTTCCACCTAGATTCTTTTGAGAGCTTTTGATAGTGGCTAGTCTAGTGGTGCATCAATTTTTCAAAAGGATCAATGATAATGGTGACTTTCCTATATACCTACAAAAACTAGATCTATCTTAGCTCTAATACCACTGTTATCTTTTTATAGAGCAAGAATGGAGATATAACAATCACAAGATGCAGAATAATATGAAATAAAGTAAATTTTCTTGATGACTGAAATATGAAATAAAATAAATGATATATAAAAGTATTACAATGTAGCTATGGATGAAATGAACACTCAATTATAAAGCTACTGAAATATATTGCACCCATCACCAATGTATGGTGTCACACACTACGCTAAACTATGTCCCCCAACTCTCTATATGACTCTATGTCTCTATTACACTATCTATCTATGAGGTCATCCTTATATAGGTAATATAGGATACATGGCCAAAACTCTATATAGATGTTCAAGGGGCAACTTGTGCATTAAAACTTGTGCACTTATTACATTGCATGAAGTAACTAGAAAAATTTCCCCTAAAGTAATCTAAGTATGTACCTTGGAAGATACATTTACATAACCCAAATGATCGAATAGACTCTATTTATAACACTTTTGAGGGTCTTTTGTTGTACAAGGTTCAGGGACCCTTTCAAAACCCCTTCCTCCAACATATCTAAAAAAAAGTAAATTTAGATACTCAAGTGGCAAAAATACATACCAAAATAAATGAAGATAACCATAAATCAATGTTTCACTAGGATGGATGGATGATCAAGATTGGTACCAATTGCTAACATTGCTTAGCAAATTCATATTATCTTGTTTCTTCATATGTTTCAAGGATAAAATTAGTAAGGACCATGAAATGTTAGGGTACCTAGGAATATATATGGACTTGTTGCAAAAGTTTGCAAGGAATTGGCCAGAACCACTTTATTAATGTTTGTCATTAAGGCTCTTACCTAGAACTACATAATATTGAAAGACCTTAATGCCTCCTCCAAGCATGTAATTCAAATGTTAACCCAAAATATGGAGGTTGAATAACACTTAGATGATCCAAAGAAGAGAATTATCACAATCAATACCATTGATGGAAAGAGGAGAGAATGTGAAGGAAAAATCCTAATTTGTTTTGTTCCTCATATTTTCAAGTTATGTTTATCTATTGTATGGTGTCTATTTTAGCCCTTTTGGTTTTTCTTAGCTGATATTACTTTTAATAGCTTGAAGTAGGAAGTTGATTTTTGGGTCTTTTTGGAACTCTTTATGGGTTTGTAATGCTTAATATTGTGTAATCCTATGTAAAAGGTTCAGTTTACCAATTTTATCAAAAATATATATGCATTGTAGGAAGATGTGATTTATTGATTCTTTCTCCTCAAATAATGGAAATCTATTTAATTAGTTGGAATATTCTCTTTCTAAGGTCATCCATAATTAGTATTATACTTTGGACTACCAACCACAAAAATATTGTCATTTTTGGTAGTACATTTATTCCATATTTTTTCCATGGGAATCGATCTTCTAGTTGTATCATCCATACTTTATAAGTTGATTTAAAATTGAATTCACCCTCTTCACTATTCCCCCATATTATGGTATCTTCCTTCATAATATTACTCAAGAAGTAGGATCTTAGTTTGAGATTGAGCATCTTGTACACTTCTTCATTTTATTACCCTTTTACTTCTTCCATCCTATGCTTCCTTCTTTCCTCTCTATCAAATTTTATACCCTGCTTCCATACTTCCTTTCTACTTCATCTCTAATTATGGGTATTCTATTATGCCTAACTAATGGACATTCTCTAGTCATGCATTGTTCCAAATGTGCACTTTATCTCCTTTTCTAATTTTCCATTTTTTTCCTCTCCATAGGACCTACCTTCCTATTACTATATGATTCCAAGTTACTGATCCCCTATAGGATCTTCAATTGTTAGGATTTTCTCTCATCCATTCTTATCCATATAATTACTCTTTAAAATATTTACTTACAATACCTCACTCTTCTGCATTATTCTCCATCCTAGTTTTGCTACAAGTACTTTATTCATAGTATTTATACTTATTAAACCTATCCTTCCTTGTTGTATTGGTCTACATACCCTTTTCCATGATACTAATGGAATTTTATTTTTCTCTTCTATTGCCAACCATATAAATGTCTTCTAAATTGTTTCCTTTTTTTTTTACTATTTTACTTGGAATGTTGAATATTGATAGCAAATATGTTGGAAATAGATTGTAGTGTGCTCTTCAACAATTGCACTTTTCCCTCTTTGATTAGGAGATAACCTTTCCAACTTGCCAGTTTTTTCCAAATTTTAATGAATCCTACATAATGCTATCTCTTATTCCTATGAATGGTAACTTTCCCAAATATATGGTTGGAAGATATTTTGTGCTATATTCTAATATTCTAGATATTTTTTTGTATTTATTATCTGGTGTGTTTATAAAATATCTCTTATCCAAGTTTATATTTTGTTGTGATGCCTTCTAATATAATTCAAATATTATCCATATTCCTTTAAATTCATTCATAGTTGCTACCCCCAATAGAATTGTATCATCCACAAATTGTTGATGGGTAACATCTCCTACAATCGAGATCAATATTAGAACTATAATCTCTCCTAAATTCTAAGATGCTTTAATACATTTACCCAATGCCTCAACCATTATAATGAATAAGTATAGAGATAGAGGATCCCATTGTCTTAATCATATTTCACTTTTGAAATATCCATCTAGAATACCATTCATTTTAATATAGAATTTGGGTGAGGAATTGTAGTTTCTCACCCAAAATATCCACCTATTGAACCCAAATTTGGAATTGTTATTGAACTTCCATAATACTCTATCATATGATTTTTTCATGTCCAATTTTAATATCATTCCTTCCTTACCACTTCCTACTATTGATTGTAGTACTTCATGGATTGTGATTATTCCATCTAGAATTTATATTCCTTGGACATATCCCCATTGTTGATCTAATATTATATTTGGAAGGATATTTTCCAACCTTAATATTATCACCTTTGTGATGATTTCATAGGTGGAATTGCACAAGTTGATTGGTCTATAATATTTAAAATTTGTATTCCTTGTTTTTTGGGATTAAAACTATAAAGGTATTATTGTATTCCTTAAGAACATTATCTGACCTCAAATATTATTGCATTGTAGCTACCATGACCTCTTTTAGTATCCTCCAAAAGGCTTGATAAAATTCAATTTCGAATCCATCTGGTCTTGGAACATTTTTCTCTTCACAATGAGAATACTACCTATTATTATTCTTCTTCACCATTTACTCATTTTATAATTCCCTCATTATCGTCATTTGTAATTATTATCGGAATATGATCCAATATTCTCTCAATGGATATTATATCTTCTTCCCTCTCCTTTATAAACAATGTTCTAAAGTATCTTATCTCTTTTTATATCTAATCAATTTGTTTAGTGATTTGACCATACTCCATTTGTATCTCCCTAGTGTTTGCTAAGTTTCAATGCTTTATTATGGAAATATGAAAAAAATATTATGTTCCTATCCTCTTCTTTTAGCTAGTTATTCTATATTTTTGCTTCCAATAAGCCTATTATTTTTCAAATATATCATGAAATTATAGTTTCAACTCTTTCTCCCTCTGATACAATATAACATTCATTCTCATGTAAAAAATTATTTTATCCAACTATGATAGTTCTTGTTCAAGGGCTTTTTTTTGTCTAAATATATTTTGAAAGAGTTATTTGTTCCATACTTTAATTTACTTTTTGATATTTTTTAATTTAGCTACTACCACATACATCTTTGATATCTATAATAGATAATCCTACCTCCTCTATTACTTCATGGATTTTTGGGTGTTATAACCATATGAACTCAAACTTAAAAGGCATACCACTCCTCCCAAATTTAATATTTATCTAGATGACCAATTAATTACTGTTTGATCTTGATCTTGGTAATGTAGTCAAAGAATGTTATAGTCTCTCCACATAGCATTCTATTGATAGTAGCACTCTATCTTGATTCACTTGAATAAGATTATCTCCTAGTATCCTATTGTTCCATGTAAATATTTCTCCACCCACCTCCATATCTATCAAACCACTTCTTGATATGAAGTTACTCAGATCTTCCATACTTTCACTACACCAAAAATGGGCTTTAACGATGGTTATAATAAAGTGGTTTTTTACAGTGGTAAAAAACCACCCTAATAGATCCTAAGAGGGTGGTTTAAAACTACCCTCTTAGGATAACCACCCTCTTAGGGCTAAGAAGGTTTTTTAAAACTACCCTCTTAGGGTTTCCTAAGAGAATGATTTAAACCTGCCCTCTTAGGGTCTCACTAAAAATATATATAAAGACCATAAGAAAAGCAAAATGCTTATTTATTCTATTTTTCTCAAAGGGGGTGGAGCAGTGCGTAGCACAATAAATTGAGGTATCATTGGAAAAGTAAAGCACTTATTTATTCTATTTTTCTCAAAGGAGGTGGAGCAACATGCAACACAATAGATGGAGGAAGGAAAGTGCCAATCGATTCTTTCTCTACCTTACCCTATGAAGGGAAGTGCTAGTCAATTATTTCTCAACCTTACATAGTGAAAGGATATTTTAAGTGGTAAGCACTACTCATACTTTGGAATCTAGTTATCTTTCATCACAATTTGTTATTTAGGTTTCTAGGACTTCTCAAACCCCCATAAAATTTCACATATTTGGGGCTTCCTAGAAATTTTACTTCCAAAAACATTCACCTATTTCCATTCATAAAAATTTCACTACAAAATATTTTAGGGTTTTTTATTTTGGGGTTTGACTAGCCATGTTGGTTGGACAAGGGTTTCAGCATCATTTTACAAAATTTTTTAGGTTTTTTATTTCAATATTTGACTAGCCATGTCAGTTGGATAAGGGTTTTTTATTTTGGGGGTTGATTGGCCATTATTTCTTCTTCCCCCTCCACATCCTGCTCTAAAACTTCTCATGAGCTCTTTTTGTTGCAACCTTGAGGCTATCATTGCATCCAATTCCTCTTGATTATAATTTCTTCTTACTCCTTTTATCTCATTTCTTCTCACAATTATTTCTTTTGGCTCATTTTATTTCAATAATAGTATTGAAATCTCTCTTCCTTGAATATACATGATTGTAGATTGTAAGGCTCTCCTAAAGTTGTATGAAATATTTTTTTGGCCACCTAGCATTGAATTAAAACCTAATTTATTGTGGAAGAAATTTATATATAGAAGAGGAATTTGAATTAATTTTATAATGGAAAAGAAATTGTAATGTGGTTGTCATAATATAGATTTCCCAAGATAATTATAAGTCACATTTTCTTCTTCCACTCCATTCTTTTTGGTATTGTATATCATGGCTATGGTCTGGTTTCTTTAGGATTTTTTCTTGGAAATGCATCTTAAATTTCTAGTAGCTTTTGATAGTGGTCATATTAGAGTTGTACTATCTTCAAAAGGTATGTTCATTATTTTATTTTATGCATGAGAGGTTTACATTGTTTATTATATATGAATTTAAATTGTCATTAGTACTAAATTATTACTTTGTCTCATTTGTCTTATTTTGCTTTGTAATTTTACTTCATTGTTATGGAAATAATTGTGTAGTGGTAGCTATTGGAAAATGATGTATTTATTTTTCAAAATGCTTGTTTAATGTGAGTGCGTTAAACTATTTTGGAATTGAAGGTTGGTATGAAATTCCTTCTCTAAAGCAAGGCTTGGAGCTAGTTGCTACCATTATAGGGGTCACTCCAAGTGCATGGAAGATGTGTGCATCAAGTGAATAAGAGCATCTTGTAGTGAGCTAATTGTATCATAGGTAGGATTGAATGTGTGACAAATAAATACACACAAAGTTGAGAAAATTTTGTGAGAGTTGCTACAACATTTTTTGGTTTGGAGCCTTCAGATTGATACATATATTGTAGTAATTAGTGAACGATGCAATTTTTTGTACCTTAGTTAAAAGTGAAAAATTGGATTGGATCGGGATTAAATCAGGATTTTCATAACTATGATTCTAACATTATTTGGAAAATATCCATTTCTTACAAATTTTGAGAAGCTTTTCCTTGTAGGAATGTGTATATAGAAATCTTGGCTATGCTTGAAATTGTAGATGTTAAAAAAATAGGGAATTCATAAATCCTGGCTAGAGTAGTGAATGTATGAAAGTTTTTCCTAACAAAAAACACAAAGTGTTTTGTTCTTGAAGATGCACTTTCTTGAATAGCAAGGTATGGTCATCTCTAGTAAATATGAATAAAAATTGACCTAGAGTGCTAGCTACATACAGGAGATGGTGCCATGTCCATAACCTTCCTATTATTACTCTGCCAGGATCAACAGATAAATATTATGTTATGTTCCTTCTAAATAGAGCCACCTACAATGGAATGATATCTACCAAGACCAACTCCACTAACACACTCAAAATTGCTAGCTCAATTTTAATCTATCTCTTCTCATTCCTCTCAAAACCTCTTTGTTTCTTTCGTATTCAAGTCTAGCTTCACAAGATTTTTAATTTATCTCATTATATCAACCTTCAAAATATTTTGTTAACCAACCATTACCCAAAGTCATATTAGGTGTGTGGCATGGGGGTATGCAAGTTATTATGTAGCATCTATTGTACACCCTAGTAGTGGGGTATGTGTGTGTGAGAATGTAGAGCTAGAAGTGTGCAAGGGTGAGGGAGTACAAAGAGTTCAAACCCTGCAAACTTGGGTATGCCATAATAAAACCATAAAATTGATACATGTGATCATGACAAACTTAGTAAAATAGTAGACTAAATAAAACATTGAGATATGAGAGATACAGAGTTGTTGAGTAGAAATGAGAACAAAATTTTCCAGCAAGAGAGGACTGAATAGTAAGTTTTCCTTTTGCCTTTCTCATGGTTCTTCATTTTTCCCCTTTTAATTTCAAGGTTTAACCAGGTTATGTGCCTTTATGAGGGTCAATGCATAGGCATGTGCTAGGGTGCATAATCCCATGCCAAGGGTGCTGGAAGGGATACATTTTGCATTCATACTAATGTACCCTCTATAACAAGATTTTATTTATTTTTTTGTGTATTTCAAATTTTGTTGAGTTTTAACACTAACATTTAAAATTTTAATAGAAATTTTCATTTATTGTGTTAGGGCATGAAAGAGCATTAGCATATTATTAATAATCAAATATTATTTATACAAAAACCTTAGGCTAAAGATAGCCTAACAAAATGCGTGAATAATATCCTAGTTCGTAGCCAACAAAATGTAATATGGTGTTAACGAAGCTAGAAACTAACAATAAAATAATATCACGCTAACAACTAATATTTGCTAACAATGTGAATATCTACCTAGGATGAAAATAATGTAATAACCTAAATCTACCATGTGGTAAATAACCTACTAAGGAGAATATACTAATTACCCAAGTAAGGTAATATTACTCTAACATCCCCCTTTATTAAATTATTTGGGTAATGTATATAACTTCCCCAGTACAGTGAAAAATATTGTTGATCTACTAGCTCTTGCTCTTGCTCGGGCTTTGTCACAATGCTCTGGCTGCTCTAAGAAAAAATGGTTCATTCCTCACTTTGTTTTCACATCAACGAATATCCTTATTGTAATCTTGTCATCCAACCAGATTGCATGGGTAACCAACCACTACAACCGCTAGGTGTACTAGAGTAGATCACTACATACGAGGTTCATTCGATTTGCAATATGATTTTGAATTTTTTTTTGATAAAGTAGCTAAGGTGTCGGTCGATGCTAAAAATCCACCCTTATAAGTTTCTCCCCTTGTTGCAAAACATGTTGTAATGGAATTTCTGCAAGAAGTGTGACTAAGGTATCGGTCACTGCTAAAAATGAACCCTTATAAGTCTTCCTTCATTTTTACAAAAATTATGTGAATTAGGAAAGAAATGTTTATCCCCCTTTAATTACAAAAGATATGCAACTCATGAAGCTTGTTAAAGCTTTTACAAATATTTCCTCCTAGGCAAATTTTACACCAAAAAATCCCCCTCTTTAATTATAAGTACTTCAAACAAAAAGAGTTTGCTATTTATGAAGCCTAAAAGAGGTACAATCACTCTTTTATTGTAAGTACTTCAAAAAAAACTTTTACTATTTATGAAGCCTAAAAAGAGAGTGTAAATGGTGCTTACCTAAGGCAACAAATTTATTTCCCTTTACAATATTTTTTTAGCCATGAGCACTTTGTGTGCTCTTTCTAAACCAGAATCAGAATCAGAATCAGACATTTCACTAGCAATATTACCTCTTTGTCACTTTACCTTTGTGATGTGCCTTCTCTATTTTTGTTTTACTTGTTTTTAAATCAACACTGATTGGTGTCATGGTTGTCATTTTTATAATTTGTGTAAAAATTATTTTGAGGTTGCTTTCCCTTATATTTTGAAGATTATCCTCCCTTCTGATAGTTTTCTTTCTTCTTTCCACCCTGATTTTTTGAGTAAAGTGTATTGTTTGACACTTCATCACTTTGGAGCTAATTTGCTTCCTCTGTTTGAAGCAAATTGACTAACTCCACAAATATGATTATTCTTTGAGATACATTAAGGGATGTTATTAACATCTTGTAGGATTTTGTAAGAGCCCTCAGTATTACTAAAGTTAGAATAGTATCTTCTACTTTTGCTCCTAAAGCATTCATATTTGAATTTAGTTCTTCCACTTTGCAAAGGAATAGCTCTACTATTTCTCCTGAATTCATATGGAATGTATGAAGTTGAGTTTGAAGGTTTAGAATAGTCGATTAATTATTACCTTAAAAAATGGTACTTAATGCATCCTATGCATATTTACCAGTTTTAGATTCACTTATTTGAGGCTAGATTTCATCAGTCATAGCTAGGATAATCAAGATGAGAAGACAATTATTTTTTTTATCCCATGCTTTCTTATCTACTCTTGTTTATGTGAGTCTTGTATCAGTACCATCCACTAAATCCCACATTTCCTCTACAGTAAGTATTGCTTTCATCTTGGTTTTCAATGCTAAAAATTAGGACCTTTTAGCAATTGTGTATCATTTAGGTATTTTTTGATAGTTTCCATGATGAAGGTTCTAGAATGGTTTTAATATGGTCTCTCTTTTTCTATTTACTTGATATTTAATGACACCTGCTTAAAAAATATTTGTGAAGGATTTATTAGTTTGAGGATATTTAAGCCAAACGAGAAGAAATTAGAGATAATTCACTCTTTAGTGATATTTAATGGATCTTGCCTAAAAATCCTCCTAAAGAAGGATAGTTAGTTTGAGGGAATTAATCCAAAAAAAAAAAATTAAATTAGGTATTTTGATTTAGGAGAGAATATAAAGAAAAATTGGCTTTAAACCTGTGCAATGAGTTACACAAATTATTGTGAAATTTTGGGGTTTTTTAGTGCTCTTGATTTTGATGATTTATAATTGCAAAAAAAAATGAAATTAAATGCAATAATAAATCAAGGAGTCCCCACAAAATTTTTATCACATAGGTGTCGGATGCAACCAAAAATGCACCTAATTTATCAATGCCAATTTTTAATTAAGGTGTCGAGTAATATCGAAAATGCACCTTATTACCAACTTTTGCAACAAAATTTTGATTTGTGTTGTGAAAAAATTTGATATTCAAAGTCTCCTTTTGTTTTTCAATTTTGCAAAGAATGTGGCATAAAACAACCATCTTTCCTTTTTGTGTTGTAAAGTAAACAAATTTTGATTTTTGAATGCTCCTCACTTTGTGTCATTATTTTGCAAAGAAATCCAATTTCTTGTCTTTCCTCCTTTGATTTGCAAAATTAACAAAGTAGCACTCCTTTCAATTCAAGGCGACACACGACCCACGTTTGAAAGGCTTTCCATAACTAGTCAAAACAAGACTTGGTGTTTATGGACCCAAGGTCTTCAATTTCTTCTCGATGCTCGCAAACTTGTGGTAGCTCAGCGATTTTGCAAAAAATAAAATGTGCAATTTCTTGTGTTATATCCCTCCTTGGAGAAAAAAAATGCACTATTTCCCTTTGAATTTTGCAAATTTGGTGTGTCCTTGTGTTACAATTTTGGCAAAAAAGAATTCAAGTTTGATCCTTTATTGTTTGTAAAATTAACAAGGTTTTG
This sequence comes from Wollemia nobilis, assembly GCA_028583015.1. Classification (NCBI taxonomy): domain Eukaryota; kingdom Viridiplantae; phylum Streptophyta; class Pinopsida; order Araucariales; family Araucariaceae; genus Wollemia; species Wollemia nobilis. Next base: position 4,157,816 of record JAQPPZ010000672.1, on the reverse strand, counting down.
AGAAGATTTGAGGCTTCCTAATTTTGCAAAATAAAAATGGTGCTCTTATTTATCTTATATCCCCCTTTAGGAGAAAACAAAAGCTCTCTTTTGTTTGAAATTTGCAAAAAATAGGTTTCCAATTCTTTAATGTGAATTTACAAAATTTTAATAAAGTTTAATCAAATATAATTTAATTAATTTTAAAAATAAAATATTTGTTTAAAAATAAATTTAATTAAAAAATGATTTTAAAACATATTTAATATTTAAATTATTAATAAAAATATATTTTAAAAAACTTTAATTAGATAAAACAAACTAAAAAATAATTAAAATAAACCTTATATTGAAAAGGATACTGCCCATGAGGTTTGATCCCACGATCTTGCGGGTAAGCATGACTTGGAGCTAGGCCCCCAACCACCCCAGCTACCATTGTTGGTGGGTATGATTGGGAGAGACACTTTTGAAGAGGGTGGGATTGGTTAGGTGAGAGCATAGGCAATACTCATGAAAATTTACCACGTGCTATTTGAAACCGATGTTTGCCTTAAAGGATTTCTGTTGGGTTTCTCATCGATCGTCTGATCACTGCCATGGAGAAATGATAAATTACCAGTGCCACATAGTGCCTTCGTAAATCATACTACTTCTTCTTCCAATTTTACATGGCTTGGATAGAGTGGTCATTATTTTATGGTATATCTAAAATTTAGACCTTTTCTAGCAATCTTCCTACATCCGAGAATCGACTTCAGATCCAACATTTGTCTAAAATCATCGTTATTGATAACTAAACTATCAAAATCAAGATAGTTTTGATGTGTGCTTCCGCATTGGGTGCTGCAACATAATTCATGTTTACAAATCAACCTAATGTAGGTAATGATGCTTTATCCAGACACAGATCTCTACAACTCATCCTAGTACACTAGTTGAGATTCTAACCACTTGCAACGAGTTTTACACCTTAAAACCAATCACCACTATGACTGTTCATGGGGGTCTGCTATCAGAGTAGCCACACGAGTAGACACGATAGATGTAAACTTAAAAATGAATTTAACTATGGCCTATGATGGACGTGAATATTTTGACTCGTATGAAATGGACGATAAATATAGAATGTATAGCTTGGGTGAAGATCTACCAAGAATGGAATGCAGGTAGTGATAGACGATGAGTACAACAAACTTCAATGTCCGAGACGTTGGGTCATTGTGATATGCAGATGATTTATCACCAGTGACAACAAATCATTGTTGGAGAGCATTTGATGATGTAGCACAACACATCTCATATACATATGGATAATCAAATATTGAGGTGTATCAAAGACTTGGTTAATAGGTAGTGTAGAATTTGAGATTACATGGTCGATTACGGGGATGATATGAATTTCAAGCCACACAAACATGTTTTGATGAAATGGACATGCAACAGAGAGATATGAGGGTCATATGGTGAAATATATGTCATAGCATAACCATAATGATAGCGTGGTCCCAAAATAGCAAGGCTTACCAACGCAGCCAGGTCCAACGTAATGAACAAGAGTGTAGCTGGATAGGTTCATATGGACCAGAATGGATGATTGCCAAAGCACATAGGAGAGGAGAGTTTATGTTGCATATTATGACTGGGGCACACTGGCTATGTTAGAGATAAGATAAGGGGTAGAGTAGTGCCAAATAGGACCCAACATAGTAGCTCGGATGGAAATAAACACACATCAGATGGTTAATTTTGATGCAGGTTTTAGAAAAGCAGTATGATGTATTTGTGGTGAAACATATGGTGTGGTAGGTGGCTATGATAGGACATCCTAAGAATAGTTATACAATAGTGAAGCACGGTCTCGTAATAGTGACAGGAACACAATGGATATGACATTGGAAGGCGGTAATCACGAGGGGATACAATGTTGGATTAGACATCTTGAATGTAAGGTTTATCCAATGGGTGACATGTACCAATAGGCCATGACTTTGAAGGAAGACATCGCTGGCCATTTATACAAATACTACATAGGAATATCCAAAGGTGAACATGGACAACATACAGATACATAGCACATCACAGAGGATTCTATAGATAATGAGGTGGATTCAGGCTAAGTTGAATAATGATGAAGACACGGCACCAATTTGAATAGTGTTCATATGAAACAAACCCCATCATGGTCACATTGGGCAACATAGGGTGAAGAGGAACATTGGATATGGAATCTTCAGGTGGAAGGTAAACTTCGCAAGCCTTAGTAAGACAAAATATAATGTGGATAAAATCAAAATAGGACATACTGCTACGTAGTGGTGAGGACTCAATTTGGGAGTTAATGATGGCAAATTGTATCTTTAAGCAATGCCAAGAAAATAGTCGATAGGGTACATAGCGAAGCATTTTTATGGTTCATGTAGCATCAAAGAAGATTTCAAATGAATTACACTACATTTGGAAATAATTAATATTCCACCGAATATAGATTTTAGGCTACGTCATGTGGCCAAGGTTTTAAAGGGATATATGACGTCATGAAAACGTTCAGACTGAAAAAAAAATGTTATGTGAAGAGTGGTCCATTTGATTAAATATTTAACCTCCACGTGCATTCGAATAATACATGAAGAGCTAATAGAAGTATGGTAATTAAAGAAATATTATGAGGTAAAATAAAAAATATATAGCCCACATATTTAGAGGTGTATGTCATTACAAACCGTGAGGAATGAGATGAAGAGAGTAGTGGAAGCCAAGCGAAGAGTTACCCATTGAAACGAAGAGTTGGGAAAAATGAAAAGAAAGAGAGTTGGAAAATGAGAAGTTTTCTGCACGTTTAAATAACCCATCAAAATTGGAAGGGGTTGGATTTTTTTTGGCAAGGCCAAGCGCTGCCAAAATGATTGTGTAAAACATGAAACACTTTTAATGCCAAAGATTTTGTTCAAAAATTTTAGGCCTTGTTAGCAAGAAAGAAGGAGATTTCTTTTGCATGCTCGGTTATAATTGCTTTATTTTTCCCTTTTTAGATTCCAAATTTATAGATGAAGTTTATGCATTTTTGGTTGCTTCATGTGAATGTTCGAAATCTGAACTTTATTTTTGAACCCTAGGAGCTAGCACTTAGTTTATTTTGATTGTGCAAACGTAGGTCGAATAGGCTAGGTTGCATGTAAAAATTTCTCATATCTTCGGTTTTGCAGGATGGGGTGCTATCAAACTGATGAAGCTTTACATTTCTGCATTTTCAGCATTTGATTTGTTGCAGATTTTTATTTTTCAGTTTTCCAACTTTTATTTTACAGATTTATTTTTAATTTTCAGACATTAAAATAAAAATTAAAAAAAATTCAAAATACAAAAATAATTATATGGAGCCCTAAAATGAACATCAATATTCAATACACAACATATTCGGACTCATTCCGATGTCATTTTGATTTTATATCAATTTTTGAAAACTGCTATTTTTAGGGGTTTTTGTAATTTCAAAAATTCATTTTTTACAATTTTGGAGGTAAATCAGATTTCTAAATTCTGCATGTTCATTTATAAGCCTATGATGACATTTCCTTCATGAAAATTTCAATTTCATTGAAGGGGTTATGTTTATGGCATTTCACAAGATACCATATTTGGAGCAATAAATACACCTTTCTTCATGAAAATTCTGATTTCATTGAATGGGGTAGTTTTATATGTTATATTAAAAGGGTGTTATTTTAAAACATTTGAAGAACACAAGCTTATACTGAGAGGGGGGGGTGAACAATATAAGACCACTTTTTACTTTCTTTCCAAATCAATATCAATTAATGTCCTTAATTGCAATAACCAAATATAGCAGTGTGCATTAATAACTCGGATAGCAGTAGTAAGCAAGAGCACAAGTCACCACACACAATTGAGACACAAGATTTAACGTGGTTCCCCCAATGTGGGGTACTCCACCAGATAATATCCTTATAATATTTCACACAGAAATAAGGATCCTTATCCAATACAATGATTTCTTTGATCTGCTCAAAGCTAGGCAATAACAAGTTCACACAGAACTTGTCCAAATCTGAATAACAAGCTCACATAGAACTTGTCCAAAATTGAATAACAAGTTCACACATAACTTGTCCAAATATGAATAACAAGCTCACACAGAACTTGTCCAAATCTGCTCCAACAAGCTCACCAAGAACTTGTCCAAATCTGCTCTAGCAAGCTCACCAAGAACTTGCCCAAATCTGCTCTAGCAAGCTCACCAAGAACTTGTCCAAATCTGCTCTAGCAAGCTCACCAAGAACTTGCCCAAATCTGCTCTAGCAAGCTCACCAAGAACTTGCTCAAATTTGCTCTAAACTCTATCAACATAAAGGCCTTCTCAAAGGCTCAATCAATCATGCTCAAGTAGCACTCAAATCTCATCCACAAATCTATCAAGGCAAAGCTCAAATATGAACTCAACAATGAATGGCAATGTACTCTTCAATGGATGACAACAATGATCCACAATGATCTCAACTCAACTCAACTCACATCAACTCATAGAAGCATAAAGAGAATTGTTAGAGACTCAATATGTTCTAAGCTCAATCTCAACTCAACTCAACTCAAATCAATCTCAACTCAACTCAAGTCAACTCATAGAAGCATAAAGAGAATTGTTAGAGACTCAATATGTTCTAATCTCACTCTCAACTCAAATCAGAATTATGGAATAGTTTGTTTCATGGAACTTGACCAATCACCTCACACAATCACTTGACTAGGCTCAATCAACTCAACTCAACCAATCACCACAAGGGACTACTCTTTCTCACAAAAACCCTAGTCCAAGCATGTATCAACCAACTCAAATGTTTCCAACAATGCTCAACCACAAATCTCACATAACAATGATACTCATGTTCTTTTCAAGTTCTTTCACAACCAATGGGCTTCAACAACTATGCTTATAAAACAAGGTTTAAACACAACTCTCAAACCAGAAAACCTTGAAGCATTCAACCAACCACTTTCGAAAAGGAAACCACAATCAATCCTTTTCACTCCAATGATATTTCAGAAATCAACCACCATAAACAATCAATAGGAGAATGTGCCCATACCTTTTTGATGCCAAGAAGTTGTCCACAAAATCTGCCACACTAAACACAACTTTCCTTTCCAATCTCAATAAGGGTTAGTGGACTTCAAATAATAATCACAAGATAAGCATAACTCAATTTACACCTTTTTACTCCAACTTAATAAACACATCCACCAAAGTCCTTTTTAATAAAAACCCTTATCAAAAATAATAATCAATAAGGCTCTCAAAAATATTTTATAACAACTCCTTATTTCTCCTAAATATTAATTTTCAATTTCATGAATATCAAAATAAATCAACAACTCATCCACCTCTGAAATAATAATCACAACCCTTATAAAAATAAAGTTTAATTAAAAACTTTAATTATTCCTTAACCACCTTATAACTCCTATCCTAGGGCATCAACAAAATTAATTAGAGCAAAACGTAATTACCTCCTCAAGGGGATTCGAACCCCCAACTTGCACACACCATGAGCGCCTTAGCCATGGCTAAGGTTGCCACATGAGCTAGCCGCTCGTTCGAAAGGAAAAGGCATGACGTGCCTTAAGTCCTTCCTCCCTTCCACGCAAACCAAAAGCGCTTCGAGCGCTTTCCTTCCAATGCCTTCGAATGCAGTCAAGGAGATTCGAACCTTGACGTAAAGCGCTACCACACACCTTAACAAAAACCAATTGCCAATGCGCCACTCTGCCCACAATGTCTTGGGCTTTCGACCAACCTTGGATTTATTCGTTGTCTCCCTTTTCAAAATGATTTTTGCATGAGCTCTCTTCGGATGCTTAGCCAACGATTAACACGAGCAAGGATTAATTTCAAATGAACCTTAGGATCCCCCTTTATATAGTCTTCTCCTCATTTTTGATGACGTCGATGCATTATTGATTTTCCCTCTTTCTTTAGACGTCGGTGCTAACTTTAATTTTAATTTTAAAATTTTAAATAATTAAAATTTAAACTAAATATTTAAAATTAAATATCTCCATCATCGGGGCACCTTTTTGATGAAACGAAAGGCCAACCTAGGTTTTAAGAAAAACCCATTTCAAATCTGCCATCCATGGTTTTAAATAAAACCTTTTATTTTTCCTGCCTTGGTTTTCACAAAAACCCTGAATTTATCCATGCTTTCCAAAATATCATTTGCCCATCAAAACTCAATGTGATCCATATGACATCAATGATTCATGTGACATCAATGACAACATAAAATAACTCAAATTTCCAACAATATCCCCCTTTGTCATTGATGGCAACACCTCTAAAGCAAAAACCACAATCACTACAAAAACCATCTCTGAGAATCAAAGTTGCTCCCCCGACTCAATAATCTCTATGGAGGTTGCTCCCCTAACTCAATGCTCTCTTTGGAGGCTGCTCCCCCTAACTCAATGCTCTCCCCCTTACTCAAATCTCTCCCCTTTGACATCAATGGCAAAAGGGACACCTATGGGGCTAAAATATATGACTCTTAAACTTAGCCCCCTCACCACCTTCTCTCTTGAGGTGATTAATTTTGGGGTGGGAGTACTTTTACTCCCATATCACATTGTTTCTTTCCTCTATCAACTTCCTTCCATGTTTTTCTGATATCCTTCTCTTGATGAATTACTTGATCTTCTTGTCTAGAACCTGTTTGACCTTCTTGCCTTGAACCTATTTGACCTTGAACTATTTGGAATTGAGTCCTACACCATTTTGCAATATGCCCAAAGTTATTGCAATTAAAACACTTGATATTGTAGCCTTTGGATGGTGCCCATGTCTTGAATTCATTCTTAAAATAATTTCCATATCCATTCCTTTCTTGAACCCTGTATTGTGAAGCTCTATTTTCATGACCATTATGACCATGACTTCTGAATTATGAAGCTCTAAAACCAAAACCATGTTGCTCATTTCCTTTGCACTGAAAATCTCTATGACCAATCCTGTTACATGAGAAGCAATGCCCCTGAAAACCATACCTTCTTCCTTTGAAGTTTCTTCTAGCAAAATCAAACTTCTTTGATCCATAGACCCTACAATGTATAGCCCTATGTCCAAATCCATTACAAGAAAAATAATGTCCTTGAAAATCCCTTTGTTCATGCCTTGGTTCTTCATACCTTTCTTGACCATTATCCTTATGATCATTTTCAACTTGTGCATTGCATCCTTGAACCTTCTTTGTAGCATCTAAAACCTCTTCCTTAGTTTCTTCCTTGCTTTTCTCTTCAAGAATTTCTTTTCCCTTTGAGCTTGATTCACCTCTCTCAAAACAAGAATCAAACTGAATATTTGGAGCCATATGAACTTTGGAACTTTCCTCACAAATCTTAGGTGCTTCCTTGCTTTCATTTTTTAGAACTTCCTTTCCTTTTGAGTGTGATTTTTCTTGGAAGTAAGATACAACCTTAAAATAAGTTTCCACTCCTTTTTGAACCTTTTCATCTAATGTATCATGTCTTGTCGTGGTTACCCTTAGTTCTTCATTCATCCTTTCTTCTATCCTTTTTGCATTTTGAAGCTCTTCTCTGAGATTATTGATTGTTTGAAGTAGTTCTTCTCTGATTTTGACATCTGTTCGAATCTTGTTTTCAAGATTCTTGTATTCTTCTTTTAGCCTTTTGATTTCTGATTTTTGTTTACTTAGCTCATCCTCTTCCTTTTCTATAACCAAAAGTGAGACTTCTTTGTTTTCACTATCATTGAGACCATTATAATCTTCTATAGCAAACAAACTCTCAAGATTTCTTTGACCATGCTTGTTTCCTTGATGTGTCATCTCATCTTCACTATCACTGAAACCATTGCAATATCTTGATCTGTGATCTCTTTGACCACACACAAAGCACTGCTCTCTTTCACCTTCTATTCCTAGGAATAGATGTTCTTCCTTTTCATCATCTGATTTGTCTCTATCACTATGATCTGAGCTATCACTTGCTTCTACAATGTAGTAAGATTTCTTTGCCTTATGAAAAATTTTCTTCTTCTCATACCTGTTTTGCTTGTATCTGTCATCTTTGTCATGCTTATGCTTTCCATATTCTTTTCTTCTTTGACCCTATTTTTCATCATCACTATTTTCTTCATGTGGACACTTGTATGCATAGTGACCAAGATCACCACACTTGTAGCATCTAACTTTCCTTATATCCCTAAAATTCTTTGAGTCCTTATTCCTTTTGATGAAGTTAGCTTCCTCATCATTATCTGAACCTCTACTTGTTTCTGAAACTTTCCCTTTCTCTTTCTCTGAAGCCTTGAATGCAATCTCTTTTATTGGAACCTGATGCTTACTTACCCTCATCTCATAAGTTGTGAGAGTACCTTGCAATTCTTCCATTGTTAGCTTGTTGATATCCATTGTCTCTTCTATTGCTGAAACCTTAGAATCATATTTCATGGGAAGTGATCTCAAAACCTTTTGAGTAACTTCTGATTCTTTCATCTCAAAACCTAGGCCTCTCATGGTGTTAGTAATCTCATCAACATGAAGTAAAAACTTTGCAATATCTTCAGAATCTTCCATTTTCAATTCCTCAAATATTTTTCTATGAGTTTGTAGTTTTGCCAACTTTACCTTGGAATCTCCTTCATAAGTATTCCGCAACTTGGTCCACATCTCATTAGCTGAATTACATACCATGACCTTTGCAAAATCTATCTCACGAAGCCCACTCAAAATACAATTCATTGCTCTTGCATTGATCTCAACCAATTTCTTGATAGTCTTATCTGCCTCGGGATCACCTTCAACCCTATACTCTTTTTCAACCATTTGCCATACCTCATATCCTTGTGATATCAAGTAGTTCTTCATCCTCATGCTCTAGAAAGCATAATTGTTACCATCAAACAATGGAGCCTTATTTGTAGATGATCCATTCTATGAAGCCATCTGTGTTCTTGTAGAATCTGCCCTCAAGTTGTTAGCCTTTCTGAAGGAACCCGCTCTGATACCAATTGAAGAACACAAGCTTATACTGAGAGGGGGTGAACAGTATAAGACCACTTTTTACTTTCTTTCCAAATCAATATCAATTAATGTCCTTAATTGCAATAACCAAATATAGCAGTGTGCATTAATAACTCAGATAGCAGTAGTAAGCAAGAGCACAAGTCACCACACACAATTGAGACACAAGATTTAACGTGGTTCCCCCAATGTGGGGTACTCCACTAGATAATCTCCTTATAATATTTCACACAGAAAATAAGGATCCTTATCCAATACAATGATTTCTTTGATCTGCTCAAAGCTAGGCAATAACAAGTTCACACAGAACTTGTCCAAATCTGAATAACAAGCTCACACAGAACTTGTCCAAAATTGAATAACAAGTTCACATAGAACTTGTCCAAATTTGAATAACAAGCTCACATAGAACTTGTCCAAAACTGAATAACAAGCTCACCAAGAACTTGTCCAAATCTGCTCTAGCAAGCTCACCAAGAACTTGCCCAAATCTGCTCCAACAAGCTCACCAAGAACTTGTCCAAATCTGCTCTAGCAAGCTCACCAAGAACTTGCCCAAATCTGCTCTAGCAAGCTCACCAAGAACTTGCTCAAATCTATCTAAATATTCCAATTAAATCAAATTACAAAGTTATCCAAAACTATCCACAAAGCTGTCCCAAAACTATCCACAAAGTTGTCCCAAAACTGTCCACAAAGTTGTCCCAAAACTATCCACAAAGTTGTCCCAAAACTATCCACAAAGGCCTTCTCAAAGGCTCAATCAATCATGCTCAAGTAGCACTCAAATCTCATCCACAAATCTATCAAGGCAAAGCTCAAATATGAACTCAACAATGAATGGCAATGTACTCTTCAATGGATGACAACAATGATCCACAATGATCTCAACTCAACTCAACTCAAATCAACTCATAGAAGCATAAAGAGAATTGTTAGAGACTCAATATGTTCTAAGCTCAATCTCAACTCAACTCAACTCAAATCAATCTCAACTCAACTCAAGTCAACTCATAGAAGCATAAAGAGAATTGTTAGAGACTCAATATGTTCTAATCTCACTCTCAACTCAAATCAGAATTATGGAATAGTTTGTTTCATGGAACTTGACCAATCACCTCACACAATCACTTGACTAGGCTCAATCAACTCAACTCAACCAATCACCACAAGGGACTACTCTTTCTCACAAAAACCCTAGTCCAAGCATGTATCAACCAACTCAAATGTTTCCAACAATGCTCAACCACAAATCTCACATAACAATGATACTCATGTTCTTTTCAAGTTCTTTCACAACCAATGGGCTTCAACAACTATGCTTATAAAACAAGGTTTAAACACAACTCTCAAACCAGAAAACCTTGAAGCATTCAACCAACCACTTTCGAAAAGGAAACCACAATCAATCCTTTTCACTCCAATGATATTTCAGAAATCAACCACCATAAACAATCAATAGGAGAATGTGCCCATACCTTTTTGATGCCAAGAAGTTGTCCACAAAATCTGCCACACTAAACACAACTTTCCTTTCCAATCTCAATAAGGGTTAGTGGACTTCAAATAATAATCACAAGATAAGCATAACTCAATTTACACCTTTTTACTCCAACTTAATAAACACATCCACCAAAGTCCTTTTTAATAAAAACCCTTATCAAAAATAATAATCAATAAGGCTCTCAAAAATATTTTATAACAACTCCTTATTTCTCCTAAATCTTAATTTTCAATTTCATGAATATCAAAATAAATCAACAACTCATCCACCTCTGAAATAATAATCACAACCCTTATAAAAATAAAGTTTAATTAAAAACTTTAATTATTCCTTAACCACCTTATAACTCCTATCCTAGGGCATCAACGAAATTAATTAGAGCAAAACGTAATTACCTCCTCAAGGGGATTCGAACCCCCAACTTGCACACACCACGAGCGCCTTAGCCATGGCTAAGGTTGCCACACGAGCTAGCCACTCGTTCGAAAGGAAAAGGCACGACGTGCCTTAAGTCCTTCCTCCCTTCCACGCAAACCAAAAGCGCTTCGAGCGCTTTCCTTCCAATGCCTTCGAATGCAGTCAAGGAGATTCGAACCTTGACGTAAAGCGCTGCCACACACCTTAACAAAAAGCCAATTGCCAATGCGCCACTCTGCCCACAATGTCTTGGGCTTTCGACCAACCTTGGATTTATTCGTTGTCTCCCTTTTCAAAATGATTTTTGCACGAGCTCTCTTCGGATGCTTAGCCAACGATTAACACGAGCAAGGATTAATTTCAAATGAACCTTAGGATCCCCCTTTATATAGTCTTCTCCTCATTTTCGATGACGTCGGCGCATTATTGATTTTCCCTCTTTCTTTAGACGTCGGCGCTAACTTTAATTTTAATTTTAAAATTTAAATTTAAATTTTAAATAATTAAAATTTAAACTAAATATTTAAAATTAAATATCTCCATCACCGGGGCACCTTTTTCGATGAAACGAAAGGCCAACCTGGGTTTTAAGAAAAACCCATTTCAAATCTGCCATCCATGGTTTTAAATAAAACCTTTTATTTTGCCTGCCTTGGTTTTCACAAAAACCCTGAATTTATCCATGCTTTCCAAAATATCATTTGCCCATCAAAACTCAATGTGATCCATATGACATCAATGATTCATGTGACATCAATGACAACATAAAATAACTCAAATTGCCAACAACTTTAGATTATTTTTCTTCATGAATATTATTTCATAAAAGAGAGATAATTAAATGATAATTTTAAAGCTCTTATTTTAAGGCCATAAATTATTATCTCTTTGTGAAAATTAATTTCACTAGAGAGGGATAATTTATCAATCATACTAAAGGTTATCTTTATCTTCATGATAAGAAGCTACATTTAAGGAGCCAATTCATCATTTCAGATTCACATTCATGGAGATATTTTAACTTTACTTTCATTTTTAAAGTAGGATTTAATACAAGGTAAAACTTGATTAAAATCTATTTAATAAGAGAAGACAAAATCCACCTTAAAATCCTCAAGATAAAAGGAACTAAGATATTACATCGTGGTCATATGAGGGCCAATTCACATTTACTTTATTTTGGTTCCATGAACAATCATTAAAGTAGCATAGTAAAATCAACCAACACATGCCCCTTGTTTACAGTTACTTGCAATCACTAAGGTGTTCCTAGCATTGAATTGATATATCTTTATTGAGATTACTAATACATACATATAAATTCTAATATAGCGAAGACCTTGGAGAAGTTGTTTTTTTAACATATTTGCAAGAGAGGGTTTTGGGATCAAAACCCTAAGGGAGAGTGTAATTTCATAATTGGGTAAAATTAACACTCAACACTACCCTTTTGGTCTCAACTTACATTGTTGATCTTCTTTGACCTTATCTCTGTAATCTGCTAACTAATTGTTCTTTTCATTTTTTCTATGGTCCTTTGTAATCAAGTGGGCCTTATAGCATTAGCCTTATTTGGGTTCTTGTTTTCTCTACCTCAAATTTAACTGATGGGTGGCTATTAGATTCTTGAAAACTAGGAAAATTTTAGGTTATGCAAATGAAGAAGAGCTCATGAGATTTGGATTTTTGTGTACAGTGGACAGTTTAAAAAGGGTAGCATGAATTATTCGAAGGCCAACCAAGTAGCGTGGCCTAGTGGCAAGTGGTCAAGTGCAAAAATATTTATTTGCAAGAGAGCATGAGTTCAAAATGTTGTGGCTGCATTGGAGATCATGTTGATTTAAAGGCACCCAAGGCACACATTGTTTTTGCCAAGGGCAAAGGGAGCACGACTTGAAGCATGTGGTGCTTCGTTGGTTTCAAACTAGCACGTAGCTCATGTAACATTTGAGTTTGCGGCTAAGGCGCACATCGTGGGCATAGATGAGGGTTTGATTCATCTTGAATGCAAGGTAAATATTTTTGATTAAAACTTTTATTATCTACCTAAATTTGGAGGTATAAGGGTGTTTAAGGTTCTATGATTATTTGCCTATGTTGGAGTTATAAGGGTTGTTAAGTGAAAATTTAGAAGTATTAATTATTGGATGAGTGGTGGTTTTTGAATATTGTTATTAGGAGTAATAAGGAGGTTTTTATTCTAATTTTTTATTAAAGTCTTAATTAATATATTGATATATTGGAGAATTAAGACTATTGAGCATTGATTTTATTTTAATAAGGGTTTTTCTATTAAAGAAGATTATGGTGAATATTATTTTTAAGTTGGAGTTATAAAGTGTATTTTAGTCATATTTTTATAATGTGTTTTATTGAAGTCTTCTAACCCTTATTGAGATTGGCAAAGAGGAATTTGTGAGTGTGGCAGATTTGGTAGAACAACTCCTTGACAAGCAAAAGGTATGGGTAATATATTTCTTAATTGAGTTGAGTGGTTGATTTCTAAAAGTAAGATTGAAGTGAAAAGGACTTGATTAGGGTTTCCTTTTTTAGAGTGTTAGAGTTAATGCTTCAAGGTTTTCTAGAATTAAGTGTTGTGATTAAAACCTTATTTTATAAGCATTGTTGTTGAAGCCATTGGTTGTGTGAAGAACTTAAGTTAGGGTTTGAAAAGAACATGAGTATCATTGTTATGTGAATATAGTTTGATAAGCATTGTTGTTGAAGTGAGTTGTTGTGAACTTGAAAAGAACATGAGTATCATTGTTATGTGAGATTTGTTGTTGAACATTATTGGAAACATTTTGACTTGGTTGATACATGCCTGGACTAGGGTTAGTGAGCAAAAGTTGTTCCTGAGTAATTGGTTGAATAGAGTTGGTTGAGCCTAGTCAAGTGGGTTTGTGAAGTGATTTTTCAATTTCCATAAAACAAACAATTCTATAATATGAATTGAGTTATGAAAGTAATTGAGCATTGAGTATAGAACATGTTGAGTCTCTAACAATTCTCTTTATGCTTCTTTTATATTTGACAAGTTCTGTGTGGACTTGTTAAGCATATTTGAGGCAAGTCTTTGAGAAGACTTGTAGATTAATTTTGTGTGAGCTTTTGTGGAAGCTTACAATACAGATTGAGCAAGTTTGTATGAGATTTTTTAATAGATTTGGATAGGTTCTGAGTGGACCTATTGAGTTGATTTTATTAGGTTATGAGTGAACCTATTGAATAGAATTAAGTAGGTTCTAAGTGGACCTATTGAGCAGTTTCAAACAAGTTCTATGTGGAATTTTTGAGTAGACTTAAGAAATTTTTGAGTGGAGTTGTTGAGTATATTTGTGCTAGATCGATTGGATTGTATTTAGTATAGATTTTAAATAGATCTTTGGAGGTGACATAATAGAGAGGATAGTAATCTCTAGTGGATAGAGATCCATCAGCCATGGCAGCGAGGACAGGTCTTCTGAGTGGGGACAAGAGTCTTCAGTGGAGAGAGATCCACAAGCTAGTGTAGTGGACGTAGTAATCTTCTAGAAGATCACCAGCCAGAGCATAGGATAAGGAGTTCTACTATGGATAGAGATCCATGAACTTTATTTAGGGATTGGTTTCTCCTTTGGAAAAAGGTCCATAAACATTGTAATTGGGAAGGATTCCCAAGAGATTGATTGAGAAAATTTTAGTGAAATATTTTCTCCGTGGAGTAGCCCACATTGGGTGAACCATGTAAATTGTGGTGTCTCTATTGTGTGATGATTTGGGCATTACTTCTATTACTACTATTGACATTTCTATCTACACATTGCATAATATTGCTTTGGAAAGAAAATTAAAAAGTGGTCTTATACTATTCACCCCCCCTCTTAGTTTAAGCTTGTGTTCTTCAATTGGTATTAGAGTGGGTTCCTTTAAAATATTTTAACAGCTTGAAAGAAAAGCTAACAAGAACATAATGGATCCTAAGGATGTGTCCTCAAATAACTCAACACTAGTATTTTATGGAAGTGACTATTTATATTGGAGTATGATGATGAGGTTCTACTTAATGGCACTTGGTAATGAAGTTTGGGAAGCAGTGGAATTTGGATATGATACTACAGTCAATCCTCCTAAATATAAGGAAGGTAAGCTTCTACAACACTATAATTCAAAAGAAATGAATGCACTCATGAGAGGTTTGCATAGAATAGAGTTTATGAAAGTTATGCATTGTAGAACTACAAAAGAAATGTGCATAAATTACAAGGTATATATGAAGGAGATAAAAGTTTCAAGAGAGCAAAGAGTCAAAATCTCAAAATACAACTTGAACTATTAATAATGGATGACGATGAAAATATTAGTACTTACCTACTTCGATTTGATGAGGTTGTTAATGATATGTGAGGACTTGGTATGAAGGTTGATGAATCTGATGTTTGTGATAAAGTCTTAAGATATCTTAAAAAAATATTTAGTAAATAGGTTTCTGCTATAGAAGTATCAATAGATGGTGATACTTTGATAAAAGATAAGATTCTTGGTATGCTCATAGTATTTGAGATAATAAAAAAATATCCTATGCTCCAGAAGGAAGCAGCATTCAAAGAAATCAACAAGACAAAGGTTAAGAAGTAAAAATCAAGCAATGATACATCTAGTGATGATGAAGCTAACTATGGTAAAAGAGATAAGGACTATAGAATATCTAGAGATAAAATATCTATCAAATGTTTCAATTATGGAAGGTATGGACATTTTGCAACATATTTTCAAGAACCCAAGAACAACAATGTTGAGGAAAAATAGGATCACAGGTACAAGGAACCATAAAGATACAAGCACCAAAAGAAAAGCAAGGATGGACAAAGCAGACAAAGAAAGTTCTTTCAAAGACAAAAGAGAAGCTACTATGTATATAAGGCAAGTAAGTACTCAAGTGTAGTGATGCTATTTTTATAGACAATGATATATATAAAATTCTATTTATGATTGAAGAAAAATAATCAGTTAAAAAAATGACTCCAATCATTCTCAAGTGTTTTAGATGTGGTAAATTTGGACATCTTGAAGATGATTGTTCAAAGGATGGTTAAAGTTTTAGTCATGATGAATATGAAGATACACTTGAAGGACCAAATTAAAATCTTCTAATGGTATTAGAGGATGAAAAAGGTGATCTCATAGAAGACAAGATAAAAGAAAATGAAGAAGCAGACAAAGGCAAACAAATAGAGGAATATTCAGAAGAAAATGGTTATGCTATTAAGGGAGAACTTATATATGCCCTTGAAATGGTAAATAAGGTAAGGAAGCAACACTCTAAACTTGAAATTCAGTTTCAAGAATGTGATGAAGATAGAAGATTGCTCATAGAGTATTTAGAAAAATCAAAGGCTAAGACAAAAAGGTTCAAGGATAAGTTAGAAGCAAAGATCCGAGAATGTGAGAAGTTAGAATAAGAAGTGGCACTACTAAAATGAGATTTATAAGACTCCAAGATCAAGATGAAAGGGTTCAAAAATAGCTCAAAGAACTTGGATAAGTTCATCAAGACACAAAATACTACCTCAAGTAAAATAGGTCTTAGTTTTGAACAAACTCAAAAGAAATAGGAAGGAGAATCAACTTCAATTTTTGGAGGAGAAGAAACTTCAGATGAAGATACTTCAGAAGAAGATAGTGTAAAATAAATTCAAACATCAAAGGAAGAGTTGTACAATAGAAAGTTCAACAAAAATAGGAACAATGCACAAAGAATATACAAATGGAACAACAATCAGAATAGAAGACCAATGAGGTCAAGACAATGAAGCTTCAATGGAAGATTCTTTTCATGTCACATGTTTGGGCACATGGCTTCACAATGCAAGACACATGAAAGATAAGAATATGAGAACATATGGTCTTTTCATGGGTATTGCTACTCATCTAATCAGTTTGGTCACAAGGCAATGAATTGCAGGGTTCATGACAAAAGAGGATATGGCTTCACTAGGATAAATCCTATAATATTTGCACCTACAAGGAATAATAACATTAAGTGTTATAAGTGCAATAATGGTGGTCACACAACAAAGTGGTGTAGATAATATATTCAAAAACAAGTATGAGATGGAACAGGAACAAGAACATGGATATGAACAAGAACAAAAATAGGAGTAGGAATATGAATATGAACAGGAATAGGAACATGAACATGGATATGAATAGGAACAGGAATAGGAACATAAATGTTGACATAAAAAGGAACATCGACATGGATAGAAATAGTTAGATGAATAAAAAAACTTAGAAAATAAGAGAAGAGGATAAAGGTAAATAATAGTGCTTTCTAGGAGTAGAAATACTCCCACCCCGAAATTAACCACCTCAATAAAATGTGGGGGAGGGGCTAAGCTAAGAGGCTCATTTTTAGCCTCAAGACCCAAAGGTGACCCTTTGTCGTTGATTTCAAAGGGGGAGATATTTGAGTAAGGGGAGAAATTTGATAAGTTAAGAAAAAAGGGAGATATTTGGTATTTAAGAAGAGCATTGAGGTAGAGGTAGTAATGTCCCAGGGGGAGTAGAGCAAAAGTGAATTAAGATTTCAATAAAAATAATTTGGGTTGCCATCAATGACAAAGGGGGAGATTATTGGACATTTTGAGCAATTATCATTGATGTCCAAAGTTAGTTGTCATTGATGTCAAGGTACCAGGTGATAGCTCAACTCAAATGCAAGTGGGAGTTTAATGAAATTCATAATGGATTAATATATATATATTTTACACCCAAGATAATGGGTCAAAATATGGTTTAATTCTCCCAAGAAAGCAATTTATCCAAGACATCAAAAGGGTATAATATTATAATAATTGTTATTATAATATTAAAGTGATATGGTGAAAACCCCAAATAAAATATTTATAATTTTCATTATAATATTTTATAAATCAAAGTGGGTTTTATAAAGTTTAATTATATTTCATAAACCCAAAGTTGGGTTTGGAGGCAAAGGCATTCGAAGCACCTTATAAAATTATTAAACCTTCATTGATGTCGTGGAAGGAGAATCTTTGGAAGCACCGACGTTCTCCAAGAAGTGGAGAAAGCAAATACAAATACCTTGCCCAAAGGGCATAAACATAATACTTTCTCGAATTATTAATTGGCATGCAAAAAGGAAGAAGAGCTCGTGAGATTTGGATTTTTGTGTATAACGAACAGTTTAAAAATGGAAGCATGAATTGTTCGAAGGTCAACCGGGTAGCGTGGCCTAGTGGCAAGTGGGCAAGTGCAAAAACATTTTTTTGCAAGAGAGCCTACATTCAAAACGTGGTGACTGCATTGGAGATCTTGTTGATTAAAAGGTGCTTAAGGTGCACGTTGTTTTTTCCAAGGGCAAAGGATGACTTGAAGTACGTGGTGCTTCATTGATTTTAAACAAGCACATAGCTCATGCAGCATTTGAGGTCGCGGCTAAGGTGCACGTTGTGGGCATAGTTGAGGATTCAATTCCCCTCGAATGCAAGGTAAATATTTTTGATTAAAACTTTTATTATCTACATAAAGTTGGAGGTATAAAGGTGTTTAAGGTTCTATGATTATTTTACTATGTTGGAGTTATAAGGGTTGTTAAGTGAAAATTTAGAAGGATTAGTTATTGGATGAGTGGTGGTTTTTTAATATTATTATTAAGAGTAATAAGGAGGTTTTTATTCTAATTGTTTATTAAAATCTTAATTAATATATTGATATATTGGAGAATTAAGACTATTGAGCATTGATTTTATTTTAATAAGGGTTTTTCTATTAAAGAATATTATGGTGAATATTATTTTTAAGTTGGAGTGATAATGTGTATTTGAGTCATATTTTTGTATTGTATTTTATTGAAGTCTTCTAACTCTTATTGAGATTGGCAAAGAGGAATTTGTGAGTGTGGCAGATTTGGTAGAACAACTCCTTGACAAGCAAAAGATATGGGCAATATATTTCTTAATTGAGTTGAGTGGTTGGTTTTTTAAAATAAGTTTGGAGTGAAAAGGACTTGATTAGGGTTTCCTTTTTTAGAGTGTTAGAGTTAATGATTCAATTTTTTTTGGAATTAAGTGTTGTGATTAAAACCTTCTTTTATAAGCATTGTTGTTGAAGCCATTGGTTGTGTGAATAGCTTGAGTTAGGGTTTGAAAATAAGATGGATATCATTGTTATGTGAAGATAGTTTGATAAGAATTATTGTTGAAGTGAGTTGTAAACTTGAAAAGAACATGAGTATCATTGTTATGTGAGATTTGTTGTTGAGCATTGTTCGAATCATTTTGAGTTGGTTGATACATGCTTGGACTAGGGTTAGTGAGAAAAAATTGTTCTTGAGTAATTGGTTGAATAGAGTTGATTGATCCTAGTCAAGTGGGTTTTTGAAGTGATTGTTCAAGTTCCATAAGATAAACTATTATATATTATGAATTGAGTTGTGAAAGTAATTGAGCATTGGATATAGAATATATTGAGTCTCTAACAATTCTATTTATGCTTCTTTGAGATTGGACAAGTTCTGTGTGGACTTGTTAAGTAGATTTGAGGTAAGTCTTTGAGAATATTTTGTAGCAACTCTAGGAACCCTTACTTGCAATGCTTATTTAAAATACCAAATATGAAATGGAAAGACGAGGAAAAATCATATAACATGAAATAACAAAATACATCTCTTTATTGATATTGAAGCTTGGTTACATGTCGGTCCCTCTTAGGGATACCCATTTTGATACTATAAATTACAAGTGGGCAAGGAGTACCCCTTCCACAAAGAGGTGGTGCACTTATAAAAGCTTCCCAGTGCTATACATGGAAATGTATGAGGGCTTACATATGCATCCTTCTCTAGGACTATCCTAGAGGGATCCCTTTTGCTCTCGTATGTTGTAATCTTCATTCGATGTACCTGTGGCCCTGTAAGCAATGAAACAACAACACACTTTTAGGTGTCCGAGATTGCCTCCCCGGATGAGGTTGTTAGTAATAAAATAATGTAACAAAAATATGATAAAAAAAACCATGAAATCAAGTAAATCTATGCTAATGATATAAGAAAACAAGATAAAATATGCTATGTCTATCTAATCCAAGCCTACGGGCCACTGCCCAAGACAACGATCACTAAATAAAACCTTGCTCTCCTTGCCCCAAAGCTATGGTCCAAATACTATGATCTGATTTTGAAGAAATTAGGTGTTATACCCTTTGATTTGTCAAAGCTCCACCACACACATGATCTCAAAGATAAATCTCTCTCTGAAATGATCTCTTGTATGTGATTCGGGTCTCTATTCTCTGTATGATAAAATATTAAAGGATCTCTGGATATGATAAGGCTCTCTTTTTTTTTTAAATTTAAGGTCTTTGGATTGTAGCTTCTTTTGGTGCTCTCAAGATTGAACCTTTTATAGTGTGAAACCCTAGGTCTATGTCCAAGCCCTAGAAATAAATTTCTCATGTGTAGTGAAAGTTAGCATGAGAAGCTCTTGTCCATTGTCTATATTTGAAGGCCAGTTAACTAAAATCTAACTGCCCACTTGAGTCTTCTATGTGAACTAGTCATTAGCATGATAAGCTTTTGTCCTTTGTTTATGCTTGGATGTCAGTTAACTTAAGTCTAAATGCAAACTCAAGTATCCTATGTGAAATGGTCATGAAAAGGAATGCAAAGTCACTCCCTCTCACCTTTATTGCATGCAAACTACCACTTTCGCATGAGATTGGGCTTGTTTATCGGCAATCCACTTCTTATGGATTAGTCATTGTCATCTGCATTGGCTATGATCTGGCTACTATCATTTGCAGTGGCTAGGTATGGCTGCTCTAGGCTTGAGTAGCTAGAATCTGGTCACTCTTGGCTTGAGTGGCCAAGCTTGGATGGCTTGAAAAGGCCCTAAATGAGTGGTGAGAACCATTGTTGATGCTTGGAAAGTCCAATATTATGTCTTATGATCTTATGAGTGTGTCTATGTAAGTAGCTCCCTTAATCATGACATGATTTAGGTGTCTAAAGATGCCCCTTTTTGTGACACACTGTGTGGAAAACACAACATGTCACAAGATTAAAGCTCCACCACACACGTGATCTCAAAGAGAACTCTCTCTCTAAAATGATCTCCTGTATGTGATTCGGGTCTCTATTCTCTGTATGATAAAATATTAAAGGATCTCTGGATATGATAAGGCTCTCTTGGTGCTCTTAGGCTTGCACCTTTTATAGTGTGAAACCCTAGGTCTATGTCCAAGCCCTAGAAATGAATTTCTCATGCGTAGTGCAAGTTAGCATGAGAAGCTCTTGTCCATTGTCTATATTTGAAGGCCAGTTAATTGAAATCTAACTTCCCACTTGAGTCTTCTATGTGAACTGGTCATTAGCATGAGAAGATTTTGTCCTTTGTTTATGCTTGGAGGTCAGTTAACTTAAGTCTAAATGCAAACTCAAGTCTCCTATGTGAATTGGTCATGAAAAGGAATGCAAAGTCACTCCCGCTCACCTTTATTGCATGCAGACTACCACTTTCACCCGAGATTGGGCCTGTTTGTCGACAAACCACTTCTTATGGCTTAGCCACTGTCATCTACAGTGGCTATGATCTGGCTGCTATCATCTGCAGTGGCTAGGTCTGGCCGCTCTAGGCTTGAGCGGCTAGAATCTGGTCACTCTTGGCTTGAGCGGCCAAGCTTGGATGGCTTGAAAAGGCCCCAAATGAGTGGTGAGAACCACTGTTGATGCTTGGAAAGTCCAATATTATGTCTTATGATCTTATGAGTGTGTCTATGTAAGTAGCTCCCCTAAGCATGACATGATTTAGGTGTCTATAGATGCCCCTTTTTGTGACGCGCTGTGTGGAAAACACAATGCTGAGCAAAAATGTAGACTGATCCGTTTGTAGGGTGTATGGTGATCAATGGTCTGATCAATGCCGGATGGCCCAATCATGCAAGATGGCATGCATCCCTTGAATCATTGCCTCAATGTTCGAAGGACTTAGCTCAGTGGCTTTTGCATGTTAAATTGCACTCATTCCTCAAACTCAATCGGGTAGCTTCAACTGCTACAACAATTCTGACCGATAGGAGAGCTACAATTGAAGATGTCATGTCTGCTTACGTTCCCAGAAAACAAGGGAAATTTGTGATTGTTGTATGCAATGATTCGAAGGACGAACATGATTTTGCTATGATCAAGTGATATTTTGTTGATTTTGATTATGATTATGTTGAAGTTTTGAACTACCTCTTCACACAATGAATTGGTGAAGAAATGACAATGATTGAAGCGACAAGTCGCTTGACCAATATGACTAATCTGGTTCCTTTCTAGCATTTGCTACTTTTAATGGGCAATCCCACATCCAAGTGTGACTCCAATTGCTTATGATAATCATCCATCCCTATCTCGAGGAGCGGTCCGGCTATCAATAGCCTTCTTAGGGAGTTAGGATGAGTGATTCTGTTCATGCCTAGATTGTATCACTTTGACTTAATGTTTTTGATGTCATAGGGGAATTAGAATGACCCCTTCGCACCCGTGGAGCAGTCCGACCATCTTGATCTTCTTCGGGTTTGAAGGGTGACATATCGTAATTCCAAAATGAGTTGCTTTTGCCCCAAGTGGCCTTATGGTTGCCTACTCATCTCACCAAAATACATGGAGTGCAAATCGCTGCAATCATCGAGTGGATAGAGTAGGTAACTGGATACGAGGCCTGCTTGAGATTGTGATTTTATGTGAATTTTTTTTGTTATTTTGAACATTCTGATGATCCTAAACCATCAAAGTGTGATTATTTGTTGTTTTTGTTATTCCCTCATTGAAGGAACTACTTTACTTTGATCTATGAGCTTGGCCACTATCAGGTCTAGCGGCTTCTAATTTCCTGCCTATGGCCGCTGTCGCCTTGAGCGGCCAAGAAGCTCGGGCCACTGACGTCAGTAGCAACCAAGGCATAATTAAGGAAATATAAAATTTGCAATTCTAGGGTTTTGACCTGTCATTTTCACTATTGAAGATTCCATTTTCAGAGCTCTGGTGCAGCGACAATGGTTGTGACTTCGAAACTTGCTGGTGCTGAGGACATGGTTGTGCGAGGTGAGACATCAGCTGCTGGAGGAGCCGGAGCTTCTTGGGTATCTCTCTTCAAAACCCTAGCTCTCTTTTCTTTGCTTAAGTAAAATTGAACTCCACTAAGAAATGAGCAAAATGAACATCACTAAACCTACTGGCAATGAACAAACTCCGTAACTAGGCTTAGGTTCCTTTTTGCCATGGTGGGTTGGTCCCCAATTTTGCAATCTGTCAGTGGCTTTAGCCTAGGGTTTTTGAAAATTTTCCATTATTCCCCTACTGCCGCCATTTTGGGCATTCTCAAACTTAGCTTAGTTTCGATGCTTGGGTAGGGGATTTGTTTTCCAATTTGTTTGCTTTCCCTCCCTTTTGTTGTTTTGTTGAAGCTATCTTGTCAAAATTGTAAATTTTTTTGATTTTTTGGCCAAGGGTTCATGGGTTTGCCATGCCGCCCCTTGGCCGTTGTCACTCAGAGTGGTCGACTCTGAGCCGCTATCGCTTAGAGTGGCCAAGCTTGAATCCCAATGGTCAAAAATTTGACCATTGGGCCTTGGCCGCTGCTGCCTCCAACGGCCAGGTTTCGATCGTTGTAGGCGACAACGGCTAAAGCTTAAGCCTTGTTTTTGCATTTTATGTATTGATTTTTATGATTTTTTTTGAATTTTTGCTTTGCTTAGGTGCAATTTATTCTTTTCTTGCTTAGATTTAGAGTAACTCATACTCTTTTGCACCGTTTTCATGTTTATTGTGAATTATGCCTTAGATGCATTGTAGTTATGTTTTGTTTTTCTTCTGCTTTGTTTAGATCCTCACTGCTTGGGCTCGGGACCCGAAGCTCCTGCTTGACTTGCTTCCTGGATTTGATGACACTGACTAGGAGTGGTTTAAGGCCCGTGGGCTACAGTACGTTATCAGGTTGCCCCACATTATGGCCGATCAGGCATATCTTACGGCCTTAGCCCATCGTTGGGACCCGTGGACCAACACCTTCCATATTTCTCCCGACGAGATGACTATCACGTCGGAGGACGTTTACAGGATTTTTTGGATCCCGTTCGATGGGGTGCCCATTGTTTCATCGGCCACTACTGATCAGGTGGTCGTCTATGCTCGGGTGTTTGGAGCACGCTCTGCATAGGCCCTCCAGGAGACTGGGTCTAGGGGAGTATCTATCAAGACTTGGTATGATGCTCAGGTTTTCACAGCGAGACATGTCGTGTTGCTGATGGTGATCAACAACGTTCTTGTCCCAGATTGCTCGGGTTTGAGGTTCCCTTGGAACCTCCTGGCGATGGTGCAGGACCTTCTGGATAGCGAGGAGCCTATCATCTATGCATGGGGTAGATCGCTATTGGCTCAGTGCTACGATGAGTTGTACCACATCCATCGATGGGGATGCATCAACATTGCTTGTAGTTTGCTCTTACAGGTTTGGGGATGGGAGCACATTAAGGTAGATCACCCTAAGGGGCTCCCAGCTGAGATTACATCTATTGAGGCTCGGACATAGTGCTATGCTGCCAGATGGGCTCGAGAGCATGAGGAGCGTAAGAGCCACACTTTTGCAGGGGAGTTGTCCCACTATACTGATGCTTTTACCAGACTATTGGCCGGAGATGTCGTGTGGTGGCCGTACTATGAGTGTCCGGTTTGGGATGATCCAACTAGTTTTACTGCTAGGACATGACGCGAGCGATGGCTCGTTGGCCGTAAGATTGCCATCCGGGAGTATTTCTTCTACTCTCAAGTTCTTCGTCAGTACGGATTGTAGCCAGGATGTGCCCTTGGTACCATTCTTGTATAGGCACCTCACAGTAGAGAGGGACCTACCTCCATGATAGGTCACAGAGCTTGCAGATGAGGAGGATGCCCCAGTCGTAGACCCTACAGTGGTTGGGGGAGTTACAGAGGCCTACTCTCAGTGGTGGGGTGATCGGATGTGGCATGGCATCGGTAGTCTAGGGCGCGAGGATGATGGTGGGGGTGATGGCATAGATCCGATAGGATGTAGGGTTCGAGCCAGGACCGAGGTATGGGGCCAATCGATAGAGCAGGTGGTAGTAGAGGATCTTGATGTTCCTGAGGAGGAGGAGGAGTTAGAGCCCAAGGAGAGAGACTCTCCTCTGAGAGCATAGTTGCACGAGGTCGAGGCTGAGCTCCAGGCTACTAAGATCTAGGTACAATGGTGAGATGCTATGATTGAGCAGCTCACAACACAGATACAGGCTCTGTAGGCTACTATTGGGGGTGGCGATGTCAGGATGCAGTTTGTTGTTCCTACTTCTACACCATAGGAGGTTCCAGTGGTAGGCTCAGGGGTAGAGGTGGGATGGCTTCAGTCCTTGTTGGATGAGCATGAGGCGTAGATCCGAGGACTTACGGATCATGTTACCCTCCTTCAGATGCAGCTCAGGAGGCATGGGATTGTCCCTAAGGATCCAATAGGTGCAGGTGGTTCGCAGGCCAATGGGCGCTCTACCTCGGGGTAGTCTTCCACCCATCCTAGCTAGCAGACCCAATCTCGAACAGAGAGACCTACAGGCTCACATCACTCGACTCGTGACACCACCATAGGGGGAGGTGGCACTGGAGGAGATGGCGCAGGGGGCTCAGGCCCGACACTTGATTGATGTTCTACTTGGTTCTTGATCCATTTTTGAGGTCGACTGACCTACATGACTATAGCCCACGGGCATTTTTGTATATCCATTGGACTTGACACACATATTTTTATGATAGATTTACCTTTTATGACTCATTATGTGTATCATTTATTGCTTATGTTTTTGTTGTTATTTTGTTTTATGATATGATGCGATGATGGTATTATGATGATATGATGAATATGTTAGATGATAGATGATATTTGAAGATGCTTAGATGGATGTGTAGATGCTTATATGATTTGATGATATGATGCGATGTATTTTGATGATGAATGATGAATTTATGGTATGCAAATGGATATTGCCTATATGTTTTATGATGTGGTTTATGGATGATTAATGACTTGTTTTTGTGGATGCAAATGTTATTGTTAAATGCATGTTTTAATTTTGCTTTAATTATATGCATCTAACTCATGTGATGGAATGGTATAAATGAACCTGTATGCTCTAATCACTTAAAACATACGGAATGCATATGACGTTGACAATCTTAATGGGTGATACCACAGAAAGTTTAAAAATAATCATGAATTTAAATAATCACTTCTATCATAAGAATTGATTAAGTATTCATATATGAGATGTAATGGTGTGTAATGTATTTTCTTAATAAGTTTCTGTAAATTAAAAGATATAAAGTAGTCAGTGGTCGTCTATATACTATTTCTAATATATATGCGGTATCTGTCCTACTATGTTGATACCCCCTAATTTATAGAATCTTATAAAGAATATGATGGTGTGAATGATGTTATGATTTGTTGCTATGTAAAAAATTTTGGGGCTTTTCGGAGATTCAAACACTCTAGTTCCCCTATCAACAGTTGTCTACTTACCACTTAGACTTTTGAAAAGTAATGCTTTTACCATGGACCTGGTTTTTCATGATCTCTGTGTGTGCATGTGATTGTATATTTTGAGGTAGAACTCAAGCATTTCCTCCGATGTCAGGCGGGATTCTTTCAGCCCATTGCTAAGATCAGGGATTCTCAAGTGTTCATCTCATCCTTATGTTGGACTTAGTTGGACTATACCACTAGGCAATATTTGGTTACCTAAGCTAGCTCATCCACATTCAAACATTGGTCTACACAAATGCATGAAGCAATTGTAATAGACATATCATCATGCGTAAGGATTTCTCCTTCCAATTTTGTACAATGCTGAGAATTCCAGGGATTCAAGCTTTATTCCCTTCTTTTTGGCTTTGGATTTTTGCTCATATGTAGTGATGAAAATCACTATTTATTTTTTATTGATTTTTTTCTTTGAGCGAGGATTTTTTTGTAGTGATGATAATCACTGTTTATTTTTCTCATTTTGAGTGATGAAAATCACTGTTTATTTTTGTTGATTTTTTCTTGAGCTTGCTTTTTTTGTATTTTGAATATATGATTTGTGTATCAGATTTTTGCTTTGAAATCTGGACTGTATGCTTGGCCTTTTGAATATGTACTTTGCTTTGGGATTTTTCTTGTTTTGATTTAAGCAAGGGATTTTGATAGGGTAAAGCTTGTCCTTTTTCCAATTCTCAACACCTTTAAACCGGTTGCATAGGGGGATAAGCAAGGATAATCCTTTTCACTTAAGGTAACCTAGACCACTTTGCAACTTTCATCTTTTCCTTGTACCAACTAGGATTTTAGTGTTTCAATTAGTGATGAGATCTTGAATATCCAAGGCTTTATCATAGCTAGGCCTTATTTTCTACTAATCAAAGTTGTTTTCCTCAAAAGTTGATAAGATTACTAGATTTGGTTGACTAACCGAAAAGCCTTAGTATATTATGTATAGCAACAAATAATGGTTGTGTTGAAAAACACAATTACACACATGTGGATGGATATGAATGACTTGTGCGACAAACTATGGTATCACTTTTAAGACTCTCATGACATATCTTGTAATGTATGTGAAAATGCAATGCAATGATGTGGATGCAAAATGTGAAGTGCAATTGTTTTTGTATTTTTGATTTTATGTTGTTTTTGTATTTTTGATTAATTTGACCAAAGGGCTAATGATGCCTTTGGGGCTTTTGTTATTGATTTTGACCAAGCGGTATGAATTACCCTTGGAGCCTTTTTTATTTGATTTTTGACCAAGCGGTATGAATTACCCTTGGAGCCTTTTGAATTGATGTTTGACCAAGCGGTGTGAATTACCCTTGGAGCCTTTGATTTGATGTTTGACCAAGTGGTGTGAATTACCCTTGGAGCCTTTGATTTGATTGTTTGACCAAGCGGTATGAATTACCCTTGGAGCCTTTGATTGTATTTTTGAAATTTTATGCTTTTATGATTTGTTTGTGTTTTTGACATATTTGAATGTTTTTTATTTTTGACATATTTGAATGTTTTTGTTTTTGACATATTTGAATGTTTTTGTGTTTTATGAAATATTTGAATGTTTTTGTGTTTTATGAAATATTTGAATGTTTTTGTGTTTTTATGTGTAAAATGCCTTTAAGTGAATGATATTGAGAGGTTCAGGCTCTTCAACACCATCTAATGATATAAGGTGATATGCTCCAGGCCCAACTCTCTGTGAAATCATGTATGGACCTATCCAGTTTACCATGAACTTATCTCGTAGATGCGACGGCAGATTTGAATTCTGCTGGTTTTCTTTGAGCACTAGATCTCCAACCTTGAATTCCCTTAGGTGGACTTTACTATTGTAAGCTCATGCAAGGCGATCTTGGTAAACATGGAGATGCTCTAAAGCATTGACTCGATGTTCATCAAGAAGCATCAATTGATCAAGGCGGCCTTGCCACGCAACTTCATCATCTATGAAGTCTTTTAGTGCTATGCGTAGAGTCGAGATTTCCAACTCTAGAGGCATGATGGCTTCAGTGCCATATACTAGTGAAAATGGTGTTGCCCTAGTGGGCATCCGTATACTAGTCCTGTATGCCCATAGTGCAAGAGGCAATTGCATGTGCCAATCCTTGTGATTTTCTTGCACTGTCTTCCTCAAAATGGAGACTATTATTTTGTTTGAGGCTTCGCTTGCCCGTTTGCTTGTGGATAATAAGGCATTGAAAAACTATGTTGAATATGATATTTGTTCATTAAAGCATGCACATTTTTGTTCTTAAAATATGGCCCATTATCCGATATTACCTTAGAAGGGACCCCAAAATGACTTATGATATTATGGAGTATAAACTCCGCAATCCTTGGTCCAGTTGTTGATGTTAAGGGGATCGCTTCTACCCATTTAGTGAAGTATTCTGTGGCCGTTATGATGAATGTGTGTCAGCCTGAGGATGGGGGTGAGATCTTCCCAATCAAGTCTAGTCCCCATTGCGAAAATGGCCATGCTTCCTGGATGGGCTGCAAAGCTTGCGATGGTAAGTGCGTTAGATTTGCATGATGTTGGCACTTACTACATTTCCTGACATACTCACAATAGTCCTTTTCCATTGTGGGCCAATAGTAACCCATTCTCAAGATGCGCTTAACGATGGCCATGCCACTAAAATGGCCTCCACATGTTCCATCGTGAGCTTGTGAAACTACCCAAGATGTTTCCTGGGGCTCAAGACAATGGAGCAATACTCCATCATATCCTCGTCTGTAGAGGATTTCTCCTAGAAAAATGTATCTTGTTGCTCTCTATTTAAATGTTCACCTTTCAGTATGTGACAAACCTTGAGGTATTATTCCGAGCTTCAGGAAGTCCCGCAGTTGGGAAAGCCAATCCTGATAGGCCACAACCTCTATAGAATAGACAACTTGCTCTTCCTGCATTTTTGAGGTAGTGAACATGGATTGAGGAACAACTCTATGGTATATGGTCACACCACACTCTATGGGTCCTTGGGAGATCAACGACCCCCAAGGTGTTGTTTGCAAGAAACTTCTCTGGCTGCGAAGGACCAATCCTGATTTGGTTCGATGTTGATCATGTTGACTGATTCTTGATTGTCAAAAGCTTCACGGCGTATTGTTGAGTGCGAAAGCACTTTCACATGAATGGTTGTAAAATTAGCAGATGGATTCTGAGGGATTAAGGATCCCAAAGAGGCCATAGTGTCTACAAATCTATTCGACGTACGAGGGATTGCCTCGATGTCGTACCATTCCAGTCAGGCTAAGTAATTGTCAACAAGTTCCTTGTAAGTCTTCAGGAGTGGGCACCTACATTGGAAGAGTCCTTTGACCTGGTTTACTATGAGCAAGGAGTCACCAAAGATATTCAATATTTTAATGCCCATTGCTATGGCTGTTTGGAGTCCCAGGATCAATGCTTCATATTCTGTATTGTTGTTTGTGCATGGGAAGTCTAGTTTGAATGATAAGGGTAATGGAGCACCCTACGGTGTGATAAAGACAATCCCTACTCCACCTCCTTGTTCACACTTCGAACCATCGAAGAACAATGACATGTCTTTTTCTCTCTTAGGTTCTTCGAGTTCTGGTGGATCTGATAATGCAAAGACCGCATCATCAGACAACTCTATGGTGAGAGGCTTGTTATCCTGAAGAGGCACCTCTGCTAATTGATCTGCTATGACTTGTCCCTTGATGGACTTTTGGCTTATGAACTCTAGATCAAATTCTATCAATAGCATGATCCACTTTGCGGTATGTGTATTGTGATACGTCTTGCTCATCATGTACTGCAAAGGATTTTGTTTTGATATGACGTAGGTCGTATGGCTCAACATGTAGTGTCACAACTTTCGAGTTGCAAAGACCACTGCTAAACACAATTTTTTGACATACGCATATCCTAGCTCATAGCTCACCAAGGTGCGACTAATGTAATATATGGCTTGCTCTTTGTCTTGTGCATTATTTTGGGCTAACATGGTGCCCAATGCAAAATCAATAGCCGATATATATAGTAAAAATGGTATGTCTGGCCTTGGTGGAGCCAATACTAGCGGCGTTGCCAGATAAGTTTTGATCTCTACAAAGGCTTGATGGCATTCTTCATCCCAATGAAAGGGGACTTCCTTGCATAGCAACCTATTCATAGGTCTGCATTTGTCTGATAATTGTGCGATGAATCTTTTGATGGATGCTATCTTGCCTTGTAGGCTCCTCAACTCCCTAATGTTGGTAGGGGCGGCCATTTCCAGTATAGCCTTTACCTTTGTAGGATCTACTTCGATGCCTCTCTTGGATACGATGAATCCTAAAAGCTTGCCAGAAGTTACGCCAAATACGCACTTCTTAGGATTCAATCGGACATTGTGTTCTATGAGGCGATCGAAGACTTGTCTAAGGACTTCGGCATGCTCTTGCCGCAATAGGGACTTGGCTAGTAAGTCATCCATGTAATATTCCAAGATCTTATGCATATAGTCATGGAATATGTATGTCATGGCCCACTGATATGTGGCACCAACATTTTTGAGACCGAATGGCATCACTTTGTAATAGAATGTTCCCCATGGAGTAATGAAAGTAGTTTTATGTTGATCTTCGGGCTTAATCCGGATTTGGTTGTATCCAAAAAAACCATCCATTAGGGAGAGCATTTCATGACCTACGGTTGCATCTACAAGAGCATCTATGTTTGGCAATGGGAATGAATCCTTTGGTGTTGCCCTATTCAAATATCTAAAATCCATGCAGATACGGACTCTTCCATCAGGTTTCCCTATGGGTACCATGTTTGACACCCACTCAGGGTAGTCGATAGGAACTATGAATACTGCATCCAGTAGTTTTTGCAATTCATTCTTTACCATCAAAGCGATGGTTGGATGCATTTTCCTTAGTTTTTGCTTGACTGGCTTCTTCATGGGATCCAATGAAAGGTTGTGAATGACTAACTTTGGATCTATCCCTGGCATGTCTTTGTAAGTCCAAGCAAAAATATTTGGCCTCTCCTTGAGGAGAGGAATCAAGATGGCTTGTTCCTATGGAGATAGACTTTCTCCGAACTTGACTTTCCTTGGTTGGGTAGGATCATCACTGATGTCCACCTCGAAAGTTGCTTCTATAGCCATATGTGACCCATCCTCTAGCTGATGAGGCATGGGTATCAAATGAATGTCATCAATGGGATTCACAGGACCTACTGACTCAGGTTCCAAACCAACATGGAAGACGTCATACGCACAACCTGATGCAAAATGGAATGGTTGTAACATCTCTTCATTGGGGAAGAGGTCTTCTGGCTCTATGGGTGAACTAGCACGATCCCAATCAATAGCGTCTATATCAAGATGCAATGATTTGGTAGGATCTACTGGATTATGAAGTGGAGTGGTCAAATCGATGGAGATCATGTTGATGGATGGGATGAAATCTCCAGGACCACATGGGTGCAATCTTGTCTCAGGGGTTTCCCTTCCATACTCATGATGAGGTTCTGGAGGAATGGGAATTTTTGGATCTGGCCCATGAGTAGGGCGGACAATAGGATCATTGGGCTCTAACTGCTCTCTGAATGTAGGTGGAGGGGGATTAACCATCCGATGAATGGCAGCTAGGTCAATAGGTCTCCCCAAAAATTGGAGTTGAGGGTCTATGGCACGAAGTGCCACCTCTCTCTACTAGCTCGTTGACTTACCGCAAGTGGTGAGGTCCAAGATAAGCCATCTCGGTCTCATCCTCAAAGTCATCATCACTTATCCAAAAACCATTAGCATTGGTATGCGGCCCTAAGACAAGGGGCTCATGTCTTGGCCCTAAGTAGGCCATCTCTATTTCATCTTCATATTCTTCATCACTTATGAAGAACCCATTTGCATTTGTCTCTTGCCCCAAAGTCAGGGGTTGATGGCTTAAGCCTAAGTAAGCTCTTTCTATTGAGTCTTCTGATTCATAGTCACTTTCATCTGATGTATATTCAATCTCATCATGGATGGACCATGTGAACCTTTGTAAATAGTGAGGCCCTTGATAGGCTAAGCCAAGTTGTGCCTCATCATCACTTGCTTCATATCCATTCTCCTCATCCCATGAGTTGTACCCTATTGGGGTGGAATCAATTGAGGTGTTTGGATGATAAGTTTTTGGAGGTGGTATGTTTACCATGGCCACTTGTCTATTGCTCAAGTTTGCTATTCTTAGGGGTGATAAGGAATGAAATCAATGTCTTCTCCCAACCCTATGCTTAATATTTCCAATTCTACTACAAGTGAGTCATCTCGACCTCCGCTATAATAGCCTAAGCCAAATCTATCGAAAGGAAGCTGATATAGTGGCTCGTAAGGCCTCCTGCGCCCCTGCTCATATACGCCAAGGCCATAGCCATGCCAATGGCAATGCTCAAAGTAGCTTAGAGCAAACTCAGGATTAGAGAGGTAACGAACATTGACTATGAATAATTCATCACCATCCTCTTCTATATCTGAAGACTTATAAGCGCATTCCAGGCCAGCATAGACAAAATTGGTTTGGTTGGGAGGGATTCCAAGTGGAACCACTATTCCTACTGGCGGCCTCAAGTCTTTAGGCCTCCCTATGTCCTATGTAGACTCAATGATAGGCGTAAAGGTGATGTTCTACACAAGGTATTCCCCTATGCCTGTACTTTCCAAGTGTATTGATGCATGCGATGTGGATGACCCCACGGATGATATTGGTGAAGTAGGGTGATAATCACTATCTTCATCTTGATCTTGAGGATCTTCCTCTTCCATAGGACTTGGCATTTCAGAAATGGCTATAGTTGGCACTTCTTTGGGCCTCTCTTCCTTAACTAAGGGGGCCTTTAGCTTCTGATTGTCTTTTGGTTTTGACGTTGATGGTACTTTAGAAGCATTGACTATCTTGAGTGCACCAGGAGGTGTTGATGTGCATGGGTCTTTTCTTACCCCTTTGTCTTTGTTATCAACTTGTGTGGTTGGGGATGAAGGTGCCACGTATAGGTGAGTAGAAGGGATCACGAATTCTCCCAGAATATCCACCTGATTAACGTATTTAAAAGGCTCTTCATCAGCCAGAACCACATAGACTTTGCTTTCATGCACATACTTGACACACTGGTGCAAGATCGAAGGCACGCACTTCATGGCCCTTATCCAAGGGTGCCCTAAGAGGATGTTGTACTGCATAGCACCTTCCAAGACATGACACATCATGAGGATGGTCTTGTGCCCCACCTTGATGGGTAGGACTATCATTCCCATAGTATTGCATAAAGCATCATTAAAAGCTCTCAATGTGTAAGTTCCTAGAATGATATTGGTCTTGGGTATCTTGAGGTGCTCTATTGCAGTTGTTGTGATGATGTTTATCGATGAACTTGTATCGACAAAAACCCTCTTGAAAGGTAAGTTATTGATGGCCACTACAATGTTTAGTAGAGGTTATGGTAAGGCAGCAAAAATTGTCTTAATCTCATGATCATAGAATCGTATTATAGGTTCCTGGCATTCTTGCACTTGTCCCACAAAGTGAGTGAATGCATTCGCATCTTGCGGTTGAAGCTCAATTGTTCTTAAAATATCCATTAGAGTCTCCCTATGCTTTGGGGACTGTTGTATGAGCTCATAGATGGATAACTTAGCTAGAGTCATCTGTAGGTTTTTCTCCAATCTACTCTAAATAGTTACCACAGGTCTCGTTGGTGGACCTGGAAGGTTGTCTTGCCTTTGCCTAGGAGTGGCTAGGATGTTCATGGGAGCTGCAGGTGGTTGTGGTTGACCATACCGCCTAGTCCTTGTTGCTATGTTAACAATCTCAACCATCCCAACGCATCCATGGGTAGGTATGTCAACTCAAACCTAATTTAATTGGGCCCCTTGCTCTCGAGGGGCTTCATGATTGGGAAATGGGTTTTTGTATATGCCCATGTCTCTATTATAGGGAGCTATTGGGTTGTCAACTTTGAGTTCTCTTGCCTCAATCATGTTTTGCACTTGATGCTTAAACCCGATGCAAGCCTCAATGTCATGCCCAAATATTTTATGATAAGGACAAAATTGATCTTCCCTATATCCTTTTGGTTTAGGATGGTTGGGATCTACAAGAGGTATATCAAGAAATATGATCCTCCTGTCCTCACTGAACTGATTAAATATTGATTACATTGATTCTGTCAGAGATGTGAAATAATGAGGTGGCTTACGTTTTCAGTTTATTCCTTGATTGTTATTTTGGTCGTAGTTGGCTGGTGGAGGATGTGCTTGATAGTTCTATGGTTGTTATGCACCCCCATATGATGAGGCCTATATAAGCCTCGTTTATAGCATGTTTTAAATAGTTAAAATTGCCTAAAACTCTTGTGAATTATCTTATATGCTAGTTAAGTTGATTTAATATGTTGTGTATTAACTGTTTGCATGATTGAAGTGCTAAGGATGTTATATTCTAATTTTTAACAGTTCTTCTATAGTTTTATGTTATCTTGTCATGCTTAGGTTGATAGAAGCACTTCACTAGTCTTATTTTGATGATCATTAAGCATTAGTTTCTCTAAATTCAAAAAATAGTACAAAGACTTATTACTATGCAGCAAAAAACTGGTTTTTCCATATAAATTCCAGCCAGCTACCAATGAATGGCAAGGCATGGAATTCACATCCAAATAAGAATGAAGACTATTGCAATCTGATCCTAAGGGCTAATACACCTAAGAAATGCAGCCAAAACCATTTGGAGTCAACACAGTTGGTCATTCTAAAGATCTTCAAAATGAACACAGTGTCTTCGAAATGAACACAGTGTCTCCGGAATGAACACAATGTCTTCGAAATGAACACAGTTTCTTTGGAATGAGAAAATAAAGCACTTTTTGACTTGTTGACTGACTTTTGGTGGTGGAAAATGGGATAATAAGGTTGAGAAAGTTAAGGTAAAATATCTCCCATATAATTTTTCCATCCTTGTCGTCCAAAGCCACCATTTATGGAAAAGATCAAATTGATCCTCTTCTAGGATAAACCCAGGAAATTCTGCAGGAAATTAGGAACATCATATTTTCTATTTGTAATTAGATTTTAGGCATCTATAAAATATAGCTCCCATCCAGGTTGATCTAGGATATTAGATAGAGGAGATAGAAAATAAATAGGGAGATAATAGAATAGTGATTTCAGACCTATAACAGATTTCAATAGAATTGTAATTATGTTTCTGAAGAAATAAAAGTGTAGTTTCATTCCATTTATTTTGTTATGTCTGAGTGTGAGTAAGACTTAAAGAAGAATTCAAACCTTCTTCTGAGAAAGGAGGTTGGCCACTTCCAGACCTAGGAGGAGGACTAACGACATGTGTTTTATTCCGATTTTGTCTGCAGTAGAATAAGTTGTGAACTTGTCATTTTCATTCTTTTGCACAACTAACATTCCTAGTTGTTTAATTCTTGTTCATAATGTTTTTGTGATATGATTAGTGATAGATCTAGTTATTCTTTTAA
Source organism: Wollemia nobilis (assembly GCA_028583015.1). Classification (NCBI taxonomy): domain Eukaryota; kingdom Viridiplantae; phylum Streptophyta; class Pinopsida; order Araucariales; family Araucariaceae; genus Wollemia; species Wollemia nobilis. The sequence continues at coordinate 4,121,792 of JAQPPZ010000672.1, read as the reverse complement.
TTCCCAACAACTTTCCAATTCACTACAAATTTCCATTTCCAGCAATTTACAAGCTTTCTGTAATTTCCTTGCATTCTTGTTTTTGCTGTCAAAACCCTGCACAGAATATTGATGACCTTCTGTTACATAGCATTGATAGGATCTAGTTTTTATGCTTCATTTCAATTATTGCAAGATTAAATAGACTTTCAATTCTGCAACTATAACTAGAGTTTCAATTCTTTAATTTAATTAGATTTCATTCTTGCAACTGTAACTAGGGTTTCATTTCTACAATTAGCAATTAGTTTTCATTCTTGCAAATAGATTAAAGTTCAATTTATGCAATTTAGGGGTATAAGTGACACAAAACCCCCACACAATCAATTCCACCAATAAGACCTGCTGCTTCCAAATGAACTAAAATACAACCCTGCTTGAACTTTCTCTTGTAAATAGCCTTGGAAACCACCCTAGATTGACAAATTCATTGAGAATTAATGATGTGCTTAACGACAGCCCATCATTTTGGCACCATTTTTGTGGAACACGGTGTTGTTAGAAGGTGAAAAGCAGTCCAATAATTATTAAATATGCTAAGTTGTGAATTTTAGAGTAAAATATGAATGTAATGACTGGTATAAGTAATTGTTATTGGTAAATTGTATTTTAGTCCATTTAGGAAATAAGCAAGAAACCACAAGAAGAAAAATTTCACAAGAGGTTGAAATTATGTCAAAAATGTCTAAATTTTTTATTTCCAAAAAAGTTGGAATTTTCAAAGAATCCCAATCATCCACTTCTAGCACTGCAAGATCCTTTGATAAATCATTACAAGGAGGAAAATTAAGTAGTTCAACACCATTTTCTCTTGACAAATCCATACAATCAGGAAAATTTGACAAGATTTATAATTGTTTTTGGGAACCTACAATGGAAGGCTCACAAGAGAATCAAGGTAGAGCCAACAATGTGCTCCACCCTAGTGCAACTAGTGCACCTGCCAAAACTTTTCAAAATCCCATCCAACTAGATCTGAATCAAAATGCTCCCATGAAGGTCATTTCACCTGCAGTATTACCAAATTTCAAGGGAATTACATTCGAAGATACTGATATGTTTTTATTTGAGTTTAAAATTGTATGTTAAGCTCATGATTACACTAATGACAATCAAAAGCTCAAACTATTTCCTTCCACTCTTAAAGAGTTAGCTCTATGATGGTTTATCACCTTAGCACCTGGCTCAATTAGAACTTGGGATGAGATGGAAAAAATATTCTTGGAGAGATACCAAGAATATTGTCAAGTCAAGAATCAAAATGATGAAATTCTTACAATGAAACAAGAGGAAAATGAAATATTAAAAGATTATCTAGACAAATTTTCTTTTGTTCATAAGAGATGTGGAAGTATTGAACCTGAAATTTGCAAAGTCATATTCTTAAGGGGACTACAAGATGAATCTAGGGATGCATTGGATATCTTGGGAAGAGGAGATACAAATGCACTTAAATTTTAGGAAATTATTAAACTCTATAAAAATTACTCTCATTCAAGGCATAGAAAACACAGAATTGGTAATGAAAAACATGATTTGAAAGAATGCATGAAAGAGGTTGATATTTTAGTACATGATAGAACATTAGATGAAAAAAATGAATCTACTGAATCTTTAGCCATCTATTGTTCAAAATGTAAAAAGCAACACTCTCTTCATTATTGTCCTTTGAAAAAAATATTTATACCTGCTACATGTAGCATTTGTCAATTAGGACACCCCATAGATCAGTGTAGTTTATTGCCAGAACTTACAAGTGTCTTTGAAAAACAGTCTCAACCTATGAAAAAATCAATTTTGTAGGACAAGGACAAGGGAATAATTTTCATAAATTTCCATATTAGAATGCTTCTCAATTTCTTGCACATTGGGGAAATAATCCTTGGTATATGCCATGGTCTGCTTCAGGTCCACTTCAACAATGTTGGAGTCAACCACCATGGGCATACTCCCAAGCATGGTCTCAACATGGTTGGATGCAACAACAATGGAATCAACAACATCCACCATGGTTGCAGCCAAAATTACAGGGATATCAATGGGTACAACATCAAAATTTGTACAAAGGGCAACAACATTGTCAAAAACAAAAATCAAATTTGTTGCCTAATTATATCCATAATTTCTATCATGGACAACAACAACAAAAATTAAAAAAACCTCTGTTTTCAACTCAACCTGTGGTCAATCCAAATCATGTGAAATAGATAACCCCTTTCTATGTGGTTGAATCAAAAAATACAACCCTAATAAGTGTTAGTGAATGTGTTAAAACTCATTTGTGTTCAAGTGAACCACTGCTTGAACCTATTCCACTTATCAGTGTAGAAAGTGAAGTTAAAAAGAATGAACATGAAAATAAATCCACACTAAAACAACATCAAGAAGAACAAGATACCTCATAAAATAAAGTATCATATTTTGAATAGTCTGAGATATCAAAAATAACATCTTCACAATCATATTTGATAAATAAATTAGAACATTTAACTGTTACAATCCCTTTACCTCAAGTTGTACCAATCATTAATAGGATTGTTCAAGAAATGTGTTTTAGCAAACCAAGAAAAAAGAAGAAAGTATATCCTAAAACCATACAAAAAGGTGGAAAATTAGTTAACTTGCTTTCAAGTAAACTTATTACACCTAAGTATGATTGTACATAAAGCCCACAGTTTCTTAGAACACAAGGAAAATGAAAAGAATACTTTAGTTTTGGCCTCCATTGTTGTAAATAAAAATGTTTCTCCAAGAACCAATTCAAATCAGCCTGGTACAAAACAAACTGAAATACAACCAAAACAACCTTTGAACAACAATAGTTGGTTGACTAAAAACTAGGGAGTAAATTTATTTCATATATTGGTGCAACATCCTAATTCTTTACTAACATTTTATGCATCTTTAGCAGTTGGCATTGAGTTGTTGCAGGTACAGAAAAAAAAAATTGTATTTGAATGCATTTGATGAACTTTGGTTGGAAGCACTTCACCAAATAGAGTTCACTCAACAAAAATGGAAAATGTGGCATGATGATCACATTAAGAGTAGCAAGGATGAACCAGGGGAGTTTGAGAATGAAGTTGTTCAACTTTATTTAGTTGATGATTTAAGGAGGATATTAGTGGTAAATGGACATCTTTTACAGTTGTACCATAAACCACTAACAAAGGTGGAATTTGCTCGGTATTTCACACAGTTACATTTGACAGAAGAGGCTTCTTCTTCTGATAAAGATTCCAAATGATCATATCTTTGAATCTTAAAAGAAAAATAAAAAATAAAAAAATCAGAAAAAGTAGAAAACAAAAAGATGAATAAATTCTGATTATGAATTCCTTCATGGGCATGATTTCAGGGAAATCATGAAATCCTTCATGGGCATAATCAGAATCAAGAAAAAAGAGAGAGAAAATGAGAGGGAAAAAAAAGGAAGCCAAGAAAAAAGAAAAAAAGAAAAATGAATAGCTCAGCAGTGAAAACCTTTTTCCAAGGTGCTACCGAGTTGGTATGCATGAGAACTAGTTTTCTAGCATGCATAACCTTGAAATTTCTGAGTCACCATTGTACAAATTCACCAACTGCACTTGTTTTTGAAGTGTTGTAGGAAGCCTCAGCAGAATATCAACAGAAGCAGTCATCTTTCAAAACTTGCATTAACTTTTTTTAACTAGGTATATATGTTTCTTGCACTTTTCTCATTGTAAATATTTGATATATAGTATATGATAATTAAACATTAGTATAAAAGTGTTCATAAGAGTTGGCATACAGAAAACATGCTTGGAGAAAGAGAAAAATGTTGGTTTCTACTGTCTTCAGAATGACTGATGTATCTTCAATAACCGTGGTATCTTCAGAATGAAGCCTTTGTCTTAGAAATGAAGGTTTGTCTTTAGAATGAAGCCTTTGTCTTCGAAATGAAGGTTTGTCTTCAGAATGAAGGTGTGTCTTCGAAATGAATATTTGATAGTCTGTTTCCACATGGCATCCAAGGAGGGAGAAAAATACATAGTCAGTAGAATGTTTTTACTCCATGTGATCATTGACACATGTCAGCTGGCTTATGGTTAGATTCATCTCATCTTTTGCACCCATCGAGGAAGTACGAGAATCACAAGGAAAATAACCAACAAACATGCCACCACAATTCATTGCTAATTACCACTCATGTGGGAAAATTTGCATGCAGAATGGAGGAGCTAAAAATAGTAAAGAAAATTTTATGGCAAGGATGTCCAATGATTGATGGCCAGGTGTTCAGAGCATAGAATAAGGAAGTGTGCCATATTTTCTTTTCGAAGACATATTTGCTAATGATTACAAGGAAAAGTAAAAAAAATTAATTAAAAGTTATTTTTGAAGAAGAACAAGAGCAAACCCTGTAATTCTATAGAAACCAAAAATCAGTGACCTAGCGGATGACTATAGTAGTAGAAGAGAGTAGTCTTCTCAGCATCAGAATAGAGAAATGAAGTGAAAAATGAAAAAGGGCCAGCCTACAAGAACCTTGGAATAACGTAACCACATGGGTTACCAAAATTTTCAACCTATGAAGGGTAGTATGTAATTTTGTTAGGGCATCATTTCAAAATTTTAAACCACCTCAGGCATGGTAGGCAATAGCCTAAATTTAGAGTGAATTTTCCAGCATACCTGCACCGAGAACTATAGAGCATGGAAAAACATTATCAAGAGAAAAAAATGAGCCCTCATCATCATGGTCTTATTAAACTGGTGTGCCAACATAATTTTAGGGGAAACCCTAAAAGATTTAATAGGTTTTATTCTACCATGAATAATGTAGTTTTTGAAGAAGAAGATGAAGGAGAAGAGGATACAGATGTTGCTATAAAAAAATATGCTACTGAGGAAGAAGAAAAGGCTAAAAAAAAAATGCTATTACAGAGAAGGAAACACACCAAGCAAAAGCAACACAACATTTTTCTCTAGAACCATAAACCTCACAGACTAAGAAGAGAAGGGATGAAACTGACAGTAGAAAAATAAAATAGAAGAGGGTTCATTTTTCTAAAGATGTTATTTATCTGTCAGAATAGGAAAGTGAAGTTCCTAGTGAAGATCCTGAAGCTATCCCTACAGCCCCTGTTACCATAAGAAAATAGGGCAAGAAGAGAAAATATACATTAAGGACTAGGAGGTCTGCAAGACTCCAATGAAAAGAGATAAAAGAACAAATGATTGAAGAGAAGACCAGACAGGATAGCCCTGATGTCATAGAAGTGCAACAAGCCATTGAGAATTTGGATGTAATCATAGATAATTTTATGGAACCTCCTGTACAGGAGTAGGGGTCTGAAACAGAGGATGAGATCGTTTTTGAGCAGCAAACTGTAGTTTATTTGTCAGTATTAGGTTCTAAGTCGAACAAAGAAGAGGAGGTGGAAATCACAAAACAACTAAGAGCAGCCAAGAATGTTATAAAAATACAAATGAGATGGATTGAGGAAATAAAATATGTTATTAAAAAATATGAAAATAAAATTAGAGAATTACAATAGAAAGTGGAGAAACTAAAAAGTAGGCTGTCATAAGTTGATGAACAATCAACTACATCAGATAAAGAGGAGGATTTGGTTTAGTTACTGCTTGGATTATCTAGGGAATATGAAGACACAGATGCTCATTCTGAAGTAGTGCCCCTCCACTTTGAAGCAATGCCCTTCCATTCTGAGGCATTGCCTTCTCAATCCAGAGAAATACCTTTATGCAACATTACTAGGTAGGTCTCAGATTCAGGCCTCCAACCATAATTACTATGGTTACCTCCTATTTTGAATAGGATTCCCAACCAGATGATCAGTTTGAATAATGACTCAGAAATCTTCATGAGAAATTACATAGGCACTAAATTGTTCTATGAAACATGGAATATGAGTATGGACATTTGTGACTCAATAGCCCTCTGCAATGCATGAGGGCATGCATTCATATAAGTTGGGGGGGAATGATGAGGCCTAGATAAGACTCATTTATAGCATGTTTTAAATAGTTAAATCTTCCTAAAACTCTTATGAATTATCTTATATGCTAGTTAGGTTGATTTAATATGTTGTGTATTAACTGTTTGCATGATTGAAGTGTTAAGGACATTATATTCTGATTTTTAATAGTTCTTGTATAGTTTTATGTTATATTATCATGCTTAGGTTGATAGAAGCACTTCACTAGTATTATTTTGATGATCATTAAGCATTAGTTTCTCTAAATTCAAAAAATAGTACAAAGACTTATTACTGTACAACAGAAAACTAGTTTTTCCATATAAATTCCAACTAGCTACCAATGAATGGCAAGGCATGGAATTCACATCCAAGGAAGAATGAAGACTATTGCAATCTGATCTTGAGGGCTAATAAACCTGAGAAATGCAACCAAAACCATTTGGATTCAACATAGTTGGTCATTCTAAAGATCTTCGGAATGAACACAGTGTCTTCGAAATGAACACAGTGTCTCCGAAATGAACACAATGTCTCCGAAATGAACACAGTTTCTTCGAATGAGAAAAGAAAGCACTTTTTGACTTGTTGACTGAATTTTGGCGATGGAAAATGGGATAATAAGGTTGAGAAATTTAAGGGAAAATATCTCCCATATAATTTTTCCGTCCTTGTCATCCAAAGCCACCATTTATGGAAAAGATCAAATTGATCCTCTTCTAGGATAAACCCAGGAAATTCTGCAGGATATTAGGAACAACATATTTTATGTTTGTAATTAGATTTTAGGCATCTATAAAAGATAGCTCCCATCCATGTTGAGCTAGGATATTAGATAGAGGAGATAGAAAATAAATAGGGAGATAATAGAATAGTGATTTCAGACCTGTAACAGATTTAAGCAGAATTGTAATTATGTTTCTGAAGCAATAAAAGTGTAGTTTCATTCCATTTATTTTGTTATGTCTGAGTGTGAGTAAGACTTAAAGAAGAATTCAAACCTTCTTTTGAGAAATGAGGCTAGCCACTTCCAGACCTAGGAGGAGGACTGATAGACAGGTTTTATTCTAATTTTGTTGTAGCAGAATAAGTTGTGAACTTGTCATTTTCATTATTTTGCATAGTTAAAATTCCTATTTGTTTAATTCTTGTTCATAATGTTTTTGTGATATGATTAGTGGTATATTTGGTTATTCTTTTCATTCCTAGCAACTTTCCAATTTACTACAAATTTCTATTTCCAGCAATTTACAAGTTTTCTATAATTTCCCTACATTCTTGTTTTTGCTGTCAAAACCCTGCATAGAAGATTGATGACCTTCTATTACAGAGCATTGATAGGATCTAGTTTTTATGCTTCATTTTAATTATTGCAAGATTAAATAGACTTTTAATTCTACAACTATAACTAGAGTTTCAATTCTGCAATTTAATTAGATTTCATTCTTGCAACTGTAACTAGGGTTTCATTTCTGCAATTAGCAATTAGTTTTCATTCTTGCAAATAGATTAAAGTTCAATTTATGCAATTTAGGGGTAGAAGTGACACAAAACCCCCACATAATCAATTCCACCAATAAGACCTGCTAATTCTAAATGAACTGAACTACAACCCTACTTGAAATTTGTTGGATGTGTCTCATTCTTTGCCAAAAATGAATTGTATGACAGGCACAACAGCGTAAAAGACTACGGGTAGGGGGGGTCCGGGGGGGCCAGAGGCCCCCAAGGATTCCCACGGTTGGTGGGTGGTTAGTGGGTGTGGGTGGTTTAGCCCATGGTGTTGTATCCATGGTACCCTAATACCACTTGGTGGTTTAGGGTTGTATGAGTTTCCTTATATAATTATTGTAATGTCCCGTTTTAGGGATGAGAGAGAATAATATATCAAGGAGGATAGACTCTTGTTTGCTGGACTAGCCCAAATTGGGTGAACCAGGGTAAATCTTGTGTGTTATATGTGCATTGAATGGTGTCATTATTTCCTTAGTTATCATTTCTGCATTATTTCTAGAATATGTTTCTGTAATTTCTCTTCATTTGGTATCAGAGCCAAGTCATTAGCCATAGGGGGACGCCTTTATTGCTAGGGTTTAAATCCATTTGAAGAAGATCTAGGGTTTCTAGGAGTGAGAGGAAACCTATTCTGGAGTGGGAGTTACGCAGAAGGAGTTTGAAGGAAAAATGTCAGGAAATCATTCAAGGATAGAGATCGAGAAATTTGATGGCAAAATTTTTGAGCTATGGAAGTTAAAGATGGAAGATATGCTCGTGGACAGAGATCAGTGGGCTGCTATTTCAGAAACAACAAAACCTACGGGTACTTCCGATGAAGATTGGGAGAAGATGAATCAAAAAGCAAGGAGTCTGATTCGACTGTGTCTTGCAGATTCGGTGCTCATCAATGTTTCGGGAGAAGCTACAACAAAGGATCTCTGGGAGAGGTTAGGGGCTTTGTATCAATCGAAGTCCCTAGTGAACAAATTATTCCTCGAAAAGAAACTCGTACAATCTTAGGATGCATGACGGGGATTCGGTTGCAGATCATCTGAATGCATTCAATACAATGGTAAGTCAACTAACATCTATAGAAATTAAGTTGAGTGAGGAAGATAAATGCATTACTTTGTTATGCTCTTTACCAGATTCATGGGATAACTTAGTAGTAGCAATTGGTAGTACAACTTCATCCACATTGAAGTTTGAAGATATAGTGGCATCTCTATTATCTGAGGATATGAGGAGAAAAGCCATGGAGGGCACATCTAAGGAAGCCCTAACAGTGAGAGGGCGTGCCAAGGAGAAGGACAAATCTAGATATGGTGATAGGTCTAAGTCTAAAGGTAGATCCAAGTCTCGGGGAAGTTTGAGAGAAAATGCTGGAATTGTGGCAAGCCTGGTCATATGAAGAAGGATTGCAGATCAAAGAAAGCTGAGTCTGGAAAAAATTCTGATGAATCGACTTCCACAGAGATGAATAAATCCATTGATGAAGCAGGGGATGTATATCTGGCATCCTGCTCATCGTGCTCCACACGATCAGATAAAAATGATTGGTTGATTGATACTGGTGCCTCTTTTCATATGACTCCTCATAGAGGGTGGTTCAGTGAATATGAAAGATATGATGGAGGGGAGGTACTATTGGGAGATGATTCACCACTCAAAATCATGGGTCGTGGAAGAGTGAAAATTTTTCTGTAGGATGGTAGGGTTAAGACCCTACCAGGTGTGATGCATATTCCGGGACTTGCTAGAAATTTGATTTCGGTAAGCAAAATGGCCGATGCAGCAGTGAATGTCAGCTTTGGCAAGGATTCATGCAAAATGGTTCGTGGATCAATGGTGTTGGCAAGGGGAGTTCGGATTGGAACATTGTATAAGCTATTGGGAAGCACTATGACAAATGAGTGCAATAGCTCAACTGCTCCTCGAGGTTGATTCTGATAAAAGCTCAACACTCTGGCATCAAAGGATGGGACATATTGGAGAAAAGGGATTGCGTACCCTGTACACAAAAGGTATGGTTCATGGTATCCCTAATTACTCAATGTCTTCCGAGTTCTATGAACATTGTATTTATGGTAAACAGAATCGGGTTAGTTTTCCATCTGGTGCCACAAGATCTAGTGGGGTACTAGATTTGATCCACAATGATATTTTTGGTCCTGTTCCTATGCCGTCTCTTGGAAAATCATGGTATTATGCTTCCTTTGTTGATGATTTTTCAAGATATGCATGGATTTACTTTCTTAAGAGCAAAGATGAAGTGTTTGAAAAATTTAAGGAATTTAAAGCACTTGTTGAGAATCAAACTGATAAAAGGATTAAGGTGTTGAGGTCTGATAATGGAGGGGAATATTGTTCTAATGTATTTGAGAAATTTTGTAAGCAATGTGGTATTGCAAGACAGAAGACTACTCCATATACACCTCAACATAATGGAGTTGCAGAGAGGTTGAACAGATCACTGATGGAGAAGGCTAGAAGTATGCTCAGTGGTGCAGGTTTGGCACAGGAATTCTGAGGCGTATAGTGAGTGCAAGCATGCTACTTGCGAAATCGGTCACCTACATAAGCATTGCCGGATCAAACTCCATTTGAAGCTCTATTTGGTAAGAAACCTTCTATTTCACATCTCGTAGTTTTTGGCCGTGATGCATACATGCATATTCCAAAGGAGAAAAGAAGTAAGCTAGATAATAAGGTCGTTAAATGTATCTTTATTGGTTATAAAGATGGTGTTAAAGGATATAAGCTTTGGAATCCAAAAACTAAAAGTACAATGTATAGTAGAGATGTGGTGTTTAGGGAGATGATCAATGATTCCAGGAAGGTAGTTACAGAAGAGGAACCTAGAACGGTCCAATTTGATCTCATGGAAAACTATCAAACAGTAGAGGATCTAGAAGAGGAGCATACAGATGAGGATATGGAAGAGGAGCATACAGGTGAGGATCTGGAAGAGGATGAAGAAGAGGTTCATACACCTGTGGTAAGGAGATCAACACGGGAAAGGAAGCAACCTGAAAGGTACAGTCCATCTGCTTTTCCTACTTCTTTTGTACTATCTGTTACTATCGATGAAGATCCTAGAACAGTTAGAGAAGCTATTAATTCTGGAGAGGCAAACCGTTGGGAAGAGGCCATGGATGAGGAAATGATGTCCCTGAAAAAGAACAGAACATGGGATTTAGTGAAATTACCAAGTGGTAGGAAAGCAATAGGTTGCAAGTGGATCTTTAAGAAGAAGCAGAATGCTCAAGGTAAAGTGGAGAAATATAAAGCTCGCCTAGTTGCTAAAGGTTTTTCCCAGGTTGAAGGAATTGATTATGGTGAAGTTTTTTCTCCCATTGCAAAGCTAACATCAATTAGATTTATGTTAGTTGTGGCTACTGCATTTGATCTTGAAATAGAACATATGGATGTGAAAACTGCATTCCTTCATGGAGATTTGGAGGAAGAAATCTATATGAGGCAGCTTGAAGGTTTCACTGTTGCAGGAAAGGAGGATCCGGTATGTAAGTTAAAGAAATCATTGTATGGACTGAAACAATCACCTAGAATGTGGTACCAAAAATTTGATACTTATGTTTTAGGAATTGGTTTTGTTCGTAGCAATGCTGATCACTGTGTGTATTCAAAGAAAATTGGTAATGTAATTGTCATTATAGTTCTTTATGTTGATGACATGTTACTAATTGGAAATAGCAAGAAACTGGTCATGGAAGTAAAGTCTCAGTTGGCATCACAATTTGACATGAAGGATCTTGGCCCTGCAAATTTTATATTGGGTATGCAAATAAAAAGAGATCGCTCTAACAGAAGGTTGTGGCTGGATCAGAAAAAGTATGTTGAGACAGTGTTGAAAAGGTTCAATATGCAGGATTGCAAACCGATGAAGGTACCTATTTCTTTAGGTGAAAAATTGTCTGCTGAACAATGTCCAAAGACAGAAGAAGAGGTAGAGGAAATGTCACATATTCCTTATGCAAATGTTGTAGGTAGTTTAATGTATGCCATGGTTTGTACTAGAGCAGACATTGCCCATGCAGTGGGAGTCTTGAGTAGATATATGTCTAAACTTGGTAAAGAGCATTGGACTGTTGTGAAAAGGGTGTTTAGATATTTGCGTGGCACCTCTGATTTTACAATCTGCTATGAGGGTACAGGTAAAGAAAATAGACAATTGGATATAGAAGGGTTTGTTGATGCAGATTGGGCTGGAGATCTGGACAGGAGAAGATCTACTAGTGCTTATGTATTCAATTTGTTTGGAGGGGCCATTAGTTGGATGAGCAAGAGGCAGACTATTGTTGCTCTTTCAACTACTGAAGCTGAGTATATGGCAGCCACTGATGCTAGTAAGGAAGCTGTATGGCTGCAAAGACTATGCGCTAAAATTGGGTTCTTTCAAGGAGTTGTGAAGATAAACTGTGATAGTTAGAGTGCCATATTTTTGGCAAAGAACCCTGCTTACCATTCAAGAACGAAGCACATTGATACAAAGTTCCATTTCTATAGGGACATGCTTGAACAGAGGAAAGTGTTGCTGGAAAAGGTAGACACCAAGGAAAATGTTGCAGATGCTTTAACCAAGGCTGTAAGCACTGAAAAGTTTAGATTCTGTTCAATTGAAATGGGTCTGGCAAAGTATTCAACAAGTGGGAGAATGTTGGATGTGTCTCATTATTTTCCGAAAATGAATTGTACGACAGGCACAACAGCGCAAAAGACTATGGGCATGGGGGGTCCGGGGGCCGAAGGCCCCCAAGGACCCCCGACTACGGTAAAGGTGATTACGTAATAGGTGATGGCTCGGGGTGCATAGGGGGACGCCCTCGGATACGGTGAAAGTGATAGATGCCGGCGAAGCCGTTTGAGAGTTGCCTGCGAAGCAGGCGCAAAAATTTTCACCTACTTTTATCGCTACTTTTCACCTACTTTTATCGCTACTTTTGGAGTGACCCTCGGGATTCCCATGGTTGGTGGGTGGTTAGTGGGTGTGGGTGGTTTAGCCCATGGTGTTGTATCCATGGTACCCTAATACCACTTGGTGGTTTAGGGTTGTATGAGTTTCCTTATATAATTATTGTAATGTCCCGTTTTAGGGATAAGAGAGAATAATATATCAAGGAGGATAGACTCTTGTTTGCTGGACTAGCCCAAATTGGGTGAACCAGGGTAAATCTTGTGTGTTATATGTGCATTGAATGGTGTCATTATTTCCTTAGTTATCATTTCTGCATTATTTCTAGAATATGTTTCTGTAATTTCTCTTCAAAATTTCTCTCGTAAATAGCCTTGGACACCACCCTGGATTGACAAATTCATTGAGAATTAATGATGTGCTTAATGACAGCCCATCACCATCCTTCGGTGTAGCCAATATGACTTGATTGACTGGAGTAGGGTTACTCTGCTTCTGCATGTACTTGTCATTCTTACCATTCTTGTTCCACTCCTTTTTGTTTCAGAGTTTAATGGTTACCTCATCTACTTTTATCTCTTCGATGAGCTTGGCCTGTGCCAAATATTTCTCAAATGAAGGATACTGTTGGAGTTGTAGCAATAGGGAGATATTTTTAGAACAGATTTTGGTAAACATACGAATGATCTCTTTTGTGGGAACGGAAAATAATAATTTTGCCATGATTTTTCTCCATCTATTCCCATAATCCATTACTAGCTCATCATCATACTATTTCAGGTTCGCCAGGTCTGAAAGGTTCACCTTCTTCTTAGCACCAAAGGAGAAACACTTCAAGAATGCATTTACTAGTTGTTCAAATTTTGTTATGCTATGCTTAGGTATTTGGTTGAACCATTGAGTGGCAACACCTGAAAATTTTATTATGAATGTTCTTAGCATGAGAGTGTCATTGTCTTCAAGATGAAAACAAGCGTTGATAAAATTGGTGACATGCTCTTGTGCATCCTATTCACCTTTAAACTTATCTAACCTAGGCATCTCAAAGTGCTTAGGATATGGAGGGCTAGGGATTGATGGGCACAATGGTTGATTGTGTATCTTGGTCAATGTTGGTGAGTTCCCAGCTGCCTCTTGTTTCTCAAAGGTTTTCATTTTTTTAGCAAGCTCTTGAAATGCCTTTGATGCACAGATTTCCTCCTCATGCAAGCCTATTCTCATTGGCAATGGAGGTAACTCTCTATCAATTTGATTTGTTCCATTTTCCTCCCTCATACAAGGGGACTCAAGATTGTGATCTTGGTTTTTATGTTTGCCCTCCCCCCATTAGTTGGTTTTTTTTCATGATTTGGTGGGGGGTTTTGTTGTGGGCTATCTTGTCTTGTGGGCTATCTTGTCTAGTGTGTCTTTCCTTAAGTGAGTCAGAATGTCTTTTTATTTGGTGGTCACCGCCATTTATCTATAAATTTTTAAGAGCTAGCTACTCAACTTGCTCATAAACGTTGCTCATGTTGGTGCAAGAGTCTTTCTCTTTGTTTCTCTTGTTCGAGAGCTTCCAATAACTCTCGCTCTTTGTGTAATGCATTTTATAACTACTTCATTCGGTCAGTTTGTGCTATTGTAGAAGACTCATGTTTATCTGACTATGTTCTTGTATTCTTGACTTACAGATTCCTTAAAGGTGTTTCTGTTGTATCTATACTCTTGCTAGTTAATGTGACTTATTCAGTGTACTATTGAATATCCCTATGATCAGAATCCACGCATCTTCTGCGGGGTCACTCTGAGGAATCCCTAGAATGGGAGGTATGTTTAGAAGTCACATTTTGTGAGCTTCCATATGTAGAGTTCTAAGTAGCTATAGTTCTTTGGGTTGGTTGAGTAGGAAATCGATCCAACCTATCTAGCTATCTCGTTCTAGCTATCTCGGTCTCCATGGTTGGTCCCATGGGGTGCCATTTACTCATATGAGGTCATAGTCTATGGGAATATTTCATTTTGTGTGAAGGGTCTTCTATATGATTCCCATGACTATATGTAGCTCTATTTTCCTACCCTTCAATGGTCATACTTTTTTCATATGTTTCTTGTGAGTTTTGAGGTGTTGCAATTCTTATTTGCCTTCTTGATGAAGAGGGCTTTGTGGTGATATGGTTTCTCCATGTTGATAGATATGTGGTAGTATCATCATCCCTATGTAAATAATGAGTCTTAGAACCTTCTTTATGTCCATGTAATGAGGAAGCCCTTGAAGTTTCCTCATGTCTTTGAGATGTTTCTATGTGTTTAGAGGAGGCCCTTGAGTTCTCCTCATGTCTCCTTGATGATGATGGCTATGAAACATATTTTTGTTTATGTTACTTTATTCCATGATGTGGTTCCTTACTTAGGGTTTCTCAAGGATATCCCCTAAGAGTTGAGTTATCACCCCTTAGGCTCGTGGAGCTACATATCATGGTCTTACGAGTAGGTCTTTCAAAATTAATATGACTCTGCCTATGGGTATGAATTGCTTATGTCTCTCCCTCGGCATCATACCGAAGGTGTTTACTTCTTGTTTTGACCAAGTTGTTTTATGACTTGATATTTTGAGTTTGCAATATAGGAATGACCACACAATTCCAAACAAATGTTTATCTTTATTACCAATTTGAGTGTGCCCTAAACTATTTGATGTGTTTTGATGTGTCGTTCTCTTGATTTATTTGCTCTTGTTCTTTGATTAGGAATGATAAGACTCATCCATAGTGATAATCAAGTACACCCATGCCAAACATGTTTTTCTCAAAAGAAGGTAGGGTACACTGCTAAAACCCAATGGGGGGTTCTCCTAGCTCCTCCATTCTAAACCAATGATTGTTCCAATAGTGGGAGACAGTTTGAACACAAGTAACTTAGTGTCACTATAAGTAAGTTTCCCAATCCATTTCTAGGAAGCTCTAGGGGGAAAACCAGTGGAAGGATATGAATTCCAACATCACTAGATTGAATTAAAGGTTAGTCATGAAATCCAACTCTCCAATGTTTAAATGAGACGTGTGTGTGTGGTGTTCATTTTAAGCTTATGTAACATAAAGTGCATAATATAGCAGCAATGAGTCTTTCCTATATGCCTAAGTGCAAAAATATGTTTCAATATTTAGAAAGATGCATGAACTACTATGATTTGTATGGGCACACTTTATCTCGTGCAACTATGGCCTCTAGCAGGGCCTCAAAGCAAGCAAACAACATACAATGTCTAGTACATTGGATTCTAGGGTAAAATTTTTAAGCATAAGCCAATGTTCCTAACAATACCTAGTGGAAAATTTAAAAGAAGATCTAAGATATGCAAAATGCTTAATTATTTATTCTTTATTCTTTCAATTTCTGAACATAAATGTTCTTTAAGTTATTTTTTTTTAACACACAAAAGCATACAGAAAGTTGTAAAACATTAGAAAAACTATACCAACCTTTGATCTAGATTAAAGAGTCAATATTTTGACCTCTGCTGCACTCTAGTCCTAGACGTTGTTGACCATAGTGGCTGGTTCTTGGCCATTGTAGCTCAGAGTGGCTAATTTATGGCCACTGTGGCTCAAAGTGACTAGACCTACACACACAATTAAGTTAGTATTCCAAAATAAAATGAAAAATTAGTGGTCGTCCCACCGTGATCGTCATTTGTAGCGACCTCGGGAATGCGCGCACCGGTCCTTTTTTTTAAGAACCCTTACTTGCAATGCTTATTTAAAATACCAAAGATGAAATGGAAAGACAAGAGGAAAAAGCATATAACATGAAATAACAAAATATGGATCTCTTTATTGATATTGAAGCTCGGTTACATGTCGATCCCTCTTAGGGATACCCATTTGATACTATAAATTACAAGTGGGCAAGGAGTGCCCCTTCCGCAAAGAGGTGGTGCACTTATAAAAGCTTCTCGATTACACACATGAAAATGTATGAGGGATTATAGATGCCTCCTTTTTCAGGACTGTCTCCTAGAGGGATCCTTTTTGCTCTCGTATGTTGTAATCTTCATTCGATGTACCTGTGGCCCTGCAAGCAATGAAACAAAAACACACTTTTTGGTGTCTAAGATTTCCTCCCTGGATGAGGTTTTTAGTAATCAAAGAATGTAATAGAAATATGATAAAATAATACCATGGAATCAAGTAAATCTATGCTAATGATATAAAAAAACAAGATAAAAGATGCTATATCTATCTAAGTAAAGCCTATGGGATACTGTCCAAGATAGTGGCCACTAAAGAAAACCTTGTTCTCTTTGCCCCAAAGCTATAGGTCAAAGACTATGACCTGATGTTGCAAAAAGTAGGTGTTATACCCTTTGATTTATCAAAGCTCCATCGCACACGTGATCTCAAAGAGCACAAATTTTGTGTGAGCTTTGTGGAATCTTACAATACAAATTGATCAATTTTTGTGTGAGCTTGTTGAGAAGATTTGGATAGGTTTTGAGTGGGCCTGTTGAGCAGATTTGAGTAGGTTCTGAGTGAACCTATTGAGCATAATTAAGCAGGTTCTAAGTTGACCTATTGAGTAGTTTCAAGCAAGTTCTTTGTGTACTTGTTGAGCAGACTCAAGCAAGTTATGAGTGGACTTGTTAATCATATTTGTGCTAGATCAACTAGACTGTGTTTAGTACATATTTGAGAAAGATCTTTGGAGGTGACAGAGAAGAGAGGATAGTAGTCTCTAGTGGATAGAGATCCATTAGCCATGGCAGTGAGGATAGTTCTTTTGAGTGAGGACAAGAGTCTTCAGTGGAGAGAGATCCACAAGCCAGTGTAGTGGAGAAAATAGTCTTCTAGAATATCACCATCCAGAGTATAGGAGGAGTTATCCTATGGATAGATATCCATAAACTTGATTTAGGGGATTGGTGTCTCCTTTGGATAGAGGTCCATAAACATTGTAATTGGGAAGGATTCCCAAGATATTGATTGAGAAAATTTTAGTGAAATATTTTCTCCGTGGAGTAGCCCACATTGGGTGAACCACATAAATTATGGTGTCTCTATTGTATGATAATTTGTACATTTCTTTGATTACTACTATTGATATTGCTATCTACACATTGCATAATATTGGTTTGGAAAGAAAAGTAAAAAGTGGTCTTATACTATTCACCTACCCTCTCAATATAATTTTATGTTCTTAACTTCTCTCTACTCTCTCTACAAGTGGAAATAGAAGAAATAAGTCTAATTTAGAAAAAAAAAGATACCATTAGTTTGAATTTTTACTGCTGCAACCGAGTCAAAAAACCTAAGAGAGTCAATTTTGGCATGGACTTGGAAAGTTTTTATTAACTTGTTGAGTTTTGTAACTATGGTGACAATACTATGTTGAAGTTCAAGTTGAAGATTTGTAATGCTCTAAATATGCATGAGAACACTATATTTTTAATTATATATTTTAAAGGTTGTGTTTGTGAAGCACCATTCCATTTTTTGTATTAACATTAGCATGAACATAAGAAGGTGAAGGAGGAGAAGATATGGTTGTATATTGTTTTCTCTAGGAAAGTTTAAGTAAGATGAAATAATTCCTCCCAATATTATTTTGTTCTCATTTGTATATGGTATCCAACTTCATTTTGTTAAAATTTGTAGACCATGATTTATAAATAGCTTTAAATTGTGCATGTCTCATGTTTTCCTCATACATGCAATTTAATTGTATATAATATCAAGGTCATATGGTGAAGGTGGTCACTTTTGGAAAGGTAAACCTAATATGATATTATCTACATTATGTGAAATCAAATCATTATATAAGTTATTTACCTCTCAAATAAATGTCACAGTTTGATGAACATCAATGAATTGTTAGAGTCATATACACTACAAGAAGTTACAATTAAAAATTAGCAGACAAAACAAGGTACACAAATATTATAACAATATCAATACAAGAATATCCTTGCATAAACAAAGCTTATGAAGCATGTGTTTCTTCATTATTGTAACTCAAAATTAACATTTTCAAAGTGCAATAAACCAAACTTATAGTTCTTGTAGTAGAGTAAGGTTACCAACCTCTGAAGGTAGAGTTACATTAAGACTATTTGAGGAAATGCTATTGAAATGATAAAGTAAAGTTGAGAAATATTTCATGTTTCCCTATTTAATGCTAGTTTGAACAATCATCAAAAAGCTCAGCAGTTTTGAACGATATAAAAGGATAAGCTTGCAATGATTAAATGAAATTATTCAACTAAATGTACTTAAAATTTTATGAGATGTTTTATGAAAGGCATAGGATACACCCATGCAAAGATAAATTGGTTGGAATAAAACAAGACTATATGAGGCTAAAATTTAGTTCAATTTTTTTTTTTTTCATTTTCATGTTCATTATTCTATTAGAGTTAAAAAACTACATGGTGTCTTGCATTTTCTTCTAGTAAATACACACATTGATGCACAAACCCAAGAGGATTCCCCAAAGAATTTAATCTTCATAAATATTTTCTATTTTTCCATATTGTTCATAATGAGAGTTATATTCTAAATATTTATGCTACCATAAAGAATCTAAAATGCAAATATTAGCCTCATAAACACATTCTTCTTTATGTCCTCATAAATTCATTATTCTTTATTTTTGTTGTAATTTTATTTGATCATTGATCACAAGGTCAGTCATAAGTGGAGGATTTTTCTATTAATATATTGGAAGGTTCAATTTTTTGCAACAATCTTGATAATACCTTTATTTGTATACAACATATTTAGAGAAAAAAACTCTCATCTCTTGGTTTTCCATTAGTGAAATGGGAGACAAATAAGTCAAGGTCCATGTAGTCGAATATTCTAGATGCTAACTATTCAAATGAAGCAAATAATAAGGTTGGCAAGCAAGTTCATTTAGTATGGAAAGGCCACAATGTAAGTTTTATTTTTATGAAACTTATTTCAATGATATATCTTTATATATTTTTACAAGGATATAATGGACATTTATCTTTTGTGTGTATGGTTGGTTTATGATAAGTTTTTCTTTTGGGTGGAAGGTTTATATTAGCATGCAATAGCCTAAGGAGATTGATTTCAATATTATTTGGGATCATCATCCCAACTGTAGTATTATGTACTTTAGTAGGGAGAAGCTTTGTGGAAATACTTCCACATGGGTTTGCAATTATGGTTATTGATAGCCAAAAATTTACACCATACAAAGCAATATAATTTGGAACACAATGAATAAAAATAAAATGAATATTTCTATTAAGTTGTCTTTTTAGAGTGTTACAATAACATCCCTTGAAGAAATTTAACTAGTGATATAATATTACAATAAATGTCTGATTCCTCTTTTTCCAAAAAAGATGGTGCACTCTTGACTATTCCCATGCCAACATAGTGTTGGAGTGGGTTTTCTTGCAATCGCTACATGAGAGTTGGATTCAAGCTATTTTTTTGTCCTTAAACCCTATAACCTGCACACAATGAAACAAAAGTGGATCAATACCATATACGGGGAATATCAAGGTTGGACTCATATTTGATCAAGAAATGTGAAGCAATATTAAAAAGTAGATGTATACACATAATAATGGTAATCTACGCTACTACAACAAGATAAAATGTATGAAATAAAATATATGATGCTAGAAGAATATGAAAATAAAAATCTAGGCTAATATGTAGAAAAATGATGAAAAATAGTCACCTGATCGAGACCGTCTTGGTTCAAGATAGTCTTGTTTGTGGATCATATTGGGCTGAGATGGTCACTATCACAAACCTGCACTTCGATGAAAATAGGTCTAGGCAATGTTTGGATAACACAAGTAGGTTTTTTCAATAAATTTTTAGGTGATTCTATAGGTGAGTGAGTGGACCTGAGTGATCCAAAGTTGTGATATCGATAAAGCGAAGATGAAAAAGGTAGTTGTGAAAATTGTATGATAATTCAACAACATGGATGCAAGCAGTAGGAAAGGGTGGTAAAGTTTTGATAGCACTTCATTGCTCTAGCATTTGAATTCTGGATTCCTAAATAAAGGGGGGAGCACCTCAATTTATAGCCTCCTTATCTATGTGCCAAAGAGGCAAGTGGTAATCATGGGTAGCCTGATTTCCAATTAAAAACATACTACAAGTGGTAGGGGAAACTTTTTCTTCCTATAGGTCACCTAGCACTAATGGAAAATCAACCACCACATTGATAGATAGTTTACTGTCTATTTTATTTTTTGTTTTTATGCATGCACGAATCTCTTGGGTCAATATGGTCCTAACTTTGAGACCATCTCGGGTCAAGATGATCATGCTTTCCATGGGATAAAAGTGCCTTTTGCTGGAGAAAGACACTAATTAGCCCTAAGGCTTCCCCATAGGGGTTATATGGGTTAGAATGAGGTCTCTTTGGAAGTCTCCTTATGATTACATATTTTAGGTATCTACAATTATTACAATTGGTTTCGCAACATATGTGAGTATGAACCCTTTCTACCTATATATGTATGGTTACTTACTCACTATTCAATTGTGTATCATCCAGAGTGGGGTGTGGGGTGTGGTAAGCATTATCTAATTTTTGGTTGGGTTTATGTGATGTTTATTGTTAATAAATGCTAAGTTTTTATAGGTAGCATATATTCAATGAAGAAATTTGATCCACTAGGTTGTGGTAAGCATTATCTAATTTATGGTTAGGTTTATGTGATGTTTGTTGTTAATGAATGCTATTTTTTATAGCTTTCATATATTCAATGAATAAATTTGATCCATTAGGGTATGGTAAGCATTATCTAATTTGTGGTTGGGTTTATGTCATGCTTGTTGTTAATAAATACTAAGTTTTTGTAGGTAGCATATATTCAACGAAGAAATTTTCTCCACTAGGGTGTGGTAAGCATTATATAATTTGTGGTTGGTTTTATGTGATGCTTGTTGTTAATGAAAGCTCTTTTTTACAGGTAGCATATATTCAATGAAGAAATTTGATCCACTGGGGTGTGGTAAGCATTATCTAATTTTTAGTTGGGTTTATGTGATGCTTGTTGTTAATAAATGCTAAGTTTTTATAGGTAGCATATATTCAATGAAGAAATTTGATCCACTTCAATGCTCAACCTAAGTGATGAAGGGGGTCAATACTAAAAATTGAAGTCTTTGATAGTGATTTATTTTTGTAGCTAAGTTTTGAATTACAAGCCAATAGAAATATCATTAAGAATTCTACATGATATCTTATCCATTAGGTTACAAGGCTCTGTTAACATTCACTAATAGAGAAATACATAAAAAATAATTGATATGACATATGGATAGTTGCCTTGAGCCCATGATTTTAGAGCTAGATTGTGTGCCAATATTATTGTTTATTGGTTGCATTGTTCGATGGTCAGGAGTCATCTAATATTTGCTTAGCTACATGTGATTCATCATTTTCTCTCTAATTTTTAGTGTCTTTGCACTGTAGCAAGTCTATAGCTCCTCTGTGGACATGCGTGAATAAATAATGAAAGTGGTTATTTTGATTAAGAGCCTAGTTTGGTCTTTTAGTTAGGATTCCATATCCACAAGGATGAAACAATCAATTCTATTTATAGTTTGGTTTTGATCAATAGGAATTTTACACATAATAGTTAGTTTCTACTTGATAACACATATGTTGCTCAATGAAATAAATTTTAATGTCATTATTCATCTTAGATGTCACCTTCCACTTACATAAAGTGAAGGCAGATAGGTGTGCCATAGGCTTTTATCACATTTATTATTATTATCAAGGTTTTGTTTGCCATGCAATTTACAAATATTCTTACACTTAAAACATTGTTGTGTTTAAGATTAATGTTGCTCGAGGATAGTCAAATATATTTTCACTCTAAAGATGTATTGGTGGTGGATGGAGTTGATGATTATTCCTATAAAATTGTAGAGATTATTAGGATACATAATGAGTTAGAATTCATTCAAGATAGTGTAAGTGCTTTGATCATTTCGTTCTACATTGTGAAGATGATTTTATTTCATAACTTTCTACTGATAATAATGCTAAATGCAAGGCACAAGCTGACTACTAGATGTGTGTCTGTGTGTTTGTTTTACTTCTACCTAACAATTTTTTTCCTCTCCCTTCCCATAATACTTGTGTTGTCTTTGGAGGCAGTAAAATGTCTCACTTTGTAACTCTTTGTAATTGTCACATTTTACCTCAAATAAGGAAGCCAAGGAATTGTTTGAACCTATGGATTTCTCTAACTACTCTTAAATTTTCCAAGCTAGTCATGATTGATTACAAGCATTTACCAAGTTGGCCATTTATTCCATCTAATATATTATGTATTATTTTTTATGAACACTCCTTTTTGGCCTTGCCTATTATGGTCTATTTGCTTTATGTTCCATTTTATTTTATATTTTATCAAGAATCATAGTAAATACCAGTTTTGTTAGATAGACAACACCTTGGAAGTTTTATGTATGGATAATGCTTTCCTTCTATAAATAAATTTAGTTATTTGGTTAACTGACATATGACTCCCCCTTTCATCATGAGTGTTTAAAGTTCACTAACCAAAATAAAGTGGAGTTGTACAACTAAATAAATTCTTCATTTACTTTAGGTTTGTTGCTCTCGTTGCATTGAACTGAGTTTGTAAACAAATCTCTTCATCTATGGAGGTTCCTTTTGCATGTTGGGAGCATAATTTTGTTTTAATGATTGTCAAATCTATAGATTTTGTAAATTTGTACATTTAAAAAATGTTTTTACCCTTGTTTATACTTTTCATATTTATCCTTATAATTTGAAACCTTTTTTAACCATTCTTATTTATTGCAGGTTCACACTATACTGGATATTGGTTGTGGTTTTGGTAGTTTTGGGGCTCATATCTTTTCTAAATAGTTGTTAACCATGTGCATCACTTCTTATGAGGTTTATGGTAGTCAAGTTCAGTTAGCTCTTGAGAGGGGCCTTCCTGCAATGTTGGGATATTTTATTTCTAGACAACTTCCATATCCTTCATTATCCTTTGATATGGTTCATTGTGCTAGGTGTGGGATGTGGGGATAGAAAATAAAAATTATGAGATATATAGTAATTATTATTACCATTTTTAATCTACCTACTTTAAAAAGTGTGACTAATGTTTCATGAGTCCTGTAGCCCATAGACGTTTATTGTACTAGCAATAATGCAAGCCCTTAATCATCTTATAGAATTTCTCATTCTAATCAACACTAGATTGAAGTATGGTGAATGACTGTAGTGGATATATTGTCTTGGTGTGTTATGGATATAGTAGGTCATCTTACCTTGCACTCAATGTTTTATTATTATGTAATACAACCTATTGTTACAATAGATGGAATTTCTCACTCTATCAAAATTATATTAATTTTTTAAGATATCGTACTACTGTCAACATCACTATATTAAATCCATGTAAACAACATTGTATCAGTGTTGTATGTAGTGGGATTATTACTAATTTGGTGTATGGTAAATATAGTGGATTATTTTATCTTGCATTAAGTGTGTCTCTGAGATGTATGCAATTTATTGTTACAAGCCCATTGTTTGCATGTGATATATTTTCAATTAGAATTCTTGGGTTGATAAATCATTACTTGTGTTGCTTTAAAGTTCACATTTAAGCATGATTTTTTTATAATACTATCATAAATTTTTTATTTAACTTTTAGTTATCACTATAAAAAATGAGTACATTTGAAAAGTAACTTCAATTTATTTTAATATTTTTTTTCTAGTATGATATGAAATTAAGATGTGATTTATGAGCACAAAATTTGTTATTATGCATGTTTTTGTCAAAGCTACAAAAGCTCAAATTTTCTTTTCCTGCATCCTACATATATATATTAGGTGATACCCTAATAGGGTGGTTTAAAACCATCCTTTTAGGTCACCCTAAGATGACGGTTTTAAATCGTATTAGGGTAACCAAAGAGGTCGACTCTAAATAATCCTCATAGGACTAAGAGGGTAGTTTAAAACTATCATATTAGGGTCTAAGAGGGTGTTTTTTAACTATCCTCTTAGCCCTAATAGGTCTTAAACCTAAGAGGGTGGTCTTAAACCGTCCTCTTAGTCCTAAGAGGGTGGTTAAGAACCCCCATCATAACTCTAAGAGGGTGTTTTTAAACCACCTTCTTAGACCCTAAGAGGGCAGTTTTTTTAGGCTATTTTTAGCCAACATCATATGACACAGAATTTTTATGACACCCTCATAGATGGTGGCTAAATAACTATCCTTAAATGTCTTTAAGGGCGGTTATAAACTAGTGTTAATGACATTTTTTTATGTAGTGTTTATTAGTATCCTTGAGTTACTTCTTTTTTTCTCTAGGAATAGGTGGATTATTGAAATCCCCTATTACCAACAACTTGATTCTTACTACATATTCTCTTATCTACTCCACTTCATTCCACATGTCTTTTTTTTCTTACAATTACTGGGATTATATTTATTTATCACTAAAGAGAACATTTTACTTGTTTTGTAAGCATCATATATAATTTATTTCCCCCTTTGAACAATACCTTTCCCTCTAGAATTTTTCAATTCCACATTGTTGCTAATCCCCCTAAGTCCTCTATTTCTTCTATTTTCTCATTGTTGCCTTTCTTATAAATACTTTGTTCAAATCCTTGCCAAACTACTACTTTCATTTTAATTTCCTAGAGGAGTATCTTTTGTTGTTTATCCCTTATCATGGATCTGACCAACCTTTTTTTAGGGGTATTCATTCCCTTAACATTCCATGTTATCATTTTCATTTCACCCTAATTTTTGTGGGATTATGTCCACCCATACTTATTCTTAATTGCTTAGCATCTATTAGATCCTTCTTTCTCTTTTTTTTTTCCCCTAACGAAGGTATTCTTTCCTTCTTCTTTGGATACAATCCTAGATCTAGATGTTTATTTACACTTCTTATCATTCTAACATTTGAGCCTTTTTATATATTGTTTTCATTGGAGATTTCTATTTCTCCTTCTCTTTTCATAAGGACTCCTTAAATATGCAAGGGATCACATCAGGTTGGCTAACCTGTATTTTTCATTTTTAAATGAGTATTTACTTTCCTTCCTTTTCTCTTCCTCATTTTTCTTTTCATTTTTTCTCTCTCCTTCTAAAATAATTCTTGATCCTTTGCATCTTCCTCATTTCCTTCTTCTATTACATTAACCATGGATCCTTGATTTACATAATTTTAATTATATTAGAAGAGTATAAACCATTGATGAAGAATCAAACTAGAAACTTGTTTTTCTTCCTAACACTAATAGCATTTATGGTCATTAGGAACTTATTCCTCTACCTAATGGAAATAAAATTATTTAGCTTATTCCTCAACCTAAGTGCAAGAAAATAGTTGGTTATTAGGAAGTTGTTCCTCTACCCAAGGATAATAATATTTTTGGTTTAAGAATTATACATATAATGACTAGGTGGAGAAGCATATGGTGTGCCTTGTTTCTAAGGGGTTCTATAAGGAAAAAGAAATTAACTATTCATAGAAATTTGATATTGTTGCATGGGTGGACTCTATTTAGGTTATCCTCTTTAATTCCACTTCTAATGGATTAGAAGCATAACAAATGTATGTGAAGAGTTTCTTTCTTCATAAGAAGCTTCAGGATAAGATCTATGTGTTAACCATCCAATTTTGAGCTTGATGGATTTATCAAATACTTATTGTATTGTTTTTTTATGAGCATATCATAAGAAGCTCAACATCATTGACCCAATAAATGAACACACAACTTCATATCTATGGGATAATTTATCTAGTATATGTTTTTTTAATAGATCAAACAATAGATATATTGACCATGATCATGCTCGACATGTCATTTATGTGATTCTAAGAGCATTTTGGAGTAGGAGAGTGTCCCATAAGTTAGGGAATCGATGATTTTACATATGATGAAGAGGCTTGGATATTATTTAGAGTTACAAATATTACTTTGACTATTCAAGCATATATTATGAGGGAGATGTTATCATATCTAATGTGTTCTCTTCTTGACCATAGTTTAGACTATGGGGAGGTGTTGGAAGATGGGTACTCTAAACTTATTGGCCAAGGCCAATAGTGTTTTATGTAAGCCTACAAAAAATAATTATGTAATATACTTTGTTATGGATTGATGTATTTATCTCTAGTAGAATTCATTAAACCACTATTATGGTTAGTCTTAACTAGACCTTCATAATGCCTAATATGTAATACACAATCATTTACTAACTTGTAACTCAACTTGTAGTTAACCTTTAATCCATTATGTTATGTTGACTTGGGTTAATATGATATATAATTATTGTTTGGATTTAAATATCTACTATAAAATATCCCAACAACCTAACCCACTGATGTGACATTATCTAATCATAATTTTTAGGTTCTCAACTACACCCATCAAATTGTATCATTTGTAATTTTCTTTTCTCTCTTCTTTGTTTCCTCTATTACTCTTTCTATTTTAATTTTCCATTTTTATAGTATAAATCTTGTGGTGAATGTAATGCTTTTATTCATTTCCAGAAGGTATTTTGAAATCTAAAAATAATACGTTCATAAATAAAATAGCATTATGGATCCTTCATCCTATGTTGAAACATTATTAGACCACAGCACGTGGACACATATACTTTCATTATTGATTACTTATTTTTTAAATTCCTAATTGCATATATCAAAGTAATAACCAAATGCATACCTAATGGGTTTGTAATAAGAATTAGGGAGCAAAATATATAACAAGTTTCCCATCCTATGTTGAAACATAACATTTAAATTAAATAATATGAGTTTAATTGATTAAAATTATGGACATTCAATGAAAAAACCTACAATATCTAATAGTACTCTAAATTAGAGATTAACACAAATTAAAAATGAATAAAAATGAATTTATAAAAAAAATAATAAAAAATACTTCTACTCTTCAAATATTCACATACAACTTTAATAAAATACACTATTCTTATATACACATAATGCAATTTATAAATTGTTTCGATAGACTCTTTATATTTCATATTCTCTTCAAATATAGGCGAGAACATTATTTTCTTTTATATATATATATATATATATTCCCAATTGTAACTCCTAATTTTTTCTTGTTTTATGTTTTTTTTTTCACATTCAATATCAAAACTTTCAACATTCTCCACTTTGAAATTAAATAGGAATTTTTCATTCTATCTTTGAGTGAAAAAAACATGTTTTTCACCACTAGATTTATAAGAATATTTTCATAGCAATTTTATAAAGTGTAGTGTTTCAATCCAATTGTATTTTGTATGTATTTAATAAAATGATGTTGAAACTCAATGTGCTTTGATCTTATATCAAAAACAATATTTTTAGTCATTTGAATTGCACTATGTTATCATAAAAATGGTAGTTGATCTTTTTTCTTATCACCTAGAACTTCTAGGGTCTACCCTAACAATACAACTTGTGTGTTTGTTAATGTTATTACTATATATTTTGTATTTGTTGTTGAGAGTGTAGTTTTTACTTATTTATTTAAATTCCAAGTTACCAATCTATTTATAAATAAATAAATAAATTGTTGATATAGATTTCCTATCATCAATGAGCCTTCCTAATCCAAATCATTGTATCAATGAACTCAATATTACTGGTTCAAGGATAATTGATTTATTAATTTAAATTTCATTTCATATACCTCAAAATTTGCTTAGCTACTTTTATATAATATTCTAATGCCTCACTCATAAATATTAAAACCAAATAGAATGCATAGTTAATGTTGCCAATAATATAAGGATACAAATCAAACTTCTATACGTCATGTCATCCACTATTCCATAGTTTACATCATCCTTGGACATTATTTTACCTTGTGCAAGTGGGATAGCAACATATTTTTAAATTTTCATGTCAAAAGTCTTCAACATATCATACACATACTTATATTGGAAAATAAATATCCCATCATCTATTTGATACATATCCATGCCAAGGAAATAATGTAACAAACCCAAATCATTCACTTCAAATTCTTGCATCATGTTTGCTTGAACTTTCTCTTCATTCCCAATAAACTTCCTATGTAAAATAGACTATCAACATACAAAAAAATAATAAAATTATCACCACCTTCGATTTTATAGTATAATGGGGGTTTACACTTCAAGAATTATGTAATAATTCTTAAATACCATGTGCTTGGTACTTGATGGAGTCTACATAATAATTTTTCAATGTGTGTGTATGCCATTATTTATGTTTAACTTCAAATCCTTATGTTTGTTCGAGATATGCTTCTTCTTAAATATTACCATTTAAAAAAGTAGTCTTTACATCAAATTGATATACAATCTATATTTTTTTGGCTTACCAAGACTAAGATAATTTTTATTGTTCCTTGCTTTACAATATGTTGATATATATTTGAAATGAAATAAAAACATGATGCTTCATATTAATGATTGTAAATGAGGTTACAATAAGGAAATGATATCCTTTTAATAAATACCCCATAGGGTTACAAAAGATGGACTCTTTTGGGAGGGACCCTAGCATAGAATAGATTTTGCAGCACTATAGGCATCTTCTATCAATTCCTCAAGGTTGGATTGGGCTTATGATGCATTGCCACTATGAGATACACCTGATTTGTGACCTACATAACCATACAAAATGATATTAGACTATTTAGAGACTTATCTTAATTAGGTCTCCTATAAAGGAAGACATATAGACCCAAATTTGGGTAAAAATGCATAACAAAAATTCAAAATGACCTAAAATTAAAATAGAGTACTATATTACATGTTAGACCCATTTTGCAACGTAAAACTAGAAAATACACCTTGGGATTTATTTTTTTAGGTGTGCTCGCACCTTGGGGTGCATTTTGGATCCAGTTTCTTGGATTTATCAAAAAATCACCCATAGAGCCTTCTCGTGTGGTTATGTGATGATTTGGAGGTCACAAGTCCATGTTCTTCATTGTAGATCACCTTAATCCTACAAAAGAGATGCAAGGGAGGAAGCTAACATGCTAAAAAGGGGTTGAAATGCATTGGATAGTATTTTGGCAGCATAAAATTACAATTTTCTTTCTCCTTGAATTCGTAGACATGCTCTTCTATTTATAGAATTTCTAGGCATGTGAAGGGGGGTGTGATGTGGAGGAGAGAGGAGAGGTCTCTTTAAGGACTATGTGGTGGATGAGAATTTCCACCTAAATTAATTTAGTGAGAATGAGTGTTCCATTCCCATGTAATACTTAGGGAGAAGTGAAACACCCTTTTTTTAGCCTTTTGCCTTGAATGCACTTTATGAAGGGTGGGTGGTTTTTAAAAAATAGCAAAAGCGGATGCATAGAAAAGTGCATGAGGGGGGTGTGAGGGGTGCATATGTTGGAATGGGGGAAGAACTATCTTATTTTAGGATTTTGAATGGCCTCTTTTTTGACTTTAGGGTTTTGGATTTTTTTAAGTAATTTTTTACCCCTTTTTGAATTGATTTGCATTTATTTGTTCTTTTAAATTGCTATTGTATTATTTATTTTTTTAAATGTTGATTTTTATTGCAAAATATTATTTGATGCATTTTTAGGTGTCTACATTTTTCCCCTTTTTGTACTACATTGTGTGAGGTCATAGTGTTGTGCAAAAAATTATGACACATGTTTGGTGATTGATAGCGAGATAATATGGATTAGCAGATGATGGAAACCAATTTGTCTTGAGAGGAGTAGTTGTAAGGTCATATAGAGTCATGATCAATGTAAGATACACCAATTTTGGAAGATATGTTATCCTTGAAACTTTGTCTTTCATAGAATGTTGAGATCATTTGAGTTGGTAGAACATTCAACCATATATAGGTATTCTCATGATTGCTTCAGTGGACTCGATCACCCACCTTGATGAAGCATATACACATGAGTAAACCTATAGCTATCAACATACAATATGCTAAATTTGATAGGATTGGATTTTGATTGAGAAGAGAATTATAATTTTGTTGAGAAGAGAAATTCTATATCCCTAGTGGAGATTAACCCTATGATTTAGGAACCTAAGGAGCTCAGGGATTCAATATTTTATGGTGCTATTTTATTTTATTTCTATATTTCTTTTATTTTTATTTTTATTTTATTTTATTTTTCTAGTTTATCCTTTTGTCGAACCTTAGGAGATTCAATCATGCAAATGATAGGATGAATAGGGGAAACATTTTTTTCAATGGATAGTGTATGTAAGATGTTATCTTCCATAGACTCAAAATATTTTTAAGTGTGCACATGTGTTTTGATCCATGAAATGACTCTAGTCATGCAAGGGAAGTCTAAAGTTGTATTAGAATATAATGACATTTGATAAAGCTTGATGTGATCAACTAAAATGGTTGACTTACAGAAAAGAATACCATTACTAATTGACCAATGCATAAAATTTAACATGACATATTGATAGTTGCGATAACTATTGCATGATGTTTTATGTAGTGAAAAATGGCTTTGTAGGAGTGAATGTACATAATGATATGAGAATGCAAACATGGGTGAAATACATGACAAGGTGATGCTTATTTATAAGAACCTACGCAAATATCCTTGTCAATGATTAAATGAACCAAATGTGATTGGTTAACACATATTTACATATCCAAAAAGAGAGACAATAATACCATAACAGTCTCATGAAATGATATATGCATAGATGCAATGAGTGAAAAAGTGGATGATATGTGATGAGTGATGAAATTATGAATGTTTAGCAGTATCAATGTGCATGAGTGGTGAAAAATCTATGCAAGAAAAAGTAAAAGAATAATAAGAAGGAAGAAGAAGAGAGGAAATAAGAGAAGAAGAAATATATCCCAGGTATGTAGCTACTCTAAGCGTGACCATATAACAGAGATAATAATAAGAAGAAAGATGGAAGAGGAAGAAATAAGATAAGAAGGAACCTATCCCAGGTATGTAGCCACTCGAAGCGTGACCATACAATAGAGATAGGATAAAGATAAAAAAAGGGATGGGGAAGAAGAAATATGAGTGGAATAAGTATGGAGTTGTGCTAAAAAGGAGTTATTTTTATATTTTTCTTATTTTGTATTTTTGTTGTTTTGATATTTTGTATTTTTTTTGTTTTTGTTTTAGAATGTACAAGAACGTGTAAACCTTAATTTGGTAGAAATGTTGGAGCAGATGTGATGGGGAGGGGTATTGGCACCCCCAATAATGAGTATGAATATGAGAAGGGGTATTTGCACCCTCAATCATGAATGTGAAGATGACCAAGGAAAATTGGGACCTTTGAAATAAAATGTTGACCAATTGGAGTTGTTGCCTTGGAGTTGTGTTTGAATTTGGAAGTTGACCTTTTGAAATGAAAGTCACTGTAAAAGGTATGCAAAAAAAATTTCCTCATGTGAGGAGCAACCTCTATGATAAGAACATGAAAGGAAAATTTAATTTTTGGTCTAAGTGACCTCTATACTAAGGGTATGAAAAATAAATTGTGTGGTTATTCCAAGTGACCTTTATCCTAAGGATATGAAAAGTAAATTGTTGGTTGGTCCAAGTGACCTCTATGCTAAGGACATGAAAAATAAATTGTTGGTTGGTCCAAGTGACCTCTATGCTAAGGACATGAAAAGTAAATTGTTGGTTGGTCCAAGTGACCTCTATGCTAAGGACATGAAAAG
The DNA here is from genome assembly GCA_028583015.1 of Wollemia nobilis. NCBI lineage: Eukaryota > Viridiplantae > Streptophyta > Pinopsida > Araucariales > Araucariaceae > Wollemia > Wollemia nobilis. The sequence goes on along the minus strand of JAQPPZ010000672.1, from coordinate 4,089,651 downwards.
TAAATTTGCTCTTTGGAGCAAGCTCGATGTTTAGATATGAAAGTGAAATTGCTCTTTGGAGCAAGATCGATTTTTAGATATGAAAGTGAATTTGCTCTTTGGAGAAATATTGATGTTCCAAATGGATTGAAGTTTTGGAGAGACCCTTTCAAATTTTTGTTAAGGATTTTGGAAAACTATTTTTCTAAGAGATTTTAAAAAATGTTCCAAATGGCTTGAGGATTTTGGAGAGACCTTTCCAAATTTTTGTTAAGGTTTTTTTTTTTTGAAAAAATGAAAACTTGTATTAAAACAAAAACCAGATACAAGCGGGAGAGAACACATCCCGAGCCAGAGCCACGAGCAACACAACAAGGAAAGCGCACAAAGGCAACACTAGCAGCCACAAGGCACAGAGAACGGACGGCACGAAAAAGCGACATGTCGCAAAAATGCGACATGTCACGAAATCGCGACAGGCAAACCCGTCACGGCCACTTCGGCACCAACAGTCGCGATAACGCGACATGTCGCGAAATCACGACATGTCACGAAATCGCGACAGGAAGGGCCCTCGACAGCCAACCGCAGAAAGCGTCGCGAGAGCGCGACAGAAACACTAAACAACATTCAAGCCGCATAAGGGTCGCGATATCGCGACAAAAAACCCACCAGTCTCAAAAGAGCCAAACATGCCGCGATATCGCGCAAGAAATACGCCAGAGGCCAGGAAGGCACAACCTGTCGCGAAATCGCGACATGTCGCGATATCGCGACAAGACGCGGAATCGCGACACGCGATAGCGCGACATGTCGCGATGCGACATGTCGCGATATCGCGACATGTCGCGGAATCGCGACCCGCGATAACGCGACATGTCGCGATATCGCGACAGAAACCAACCAGAGGCAGCGGAGGCTCAACCTGTCGCGATATCGCGACAACAACCAGCCAACGGCCGCGACAGCACAACATGTCGCGATATCGCGACAAAAAGGACCCTTAGCAAAAAAAACTTTGCACATTATTTCAGAAATTGTTCAAGGCCTTGTCTGATCTCGGCATCCTCCACAGACAAATTGCTATGCAGATGAATCCCAACCTCTCTCTCAGCACCCATCTTAGCAAGGAAATCAGCCGCTTTATTGAGAGATCTACTAGCATAAACAGGAATCACATCCTCAATTTCCTTCCAAAGCTCTAAAATTTGGGAAACCAAAATCCGGAGCCTCCAAGCTTTTAAGGCAAAGTTCCTCAAGCAATCAAGAGCACCAACCAGGATTTGGGAATCAAACTCAATGATTATCTTTCTGTGACCATGTTTGACGGCCCATATGGAGGCAGATTTAATAGCAAAGGCCTCAGCTTCATTGTTTGTGGCATATCCCAGACCTTGCAATTCCCAATAGAGCACAGTCCCAAAGATGATCACTGCAGATAACCCCACTACCAGCATTACCCGGATTACCTTTTGCAGCTCCATCAGTATTGATTTTGACCCAACCTTCTGGGGGAGGTTTCCAACAACTTCTTACCCGTCTCTCAAGATCAGCACCTCTCCCAATCAAAGGCTTAGAAGCCGGCTGATTTTCCTTCTCAAAGATAGATGGCAACGGTTTCCACAACTTTGCTCCGGATGACCTCGCCAAATCCCATCCACCGAAGAGAAGGTTTCACGAAAAATACGAGCATTTCTTTCCAACCAAACCTCGCCACCAAATAAAAAGGAAACCGAGCTCCCAGCCAATACGAAGAGCTTTAGATATAAATCTACCTCTCTTCCAGCTTTCCCATAAATTGGTCCGGGACAAGTCTCCAAGCGCCTGAAGTTTAAAGTGGGAGAACCAACGGTGCCAAATCTATTGTGTGAAAGGACAATCAAACAGAAGATGATCCACAGCTTCCTCATTCCTATAACACAAAACACACTGGGAAGGGCCAATGATGCCTCTAATTCTGAGATTGTCAAAGGTCAAGATACCATAATGCATCAGCTGCCAAGCAAAGAAGTTCACTTTCGGCCAGCCCTTGGGATGCCATATCTTCCTCCATTCATGAACAGGAAAAGAGTGTGGGGGGGGCTCAGGAAGGATCGAAGCATAGCCCTCCTTCACATAATAAACCCCAAGGTTCCCAAAGCCCCAGGCAAGCTCATCCTCCTCATCTCTCCCAATAAGAAACCTTTCTCGCCAAAAGTTTTTCCAGAGTTGGAGCCTGCTCCGGAGGGATTGGAATAGGCCATTCACCCAGTCGCTTAAACTTTTGAACCTTATACTCCCCCAATTGGTCGGTATTGAAGTAGCTCTCAATATTAATCCAACCCTTATCTTCAAGAGCTATTTTTAACGGATGCAAATCAGGAAACACAAAGAAGGATAGGAGGATGCTGATCCCAAGAGTCAGTCCAAAATCGGGCCTTCTCCCCTCTCCCAACTTTCCGTAACAATTGATCTTTGATAATGCGAGATCCAAGCTTGAGCGCCTGCCACACAAGAGAACCATTACCTTCCAAAGGATAGCGGCCCAAGTCGTTGGGATGAACAAGACCCAAGTATTTACTGGAAAGGATTCTGCTGCAAAGGGACGAAGGCTGGGAAATCCACCTCCAATACAGTTTTCCAGCCAGGGCCCGATTGTTAAACTTGGAGCTTCTTAAGCCCAGCCCACCTTTTTCCTTGGGCTGGGTGACCTTATCCCACCCAACCAAGGCCCATTTCCTCTCTCCATTGGCACCTTCCCAGAGAAAACTTCTAGCCGCTTTGTCCAACTCTTTCCAGATTGAAGGAGGGGCGGCCATAATAGAGAATTTGTAAATAGGCATGGCCTGAATAACAGACTTCAAAAAAGTTAGTCGGCCCCCATAGCTTAACCATCTATGAGACCAGTGATTCATTCTCTCTTTGATGCCATCTAACAGGTCCTTCCAAAAATCAGCTTTCAGTTTTTTGCAATGCAGAGGAACCCCCAAATAAACAACAGGAAGGGAGGTCCTAGTGAAACCCAGGATCTCCATAACTCTCTCTTGTGACCTTTGATCAAGGTTGAAGAAGACCACTTTTGATTTTGATTCATTGATGACTTGATTAGAAGCCCGGAGGTAGACGTTAAGAGTATCTTTGATTCCTCTTGCTTCCCTGAGGCTGGCAACTCCCACCAAGCCCGTATCATCCACAAACTGTAAATGAGTCAAAACTTCAGCCCCGATTTTAATTCCTGTAATCTGTCCTTGACGTCTTCTTCTCAGGAGGAGTCTGCCTAAACCTTCAGCCAAGATAAGAAAGAGATAAGGAGAGCAGGGATCTCCTTGACGGAGACCCCGAGAGGCTCCAAAAGGTGGCGAGGGAAGCCCCTTAATTAAAACAGAGTAGGAAGGCGTAGAGATACAACTCATGACCCAGGCAATCCAGTCCTGAGAAAAACCAAAGGCTGCCAACATCTTGACCAAGAAACCCCACTCTACTCTGTCATAAGCCTTAGACATATCCAGTTTGATGAACATTCCCTTGTTACCCGAATTATGCATAGAATGGATAGCCTCCCGAGCCAAGATCACTCCATCCAAGATCCTGCTCTTCCTTCAACAAAACCCCCTTGCTCAGGAGAAATAATATTCTGAAGAAGGGGTTTTAGTCTTTCAGCCATAAGTTTAGTGATAATTTTGTAGATCACATTACATAATGCAATAGGTCTGAAATCGGAAATGTGAGCCCCCCCCTCTCCTTTAGGAATTAAAGTGATAAAGGTGTGATTTAGAGCCTTGAGCATTCTTTTGTTAATTCGGGATTCCTCAATGACAACCAACACATCCTCCTCTAAGATATCCCAGAAGGCCTGAAAGAACTCAATAGGGAAACCGTCCGGACCAGGCGATTTTCCCGTGCACATCCCAAAGACCACCTTCTTGAGTTCATCACGATCAATGGGCTTAAGAAGGGCCTGATTCTCTTCATGAGAAATAATAGAGGGAATTCCCTCAATGACTTCATTTTGGGCTTCCACATCATGCTGCATACTTTCCTTGAAGAGGTTTGAGAAGTACTCCATAGATAGGGAATGCATATCAGGAAGAGTGTCAAAAGAGTTTCCAATCTCATCTTGAAGGAACTCCATGTTATTCAATTGCCTTCTAGCACAGGCAGAGCGATGGAAAAATTTAGTATTTCTGTCTCCTTCTAATAGCCAAGTATTTCTTGCTCTCTCGCCTCCAGAGATCTCTTCTTGATTATCAATGTCCTCAACCGCTTTGCGTAAAGCGTCATCCTCAAATTTAAGATGCTCAAAAATAATTCCTTCTCTCGAATTGTTTTTGCACCTCATTCCATCTTTCCAAAGAAGGGAGCCCGTTGGAGCCGGAAATCAGATTTGTTAGTTTGCTTCCACTGCTTTAGTTTACTCTTAACAAAGAGAAGCCGTTTATGAAATTTGAACATAGCTGTTCCAAAAGGGAGACGACCTTCTTCCCACCACTGTGTAATTTTCCTTCGTAGGTCCTCCTTTTGCAACCAAAAATTTTCAAATTTAAAAGGTTTGTAATACTTTCCTGACATAGTCCCTCCCTCCAAAGAAATGGGAGAGTGATCGGAGACTGGGCCCTCCAAAATCTGGAATTTGATATTCCATCTAACAAAAGCTTCCTCCGAGACCAAAACCCTGTCAAGCTTAACCCTCCTGCTGTATAGCTCTCTTCTCTTATTAGTCCAGGTAAAGTTTGTACCAGGGCCTTTGATATCAACAAGGTTAAAGGCCCGGACTTGGGCAATAAACAACCGGTCCCCCGTATCCGTAACAGTGGATGCCACCTTCCCCGATCTCTAGCGGATAATTTAGCATTGAAGTCCCCAGCAATAATCCAATCAAAATCTTCCCTGGAGGACCTCATGTTTTGAACAGCTTTCCATTGAAACCGCTGACCATCGGTGTTCTGAGCCCCATAGAAATTTGTAATTAAGACTTGTTCAGCTGTAACTATATTCTTAAAAAGAGATGTTAGGACCCCTCTCCAGTGCTATATGTTCTATTGCTATCCACGCCAAAGGATTCCAAAGAGTAGCAATCCCTACCGAGGCACCTAGAGCAGCCATTGCCATATGGCCAAGACCCCTCCGTATTCGGCCGACAGTTTTACTCATAAGGTCTAATGACATTTTTGTCTCCCGAATGAGCAGAAAGTCTGTTTTACTTCTTTCTAAAAGTCTTTGAACAGCATATTGATGGGTTCTACTCGTTTAAACCCCTCACATTCCAAGATTGAATAATCATTGGAAACCTTGGGAGCAATACGAATCAATTGTTCTCGCCAATCCTCCATTGATTAGCTTATCCCCTTGCACCGCAATTAGATCCTTATTGGATTTCCTACCCACCCCTTGGGAATTACTATTTTTCGACCTCTTCTCCACCTGGGAAATTCCAAGAGCTGGTCTTTCTCTGAGCTTTTCTGCAATTCCCATGGTAACATCTTTAATAACGGGCTGAACTGGGGAGTGGATTACCAGAGTCCCGGGTTTTCTTGATGCAAAGTCTCAGAGGAGTCAATCACCTGTTCAAGAACAGGGGTTGATGAAGGAGGAGCATGAGTAAGGATGATATTATCCTCAAGGATCCCATCTGCTCCTTCCATAGGTTGGTCTTCTTGATCCACAAGAGATTTGAAGATTTCATACCGATTGGTTGGCTTGGGAAGAGCTTGCTCCTTACCATTTCTCTTTTTGTTTCTTCTTCTCTTCTACTGTTCAAAGCCATCATTCTGGCCCTCAGAACCCAGGGGAATGACAGGGGTTCCTTGGCCGAAGTAGACTTACCTCCTCGGGAGCGATTTGACATTCCCTCGTGGAGCATCCGCTTTGGTGCTCAAGATATTTGGACAGAACCTTGCCAAATGGCCATGCAAATGACAGACTCTACAACGGAAAGGTAGGGCTTCATAGTCTAACTGCTGTATCCAAGAATGTCCTGCTAACTCTAGTTCCATCTCAGCTGGTAGCGGTTGACTAATATCCAATTCTACACAAATTCTTGCATAAACAACAATATTTCCTTCAATGGTATCCTTAGAAACTCCCAAAAATCTACCTAGAGAGTTGCCTATCAATTCAAGAATCCGCTCACCCCAAAACTCCATCGGGAGAGCATACAGCCGGATCCAAACCGGGACAGCCGTGGGCTCAATGCGAGGGTCGAAACCCGCTCTCCACGGCTGGACAAATAACCCCGCCGGGCCATGGCTCCTCTTCTCTGATTCAAATGCTCTGTTTCTATCCAATAGGGAAGAAAAACTAATAATGAAATACCCATTGCTAATGGGCCATAAGGAGTACTCACCGATAGGCTCCCAGTTTTGTCTCACCCAGGAATGCAAAAAGTGCAGGGTGGGTCGAATGCCCATGAACTTGCAAATCAGATCATGAGTGGCCCGATAGTTTATCGTGTCTTCAACCAGCTCTGGTTCGATGACTATTTTCGGTCTTGATGCAGATTGCGGGAGACATCCATTGATTCTATGCCCAGGAGAGCCCTTGCCCGCATTCTTGGATAGCAGATGGAAGGCACTCCGTTGAGCATCAGCAGAGGAAGACGCAGGATTTTCTCGTAAAATCTCCGCATAAGAGGTCTTTTTCCCCTCGAGAGAACCAGGAAGAGACCCCATTGGGCCCTCCCGGGACACCGAAAGATCCTAGACCAAAAACCAAGAGCAACCCCAAATTCTCTGGAAGAGGTTTCCGATCTGAAACCCTAGAGACTCGGCTGTCGGCAGTTCAGAGGGTTTCCCGCCAAATCGCCAGAGCTTAAAAATCGCGTTCGTCCAACTTCCAATTCATATCCTCCTTATTTTGTTAAGGTTTTTGGAAAACCATTTTTCTAAGAGATTTAAAAATAAAGTTTCAAATTACTTGAGGATTTTGGAGAGACCTTTCAAAAATTAATTAAGGTTTTTAGAACATTGTTTTGCTAAGATATTTAAAAAGAATGTTCCAAATGGTTTGAGGCTTTTGGAGAGACCTTTCCAAATTTTTGTTAAGGTTTTTGGAAAACCATTTTTCTAAGAGATTTAAAAAGAATGTTCCAAATGGCTTGAGGATTTTAGAGAGACCTTGTTAGAAATAGATTATATTACTTCATTTGGGTCATGTAAATGTACCTTCCTAGGTACATACTTAGGACATTAGATTACTTTAGGGGGAAGCTATCTAGTTACTTAATGCAATGTAATAAATGCCCAAGTGTCAATGTGCAAGTTTTATATGTGCAAGATGTCCCTTGCATAGCTAGGTAGAGTGTTGGCCAAGGAATATATCTTCCTATATTAAAAGGATCTGATTGTAACAAATAAACATAGAGAAGCTCATAGTATATTCTTAGGTAGTAGCATAGTATTGTATAGATCACCATATATTGGTTACGGGTGAAATGTACTCGAATATATTTATTCATGGGTGTGTATTTCCTCCATAGCTACATTGTATTCATTTCCATAATTTCTATTTATAATATATTTTAGTCATCTCATAGATTTACTTTATTTCATATTATTTTGAATCTTGTGATTGTTATATCCCATTACACACTGCATCAAAAGCTAACAATGGTATCAAATCCATGATAGATCTAGCCATAGTAGATCAATAGGAAAATCATTATTATAATTGAGCCTAAGTTTTTTGTCAACCTGATGCACTGTTGGACCGTCCACTATCAAAAAATCTCATAAGAGTCTAGGTGGTAGAATTAGGGAGAGCCACAAATGAGGACTAAAAGAAATCTTAGTTTGAAAAATACTGAGATTACATTTGGCTAGAGTCTTTCTACAAATTTATAAGAAAATTTTGTGAAGACTAGGACTTAGTATTCAATCCACTAGATTGACAAATCAACTAGTGAAGATCATTGAGGATATATAGAATTTGTTAACTATTTCTTAAAGTTTATTTTGTTGTAGAAAATTAATTCTCATATGATTTGGGACACCTCATCCAATAGAAATCTAGGATACTTCAACTTCATTGTCTAAAATTTGACGTGTCTTCATAGTGCAGAGATTAGTTCCTTGTGTAAGAAAATAATACTACAAATGAAGACTTCTAGAGAAGAGTCATGGTGAAATTAGGATATTGGAGATCTCCATTGCTAGATTTAGAACTTCATAGAAGAAGAAAAGGCAATAGAAGCCTTTCTCTAGAAGAAAAGGCCATAGAAGCCTTTCTCTAGAATAAAAGGCCATATAATCCTTGCTCCAGAATAAAAGGCCATAGAAGCCTTGATATTGAAGAAAAGACCATATAAGCCTTGATATTGAAGAAAATGCCACAGAACCCTTGATATTGAAAAAATGGCCACAGAAGCCTTGATATTAAAAAAGGCCACAAAAACCTTGATATGCCACAAAATCCTTGATACTAAAAAAAGCCACAAAAGCCTTGATATTAAAAAAAATGCCACAAAATCCTTGATACTAAAAAAAGCCATAGAAGCCTTGATCCTGAAGAAGAATCCAAAAGAGAGTATCTTATTTAGAAGTAGATTAATATTTTAGTACTAATACTTTTTTGTAGGGATAGGATATTCAGTGAGTTGGTAAAATTCCTACAAGAAAGTTAGGAAGAGTATCTTCTTTAGAATCAATCAAGCACCTAAATCAAAATTGAAGGTAAATAAATCAAGAGAAGATCTTATTGAATAACTTCTAGTCTTGGAAGAATAAGGACTATGAGAGTCCTACTCAAATCTAGAAGTAGTAGAATTAGAGATCTATAATAATATCTCAACACCAACACTTCTAGGAGTAGAAGGTTGAATAAAATGTCTCAATGAAGACCAAAAGAAGCTACAAGATCAAATACCTTGAGAAGATCTCAATGAGAATCCAGTAAAAGTCTTGGAGTATTGAATAAATCATCAGAGGAGAACTCATTGGAGAAATCCACTACCAAGGAGAAGCCCCTGATGGTGAAGGACTTGGGATAATTATTATCATCTGATAAAATACCCAAGAGAAGAATAATTTGGTAAGGAGTGACAAATACTAGAAGAAATATCTAGTGAAGACTGAAGAACACAAGCTTATACTAAGAGGGGGGTGAACAGTATAGCACCCACTTTTTACTTTCTTTCCAAACCAATATCAATTAGTGTCCTTAATTGCAATAACCAATTATATCAATGTGCATTAATGACATAGATAACAATAGTAAGCAAGAGCACAAATCACCATGCACAATTAAGACATAATATTTAACATGGTTCCCCTAATATGGGGTAGTCCACAAGATAATATCCTTATAATATTTCATAAATAAATAGGGATCCTTATCCCAATATAAATGATTAATTTTATCTTCTTAAATCTAGGCTATCCATTGATCTGCTCAAGTGGGTAATCCACTTATTTGCTTAGCAAGGCAATCCACTAATCTGATCATCTAGTCAATCCACTAATATACTCAGCTAGGCAATCTTGATATGCTTAGGTAGGTTATCCACTAATCTAATTAGAAAGGCAATCCATTGATCTGCTCAGCTAGGCAATCAACTATTCTGCTCATCTAGGCAATCTTGATCTACTCAGGTAGACTATCCACTGATCTAATTAGCAACGAAATACACTAATCTACTCATATATGCAATCCATTGATCTTCTCAGCTAGGCAATCCTGATATACTTAGGTAGGCTATCCACTAATCTGCTTCAAAAAGGCAATCCATTGATCTACTCAATTGGGCAATCCACTAATCTACTCAACTAGGCAATCCTTATATTATCAGGTAGGCTATCCACTGATCTGTTTCAGCAAGCTCACCAAGAACCTACTCAAAATTTGCTCCAGCAAGCTCACCAAGAACTTGCTCAAATATGCTCCAGCAAGCTCACCAAGAACTTGCTCAAATCTACTCTAGATTCTATCCACAAATATATCCCAAAAACCTTCTCAAAGGCTCAATCAATCATGCACAAAATCTACCTCAAATATGTCCAAAAATCTATCCCAAAATCCTTCTCAAAGGCTCAACCAATCATGCACAAAATATGCCTCAAATTTTTCCTAAAAGCCTTCTCAAAGGCTCAATCAATCATGCTCAACTAGCACTCAACAAGGTTATGCATAAGGGGTTGGACTCAAAATATACTTGTAAAAAAATGGTGAATCCTAGTCAAAATCAATGTGAATCATGGTGAATCCTAAGCAAATCAAATCAATCATATTCACACCAAAATTTGGGGCATTTGAATCCCTAAAAAGTAAGGTCATCTTTGGGATACATTTTAACCTATTAAATCACCCTATAACTTCATAAAAATACCACCATTAGATCAATCTTAAAAATAGCTTTCCAATGAGTACAGATATGCCTATGTTTGGATATATATTATGGTGAATTAACCCTAAGAAAAAATGATCTAAAAAATTTTAGGCAAATGGGTCGACGTCGAGGGTCCTCATATTCACCAAATTTAAATTTTAAAAATCCTAATATTTGCCTAATTTGTGAATATTCGCCACTGTGCATAACCCTAGCACTCAAATCACATACACAAATATATGAAGGCAAGGCTCAATGATGAACTCAACAATGAATGGAAATGCACTCTTCAATGGATGACAACAATAATCCACAATGATCTCAACTCAAATCAGAATATAGAATAGTTTGTTTTATGGAACTTGAACAACCACTCCACTCATTCACTTGACTAGGCTCAAACAACTCTACTCAACCAATCACCACAAGGAATAACTTTTTCTCACAAACCCTAGTTCAAGCATGAATCAATCAACTCAAAATGTTTCCAATAATACTCAACAATAACTCTCACATAACAATGATACTCATGTTCTTCTCAAGTTCAAGTTCTTTGCATAACCAATGGGCTTCAACAACAATGCTTATAAAACAAGGTTTAATCTCAACTCTCAAACCAAAAAACATTAAATAATTAAACCAATCACATTAAAAAAGAAAACCACAATAAATCCTTTTCTCTCCAATGATATTTCAGAAATCAACCACCATAAACAACCAATAGAGAATATTGCTCATACATTTTTGATGCCTTATTGGTTTTCCACTAAATTTGTCACACTCAAAAAACTTTATTTTTCAACTTTCAATAACGGTTATAGATCTTTATTAATAACACAACAATAATATTCACATAACACCTTATTACTCCTACTCAATAAAATACACCATGTCCCCTCATGAAAGAATTAATCCCCTTTGAAAAATAACAAAGCAACCTTCACTTTTGAACCCATTTAAAAAATCAGAAATATATCTTTACACACACCTTATTTCTCCCTCTAATAAATTTAATCAAATATCCCTCGAAATAAGCTTTCCAACGATATATAATATGATATACTTCCAAAAGGAAAATCACCAAAAATCTCTCTTTTTCCTAAAGTGCATCAAACCCTTATTTATCCTAGGGCAACTTTAGAAAAAAAAAATATTAAAAAATATTAACTTGCCTTTGTCCTTTATGGTATTCGATCGCTTGAAACCTCCTTACTCAGTGCCTTAACCATGTCCAACCCATCGTTGGGCCACATGCCCTCACGTGTTCAAAGGGACACGAATCAAAATAAATACCTTAATATTTTGCGCCCTTCGAAAACTTAAAAGCGCTTCACGCACTCTTTCTTCCAATGCCTTCTAGTGTAGCCAAGGGGATTTGAAACCTTGATGTTCATTCTACCAATTTACTTAGCCAAAAACCAATTGCCAATGCACCACACTACCCAAGGTGACTTGGGTTTCACACGCTGTCTGATTTATTCTTCGCTTCCACCACTTAACCCTCTTTTGCACGAGCTCTTTTCGCTTTCCAACAATCGCATTAATTCACGAGAACAAGCTTAAGGATTAATAAACCTTAGGCATCATTTTATATAGTTTTCTCCCTCATATTTGACGACGTCGATAGATTACTTTTATTTTTAATTTTAAAATTTAAATTTAAATTTTAAATAATTTAAAATTTAAACTAAATATTTAAAATTAAATATCTCCATCACCGGGGCACCTTTTTCGATGAAACAAAAATCCAACTTGGGTTTTAAGAAAAAACCATTTTAAATCTGCCATCCATGATTTTAAATAAAACCTTTTATTTTGCCTACCTTGGTTTTCACAAAAACCCTGTATATATCCATGCTCTCCAAAATATCATAAATGATTATTTATGAAGTGATTTTGCCACAAAAACTCAATGTGATCCATGTGATATCAATGATCCATGTGACATCAATGACAACATTAAATAACTCAATTTGCCAACAATCTTCCCCTTTGTCATTGATGGCAACACCTCTAATACAAATCAGCACAATCACTACAAAAACCATCTCTGAGAATCAAAGTTGCTCCTCCTGACTCAATACTCTCTATGGAGGCTGCTCCCCCTAACTCAATTATCTCTTTGGATGCTTCTCCCCCTAACTCAATTCTCCCTTTTGAGGTTGCTCTACCTAACTCAATGCTCTCTTTGGAGGTTGCTCCCTCTAACTCAATGCTCTCCCTCTTACTCAAATATCTCCCCCTTTGACATCAATGGCAAAAGGGACACTTATGGGGATAAAAGATATGACTCTTAAGCTTAGCCCCCTCACCACATTATCTATTGAGGTGATTAATTTTGGGGTGGGAGTACTTTTAATCCCATATTACATTGTTTCTTTCCTCTGTCAAATTCCTTCCATATTTTTCTGATGTCCTTTTCTTGATGAGTTATTTGATCTTCTTATCTTGAAACTGTTTGACCTTATTGCCTTGAACTTGTTTGGAATTGAGTCCTACACCATTTTGTAATATTTCCAAAGTTATTGCAATTAAAAAACTTGATATTGTAGCCTTTGGATGGTTCCCATGTTCTAATTTCTTGAAATAATTTCCATGTCCATTCATTTCTTGAATCCTGTATTGTGAAGTTCTATTTTTATAATCATTATGACCATGACTTCTGAATTATGTAGCTCTAAAACCAAAACCATGTTGCTCATTTTCTTTGCACTAATAAGCTCTATGACCAATCCTATTTCATAGGAAGAAATGTCCCTAAAAACCATACCTTCTTCCTTTGAATTTCCTTATAGAAAAATTAAACTTCTTTGATCCATAGACCTTGCAATGTATAGCCCTGTGTCCAACTCCATTACAAGAAAAACAATGTCCTTGAAAAGCCCTTTGTTCATGCCTTGGTTCCTCATACCTTTCTTGACCATTATCCTTGTGATAATTTTTGACTTGTGCATTGTATCCTTGAACCTCCTTTGTAGTATCTAAATCCTCTTCCTTAATTTTTTCCTTGCTTTCCTTTTCAAGAATTTATTTTCCTCTTGAAATTGATTCACCTATTTCAAAACAAGATCCAAACTGGATTTTTGGAGCCATAGGAACTTTGGAACTTTCTTCATAAATCTTATTCCTTGCTTTCATATTTTAGGAATTCCTTTCCTTTTGAGTGTGATTCCCCAAACATGAAATATGAGACCTTTGGTGCTTTGTAACCTTCCTCTTCTTTCTCTTCATTTGTGTCAAATAGCAAATTGACATCCATCTTTATTGTCTCTGAAATACATGTTTCCTTCTTAGTGAAAATATCTTAACCTTTTAAGTCATGTGATGGATTAAAATTATCAAGTATGGAACATATAAATTCTTTTAGATTCTCCTTAACCTCTTGTATTTGTTCATGGATATCATTGAAGTCTTCCTTTAGATCAACTGAGACATCTATATTTATTACAATATTCTCTTGTTTAACTTATTTTGTTTGGAGTGAATTTTCTTCTTCTACTTATTTTATCCCATAGAAAAAACCTTCTTCATCTTCACTATCACTAATATCATTATAATATTTTATAGCAAACAAACTCTCATGATTTATTTGACCATGCCTATTCCTTGATGTGTCATCTCATCTTCACTATCACTGAAGCCATTGTAATATCCTAATCTGTGATCTCTTTGACTACACACAAATCATTGTTCTCTTTCACCTTCTATTCCTAGGAATATATGTTCTTAATTTTCATCATCTGACTTGTCTCTATCACTGTGATTTGAGCTATCACTTGCTTCTTCAATGTAGAAAGTTTTCTTTGTCTTATGAAAACTTTTCTTCTCATACCTGCTTTGCTTGTATATTTTATCTTTCTCATGCTTATGCTTTCCATATTCTTTTCTTTTGTGACCCTATTTTTCATAATCACTATTTTATTCATGTGGACACTTGTTTGCATAGTGACCAAAATGACCACACTTGTAGCATTTGAATTTCTTCATATCCCTATAATTTCTTAAGTCCTTTTTTTCCTTTTGATGAAGTTAGCTTCCTCATCATTATCTGAATCTTTATCTGTCTCTAGAACTTTCCTTTTTTTTTCTCTAAAGCCTTGAATGCAATTTCTTTTATTGGAACCCGATGCTTACTTATCCTCATCTCATACGCTGTGAGAGTTCCTTGTAGTTCTTCCATTGTTAGCTTGTTGATATCCATTGTTTCTTCTATTGTTGAAACCTTTGCATCATACTTCATGGGAAATGATCTCAAAACATTTTGAGTAACATATGATTCAAATTCTAAGTTTTTTCATGTCACCACGCTGAAAAACAAAAGCAATAACAAGATAATTTTTTTAAAAAAGCAAATGGTTCTATTACTCAAGACTTAACATAAATAAAAAAGGAGGCAGTAACTTATTTCAATTCTATCCTTGTTCAGGAATCACAGTGCAATGAGGAGGCCAAAGATATTCTCTTGCAATCCATTCCTAGCATAATAAATAAGGATATAAACCTTAAGCTTCTAGCTCCCTTTTTTGATGAGGAAATTAAGGAATCCTTGTTTAGCATGGAGCCAGACAAAGCCCCGGGACCCGACAACTTTCCCCCTCATTTCTATCAATATTTTTGGGACATCATAAGTGAGGATGTAATTTTTGTTTTCAGAGAATTCCAAGCAAGCAATAATATCCCAAAAGGTATCAAATCTACTTTTATTTCTCTAATTCCTAAGAAGCAAACCCCTGAATCTATGGCTGACTTCAATCCAATCAGTCTATGCAATGTTTCTTACAAGATCCTAACTAAAGCCATTGTAAATAGAATGAAATATATTCTACCCCGCATCGTAGATCCATTCCAGGGAAGCTCTGTCTAGGGTAGGTCAATCTTGGATGGATTTATCATAGTTCATGAAGCTCTGCACTCTGCTCATAAGACTAACAGGTCTATTTTTGCCCTTAAGCTTGATATGAACAAAGCATTTGATAGGCTAAATTGGGACTTTCTGATTGTTGTACTCCTTAAGTTTGGTTTTCACCACCAATGGGTTAATTTTATCAAATAATGTATTTTTAAAGCATGGTTCTCGATTATAGTTAATGAAAAAACTACTGGTTACTTTCAAATCCATAGAAGAATTCGGCAGGGGGACCCTATCAACCCCATGTTATTCATAATTATGGCAGAAGCTTTAGGGAGAACCATAAAAAATGCATGCAGTTCAAGGCTAATATCGGGAATCAAGGAAACATATCTCACTAGGGCTATTTGTCACCAACAATTCATCAATGATACCCTTATATTGACTAAGGCATCAATGGTGGAGGCAAAAATACTTAAATACATCCTGTAACTCTATGAGGACGCTGCTGGTCAAAAAGTTAATTTTAGTAAAAGCGAGTTATATTTCTTGAACACCCCCATTCAGAGGCAAGGAAGAATTGCAAAAATTTTAGGGTGTGATATAACAAACCTCCCCACTTCGTATCTTGGTCTCCCTCTTTTCATTGGTTCTTCGAGAGAGTCAATGTGGGACAGGGTTATTGAAAGAATTCAAAAAAAACTTGCTAGATGGAAAGGTCATCTTCTATCTCAAGCAGGAAAGCTGACCCTCACTAAGGCCTCTCTTTAGAGCATTCCAGTCTATTTCCTCTCCATTTTCATAGCCCCTATGAAGTTTTTCTAGAAATTTCAGAAACTCCAAAAAGAATTTTTATGGACTGGATTAGAGGAGAAAAAAAGGATACACCTTGTAGGATGGACCAAAGTGTGCAGACCCAGGGAAAATGGGTGCTTAGGTATGAGGAGAATTGCTCATATAAATTTACCTTCACTAGCTAAGAAGGCGTGGTGTCTCATTTTTGGTGAAGAAAATGAATGGACAGCTATCATCAAATGAAAGTATCTTCAAAATATGGAATTTCTAAGTGACTTAGTTCCAATCAGAGGTTCTACTTTTTGGAAAGCAATTCTTAATTGTAAGAAAATCATCAAAAAAGGTTTAATATGGGTTTTAGGCAATGGTGAGAGGATAAATTAATGAAATGACAGGTGGGCTAAGGACGAACCACTGACGCAATATCCTAACTTATCCTAAATTAGAGATATCATAGAAGAACTCATTAGCAGAAAAGTCTCCGATTATATGGTTGAGGACAAAGGTAGAATGAAGTGGAAAAAAATAATAATTCAAGGATTTCAAGTAGAATCAAATGATCTTTGTAATATTCTCGGGCAAAAATTTATCCCCATGATACCCAAGGAAGATCAGGTGACCTGGGCTCCTACAAAAAATGGGAAATTCACTGTTAAATCAGCTTACAAGCTTCTACTTGATGACGAGGATTTTGTCCTCCAAAAGGACTTAGTTTGGATAAAAAATTTAATTCTAAAATTGTAGTCTTTTCATGGCTAGTTATCCAAGGAATAATTCTAACCATTGATAATATGATGCATAAAGGTATTTGTATCACTAATCGTTGTTATCTGTGTAGGGCTAATTGGGAGACAATTTATCACATTTTCCTTGAGTGCCCTTTTTACTTGACTATCCTAAGTGGGGTTTTTTAGGCCTTCAATATTTCATAGGTTAAACCAGCCATCGTACTTGATTTTTTCATCCAGTGGCCTTACCCCTTTTCAAGACAAATACTTAGATACATGTGGAAAATTTGTCTCAATCACTATCTTTGGTAGGTGTGGTTAGAAAGGAACCATAGAGTCTTTAATGAGTCTATCCATGATCATCAAACTATCATTACCAGTATCCTATCCTTTGTCAACGAGAATGTGAACCTTATCCCTTTTGATAGCTATAAACCTCATCTGTAGGAGACCACGATTGCTCAATATTTAAGATTAACCCTGTTAGATGAGTTTGTGCCTAGGGTAGTCAACCCCAGGGCCAATGTTAAGTGGTATCTACCTCCTATGGTTTGGTTTAAGCTTAATTTTGATGGAGCAGCTAAGGACAATCTTGGCAGAGCAGACGCTGGTGGCATTGTGTGAGATCGTAATGGGAGTATGATGCTTGCATTTTTTGAATATTTGGGAACAAGGATGAACAACGAAGCTAAAGCTAGAGCTATGTATAGAGTCCTTCAAATGACTCAAGACTTAGAATGCAATTTGATCATAGAAGGAGACTCTATGCATGTTATAAATTTCTTTAATAATTGGAAAACACCTCCTTGGAGTATTAAAACAATTGTTGAAGAGGCTAGGATCCTTTTCCATGGAATATAGGATAGAAAATCTCAACATGTCTTTAGGGAAGCTAACAAAATTGTTGATAAGCTAGAAAATTTGGGTGTCGATGGTGACGGACTTTTCAAATGGGAACACAGTGTCCCTAGTGAAGTAGAGGAGCTTATTCAACAAGAATGCCAAGAATGATAGTCAAATTTACCAACAGGGAAGGCACTGTAAGTTCGAAGGCTAGGAGTATTCTCGTCTCTTTTTTGAATTGGAATCACAATAAAAATTATATGAGCTATCAGTCTTCATAGATGCTACTTGGAAATATCACAAAGACTAATGGGGATAATCACATGTCAGATAACATGGCTCATAGTCGTCTTATTAATTTGAGGTTGGTTGATAATCATAGGGAAGGAAAGAAATGATAATATAAGACTTCAAACCAAAGCCATGTGGACCACCAGATAGCCACCACCATAAATCTAGCCAACAGGTTCACTTCTCCAAGGCTGATTGGCCAAGATAGTATGTGGTACCAAAGCATGTCATATACGAAAGAAAGCAATTACCAAAGAATTATTAAGAGTAACTATCAATACAGAGCTTGTGGGAGTTTTTTTTAGTACTCTACTGTGTGTTTGAAGCTTTTTGTTTCTCCATTGTCTCAAGGAAGGGATCCGTGTCTATTTCTTTTTTGAAATTATGATGCATGTATGTTTTCTTGGGGTATACCCAAAATTTTGTATGGGAACTTTCTTTTTGATAACAGGCTATGTGCCTTACCGGATGTAATGGCTTTGGCGGCATATAGATTTTACATATATAGGATCCTTAGTAAGGATATGTTCATCAACAGCCCTGGGCTGATTTTTGTAAAAGATTTTGGGTCAACCTGTAAAACCCGGTATTAATGCTATAGTATCTTATCTACCAAAAAAAACATTTGATTCTTTTATCTCAAATCCTATACCTCTCATGGTGTTAGTAATATCATCAACTCGAAGTAAAAAATCTACAATATCTTCAGAGTCTTCCATTTTCAATTCCTCAAATATTTTTCTATGAATTTTTAGTTTTGCCAAATTTACCTCGGAATCTCCTTCATAGGTATTTCACAACTTGGTCCACATTTCATTAGCTGAATTACATACCATGACCTTTGCAAAATCTGTCTCATGTAGCCCACTCAAAATACAATTCATTGCCCTTGCATTTATCTCAACCAATTTCCTGATAGTCTCATCTACCTCGGGATCACCTTCAACCTTATACTCTTTTACAACCATATGACATACCTCATATCCTTGTGATATCAAGTAGTTCTTCATTCTCATGCTCTAGAAAGCATAATTGTTACCATCAAATAGTGGAGCCTTACATGTAGATGATCAATTTTGTAAAGCCATCTATGTTCTTGTAGAATATCCCCTCAAGCTGTTAGCCTTTTTTAAGGAACCCGCTTTGATACCAATTGAAGAACACAAGATTATACTGAGAGGGGGGTGAACAATATAGTGCCCACTTTTTAATTTTTTTCCAAACCAATATCAATTAGTGTCCTTAATTGTAATAACCAAATATAGCAGCGTGCATTAATGACATACATAGCAATAGTAATCAAGAGCACAAATCACCATGCACAATTGAGACATAAGATTTAATGTGGTTCCCTTAATGTGGGGTAGTCCACAAGATAATATCCTTATAATATTTCACAAAGAAATAGGGATCCTTATCCCAATACAAATGATTACTTTGATTTGCTCAAAGCTAGGCTATCCACTAATCTACTTAGGTGGGCAATCCACTGATCTGCTCAACAAGGCAATCCACTAATCTACTCAGCTAGGTAATCCATTGATCTACTCAGCTAGGAAATCCTGATATGCTTAGGTAGGCTATCCACTGATCTTCTCAGTAAGGCAATCCATTGATATTCTCAACCAGGCAATCCATTTATCTACTCAGCTAGGCAATCCTAATATGCTTAGGTAGACTATCCACTTATCTACTTAGTAAGGCAATCTAATGATATGCTTAGGTAGGCAATCCATTTATCTACTCAGCTAGGAAATCCTGATATGCTCAGGTAGGCTATCCACTAATCTACTTCAACAAGGCAATCCACTAATCTACTCAGCTAGGCAATCCACTGACCTACTTAGCTAGGTAATCATATGCTCAGGTAGGCTATCCACTAATCTGCTTCAGCAAGCTCACCAAGAACCTACTCAAAATATTCTCCAGCAAGCTCACCAAGAACTTGCTCAAATTTGCTCCAAAAATATCACTAAGAACTTTCTCAAATATGCTCTAGAATATTTCCACAAATCTATCCCAAAAACTTGAAGAACACAAGCTTATACTGAGAGGGGGGGTGAATAGTATAAGACCGCTTTTTACTTTTTCCTTCAAATCAACTTTCAATTCAATATTATGCAGTGTATAGAAAGCAATATCAATAGCAGTAATCAAAGCAATGCACAAAACACCATCCACAATAGAGACACAACAATTTACGTGGTTCACCCAAAGCGGGCTACTCCACGGATAAAATCTCTCACTAAATTTTATCAACTCAAAATCTGGGAATACCTTTCCCGATTACAATATTTATGGGCATCAACCCAAAGGAGACACCAATCCCCTAGCTCTTGTTCTAGTCGGTGATCCTCTAGAAGACCTCTCGTCTCCTCTCGCCCTTAGCAAATGGAACTCTATCCACAGAAGACACCTGTCTTCCCCGCTCCGTCGGAGACCTCTCGTCCTCAACTCTATCACCTCCAAAGCTGGTCCTCAAAATTGCACTAAAACATAGTCCTTCGGTCTAGCACAAATGTCCTCGATCTCTTTCTCTGATCTGCACCAAACACAGTCCTTCGGTCTGGCACAAATGTCTTTGTCCTCTTTTTTTGGTCTGCACAAAAACACAGTCCTTCGCTCTTTTTGTGCAATCACAGCTGCACTTGATCAAACTTTGACCTTTGCACCTCTACGCAATTACAGCCGCATAGTCTTCGTGCACTCTGCTCCCTTGCGATCTCTCTCACTTGGAAGATTCGACAGAATGCACTCTGCTCTCGGCGATCGAACTTCTTCTCTTCGCACAGTCTGCGAACGCCGCTCTTCGAACGCACACTTCGATCGATATCTTTTTTTCTCCAAGTAGCCCTACTTTTATACTAATACTTTCAAGATCAAAACCTTGATCTTAGTCGGCTGCTACCCTTAACTTCATCGGTTGCAAAACCCTAAACTGCGTCGGCTCAAATTTAACTCTGTCGGCTTCAACCGCCTCTGTGGTTCTGTAGCTTTTCTCGTGAAACTACAACATGTCGCGATATCGTGACACCTTTGCAACCGAACACTATCTTATGGCTTTTGTCATGATATCGTGACACTTTCTGCTTCTGCTGACGTCATCTTCTCTTCTGTCGTGAAATCGTGACCCTTCTGTCTTCATGGCCTTCTTCTCTGCTTTTGTCATGAAATCGTGACACTTTTGCCTCTGCTGACGTCATCTTCAATTCTGTCACGAAATCGTGACCCTTCTATCTTCATGGCCTTCCTCTCTACTTTTGTCACGAAATCGTGACACTTTCGCTGCCTTGAGCTTCTTTCTGCCTTACACCCGTGAAACTGGAACATGTCACGAAATCATGACGCTTTTGTCTTCATAGCCTTCCTCTCTGCTTTTGTCATGAAATCATGACACTTCACCTATGGAAGACATGCTTTCAGTTTCTATCATGAAATCATGACACTTCTGCTGCCGTCTGCTATCTTTTCTCCCTGTCATGAAATCGTGACACTTTCTGCATCCGTACGCTATCTTTTTTGCCTGTCGCGAAATCATGATGCTTTCAGCTTTCGAAAGCTTTCTTTGCAACCTATCGCGAAATCATGACGCTTCTCATTTTAGACTCTTCCCTTTGCTGCATGTCACGAAATCATGATAGTTCTCACTTCGAGCTTTTCAGCATGTCACGAAATCGTGACAGTCCTCACTTCGTCTTTTGCAGCATGTCATGAAATCGTGACTGTTCTCACTTCGAACTCTGCAGCATGTCACGAAATCATGACACTTTTTGAGATACTTTATCTCTCTTCGAACTTGTCATGAAATCATGACAGTTCACACTACGGACTCTCCCTTCTGCATCATGTCGTGAAATCGTGACACTTTTTCGTCCGTACAACCTTCCTTGCATTATGTCACGAAAATGCGACATGTCACGAAATCGTGACACTTTCCTCCTTGCTTTCTTTCTCTGCCAACATGTCATGAAATCGTGACAGTTTTTCCTGCTTCTTCTCTCTCTTCCAACATGTCACGAAATCATGATAGTTTTGCCAACACTTTCTCTCTCCTCTAACATGTCACGAAATCGCGACAGTTTTTTCAGCCTGTTGCATACTTTTTCTAACTTGTCTTTTTTCTTTGATCTTTTGCAAATGGGCTACTATGATCTTCTTGGAAACTCACTGTCCATGCTCTGAATAATCTGACATTAAATCAAATTCCTTCAAGAGCTTCTTGACATCAATGACAACTTCTACACTTGAGCAAAGGCAATGTACCCAAGGTACCCAAAATTGCCAACAATCTCCCCCTTTGTCATTGATGGCAAACCTTTATCGAAAACACATCTCAAGAGCCAAAACTCGAAACCAACTATGCTAACAACTGAGAATCTGCCTTTGAAGTTTTGCTCCCCTGACTTGAAGCTCTTCTCTTCACTTGATGCTCTCCCCTTACTCATATCTCTCCCCCTTTGTCATCAATGGCAAAGGGTCACCTTTGGGGCTCGGGACTAAGAATGAGCCTCTTAGCTTAGTCCCTCCCCCACCTCCTGATGAGGTGATTAAAATAGGGGTGGGAGTAAAACTCCCATTAGGCACTGATCATCATCATCGTCTACAATTTCCTTGTCGGGCCTTCTTTTGAATTCTTTGTCAATATTCCTGTTCTTGTTCTTGTTCTCATCCTTGTTCTTGTCCATGCCTTGATCCTTGGACCTGTTTATACCATTGTTCCTATTCTTGTACCTTGGAAGTTCAGCTCTACACTGTCTAGCTGTGTGACCTGCATTGTTGCACTTATAACAAGTAACAAAGTTATTTCTTTTAGGCATACCTACTTTTTGAATCCACCAGTTCTAACTAAACCTGTTCCTATTATTTGCCTTGCAATAAATTGCCTTATGCCCAAACTGATTACAAGAGTAGCAATACCCATGAAAGAAATTACTACTTCTAAAATTGTCATTTACCTTTCTTCACTTGAGCCATGCAATGTACAGCCATGTGACCAAACTTGTGACACGCAAAACATCTGCCATGAAATTTTCTTTTATTCGACCTCTTGGGTCCCGAAAACTTCTTCTTCTCAATCTAAATTTTGTTTTCTATTTCTATGCATCTATCACTCATGGACTCATGATCTGAAGTACTTTCTTCATCAGAACTCTCTTCCTTTTGAAATCTCTTGCTAGATTCCCCAACCTGTTCCTTGTGCGGCTTAACAAAACCGAGACCTATTTTATCTGTTGGTTTTCTTTGACCTTTGATGAGAGACTTAACCCTTTTGGAGCTATCTTGAAACCTGTACAGCTTATCCTTGTACTCTTTAGTTTCCACTTCCAAAGAAGCCATTTTCTGTTCCAACTCATTATATTGAAGAATCTTAGACTCTAACTCGTCCTTGAGTTCTTGTGTCTTAGCCATAGAGAAGTCAAGACTTTCTGTAAGATCATCTCTCTCCATACAACATTCATCTAACTTATCCTTGAGTCTGGCATTCTTCTTTCTTTCCTTTTTCAAAGCACTAAGAGCATTAGTAAGTTCACTTTCAAGATCCTTTATTTGTTTGCTTTCTGAATCATCAGAGTCTTTTACATATTTCTTATCACTAGAGGTGCTACCCTTTTCAAAAACCATACATGCATCTTCCTTATAGTTTTCTGAAGCATCCTCATACATACTAGTAACCAATTCATTATTTGTGCAATCATCCTCAAGGTGACCAAAATTTCCACATCTAAAACATTTCATGATAATGAATCTATGTTTTGGTTCTTCCTCTTTTTCTGATATGAACAACATCTCATTTTCATCATCACTAGAAGAACTTTCACTATCACTACTTGAACACTTACTTGCTTTGTCTAGGTAGAAACTCTTCTTGTGCTTGTGAGAATACCTCTTTCCGTGATTGTTGTGCTCATCTTTGTTCTTCCTGTGATGCTTGTGCTTTTTAGAATCCTTGCTCTTAGAATCCTGTTTATCTTCATCACTTTCATACTTGGAAATAGTACAGTCAGTAGCATAATGACCAAACTTTCCACAATTGAAACATCTTATATTCTTCATGCTTTTGTGCTTTCTAGAGAACTTGCCTTTCTTGCTGTAATATGCCTCTTCATCACTAGAAGACTCATCACTCTCTTGAATCTGTTTACCCTTTGATTTCTTGGTAGCTTTGAAAGCTGCCTCTTTCTTGACTTCAACTTTCACTTGAGTTCTCAACTCAAATGCTGCAAGTATACTATGGAGCTCATCCTTTTTCAACTTATCCAAATCTTTAGCTTCCTCAATAGCAAAAATATTTTCACTAAATCTATTAGGAAGAGATCTTAAAATCTTATCACAAACATCATTTTCAGCAAGCTCAAGACCTAAGTCTTTCATGGAGTTAACAACCTCATCCATACGAAGCATGTAGTCACTAATATTTTCATCATCATTCATCTTGAGTTGTTCAAACATACCTTTGAAGTGTCTTAACTTGGCCTTTCGGACATTTACATCACTTGTGTGAACCACCTGCAACTGTTTCCACATTTCACTAGTTGTCTTGCAGTGAATCACCTTGGTAAGATCTCTGTAAGCCTTTCAGGATTGCATTCATAGCTTTTGAATTGCTGTGATGTAGGAGCCTATCTTCTTTAGTATATGGACCATTTACAGGAATAGTGTACCCATCTTCAATTACTTCCCATACCTCATTACCAAGTGCCATTAGATGAACCTTCATCCTTGCACTCCAAAGACCAAAATCTGACCCATCAAGAATAGGTGCTGCATTGCCACTTGAATAATCCATTGTGTTCTTTACTAGCTTTTCCTTCAAGCTATTAAACTTTTCGAAGGCACCCGCTCTGATACCAATTGAAGAACACAAGCTTATACTGAGAGGGGGGGTGAACAGTATAAGACCGCTTTTTACTTTTTCTTTTAAATCAACTTTCAATTCAATATTATGCAGTGTATAGAAAGCAGTATCAATAGCAGTAATCAAAGCAATGCACAAAACACCATCCACAATAGAGACACAACAATTTACGTGGTTCACCCAAAGCGGGCTACTCCACGGATAAAATCTCTCACTAAATTTTATCAACTCAAAATCTGGGAATACCTTTCCCGATTACAATATTTATGGGCATCAACCCAAAGGAGACACCAATCCCCTAGCTCTGTTCTGGCTGGTGATCCTCTAGAAGACCTCTGCCTCCTCTACCCTTAGCAAATGGAACTCTATCCATAGAAGACACCTGTCTTCCCTGCTCTGGCTGGAGACCTCTGTCCTCAACTCTATCACCTCCAAAGCTGGTCCTCAAAATTGCACTAAAACATAGTCCTTCGGTCTAGCACAAATGTCCTCGATCTCTTTCTCTGATCTACACCAAACATAGTCCTTCGGTCTGGCACAAATGTCTTTGTCCTCTTTTTTTGGTCTGCACAAAAACATAGTCCTTCGCTCTTTTTGCGCAATCACCTACACTTGATCAAACTTCGACCTTTGCACCTCTGCGCAATTACAACCGCATAGTCTTCACGCACTCTGCTCCCTTGCGATCTCTCTCACTTGGAAGATTCGACAGAATGCACTCTGCTCTCGGCGATCGAACTTCTTCTCTTCGCATAGTCTACGAACGCCGCTCTTCGAACGCACACTTCGATCGATATATTTTCTCTCCAAGCAGCCCTGCTTTTATACTAATACTTTCAAGATCAAAACCTTGATCTTAGTCAGTTGCTACCCTTAACTTCATCGGTTGCAAAACCCTAAACTACGTCGGCTCAAATTTAACTCTATCGGCTTCAACCGCCTCTGTGGTTCTGTAGCTTTTCTCGTGAAACTACAACATGTCGCGATATCGTGACACCTTTGCAACCGAACACTATCTTATGGCTTTTGTCGCGATATCGCGACACTTTCTGCTTCTACTGATGTCATCTTCTCTTCTATCGTGAAATCGTGACCCTTCTATCTTCATGGCCTTCTTCTCTGCTTTTGTCATGAAATCGTGACACTTTTGCCTCTGTTGACGTCATCTTCAATTTTGTCATGAAATCGTGACCCTTCTGTCTTCATGGCCTTCCTCTCTGCTTTTGTCGTGAAATCGTGACACTTTCGCTGCCTTGAGCTTCTTTCTGCCTTACACCCGTGAAACTGGAACATGTCACGAAATCATGACGCTTTTGTCTTCATAGCCTTCCTCTCTCTTTTGTCATGAAATCATGACACTTCACCTATGGAAGACATGCTTTCAGTTTTGTCATGAAATCGATGACACTTGTCTTGTCTATATTTTCTCCTTGTTGCGAAATCATGACACTTTTTGCATCCGTACGCTTTTCTTTCATCAAATCGTGAAGCTTTCATCTTGAAAGCTTTCTTTGCAACCTATCATGAAATCATGACGCTTCTCATTTCAGACTCTTCCCTTTGCTGCATGTCATGAAATCATGATAGTTCTCACTTTGAGCTTTTCAACATGTCACGAAATCATGACAGTCCTCACTTCGTCTTTTGTAGCATGTCACGAAATCATGACTGTTCTCACTTTGAACTCTGTAGCATGTCATAAAATCATGACACTTTTCGAGATACTTTATCTCTCTTCGAACTTGTCATGAAATCATGACAGTTCACACTGTGGACTCTCTCTTCTGCATCATGTCATGAAATCGTGACACTTTTTCGTCCGTACAACCTTCCTTGCATTATGTTGCGAAAATGCGACATGTCACGAAATCGTGACACTTTCCTCCTTGCTTTCTTTCTCTGCCAACATGTCATGAAATCATGATAGTTTTTCCTGCTTCTTCTCTCTCTTCCAACATGTCATGAAATCATGACAGTTTTGCCAACACTTTCTCTCTCCTCTAAAATGTCACGAAATCATGACAGTTTTTCCAGCCTGCTGCATACTTTTTCTAACTTGTCTTTTTTTCTTTGATCTTTTGCAAATGGGCTACTATGATCTTCTTGGAAACCCATTGTCCATGCTCTGAATAATCTGACATTAAATCAAATTCCTTCAAGAGCTTCTTGACATCAATGACAACTTCTACACTTGAGCAAAGGCAATGTACCCAAGGTACCCAAAATTGCCAACAAAAACCTTCTCAAAGGCTCAATCAATCATGCATAAAAGCTACCTCAAATATGTCCAAAAATCTATCCCAAAAGCCTTCTCAAAGGCTCAACCAATCATGCACAAAAGCTACCTCAAATTTATCTATAAATCTATCCCAAAAGCCTTCTCAAAGGCTCAATCAATCATGCTCAAGTAGCACTCAAATATCATCCACAAATCTATAAAGGCATGGCTCAGTGATGAACTCAACAATGAATGGCAATGCACTCTTCAATGGATGACAACAATGATCCACAATGATCTCAACTCAAATCAGAATATAGAATAGTTTGTTTTATGGAACTTGAACAACCACTCCACTCCTTCACTTGACTAGGCTCAAACAACTCTACTCAACCAATCACCGCAAGGAACAAATTTTTATCACAAACCCTAGTTCAAGCATGAATCAATGAACTCAAAATGTTTCCAACAATACTCAACAATAACTCTCACATAACAATGATATTCATGTTTTCAAGTTTAAGTTCTTTGTATAACCAATGGGCTTCAACAACAATGCTTATAAAACAAGGTTTAATCTCAAATATCAAACAAGAAAACCTTGAAGCATTAAAGCAATCACTTTTGAAAAGTAAACCACAATCAATACTTTTCTCTCCAATGACATTTAGAAATCAACCACCATAAACAATCAATAGAGAATATTGCTCATACTTTTTTGATGCCTTATTAGTTGTCCACTAAATCTACCATACTAAAAAAAATTTCTTTTCCAAATTTCAATAAGGATTAGAGATCTTGATTAATAACACAAAAATAATATCCACATAAAACCTTATTACTCCTACTCAATAAAATACACCATGTCCCCTCATGAAAGAATTAATCCCCTTTGAAAAAGAACAAAGCAACCTTCACTTTTGAACACCTTTACAAAATCAGAAATATCTCTTTACACACACCTTATTTTAATAAAATATACCTCAAAATACACTTTCCAACGATATATAATATGATATACTTCCAAAAGAAAAATCACCAAAAATCTCTTTTTCCTAAAGTGCATCACAACCCTTATTTCTCCTAGGGCAACTTTAGAAAAATAAAATATTAAAAAATATTAACTTCTCTTTGTCCTTGATGGGATTCGATCCCTCAAAACCTCCTTGGCCAATGCCTTAACCATGGCCAAGCCATCATTGGGCCACACACCCTCATGTGTTCAAAGGGCACGAATCAAAATAAATACCTTAATGTTCTGCACCCTCTGAAAACTTAAAAGTGCTTCGTGCGCCAAGGGGATTCAAAACCTTGACATTCATTCTGCCACTTGCCTTAGCCAAAAACCAATTTCCAATGCACCACACTACCCAAGATGACATGGGTTTCAAATGCCATCTAATTTATGCTTTGTTTCAACCACTTAACCCTCTTTTGCAATTGACATAACCGTGGAGCGCACGCCTAGCTATGCGTACTGATCTATACCATCACAAAAGCACAAAGATCCACACAAATACATAAATTGAAAAAAGAAATCCAAATTAAGCAAATTTTCTTATATTAATATTTAAATTATCTCAAATTACAAAAAATGCCCTCTTAGGGTCACTCGAAAGATGATACAGATGTTACAATTTCCAGTTCCCTCAACAGGGTAGGCGCACTTATTGTGCTCCGATGATTATTGACAAACTGCCTTGGGGTAGAGCTAACCCCCTTCTCTGTGATGTGGAAGGATTATGATATAGGCTCCTTTTTGCACTTGTATCTATGTGAACAAGAAACAACAGCACATGATTACAAATATTGATATCCTCTCGTGATGAGGCCCTTTAAAGAAATATGCATGTAAATACCATTAAACTAGTAAAACAAAAAGCATAAAGAAATACTTTAAGCTATTCTAATTACATAAAGAATTATGCTAAACATACAAGACATGAATGAGCAAATGATGCATAGATCAAATATAGAATTAGAAGAAATAAAATACATAAAATATCCAATGTACTCCTACTTGATGCAACACATGAAATGTCTAATTCCTACGGTCAGAGTTTCCCTAAGATGCAATTAAACCTATAAAAATACTAACATGACTAATCTATGCGATCAAAAGTAAAATAAGTAAGGTGATTTACCCCAAATGTCCTTATTGTGATTTACTCATCTTGTCAGATTGCATGGAGTGCAAGTCACTACAATCACCAATTTTTATAGGATAAATCACTAAATATGAGGCACATTTGGTTTTTCGTTGTTTGATTTTTTTTTTGTTTAATTTGTCATTTATTGGATTGATCTTGGTGCTTGTAACATCACCAAATTTACAATTGTGATCATGTATTTTTATTTTTATCCACTGGGATTCATTAATTTACCTTTTTAGACCATCCCACGATGGGTTTTTAGTGCATTTATTGCTAGTTGCAGACTGCACGTATAGTCTACGGTTTGCACTTCCAAATTTTGGGGACCGCAGGTCAGACCTGCAGGCGAAAAAACCTAGTTTTGGAACCACAAGTGTCAGCTGTGATCTGCAGAGATTAGGACTTATAAATTGAAATACCATTTGAAATTTTTTATTTTCTTGCAACCCTTAGCAAATTGAGAGCTCTGAGAGAGAAAAGACATTCCTTGATACAAAATGCTATCAAAACTCGACCACCATTATACTCGTCTTCCCTGATGGTGGATCCTGATCAGCTATCGACTAGCCAAGGGCAGGGTGTGGGCAAGGTAACTTGAAACTGAGACCTCGCACTCAATATCAGTAAAATGAACCACATTTAAGAAATGTGGCAATTGAAACTCATTAAACTTTCGGTAATGAACCCCACTAGTCTAGGTTAGCTTAGGATTTAATTTTTATGCTTTAGTGGTCTAGGAGGGTACCCAAAATGGGTGCCACTCCTAAACCACAGTTGGTAGTTGTAGTTTCCAATTGGCAAATTGGGAACCACAGGTTTCAGCTGCAGTCTCCAATTTTCCAAATTCGGGACCACAAGTTGCAGTTGCGGTTCCCAATTTGCAAATTAGGGACCACAAGTTGCAGTTGCGATTCCTAATTTGCAAATTGGGGACCGCAAGTTGCAATTGCATGTTGTAAATTGCTAGTTTTTTTTTTTTATATTTTTAGTTTTCTTTAGCTCTGCTTAGCTAGATTTAGCTTACATTATGTTTTTTACTTTTTTAAAAGTTAACTTCTAGAGCACAGGAGCCTGACCTGATGAAGACTCTCTGCGAGGCCTTATTAGATGATGATTGAGCATGGTTTCAAGCCGTCAGGTTTGGTTATGTCATGGATATACCCATCATTAGGGTAGATCATGCCTATATCACTGCGTTGGCTCGACGCTGGAATGCGTAGACCAACATATTTCACCTTCCTCCCGATGAGATGACCATCACCCTAGAGGATTTATATAGGATATTTAGGATCCCAATCGATGGTGAGGCTATCGTTTCATCGGCCTACATGAAAAAGGATGTTTCTTTAGCTACCATCTTTGGTGATTAGAGCACCGATGCATAGGATGATGCAGACCATGGAGGGATGCACATTGGTGACTGGTACCAGGATGATGTCTTCTCTATTTGAGATGCCCTCTTTATACATCTCATCATTTTGATTGTCCTTCCAGACTCCTTCAGGTGCAAGTATTCCTTGGAACATGCTAGCCCCTACTTGGATGGTTCTTCAAAGCTCGATGAAGGAGCCACTACTGCTAGCTTGGGGGAGCACCTTACTATACCAGCTCTATAGGAAGTTGTACCAGATTATGGAGTGGAGCCGTAAGGGCATCAGCTATAGCCTGTTGCTACAGATATGGGGGTGGTAGCACATCTGAATTGAGCATCTTGCTAATCTACGTTTGCACATAATTACCCTAGATGATGATCATCAGTGTTACATTGCCTGCTGACATCGTGCTAAGGAGGATATCCACAACAGGGCTCATGCTGGGGACACAAAGCATTACATCATTAGGTTTACAATACTTGGACTAGGGGACGTCATCTGGAGCCCCTACATGGATTGCTTTGCATGGCCAGAGGTGAACGAGTGGTTATGATGGGCCCACCAAGATAGATGGCTTATCTGGCATAAGCCAAAGGTCTGAGAGTATAATTTCCTCTCTCATGTCCTATGACAGCTCGGCATAGTGCAGGACCTATAAAATATGTCCCTAAGGTATAAATTCTTGGATTTAGAGAGGAATATCCTGATAATATTTCCTCCACCATTAAGAGATGCACCCGACAACTTCCAAGAGTTAGGGGTTGAGATAGCTAGGACCACGCCCGATTATGATGGATGGTGGTCTCTATTTAGATGGCATAGAATAGGGCCTCTAGACCGAGATCTAGTTGAGGCAGAGGTAGAAGCAAATCTTAATGGGCATAGGGTACGTTAGCGTAATGAGAGCATTTGGGGCACAGAGACCACCACTGAGGACCTATCGAAGATTGACCCTAAGGAGGATGCTCTAGAGGAGGGTGAGGTCCCTCCTAGCAACGTAGAGGGATGGCTTCTGGTGCAGGTTGCTGACTTGTAGAGTTAGATTGGGTGCTTTCACACCCACCAACATGAGAGAGATACCACCATTGCCACTCTAGGGGTGAAGGTGGATGATAGGGAGCAGTGCCTAACTGAGGTGCAGGGCCAGGTACAGGATCTCACAACTTGAGCTATCGATGTAGAGGCCTAGGTGCAGAGACTACAGACTACCCTAGAGTTGGCACAGGCATAGTGGACTATAGCAAAGGCAAAGCAGGATCTTGCACAAGTAGCGAGGGGGACTATGCCATCTCCTCATGCTATCATGGGGTCTCCTACGATACCAATAGTAGGTATAGTAGCTACACATGATCTGATTGCTAAGGTGATGCGACTGCGCAGTATGGTCATGATGACCAATGAGATGTACATAGCCTGGCTTGCTCATGTTGATTAGCTAGTTGGATATATATATATATATATACATGGGCTATAAGTTCTTGAGGATCCTTTTGCATTAGAGTCTCAACATACTAGGTCTAGGACCTCAAGGCAGTCGACAGCGAGCTTGAGTCATAGGACTCATAAGACTGAGAGAACGCACAAGTCCTCTAGTACACACACGACAAGGTCATAGGCTAGGACTAGAGATCCATGGTAGACATCAGGGACTGCTAGTTAGAGGACTAGCCTACTACATTTACCAATTTCCTATGTGATGGGTGTGTTAGGCTTTGGAGGTAGGTAGGATCCACAATAGGATCCACCATAGGTGCTAGGTCATCCAGGAGAGCAGGCTCCAGAGCACAATGCAGAGGGAAGTAGCAAGAGCTCTAGTATAGGGGAGCTACTTAGATCTGGGTTATAGCAACTGTCAGCTATAGTTTGGATGTTATTATTTTATGTGTAAGGTCAAGGACTTACACAGTTGTAGCCTACGGGTATTTTGCACTCCCTATGTACTCGTTTGGACACACATATATATGATATGATATTTCATGGTTCATTATGTTTACATATTTATTTATTATTTATTATTTTAAGTTTATTTGATGCACATGGATGCAATGCTTATTTAAATGCTATGTTTATATGATGTGATGTATGGATGGTGTGTACTAGGTAGCTATTCTACTTCATGATGATGATATGCAATGATCTAGATGAGTAGATGTGCGACATATGATGTATGTAGATGGATGTGATGTTTATTTTTAATGCCTATTTATTTTTGTTTTGTGGGCATGCATATATTTTATGTAGTTTATGATATGCTATGCAATGTATGGTAATGCATTATGTACAAAATCATAATCTAATGGAAATGAACTTGTATGCTTTAATCACTTAAAACATAAGGAATGAATGTAAACTATGTATATCAATTTTTAAAATATGACACCACAAAATGTATAACAATCATGCAAAATAATTGATAATTCTCATTACAAGAACTTAATCAATTAATCACCCCTATATGAAATGCAGTGAAATGGATTGGTATAATGCTAATAAATAAATATGTCATTCTGTATATTTCTTCTTTGCTGCACTATATAGTCAGTGGTCGTCTAAACATCATTTCTAATATTCATGCGATATCTATCCTATATGTTTGATTGTGGTTTGTAAAAATGGATTCTGATGAATGAATGACTCATATCTCTGAATTCTAATGATATTTGGTATCTTATTGCTATTGGAAAACTTTTTTGAGTTTTCCTTGAGACTCAAACACCCTAGTATACTTCTCCAAAAATCACAT
Organism: Wollemia nobilis; assembly: GCA_028583015.1. NCBI lineage: Eukaryota > Viridiplantae > Streptophyta > Pinopsida > Araucariales > Araucariaceae > Wollemia > Wollemia nobilis. The sequence goes on along the minus strand of JAQPPZ010000672.1, from coordinate 4,056,526 downwards.
ACTAACTATACAAGGCTTATATTGGACAAGGCTTTTGTCGTGATAGACCCAACTATTCATTATCCCTATGTGTGCATGTGAGTATTTTTAGATAGATCGTAAGCATACCCCGTATGTCAGTGGAGACTCTTTCAACCCATATGTGAGATAAGGTTCCTCATATGATTGTACCATCCTTATTTCATCTTTGATTAGACTTATACAGCTAGACAATCTTAGGTACCTAGAGCTATCTCATCTTGCAAATTGATTAGGGCTACCCCTCCAAATGCAGGTGATACTCTTTCAACCCATTGTTACGTTTTGGGATCACCCAATAGAACTACCCCTCCGATTGCAGGTGGGACTCTTCCAACCCATTGCTGTGATTGGGGATTACTCTATGGATTTTGAAAGGTGGACAATCCAGGGATTCAAGTTCTCACCCTTCTTACTTGCTCAGATGTAGTGATAAAAATCACTGTTAGTCCACGTGTTACCATTTTCTTTGAGTAGGGGATTTTTATAGTGCTTTTGATTCACTATGTCACTTTACATTTTGAACTTGAAATTTGTACTTTTTGTTGCACTTTGTAACTTGGAATTTAACTTTTGTGACTTTGATATTTATAGGGGAAATTCTTGTCCTTTTTCCAAAGTACACCTTTCTAGATCGACTATTTGCAAGATAAGCAGGTCGTGAAACCCATATCTCTATATACCTAAGACTGTTATCACAGCTTTCAACCTCTCTCGTCTTAGCATGATTTTATATTATTTTTCTTAGTGATAGGATTCTGATACATTGAAGCACTATCCCAACTAATGACCTTGTCTATAATAGCAAAGCAAGATTTCTACAATATCTAAAGAACTCACTACGTATGGCTGAGTGACAAGAAAATTTTAACATACATATATGTTTCTCTACAACATGTATCGTGTATGAATGCAATGAATTATGATAAATGCAAGGGTGCATGATTGTCATACAAATATGTGACTGTTTGTAAAATTTTGATAAATGCATTACACTCTACTGTGGAATACAACGGATGACAAATACCTAAATGCAATATGATGATGTGAATGCATGTGTGGATGCAAATGAAAATGCAAAATGTAAATGCAAATTTTTTTGGATTTTAAGCTTTATAAATTTTTTTTTTTGACTTTTACACATTTTTCTTGATTTTTATAGATTTTTGAGCTTTCATATTTGACCAAACGATGAGTACATGTCCTTGGATAATTTTAGGGTTGATCGAGCAATTTTTAGAAATCCTTGAAGCCTTTTGAATTAACCAAAGGTTTTACAGCTGCCTTTGGAACCTTTTTAGTTGACCAAACTCTTAGCAAGAGGGTGTGGAGCCTTTTGGGATGACCGAGAAGCTATAGGAACTCTCAGAGCCTTTGGGTTGACCAAGTGATTTTTGGAAATACTTGGAGCCTTTTCTTGACCAAGATTCTTAATCAAAGAGCTTGGGGCCCTTTGGGATGACCGAACAGTTGAGACAAAACCCTCAGGTCTTATGGGTTGACCAAAGGCTTACATATGCCTTTGGTGCCTTGACTACACTCTCAAACATAGAATGCCTTAATATGGATGATATTTAGAGGGTCAAACTCTTCTACACCCTCTAGCGATGTTAGGAGATAGGTTCCTGGACCAATATTTTTAGATATTATGTAAGGCCCTAGCCAGTTAGCCGTGAATTTGTCTCATATGTCAGGCGGTAAATTTGAGTTCTGTTGGTTCTCTTTTAGCACAAGATCCCCAAATTCAAAGTATCTATGGTGGACTTTGGTATTGTAAGCTGATTTTAATCACTCTTGATAAACATAGAGATGCTCTAGGGCAGGGCATTCATGCGATGTTCATCAAGCAACATCAATTGATCGAGGTGAGCTTGTCGCATAGTGTCATCATCGATGAACTCTTTCAACGTGACATGCAGCGTTGGAATTTCCAACTCCAAGGGCATAATGGCCTTAGTGCCATATACTAGTGAAAATAGCGTTGCCCCAATAGGCATTTGAATGCTAGTCCTGTAAGCCCATAATGCAAGGGACAACTATATATACCAATCCTTGTGGTGTTCTGGCACTATATTTTTCAAGATGTCTACCACAGTCTTGTTTGAGGCCTCAACTTGCCCGTTTGCTTACAGATAATAGGGAGTTGCAAAACTATGTTTAATGCATTATTTAGATGTTAAATCCTACATGAAAGCATGAGATTCCGGAAATAAAAACACTAAGATGCAATAAAAACAGAACTAGATTGATGTATAAAATAACACGGATGGAATTAAATTAAAAATAGGAGCACAACCCTTTTTATTAATGTGATTCCGCTCGGTTACAATACGCCTCTTCAGTTACGTGTTTTCGGTTACAACAGATGAATAATGATCTCTTTCCGCATGCCCACATGTAAAATGGGTGGGCTACAGTGTTGCCGCCGCTTGCGGTGATGAGTCCTTACTTGCTGCTGTTCTTCCTGCAAAAGAAACAGTAAACTGTTAATAGCACCTGCAACAAGAAGACAGAACGTTTGACTGTAGAGAGCAATGAGAAATGCATGTAAAAGGCTGATTAAATGTATGAATAAAACGCTTGTCTTTAAAACATAAACTGCTACTTTAACACGTTCGAAAACAACACAAATTCGAAAAGATAAAACGTAGACTATTGCTTCAATATGTTTGAAAATAGCATAAACAAAACGTAAACTATTTCAATCCATTCGAAACAGCATGAATTAAATTAGCACTACGAACATATGTAGGGTGCCCAAGCGGGCCGCCCTATTAAAATCCGACTTTGACGCCAACCCACTAGGAATTGGCTCAAAATCCAGGATAATGACTTGTCGTCGAATTAGTGGTTTGTCGTATCCACAGTCGGATCGAGAGTGCAGAAGAATGAGTTCAGAAAGACTATAAACGAGTCTCTGGTTTTGCAGCACTTCGTTATGTTTCAGAAAATGCTTCCTCCTTTTTTTACTTCGTATCGAGCTAGTTTTTATAGAGGTTTTCGCCTCTTGGAGCATTAATGTCAAACCCTAAATCCGCAAGGGCCGCTCAAATTTGATCCCTATCAGGTCATTATGAGACATGGCTCGCACTGACATTAGAAGTTATGAGGCGTGGCCTCGGATCGGATTTGTTTTAAAACCGCTTGTCTCATTAAAGTCCGCCGTTCTCGGATCCACGGGGTCTCTTTGGAGAGGGGCACGTAAGGGTGCCACGTGGCGGTCATCCCTTGGATGCGGCGGCCACGTCAAAGTCCGCCTTTGATTATCGTAAGTATGCCTTTTAAACGTAAAGTGCCGAAGTGTCGCGATATCGCGACGTCGCGATATCGCGACACTTCGGCAGAGCCTCCCCTTGGGGCCAAAGGTGTCGCGATATCACGACGCGCGATATCGCGACACCTTTGGCCGAGGCTCCCTCGGGGCCAAAGGTGTCGCGATATCGATAGCGACACCTTTGGCCGAGGCTCCCCTCGAGGCCAAAGGTGTCGCGATATCGCGACACCTTTGGCCGAGGCTCCCTCGGCCAAAGGTGTCGCGATATCGCGACACCTTTGGCCGAGGGTAGCCTCGAGGCCAAAGGTGTCGCGATATCGCGACACCTTTGGCCGAGGGGAGCCTCGGGGCCAAAGGTGTCGCGATATCGCGACACCTTGGCCGAGGCTCCCTCGGGGCCAAAGGTGTCACGATTTCATGACAGCTTTGGCCGAGGGTAGCCTCGGGGCCAAAGGTGTCGCGATATCGCGACACCTTTGGCCGAGGCTCCCCTCGGGGCCAAAGGTGTCGCGATTTCGCGACGTCTAAGGCTAGGTTCCCTTTTTTGTTGAGGCTTGTTTGCTTTTGAAGACTTTGCTTTGGATTGCTTAAGGCTTGAAGTTTGGTGAAGTTTTGAAGGCTGCTTTGGACTAAAGGCTTAAAGTTTGTTAAAGGTTTTGACAAAACGACCAACTCTGCACCGCTCATTTTTTGACCCTCTAAACTGTCGTGCAAGTGGCCAAGACCACTGTGTATGTCAATGCGATCAATGTTTGTAGTCACTTAATCAGAATGGTGCTGTTTTGGTGTCTACAGATGCCCCTTTTTGGGAAGCGCTATGGGTGGCATAGCGCTGAGCAAAAATAGAGGACCAAAGCACTAATGATTAGGGTTTCTTGGTAACCTAACCAACTCTTGATGCCCCAAGTATGGAAAGGGCATGCATTCTTGAATCCTTGCTTCTGACGAGCTAAGGAATTTGATTTCAAGTGTTAACCTATTTTGGTGAGGTGTGACTTGAGCTTGGACATTGATCAGTCATGATTAGGCAAAGGGCGCAACCTTTTATCCATAGGGGAAACCTTGTGTTCATGCTTCGGGAATGCCAAGTATTTGATCAACTTAATGATTGCTTGTTTACTGCCCCAAGCAGGAGCGTGATTGTCTTTGTCAATGATTCTTTGAATGCATGTCATTGCCTTGATTGGGTGTGTGCTTGTTGATTGGTGACTAAGTGTGACTACCCCCTCAAGCGACGAATCGATGAGGGAATGACCTTCGTGAGAAAAGCGACGAGTCGCTTGACCCAAGATGACTTAGGTTAGGGTGCCTTTGGATGTTTTACCATTTGAGCACATGCGATTTCCCGACATTTGGACCTATTTTTGGTGGGTGTTAACCCTTTTGGTGATGCCATAATGGGGTGAAATCATCAAGAACCCATCTTCCCGTGGAGCGGTCCAGCTATGGTAGCCTTCTTGGGGAAGTAGGAGGGTGACAATTTGGGCCCCGACATCGATTTTCTATGCCAAGAGGTTAAGTGCAAGAGCACTTGTGTCCGAAAATTTATTGCTTATGTTTTTGTGTTGCTTTTTGTGATGTTTTTGTTGTTTTGATTTTCTTTCTTTGCGTATATGTCATGATTTTATGCACAATGGTTGATGTTGGTGGATGCATGCTACTTTATATTGATGGATGCATATGGTATGATAATTACCGATGTTGTATGTTGATTTATTTTGATGGATGCATGATGGATGCAAATGTTTTTGATTGGCATGTGATATGCGGAAATAAGATGGATGGATGAACTTTGTGATGTTTGACTATGGCACCATAGACTGTTTTAGATCTCCATTATTTTGCTATGTACAAATGTGGTGTTTCTTTTTTGTATTTTCTGGTGGTATTGTAAGGATGAAAAGTAGCGCAGTTGGTTTAGAAATGTAGCAAAGGTTTTCCGAGACTCAGACGGTTTTAACTTACTAGCCATGATTGTATTTTATCTTACAAGACTTTTGAACAAGGTATGAATCGGACTTGTTTTTGACCAAGTTATTTCACATCCCTGTGTGTGCAATTGAGTTCATTTATGTGGTATTTGTCAGGATACCGCCAGTGCCAGATGGGCTTTCAACCGAATCTGTACTGAGGATCACCTAATTAGCTCCACTAACTCCTTTGTTGTATGTAGTTAGATTAATCTACGGTGTTATCCAGGATACCATAAGCTAGCTCATCCACATGCAAATATTGATCTGTACACAAGTTAATGTGACAGATATATCGTCATGCGAGAAGTTTACCGCCAGTGACCGATAGGCTATCAACCAAACCGATACTGAGGCTTGCCTCATGACCTGTCAGAATGCTAAGAGTTCCAAGGATTCAAGGTCAACTCCCTTCTTTTCTTCAATTGTATTGGGATACTTGCTCTTTATAGTGATAATAATCACTGTTTATTTTGATTTGTTTTTCTTTTCTCTTGAGCAAGGGATTTGGATATGGAGTGACGAGAATCACTATGCTTTGTGCCTTTTGATATGTGCACTGTAGGATGTCAAATTTTGGAGCTTTGACATTTGCAAATTTTTGATGTTTTGCAACTTTGGGATTCTTAGGGAATTGGGTAGGGAGGATGCTTGTCCTTTTGCCAACTCTCAGCATTCTTGGGGTCATTCGCACAGGGGGATGAGCAAGATAACCGTTTCGCTTATGGTAACCTGGATTACTATGTAGGTTTCATCCTTCGTTCACACAACTCGGGAATTTTTATGTGTTTTAATTTGTGTTGGGATGTTACGTAACAAGGTGTATTGCAAGTGTAACTCTACCTTCGTAAAATCTGTTTGACTTGATACATTACATTGCTAAAAGAGCAAAATGATGACCGAATCACGAAAAACTCTTGATACATTAAGAGACCACCGACTCTAGTGTGGTAAAATGAATGGTGTTTTTGCTGTTTTTGTAAGATGGAACAGTGTGGAACAAGATGGACTAGTAGAATCATGACAGCCTATGGTGCCTTTTGACCTATACGACCATGAATGTGCAATGTATGGGTGCGATGCTTGAATGCAGCTATGTATTTTTGTATTTTTGATGGATTGATTTTGGTGAATATGAAGATGAATTGCGAGAAGAACTCTCTATTGATGAATTTGAATATGCCTAGAAATGAGATGCAAATTTTTGTTGTTTTTGATGATTTTTGTTGTTTTTGAATTTTCATGATTTTTGACCAAGTGATTGTGGAAATCCTTGGAGCGTTTTGGGATTGACCAAGCGATTGCAAGAATCCTTGGAGCATTTGTGGGATTGACCAAGCGATTGCAAGAATCCTTGGAGCATTTTGGTTTGACCAAGCGATTGCAAGAATCCTTGGAGCATTTTGGTTGAACGAGATGAGAATACATTGGATTGACCGCGATTGTGATAATCCTTGGAGCATTTTGGTTTGACCAAGCGATTGCAAGAATCCTTGAGCATTTTGGGATATGACCAGCGGTTGTGATAATCCTTGGAGCATTTTGGTTTGACCAAGCGATTGCAAGAATCCTTGGAGCATTTTGGGATATGGCTCTCTTTAGATATGAAATGGTCGCAAATGACTCGATATTCAAGGGTTCTGTTTCCTTGATACCATCAAGAGAAGCTAGCCGGTATGTCCCGGGTCCGATTTTGCTATCAATGACATACGGACCTAACCAATTGGCCGCAAACTTGTCCCTTAGGTGGGATGGCAAACTGGAATTTTGTTGATTTTCCTTCAAAACCAAATCACCAACGCGAAAGTCCCCTGAGGTGAACTTTCATGTTGTAAGCTTTCTTAAGTCGCTCTTGATAAATGCGTAAATGCTCGAGAGCATTAACGCGTCGTTCGTCAAGCAACGTAAGCTGGTCTAACCGGGCTTGCCGCGTAGAATCATCATCGATGAACTCATGCATTGATATGCGCAGGGAAGGAATCTCCAACTCTAGAGGCATGACTGCCTCGGAGCCATACACGAGTGAAAACGGAGTGGCCCCAGTGGGCGTCCGAATGCTAGTGCGATAGGCCCATAGGGCAAGTGGGATTTGAATGTGCCAATCCTTATGACTGTCTACGACGGTCTTTTTAAGGATGGCAACTAGCATTTTGTTTGACGCCTCTGCTTGCCCATTCGCCTGCGGATAATAGGGTGTCGAAAAGCTGTGCTGAATCTTGTACTTTGTGGTCAAAGCACGCACGTCTTTGTTCTTGAAAGGTGTCCCATTATCCGAGACTATTTTGGATGGAATACCAAAATGACATATGATGTTATGCAAAATGAACTCCACAATGCGGGGTCCTGTCGTAGAGGTAAGCGGAATTGCTTCCACCCACTTGGTGAAGTACTCTGTGGCCGTTATGATAAACGTGTGATGGCCTGACGACGCAGGGGAGATCTTTCCAATTAGATCAAAGCCCCATTGCGAGAACGGCCAAGCAGACTGGACTGTCTGCAAGGCCTGAGAAGGTACGTGCATTAGATTGGCATGATGTTGACACTTCACGCACTTCTTGACATAGGTGCAACAATCTCGCTCTAAAGATGGCCAATAATAGCCCATGCGAAGAATGCGCTTTGCGATGGCCATTCCACCGAAGTGGCCACCACACGTACCATCGTGCGCTTGGGCGACCGCCCAAGTGGACTCTTGTTGGTCCAAGCAACGAAGGAGGATTCCTTCATAGCCGCGACGATACAAGATGTCTCCTATCAAGACATACTTAGCCGCTTTCTGCTTGAGTGCTCGTTTTGTGGCATGAGTCAAATCAAGTGGGAGACTACCTAACTTGAGGTAGTCTCGGATGGGTAAATACCAGTCCTGTTGATCAAAAACCTCGATAGTATGAACAGCCAATCCCTCCTGAAGTTCATCCCTAGCAAATGCTGAATGGGATAGAACCTGCAAGAATAGTGTTGTGTTGCTACTAATGGGAGTAGGGGAGAACAAGGACCCCCAGTTGGCATGTTTCAGACGATCTCGGATTCGAGAGAACCTATCCGAGGATGGTTCAATTTGGATCATGTGGATTCCTGGCGTCAAGTCTGAGCTTGCACGCTCCATCGCGGATTGCGATAAGGTTTTGACTTGAATGGTTGTCATATCACCAGAAAGGTCCTACGGAATTAGTGACCCCAAGGAGGCCATTGTGTCCGCAAAATGGTTCGATGATCGAGGGAGTGCCTCGATGTCATACCACTCAAGTTTTGCCAGGAATTTGTCCACAAGGGCTTTATAAGCCTTCAGAACTGGGCATTTGCATTGATATACCCCTTTGACTTGATTGACTATTAACAGCGAATCACCAAAGATGTTCAGTCTTTTGATGTTCATGGCGATTGTTGTCTGAAGACCTAGGAGCAAGGCTTCATACTCTGCATTGTTGTTGGTGCATGGGAAGTTTAATTTAAATGACAGGGGCATTGGAGCACCCTGCGGTGTGAAGAATACAATTCCCGCACCACCACCTTGCTCACACTTAGAACCATCGAAGAATAGGGTTATGTCGGCCTGTGACTCAGGCTCATCGAAATCTGGCGATTCTGAGACATGAAAGACCCCATCGTCAGGCAGTTCTATGACCAGAGGCTGATCGTCTTCAAGAGGAGCCTCTGCTAGTTGATCGGCTATGACCTGTCCTTTGATAGATTTTTGTCCAATAAATTCTATGTCAAATTCCGTCAACAACATGATCCATTTCGCCGTGCGACTACTATGATAAGTACGACTCATCATGTATCGCAATGGATTCTCCTTAGACACAACATACGTAGTGTTGCTCAACATGTAGTGGCGTAGCTTTTTGGTAGCAAACACCACTGCCAAGCAGAGTTTCTCAACGTATGCATAGTTAAGTTCATAACTAACCAGGGTGCGGCTAAGATAGTATGTAGCCTGTTCTTTGTGAAGTTCATTCTTCTGGGCTAACATGGCGCCCAGTGCCACCTCAGTAGCTGAGATGTATAAGTAGAACGGCACTCCTGGTCTAGGTGGTGCCAATACTGCGGCGAAACCAGGTATTGTTTGATCTCGTCAAAGGTTGACTGGCACTCGTCATCCCAATGAAATGTAACCCCCTTGTGCAATAATTTGTTCATGGGTCGGCACTTGTCAGATAATTGCGCTATGAAGCGTTTAATCGACGCGACCTTTCCCTGCAGACTCCTGAGCTGCTTGATTGTGGTTGGGGGAACCATTTCAAGGATTGCCTTGACTTTCTTTGGGTCCACCTCGATTCCTCGTTTTGAGACTATGAAACCCAAGAGTTTTCCAGATGTGACGCCGAAGACGCACTTCTTGGGGTTTAGTCTAACTTTATGCTCCATGAGGCGATCGAGGATCTTGCCTAAGTCAGCGATATGATTTGAGCGCAAGAGAGACTTGGCTAACAAATCATCCATGTAATCTTCCAAAGTTTTGTGCATGTAATCATGGAAGATATACGTCATGGCACGTTGGTAGGTGGCACAAGCATTTTTAAGGCCAAAAGGCATGACCTTATAACAAAATGTCCCCCAAGGCATTGTGAACGCCATTTTTAGTTGGTCTTCAGGATTGATACGAATCTGATTGTATCCTGAGAAACCATCCATTAGGGAGAGCATTTCGTGTCCTGCTGTAGCGTCTACTAACGCGTCGATGCTCGGCAAGGGGAAATCATCCTTAGGACTCGCTTTATTCAAATCACAAAAATCGGTGCATATGCGAATCCTCCCGTCGGGCTTCTTGACGGGAACCATGTTGGACAGCCATGGCGGATAATCCACGCAGATGACAAACTGTGCATCCAACAGCTTTTGCAATTCATCTTTGACCATCAAGGCCACCGTTGGGTGCATCTTACGTAGTTTTTGCTTTACGAGCTTGATTGTCGGATCAAGCGTTAAATTATGCGTGACTAGCTACGGGTCTAGTCCTGGCATATCCTTGTACGACCATGCAAAAACCTCCTTCTTCTCTTTGAGAAGGGTAATGTAGTCGGCTTGCTCTTCGGGGGAAAGACTTACCCCCAGCTTGAGAATCTGTGGATTCATTGGATCTGTGCCGATGTCTACGTCAGTCGTCTCCTCGACTGACATGTGGGATCCGTCCTCCAACTGATGTGGAGTCGGGATCAAATGGATATCATTAGCTGAATTTAGATCTATGCTTGGAACCTCAGGTTCCTCTTCAGCTTGAAAAATATCCTGAGTTGTCCTTGGGGTAAAATGAGGCATTTCACCGAAAGGCCAGTACTCTGATGGTGATAGAGGTGAATTGACGCGATCCCAGTCGATGGCATCTATGTCTAGATGCAATGACCATGCTGGATCGGCCGGATTGCGGATGGGTGCGGTCAAATCAATGGAGATCATGTGGATGGAATGAATTTGGTCTCCATTACCGCGGGCATGATAACGCGATTCTTCTAGATGCTCCCTATGCTCTGGATCTGGCTCTAAGGGAACGGGCACGAACGGATCGGCCCTATGTGCCAAATGGAGGACAGGGTCTTCCCTCGACACTGTTGTTATGATAGGGTCTCGAGGTGGACGGTGCTCATCGTGAATGTGGAGCCATGGATCCAAGATCAGGTCCCACCCTGCTGGGTCGACCCACCATTCATGCCCTAATCTTATGCCCATCTGTCCCATTAGATCTTCATGAGTTAAAGCGCGATAATGTCATCGCGCATGTCTGAGATAGTCCATCTCAGTCTCATCTTCTGAGTCACTTTCGGAGATCCAAAAATGTTCATTCTCTTCAACAACTATTGCTTGCGACGTTGATGGTTCTCCTTGTTCCAGTACGTTAATCCGGTCCCATTGCGGTTGTTCCACTTTTGGTGGAGGGACCCGACTCTCTTGACATTGTACTCGACTCAACTGGAATCTCTAAGGGGAACAGCTTCGAGAAGATGTCCGGACACCATTGATATTCTCTTTGGGGATGAGTATCCGAACTTTCGCCTCTCTCTAGCAAAGGAGAGGGATTAATGCTATTACCAAGGGTGTTTGGTGACCATGGGAGGTAATCTCCCAATGTAAATTATGTATTTGGGTTGGCATAGAGATCCGGTGCCAATCCCCCCTTGTTGCCTATTTCTAGGTCTTGCATATTTTCAACCAAGATGTCCAAGGGCAGGGGGTGGTTGAACCCTACTCCTGACTTGTCATATGGCATCTGATATCTTGGTTGGCAAGGGAGACGCATCCCTTGCTCATATCTGCCTAGCCCGTATCCATGCCAATGGCATTGGCCGAGATATTTGAGGGCAAATTGCGGGTTTGACGAGATAATTGATGTTTTCAACAAAAGGTTCTTCGTCTGCTTCCTTTTGCTTACATGGTTCAAGACCATGATCAAGGCCCCCATACACAAAATTTGTCCGGTTGGGTGGGTGACCTAGGGGAACAGCTGTTCCTATGGGAAGGCGAGGTCTTCCCATATCCTGGACCGACTCTAATGCGGGCGTTGCCACAACATTCTCGCACTATGTACTCCCCAGTGCCTGTACTAGCCATTTCAACAGTGATTGTTGATGCTTCGGAGGGAGGGAACGGGAGTCCTTCCTGAGTCCATTCCATGTTTGGTAGGTTTGGAGTCTCAACTTCCGTTGTGCTGGATATTTCCTCTGTTGATATCGTTGAAATTGTTGGCAACCCCTCTTCTAAGGGCTGAGCCTCTTCCATGATTTGTTTTCCCTTGTCCTTCTGTGTAGCCATGACAGGTGGCGTTGGTAATGAAGGAGTAGATGATGAGGGTTCACCTGGCTGGGATGTTGCTGTTTTGGTCACCAGTGGTGCCTGCGGTGTTGGACCCTTTTTAGATGGATTTAACTGGAAATCCAAATGTGTTGAAGGGAGGGTCGATTGAGGCATTAGTTGTACCGCATTGCAATACTTGAAGGGTTCCAGGTCCATTGGGACTACATGTATTTCTCCTTCAAAAGCATACTTTAAGCACTGGTGAGCGATGGAAGGGACACACTTCATGTCCCGAATCCAAGGCCGCCCTAGCAGTATATTGTAGGCCATCTCGCCTTCTAACACATGGCACAATGTTGGTGTTGTCTTTTGTCCTACCTGGACAGGTAGAACAACTGTGCCGACTGTCGAGCATATTGCATCATTGAAAGCTCGCAGTGTGTACGTGGAGGCTGTGATATGAGAGGTCGGCAGCTTCAAATGTTTTAGGGCTGCAGTGGTAATAATATTACTGGACGAGCCAGTATCTACCAACACTCTCTTATACGGGATCCCGTTGATCCGCGCAACAACATGCAGGGGTGGATCTGCCGCGTCATTCGATATTGCTTTGACTTCATCCTCTCTGAAGGTGATGACCGGCTCAGTACATCGTTTTACATGTCCCACGAAGTTGTTGAAAGAATTTGCTTCTTGGGGCTGTAATTCGATGGTTTTTAAAATGTCCATAAGAGCTTCCCTGTGAGGTGTTGATTGTTGAATAAGCTCGTAAATGGACAGCCTAGCCGATGTGGTCCGCAAACTCTACGTGAGTTTGCTCCGTATCGTGATTTCTGGTCTAGGCGGAGGTGACTGTATAGGGTGTTGTTGAGGCTGTGACGTTGTCGAAACTTCCTTTGTGGCTGCCCCAGGGGCAACTGCTGAGTACTTTTTATTCCTCGTCACTATGCTGATCATTCCCACAAATCCTTGCATGGGAAGGTTCTGGCGCACCTCATTAACTTGGAGAGGTTTTTCCTGTGCCTCGTGGGTAGGCAAGGGGTCCTTGAATACCCCCATTTGTTGGTTGTTTGGCGCTATGGGGTTGTCCACGGCCAATGTTTTATTTTTGATTAAATCTTGGATGAGTCCTTTGAACTTCCAACATCCATTCAAATCGTGTCCCCTTCGCCTATGAAATCTACAGTATAGTTCCTCTCTATATCCCTTAGGCTTAGGAGCGTTAGGGTCTATAGTTGGGATCTCCGGAAGGGTTACTAAATTTGTCATCGACAAGCGGTCAAATAAGGAGTCCCTAGACTCCGTGTAGGGGGTGAATTGTCGCCTAGGGCGACGCTCGCTGATTCTTGCTCCTGTTTCTTATTATCTTTCTCATAACTAGGAGGCACTTGCTCGGTAATTGGCCTTTTGAGGCTGCGTGTCTTGCATAGGCTTGGGAACATTGATCGCAACTTGATTAACCGCTGCGGGTTGTGATTGCGTATTCCCAGTCTTAGTGGTTTTATTCCACTCTTTCTTTTTAGGCTTGGCAATTGTGCCTTCACCTATTTTAATCTCTTCTATGACTCTGGCTTGCGCCAAAGCTTCTTCTAAGCTGTCGTATTGCTGCAGCAGCAATAGCCCAGAGATTGATTTTAAGCAACTTCGTGCAAACATCTGAGTGAGATCAGACATAGGGGGACGGTAGGGTAGCCTGGAAAGCAAAGCCCTCCATCGGTTCCCGTATGCTGCTATTGTTTCCTCCTCATACTGCCTGAGGCTGGCCAAATCACTTAGTGATGCCTTCTTCCTTGTGTTGAAAGCAAAGCGTTCAAGAAATGCATCCACTAGTTGATCTAAGTTGTTGATACTGTGTTTGGGCAATTGTGTAAACCAATCCGAGGCAGGGCCCGCGAATGTGGTTATGAAAGTTCTAAGCAACAATGCATCATTGTCTTGGATGCCGAAGCATTGACTTAGGAACCTCGTGACATGTTCTTGTGCGTCCTCCTCACCTTTAAAGACTGCCAATTGTGGCAACTTGAAATGTTCAGGGTAAAGAGGTATGGGTACTGAGGGATGCACCGGATGACTGCGGAGTTGACGTAGTGTGGGCTTTTGATGCCCAGAAGCTTTTATCTCCACAGACTCCAAACGCTCTAATAGCGCTTTGTATGCATCGAAAGATTTTATTTCTTCTTCTTTGGTTTGCTCTCGTTGTGGGTCAAGGGAGACTGGAGGCCTATGGGGAGGTGGCCGATTGGCAGCCCTCCCGCCTTGATGGGGCGTGTCGACCCGTTCTATTTCTGGTTCGAACTCCTCATAAACTTCTTGAGGAGTCCCTGGGCGAGACCTATGACCTTGATTGAGTCCCCGTTGGGGGTACCCATCATTGTTTCGGGGAGTGGCCTCCCTCTCGGGTCTATAAGGTCTCGGAGGCAAAACTTGACGAGGTCGCGGAGACCTGTCTTGCACCCAGGGATTGTGCCTCTCATATTGTTCTTCTCTGTGGGTGCGAGGGGTTGGCACCCTCTCAGGTAGCTTATAGCGCAATTCATCCGCTTCGCGCTGCATGCGCTCTTTATTCAAGCGGTATAAATACTCTAACTCCTGATGACCCCGCTCAAGCTGCGTGATTCGAGCTTGGCGAGCGGCATGTCCGGCGACCTCGGGTCAACTGGGTCTGCCCTCTTTTGTTGAGGAGGCTTGAATGTTTTGCCTATGTGTTTGCCTCGATCTTGATGGTCTAAAATTTCAATGGGTTGCTTCCCTTTGTCGGGGTAGGCAACATTTGTTTGAGGCCCTAGCCTCGATGTGTGATCATGATATTTGGCAGGTGCAAAAACGCAAGGTTCCCGCGCTGTTTGTTGTTCTCGAGGAATGTGATGATCTTCCTCGTACTCCCTTTCATGGGTGTGAAAGGGGCGGGCGGAGTTAGCTTGCCCTGTGTAAAGAGCCCTGCGCTCTGGATGTTGTTTTTCTATTTTGATGGGAGGTAAAGAAGGGACGCCATATCCACGTTGCCCCTCCAAATGGACAGTATGCCTCTCTAGCGCTTCATCGCGCTGTGGCCATTCAAATCTAGCCTCAAAAGGTGGTTGTCTACCGATATTGAGACCTGCATGTGAACCATCTTCCCGAAAGGGGCTGTGTTGAATGGGTGTATTCCAATGAGGAGGTTCCCAATAGTTCCTTCTTGAAGTGGCCTGATGTGGACTTTGTTGTAGGCCGGATCGCCAAGACGGTATGGCTAGGTCCTCGGGGCTAAAGCGAAGGCGACTAGCGCCCTCTCTTTGTGTACCTTCCGCGAGCGTCTGCCCTTGATTGGGCTTGGCTACGAGTGTACACCATTGTGATGCTTCGCTACTATCTAAGCAGATTTTATCTCGTTTATGATGATTTGTCTTTTTGTCTACACTAAGCAGAAGTAAACACACACATACACAAAACTGTGATTATCTCTTTTAAGGATTAAATAGTGTGTCCTAGACTGGTTTAGTGCATTTTGGTGTTTCGTTTTGTTTTTGCAATTTTGGAAGAACGTTTAAATGCATAATGTTGGCTCATATGACTCCCATAAATGGTCGCCCCTTCAATATACCATTGTCGGACCGATATACCAACCTCTCTATATACCCGCCCTTACGTGAGGGAGACTATAGGTACGTGAGAGCAGATGGTACGTGGAACATAGGCGGTACGAAAGGGGAATCGCTCTGTTTATGACACCTACCATAGAAAACTTATCCTCGCGTGCTGGGAATCACCCCAAGCTACACTCGGTCAGCCTTCGTCAGGATTTACGTCTAGCAACAGTCGCGATCGAGGTAATGGATGCAATATCTCAAGCCAAAGTGATAATGGAATCCACCTTTGGTCTTGCTCAAGGGTTGGGGTTTTACGACCAACGCCTTGGTTTAAAATACCACGTGGTGTGTGGGGTTCATTTTACTTTGCAAAAAATTGAAACAGGCAACTGAAAAAGAAATCTTTCCCTATGCCAGACAGATAATACTAACTGAAAACAAGTAAAAATTTAAAAAGATTTTTTTTTTTTTTTTTAACAAAGCAAGAAAATTAACCGAAATTTTCTCTACCTTTCTTTAAATAAGAATGGAACAATTCTTAAGCTATACACAACCGAAAAACCAGAAAGCAGAAAAACAACAATTTGACAGAAGTTCAGAAAAACTCCTACCTCTTCTCTGCCCGACGGGATGCTTCTGATTGGCTCTGAAGAATGTACAGATCCGTAATCGTCCCTGGGTGAGGCGAATAACAGAACCGTAATCGTCCCAGGGTGAGACGAATATTTTATTCATCCCGGGGTGAGACGAATACGAACTCTGTACTCGTCACTTGCAGAGACGAATAATCGTACCTGTAAAAAAACAATTTTTAGATCAGCAACTTAACCTAAAATAAAAACTGTGGGTTCAGGTCCCACCGTGATCGCCACTGAAAGCATGAGATTTCGGAATAAAAGAAACACTAAGATGCAATAAAAATAGAACTAGATTGATGTATAAAATAACACGGATGGAATTAAATTAAAAACAGGAGCACAACCCTTTTTATTAATGTGATTCCGCTCGGTTACAATACGCCTCTTCAGTTACGTGTTTTCGGTTACAACAGATGAATAATGATCTCTTTCCGCATGCCCACATGTAAAATGGGCGGGCTACAGTATTGCCGCCGCTTGCGGTGATGAATCCTTACTTGCTCGCTGTTCTTCTCACAGAAAAGAAACAGTAAACTGTTAATAGCACCTGCAACAAGAAGACAGAACGTTTGACTGTAGAGAGCAATGAGAAATGCATGTAAAAGGCTGATTAAATGTATGAATAAAACGCTTGTCTTTAAAACATAAACTGCTACTTTAACACGTTCGAAAATAGCACAAATTCGAAAAGATAAAACGTAGACTATTGCTTCAATATGTTTGAAAACAACATAAACAAAACGTAAACTGTTTCAATCCATTCGAAACAGCATGAATTAAATTAGCACTACGAACATATGTAGGGTGCCCAAGCGGGCCGCCCTATTAAAATCTGACTTTGACGCCAACCCACTAGGAATTGGCTCAAAATCCAGGATAATGACTTGTCGTCGAATTAGTGGTTTATCGTATCCATAGTCGGTTCGAGAGTACAGAAGAATGAGTTCGGAAAGACTATAAACGAGTCTCTGGTTTTGCAGCACTTCGTTATGTTTCAGAAAATGCTTCCTCCTTTTTTTTACTTCGTATCGAGCTAGTTTTTTATAGAGGTTTTCGCCTCTTGGAGCATTAATGTCAAACCCTAAATCCGCAAGGGCCGCTCAGATTTGATCCTTATCAGGTCATTATGAGACATGGCTCGCACTGACATTAGAAGTTATGAGGCGTGGCCTCGGATCGGATTTGTTTTGAAACTGCTTGTCTCATTAAAGTCCGCCGTTCTGCAGATCCACGGGGTCTCTTTGGAGAGGGGCACGTAAGGGTGCCACGTGGCAGTCATTCTTTGGATGCGGCGGCCACGTCAAAGTCCGCCTTTGATTATCGTAAGTATGCCTTTTAAACGTAAAGTGCCGAAGTGTCACGATATCGCGACGTCGCGATATCGCGACACTTCGGCAGAGCCTCCCCTTGGGGCCAAAGGTGTCGCGATATCGCGACGCGCGATATCGCGACACCTTTGGCCGAGGCTCCCTCGGGGCCAAAGGTGTCGCGATATCGTGACGTGCTATATCGCGACACCTTTGGCCAAGGTTCTCCTCGAGGCCAAAGGTGTCGCGATATCGCGACACCTTTGGCCGAGGGAGCCTCGGGGCCAAAGGTGTCGCGATATCGTGACACCTTTGCGAGGGTCGAGGCAAAGGTGTCGCGATATCGTGACACCTTTGGCCGAGGGTAGCCTCGAGGCCAAAGGTGTCGCGATATCGCGACACCTTTGGCCGAGGCTCCCCTCGGGGCCAAAGGTGTCATGATTTCGTGACACCTTTGGCCGAGGGTAGCCTCGGGGCCAAAGGTGTCGCGATATCGTGACACCTTTGGCCGAGGCTCCCCTCGGGGCCAAAGGTGTCACGATTTCGTGACGCGCGATTTCGCGACGTCTAAGGCTAGGTTCCCCTTTTTGTTGAGGCTTGTTTGCTTTTGAAGACTTTGCTTTGGATTGCTTAAGGCTTGAAGTTTGGTGAAGTTTTGAAGTCTGCTTTGGACTAAAGGCTTAAAGTTTGTTAAAGGTTTTGACAAAACGACCAACTCTGCACCGCTCATTTTTTGACCCTCTAAACTGTCGTGCAAGTGGCCAAGACCACTCCGGCCCGTGTGTATGTGCATGCGATCAGTGTTTGTAGTCACTTAATCAGAATGGTGCTGTTTTGGTGTCTACACTACACAGTTTTGTTCTTAAAAGAAGTTCCATTATCAAAAATTATTTTGGATGGTATCCCAAAACGACATATGATATGCTCGAGAATAAATTTTTTGATGCAAGCTCTAGTGGTTGTTGTAAGGGGAATGGCTTTTATCCACTTTGTAAAATACTTAGTAGTCATGATAATGAATGTATGTCAACCTAACGATGGAGGGGAAATATTGTAAATTAGATCTAGTCCCCACTAATCAAATGGCCAAGCCGCCTAAATGGGTTGAAAGGCCTGCGATGGCAAGTGCATAATATTAGCATGATGCTAACATTTAACATATTTATTGACATACACATTGCAATCCTTCTTCATATTGGGCCAATAATAACCCATGTGAAGGATGCATTTGACAATAGCCATACCATTGAAATGGCCATTGCACGTACCTTCATGAGCTTTTGAAATTTTCCAAGAGGACTCTTGGGACTCAAGACATCAAAGGAGAACTCCTTCGTAGCCACGTCGATACAAAATGTCTCCTATCAAGACATACTTGGTTGCTCTCTATTTAAATGTGCATCTTGCGGCATGTGACAATCCCTATAGGATCATACCAAGCTTTAGGAAGTCTTGGATTTGCAACATCTAGCTTTGACAAGCCTCAACTTTGACTACTAAGATGACCTGCTCCCCCTGCATATTTAACTTTGCAAATGCAGACTAGGAAACAACCTTATGGTGAATGGTAGTACCACTCCCCGTAGGACTTTGAGAAGTTAATGACTCCTAGGGTGCATGCTTAAGAAAGTCTTCTGCCCTACAAAACCAATTAGTTATTGGTTCCACGACAATCATGTTGATTGACTCTTTGTTATCAAAGGCTGCATGCTCTGTTGCTGGGTGTGAGATCGTTCTAACATGGATGGTATTAAAATTGATAGATGGATTTCAATGGATCAAGGACCCTAAATATGCCATGGTTTCTGCAAACCTATTTGACAAACGAGGGATTACCTCGATGTCATACCATTCAATTTTATCCATATAAGTGGCAACAAGATCTTTGTAGGCTTTCAGTATGGGACATCGACATTGAAAGAGCCCCTTAACTTGGTTAACTATGAGTAGAGAATCACCAAAAATGTTTAATATTTTAATACCCATGGCGATGGTTGTGTGGAGGCCCAAAAGTAGGGCTTCATACTCAACATTATTATTGGTGCACATAAAGTCTAACTTGAATGACAAGGGCATTGGAGCTCCTTATGGCATGAAAAACACTATTCCTGCATCGCTCCCTTGCTCACACTTCGAACCGTCAAAAAACAATGTAATATTAGCATTATTCTCTGGTTCCTCATGTTTGGAAGCTTTAGATATTATGAAGACCGCATCATCTGGAAGCTCAATGGTTAGAGGCCTATTTTTGGACAGTGGTGCCTCAACTAGTTGATCAGCTATGACTTTTCTCTTGATGGACTTTTGGCTGATGAATTGCAAATCAAATTTTGTTAATAACATGATCCACTTTGTAGTACGTGTGTTATGATATGTCTTGTTCATCATGTACTACAGAGGATTCTATTTTGATATAACATATGTTGTATGACTTAGCATGTAATGCCACAATTTCTTGGTAGTGTACACTACTACTAAACAAAGTTTTTCAACATATGCATATTCTGACTCATAACTCACCATGGTATGACTGATGTAATATACGGCTTGTTCTTTGCCTTGCACATTCTTTTGGGCTAACATGGTCCCTAATGCAAAGTCGATTGCTGATATATATAGTAGAAAAGGCTCATCTACCCTTGGTGGAGCTAGTACTGGTGACGTTGTCAGGTATTGCTTAATATTAGCGAAGGCTGCTTGGCAGTCCTTGTCCCAATAAAATGGGATACCCTTATGTAGTAGTCAATTCATGGATCGACACTTATATGATAATTGAGCGATGAATCACTTTATGAATGCTACTTTGCCCTGAAGGCTTCTTAGTTCTTTGATATTAGTGGGAGGACGCATATCTAAAATAGCTATGACCTTTTTTGGGTCTACTTCGATGCCTCATTTAGAAATGATGAATCCCAAAATTTTACTTGAAGTTATGCCAAATACACACTTATTAGGATTCAACCTAACATTGTGCTTTATCAGGTGATCAAAGACCTTCCTTAAGACCTTCGCATGATCTGCTCGTAGAAATGACTTAGCTAGTAAGTCATCAATATAATCTTCTAAGATTTTATGCATTTAGTCATGAAAGATATATGTCATAGCCCACTAATATGTGGCACCAGCATTTTTAAGATCGAATGGCATAACTTTGTAGCAAAATGTCCCCCATGGCATTATGAACATGGTTTTATGTTGATCTTTGGGTTTAATCCGAATCTGGTTGTATCTAGAAAAAGCATCCATAAGGGAGAGCATTTCATGCCTTGTCATGGTGTCTACCAAAGCATCGATATTTGGCAATAGAAATGAATCTTTGGGTGTTGCCTTGTTGAGATCTCTAAAATCTGTATAAATACATACCCTTCCATCTGGCTTTCTTACGAGTACCATATTTGACACCCATTCTAGATAGTCGATGGAGATGACGAACTCTACGTCCAACAACTTTTGTAACTCATATTTCACCATTAAGGCTATTGTTGGATGCATTTTTCTAAGTTTTTGCTTGACTGGCTTCTTTAACAGATCTAGTGACAAATTATGAGTAACCAATTTTGGATCTAGACCTGACATGTCTTTGTAAGTCCAAGAAAAGAGATCAAGCCTCTATTTCAGTAGAGGAATGATGCTATCATGCTAATCCAGAGTGAGACTCTCTCTGAATCTAACCTTCTTTGGATTGGTGGGATATTTACGTATGTCCACATCAAAGGTTTTCTCTACTAACATATGTTATCCCTCCTCAAGTTGATGAGGCGTAGGAATTAGATGGATGTCATCAGATAGGTTTACATGTTCCTCTCGAGAAGCATTCTCGGTGTGACAAACATCATGAGCACAACCTGGCACAAAATGAAATGGTTGTAGCATTTCTTCATTAGGGAAGAAATCTTTAGGCCAAATTGGTGAGTCAGTGCAATCCCAATCGATAGCATCCATGTTCAGATGTAGTAGTTTGGATGGATCTACTGGATTGTGAAGTGGCATGGTAAAATCAATGGAGACCATATTAATGGAATGGAATTGATATATGAAACCACATGAACAAAATCCTATCCCTGAAGCATAGCCTCCATACCCAAGATCTGGTTTGGATGGTACGGGAAAAAATAGATCCTCCCTATGGGATGTTAGTATAACTGGATTATCCTAGTGCACTGGCTACAAAATGGGATCTCTTGGCTCAAGGAGCTCTAGATACATAGGTGGATCAAGAAATAGTTCCTGATACCTCTATTAAAGCTCTCTTATTTCCCTCAGGTTATGATGGAGATTAATCTCCCGACGCAAACCTACAACTATAATAGGTGGGGTACCTCTAGGTGGAGGCCTATTATGTAAGTGGTGAGGTCCCAAATAGGCCATCTCCATCGAGTCCTCATCATCGCTATACAAATACAATCTGTCACTTCCCCCCTCTTCTAAGGATCGATTCGATATATGTGGTCCCATGTATCTAATTCTATGGTTTCTATCATCACTATCTGGATAAATCTGATAGAATGATCGTATATATGATACCACCATGTAAACTGGAACTACTCTTTCCTCAAAGTGATCAGTTTTTGGAGGGACATCCTCCATAACATGTTTTGATTCCCTAGGTAATAGATATTGTAGATACATGAGCCTGGAATCGATCCTCTTATCTACATCATCATGGTCACTACCATGGATGGGCCTCTCTATTGTGTCTATGCATAGTGGGAGATTAGTTGGGTGAGGCTTTAAGAAAACCTCCTCTGTTTCATATTCATAATCACTATCAGCTATGAAGCGCTCATTTGTCTCTTCCACTTGTTTTATAGGTAGCATATGGTGTATAAACACCATCCCTAAAAATGTTGGCTTGATTTACTCCTTATATTGATCATCATTTGAGGATTCATCATCTACATAATAACTAGATCCACTCATTTCGGAGGTGGACTCCTCTCCATCATCATCACAAAGATATTCTAACTTGAGATAGCCTACAGCAATGGGGTTATGCCCCTACATACCAATGTTGTTGGTAGCACCATGGATTTAGTTACCTAGGTTGTCTCTGGGGTTGTCCTCTAAGGACCCATCATGGTATGAATCAGGTTGCACTATGGTAACAAATGATACCATCTGGTCCTCCAATAGCTAGAAGGATTAGGGTGATATGGATTAAAATCTACATCATCCCCTAGACTCAAGTACATGCGATCTAAGGATGTAGCAAGCAGATTGTCATGACCCCATGCTTGTAACCCTAACCCAAACCTATCAGTAGCTAACTAATAATGAGGTTTGAGCAGGGTTCTACATCCCTGTTGGAAAATACCAAGGTCATGACCATGCCAATGATATGACTCAAAAATATGCATGGCGTATTCTAGGTTGGACAAATAGCACACATTCACAGTGAATGGCTCATCATCATCTTCATCTATAGACATTTTTATGGGCACTTGATCTATCCCTACAGAGGCAAAGTTTGTTTGGTTGGGTGGCTC
Organism: Wollemia nobilis; assembly: GCA_028583015.1. NCBI lineage: Eukaryota > Viridiplantae > Streptophyta > Pinopsida > Araucariales > Araucariaceae > Wollemia > Wollemia nobilis. The sequence continues at coordinate 4,033,538 of JAQPPZ010000672.1, read as the reverse complement.
ACCTAATGACACTACAAATCCAATCAAAAATTGATGGGCGTGCGGTCGGCCCATCTCTTGTGCAGTTTTTATGATAGGTCCAAAAGTAACATTTTGCATAAGATATTCACCCAACCCTATGCTGGCCAGATGAATAGTCACCTATGGTGCATATGACCCTACTGAAGATGCAGGTGAAGTATAATGAGGTGCCTCCTTGACTTTGTCTTGAGGTTCTTCCACATCCATGGGAGTGGGAGTCTCATTGGCGACTAGTCTAGACATATAATTTTCCACTTTCTTGCCCAATTTCACCTTTAGCTTCTTGACTTGTCGATGCATTATCGATGCAATCAGTTTTAGAGAAGTTGTAGTCGTATGCTCAGATCTGTGTGACATAGATGTTGATGATTGAGCACAGGCTACTGGTTTGCCTCTTGGAACTTAACTGACGAAATAGGTCGGATATCCAAGTGCATCGACGAGAGTACAAAACCCCTAGTCAAATCTGCTAGGTTCATGAACTTGAATGGTTCTTCGTATGAGGACACTATGTGAACTTGTCCCTCATGAATGTATTTCATGTATTTATGCAAGATAGAGGGAATGCAATGCATTTCATGAATCCAAGGCCTTTCGAGCAAAATGTTGTACTGCATGATGCCCTCTATCACGTGACACATCACATAGATGGTCTTGAGTCCCACCTAAATAGGTAGAACAATTTTACCAACTGTCAAGCATAGTGCATCATTAAATGCTCTCAACATAAAGGTTGTAGGCACAACATGTGATTTGGGTAGCTTGAGATGGCTCAGTGCCTTGGTCATAATTATATTGATCGAGGACCCGGTGTTGATCAAAAACCTTTTGAAAGGCATGTGGTTAACAAATGCGATAATATGTAGCGGTGGGTTAGCTGTAATGGTAGGAACCATCCTCACTTCATAATCATAAAATTGTATCGTGGGTTCCTGACATTGTTGTACATGTCCCACAAAATTTGTAAATACATGGGCATCTCAGGACTATACCTCAATGGACCTCAAAATTTCCATAAGAGTCTCCTTGTGTCTAGGGGATTGTTGAATAAGCTCATATATTGACAACTTCATAGGAGTTGTCTACAAGTTATGAACTAACCTGCTCCTTATGGTCACCATTAGTCTAGCTAGTGGGCCTAGAATGTTTTGAGCTAGTCATTGATCCGGCGTAGCTTGTATTCTAATGGGAGCATGAGGTTGATTTGGTTGATCGTACCTCCCATGTCTAGTAACAACATTGACCATGCCTATGAACCCTTGGGTAGGTGGTTCAATTCTAACTTGATTGACCTGGTCAGCATTTTTATGAGGCACCTCGTGATTAGGAAGTGGATTCTTGAAAATCCCTATGTTTCTGTTGTCGAGTGCCTGTGGGTTTCCTGGTACTACTAGCTCTCATTTTTTTATCATGTTATGCATGATGTGTTTGAAGGACCAACATGTCTCTATGTCATGGCCTTTCACTCTATGGAATATGTAGAACAGATCGTATTGATGCCACTTTGACTTTGGCACATTCGGATCTACTAATTTAACCTTAGGCAATTATATGGCCTTGGCCTTTCACAGTTGATGGAAAATCAAAGTCATTGATTCCATCAAGGGCATGAACTTGCGAGGTGGGTGCTCTTCATTTTTTTTGCCCTTATATTTGTTTTTATGTGTCTCATAACACATAAGAGGAGGTTGTGCCTGATAATTAGGCTTTTATTGTCCCTTGTCTTCTCCTCCAAGATTTAGTACTACTTGATTTACATGGGCCTACTTGCCCTATTATTTTGTAGTGCTCTTTTTAAACCCCTCTTTCCTGGTCTTGAAATTCAAGCTGCCTTCTTGCAACTTGATGTCCACGATCACCCTGGCTTGTGCCATAGCTTCCTCGAATGCGGGGTACTGCTATAGCTATAATAGTAGCAAGATGTGTTTGGCACAACTCTTTGTAAATATTTGAGTTAGTTTGGTTGTAATAATAGGGAATGGTAACTTTGCCATTATTCTATGCCATCTCTTTCTATATTGCTTGATGGGCTCATTTTCATGCCAAGCTAGTGTCGCCAAATCATAAAGGTTGGCCTATCTCTTGAATCCAAATGAATAGCGTTCAAGAAATGCATCGGCCAAATTATTGAAACTAGTAATACTGTGTTTCTTTAGTTGGTTGAACCACTCTCAGGCTAGGCTAGAAAGTGTCGTAATGAAAGTGCACAACAACAAGGCATATTGACTCTATATCTTAAAATAGGCATCCAAAAAACTCATAACATGCTCTTATGGATCCTCATCACCCTTGAATTTTTCCAACCTGGGCATATCAAAATCCTCAAGATATGGAGGCATAGGCACCGAGGGGTCTAGAGGTTCATTATGTATCTTCATTAGTGTCAGCTTTTGCATAGTTGCGCCCTACCTCTCTATTGATTTGACCTTATCGGCCAAAACCTTGTACGCCTTAGAAGACAAAAAGTCCTCCTCCTTAAGCTGACATGGAGGCGGTCTAGGAGGTAATTTCTTCTTCGATGGAGGTGGATGACATGGCTCTTCCTCCTCCTCAACTTGATAACTCTCAGGATACCCATGATTGTATCTGTCTTCATCTATGTGCTCATGCTACCTCTGTCTAAGATCATTGAGTGACGACAGTCGCTCCCTTTATTGGGCACTGATATGAGTATGAGCATCTCTTCGCTCCTCATGCATATCATCTAGGGACACAACCCTCCTATGCACACACTCTCTATGCTCCTTGATAGGGTATATGCCAGCCCTAGCTAGCCGATCCTCCTACTCTATGCACTCCTTCTGAGCTAGAATACACTCCTCGTGCATGTGCTATTCATATAATCTCTACCATAAGAGCCTTTATGCTTGAATATTTTCATCTTCAATATGCTACCTCTCTAGGCGAGCATCATCCAATTGATCTTGGAGGAGTTGACATCTTTGCTCAGACACCAGTCTATGTGATCTATTGATCTGTTCAGCCATAGGAGGCCTCCAGTGTGTGTGCTCTATGCAAGCTACCTTATGGGTTATGTACCCATCAGACAAATGTGTGGATGATGGATGTGTGACATGAGGGCACTTAAAAACCTCTACATGCCCTCTAGTGATCTTGATACAACTTTTGCTATGCTCACTTAGAGCACGAGTGGGCAGAGTTGTAGGCTTGTAGCTTAGCTGCTCAAGAACACTATCTAGACCATATAACTATCTGGACCTCCACCGGTCATGCAGTAGCGTTCCATTAGCTCCCACCTTTGATATATCAATGGTGATCTTGCATGGTAAGCCACGTGCAGGACTATGGGTGGACCTATGCTCGAAAGCGAGCCTATCCTCCTGCCCCTAAATGGGTAGATTTCTGATCCATCTATACTCTGATGGTGGAGGGTTAGAACCTACTGTAGACTTAGTATGTATGGGAACCAACTTGGTCCCCTGCATAACATATTCCTCGGTCGATCCTGTGGACGCGCATGCAATGCAGTCTCAGTAATGGATTTGGGGGAGAGCATCCTCATGCTGAGAAGCTCCATGCTCAGTCCTATGCCTATAAGAGTGTACTAAAGCTCATATATCAAGGGTCCACTCAATGGGATCTCCCCATGTCGAGTTGTCGCTTGTAATGCTTTTCGAACGTCGTTAGGTTCGCTCATGTGTATGAGGACTCAACACATGCTACTATGAACCAGTTGGGGGTTGATCATGGGAATCGGTCTAAGACCTTTGTCGATCACCCCGTGTGTTCACCATTTGTGTACCTAATGTCTAGATGTGTTTTATTATGCAAACAAAGTATACAAATGATGATTATATCCTTTTAAATTTTTATTGTGAGCCCTCAACTATTTGATGTTGTTTTGAGATGTGTTGTATCAGTGTTAGAAAATCTCACGTGTTTTGAAAGATTATTGGATTTTAAACTCAGTTAAATTTGCTTTCACCTATATACTCGTACAAGCCGAATATGGTAATGAAGTCCATACTCAATGAAGTAGCATAGGTACTACCAACCCTCACCAAACACACCATGTGTAGCGATACACCCAGACGAAGAAGAGTGCATGCTATTTTGCATGGATAGGATAGTTCTTGGGTTAGCCTTGGCAACGAGCGGATCTAGATAATACAATTTCAAATGAGCCAACCAAGTGGTAATGACATCCACTATTGGTCTCAATCAAGTGGGTTGGATGTGAGATCCCAATGCCACTGATATTTATATGGAACATGGTGTGTGTGGTTCCTTTTACTTTGCAAAAATGATAAATGCATCGAAGAGCATAATGATCATTCTTACATGATATGCATGAAAATAAAGGAACGTTTCAAGTTCAGAAAGAATGTATGCTAATGTCTTATATGATATTTTGACGATGCAATTACAATGACATGGCCGCTGATTGGGCCTCAAGCATGCAAATGACACACAATCCTTATCAAGGTCATTGTATTTAAGGGCAGACTACACTCAGAGGTCCGCTATTCCCAACAATGCCTTTCTATTGAACAAAAAACAAAAACAAACTACGACTTGTTCATTGACCCCTTATATATATTTTTGGTTCCTAGTTTGCAATAGTTTGATGATTTCTAGAAGGATACAGAGCAAAAAATTCAACACATAAAGTGAAATTGGGACCTACCTTAGCTCCTGCTCTGCTGCCCACTGATTTTCCTACTATCTGCCTTTTCCTTTGTGAACCGCAAGTCCAATCTATGGGCTGTAGTGGAGACCACAGGTTATAGCCGCGAGCCAAAAAATAACTGCAACTGAAAGCTATAGTTAGCACCTATGAAAAGAAACAGCCAAGAACAATAGAATTTAGGGCTAAAATTATGGGGTGCCACTGTGATCGCCATCTGATGTAATCGCAGAGTGCATGCCTAGCTATGCGTACTAATCTATACCATCACAAAAGCACAAAGATCCACACAAATACATAAATTGAAAAAAGAAATCCAACGTATGCAAAGTTTCTTATATTAATCTTTAAAGGATCTTGGATTACAAAAAATGCCCTCTTAGGGTCACTCGAAATATGATACAGATGTTACAATTGCCAATGCCCTCAACAAGGTAGGCGCACTTATTATGCTCTGGTGATTACTCACAAACTGCCTTGGGGTAGATCTAACTCCCTTCTCCGTGATGTGGAAGGATTATGATATAGGCTCCTTTTTGCACATATCTCTCTATGAAAAAGAAACAACACATTATTACAAATATTAAAGCATAAAGAAATACTTTAAGCTATTCTAATTACATCAAGAATTATGCTAAACATATAAGACATGAATGAGCAAATGATGCATAGATCAAATACTGAATTAGATTCAATAAAGCACATAAAAGATCCAATGTACTCCTACTTGATGCAATGCATGAAATATCTAATTCATACGGTCTGAGTTTCCCTAAGATGCAATTAAACCTATAAAAATACTAACATGACTAATTTATGCGATCAAAAGTAAATTAAGTAAGGTGATCATTAACCCATTGCAAACCACAACTGTGAGGGGTAGTCTGCACTATGAACCGTGGCTGACAGCCGCAGTTTGGCCTTTGATGGGTTTTCCCTCAAAATTAGGGGCAGTGGGCTTGACCTCCTTGTCCGAATTGATGTTCAAGGGTCACCTTTATCGTCCTCTAACATATTTTGTGGTCAAATCACTATGAAGGGCCTTCGTTTGCCTGGATTTGTGTTTCTTGATCCTCCTAAGCACCTAGGGCATCCATGGCTAATTGGTCTTTAGATGGATAGCAAATGGGCTCTCAAATGCACAAATTTGGTATGCAATTTTATAGGGCTTCACTGCTCTCTTGATCAGTTAGCTCTCGATCAATAATTCTCCAGCGCCTTGCTATACAAATCATCTCTCTTTGTCATCCCCTTGGAGGGGGGTATTTATATCATACCCCTAAGCCAAGATGAAGAAGGTTGGTTAGGATATATGGGATGGAAGCCTTTGGAATCTTCTATCCTCCAACTTCCTCCTTCTAGATCTCTTGGCCATTCCAACTGATTTGGCTTAGATGGAAGGCCTAGCTAAACTCTAGTTCAGACCATAGGTTACAGCTATGGTCCAGATTATAGACTGTAGGTGTTAACCGTGGTTCATATTGGAGACTGTAGGTCTGGGCTACGGTTTATACTGCTTAGGCCAGAATACCTAAATTGAGTGGTTAGAACCACTACTCTATCTTGGAGTCTATCCAAGATCCTTCATATGGTTTTGTAGCATGTCCATATGAGTAGTCACCCTCGGCATAACGCATTTTAGGTGTCTATAGCACGAGCTCTTTTCACTTTCCAACAATCGCATTAATTCATGAGCATAAGCTTAAGGATTAATAAATTTTATGCATCCTTTTATATAGTTTTATCCCTCATATTCGATGACGTTGACGGATTACTTTTATTTTTAATTTTAAAATTAAAATTAAAATTTTAAATAATTTAAAATTTAAACTAAATATTTAAAATTAAATATCTCCATCATCGGGGCACATTTTTCAATGAAACAAAAAGCCAACTTGGGTTTTAAGAAAAACCCATTTCAAATATTCCATCCATGGTTTTAAATAAAATATTTTTTTTTTCATGCCTTGGTTTTCACAAAAACCCTATATATATATATATATCCATGCTCTCCAAAATATCATAAATGATTATTTATGAAGTGCTTTTGCCACCAAAATTCAATGTGATCCATGTGACATCAATGATCCATGTGATATCAATGACAATATAAAATAACTCAAATTTCCAACAAATACCTCAATATATTCAAAATATTGAGAGTAAAATCCTACTTGAAGTCAAAATTTGACAAGAAGACTTGAAGAAAAAATAAGCCCACCAAATCCAAGAGATTTGAATATTACATTTCATAGAAAGAAGGCATAAATTTAGATATAAATACTTCTTCAAATCAATATAAAAAATGAGGAGAAAAAGCCACCAAATCTTAGTCTCATGAAAGAAACTTTGAGACCATATTTTGGTGGAGTTGTTTAGGAAAACCTACAAAAAAACAGCAAGATCCTACTCAAAGCAGAAACTTGGTGATATTAGACACCGAGATATACATACTATACAGAAGTGACAAAATATCTAAAAAATATTTCAAAAAGGTAAGCAAATATTGGTGCAAGTATATTCATTAATTGGATTTCTTATCATATTTTTTTAAGCACCTTAATTTGGATTAAAGTTGCAAGAAGTAAAATTAGATTACAGTATTAAAAAGTACAAAAAGAGAAAGGTTCATTTGCACATTAGGATTTGATTAGATTTCATAATTACAACTATATATAAACTACCTTTCATATAATTTGGAAAGCAAAAGAAGACTAAGTCCTACAATGTCAATTGTAGTGAAATTGCAGAATAACTCTTGAAGATTCATTTCAGATTATTCTTGATTAGTTGCAATAAATTGATTATGTCCATTGTTTTGAGAGTTTATTGGAGTGATAAGGTGAAATTTTTAGTGCATTAAAAGTGAAATATTATTAGATTCATTTGAACTACTCTATTGCTCTCAAAAATATTATTGTTTGTGTTCTTGAGAAGGGCACAAAATCAGAATTTGATAAAGTGTCTAAAGACATTATTAGTGCACAAAAATATGCAACACATAGTGGCCAAGTGAAGCCACCAAAATAGGTTAGAATACTCCAAAAATTGGAGAAGAATACAACTAACCAAAATAAGAAATAGAAGCTTCAAATATTGATACTTCGTGAGTTTCAAATCCAAAACATTACAGGGTTAGTTGCAAGGAGAAAGTGCAGAAAATTGCACCAAATAAGGATATTCTATCTACTTCTATCTAAGCTTGGATTTATCATTAAAGTATCCAATCAAAAAGGGTAAGATGTCTAATCAAACAGAAAACCTCAAAACGCCTATATTGCATTAAAAAAATATGCCACAAAACCATAAATTCAAACCTGAAAAGGAGTGCAAAAGAGGGTGCAATAAAGGTAATTTTATACATAAATCTATTACATTTTATTGCACTATCCTAATATAGTTTATACAGGAAAGAGGGAAGATTTAAAGGTACCTCAAAGGTACAATATCCACATGATAAACCATCCAAAGGTGGTCAAATTATAGCACTCTCCAAGCATATCAAAAGGAGGCACTCTAAGGGCTCATACTCCTCATATCTTGGATAGATGAACCTGCAAAATACAAGGCACACAACAAAGGGATTAAAAAAATTATATTCAATAGTGACATTGTCTACAAAATGAGGATATATAATAAGTGTGAAAATAATAAGAATAAGACACCATTGGAGTGTTTCAAACTCCATGTTTGCATTGCTCAAAATTGGTTCTCAAGCCTCCAAATAGTTCCTTCTCATTCCAACTATAAATAACTCACAAGCAAATGCCATTGAATGAATGAGGAGCTAGAAATTTTACAAGGTTTATAGAACCTCCAAATGATACATTGAAGAATTATTAGAGAAGATGTCCATGAAAAAGGAGGGAGTGACACATGTCACCTGAGTAAAATCCTAACGCTCCTCACATGAGCACTCATCTTGACCAAGAAAGGAGTTACTAACAATAATGTGTTGAGAATATTAGAGACACTTGTCCACAAAGAGAACAAGAACTCCACTAAATAATGTAACATTCATACGTTACTCAAAGGAAGATACAAGTGTTTTCTAGCACCTTCTACTCCTCAAGCACTCAAGAAGAAAATGGATGTGCCACTTGGCACTTAATACAAGATTCTCCTCCATTTTAAGAGTGCCAAAGACCAATCATTCAAAAAAATTCATTCATTGACATTCTACACTTTGAATTCTTTACACATAGAGCCAAGTTGTAGCATGGAAGAAAGGTGGAAGAGCCTTTAATGCTCTAGTCAAGGAAGGTCAAAGGCAGATATTAAATATTCCATATTTGGAGCATTAAATCCAAGGAAGGTTCCAAAAATTCTATTTGAGAGATTGACCAAAGAAGAGATGTTAATATTGTAGTGCTTTCACACCCAAAATTAGTGCTGATTATTGTGGTCTTTGTATAGTGCAAGGTAATAATTTTTCCCATTTTAAATGTGCTTTCATTTTTTAGGAGTTATAAATTTTATGAATCAAGGTTAAACTTAGAAGAATTTAACCATATTGAAATCCATACCTAAAAGGGAATAATTTATCAAATAAATATAATATTTACAATATTAAACTTAGTAGTAATAAGGGTTTCTACTAGAAATTTATTATAAGATATTTGCAAATATTATTGTGGTCTAATTTTCCAAAATTTGGGAGTTATAAGGGTTACTACATCAAATTAATTTATTGGAAATTAGATACACTAAAATTAAATCCTAAAGGGATATTAAAAGAGGTTATTAAGGTTTTTGCTAAGGTTGGAAATTTATAATATTCTTGTCTCAAAATTTTACAAATGGGACAAAAGAGATAACCTCTTCGAATTTGGAAAAAGAGCTTAGTTCAATAGGAGCAATAAGATATAATAGAAATTGATTTTGGGATTTACAAAAGCTTTACAAAATCAACCAAAAATTGAACTACAATTTACAAAAGCACTAAATTCATCTTATCCAAAACATACTAGGGAGTCATAAGGCATTCTACAAAACTTGATAATAATAGCATCTACCAAAGATTATCAAGTTCTAAATCCACTGGGAAGATATAAGATTTCTACAAAACCTAGAATTCCATTAGGTGTATATACTCTTATCACTAGGGAGATATAAGAAAGTCTACAAAACCTAAGGACTGATAAAGGTTTTATAAAATAAATATTATATATTTATGAAGCCATAAGATAATATCTTTCTATATCCTAAACTAGGGAGCCATAGGATGTCTAATTCCCAAAATATTGCAAATTGCTTCAAAAATAAAAAATCCAGTACCATAAAACTTGGGATCATGAATGTACTCATGAAATCTAAAGAAATGTTGGACCTAACTTCAAAAGTAATCCATAGTGAATACTTGGAAGATAATTTTGATACTATGAAATGTTGTCTTCAAGCCCGTATCAATGATGCAATTACCAATGGAAAAAGTGACATTTCACTTTACTTAGACTTTGTGAGCATATTATACATGGTATTGCTCACATATAAACACTACAAGGATGAAAATGTAAAATAAAAAAGATTGATAGAAATAATAAAAAAGAAGGCATAACTTACTGAATCATATCTAGAAATCTTTCTTAAACGTCATGCAGCATTGGTACTTCAGGTTCTACTAACTCAATATTTTATTATGATGCCTTAAGTGGTTGTTCAGAAGCTTCTATACAGATTGAAGATAGGAAATAAAAATCTTCCTTACAAGAACTAGGTAGTAGCACAACCACCTATGAGAGTAGAATTAAAGGCAAGGCTAAATACAAAGAAGAAGACGAAATAGATAAAGGAGGAATATAGTGCAAATTTAATTGAAAGAAGAACCTTTAGCTATAGCTACAACTTACTTTGCATCATATAAAGACATACATTACTTGTTGAACCTGATCACAGTAAGCAATGAAGGAGAATACAAATTCCATTGTCCAATGGAAGAAGATCCACATTGAAGACTAAAGTCTTCAATACCTAAATAATGTAATACAAGGGGGTGTTATAAATAGATTATATTACATCATTTGGGTCATGTAAATGTACCTTCCTAGGTACATACTTAGGACATTAGATTACTTTAGGGGGAAGTTATCTAGTTACTTTATGCAATGTAATAAATGCACAAGTTTCAATGTGCAAGATGTCCCTTGCACAACTAGGTAGAGTGTTGGCTAAGGAATCTATCTTCCTATATAAAAAGGTCCTCGTTATAATAGACAGGCATAGAGAAGCTCAGAGTATATTCATAGGTAGTAGCATAGAGTTGTGTAGATCACCATGTATTGATGATGGGTGCAATGTAGCCCAGTATCTTTATTCATGGAGTGTCAATTTCCTCCATAGCTACATTATTTTCATTTTCATTATTTCTATTTATAACATATTTTAGTCATCTCGTAGATTTACATTCTTTCATATTATTTTGCATCTTGTGATTGCTATATCCTATTGCACACTGCATCGAAAGCTCATAAACCTTTCCAAATTTTTGTTAAGGTTTTTGGAAAACTATTTTTCTAAGATATTTAAAAAGAATTTTCCAAATGGCTTGAGGATTTTGGAGAGACCTTTCCAAATTTTTGTTAAGATTTTTGGAAAACCATTTTTCTAAGAGGTTTAAAAAGAATGTTTCAAATGATTTGAGGCTTTTGGGGAGATCTTTCCAAATTTTTGTTAAGGTTTTTGGAAAACCATTTTTCTAATATATTTAAAAATAATGTTCCAAATGGCTTGAGGATTTTGGAGAGAACTTTCCAAAAAAATTTAAGGTTTTTTGAAAACCGTTTTGTATTTTTTGTTTTTGATATGAATTTCCTTGTGGTAATCTAGGATGATCCTACCATATTGTATTGATAACCAGTGATTACAACCACTAGGGGTATTAGAGTAGATTACTAGGTACAAGGTTCATTCAAGAGTGAAGGCTAGGCAAGCAATCAAATCTAATATAAGAGCAGTGCTTAGGGTATGAAGGAAATTTTAATATAAGAACAACACTTAGGGTGCAACAAGTGAATCACCTTGAAATGAAATTTGATTTTTGAGATGGTGATACAAAGGGTGCAACCTTCAAAAAAAAGGTGTAACATTTTGAACTTGGCTATTGATTGAATTGTGACCAAAGGAGATATATGAGCCTTTGGATTTTTTGAATATAGAATTGAATTGTAACCAAAGGAATTTTGTGTCTTTAGCGCTTTTGAATTGGAAGTGAATTTTTACCAAAGAGGATATACGAGCCTTTGGAGCTTTTTGAACATGGAATAAAATTGTGATCAAAGGGAATTTATGAACCTTTGTATTTTTTGAATATGGAATTGAATTGTAACCAAAGGGATTTTGTGCCTTTGGAGCTTTTGAATTGGAATGAAATTATGATCAAGGTGAATTTATGAGCCTTTGCGATGGCAAGGTAAAGGGCATGACCTTTGAACCTAGCCTTTGATTGGTGAATGAGATTTTTGTGGGTATTGATATGAGTGGATGAGAAGGAAGGCTTAAAACTGATACAAAATTGGTCAAAGAGAGTGAGAAATACCCCAGACATAAAAATGGGTTGATAGAGGATGGAATTTTCCCAGTAATGAGGTTGATTTGAAGAAGATGTAAAATAAGGATAAAAAGGGAAGAGAAATAAGAAGATATGTAAGGGAAAGAACTAATCATAAGTACATAGCCACTCATGAATGATCGCACAACAATGAGGGGGAATGTATAAAAGAAAGAGGAGAGAGGAAATTTGGAGAAGTTAGGAAGAAGAAGATTTTTAGAGAAAAATGAAAGAAATAATATCAAGTGATTAGAGTGATGCTAGATAATTGTTATGTTGTTGGGAGATATTATCTTAGAAGTTGTGGATTATTAGGTGCTAAATTTGTATGATGAACCTCCTGATAAGAAGTGTGACCATGGGCATGATGAATTTTTTAGGGCATAGGTTGTGATGTTGAGGCCCTAGCTTGTGATTATGGCATCCCTTGTCAAGATAATAAATATTTAGATATGCCCTAGTGTGGATTGGGACATGATGTGGAAGTGTTCAATTTTAGTTCACCTTGTTCAATAAAATTTTGAACTATTTGTTTGAAGGTGTGACAACCATTAATATCATGACCTGGTTACCAGTGGTAGACAAATATTTTTTGCTTATTTTAGCATTTTGGTTTTGTCTGGTTAGGATATTTTGTCCTAATGTTAGGAAATATGATTATTTATTCATTGTGTAACTTTTGGAAGAGATCAACCAATGGTTTATATGGTGAAATTTTAGGATGGAATGAATGATGAATGTAAGGTGTTATATGAGGTTGTGTAGGTGCAGTTACTGTGAAGTCCATCATGGTCAGGCTATGGGTAGATTATTGACACCTACATTTTTTTATTTGCAACTCAAGACAATCGATGCACTCCAGAATATTTTGTATGCCATAATGACTTAAGGGTATCGAGATAGGATTGAAATAGATGACCATAGGAGAGGGGGTTGATTGATATGGGTGGGGATGGAGATATGGGTGAGGTGAAGGAGAAGGTTGGTATTGTTGTTGAGGAACCCATTGATTTGGGTAGGGTGCATGGGGTTGAATTGGATGTAGAGGATTTTTATGTGGGAAGGAGTTTAGTCCTTATGAGGCATTTGTTGTTGCATCTAATTGGTTGTAGGAGTGTATGATTGAAGGGGTATTTTATTGTGCATTTGACATGGCACATGGGCCTATGATTCTTGATAAGGAACTTGAGTGTGTAATTTTTGTCATGGTACCTAGATGTACTCTTGTTGGGGTGTTTGGTTGTACCCTTGTTGGCTTGGTACTTGAATGTGCACTTGTTGGGGTATTTGGTTATACCCTTGTTGGCTTGGTACTTGAATATGCACTTTTTGGTGTATTTGGTTATATATTTGTTTGCTTGGAACTTGAATATGTGTTTGTTTTGTTTGGGGAACCTGATTAAATACCTATTGAATTGGCACCTAAAAGTGCATTTATTGTGTAGGGTATTCGTATGATGATGATGAAGATGATTAGGAAGGTGAATATTGCCAAGAACATGCTTACCACTTAGAAAGAGGAATGACATGTGATTGAGGTGATATGAATTTGGTCAAGATTAAATTATGAGCTGTCATTAAGCACACCATTAATTCTCAATGAATTTGTCAATCCAAGGCAGTGTACAAGGCTATCTGTGAAAGAAGGGGTAAATAGTCTATAATTCAGGTCTATTTGGAGTAGCAGGTCTTATTGGTGGAACTGTTTTTGGTGAAGTTTGTGTCACTTCTACCCCTAATTTGCATAAAATAAACTTAAATCTAATTGCAAAAATGAAAACTAATGCTAAGTTGCAGAAATAAATCCTAATTACAGTTGCTGAATTGAAATCTGATTACAATTGCAGAAATTGAAAGCCTAATTACTTTTGTAATAAGGAAAACTAATTACTTTTGCAATAATGAAATATTGTACTGAAATAAAACTGATTTCCCTATCAAGGCTCTGTGACAGAAGGTCATCAATCTTCTGTGCAGGGTTTGACAACAAAAACAGCAAAGCAAGAAATTGCAAAATTTAAAGTGTGCTGGAAATGAAATGACAAAAATTGAAAAGTTGCTGAGAATGGAATTGTAATTCAAGTCTAATGCTAAACATATAACAGAAATAACATGGACAAATATTAAACATGAAATGTTGTCAGTAAATGCAAGAAAGGAAAGTGGCAAGTTCACACTGTATTCTGTTGTAGCAAAAATGAACAGAGTAAAACCTGTCAGTTAGTTCCTCCTCCTAGGTCTGGAAGTGGCCAACCTCCTTTGCCATAAGAAGGGGTAAAATATCTTCTCTCTTTAAAATTTAAACAAACTCAGACATGATAGAAATGATAGAAAAATACTCTTTTTTATTGCTTCTAAAATTTCATTACAAAACTATTGTACATGGTTGTACAGGACAACATACTATATCTGCACTAATCTATATTCTTTCTAATCTCTTTAATAGCTAATTTTCCTAATAGTCTAATCTCTAATTGCTCAACCAGAATGGGAGCCTCCTTTTATAGATGCAAAATATCCATTTACAACAATAAAAAGATACTATTCCTATTCTATAGGGGAACTCCTATAATGTCGCAATGATTTTTGGTTCTATCTTGAAAATGGTTCAGATAGATATTTCCTCATGCATGGTGACTCATGGTCGAAAAGGACGACAAAGAGCATACGGAGATATTTCTCCTTAACTTTATCAGCTTTTATTTCCCACTTTTCCTCGTCAAAAATAGTTAAAAAGGTGAAAATCACTTTTCTGCCTCAATCTATAGTTATTTTGCTCAATCTAAAGAGACTGTGCTCTATGAACCCGAAAGCATTGATTCAATTGGAATTTCTTTGGATTGAGTTGTTGTGTGGTTTTCAAAGGATTGCAGCTGTTCTTATCAGGTGAGTGATCTCTCAGGACTGAGTATGATGTCCTCCAACTATCTCCATGTGGAAATGTCATATGTGAATGCCATGCCTTGCTGAAGGTATGGCATGAAATACTAAAACTAGTTTCTACTGTGCAGAATAGTCTTCCTCCATTATTTGCACAAACAAAATATGTAAAACATCAAAGTAAAAACCATTAAAATATTACTATCAACCTAAGCATATTCCTCAATTCAACATGCCATGACAAGATGTCATAAAAACTACACAAAAACTGTCAAAAATTAGAATATATCATCCTTAACACTTCAAACATGCAAACAATTAATACATAGCATATTAAACCAACTTAATCAACATATAATATAGTTCATAAGAGTTTTTGGGCAATCTAGACAGTTAAAACATGCTAAAAATGAGGCTTATTTTGGCCTCATCATTCCCCCCAACTTAAACTAATGCATGCCCTCATGCATTGCAGTGGGATATGGAATCACAGATGTCCATAGTCATATTCCATGTCTCATATAACAATTTTGTACTAGTGTAATAGCCTCTATCTTCTTGCACATTTCTGAGCCATTGTTCAAACTGTTCATCTGGCTGGGAGTCCTCTTCAGTATAGGTGGGAACATGAGTAATGATGATTGGAGGTCTAGACCTGAGACCTATCCAATGATGCTGTAAGATCATGATAAGTTGTACCACTCCTTCTACCCTCCTTCTAGACCATTCCAGATTAATGGGAGAAATAGGCTCTCTCTTCTGTAAAACTATAGATAGTTCTGCCCACCTATTCCTGCAAAATGTCAAAGCTGAAACAAAGTTGATAGCACAATATTCCTGAAATTTCATTATGCAGTCCCTTAGATTGTTCAAATACACCCTTTTGGTATCTTCCCTCTTCATAAAATCCATATGCTTATTAACAATGATAGGATGATTAGGTTGTACTGCTCTCACTAATAGTTCAACTCTCAGTTCAATTTCCCTGTTGTGTGCCTTTTCTTGATTCCAATAAATCTAATTTTGCAAAGTAGACATGAAGGCTCTAAGCTGCACATCTCCTATGTAAATATGAGGAAGAAACTTGACTTCTTCTGGGATAAAGAAACTATGTAAAAAAAACTCACACAACAAATTCTTCTACTCTAAGGGACTGTTAAAATAGGCTTCTATAAACTCTTCGACATTTTCTAGCTTATATGGGAGGTTTGAACTGATTCTCATAACTTGCCACCTAAGGTATCTTTCTTTCAAAATGAGGCTAGTAAAATCTAGCAGGTCGCCTAAACTGGACTAAAAACTCAGCAATGCAACATAAATAAGATACTGCTCTTTTAGTTTGTTGATCTCTTTATCTTTTTCTCCATTTGTTTCTCTACATGTTTCACTTCATCAAGTTGAGTGGCAAGTGTTTCACATTTCATCATCCAATTGGCTATGTCTGTGTTATACTTCTCCAAGGACATAGTGTTAGAAGGTCTAAACATAGGTTGGACTCTTGGTAACAAGTTTACTTGCACCCCCTTATCTTCTACTTCAGCCTTGTCATCTTCTATTATTATTAAATCTGTTTGAACCTCTTTGTCCTCTACTTCTACTGTAATAGATGCAGGTACAAAAATGTCAACTGAATGAGAACTTACTTGTTCATTGATTTTTGGTTGTTGTGCTAGAGTTTCTTGTGATAATGGTTGTGATTCTTCAACATTCTATTTTGGGATTTTAGGAATTTCTTGGGTTTCAGTAGGAAGTGGCATTGTTTTAGACTAGAGAGGTGCTGCTTCAGCATGAGCTCCTGTGGCTTCATCCTCCCTAGACAGTCCCATAAAAAACTAAATCAGGTCATCTTCTGATGAGGTTGGTTGTTTTTCAACCCGTGCTAACCTGATTTTCAATTCCTCCACTTCCTATTGCAATTCCTTAATTTTATTTTCCTATTTCTCAATGACATTCTCTCTTTGTTCAACCCATTTCATCTGAGTTTTGATGACACTCCTTGCTATTTTCAATTGTTCTACAATGTCTATCTCTTCCTCTTCTGCTGACTCAGAGTCAGTTTCAGCTGGTTGCTCAACAATCATTTCCTTTTCCATTTTAGAGTCTGATGCAGGGAAGTCAGTTTTAGTCTACTGCTCAATGACTTCCTCTTCTACTTCAGTCCTCTATTCTTGTTCAGAAGTATCCATGAGATCCTCTAAAATTTCATCTACACTGTCAGTGGCTTGTTGTATTTCCACAACATCAGGGTTGTCCTGATCAATATCTTCCTCTACTACTTGTTCTTCCTTTTCTTTTTGTTGGAGTCTTGTAGACCTCCTAATCCTTGATGTATATCTCTTTTTCTTGCCCTATTTTCTAGTGGTAATAGGGGCTGTAGGGATGTTCTCATGTTCTGAGGAAGGTATTTCTATTTCTTCCCTTATTTCTTGCCCTTCTTCCATGAGAGTGCCTTTCTCTTGTTCAGGAAAATAAACAACATTTTCAAAAAATGTACTCTTTTTTGCTTCTTTTTCTTGCTACTAGGTCCAGTTCCTTTCTTTTTATGTTTCTTAGTTTGTGAGGTAGAGGGTTCTGTGGAAGAACTCTCTATTTTTTTGCCTTGGTGTTCTTCCTCTGTAGTAGCAGCATTATTTTTCTCAATATCATTCTGTTCTGCAGTAGAATTTACAGCAACATTTTCAACAGGGGAACCTACAATAGTGTTTTCTATAGGTTCTTCTTATGTAACAATATTTTCTTCTACAGCAGCATTCTCCTCTCCTTCATCTTCTTCATAAACAACATTAGTAATGGCAGAATAAAATCTATTGAAGCTCCTAGGGTTTCCCCTAAAATGGTGTTGGCAAATCAATTTGATGAGTCCATGATGATGAGGGCTTCCTTTTCCTTCTTGATACCTCTTTGCCATACTCTGCAATTCTCTGTGCAGGTATGCTGGAATATTAACCCTGAATTCAGGTTGTTGCCTTCCATGTCTGAGATGGTTTAAAATTTTGAAATGATGCCCTGATAAAGTTACATACTGGCCTTCATAGGTTAAAAACCTAATAATCCAGGTAGCTACTTCATCCCAGGGTTCTTGTAAACTAGCCCTTTTGACTCCTTTACACATATTTTGACTCATTATATACTCAGGTCTCCTATCATCTTCTTCCAGAAACTGAGACTTAGGCAAAAATCAATGTTCTCCCCTTCTCAAGCATGTTTCAAATATGCCAACTCTTATGAATACCTTCTATGCTAATGGTTAATTGTCATATACTACATACCAAATATTTACAATGAAAGAAATGCAAGAAATATATACCTGATCAAAACGAGTTAATGCAAGTTTTAAAATTTGGCTGCTTTTGTTGAGGCTCTATTGTGGTTTCAACAATACTTCAAAACAAGTGCAATGGGTGAATTTGTACAATGGTGTTCAGAAATATTCAAGGTAATGCACGCTAGAAAACTAGTTTTCATGCACACCAACTCAGTAGCGCCTTAGAAAAGGTTTTCACTGTTGAGCTATTCATTTTTCTCTCTTTTTTTCATTTTTTCCTCTCCTTTTCTCTCTTTTTTTCTTGATTCTGATTGTGCCAGTGAAGGAATTCATGACTTCCCTAAAATCATGCCCATGAAGGAATTCACAACCAGAATTTATTCATTTTTTTGTTTTTCCAATTTTTTTGATTTTTTTTGTATTTTTTTGCTTTTCTTGAAATCCATGATCATGCTGATGTTGAAATTGAGGTGGAAGAAGAAGGCTCTTCCACTTGTTGTGTATCCAAACTATCAATTTGTTGCAAGAAATATTCCTTAGTCAAAGGTGTATGGTATACCCGAAGGCGATGACCATTCACAACTAACTTTCTTCGTGATTCATCAATGGGAGATACTCGAACTGCTCCATTGTCAAACACTTCTTCAATATGATAAGGTCCAAGCCATCTGGTCCTTAGTTTTCCAAGAAAGTCTTCATAGCGAGAATCAAACAACAAGGCCCAATATCCTTGCTGAAATTTCCTTTTCTTAATGTGACTATCATGCCACAACTTTCTTTGATCCTACATTACTTCATTTTGGTGCAGGGCATCCAACCGAAGCTCATCCAATGCATTCAGTTGCAGGATTCTATCCATCTATTCATGTGACAAGTCAATTCCAATTTCCAATGTTGTATGTAATGTTAGAAGTTCAAATTCAATAGGTAAGAGAGGCTTTTTACCAAAAACTAATTCATAAGGTGTGAATCCGGTAGTGGATTTCCATGTAACATTATAAGCCCAAACTGCTTTAGGTAGTTTATCAAGCCAATTCCTCCTATGAATAGCTATAGTTTTTGTCAAGATCCTTTCCAATTCTCTATTTGTTACCTCAACTTGGCCATTTTCTTGTGGGTGGTAAGGTGATGATTTTCTATGTTTAATTTCATACAATTCTATGAAAGCTTCAATAACTTTAGATGCAAATTGGGGTCCTTGGTCTGTGGTAATAGACCGTGGAGCTCCAAATATCTGAAAAATCTGATTATACAAGAAATCAACAACCTTCTCTTCATGAGCATGTTTGAAAGCATGCACCTCTACCCACTTGGTCAGGTAATCAGTGCATACAAGAATATGCACCTTTCCTTGAGAAGGTGGATCAATAGGTCCCACAAAATCAAGCCCCCACTTCTCAAATGGTTCTAAAACCACTTGAGGCTGTAGTGGCATCTCATTTGTGTGAGTGGGTTTCCCCATTCTTTGGCATGCATCACAATGCCTGATGTACTTTTTCACATCCTTGTGAAGGGATGGCCAATAATACCCTGTTCCTAAATTTTTTCTAATTGTGCTTTTTACAGAATAATGTCCTCCTAAGGGTTCATCATGACAAGCTCTAAGAATATCATATATCTCATATTTTTTGATGCACCTACGCAACACATGGTCAGGACTGCACTTAAAAAGCATACCTTTAATCCACTCAAAAGAAGAACTTTGTTTGATCAACTATGTTTTCTATTTTGGAGTGAAGTGTGGGGGAACTTTCCCTATGACTAAATAGTTGGCTATATCTGCAAACCAAGGTGATTGAACAGATATAGCAAATAATTTTTCATCAGGAAAAGTATCTTCAACTACTTCCCCTTCCTTTGTGTTCTGCAACCTGGACAAGAAATCAGCTACAACATTAGCTTTTCCTGGCTTATTTATGATTGTGATATCAAATTCCTACAGTAATAATAACCAACGAATGATTCTTGCACTCACCATAGGCTTTTTCATCAAATACTTAATGGTTGCATGATCTGTATGAATGAATATTTGATAACCTGTAATGTAATGCCTAAACTTGTTAATAGCATAAATCACTACTAAGAACTCTTTCTCAGTTGTGGTATAATTTTTCTCAGCTCCTATCAAGTTTTTGCTAATGTAATAGATTGCATAATGTTCACCATTGTCAATTTGTCCTAATGCTGCTCCAATTACAGTATTGGAGGCATCAATATGTATGTGGAATGGTAATGTCCAATTAGGTCCTCTCAACACAGGTGGAGTGACTAGTTTCTCTTTCAAAGCTTCAAATGCTTCCTGACACTTTACAGTCCAGAAAAATTCAGAATTCTTAGTCAATAAAGCAAACATAGGATGGGAAATTGTGCTAAAATTGGGAATAAACCTGCGGTAAAACCCAATGTGTCCTAGAAAGCTTCTGACATCAGTTTGATTTTTAGGAGGGAGAAGATTCTTGATAATTTCCACCTTCTTCGGATCAACCTGGATCCCTTGAGAAGAGATGTAGTGACCAAGAACTATTCCTTCCTCCATCATCATAAAGCATTTGTCTGGATTTAAGGATAACTGGTATGTTTCACAGTGAGTTAAAATCTTGTCAAGATGTTCTAATGTAAAATCAAAAGTCTGTCCACATACTGTGAAATCATCCATGTATATTTCAACACTATCAAAAGTCAAATCAGAAAATATGGCTAACACAGCTTGCTGAAATGTTGTTGGGGCATTACATAAACCAAAAGGTAAGACCCTATAGGCAAATGTTCCCCAAGGACAAGTAAAGGTTGTTTTCTCTTGATCTTCAGGTGCAACCTGAATTTGATTATATCCACTGAATCCATCAAGAAAATAGAAGTATTTCTTTCCAGCAAGTGTATCTAGCACCTGATCTATGAATGGTAATGGAAAGTGGTCTTTGTGTGTCACTTTGTTCAGTTCTCTATAGTCTATGCATACTCTCATTTTTCCATTTTTCTTGGGAACTATAACCAATGGAGAGACCCACCGACTATCAAAAATTGGGTAAATGAATCCTACCTCCAAAATTTTTTCAATTTCTTCTTTGAAAATGTCCTTCAAGGCAGGATTTAGTCTTCTCTGGGGCTATCTTACAGGCTTGACATCTTCAGTATATATTCTATGAGTGCATACATCAGGGTGAATCCCTGACATGTCTTTGTAATCCCAAGAAAAAGCATGGACATGCTTCTACAAAATAACTGTTAACTTTTCTTCCTCTTCCCTAGTAAGCTGGCTATTTATGTTCAAAAATTTTCCTGGCTCAACTTCTATTTGCTTTGTATTTGGAAGAATTGAGTTCACTTCTTCATGATTGTTGATTAGGGAATTAAGAGGACAGTGATGGAATGGGAGAAAATCAAAATTTTATGTTTCATTGATCTCTAATGGAAGCATATCCTGTATGGAATAGTGAGAAGGAAGGGTTAAGTGATGGTGCCACCCCTGTGGTAATGAAACAAGTGGTATGGATGACTTACCTTCAGAAATTTGACCTTCTTCATTCTCTAAAGATTGATGGATATTGGTTGCTTCCTCTTCTAAACCTTGTTCATGCAGAACATTCATTAGGACTATTTCATTTTCTAAAATTTATGTGTCATGGAGGTCTTCTGTGTGTTATTTTACTACCAAGGTGGCTAGTGTGGAAATAACCTCCTCTGGTTCTTCATCTGAGTTAGGAAACCATAACTGACCTATGAAATTATTTGAGGGTGTTGTAGGAGGATATAAAGAAATCTACTTTTGATCAATACCATTTGAAATGGTCATGTTTCCAGACCTACAATCTATGAAATCTGCTGTAGTTGCAAGCCAAGGTCTTCCCAAAATGATGGGATATCCATGTGTTGCATTTCTTGGTTGTAAAAATAGAAAATCTGTAGGAAATTCCCAAGAAGAAACTTCTATAGGAACATCTTCAATGATACCTTCAGGTTTTGCAACTGACCTATCAACCATTTCTAAAACTGTGAATGTGGGACTGAGATTTTTGAGTTGTAGTTGTTCCATTACATCCTTGGTCATGACATTTATGGTAGCTCCTAGATCAACTAAAACATTTGATATTGGTACTGATCCTATAGTCACTGTGATAACTGGACTTCTTGGGTCACTGTACTTTGGAGGCACTAGTTTCCCTGAGAGAAGATCAACTATCTTTCCTTCAACTTGAACAGTTTTAGGAAATGCTTTCTTCTTTCTTCCTACTCTTTTGTTACACAAATCTCAGACAGTCTTCTTAATCATAGGTATATCCTTAATAGCTTGTAATAAGGGCAATGATATGGTTAACTTTTTCAGCTCTTCAATCAAAATAGACTCAGAATTTTTTGCTTTAGTATTGAATCTTTCAGGATATGGAATTTTTTGCTATGATACTAATTGTTCTGCCTGTGGCTCTATTTTTTCTTGTTCTTCTATTGTTGGTTCAGTTCTCAGAGGCTCTATTATTTCTTGCTCCTCTGCTATTGGTTCAACTCTGATTGGTTCTTGCTCTTTTTCTTTGGTTTCTGCTGAAATTGGTTCAAGTATAACTTTTCCTGAATGAAGTTGGATATTACTACAATCTAGAACATTCACCTCAACATTTTCCTCAACTTCAGCCACATAGATAGGGGGTACCTGTCTCACATTGTTTGGATTGGTGACTGGTTGGGCTGGTAATTGAGGCTGCTTCACCTATTGTTGTTGACCTTGTTTTTCTTGAAAGTTTTGATTTGGTGCAGGCAACAAGTTCTGATTTTGACCTTGATTTCTCTATTGCCTAGGATAGGACTGATATTGTTGACCCCACTGTTGTTGATTTTGCATCCAATGTGGATTGTTTTGATTCTGATTCCATGGGGGGTTGTTCTGATTTTGGTTCCAAGGTGGATTGTTTTGATTTTGATTCCATGAGGGATTGTTTTGATTCTGACTCCAAGGTGGATTATTCCAACCCTGTTGTGGATATTCTTGAAAATTTGTCCATTGGGAATGGTTCCAAGGACGTTGGGGAGGTTCTAATTGTCCCCAAGGTATATTCTAGGGGTTATGTCCCCAATTTGCAAGAAAACAAGGAGTATTTTGATATTGAGTGAAGTTTCTCCCTTGTCTTGGTCCAATATAGTTAAGTTCCTTAGTTTGACTCTCTAAAACAGTTCTGAGTTGTGGTAGCAATCTGTATTTGTCAGTTGAATGTTCTTTTGAGCAAATACTGCAAATAGTTGGAATAGATGTCTTGTTCAATGGGAATTCTTGCAAAACATGTTTGTTCCTACATCTTGGGTAATAAATTGCCAAAGGTTCTATATTTCTTGTTTTGGTAGTCATTTCTCCTATTGTTGTGTTTAATTGCACCAAAACATCAGTTTTGAAATTTGCAAGTTCCTCTATTAGTTCCTTTAAATCACTATCACTTTTACTTCTCTTCTTTCTTTTCTACTTAGTGCAAGAGTAATTTTTGCAGAGATCCACAATCTCTTCAGTTCTGAGAGTATTTATGTGTTGAGCAAGGTGCAGCGACAATATTGTCATTGTTGTCAACATAGTCAGATAGATCGGTTGATGCAGTGGATAGGAGTTCAGAGGTTACTCAGAGTATGTACAGTGATGTTAAATTCTTATGGGGATGTTTACCCACTTTTTTGCATATTTTCCAAGAAGACCGAGGTGGCCCATATGCTAAAGATCAAAGAAAAAGCAAAACAAAGCAAAGAGAAAAAAATGTCGTGATATCGCGAGATGTTGCATTTTCATGGTCAAAAGAGAAAAGAAAAAGCAAGGAGAAAAAAGTGTCGTGATATCATGACATGTTGCATTTTTGCGACCGAAAGAGCAAAGAGAAAAAAGTGTCGCGATATCACAACATGTTGTATTTTCACGGGCCAAAGCAAAGAGAAAGAGCAAGGAGAAAAAGTGTCATGATATCGCGACATGTTGTATTTTCACAGGCCAAAGCAAAGAGAAAGAGCAAGGAGAAAAATGAACAGTCATGCAAAGAGAAAATGAACAGACATGCAAAGAGAAAATGACCATTCATGAAGGAGAAAATGACCATTCATGAAGGAGAAAATGAATAGTCATCGAAGGAGAAAATGAACAGTCATCGAAGGAGAAAACAAACAGTCATGAAGGAGAAAACAAACAGTCATCGAAGGAGAAAACAAATAGTCATGACCAAGAAAACGAATAGTCATGGTAGGAGAATATGGTGTCAATTATTTGCATGTGACGTGTTTGACGAAATGCCTTCTCAAAATATACAAAAGGAGTTACATAAAGGAGTTACAATTGATAAGTGGCATATGAGAATATGAAATAAGGTGTTATAATTGACAACTGGCATATGAGAATATGAAAGGAGTTACAATTGGAGTTACAAAGAGAAAGGATTGTTATAAAAGGAGTGTTGCTTGGATAATTTATTGAGTACGATAGACGAGCAACAAGGGTGTGTGTTTTGTGAATTGTGGGCGATGTTGGGTAAGGAATAGATCAGTCAGGGTCTTATAAAAGTGAAGGCATTTTTATCTCAATCTTCTAGTTTCAAAATTGAAGTCCAAGTTGGTGCTTGGAATCAGGGGTTGGTGCTCCTTCCAGTTGGTACTGGTAAATCAGGAGTTGGTGCTCCTTCCAGTGGGTGCTGGTAAATTGATTGTAAAGTTGGTGCTTTGCAAGGGCTATATTTGGATGGGAGTCCAAACAATCATTTTGAGGAGTAGCCAAATTGGTGAAACTTGGTACATATTGTGTTGTTGATGTTCTCTTATTATACTTGCTTTATTTGGTTTTAAGTTTTCATTGTTTTGGCTTTAAGAGTTGAAGCTTTAAGTTATAAAGAGCTACACTGATTCACCCTCCCATATCAGTGTCATTGTGAGACTAACAATTGGTATCAAAGCAAGGTTCCTAAAAAATCTTAACCGGCTAGGGTGATCATGGAAGTGACACAATGGTAGGTGGTGAAGGCTTCTCATAAAAAAAAGCACCATTGTTTGATGAAACTAATTACGCATTTTGGAGACTCAGGATGCAAACATATCTTTGTGCTTTGGGATACGACATTTGGGATTCAGTAGATAGTGGATACATAATACCCACCACTTCTCCAACCGATGTTGTCGGTAAGAAACTATTTGAGAATAACTCAAAAGCAAAGAATGCTATCATGTGCGGATTAGTAGACAGTGAACTGGTAAAAATTATGAGTTGTAAAATTGCAAAAGAAATATGGGACAAACTGAGGAGCATTCATGAAGGAGACGCTAAGATCAAGGAGGCCAAGTTACAAACACATCAAGCTCAGTTCGAAGTATTAAATATGAATGACAATGAGAACATAGAGGCATATATGTTGAGAGTTATTGAATTCATTAATGTGATTAGAAGACTCAATGAGGAAATCAAAGATTCTATCATTGTGAAAAAGGTATTAAGATCTCTTCCCCAAAGATTTGATTCTAAAGTTTTAGCTATAGAAGAAGCTAAAGATCTAAATTATTTTAGTATGGATGAGATGCATGGTTATTTGACTGCATATGAGATGAGAATAGGAAAATATAAACCCACAGACAGAGAAGCTACTTTTAAAGCCCATAAAAATATGAAAGTAAAACAAGAATCTGAGGAAGAAGAAACATCAGATGAAATGGAAGCAAACTTTGTTCGAAAACTAAAAAGGGGAAAAAGAAAATATAGAGTAAAGTTATCGTTTAAATGTTTCAATTGTGGAGGCATTGGGCATTTTGCAGCTAAATGTCCACTTAATTAGAAGAACAAAAGTGATGAAAGGTCGCACCAAGAAAGAAGTGACTAGAAGAAAAAAACAAATTTTAGAAAAGACAACTTCAAGAAGAAAAGTTTCATCTCCAAGAATGTCAGTTCATCAGAAGATAGTTGCGGTGAGGATTCTAAAAAGGAAATAGGTGAAGCTCTTTTCATGGCACTCAAAGAAGAAAAAATAGAAAAATAACAAGAATGTGATGAAGAATAAATTGATGCAAAAGTAAATTTGGAAGAGGAACTAATTGCAGCTCTAGATGAATTGAAGATAGAAAGAAAAAAGAATAAGAAAATTTCAAGAAAGCTTGAGGATGCAAATGAAATCATAACCAGTTTGAAAGTACGAGATAGAAGAATCCAAGAAAATATCTGAAGATCTCAAAGTGCAAATAACCATGAAAATAGATTATTGTTGCAAGCTAGAAGAAGAGACTATTGGTTTAAGGATGCAGATAGAAGAGATGAATCGTAAAATTAGTTGTCATCACAAACATGAAGAAAGTTCTATGAAGCTAGATAAGATCATAAATAACCAAAGGACTATAGGCATCAAATTTGGTTTGGGATTTGACAAAGGAGAATCATCAAATGGATCAAAGAATGAAGATAAGAAACAGATTGATCAAGAAAAATTGACTCATGCAAAAGAAAGCAATAATGCAAGGCACGAAAGGAAAATTGACAATGATGGATTCACCAATGTCACACATCAAAGAAGAAGAATATTTATGACTCCTACGACAACATGGCAAAGACCATCACCCAGGTTCAATCATCTCTTTTCTGGTTACTATTTTAAATGCAATGGTTATGGACATAAGATTTCAGATTGCAAGTATAACATAGGACCAAGGAATTTTACCAGTAGAAATGTTTTTTCATCTTTGATGGATTATGCAGTAGAATGTTATAACTATCATAATTTTGGACACATTGCAAGAAATTTTCAAAGTACATTTGCATCAAATCAATTTCAAGGAAGAAAATTTCAACCAAATAGAATGAGACAAAATAGAAAATTTCCCGAAAAACATGCACAAGCTACTGAAAAAGAAAAGTCAAAACAAGAGCCCAAAACTGTAATCAAACCAGAGTGGAAAGAAAAAGATCAATCTAAGGAAGAAAAGGAATCCCTGATCGTACAAACAAAATTTAAAGCATAGAATAAATCTGCACCATGGATACTTGATAGTGGATGCTCCAGTCATATGATAGGTGACAAACATAAATTTGAGAAGTTACAACAATATGAAGGTGGTTCAGTAAAATCTGGAAATAATTATGGAGCTAAAATAGTTGGCAAAGGATCAGTTAAGATCAGTGATGAAAAAATCAAGTCAAAATAAGTCGTGTTTGTGGTTGGTCTGAAGCATAACTTGTTGAGCGTAAGTCAGATTTGTGATAGAGGTCATGAAGTGTTTTTTAAGAAGCATGGTTGTGAAGTCAGAAAATAAAATAGTGGAAAGTTGATAGCAACTGGATCGAGGACATCTAGCAACCTGTACACTCTCTTAGAGACTTTAGAAGGAGCTTGCTTGATTGGATAGGAAGAAGAAAATTGGTTGTGGCACAAGAGGCTCGGTCATATTAGTTTTGACAATCTAGTAAAAATCAGCTCAAAAAAGGTAGTGAGAGATATTCCCACCATTGGAAAACCATCAAATAACATTTGTGCTTCATGCCAAAAGGGGAAGCAAACTACAGTCTCATTTAAAACAAAAGAGTACTACACAAGAAAACCTTTGGAACTAATACATACTGATTTATGTGGACCCATAAGAACACAAAGCATAAATGATGACAAATATTTTATGTTGTATATAGATGACTATTCCAGGATGACATGGGTACTATTTTTGAAGCATAAATCAGAAGCTTATGAGATGTTCAAGGTTTTCAAAAACCAAGTTGAGAATCAAACAGGAAAAAGGATTAAATATTTAAGATTAGATAGAGGAGGAGAGTTCATTTTAGAGGATTTTATAGAGTATTATGAAAATATGGTATTAGAAGACAATTTTTAGTAGCCAGGACACCTCATCAGAATGGTGTGGTAGAAATAAAGAACAAGACAGTGCAGGAAATAGCATGGACTATGTTGATTGAGAGTAAATTAGCAGACAAATTTTGGAAAGAGGTAGTCCATACTGTGGTATACATCCAAAATAGGTGCATGTTGAGGACGCATGAAAGCAAAACTCCTTATGATTTGTCTTTCGATAAAAAGGCAACAGTAAGATACTTTAAAGTTTTTGGTAGTAAGTGTTACATCAAAATAACTGAAGAAAACCTTGGTAAGTTTGAATATAGAACGGATGAAGGTATTTTTCTTGGCTATTCGTCAAAAATCAAAGCTTACAAATGCTACAACAAGAAGTTAAGGAAAATTGTGGATAGTGTCGATGTTAAAGTTGATGAAGGTAGGGAATGATTAATTAGCTATGAAGAGAACTACCCAATTTATGAAGAGGTTATTGAAGGATATGAGGAAAAGGAAATGGAAAAGAAACAAAAAAATTGACTCAGATGATTC
This sequence comes from Wollemia nobilis, assembly GCA_028583015.1. Lineage (NCBI taxonomy): Eukaryota > Viridiplantae > Streptophyta > Pinopsida > Araucariales > Araucariaceae > Wollemia > Wollemia nobilis. The sequence goes on along the minus strand of JAQPPZ010000672.1, from coordinate 4,004,859 downwards.
AAACAGTGATTCAAAAGTGGAAGAAAATAAGAAATTCAAAATAGGAAGCCGACAAAAATATCATCCTAGAGATCAAATAATTAGAGACCCCATAATTGGTGTTTAGACAAGAAGAAGAGTAGTAAGAAAATACTCTCTATTATCCAGTATTGAGCCTAAAAATGTTGCTGATGCAAGAAAAGATGAAATTTGGATGAAGGCAATAAATGAAGAATTAGATCAGATCAAGAAAAACAAAACTTGGGAGTTAGTACCAAGACATGCAAATAAAAATATAATCGGTACTAAATGGATCTTTTGAAACAAATTAAATGAATACGAAAAGATAGTCAAGAATAAAGTAAAATTGGTATGTAAAGGCTATGCACAAGTTGAAGGTATTGACTTTGAGGAAACGTTTGCACCTGTGGCTAGACTAGAGGAATTATAATATTTTTGGCTTTAGTAGTTTACAAGAATTTCAAAGTTTATCAAATGGATGTGAAATCAGTATTTTTGAATGGGAAACTCGAAGAAGAGGTTTATATTGAGCATCCAGATGGTTTCCAACTTGGTGATGATCCCAACTTTGTTTGCAAGTTGAAGAAAGCATTATATGGCTTAAAATAGGCACCTCGAGCATGGTATGCAAGGCTAGACAACTATCTTACTCAACAAGGGTTCAAGAAATGTATGGTGGATAGTAATTTGTATGTCAAAATAGAAAATGGCCATCTTATTGTTCTTGTTGTATACGTAGATGATATCATATTTGGCAGTAGCAAAGATGAGTCGTGTAAAGATTTAGCAAATAAGATGCAGAAAGAATTTGAAATGTCAATGATTGGTGAACTTTTGTATTTTCTCGGGTTGCAAGTTAATCAAAATGAGAAGGGCATATTTATTTCTCAAATTAAATATGTGAAAGAGATACTAAAAAAGTTCACAATGGAGTATTGTAAGCCAGTTAGAACTCCCATTATGACAAGTTGCAAGTTGAGCAAGGATGAAAAATCTCCACATGTTGATCAAACTATGTACAAATCTATGATTGGGAGCTTACTGTACTTGACAACTACCAGACCAAATATTTTGCAGGCAGTATGCATGGTAGCACAATTTTAGGCTAGTCCCAAGGAGACTCATGTGATAGCAATGAAGAGGATTCTTCGGTACCTCAAGGGTACTATGGAGTATGGGTTATGGTATCCAAAAGGTAAGGACTTCACCCTTATTGCGTATTCAGATGTAGATTGGGCAGGATGTGTAGATGACATAAAGAGTACCAATGGAGGTGCATTCTATCTTGGAGACAGGTTGGTCGCATGGCATAGTAAGAAACAAGAGTCAGTCTCCTTATCCACAATAGAGGCAAAATATATTGCAGTGACAACATGTTGTACACAGGTATTATGGATGAAACAAATCCTGAAAGATCTTGGTATTAAATTCAATGAGCCAATTTCAATTAAGTGTGATAACACCAGTGCCATTAACATCTCAAATAATCTAGTTATGCATTCTCGCACAAAACATATTGCTATCCGGTATCACTTTTTGAAGGATAAAGTTGCGGAAGGTGAGGTTAATTTGGATTTTGTTCCAACAACAGAGCAAGTAGCGGATATCTTCACAAAACTATTTTCCAAGGAAGTATTTGAGTACCTTCGCAATAAATTGGGAGTGGTCACACTTCCCAAGAATTGACTAGCTATCGGGACCACATTCTCAGGGGGAGCATTTGTGTATTTGTTTATCTTTTTGCTCATGTTTGTGATTTTTGCTAAGTGTAATAATTTTTGCCTGAGAATGTTGTGCATGGACTTAGGGGGAGTTTGCAATAGCCCTTTGATATTGTTGTCAAAGGGGGAGAAGAGTTACTGGAAATTCCATGTGTTTTGCCAACAATTCCAAAGGGGGAGATTGTTGAGCAAGGTGCAGTGACAATATTGTCATTGTTGTCAACATAGTCAGATAGATCGGTTGATGCAGTGGACAAGAGTTTAGAGATTAATCAGAGTATGTACAGTGATGTTAAATGCTTATGAGGATGTTTACCCAACATTTTGCATATTTTCCAAGAAGACCGAAGTGGCCCATATGCTAAAGATCAAAGAAAAAGCAAAACATAGCAAAGAGAAAAAAGTTTCGCGATATCGTGATATGTTGCATTTTCGTAGCCAAAAGAGAAAAGAGAAAAAAGTGTCGTGATATTGTGACATGTTGCATTTTCATGGCCAAAAGAGAAGAGAAAAAGCGAGAAAAAAGTGTCGCAATATCGCGACATGTTGCATTTTTGCGACCGAAAGAGCAAAGAGAAAAAAGTGTCGTGATATCACGACATGTATTTTTGCGGGCCAAAGCAAAGAGAAAGAGCAAGGAGAAAAAGTGTCACGATATCGTGACATGTATTTTCGTGGGCCAAAGCAAAGAGAAATAGCAAGGAGAAAAAGTGTCACAATATCGCGACATGATGTATTTTTGCAAGCCAAAGCAAAGAGAAAGAGCAAGGAGAAAAAGTGTCGCGATATCGCGACATGTTGTATTTTCATGGGCCAAAGCAAAGAGAAAGAGAAAGGAGAAAAAGTGTCACGATATCGCGACATGTATTTTCACGGGCCAAAGTAAAGAGAAAGAGCAAGGAGAAAAAAGTGTCGCGATATCACGACATGTTGTATTTTCGTGATCCAAAGCAAAGAGAAAGAGCAAGAAAGAAAAAGTGTCACGATATCACGACATGTCACATTTTTGCAACTCAAAAAGGGCAGGAAGGAAGAGAAACAAAAGTGTCGTGATATCGTGACATGTCGCATTTTCATGACTCAAAAAGGACAGGCAGACAGAGAAACAAAAGTATCGTGATATCATGACATGTCGTATTTTTGTGACTCAAAAGGGGCTGGCAGGCAGAGAAACAAAAGTGTCGTGATATCGCGACATGTTGCTTTTTTTCCAAATGAACAGAGTAGTTGACAGTGCATCTGATATTAGTGATGAACACCAGGATGGTGAAACTGAAGTCTACATAGTGACGTGGACCCATAAGGAATCTTTAATGATTTGAAATCATTTAAGATGATCATTACACATGGAAAGAAGTGGACGCATGCCCATGTGGAGAAAAGGAAATGAAGGGCCTCAAAATAGAAAGGAAAAGCCTTTTTGAAAACCAAAACACATGCATGCACAAGGGAAAAGAAAACAAACAGTCATGCAAAGAGAAAACGAACATACATACAAAGAGAAAATGAACAGTCATGCAAGGAGAAAATGAACAATCATGCAAAGAGAAAATGAACAGACATGCAAAGAGAAAATGAACAGTCATGAAGAAGAAATCGAACAGTCATGAAGGAGAAAATGAACAATCATCGAAGGAGAAAATGAACAGTCATGAAGGAGAAAATGAACAGTCATCAAAGGAGAAAATGAACAGTCATGACCAAGAAAACGAACAGTCATGGTAGGAGAATATGGTGTCAATTATTTGCATGTGATGTGTTTGACGAAATGCCTTCTCAAAATATACAAAAGGAGTTACATAAAGGAGTTACAATTGACAAGTGGTATATGAGAATATGAAAGAAGGTGTTACAATTGACAAGTGGCATATGAGAATATGAAAGGAGTTACAATTGGATTTACAAAGAGAAAGGATTGTTATAAAGGGAGTGTTGCTTGGGGAATTTATTGAGTGTGATAGGCGAGTGACAAGGGTGTGTGTTTTGTGAATTGTGGGTGATGTTGCATAAGCAATAGACCATTCAAGATCTTGTAAAAGTGAAGGCATTTTTATGTCAATATTCTAGTTTCAAAATTGAAGTCCAAGTTGGTGCTTGGCATCAGGGGTTGGTGCTCCTTCTAGTTGGTGCTAGTAAATCAGGGGTTGGTGCTCCTTCCAGTGGGTGTTGGTAAATTGATTGTAAATTTGGTGCTTGGAAAATGCTGGATTTGGATGGGAGTCCAAATAGTCATTTTGAGGAGTAGCCAAATCGGTGAACCTCGGTACATATTGTGTTGTGTGATGTTATCTTGTTATACTTGCTTTATTTGGTTTTAAGTTTTCATTGTTTTAGCTTTAAGAGTTGAAGCTTTAAGTTATAAATAGCTACACTGATTCACCCCCCCTCTCAGTGTCATTGTGAGACTAACATTATGTTTCCATTTTCCATTAAGTCTAATACCTCTCTGGATTCATCTTGTAACCCTCTCAAAAATATGGTTTTTCTTAACTCAGGTTCTACCATTCCACATCTTCTCTGAACAAAGGAGAACCTATCATGATAGTCTTCTAATGTTTCATCCTCTTCTTGCCTAATTATGAATAATTCATCTTTTTTGTTCCTTACTTAGCAATAGTCTTGATATTTGTCTAAGAATGCAAATTCCATTTGATCCCAGGTGTGGATGGTATTTGGCTGCAAACTCATGAACTAGCATAATGCTAAGTCCTTAAGTGTTGATGGAAAAATCTTGAGTTTTTATTATCATTGATATAGTCATAGGTCTGACATACTATTTTGAACTAAAACAAAAACTGATTAGGGTCCTTAGATACAACACCTCGGAAGGTTGGAAGCATTGAGGGTGATATGGTTTTCATGGGATATTTATGTGTTGGATTCAACTGAATAGGATATTCAAATGTTCTGAAAGGTTTATGTATGTCTAAATCATCTTCCTCATTATGGACATGACCATGTTTGTTACCCCCATTTGGATCAACTCTTTCTACCATAGTTTCTTGCTCTTTTTGAACAGTTAAACCTATACAAATTTCTTTTTCAAGAGGTCCAAAGCCCTCTGTTGGACCTGATGATTCTTCTTTCTCAGGCTTCTAATGATGATGAGGATGGTACTTTCTGTTTCAATTTTTTAGGCAACTCATACATAGGTGATTCACCTCTTAAGCATGAAGATCTTCTTGGTGTAACAAGCCAAGGATCATTTAATATTGGTCTACCTTTCTCATCCTTTGGCCTACTCATTCATGCATACTCGTAGCTAACATAAATTATAAATCAGCAGATGTTACTTAACTAGCTGTTAGATTCATATTTTACTCTAAACTATCACATCTCAGCCTAATTAACAACTATTGACTTGTTTGGACACATTCTAGCAACACTCTTCCCTAGAAACGACACCAAAATGATGGGTTGTCGTTAAGCACAACATTAATTCTTAATAAATTTATCAATCCAAGGCAGTGTACAAGGCTATCTACAAAAGAAGGGGTAAAAAATTTATAATTCAGGTCTATTTGGAGTAGCAGGTCTTATTGGTGGAACTAGTTGGGGGGGGGATTTGTGTCACTTCTACCTCTAAGTTGCATAAAACAAACTTAAATCTAATTGCATAAATGAAAACTAATGCTAAGTTGCAGAAATAAATCCTGATTACAGTTGTTGAATTGAAATCTGATTACAATTGTAGAAATTGAAAGCCTAATTAATTTTGCATTAAGTAAACCTAATTAATTTTGCAATAATGAAATATTATACTTAAATAAAATGGATTTCCCTATTAAGGCTCTGTGCAAGGTTTGACAGCAAAAACAACAAAGCAGGAAATTACAAAATTTAAAGTGTGTTGGAAATGAAATGATAGAAATTGAAAAGTTGCTAAGAATGGAATTGTAATTCAAGTCTAATTCTAAACATTTAATAGAAATAACATGGAAAAATATTAAACATGAAATTTTATCATTAAATTCAAGAAAGGAAAGTGGCAAGTTCACACTGTATTCTATTGTAGCAAAAATGAACAGAGTAAAACTTGTCAGTTAGTTCCTCCTCCTGGGTCTAGAAGTGGTCAACCTCCTTTGCCAGAAGAAGGGGTAAACTTTCTTCTCTCTTTAAAATTTAAACAAACTCATACATGACAGAAATGATAGAAAAAGACTTTTTTTATTGCTTCTAAAATTTCATTACAAAATTGTTGTACATGGCTGTATAGGACATCATACTATATATGCACTAATCTATATTCTTTATAATATCTTTAATAACTAATTTTACTAATAGTCTAATCTCTAATTGCTCAACCGAAATGGGAGCCTCCTTTTATAGATGTAAAATATCCATTTACAACAATAAAAAGATACTATTCCTATTCTATAGGGGAACTCCTATAATGCTGCAACATATTTTTGGTTCTATATTGAAAATGGTTCAGATGGATATTTCCTCATGCATGGTGACTCATGGTTGGCAAGGATGGAAAAGAGCATTTGGAGATATTTCTCCTTAACTTTCTTAGCTTTTATTTCCCACTTTTCCTCGCTAGAAGAGTCAAAAATATGAAAATCATTTTTCTGCCTCAATCCGTAGTTATTTTGCTCAATCTGAAGAGACTATGTTCTGTGAACCCGAAAGCATTGATTCAATTAGAATTTCTTCGGATTGAGTTGTTGTGTGGTTTTCAAAGGATTGCAGCTATTCTTATCAGGTGAGTGATCTCTCAGTACTGAGTATGATGTCCTCCAACTATGTCCATGTGGAAATGTCATATGTGAATGCCATGCCTTGCTGAAGGTAAGGCATGAAATACCAAAACCAGTTTCTACTATGTAGAATGGTCTTCCTCCATTATTTGCACAAAAAAAATATGTAAACAATCAAAGTAAAAACCATTAAAATATTACTATCAACCTAAGCATATTCCTCAATTCAACATGCCATGACAATATGTCATAAAAACTACACAAAAACTATCAAAAATTAGAATATATCATCCTTAACACTTCAAACATGCAAACAGTTAATACATAGCATATTAAACCAACTTAATCAACATATAATATAGTTCATAAGAGTTTTTGGACAATCTAGACAGTTAAAACATGCTAAAAATGAGGCTTATTTTGGCCTCATCATTAACACCTTAATTTGGCGGGTGACTATAGAGTCTGTTTGGACGTGTGCAATCAGATATGTATGTCGATCAGGAATGTGGAGAGAAGCCAAAAAGGCTTGAGGTGACCCTAGTTGTAGACGACAAAGGGCAAGTCCTAAAGGGGAGACATTCAAATGTTGGTTTATGGGAGGTATAGGTAGATGTTGTGGTGGTGGGAGGGAGGCTTATTTTTATTACAAATCTACCATGAGGAAAGGATTTGTTGTCATTGCACCCTCGATTCACCCAAAAACTTAAAATGTCGGAAGGAAGGAATGCCTTCCGAGAAAATCTCTGGAGGAGGTCGACTTCCTATGTAATTTTTTGATTTCAAGATAAGAGAAATGGAAAGAAATAAAAGAGATAAGGGATAGAAACAATGATGTTTAGCTTTGGGAAAGAATAAGCAGCATAGTCACTAACTAGCAACTAAACCAAAATAAATCAAAACAACACATGTAACAGAAACCAGCTATGATATTCTTCCCTATGTATCCTTAAACATGCATTCTAGACTCAGATAATTGCCAATGTTGCGATCTAGAGTTTAGAATGATAGCAATCAAAAAAATAAATGAGTAAATGCATAAATGACATGAATAAGGTAGCATAAAAGAAATACACAATTGGAGCTAAAGTATGGATTGTATTGAAGCAAATAGTCTTAGTTATAGTAGCTCTTTTTAGCAATATGTTCCTCCTTGATTACAATAAATTGAACTGCTATTTATAGAAAAATTCCCCCCCAGATTACAATGTAGGCACAGATTCCCAAACCTACAAAAGTAGAAAAAAGTGGCTAGGTTTGATCTTTGTAGGCCGTATCTGTACTTGCAGCATGTTTTTCCTTGATTTTTGTATGGATTTTGATAGATTTGGTAGCTTGGAGGTGATGGCCCATTAATGTGGTGGATGTAGCGGTACTTTGCCTCAAATGCCCGCTACTATTCATCTTCAATGGTCACCCACCATGATGTTTGAGTATGTCCTTGGCTGTACTGGGACAGACCCTAATCCCAAAAAATATTGAATTTTATCATATGGGGAAGATAGCTGCATAGCTGAAGATTTGGGCGGGAAACAACCTCAAAATGCTCAAAAAATAACACTATTATCCTAGAGCTGATTGGCTACCAAAATATTCAACATTTTCTTAAGTATAAAAAAGCCACCCTGAAGCTCACCAAATTGGTGTTTTTTCCCTCTAGCACTTCTAGACAATAGCACTTTAGGGTGCATTTCGCCCCTTAACCAAAACTGACTTCTTTTCGCTTTTTACACTAAGTGTTGAAAAAATACCCCAGAGCACTCAACTCTTGCAATTTTACCCTACGCGCTCGAGTTTGCAGCTATCTAGGGCAACTTTTACACTTAGCACATTTTTGGAGCTCCTTTTGTCTTTTCCTTAGCAGCACCAAATTTGCCCTAAAACGCCCTTGAAGAGGTTTTTTGCCCTGGAGTGCTATCATGCTACATTGCTCTAGGGCATTTTTTACAATCTGGCCCTAATGCACTCTAGGGATGGAAAATTGCCCTGAAGGGCTCTGAAGTTGACCGATATCGGGCAATTTCCCATACTTAGCAAAAAAAATACTTTTTGCTCCTTCTCACCATCTGGCCTGAAATATTCCCTGGAGCACTCCAAACAGGCAAAATAGCCCTGGATCACTCCAAACTGGATCGATTTAGGGTGAATTTTCATACTTAGGGTTTTTTGGCCATCTTTCACCCTATATCTCCCAATCACCCAAAAGTTGCTCCAAAGCGCTCCAACCTAACAAAATGTCTTTAAAGGGCTCAAAACTATAGTGACTTAGGGAATATTTTCACACTTAGCCCAAAAAGCATCAAAATTTTAAACTTTTCAAATTTGCCCTACAATGCCCAAGAATGATAGATTCGCTTCAGATCGTCGCCTAGCTACTGCGATTTAGGGAAAATTTTGGAAGATAATAATATTTTCAAAATTTTTGAAATTTTCAAACCCCTTACAAAATGTGGCAACATTCCAGGTGACTCACAAGGTATTGAGCTTGCCTCGATGCTAGGACCCAGGCCTTTATTCATTAGGCCACAGAGTCACCCCCGGTCCCTAGTTGACCTTGCTATTGGCCCTGCCCTGGAAACACTTCTTCATTAGCACTCTCCTTAGTGCGCTCTTCTTATGCACTTTCTCCTTTTGATTGGTCTCCCTAGCCTTCTTCTTCTTGGTCCTGCTTAGCTGGGACAAGGTGCTCCTATATCTCATCAAATGCAAACTGAACCCGAGCCTAGGCATCTTCTAGAATTTGCCTGAAGGTTATGATATCCTCCACCAGGAGCTTGAAAAACTCAACCTAGAAAGTATCAATTTGCTGAACCTTCATGTCCAAAGTGGTGAAACAGGAGCGAATCTGACAAAACTTGGTTGAGAGCTACATCACCTGGACCTCTTGGATTGGTTCAGTCCACCCATCAATATCTATTGTTTCTACCTCAAAGGCATCCCATTTCGGTTGTATCTCTTCTTCTAGGAGGACATTCCCACTAGCATCAGTGAAACTAGGGAACCCAACATCAATATTTGGAAGGAATCCTAGAAAAAATTCCTCTCTTTTTCCAACTTATCCAAGATAGTCCTGGCCTTCTGAATCTTCTCAATTTTCTCAAAATAAAAATGCAAGGTTGCCTTTACGGCTACCCAATCATTGGCAAGAGGATCTATTGGGGAAATTTGAAGACTGCAATGCTCAAGGTTCCCATACTTGAGCTATAAATTGAGCCAGTCCTTTTTTTTGTGTTCACCCTCCTCTACCACTAGCTTGCCTAGGGTAGATACTTCTTGAATATTCATGACAATAGCAAGGACAAACAAGGACCTGGAAGCCTGAGGATTAAAATTCTTCAATAATCGGAGTCGCATCTCCTTTACCCCTTCCTTGGTGAACGTCTTTGTCTTGGTAGCCTGCTCTTCTAACTGTTGATGTGTCTACTGCAATAGGCCTTGAAGTTTGATGTTTTTGGCCTATACTTCTTCCTTCTCCCTCTCTGCTACTTCCAGATGCTGCTGTAGTAGCTAGAAATTCTTCTCAGTTTCATTCACATTGGCGTGCAACTTTTCCATGTCTTCTTCTAGATTATTTTTCTCATTTTCAAGCTCATAATATTGCCCATGCAGTTGGTAATGATTTGCAAGCATAGACTTGGTTCTATCCTTAATCCCAACTATCACGTTCTCCCAATTAAGGTTGTTGATATCCTTCTCCTTAAATATGTACTCATAGTCATCATAAGTCATGTCCTTCCTCAGATTTTGCATCTTAGGGACTCATTTTTCCTTAAGGATTACCATCCTTTATGGGTTAACCATGGAGCGCTTTTAAACCTGAGCAAGCTCCTCACCCTTCCTCTTCCTTAGATTCTTCATCCATTTGTTGGAGTTGTGACCACCCTAAGTCATCAGAGGTTGCTCATCCATGATTCTGACTAGTTCTATACTGTTGTAACCCTGGGATGCATGTCCTTTGACAAACAGGCGAGGAGAAATGAGTCGTTGGGATTTGGACTCCTCTAGGGGTATTTTTTCTATAGAGCGCTCTGTATTTTCAACTAAGGTTTCAGGTAGGGTTTCAATGGCTATATATGAATTTTGTGAGGATTTTGAGGGTTCTAGTATAGTGGCACCTGAATGGTCCTGAGCTAGGGTTTAGGAAGAAAGTACAAATGCTGGATGGCTAGACTGGATTTCAATGGAAGATGGGACTTCTATAAGGGGTTCTGCAGTGGCAATGGAGTGGGTGAATGCTGTTTCACTGGCTAAATAAGTGACTGTAGGGATGGGTCCAATAGTGAGAGATGAGGATGTCATAGCTCAAGACTTGATAGTTTCAAGGATAGTAGAATGCGTACCTGTGAGCCCTATGTGGGCTGGTGAAGAAATACATTGAGTCACCCACTGCTCCACATATTCACCCTACAAGAGTGTGTTTTCTTGTATGTTGATAATTTTAGAGGGTATAGCCCCATGTTGCTTGGTTTCTTTCATGGGTGTTCTCCTTTTATTTTTAAGAGGAACCTCCTCCTTTTGACTGTTGGGTGCAGGGCTAGCAGTTCCACTTGAAGCAGCCCCCTTCTTCATGAAAGATATCTTTGGATTGTTTTTCGATGGTTTTGGAGGGGCCTACATAATAGTAGCAGTAATTGAACCTTTAAATAAACTTTTCTTTGGTTAAGTCTTCTCCACAAGTCACTTTTCAGGAGCTGGTCGTACCATTGGTACTATAGATTGACCTTTTTATTTTCCTTGACATTTATCCATTACACTCACTGACCCTTCTCCTAATGCAAGTGGTTATGGAGGTGGGTTTTGGACCTTATATAACCATTGAATTCTTTGATCCATGAGGTCCTAGAAGATAATAGGCCACCACATGGCATGGTGTGCATCGTAAAGCGTAGATAACTCTATCATTATCTAGGTTTTTGCTTGATCTTTCTTTCCTTGTTCGACAACGCATTACCCACCATTCTGAGATTTTTTAGCCTTCCATCCCTTCTTTTTTAGCTTCTTCTGCCACCTTCAAAAATTATTAGCATCCACCTTATGATCATTATTGCTGCTGGTATCATATTTCACCTCTATTTTGTAAAAGTCATGCCACAGCAGGAATGATTGCATATTTTCTATGTGCCATTCTAAGTCCTACTTTTTTGGGTTATTGCACTTCACCATTATGTCTTTCCTAGAGTAGACATAGAATTCCTAGACACTCTTAAATATTTTGATAATGTCCAGAGGATCATACTTCCACCACTATGGCAAATCAATTAACCTGAAACTCGAGAGTATGGGAGTGCAGAACCGATGTTGTCCATTGACACCAATCTCTACTTCTCCCCATGTGATTGGGTATTAGAATATGTGCCCTTTCTTCTTATGTTGGCCATATTTTTCATCTTTATAATCTATCTGCCATGCTGCCTCATGTGCAATCAGGTACTCTAAGGTGTAATAATATAGTAGGAAGGATTTTCCAGTGAATCCGAAGACTCTGATTACCAAACCCTATGTTATCCGAAAGACATTTTCGAAGGGCACATCCTCATATATGAAGTGGTCACTCATGATGCGCGGGATACGTGAGTAACCCCCCTGGATGACACTTAGGTCATGACTCAAAAAATACTTATTAAACTTATAATAGGATTTCTCCTTGTAAAGTACTTGGGTACATTCAAAAATCGGACATGGCACACCATGCTCACTCCCTTGCTGGATTGGAATTGACTTCATCTTGTCGTGGAAATGAAACAAGAAAAACTAGGCCAAAAATTAACAGAACCTAAATGTTTCTGACTTCTTCTCCTTGAAATTGTAGAGGGCGAGATGCATTTCCTGGGCCAAGTAATCTGCTTAGTCAAAAAATATGGGCTTTGCATTTCTCTTCATCAGCCTAGGGTCACAGAATTCCTCATGTTGGAGGCACTCAACAATAGTGATTTGGTGGGGGTGAACCATTGAGTTAGACCCACAAAATAGAACACAGGCCAACATGGTGTAAATATGAGGGCTCTTGAAAGATGATAAGGTCCAAGGGTTCTGTGAACATTACCAGGGTAGAAGTGGTCTATGTAGCTCTGACTCTAGAAACTACCGCATCGACTAAGAGTCTAAAAATTTGCTCATCTTCTCTCTGACGTTGACCCTCTTGACCACGTAATTTTTGTTTAGCACCCTACTTGGCGTGAAAGTTGCCTCCATGACCTCTGAGTCAATAAAAAATAGAGGTATTCCCTTGTATTCACAAACTTGTTGAGTGTCTGGTTTATAATAATCTACCACTGCTGCTACCAACTCGAGGTAATGGTGCATCTGAATGCATAAAAACTAGTGCAGGCGTGCATGATATGCTATGATGAGTGGGTTGTATTTAGGGACTTTATCCTTGCATTCCTTGATGGCATTTCATAAGTAATTTATGTTCTGAGAATAGGGTCCATCTCTGAGCTTATTCTAGTTGACAAGGGGAGGCAATGGAGGTTTCACTGGTTGCTATGGCTATGCCTTGCTTCTTGTATCTACCTCAGATGCATGCGCCTTGCATTTGCCCTTTCTCTACGCTTCTTGTCCACTTTAGGTGTGCTTGAAGTTGTCTATCCAACTGCAAAAATTTGTTCACCAGCTTATTTCTTTCCCATGGTGCCAATTAAAGTTTGAACTACTACTCTAGCTCTGTAAAATTTGAATTTACTGCTTTATCGAAGCTTGGAGCACTTGGAATTTGTATGGTAAACCTTCTGTAGAAGTTGAATTTATCAGGGCAAACTTGATATGGGTGAATCTTAATGGTGGATGTCCGGATTTAATTACTCGGTGCACGGAGTTGGTGGACGTCGATCTATCCTCTCAGGTTGGCCATGCATAAAATCTCTAGGATGAGACTTAAAAATCATTGTAGAATATCCTTTTCCCCTTTTTTAAACATAAACCTGCATTGAATCCTGTGCAGTCACCTTCATTTAATGCATTTTTCTTGAAGTATGTGCCCTGCACTATCTCTAAGGATGGCCAACAAGAAAGGGAGCACCTTAGATTTTTTAAACAATTTTCTACCCTATAGCACTCAAAATTTGAGTACCCCAGGGTTTTTTTTCCATGGGGAATGATATGGGGCACCTACGGGTGTGAGCCGAGTGAGGCCCCTTGGGTGGCTTAAATGTTTTAAATTTTTTTCTTTTGGGATCTTGCCCTAGATTGCTCCCGTACGGAGCGCTTTGGGGTGATTTAGCCTTGAGCGAGCACAAGAGGGCCTTATTTAACAATTAGAAGATTTCCCTATAATCTCGATGCCAACTTTGCCTCACTAGATATTGCCCCAAATCACCACAAAGGTGAGCGTGCTAGGGCATTTTCTCCTTGGATGGGTGATGAAGGGAGAATTCGACAGTTAGAAGATTTTTTCAAAAATTTCCTTCTCCTTGTCTTTGCTTAACGATGCCAACCTTTTTTGCCCTAGATCATTGTAGGAGTGGAGCACTTTAGGGTGATGAAGCCATGGGAGAGTGCTGGAGAACCACAAAACATGGATAATTCTGGAGACATCCCCTTCACTTATTTTTGGCCACAAATCGCTCAAGAAGATGAGTGCTCCATGATATTTCAGCTTCGAACGAGCGACGGGGGGAAGATTTAATACTTAGAATATTTTATCCCTGCTCAAACCCTTTTCAAACCTGGAGTAGAGGTAGACCTCACTTAGCTCAATAGCCTAAAATTTAATAAAATTAAAGAAACACATATTTAAATGCAAAAAATAACTGAATTGAAATGATAGAAAAACAAAATATGTACAGATGGAACTTCTCGGTGCTTCTTTCTTCAATGGTTGTAGGCTTTCAGATGAAAGTCATTGACTAGAATCATGAGGATGTGAACCTCCATATCCTTTAGCATGAAGGCACTAAATTTTTTTCCTAGACAATCTCGAATGGGCCCTCCTAGAATGAATCAAATTTGTTGTGGTGGTCGGGCTTAGTTTTCCAGACGTCCCATTTGAGCACTAGGCCTTCGACTTTGAAAATCCTTGTTGTGGACCCTTTTGAGAACCATTTTTTGGTAGAGCCTACATGCTTCATAAGAGCCTTATAGGCATTTTCTCTTTCTTATTCAAGATGTATCAGTTGGGAATGTCTAGAATCCAAGGGTTATATGTTACCTTTATCGTCGTCTAGCATCCATAGTGAAGGCATCTCAATGTGAGTTGGCAGGACCACTTCTTTCCCATATACGATGGAATATGGAGACGTCCCGATGAATTTATTGACTTATATATGATCTTCCCATAGTGTTTTTTTGAGGATTAGGTACCAAGATCTCTTGTTCCACTCCATAGTCTTTTTAATAACCTTCATTAGATTCTTTTTTGTATACTAGGCCAAGCCGTTACCCTATGGGTAATAATTAGAGGATGTCTTTAGATGAATGTTGTATTTGCAAGTGAACTCTATGAGATCCACTCCTATAAATACTGGACCATTATCTGTCACTGGATTCTGTGATTTCGAAGTGAGTAATCAAGATTTTCAAGAAGGCAATGACCATCTCTTGGTTGGCATGCTTTGTGGGTATTGATTCGGCCCACCTAGTGAAATAGTTCATGGCATTCAAAATATACTTATGCCCCACTAAAAAATTTGGTAATATTACACTGATGAAATCCAGGCCCCTCTACAAAAATGGGTCTTCAACTTGAATCGGCTGGAGGGGCATTGGAGCCTTCTTGTTGCGGTCGGCGAACCTCTAGCATTTCTCACATTTTTGAGAGACTATGTGTGTATTGACGAAATGTGTGGGCCAATAATAGCCCGCTTTAATTATTTTTAAGGTCGTAGGCCTTCCTGAAAGATGTCCTCCTAAAATTCCAAAGTGGAATTCCTCGAGGACCTTCTCTTTTTCTATTCTCTTGATGCATCATAAGAGAACACCATAAATATTTGCATAAAATATCTCCTCAGGGCGCAAGTACAAACTTTAGAGCATTGAGTCTCAACCTTATTCTTTGTGATGCACTAATATTATCGATGCATTTCCTAGTATCGAAGTACCACACTAGGTCATCAGTTTAGTTTCTGGTTCCTTTTGAGGAGTTGGCAAAATAGATCTCCATCATAGTTTCTTCCCACTAACAAGCGGTCACTTTTGCGGTGGCACTTCTGGCTAGTTATTGACAAAGGGCCCGACCCTTGATAATATTGGTGGGTCAAACTTCTATGTCAAATTTTGGAATCTTGGTGATCTAGCTAGCTCTTTTATGACCCGATTCCCCTTGAATGATGAAATTCCTAACATTAGGGTGGATGAAAAATATGGTAATCCAACTTTGGGAGACAAAGTGCTTGAATTTCTTCAAAGCCCTCATAACTGTATGCACTTATTGCTCGATAAAATTATATCGCTCCTCATGCAACTGGATTACTTGGCTCAGGAAGGCAATAGGTCTTTCTTCGCCTTCATCTCCTTTCTGGATCAAAATAGTGGCATAGCTCTCTAGCTCTTCGACCGCGTATAGGATGAAATTCTTGGAGTAGTCTGGGTTAACCAACACAGTGGCCTGAGCAATCATGGATTTTATTTCTTCAAAAGCCTTTTTTCTCTCCTCATTTCATAAGAACTCGACATCTTTCTTTAACAGCTTAGGCATTGGCTTTATCACTTGAGTGAAATCTGGTACAAACTTCCTGACGAAGTTGATTTGGATGAAGAAGGATTGAAGACCCTTCTTATTTACTGGGATGGAGAGCTTCATCAGAGCCTCTACCCTATTGGGGTCGACTACTATGCCTTTCTCGGAGATGAAATGACCCAACAACTTTCCTTATATCACCACTAAGACTGATTTCTTCGAATTAATAGATATATCCAACTCCCAGCACCTTTCAAATACTTGTTCCAATTGAGAGTTGTGCTCTTCCCTCTTGTGAGAGAACACTATCATATCATCTAGATATATTAAAATTATTTTATTCAATAGTTCCCAAAATGCAATATCCATGGCTCTCTAGAATGTAGCTCCTACATTGGACAATCCAAAGGGCATTTGCTGATAGGTGAACGTTCCCCATTTGGTGGTGAACACCATCTTGTGCTAGTCTTCATATTTTACCCAGATTTGGTTGTATCCCAAGAAGCCGTCTAGGAGAGAGAACCTTTACACTCCTATGACCACATGGAGAATTTGGTTGATCTATGGGAGTGGGTAGTGGTCCTTGAGGGAGGCCTGGTTTAGGTTGTGGAAATCCACACAAAGGTAGATGTATCCATTCTTCTTTCTGACTGGAACCAAATTTGTGACCCAAGAAGAATTCTTGATGGGATATATTATTTTTTCTTCAAGCATCTTCAAGAGTTTGACCTTCATCAAGACCTCAATATTTGGTTTCAATGACCTTTTCTTTTGCCTATAGGGCTTAACCCCTTCCTCAAGTTATATCGTATGTTGGATAACCTCTCGATCGTACCCCTTCAAGTCTTAATAACTCCAATCCAAAATATCAGGATACCTTCTGTAGAAGGCCTGAATCTGGTCCAGCTCTTCTAGAGTGCAGTCAGTTCTGACTTTAATTGACTTTCTTGGCTTAAGCTCTAGGTCTTTGTACTGCTTGGAGTCCACCTTGATCCTATGCGATATTGCTTGATCATTCTGATCAAAGAGACTCTCTAGGATAATTAGTCCTTTGGGGATATGGTTGTTTTTTAACTGTATCAACCCCTCATATTCCTCGTCATCAGGGTCTCTACCTTCAATTGTGCTAGCTTCATGAATCAAAAAATTGATGATTTGCTCATCATGATCAATCACCTACTAGTGGGTGTCCTTATAAGGCACATAAGGCCTATAAATAATTATTACCACATTAGTCTTATGCATTAAATCATCAGCCAGGGAGTATTTGGCTCCGATAGACACTAATATGTCTGCATGCTTGATTTTCTCTTGGAGAATAGCTCAAATATTGAGGGCCTCAAATGATTCCATTGGATCACAGACCCGATTATGGTATGCCTTAAGATAATGCTTCTTCTAGGCACACTTGTTGGTAATCTGGTTGTATATTAGCTCTAAATCTCCAAAAATTTGTAGCTATTTGATTTCCAACATCTCTACTTTATTTAGCCCTAAGCACAAGGCTTCATACTTATCATCGTCATTGGTGCAACTCCAATCTAATCGATAGCAATAAGCTTTCTATTCTCCTATAGGTGAGATAAGTAAAACCTCTACCCCAGCACCATTCTTGCATTGGGCACCATCAAAGTACAACTTCCATAGCTCATTAGGGGTAGGGTTTATATCTTCCTTTGCCATATTTTTTAGATTTTTGGGCTGACTAATAGAGTAGCAACCGATCTCAAAATCAATCATAGCATTGAATTCCAACAAGGAGAATTCATCCTTCGCTTGCAGCTCTTTTATAGTTTCACCCACTATGTCCACTTCTTTAGCTTCTTATATCACTAGGTTAACCACCTCATATTGTTGTCCCTCCATAAGCAACTTCTAAACCAATAAGGTGGAAGGCTTGTCATTATAAATATTCACTAACCTTCCTTTGAATGATACTTCCATGTGGGAGTAGTCCAAAGATATATATTCACCTAGCTTGGCGGTAAACTCCCTTGAGAGGCACATACCAAAATAGGGCTCTAGGTCTAAAACTATGACCTCTTGGATTACTGTGATCTACGAAGATTTATGTAGTTGAATGGGGATGTCCTTTATGATACTAATAATATTCACGGGAGTGCCATCTAACTGGAGTACACCTTGGTTGTTCTATGTAGATTCCATGTCGATCTCTTCACAAACTGCCATGAGCATGACTGTAGTTGAGGCGTAGGAGTCAACCATGCAAGTATGCACCATGTATCCTTCCATCCGTAAGGATAGATAGAATTATGGTGGTCTATTCTTCTCAGTGATCAAATTGGTTAAGGATTGGGCTAGTATCAATTTCTATGCTTTACCTCCTTTTATAGACTTCAAATATTCTTGTAGCAAATCAATCTGGCCAAGAAGCTGAAGGGCGTCATACATACTAATTTTGGCCAGGATATTCTTGAGTTTCTCAACAATGTCGTAGGCCAAAGCGGTGGGACCTTCTATCTCCTTTGCAGCTTCATACTTACTACGGTACTACTAAATTTCTTCAACCCTCTGTCATTTGGTAAGTGAAGGGTACTTGAGTTTCTCCCTCGCTTGTTCTTTTGTCTCGACTTGCAATGGAGTTGTGGGAGCTAAAGCCCTTTGAGGGACATTCTTTTCATTTTTTAACGGTGGTACAGGGTCCTTGTTGGGAGATTTAACCATGGGCTACTCATTGTTCCTCATTGTGTACACCTTTAATGGTTGCATTTGAGCCACATTTGCTTCTATTGACCTTTTGCCATATTTGGTCAGAAAGGATACCTTCTCTTATTCAGGGACTACTAAGTTGTGATCCTCTTCTTAAAGCATATTCACTTGGTCCTCCAGGTCAATTCTCGATCAAGTAATCGCCAGGGTCTACACATATTAATGATGAAACATGTAGATATTTTCATCGTGAGGATCATTACTGGTCGAGCACCAGTGCATAGGGTCAGAAGTGCTCGATCCCTCATTAATGGCAGCGTTCCTTGCAGGAGGTATGTTATCTTAGGCTACCACTTGATATCTTGTTAGTGTTGACAGAGGGTAAGGCCTTTTGGAAGCACACTCCATATAAGATTGCTTATTCTTGATGATTGCCATGTCGACAAACATTGTTCGATAGGAAAATTTGAGCTTTTTTATTTCTTGCAGTAAATTTTCTTGGATATCATCGGCTAGAGGATCCGTTGAAGCAGGTGGTGGCAATGGAGCCAATGGTAGGGCCAAATGCAATGGATGGTATAGTAGAGTAGCGGGAGGTAGAGGAGGTAGTAAGGGATACAATGGGGTTATTGTAGGCAGTGGTGGAGGTGGATCAGATGGATGTATTTGAGGGGGATAGTGGGTAATTGCAGGTGTAGGATTCCACGGCATAGTGGGATGTGAAGCAGAAGAAGATGTTGAATATGGTTGAGCGGATGCACTAAGATATTGAATGGATTATTGGAAGTACAGATAAATTAGAGTCAACATTATATGTGGAAGCTTTCCAACTAAGATTAAGTCCTCTTCTTCTAATTGAGCTAGCTCATACAGTGCAAGAAAGGTATTAACGTGGGTGGCTTTGATCTGCATGGTCATATTGGCATTAAAAGATCTGAGATAGCAATGCACCACTTGACCGTCACTTGGCCCTAGCTCTTTGGGTACCCTTTTCCATGATCTAGCAAACCTCACATTAAAGTTCACTATTTTCTCTTGCTGGTGTCTTTGGATTGACTAAAATTGATGTAGGAGATATGATGGATCATCGGATTCATTAAAAATCCTAGCCAATCATTTGGCCAACTCAGTCCAGCTGGTTATGAACCTGGGTTGCAAGTACCAGTACCAATACAGGATCTTTCTCCTCAATTAAATATCCAACAATCGAACCATGACACTCTCTTCTGTGATGCGATGAAATGCAACCAAAGCTATGATGTCTTGTATGTGTTCATAGGTCATCTTTTCGTTTCCATCAAACATGGGCAAGGCCTTCATGGCCACTTGTGGAATTGGATCATATCCCAATAGGTTTAGTGGAGAAGCTGAATCCCAAGCAGGAAAGAGGTCATTCTGATAATTTTGATCTTGATCTGCCATATTGATGTTTTTATTTGATGGTAATGGCAAAGGCTGTAGCGGGTTCGGTTGAACAGGTTCTTTCAATGCTTGTTACTGCCAATTGAATTGCTTAGGAGTAATTGGATGATTTGGATATTTGGGTGAACCTAGGGGGAAGTTGGTTGTAGTGCTATCTGGAGTTGGACCTTGTTCAACAAATTTAGCTTCCCTTGATGATGATCCATCCTGATAAACATGTGTTCTTACTAGCCGGGGATGCTCTCCAAAAGTGTCAATGTCGAGATCGTAATACTTAGGTTCTTCTTCATAATTTCTTACTCTCCATCTCATTTGCATGAAGATAGGATATGCTTGGACCAGTCGGTGAGACAGAATATGTCTGGACAGGATGTGCATTTAGTGATAATGGGCACTCCATTCCCATGTAAGACTTAGGGAGAAGTGGAAGACCCATTTTTCAACATTTTTCTTGGAATGCACTTTTTGAAGGGTGGGTGGTTTTTGAAAAAGGGTAAAAGTGGATGCATAGAAAAGTGCATGAGGGGGGTTTGAAGGGTGCATATGTTGGAAGGGAGAAAGACCTATCTTATTTTAGGATTTTGAATGACCTCTTGTTTGACTTTAGGATTTTGGAATTGTTTTGTAATATTTTTCCCTTTTTGAATTGATTTGCATTCATTTGTTCTTTTGAATTTATTTTGCATTATTTTGTTCTTTTAAATGTTGATTTTTGTTGCAAAATATTATTTGAGGTATTTTTGGGTGTCTATAGTCTTATCATAATCTATTCCAATTTGTTGTGATACCCCTTTATACTAACCTTTATTTGTTCCTTTAATGTGATCTATCATTATTGTATGTGGTCTCAAGCATCCACTTCACTCTAATTACCTCCTTGTTATTTGGAAATTCACACAATTCCAAAGTATCATTTCTTTTTTAATTGTAGTATATTCTTCTTTCAAGGATTTAATCTATATCTTACTTTGGTCTACTTCTTCAAAACTTGAGGGCTTCACTTCAATCTTGGACAATATTGCATAGTTCAACATATCATCTTCTTATTCATTTTTCCTTTGCTCTTGGGATTGTACTCAACATTTTATGAACCTCTTACCATAATTCTAATTCAATATTTGGTAGCAAGGATGTGATTGTAGCAATCTATTCCCTTTTATACTTATCTTTACATAAATGCATGTGCCTTGACTTGATGCTTATGACACAACAATGTCTTCAATAATGATTGTTTTCTCGTTATTTTTTTCCTATTATCCATCTCATTTCATCAAAAATAGCATCTCTAGATGTAATTTATAGTCTTTGGGTTCACAATATATATGCCTTGCTCTCTTTACACTAAACAAAAAAATTGCATGATTGACTCTTTCTATATAACTTATTTATTTTCTTATCTTTAACATAAACATAAGCCAAATAACTAAATACACTTAAGTAACTTATTGAATATTTAGTTTTCATACAATGACTTGTGATGGATTATATTCTTTACTATAATTGTGGAAGTTATCTTAAGGATATATGTTATTATAGCTACTTTAACCTATAATATATTACCCAAACCTTTTACTAGTAGTGTGCTTATTGATATTTCCATGTTTGTCCTAATCTTTCCTTTTGCTACTCCATTGTCAATAATCTTCTTTTCCCATGATCATCATAAAATTGATCGAATTTCTTGAAATAAAACTTACCACCATGATCAATCTTTAATGTTTGATTCTATATCAACTTTAATAATTTTCTATGGCTTTGAAGCTCTTGAATACTATAAAATCATCACTTATTCTTTAAAAAATATGCCCAAGTTATTCTAGTATGATCATCAATGATGATAAAGTAGAAGGATTTACCAACAGTTAGTGTGTGCATTGGACCCCAAGTTTTAAAATAAATTAGTTGTAATGGATATGATTATCAATGCTATTTATATTGGATATCTCTCTGTGGATGTTTTTCCATTGTGTAACCCTTCATGCTATTCACTTCTTGCTTCTATATAAGGAAATCCATCGACCATTTTTTAGCATTAAATAAATTCAACATTTAGAAATTTAGGTGATCATATCTTATATGTCATAACTAGCTCTAGTCATCAGTGGTTGTATGAAACAAATTGGTCTCTTATCCTCAAAGGAAATATTCTATTATTTAAGTACAATAGTCATTGCTTGGTTCATATTTATATTTTCATAGATGATTCACTCCTTACTATCAAACACCAATTGTTATTTCATGTACAACTTATCTCATGCCCATCAAATATTACTTCAGGTCTAGTAAGAAGTAAGTACTTTGGATATTCTCTTTATATATTTTATGTCAAATTGTTATGTTCCTTTAACATCAAATGTTTTTCTCTCTCCAAATATTACCTTTCTCTTGTATGAGTCATCCAACTTCACAAGAAAATCTTTATTACCATTCATTTTATTTGAACAAGTGGAATAAAAGTACCAAGACTCTTTACTTGAAAGTTTTATTACATTATATTAAAAGAACATATTCTCTTAGTTCTTAACATTTTCATGTTAAAATATGATTTTTTTCCTCCTTCATTGTTCATATTTATTCTACATTCTCTTTCATACTAGTCATATCTTCTAAAATATTCATGTTGGACATTTCTCTTCTCCACAAACTTGCTTCTACCTCTACCATTGTATCCTTCTCTTCTACCTTGGCATCTTCATCTTGTAGAAATTTTATTTTGTTTCTACCCTCTTTTTCCATGGGAACTAGAACTTGAGATAGTGCCATTGTTATTTAACACTCTAGCATTGGAAGCAAAGGCTTGCTTCAAGTTTTCTTCTTCACTATTTTTAATTCTTTGTTCATGGAACATAAGTGATCTCACCAATCCATCAAAATTTAAATAATTTAAATGCATAATCTCTTTAATAATCATTGTATAATTGTTCCACTTTGATGCCAATGTTCTCAAAATATTTTAATAACATCTCCCTAAATTTGTTCTTCATCATAGATACTTAATTTTGGAATGATGTTATGCATCCTTATACAATAATCTTCCACATTTCCATTGCCCTTTATTTCAATTTTTATATTATCTTTTCAATGTCGATAGCTTGACTAATTTCACTTGATCAGACCCATGATAGGCCATCTCCAAGGTATGCTAGGCTCCTTTGGAAGTCTTGACGCTTGCATTTCTTGAAAAATTCTTGTAGAAACAATTGCTTATATGTGATAAAACAATCTCAACACTTGCATTTCTTGGAAAATGCTTGCATCAACAACTGCTTGTATGTGATACAAGCATCTTTTCCTTGTGCTTCTTCCATATTATTTTTTTCCATGGTGGAAAAAAAGCTTAAATATGTTTGTTTTTTGTATCCATTGGCTACAAACTCCATACTTATTTTGCAATTAGTAAATTCCTCATATTTATGCACCAACAATCATAAATTTCTCCTTTAAATTCTAGGATGGGCATGGAAGCATTACCATGAGGCATAATAGCTACAACAATATTGTATGAAGTTTTTCTCCAAAAACTTGAACTCTAAATTCTCTAGATAGAGAGAATCAAATCCTCAAGCTTTTCATTTCTCCAAGCTCCAAGCTCTGATACCACTACGTGGGATGTGTTGGTACTCCAAATCAAAGATTAATAAAACACATAAAAAATGAATAGAAAACAAATTTGCATAAAATAACTTACTTTGAGGAAACATTTCTTCAAATCTTCACATACAACTTTAATACACTGCATTATACTTATAATAAAATATATTCTGATGTACTGAGAGACTCTTGATTCTTTACTTTCTTCCCAAGTTTAAGTGAGACCATTTTTTTTCTTTTTTCTTGTCAATTATAACTCTAATTTTGTTATGTTCCAACTTTTTATTATATTCATAATCATAACCTCCTTCAAAACCAAATTTATAACTTATCAAATAATACATATATAATTATCAATATATATATATATATATATATATATTTAATGAGTTATATGGGATTGGAACTGCCCCACCCTTATTACATCATCACCACATAGTAGTATTACAAAAAAGTTTGGATATTATCCGTCTGTCATTTGACAAGATTAAAACTTAGATCTTTGAACTAATACCACTTGATAATTATCAAAATATTATTATATCACTAAAATGTTTATATTATATATTATAAATAGATATTTTATACAATATATAATGATAAGCCTTACAAATTGATTTGACTTCGCATAGAAGTGTAGTACCATCTCTTGTTTGTTAGTGGTCAATTCATCGTTTTTATAGCCTGATAATACAAGTTATATTGAAGTGGTCCATAGCTATCTCCTTAGGAGGCAAGCAAGTCCCTTTTGGCCAAAAATCACATGCCTGCATGTGTGCCAGTTTGAACATCTTCTGATTATTGACAGCCTTGCCAATGTCAGCTTCCGTCACAACCCAGCTATTAGTGACAAACATAAGTCATATCAAATACATATAAACTAAAATTTGATATTGATAGCAACCATTATTATGGGGAGCCCAGATTTTGTTGGCCGGGCTTATGCATTCCACGTAAAAAAGACATTAGAGAAATTGATTGGTTATCCAAATTAATACACAGGCTTTCGAAGCAATCATATACTATGTAGTTGTCATATTTTAATTTTTTCAAAACTGTTTATTTTTATAAATTTTGATATGGTTGTCTTAATCTTTTGATTGTAAGAAGCATACGATGTCTTATGTTCATCATTTTTTTAGTATCATATTATCTTTCTTGTTCCATATAGTTATACTAGACTTTATAAATATATCTAAAAATGATAGATTATCTCTTTTATTTATTTAATTCTTTATTTAGATGCATCTTGTACTTACCTTATTATTAGAAAGTTCTAAGGCAACATATGCATAACTCCATAATACCCTTAGAAAGCCTATCTTGAAGGTTTTACGTAAAATAATGTGACACTAATCCTTGTTAAAATTTTATTAATTAATGAATATAAGTTGGAAATTTACAGGGATAATATATAAATTTGTCTTTGCTTTTCACCAGGTATAAGTTGGAAATTTATACGGATCACATTAAAAAAATTATCTTTTCTTTTCATGAGATTTAATAGGTTGAAGTAGGTTGAAGTATTGGTAATATGGTTTTTTTTATTTTTTTTATTTTATTGTATTTTCATTCTCATAACAAAGGAACATATTATTGTCAAATTTAAGTGATACTATAATAATGATTTGAAATTTAGGTATAATGGATATGTACGTGTAGGTTAAAATCGGTCACATCCTTAAAAAAAAATTGAAAATATTTTCTAAGACATGAAGATGTTCTCAGCCGCTCAACACAGTGTATTTTGCAGCGGCACAATGCAGGATGTTCCACGTCGCTGGTAGAGCAGCCAAACTTGCATTGTGATTACTTTGGCAGAGTGGAGCATGATATATTTGCTAAGGCAAGAAGTTATGTTCTTAGCTGCTCAACACTTAGTGTATTTTCTAATGGCACAACGTAGGATGTTCCACGTTGTTGGCAACTTAGGTCAAAGTTGACGTCATCATTATTCGATCAGCGGCCTAGTATACATTGTCCTAGCTTGCAGTATAAAATGACTAACTTTTGATGTGTTCTACATCACTAAGGTTTACGTTCATTTTAGAGTGGATCAGGACACATGTTCCACATCACTGGTCAAAGAGGTCAATATGCCCGAAATGAAGCACAAGGCAGCATCACAACGTAAAATCTCATGAAATGCTATTTTACATTGTTTCTTGAGTGGCATAGAACAAGGTCTTATTCCACGGTTAGCTTGGGTCAAAATTTAAAGGAGCAGATTTCAAGGAGCGGGCTACGAATAAAGTGTTATACATTGCAAATGCAAAAGCAAATTAAACAGTTTCAAGAACTAAAGGGAGCGGCCTAGCGATATGCTCTATTTTGCTTAGATTGTAGTGTATTTTGTGACATGCTCCATGTTCTTGGTCAAAATGGTCAAATCAAGCGATAAGCCTAACGTAAGAGCGACCTAGCAACATTTTCTATGTCACTCATCTCCAAGCATTGCTAAGGTTTAATCGTAGTCATTCATGAATGAATCAATTATCTAGCTTATGTTGATACTTTATCAGGCATACAAAAGCAAAGTCTTTGCAAATGAGTGTTAGTCTCACAATGACACTGAGAGGGGGGGTGAATCAGTGTAGCTATTTAAAACTTAAATCTACAACTCTTAAAGCCGAAACAATGAAAACTTAAAACCAGATAAAGCAAGTATAACAAGAGAGCATCCCACAACACACGATGTAACGAGGTTCACCAATTTGGCTACTCCTCAAAAATGACTGCTTGGATTCCCGTCCAAATCCAGCCTTTGCAAAATACCAATTTTACAATCAATTTACCAACACCCACTGGAAGGAGCACCAACCCCTGATTTATCTGCACCAACAGAAAGGAGCACCAACCCCTAATTTATCTGCACCAATAGAAAGGAGCACCAACCCCTAATTCCAAGCACCAACTTGGACTGCAATTTTGAAACTATAAGATTGACATAAAAATGCCTTCGCTTATACAAGACCCTGACTGGTCTATTGCTAACCCAACCTCTCTCGCTATTCACCAAAACACCACACACACTTACGGCTCGCTATCGCACTTTTATAGCCCTCTTGTTGCGCTTCTTACTGCACTCTTACGGCTCTCACGGCTCTGCTTAACGCTCTCTTACGACACTCTTCCAACCCTCTTTTTGCAGCACTTTCCCTCTTTTTCTCAGCTACTAATTCTCCACGCAGACCTCCTTTTATAACAAAGTTCTGACTCTATTTTTAACTTCCATATTTTTCGCATGCAACTTATTAATAGAAAATTCTTATGTAACTCTTTATCACACAGTGATTCTCTCATGCACCTATTAATTGTTACGGCTCTTTGTTTGGTCTTCATTTGATGACTTTTAGTTTAAGCTCGCATGATTTCACTTTGTAATCGGCCTTGTAACCGTCGTTCGACTTCGCTTAACTCTTCTTATTTTAGCTGCATGATTTTCTTCTGCAATGGATCCTGTAACTGCCGTATAACTTCAGTTAACTGTCACATATCTTATTTCGGCTGGGTTCTCTTCTTAGCTCACGAAAACACATGTCGTGATATCGTGACACTTTCTCCTCCTTGCTTCTTTTCTTGGCTTGTACCCATGAAAACACATGTCACGATATCGCGACACTTTCACCTCCTTACTCTTCCTCTTTACTTTTGTCATGATATCGCGACACTTCTGCCTTCTTACTTTCTCTCTCCTCCTTTAGTCGCGAAAATGCGACATGTCGCGATATCGCGACACTTTTTCTCCTTTCTCTTTCTCTTGCCTTTGGTCGTAAAAACTGACATGTCACGATATCGCGACACTTTTTCTTCTCTCTCTCTTGCAATATGTCATGATATCGTGACACTTTTCTTTCGTACTATCTCTCTTGCAATATGTCGTGAAATCGTGACACTTTTTTTTCACTTCTCTCTTCAATATGTCATGAAATCATGACACTTTTCTTTCGTACATCTCTCTTGCAATATGTCATGAAATCATGACACTTTTCTTCCTCTCTTCTTGCAATATGTCACGAAATCGCGACACTTTTCTTTCTCTCTCTCTTCAATATGTCATGAAATCGTGACACTTTTTCTTTTGTACTATCTCTCTTGCAATATTTCACGAAATCGTGACACTTTTCTTTCGCTTTCTCTCTTCGAATATGTCATGAAATCGCGACACTTTTTCTTCCTCTCTCTCTTAATATGTCACGAAATCGTGACACTTTTCTCTTGCTTTTTCTCTTCAACATGTCACGAAATCGTGACAATTTTCTTTGCTTTTCTCTTCGAACATGTCATGAAATCGTGACACTTTTTCTTGCTTGCTTTCTCTTCAAACATGTCACGAAATCCAGTTTTCTTCTTGCCTTTCTTCTTCGAACATGTCACGATATCGTGATAGTTTTTCTTTCTTCTCAACATGTCGCGATATCGCGATAGTTTTTCTTTCTTGCTCAACATGTCGTGATATCGCGACAGTTTTCTTCCTTGTGATTTTCTTTTGATTTTTAGCATATGGGCCACTTCGATCTTTTGGAAAATCACTGTACATACTCGAAGAACCTCTTAACTCCTGTCCACTGCATCAACCGATCTGTCTGACTGTGTTGACAACAATGACAATATTGTTGTTGCACCTTGCTCAACAATCTCCCCCTTTGGAATTGTTGGCAACACACGTGCAATTTCCTATAATTCTTCTCCCCCTTTGACAATAATACCAAAGGGCTGCTGCAGACTCCCCCTGAGTCCATGCACAACATTCTCAGGCACAAATTATTACAGTTAGCAAAAATTACAAACATGAGCAAAAATATAATCAAATATATAAATGCTCCCCCTGAGAATGTGGTCCCGATAGCTAGTCAGTTCTTGGGAAGCGTGACCACTCCCAATTTATTGCGAAGGTACTCAAAAATTTCCTTGGGCAACGGTTTTGTGAAGATATCCGCTACTTGCTCTGTAGTTGGGACAAAATCCAACTTAACCTCACCTTCCGCAACTTTCTCCTTCATAAAGTGATATCGGATAGCAATATGTTTTGTGCGAGAATGCATAACCGGATTCTTTGAGATGTTAATGGCACCGGTGTTATCACACTTAACTAAAATTGGCTCACTGAAGTTAATGCCAAGATCTTTCAGGGTTTGTTTCATCCATAAGACCTACGTACAACACGTAGTTGCTGCAATATATTCTACCTCTGTTGTGGATAAGGAGACTGACTCTTGTTTCTTACTGTGCCATGCGACCAACCTGTCTCCAAGATAGAATGCACCTCCACTGGTACTCTTTCTATCATCGACACATCCTCGCCCAATCTGCATCCGAATACGCAATAAGGGTGAAGTCCTTACCTTTCGGATACCATAACCCATACTCCATAGTACCTTTGAGATACCGAAGAATCCTCTTCACTATCGTCACATGAGTCTCCTTGGGACTAGCCTCGAAATCGTGCTACCATGGAAACTGCCTGCAAGATATCTGGTCTGGTAGCTGTCAAATACAGTAGGCTCCCAATCATAGATCTATACATGGTTTGATCAACATCTGGAGATTTTTCATCCTTGCTCAACTTGCAACCTGTCATCATGGGAGTGCTAACAGTGCTTACAATCCTCCATTGTGAACTTTTTTAGCATCTCTTTCACATATTTAACTTGAGAAATAAATATGCCCTTCTCATTTTGATTAACTTGCAATCCGAGGAAATACGAAAGTTCACCAATCATTGACATTTCAAATTCTTTCTGCATCTTATTTGCTAAATCTTTACACGACTCATCATTGTTGTTGCCAAAAATGATATCATCTACGTATACAACAAGGACAATGAGATGGCCATTCTCTATTTTGACATACAAATTGCTATCCACCATACCTTTTTTGAACCCTTGTTGAGTAAGATAGTTGTCTAGCCTTGCATACCATGCTCTGGGTGCCTGTTTCAAGCCATACAATGCTTTCTTCAACTTGCAGACGAAGTTGGGATTATCACCGAGTTGGAAACCATCTGGCTGCTCAATATAGACCTCTTCTTCAAGTTTTCCATTCAAAAATGCTGATTTCACATCCATTTGATAAACTTTGAAATTCTTGTGAACTCGCTAAAGCCAAAAACATTCTAATTGCCTCTAGTCTAGCCACTGGTGCAAAGGTTTCCTCAAAGTCAATACCTTCAACTTGTGCATAGCCTTTACTGGACCAATCTTGCTTTATTTCTGACTACCTGTCCATCTTCATTCAATTTGTTTCAAAAAATCCATTTAGTACCGATTATATTTTTATTTGCAGGTCTTGGTACTAACTCCCGTGTTTTGTTTTTCTCGATCTGATCTAATTCTTCATTTATTTTCATCATCCAACTTTCATCTTTGCTTGCTTCAACAACATTTTTGGGCTCAATGCTAGATAATAGAGAGTAGTTACTTACTACTCTTCTTCTTGTCTGAACACCAACTGTGGGGTCTCCAATTATTTGCTCTCTAGGATGATTTTTCTGCCAGCTACCTGTTTTGAATTTCTTGTTTTCTTCCTCTTCTGAATCACTACTTAAATCATCTGAGTCAATTTTCTGTTTCTTTTCCGTTTCCTTTTCCTCATCTCCTTCAATAACCTCTTCATAAATTGGGTAGTTTTCTTCATAGCTTATTTCTCGTTCCCTACCTTCATCAACTTTAACATCGACACTCTCCACAATTTTCTTTAGCCTCTTGTTGTAGCATGTGTAGGCTTTGCTTTTTGTCGAATAGCCAAGAAAAATACCTTCATCAACTCTATCTTCAAACTTACCAAGATTATCTTCAGCTTCTTTTGATGTAACACTTGCTGCCAAAAACTTTAAAGTATCTTGTTGTTGCCTTTTTACCGAACCACAGCTCATACGGAGTTTTGCTTTCATGTGTCCTCAACATGCACCTATTTTGGATGTATACCGCAGTATGGACTGCCTCTTTCCAAAATCTGTCTGCTATTTTGCTCTCAGTCAACATAGTCCATGCCATTTCCTGCACTGTCCTGTTCTTTCTTTCTACCACACCATTCTGCTGAGGTGTCCTTGCTACTGAAAACTGTCTCCTAATCCCATATTTTTCACAGTACTCTACAAACTCCTCTGAAATGAACTCTCCTCCTCTATCTGATCTTAAACATTTAATCCTTTTTCCTGTTTGATTCTCAACTTGTTTTTTGAAAATCTTGAACATCTCAAAGGCATCTGATTTAAGCTTCAAAAATAGTACCCATGTCATCCCGGAATAGTCATCTATGCACAACATAAAGTATTTGTCACCATTTATGCTTTGCGTTCTCATGGGTCCACATAAATCAGCATGTATTAGTTCTAAAGGTTTGCTTGTGAAGTACTCTTTTGTTTTAAATGTGGCTCTAGTTTGCTTCCCCTTTTGGCATGAAGCACAAATGCTATTTAATGGTTTGCCAATGGTGGGAATATCTTTCACAGCCCTTTTTGAGCTGATTTTTACTAGATTGTCAAAACTGATATGACCGAGCCTCTTGTGCCACAACCAATTTTCTTCTTCCTCGTCCAATCAAGCACACTCCTTCTGAAGTCTCTGAGAGAGTATACAGGTTGCCAGATGTCCTTGATCCACTTGCTATCAACTTTCCACAGTTTGTTATTCTGACTTCACAACCCCCGCTTCTTGAAAATTACTTCATGACCTCTGTCACAAATCTGACTTATGCTCAACAAGTTATGTTTCAGACCAATCACAAACAAGACTTCTTTTGACTTGATTTTTCTGTCACTGATCTGAACTAATCCTTTGCCAACTATCTTAGCTCCATCATTATTTCCAAATTTTACTGAACCACCTTCATATTTCTGTAACTTCTCAAATTTTTGTTTGTCACCCCGTCATATGACCTGGAGCATCCACTATCAAGTATCCATGGTGCAGATTTGTTCTATGCTTTAAATGTTGTCTCATACGATCAAGGATTCCTTTTCTTCCTTGGGTCGCTCCTTTTCTTTCCACTCGGTTTGATTACAGCTTTGGTCACTTGTTTTGACTTTTCTTTGTCGAGAGTCTCGTGCATGTTTTTCGAGAAATTTTCTATTTTGTCTCAAACCATTTGGTTGAAATTTTCTTCCCCGATGTTTATTTGCTGCAAATGTACTTCGACAATTTCTTGCAATGTGCCCAAAATTATGACAGTTATAACATTCTACTGCATAATCCATCAATGGTGAAAAAACATTTCTACTGGTAAAGTTCCTTTGTCCTACATTATACTTGCAATCTGAAATCTTATGTCCATAACCATTGCATTTAAAACAATAACCAGAAAAGGAATGAGTGAACCTAGGTGATGGTCTTTGCCATTTTGTAGTGGGAGCCATAAATCTTCTTCTCCTTTGATGAGTGACATTGGTGAATCCATCATTGTCAATACTCCTCTCGTGCCTGGCATTATTGCTTTCTTTAGCATGATTCATTTTTTCTTGATCAACCCCGATCTTATCTTCATTCTTTATGGGTTCTACAGCTTATGGCCTTTGATCCATTTGATGATTCTCCTTCGACGAAGCCTAAACCAAATTTGATGCCCCGTAGTCCTTTGGTTATTTATAATCTTATCCAACTTCATACGTAACTTTCTTCAAGTTTGTGATAACAACTCATTTTTTGATTCATCTCTTCTAGCCGCATCCTTAAACCAACAATCTCTTCTTCTAGCTTGCTGCACTCATCTATTTTCATGGTTAATTGTACTTCGATATCTTCAGATATTTTCTTAAATTCGTCTATCTGTACTTTCAAGTTGGTTATGATTTCATTGGCATCCTCAAGCTTTCTTGAAATTTTCTTATTCTTTTTCCTTTCTATACTCAGCTCTTTAAGTGCAGCGACCAACTCACCTTCCAGATCTACTTCAGCCTCAGCTCAAGTTTTTTATCACATTCCTATTTTTCCTCTATTTTTTCTTCTTCGAATGCCATGAAAAGAGCTTCACCTGTTTCTTCTTCAGAATCCTCACCGGAGCTGTCTTCTAAAGGACCGACATTCTTGGATATGAAACTTTTCTTCTTGAAGTTGCCTTTTCTAAAATTTGGTTTCTTCTTCCAGCTCACTTCTTTCTTGGTGTGAACCTTCATCACTTTTGTTTTTCTCATTAAGTGGACATTTAGCCGCAAAGTGCCCAACGCCTCCATAGTTGAAACACTTAAATGGTAGCTTTCCTCTCGTATTTTCCTTTTCCCCTTATTAGTTTCCGAACAAAGTTTGCTTCCATTTCATCTCGATGTCTCTTCTTCCTCGGATTCTTGTTTTGCTTTTATATTTTTATGTGCTTTAAAAGCAGCTTCTCTGTCTATGGGTTTAGTTTTTCCTATTCTCATCTCATATGCAGTCAAAGAACCATGCATCTCATCCATACTAAAAGTATTTAGATCTTTAGCTTCTTCTATTGCTGAAACTTTAGAATCAAATCTTTGGGGAAGAGATCTTAGTACCTTTTTCATGATGACAACATCTTCCATTTCCTCGTCGAGTCCTCTAATCGCATTAATGATTCCATTAACTCTCAACATGTATGCCTCTATGTTCTCATCGTCATTCATCTTTAATGCTTTGAACTGAGCTCGATGCATTTGTAACTTGGCCTCCTTGATCTTGCCGTCTCCTTCATGAATGCTCCTTAGTTTGTCCCACATGTCTTTTGCCATTTTACAACTCATAATATTTATCAGTTCGTTGTCCACTAAACCGCACATGATAGCATTCTTTGCTTTAGAGTTATTCTCAAACAGTTTCTTACCGACAACATCGGTTGGAGGAGTGGTGGGTATTGTGTATCCACTGTCTACTGACTCCCAAATGTCGTATCCCAAAGCACATAGATATGTCTGCATCCCGAGTCTCCAAAATGCGTAATTAGTTCTATCAAACAATGGTGCTTTGTTTGATGAGAATCCTTCACCACCTGCCATTGTCTCACTTCCAAGATCACCTTAGCCGATTAAGCTTGTTCAGGAACTTGGCTCTGATACCAATTGTTAGTCTCACAATGACACTGAGAGGGGGGGTGAATCAGTGTAGCTCTTTAAAACTTCAAATCTTCAACTCTTAAAGCCGAAACAATGAAAACTTAAAACCATATAAAGCAAGTATAACAAGAGAGCATTCCACAACACACGATGTAACGAGGTTCACCAATTTGGCTACTCCTCAAAAATGAACGCTTGGACTCCCGTCCAAATCCAGCCTTTGCAAAATACCAATTTTACAATCAATTTACCAAAGACCCACTGGAAGGAGCACCAACCCCTGATTTATCTGCACCAATAGAAAGGAGCACCAACCCCTAATTTATCTGCACCAACAGAAAGGAGCACCAACCCCTAATTCCAAGCACCAACTTGGACTGCAATTTTGAAACTATAAGATTGACATAAAAATGCCTTCGCTTATACAAGACCCTGACTGGTCTATTGCTAACCCAACCTCTCTCGCTATTCACCAAAACACCACACACACTTAAGGCTCTGCTTACTGCACTTTTACAGCCCTCTTACAGCCCTCTTGCTGCTTCTTACTACACTCTTACGGCTCTCACGGCTCTGCTTAACGCTCTCTTACGACACTCTTCCAACCCTCTTTTTGTAGCACTTTCACTCTTTTTCTTAGCTACTAATTCTCCACGCAGACCTCCTTTTATAACAAAGTTCTGACTCTATTTTTAACTTCCATATTTTTGCATGCAACTTATTAATAGAAACTTCTATATGTAACTCCTTTATCACACATTATTCTCTCATGCACCTATTAATAGTTATGGTCTTTGTTTGGTCTTCATCGATATTTAGTTAAATCGCCGATGATTTCACTCCATAATCGCTGTAATCGTTCGACTTCAGTTCACTCTTCTTATTTTAGTCGCATGATTTTCTTCCAGGTCCTCGTAATTCGTATAATTTCGCTTAATTATCACATATCTTATTTTGGCTGGGTTCTCTTCTTAGCTCGCGAAAACACATGTCGCGATATCGCGACACTTTCGCCTCCTTGCTTCTCTTCTTGGCTTTTACCCATGAAAACACATGTCACGATATCGCGACACTTTCGCCTCCGTACTCTTCCTCTTTACTTTTGTCGCGATATCGCGACACTTTTGCCTTCTTACTTTCTCTCTCCTCCTTTAGTCGTGAAATGCACATGTCGCTGATATCGTGACACTTTTCATCCTTTGCTCTTTCTCTTGCCTTTGGTCGCGAAAATGCGACATGTCGCGATATCGCGACACTTTTTCTCTCTCTTGCAATATGTCGCGATATCGTGACACTTTTTCTTTCGTACAATCTCTCGCAATATGTCACGAAATCGTGACACTTTTTCTTCCTGACTCTCTCTTGCAATATGTCATGAAATCGTGACACTTTTTCTTCCGTACTCTCTCTTGCAATATGTCACGAAATCGTGACACTTTTTCTTTCGTACTCTCTCTCTTGCAATATGTCACGAAATCATGACACTTTTTCTTCCGCTCTCTCTTGCAATATGTCACGAAATCGTGACACTTTTTCTTTCGACATCTCTCTTGCGAATATGTCACGAAATCGTGACACTTTTTCTTCTTGCTCTCTCTCTTGCCAATATGTCGCGAAATCGCGACACTTTTTCTTCCTACTCTCTCTTCCAACATGTCACGAAATCGCGACACTTTTTCTCTTGCCTTTTCTCTTCGAACATGTCATGAAATCACGACACTTTTTCTCTTGAGCTCTTTCTCTTCGAACATGTCACGAAATCGTGACACTTTTTCTTCTTGCTCTTTCTCTTCGAACATGTCACGAAATCGCGACAGTTTTTCTTGCTTGCTCTTTCTCTTCGAACATGTCACGAAATCGCGATAGTTTTTCTTTCTTGCGCTTTCTCTTCGAACATGTCACGATATCGCGATAGTTTTTCTTTCTTCTCAACATGTCACGATATCGCGACAGTTTTTCTTTCTTGCTCAACATGTCGCGATATCGCGATAGTTTTCTTCCTTGTGATTTTCTTTTGATTTTTAGCATATGGGCCACTTCGATCTTTTGGAAAATCACTGTACATACTCTGAAGAACCTCTTAACTCCTGTCCACTGCATCAACCGATCTGTCTGACTGTGTTGACAACAATGACAATACTATTGCTGCACCTTGCTCAACAATGAGAACCAGTCAATTTGAGCAGGCAGTCGAAGCATCTATGGAGCCAAGAACCAAGAACTCGAGCAGTTGTAGATCTACAACCAGATGAATTTTCCAAGAAAGATAGATGGCTTAGATCTAGAATCTAATGACCTGGAGCCTAACTGCAATTGTAGAGCGAGCAAGTTGCAGAGCCAAGCTGCTATGGTGTGTGACATTGTGTAAATTTTTTGATCTTCAAAGGTGAATGAAATTATGCCACCTCAGTATTCTACTAATCTATCATGGTTTTCTCCTTGTAATGTTCCATCTTCTTTCATTGTAAAACTAGTAATAGAGATCGAACCCTCAATTTTAAGAGTTGTATCTAGAGTGTTTGCTTGCCCTACTATGTAACATCTTCTACAAATCAATATACAGAGCATTACTTATATTTTTGACTCAAAAATTGGTGTCTTCAATATTTTTTTGAGAGATTCAAGCTATGAATTATATTTTTGCTAATGCTTTTATGGTTAGTTTACTATATTGATATTGAATTACTAGATTTAGAGCAATTGAAACATTTTAATAATTGAATCTATGCTCACAAGAAGTTCATTTTTGTTAAATATAGATATTGATATTGTTCTTCTAAATTGGATTATTAGTATTGTGGATGTTGAAATAGGTTCTTAAAGTATGTCTCTGTTTTGTGTTTCTTGATGAAGATTATTCTATTTTATGGGTGTTATTAATATTGAGTGTGGTACACTAAAAATAAATAATTTTTTGAAAGGTTTTCCCTGTGGATGCCTCTACTGTTAGCTCTATTCGACCACTATTTTAGTTATAATTCCTTAACCCTAATATTTTTCTAACCCTATTTCTTAAACAATTACTGAACTTAATTTTGTCAACACTTTATCAATTGATAAAGAACCAACCTACTCTAGAGGTTGGATTAGATTAATCTTTAGTACATCCAATGTTGAGTTTTGATATGTGACTAGCGAGTGCAAACCTAATCAGAAAGTTGAAATATAGAGAGTCACAATATCAAATTTTACTTGATGTCAATTTAGATTCCAATAGTTTTGGCACGTCTGATAGGACCTATTTACTAGAAACCATAGTTAACCTGCCCTTGCTTTATTTTGTATATTTTTCTTGAAGGAATTAAAATTTGGTGAATTTTCTTGACCTTGTTAAGTTGTGAGTAGTAAATTCACTTGGTGACTCCCTATATGCAGAAACCAGAAAGTCATACCTATAGCTTGTAGTTTTTTATGAATACTAAGTTATCTGCAAAGAATAACCTTGGTTATTTCATCTACTATGAGCTCCCTTTTAGAGGATATACCATCATAAGATATTTGAACCAATATTTCCATTCAGATGAAACTCCCCTTGAGCAACCTATTGTAGGATCCCCAAGGTCACCTCAACAAGAACTCCACAAGTAAATATGGCTCAAAATATGCCCCCTAATTAGCTCCTGCAAAAATATCCTAGTTGGAATATAGTTGGTCCTCTAAGATTAGCCCATATGCATGATATTCCTTAGGTTGTAACTAAAGCCATTCCAACATATTATGGTTCACGAAAAACTATATATGAACATTGCCAAGATATTCTAAAATTAGCAACCATCCATAACATAAAGAATGAAGATGTCATCGTAAGAATCCTAGCCCTGTCCTTCAATTTGCATTGGTTTAGGACTTTAGAGGATAATACCATTGCATCATGGGCAGAATTAGCATAACTCTTTGTAGAAGATTTCAATGAGTCTGTTGACCCTTTCTCCCTCTTCAATCAATTTAAGTCCATGCAAAAGCATCAGTAAGAATCTATTTTATATTTTAACCTGATATTTAGTAGGTCTTGGAAAAGAATTCCACTTGAATCTAGGCCAACTGCAACCCTTAATTTCATGTACTACATTAGAGCCCTTGGGTATGAATTGGGTCTACAAACTCAATAATCAAGAATAAGTACTTTCCCCCAAGTCTACAATACAATTGTTCAAGATGAAAATACCCTTATTAATGTGGGAAGATTACCTCCTAATGTTGTCATGCCCTATTGTTCAAAAAATTTTGATGTTCAAAACTAGGCATCCACATCTTCTTATATGGATCCTCCTGCTTTATCATCCCTGCTTCCTCATATGACCCTCATTCCTCACCCGAAAGCATCATCTACTTTAATTCCTTTTCCACCACTTCTAGTTTAAACATCCCAAGAATCCACTGTGCTTCTTGATATATAAAATACCTTTAAAATACTAGTAACAAGATGAGCTCAATGGGAAAAAGAGATATAGAGAGATCTTAACAAAGAAGATTTCCCTATATCAATAGGGATAAAAAAACTGACACTAGTAATAGCATAGGAATCAGAGTAAATACAATGCAAGAAGATCTAGGATGTTCCTCTAAAACAAGCTTGGTAAATGTGTGGTGTCTCATATGCAATGATTCCCATGATTCAAAATCATGTGTCATGTACCAACACCATGTGCAATAGGCCATGGAAAAAGTAGAAAGGAATCAAAATGGTAGGATCAATATTCTTTGGCAACTAGACCAGACCATGGTTGGACAGGATCTAGATGAAGAAGGACCAATTTATGTTATGTCATGATCATGTAAGAAGACCTTGTAGGTTGATCCACAAAAAATGGGTCATTTTCAAGTTCCTTTCAAAAATAAGAAGGATGCTCCCCCTCAAGGTAATGATCTTTTCCCTATTCCTAAAGCAAAATAAAATAGGGATATGGTACCAAAGGACCAATAAAAGGAGGTCAGCTTCCCTAGAAGATATGATAAAGAAAATGACAAAGAAGTGTCCTAGAAGAGTGAAGCACAAGAAAAACTTATATTTCCCTCCATAAGCAAGAGGTAAAGGATTGAAGCTATCCAACAATACAAAAGGGAGTATGGTGAACGAGAGAGAAATTATGAGAATATCTCTTCAGTGAAATTAGAGTATAACATTGTAGAGGAGATGAAAATAATACCCTTAAAGGCTAGCCTATATGATACCTTGTTTATTCTTATCCAAATAGGTGATAAAATTCTTGAACTTGCTTGAAAAGTTCCTCAAAATGATAAAGCTTAAGAGCTTCTCACTTATCCAATCACAATTACAAGCCAATAGTTGATTTCTCATGTCTTTCATCTTTGAGAGGAAGATCAAGGCACTTTCTTCTTCACCTTGCATAGTGCTAAGAATTTTGGACAATAAAGTGAATTTACTTGATGTGTTGGACCCTAGATGGACTTGTTTTAGCAAATCCTATGCATATTTAGCATGCTCACAATGGCTTATAGTGAGCAATATCTCATCACTCACACTATTGATAATCATGGAAAGTGCAAGGTGACTCTTGTTGTTGTATGTCTCAAGTGCCCTTGCCTAGGTTGGGATTGCTTCATCTCCATTCACAATGGGCCATAACTTTCTTGCTTGAAATTCAGCCCTCATCCTTGGTTCCCATATTTCAAATTTTTATCCATAAAGGATGTGTTAGGTGTGAAATAGATTCCATGATCAACCATTCTCGAAATTAAACATAATCAAAACATAAGATGCATTGACAAAGAAAATAAATGATGCAATAATAAAGTAGATAAACATACTTGCATATATAAAAAAAAACATAACTTTCAAGTAATATTATTTTCAATCATCAAAGATAATCATCATGAAAGATAAACATCATGAAAGATAATCAAAATTAAGCATCATCAAGAGAGATAAGCATCATCATGAAATATAATCAACATCATCATGAACTACTATAACCATCTTGCAATAAACAACTATAACCATATTGCAATTGAATAAATGAAATAAACCAAGATCAACTTGCAATAGATTAACTTGCAATAAGAAGGTAACTAACCATAACAATCATCTTGCAACAAAATAAACTAACTTGAATTGAACCATAAAATATTTGTTAAATGTTAGATAGTCAATAAGTTAGTAAGTTAGTGTTCATTTTAAGGTTTTTCTATAGCCTAATGAATTTCCAATTCATCTCACCCAAGGTCAACCAAGCTACCCAAAAGGGTACGAGTATGAGGACCCGAAAAGGACTTGCTACTGATAGAGTGGATTCTTTTGGATTCAATACATGTTTAGCAAATATAAACTGTGTTGCAAGATTAAGTAAATTTTAATCAAATACTTAAGTTGTGGTTAGTAAGTTGATTCATTTTTAACCTTCTTGATTAATATGAAAATTAGTAAATTGCAAGTTAGTTGGTTAGTAGATTGTTTTGTAGCAAGTTAGTAAGTTAGTAGTTAGATTAGTTGAGATGCAAAATAGGCAAAACACAAATACTCTCTCTCTCTCTCTCTCTCTCTCTCTTTTTACTTTTATTATGAAAGACACAAGTTACATTAATTTACATTATGCTTCAAGAAAATGCTTGAGAGAGATTAGAAGAAATTAATAAAAATAGGGGGAAGAGAGTGAAAAAGTTTATCCGAAATTGACTTGTATACTCCAAAACATACTTGGATAACCTTGCAAAACAAATAAACTCACAAACAACAATTCTTAATGTGAGAAAAAATGACTATAAGGTCTAAATTATTTGACAATTTGACTAAAAATTTGCCAAAAATTGCATAAAAGGATTCTAGTTGCATTATACAATAATAAAAAATGCATTTCAATTTATGCAAAAAAAATGACTATTAGGTCTTAAAATAAAATAAATGACTGCTTTTTATTAAAAAAAGAATAATAAATGACTATTTTTTTATTAAAAAATAGAATAATAAAAAATGACTATTTTTTTATTAAATGACTTTTTTTTTATTAAAAAACAGAATAATAAAAAATGATTATTTTTTTTATTAAATGACTATTTTTTATTAAAAATAATAATAATAAAAAATGACTATTTTTTTTATTAAGTCATTGTTTTTTATTTTTTTGAATTTTTTTGAAAAAACTTGTATTAAAACAAAGATCATTTACAAGTTGGGAAGAGACTTTTCCCAGCCTTAGTCGGAAAGAACACAAGCTTACAACAGTAAAAGAAGATTTGCAATGGAGCCAAATCTCTTAAACCATTAACTAGCTAACAGGGGGATCGGTTTGGTTTATTGATGCAACTTGTCGCGATATCGCGACACTTTTTCTTTCTTCTCCTTTGGCCATGAAAATGCAACATGTCGCGATATCGTGAAACTTTTCTCCTTTGGCCACAAAAATGCAACATGTGATATCGCGACACTTTTTCCTCTTCTGGCCATGACATTGCAACATGTCACGATATCGCGACACTTTTTCCTCCTTTGGCCGTGATGAAGCAACATGTCGTGATATCGCGACACTTTTTCTCCTTGGGCCACGGTGTTGCAACATGTCGCGATATCACGACACCTTTTCCTCCTTTGGCCACGATGAAGCAACATGTCGCGATATCGCGACACATTTTCTCTTTTGGCCGCAATGTTGCAACATGTCATGAAATCATGACACTTTTTCTCTTTCGGCCATGATGAAGCAACATGTCGTGATATCGTGACACTTTTTCTCTTTCAATAGCAACGAAGAAAAATGTCACGATATCGCGATACTTTTTCTCTCTTGGCTGTGATGTTGCAACATGTTGTGAAATCATGACACTTTTTCTCTTTCAGCCGTGACAAAGCAACATGTCGCGATATCGCGACAATTTTCTCCTTTGGCTGCGACGAAGCAACATGTCGTGATATCATGACACTTTTTGTCCTTTGGCCGTGACGATGCAACATGTTGCGATATCGCAAAAAAAATCTCTCTTGGCCACGACGATGAAACATGTCGCGATATCACAACACTTTTTCTCCTTTGGCCGCAATGATGCAACATGTCGTGATATCGTGACACTTTTTCTCCTTTGGCCACGATGATGCAACATGTCATGAAATCATGACACCTTTCTTCGCTTGGTCATGACGAAGCAACATGTCACAATATTGTGACACCTTTCCTCCCTTGGCCATGACGAAGCAACATGTCATGATATCACGACACATTTCCTCCCTTGGCCACGACGAAGCAACATGTCACGATATCATGACACCTTTCCTCCCTTGGTTGTGACGGTGCAACATGTCACGATATTGTGACACCTTTCCTCCCTTGGCCATGACGAAGCAACCTATCATGATATTGTGACACCTTTCTCCCTGTGGCTGTGACGGTGCAACATGTCGCAAAATCGTGACACCTTTCCTCCTTTGGCCATGATGGTGCAACATGTTGCGAAATCGCAACACCTTTCCTCCCTTGGCCGTGACAAAGCAACATGTCACGATATCATGACACATTTCCTCCCTTTGCTTTTTCTTTGATCATTAGCTCAGGGACCTTTCAAGACCTTGCCTAATCACCTCATCCTCAATAGCCATGTCACTGTGCAACTGAACCCCTACTTCCTTCTCAGCACCCATCTTAGCCAGGAAGTCAGCCACTTTGTTTAAATCTCTACTCACATAAACTAGAATCACATCATCTAATTCCCTCCATAGTTTCTTAATTTGAGTGACAAGAATCCTCAACCTCCATGCTTTCAAAGCAAAGTTCCTCATGTAATCTAGAGCTCCAACCATTATTTGAGAATCTGATTCAAGTATTATCCTCCTGTGGCCCTGTTTAACTGCCCTAATAGAATCAGATTTGATAGCTATGGCTTTTGCTTCATTGTTTGTGGCTCTTCCAAAGCCTTGCAATTCCCAATAGAGCATTGTTCCAGCATGATTTCGGCAAACCACTCCAATTATGGCTCTACTCGGATTGCCTTTTGTAGCCCCATCAGTATTAATTTTAATCCAACCTTCTGGGGGTGTTTTCCAACTAGCTCTGTCCTGTCCCTCTTGCACTTCAACTTCCTCTTCCATTGCCCCAATAACAACCTAAGTTTCCTCTTTAGCATAGATGGCCACAGTTTCTGTGACTTTGATCCAAATGACCTGCCAAACTCCATCTAAAGAAGAAAATGTTTCTCTAAAAATTCTAGCATTTCTCTCCAACCACACTTGCCACCAAATAAAATTTAATCTATGCTCCCAACCAATACAAAGAGCTTTAGATTT
This sequence comes from Wollemia nobilis, assembly GCA_028583015.1. Taxonomy (NCBI): domain Eukaryota; kingdom Viridiplantae; phylum Streptophyta; class Pinopsida; order Araucariales; family Araucariaceae; genus Wollemia; species Wollemia nobilis. The sequence goes on along the minus strand of JAQPPZ010000672.1, from coordinate 3,961,907 downwards.
AAATCTATCCCTCTTCCATATTTCCCAGATATTAATCCGATTCAAGTCACCATTAACTTGAATTTTATAATATAAAAACCATCTCTCCCAAATTTGGCATGTGAATGGGAACTCAAACATCAAGTGATCAGTTGTTTCCTCACTCTTGTAGCATAAGACACATTGAGATGGACCGATGATTCCCTTACATCTAAGATTATCAAAAGTGAGAATTCCATTATGCATGAACTGCCAGGCAAAAAAGTTTACTTTTGGCCAACCCTTGGACTGCCAAATCTTTCTCCAATCCTCAACCTGATATGTATGAGGGGGAGGCTCTAGAAGGATCTTATCATATCTATCCTTCACTGTGTAGACACCAAGGGTCCCATATCCCCAAGCTAATTCATCCTCCTCGTCTCTACCTGTGAGAAATATTTCTGTCAATATTTTAGTCATGATGGGTGCCAAATCCGGAGGGATTGAAATTGGCCACTCATCCAACTTCTTAAACTGCTTAAACTTATAATCCCCCAACTAACTAGTGGTGAAATAACTTTCAATTTGGACCCATCCCTTGGTTTCTATGGCTATTTTTATTGGTTACAATTCAATAAATTCAACAATGATAGGTGGGTATTGATCCCATGAATCTATCCAAAATTGTGCCTTCTCCCCTCTCCCCACTTTCCAAAATAATCGATCTTTTACTACCTGAGATCCTAACTTGAGAGCTTGCCACACTAAGGATCCAGTACCATCCAAAGTGACACAACCCACCTCATTTGGGTTTACATGTCCCAAATATTTACTAGTTAGGATTCTACTGAATAAGGAAGTTGGTTGGGAAATCCACCTCTAGTAAAGCTTTCCAGCAAAAGCTTTATTATTTAACTTGGATCTTCTTAGTCCCAAACCTCCTTTTACCTTGGGCTAGGTTACTTTGTCCCAACCTACTAAGGCCCATTTCCTCTCTCCTTTTACTCCTTCCCATAAATATTTTCTAGCCATCTTGTCCAACTCTTTCCATATAGTATGTGGGGCAGCCAGGATAGAGAATTTATAAATTGGCATGGCCTGAATGACTGACTATAAAAAATTTAATCTACCCCCATAGCTTAACCCTTTGTGAGACAAATGATTAATTCTATCCTTGATACAATCCAAAATATTCCTCCAGATATCTATTTTAATTTTTTTTAAATGCAAAGGAACCCCCAAGTAAACCACTGGGAGAGAAGTCCTTGTGAATCCCAAGATATCTAAAACTCTGTCTTGAAGCCTTTGATCAAGATTGAAAAAGACCACTTTGGATTTTTTATCATTGATGACTTGGTTTGTAGCCCTAAGGTAGACATTAAGAGTATCTCTGATCATTCTTGCTTCCCTGAAGCTAGCCACTCCCACCAATCTTGTGTCATCCACAAACTGTAGGTGAGTCAAAACTTCCTCACCCATCTTGATACCTGTGAGCAAACCTTGTTGTCTTCTCCTCAAGAAAAGTCTACCTAATCCTTCAGCCAATATGAGAAAAATATAGGGAGAGCAAGGATCTCCTTGACGAAGGCCTTGAGTGGCTCCAAATGGTTGCGAGGGAAGACCCTTGATTAACACTGAGTATGTTGGAGTAGAAACACAACTCATAACCCATTCTATCCAATCCTGAGATAAACCAAAGGCTGCCATCATTTTTGACAAGAAGCTCCACTCCACCCTATCATAAGCCTTTGACATATCTAATTTTATGAACATTCCTCTATTACCAGAAGTTTACATTGAATGGATTGCCTCCTAATCTAGAACCACCCCATCCAAGATCTGCCTACCCTCTACAAAACCCCCTTGCTCAGAGGAGATAATGTTATGTAAAAGAGGTTTTAGCCGCTCAACCATTACCTTTGTGATTATTTTATATATAACATTGAATAAGGCAATAGGTCTATAATCTAAAATATGTACCCCCTCCTCCCCTTTTGGAATTAAGGTAATGAAAGTATGATTTAATGCTTTAAGCATTCTTTTAATGCCTATAGACTCCTCTATAACAACCATTACATCCTCCTCCAAGTTATCCCAAAAGGCCTAAAAAAACTCAATTGGAAAACCATCTGGACCTGGAGTTTTTTCGGTGCTCATTCCAAAGACCACATTCTTCAGTTCCTCTCTATCAATGGGTTTAAGAAGGGTCTAATTTTCTTCTTCAGAGATAATGGAAGGTATGATAACAACAACGTTGTTTTGAGCCTCTTCATCTTGCACCATAATTTCCTTAAATAGTTTAGAAAAATAATCCATTGAATGGGAATGCATACCTGGAAGTGTATCAAAGGAGTGTTCATTATCATCTTGAAAAGCTTCCATGTTGTTCAACTGTCTCCTAGCATAAGCAGTCCAATGGAAAAATTTGGTATTTCTATCACCTTCTAATAACCAAGTGGTTCTTGCTCTCTGTTTCCAGTAGGTCTCCTCTTGGTTGTCAATGTCCTCAACCACTTTACACAAGGCATCATCCTCGAATTTGAGCTGCTCTATAATTGTTCCTTCCCTAAAGTGTTTTTGAACCTCATCCCATCTGGCCACCAAAGGAGCTCTTTGGACCTGGAAGTCTGTCTTGTTAGCTTTCCTCCATTGTTTCAGTTGAACTTTAACATAATGAAGTTGTTTGTGGAATCTAAACATTGATGTCCCATATGCTGGGCGACCTTCCCATCCTTGTGGAATTTTCTTTTGAAGTTCCTCTTTTTGTAACCAAAATTTTTTAAATTTAAATGGTTTGTGATGCTGCCCTGTCTTAATCCCTCCTTCCAACAAAATGGGAAAGTGATCTGAAACTGGACCCTCCAAAATCTAAAATTTTGTATTCCATTTTACAAATGCCTCCTCTAAAACCAAAAAATGATCTAACTTTACCTTCCTGCTATGTGGCTCCCTCCTCTTATTAGTCCAAGTATAGTTGGTTCCAGGGCATTTAATATCCACCAAGTGTAAATCCTGGACTTGGGCAATCATAAGTCGATCCCCTGGGTCCAAAATTGGGGTTCCCCCTTCCTGATATCTAGAGGATAATTTAGCATTAAAATCCCCACCAATGATCCAGTCTAAATATTCCCTTGAGATTCTCATTTTATACACAACTTTCCATTGATGCCTCTGACCATCTAGGTTTTGAGACCCATAAAAATTTGTGATTAAAACATGTTCAGCTGTGACATTATTTCTAAAATGTGATGTGAGAACACCCCTCCAAGATATATGTTCTATTGCAGTACATTCAAGATAGTTCCAAAGAGTAACTATCCCCCCTAAGGAACCTTGGGCGGCCACTTCCATATGACCAGCACCCCTCCAAATTTTGTTAACTATTTTACACATAAGATCTAACGACATTTTTGATGGGGGATGGGAAAACGCAACTCTAGAAATCCAAAAAATTTCATTCATTAACTGGAAAATCTCTTTACAGATACAGCCCGCAAATCACACTCCACGAATTCCAAATTTTCTTCTATTAATTTGGAATAATCTACAGAAACAGCCCATAGGCTTTACAAGAACCAGCGCTCGGCTTGGTTTTCCCACACACACTCTATGTGCGTTCTCCAATCCACCACCTCTAGTCTATTATAAAAACTAGGTTTTTATAGAGGCCCCGACCCTCTAAAACATCCTTCATGAAAATCAGTCCACCAACCCGATTTATGGCTTAACTTTTCATGACCCCTGTCACCGCCTTCTGTCCGTCACTTCCTATCATATTACTCTGCACGATCCATCCTTTTTGTTTCTTGCACTTCTTGGTACTCGTCCGCTTTAACTGCACCTTGGTGCCACATGTCGTCCTTGCTCTGCAACCACTGCCTGTCCTTTGTCGTCTTCTTCCTCCAGCTGCACTGTAGTAGGGGTCGCGATATCGTGACATGTCAAGATATCACGACATCTTCCTCATCCTGCCCTTATTTCTCTTTTTTGATTGTGATATCGCGACATGTCGTGCTATCACGACATTTCTCTTCCTCACTCCTCTTTTCCACTTTGGGTCACGAAATCGTGACATGTCACGATTTCGTGACATCTTTTCTTCTTGCCTCCTCTCGCTCCTTCGGGTCATGATTTTATGACATGTCACGAAATCGTGACATCTTCCCATCTCGTCTTCTCTCTCTCCTTCACATCGCAAAATCATGACATGTCGTGCTATCGTGACATCTTCCTTCCTTGCATCCTTTCTTCTCCTTCGGGTCGCGACATCGTGACAAGTCACGAAATCATGACTTTTCGGCTCCCTTGCCTTATTTTCTCCATCGGGTCATGAAATTGTGACATGTCACAAAATTGTGACATCTTCCTCCTTTGGCTACTTTGCTTGCCCCTTCGTCGCGAAAATGCAACATGTCACAAAATTGTGACATCTTTCTTCCTTGGCTCCTTCTTTGCCTTCTGGCCATGAAACTATGACCTATCGCGAAATCGTGACGTCTCCTCCTTCGACTCCTTCTTCACCCTCAGGTCATGAAACCGTGACATATCGTGAAATCATGACATCTACTCCTTTTGTACTCTCCTTCTGCTCCTGGGTCATGAAATCGTGACATGTCACAAAATCACATCTTTGCTTGTAGCCTTCTCCTTCCTGCTTGGGTCACGAAATCGCGACATCTTCTTCTTGCTGGCTCCGTTCTTCATTTGTGTTGCGATATCGCAACACATTTTCTATCATGATATCACGACAGCTTTCTCCGTCTGCTCCTCTCTCCTCTTCGTTTCATGATATCGTGACACTTTTTCTGTCACGATATCATGACAAGTTTTTCTCCTCGCCCTCTTTGCCTTTTTTTGTCATGATTTTATGACACGTCACAAAATCACGATGTTTTTCCTCCTTAGGCAACTTTTTTGAAGTGGCCCTCCTACCACTGGATGCTTCTCCATCAGGTGCTGTTGGATGGTCCTACATCAAACACTCAAGGTTGGTGGAGAAGTGATCTTCACTTCTGCACTATCTGGTTACTACCTTCTGTAGCACCTCCAGACATTCATCTGCCTCTATAGCCTGTTCCAACCCCTTCTGCTGGCCTCTACTTCTTAGTTTATCCTCATGCTTTTTGAGTCGCTCCTCTTACCTCTATGATTTTATTCTGAGCCACCCCTCTTGCAAGGCTTTAAATTGCATTTGTAATGCCTCAAACTCTTCCATTGTCATCATATCTCTCTCACCACCATGGCTTCTTCGTGGAGGCATTTTTATTCGCTTTACTCACAAAGCTCAACCAATCCTGGTGTAGCTACCTCACTTTCGGTGCTCTGCTAACATGCTTAGGGATCCTAAACTCTCTCTTCTCTCTCAAAACCCTACCATAGATCCTGGCACAAACTGCCTCACGATCGGCGATTTTTTTGTGCACTCAGGAACTTCTAGCTCTGATACCACTGATGGAGGATGGGAAAATGCAACTCCAAGAATCCAAAAAATTTCATTCATTAACTGGAAAATATCTTTACAAATACAGCCTGCAAATCACACTCCATGAATTCCAATTTTTTTTCTATTAATCTGGAATAATCTACAAAAACATCCTATAGGCTTTACAAGAACCAGCGCTCGGCTTGGTTTTACCACACACACTCTATGTGCATTCTCCAATCCACCACCTCTAGTCTATTATAGAAACTAGGTTTTTATAGAGGCCCCAACCCTCTGAAACATCCTTCACAAAAATCAGTCCACCAACCCGATTTATGGCTCCACTCTGCATGGCCCCTGTCACCGTCGTCTGACTGTTGCTTCCTGTTAGATTACTCTGCGTGACCCATCCTTTTTGTTTCTCATGCTTCTTGGTACTCATCCGCTTTAACTGCACCTTGGTGCCACGTGTCGTCCTTGCTCTGCAACCACCACCTGACCTTTGTCATCTTCTTCCTCTAGCTGCACTGTAGCAGGGGTCGCGATATCATGACATCTTCCTCATCCTGCCCTTCTTTCTCTTTTTCGATCGTGATATCATGACATGTCGCGCTATCGTGACATTTCTCTTCCTCGCTCCTCTTTTCCACTTTGGGTCATGAAATCGTGACATGTCGCGATTTCATGACATATTTTCTTCTTGCCTCCTCTCACTCCTTCGGGTCACGATTTTGTGACATGTCATGAAATCATGACATCTTCCCATCTCGTCTTCTCTCTCCCCTTCACGTCGTGAAATCATGACATGTCGTGCTATCACGACATCTTCCTTCCTTGCATCCTTTCTTCTCCTTTGGGTTGCGACATCACGACAAGTCATGAAATCATGACTTTCTGGATCCCTTGCCTTCTTTTCTCCATCAGGTCACAAAATAATGACATATCATGAAATTACGACATCTCCCTCCTTTGGCTCCTTCGCTCGCCCCTTCGTCATGAAAATGCGACATGTCACAAAATCACGACATCTTTGTTCCTTGGCTCCTTCTTTGCCTTCTGGCCATGAAACTGACCTGTCGCAAAATCACGACGTCTCCTTCTCCTTCGGCTCCTTCTTCGCCCTCAGGTCATGAAATCATGACATCTGCTCCTTATGTACTCTCCTTCTACTCCTGGGTCGCGAAATCGTGACATCTTTGCTTGTAGCCTTCTCCTTCCTGCTTGGGTTACAAAATCGTGACATGCCATGAAATTGCGACATCTTCCTACTGGCTCCATTCTCCGTTTGTGTCGCGATATCGCGACACATTTTCTGTCGCAATATCGTGACAGCTTTCTCCGTCTGCTCCTCTCTCCTCTTCGTGTCGCGATATCGCGACACTTTTCCTGTCGCGATATCGCAACAGGTTTTTCTCCTCGCCCTCTTTGCCTTTTTCTATCGCGATTTTGCGACACGTCGTGAAATCACGACATTTTTCCTCCTTAGGCAACTTTTCTGAAGTGGCCCTCCTGCCACTGGATGCTTCTGCATCAGGTGCTGCTGGATGCTCCTGCATCAATTTTTGTCTCCTAGATAAGCAAAAAATATTTTTTACATATTTCTAAGAGTCTTCGAACAACAGATTGATGGGTTCTACTATTTAAAACCCTAACATTCTATGATTGTATAATCATTGGTTACCTTGAGAGCAGTAAGAATCTATTGGCCTCACCGATCCTCCAGTGATCAGTTTGTCTCCTTGAACTGCAAGCAATTCCTTATTTGATTTTCTACCCACTCCTTGAGAGTTGCTATTTTTTGATCTCTTTTCCACCTGAGTTATCCCTAAAGTTGGCCTTTATCTATTCTTTTCTGCTATTCCCATGCTGACATCCTTAATTATTGGCTGCTCTTGGTTATGCACTATCAATACCCCTACACTCTCTGAATGCGGTAACTCATTGTGCTCAATTACCTGCTCTATGACGGGGGGAGATGAAAGAGGAGCTTGAACATGGATGTTATTATTTTTACTATTCCCATCCACTCCTTCCATGAATTGTTCTTCTTGGTCCATTAGTGTCTTAAATATCTCATACCTATTGGCGGGCTTGAGTTGGTTTTGCTCTTTACCATCTTTTTTCTTTTGCCTTCTCCTTCTTTTGGGTTGTTCAAAACCATCTCTCTATGCTTCTTTACCCTAAGAAATATTGGTTGGTTCTTTGTTTATTGTTGACTTACCCTCCTTAGGAAGATTTGACATTCCTATAGGAGCCTCCATTTTTGTGTTCATATTATTTGGGCAATATTGGTCCAAATGCCCATATTTGTGGCAAACTCTGCATCGGAAGGGCAGAGCCTCATAATCCAGCTATTGAATACAAGATAGTCCTGCAAGTTCAAGTTCTACCTCTACCGGTAGAGGCTGGCTAAGATCCATTTCCACACATACTCTTGCATAAATAGTTGTGTTTCCTTCTATTGTGTCTTTGAAGACACCCAAATGTCTTCCAAGGGAATTACCAATAATTTCCAAAACCTGCTCACTCCAAAACTCCATTGGAAGTGCATACAAATAGATCCAAACCGGGACAACAGTGGGTTCAATTCGAGGATCAAATCCCACTCTCCAGGGTTGAACAAATAATCCTACCGGACCATGATTCCTATTTTTTGATTCGAAAGCCCTATTTCTATCGGCCAGTGAAGAAAAACTAACAATAAAATACCCATTGCTAATAAACCATAAAGAGTACTCACCAAGAGGCTCCTAGTTTTTTCAGACCCAAGAATACAAAAAAATTAGGGTAGGGCGAATACCCATGAATTTATAGATCAAATCGTGATTGGCTCTATATAAGACTATTTCTTCGACCATCCTTGGCTCAATGACAATCTTTGGCCTTGATTCTGACTATGGCAAGCATCCATTAACTCGTTGATATGTTGATCTATTTCCAACAGCCATCAAGAGCATTTTAAATGCAGTTCTTTATGCTTCGTCAGTCCTGGATGGAGATTTATCTTTTAAAAAATATACATAAGAACTATTTCTCTCTAGAAGAGGGTCCGAAGGAGTCCCCATTGGACCCTCCTAGGGCAGCAATCTTGCCTTCAAATCCATAGTAACCAAAAATCTCTTCAACAATCCAACTGATGCCCTAGTTTTTCCCTAGCTCCAAAAACCCTAGTTCATGCGCTTTGCTCCAGTCGGTCCCGATCAAAAAATCAAAATTCATTTTCAAAGTGACTATTTTTTATTAAATGACTATTTTTTTATTAAAAAATAGAATAATAAAAAAATTCAGACTATACAACAAAATGGGTGGGGGGCCATTTGGCCCCCAAATAAAAAAAAATTGCCTCAAATTTATTTTTCACCAAAATAAGGCAAATAATATATGGAAATAGGGTTTTTGACCTTCCGGATGCAACCATGGGATTCATTTGGCTCCAAAACCCTTCCAGCAAAATATCAATGCCAAAAATTTATAGATTTAAAATGAAAACACCATTTGCAAAAGATCTAACAACTAGATAAAAAAAAACACAATAAATCTATAAACCCTAATGATAGATTTGCAAAATAAGTTTATCCAAATATCAAATGCATAAAATACCCAAATATCAAATGCATACATTAAAAAAAAAAAAAAAATACCTTAATGGGCTTTTCACCTCAAAGGATTGAAGACACTTGATGAAGATCCCAATCGCTCTAATACCAAATGTGAGACAAGCAAAGTCTCCCCAAGATCAAAGAATGCTCCAGAAGATCAATCACACACAAAAGAGGAAAATTCACAACACCAATATTAAGTGGTAAAACCCTACTTCAAATGAAGAAGGGAAACATCCACTATGAAGCTAACTATATTACTCAATTATTCAACAATGCAAGAATACTTCAATGTTATGCAACAATATGCATCAACATATATAACAAGATGTAGCAGACAACACCCCTATTTAAAGAGAAACTTTTCTACTACAACCCTAAAATTATCCTAATCTTATCACAATATTATCTTGAGATGTGTGGCAAATCTTATCACAATATTATCTTAATATGTGTGACAAATCTTATCACAATATTATCTTAAGATGTGTGACAAGTGTCATATATCAAATATTAAAAAGTGATTGGTTACTTTTTAATATTTACTATAAAAAGGGGAAATAACGTTTTCCTACAAATTAAATATTTCTAGCACCCTTATTTTATTTATTAATTGGGTGGGAATATTTTTACATAAAATAAAATTATTTTCTAATTCAAATATTATTCTTTAGACTTTATATTTTAGTCTAAGAATAATTTACACAATGTTGCATTACATATTCCAACATTGATTGGTTGTAGGTACTTTTTGTGTCAGAATTTGATTGTTTGTTTGAGAATTGTAACTAATAGTGGGTTGCAAATCCTCCATAATGAAAATACCCACATCAATCAAGTCTTGAACCACATATTTCAACTTCTTACATGTTTGTGTCATGTGTCCATCCACTCTATGATATTCACAATGTAGCTCAGGCTTATACCAATATATTGTGATATCAAGTTGCCTTATGGGTGGCAACTCAATCATGTTTGTATCTAGAAAATGCTTGAGGATTATAGTCATTGGTTGATTGAGCTTAGTAAATTTATATGGTGAAGATTTTTGAGGAGCTTTGAACATTTTTCTCATGATATTTTTAACATCATGATGTAACAGATGATTGCTTATTTTTTATGATTGTAGGTAGAATGATGATAGACACGTTGTGAAGTATGGTGTGAGTGCATGGTAGGATTATAAGAATAATGATTTCCTTTTTGAAATGAATGTGTTGTGTTGAAATAAGAATGTTGAAATGGTTGTGATTGCAATAATGGTAGAGAATAATTATATGTAGATTGAAAAGCATGACATGGATGTGTGGTGGAAATGGTAACATCATTATGAAGAGGATTGAAAAAGGGAGGATTATTTTGTTGAGGTGGATATATAGTTTGGAAAGAAGAATATGGAAGTGATTGTGGAGGAAATTCTGATGGGAAAGATTGTGGGAAGGAAAATTGTGGAGGTATTGATTGAAAAGGAGGAGATGAAATAAGTTGTGATAGGGGTAATGTTGAATATAGAATAAATTGTGAATGGGGTTGGCAATAATTAACTAATGTAGTTTGTGGAATTCCCCAAATATTATTGATCAGGGTAGTAACATAAATAGGTTCATATTGAATTGGGTTATTTGTAAGACCCATCATCTCTTCACCATTTCTAAAAATCATATTCATTTATTTTATTTTATTTTATTCATTTATTTATTTTTTATTAGAGAATAAATAAAGTAAAAAATGAAAATGTTAAAAATCTTAAAACAAAACAATTTTTTTCTTCTAATAAAGTGTTTCTTTCAAACTATTTTGAAAGTTGTATGTCAATTTGTCTCGTTTTCAATTAGGATTTCACCTGGATGCCCGCATACGGATGCTTGGTGATGAAGCTCAAGTTCTATCAGTCCTCACCTAGTTCAATGTGGGTAGTGATACACCTCTAAGAGATATGTGTTATTTTCCATGGCTATGATGGTTGTTGGACCAGTCAAATTTTAAAATTTTGATTATAGTTTTAATTTTTCTAGGTATAGGTGAAAGGATAATCCCTTTATGAAGGTCTATAAGCCTTCATTGTATGTCCTGTTATGTCCAAACCAATCGAAGCTGCAGAAATATACGTTGTATGTGATTCTTTTTAGAACAATGATTTTAAATAAAATAAAAATGTGAATCATTATGGATTAAAAAGAATTATATTTTATGTTCTTCTAATCTAAGCAAACAATTTTTAATGAATTTTTAGTTTTTTTTTAAATAAATAAAAAGCAATAAATTCAAAGTGATGGTGTAGTTCATGTCAGGTTCACCAAAAAATACAGACCCAAAAAATTTTGCACCCATTTCCTTCAGGCTAATTGATTTGTGCCTAAAAAGAGGAGGGAAAATAATTTGCCTACACCTCAAACTATAAGCACTTGAGTTGTGCTCTCCTTGGTGTTTGTCGATGAATTAGGTGGGGTTCGCCTAGAAACACTCTATGGCAGTTTCCACACCTAGGTAAGGTGGGAGTTTAGTGGATTATTTGATTGACACACACCTAGGGTTTTGGCCAAACGCAACTGTACCCTAACTATATGCACTTTTGCTTTCATGAACACATCAACAAACAATGAGACTAATGTAAACTATTGAAAATTGCATATCTATTTATTTTTCTTTTTCTTTTTTGTTTTTCTTTGCAAAGGATGAAACTAATGCAAGATAATATGTGTAATTATGCATTTCTATTATTTTTTTTAATTTTTGCATTTTATTTTATGAAGACGCTTATAAATTAGGAAAGTACATAATTGAGATGTGATAATCTAATAAAACTAAAATGAATCAAAAATCAAACCCTTATCTAATATAAATGATTGATATCAGGAAAATTTTGATCTGTTAGAGAGAATTCACAAACATAGAACAAATTCAGATCTTTGAAAGCAAATTTGAAAACACAAAACAAATTTGGATCTATGAAAGCAAATTCAAAAATATCCTGCAACTTTTCAAATTTGTTCAAAACCTACAATTTCACAAATGGGACACTAAAAATTGTGATTAGTGATGTGGGATCTTCTTGAACCATTGTAAATTTGATCCTCAGTTATGTGGCAGTCATATCCCCTCGATTATTTCAATAAACCATAAGTAAAATTATTTGTTTTCTAGATCTAATGCTAGAATATGTATTCAATAAGAAAATAACGAAACAACATGGAATGTAGAAAATAAATTATTGCTATGATGACCAAGATATAAGGTATGAAATGATGTGTATCATTAATAGCATCATTAAATATTATGATTTATGAATATGGGGTGGTGTCCAAGGCTATCTATGATAGAAGGTTAGGGTAGATTACAATTCAGGCATTCAAATTTAAAACATTTATTGGACAAAATAGATTTTGGTTTAGCCTTTTGGTGTCACACTAAACCCAATATTCAGAATGGAAACTTACAGGAATTAAAAACTAATTCTAAGTTCAGAAATTTAAAGTTAACTACAAGTGTAGGAACGGAAATTGCTGAATTGAAATATAATCTACTTTTGTAAAATTGAAATAACAGAATAGAAATTTCTAAATTGAAATGTTTTTGAAATGAAATATTAAAGTACACTTGCATAATTGAAACCTAGTTTACTCTTGCAGAATTGAAATGATGCTTGGAAATAAAACTTATGCTAAAAATACCTGTCAATGTCCTTCTACATAAGGTCATCAAGCTTCTGCTATTAATGATTGACAGCAAAATGAAATCTGCTAAAAATTGAAAGTTGCTAAAACATAAAAACAAAGAACATGGAAAGTAGAGGAAACATGGGAAACAAATGTCTAATATAATTTTTCATATGACACACACACAAATGCTACATATAAACATAATGGAAAATATAAATAACATCATACAAACTTAAAACAAGAAAATAAAATCTGACAAGAAATATGTTAATTCTATTGCAGCAAAATTACAGATGAAAACATGCCATAAAAATCCTCCTTCTAGAATTGAAAGTGGAACCATACTTTCTGATCTAGAATGAGGTGGAAATAAAACTCCTTAACTAATTAACAATCACACTTTCTCATAAATAGAATTTGATAAAAGAGCTACACTTTATTTCTATCAGAATTGTTACAGAAAATGTTGCACTATGTTATTTGTTGCTACTAACTACTCTCCTATCAACTAATCCCATAATATCTCAACAAATTAGGGAGCTATGTTATTTATAATAAAATATTACAATGTATTTCATGCTCATATTAACCTTTTTTCTATTTTACAATGATTTGCCAAATAATCTACAACTAAATAAGTCTTATTTTGGATAGTTTATGCTGAAGCAGCACTCATTGGCCCTTAGAAGGCATATTAAATAGTGGGAGTAAGTTGGAGGAGTCTTAAAATATCTTGTACACTTGTCTCCAATTTAAAATATCACTTTCCTAACTTACAACTTATTTGCCTATTATGTTGAAACAAATCTGGATCTATTTCAGGACAAATCAGTTGTTTTAGTTGATCTTTTTCGTGAGTTGTCTTTTGGTCAGAAAGGAATTGTGGGGATAGTTGTAGAATACTTTCCTTATATTCACTCAACATTAAGTTACCTTTTCAACTTTTTGAATACCAAAAAAAGTCAAATAGAAGCTTTTCCCCGATAATTTCGAAGATCTTTGGAATAACTGGCTATAGATGCAATATAAGCTCAAATGTCTTCAGAATGCTTGTTTTGGTTGCTACTTTTAGGTAAGTATTTAACTCCAACTCCCAGGAGGTGATTCCAACTGAATTCATCCTTCATTATTGGTAAATTCCATGCCTTCCTTCATAATGACAGGTGGCTGGAATTTGTATGGACTATCACCTGTTATTTCCAACTATCAAAACATGCCCAACTGCCCTTTTGGAGTGCTCATAACTTGTGTTGTGTAACTCCAATGTATACCAAATTGTATCCATGTGTTCTCGGTTGTATAAATATATATTTTTTTATTTTTAGCTCTTAAATATTCAAGAATTATTCCTAGCATCACTCTCAAGTTGGCCTCTAACACAGATTTTCACTAGAATTTCCAACTGTCAAAAAGTGTGAAACTATCATTTTGTGGGCCCCATAACTTCTAGATTACTTTTCCATATACCTTCAAATTCAATTCATGTGTTATATCTACTATGAATTACCATTGGTATGAATTTGGTACCTTAACTCACTTTGGATCATTCTCAGTAGATCCATGCATGTTCCCATTAACGCAGATTTGCACCTATTAATAGCTCTAGAAAAGACTAAGGCATGAACATTGAGTAAGCACCAGAAAGAATGAGCTCTAGAATGATGTAAAATTCATAAATTTTTATCTATATCTTGTATTGATTTGCTTCAAAAAGAAAATTTGTAGTTCTTGATGAAAGGAATTTGTTCATGCCATCAAAATGTAATTTTACTATAGTATGACACCAGAATTGACATGATACTCATTTTTGACCTTTTACAAGTATACCTAGATTATGTGGACAACAATGACAAAACATCATAGGGCCTCATTAGTCAACATACAACATTTACCTAATTGAAATACATATTTTATTTGTTATTTAATCAAGCAAAAATAGTCACAAAATGCTAAAAATAGTCAAAAACAGAGATATAGTGTTCCTAACATAAAATCATGCAAACACTTAACAAATATATATTCTAATAAACTATTTGGAAATTAAATTTTTCATGTTTGGTAATATGTAAGGTTTTTATATGTCAAACATAGTGTAATAATGAGGTATTTCTAGGCCTCATCATTTCCCCCAGCTTGAACTGATACATGCCCTCATGCATCTTAGTAGGGCATAGTAATATGCAGGTTTTATCCTTGTGAACAACATCATTTGCCACTAGCTACCTAAGAAATTTACTCTTGCTGCACTACACCAAGTATTTTGCAATTTAAGCACATGTATTTCACCTTTTTACAACCTTGCAATTTTTTCAATTTTTGTAGTTCCTGCAAATTTTTCTTTTTTTCACTTTTTATTTATTTATTTTTTTTTTCTTTTGCATATTTTTTCAACTTGCAATTCTTTGACTTCTGCACTTATATCCTTCAATATTGTAATTTTTGCAATTCTTGCAGTTTTGACTCTTTTTCTGCCCTTCTACAAGTTTTAGTGCTGCAAGGTACCTCTTAAATGCTTTATATGATGTGATTCATCTTGCAATAGCCTTATTGTGGAACCATATTTGGCATATGCACTACTACTGATGGAATTTTTTGTTCTTAACAACATTTCATCCTGAATGTCTATTTCTATTGTTTGCATATTTTGAATAAAATTGATAAAAATTTGATTTTGAAATGCTTGAGGGATGTACTTACATGTGGTAGAGCCTTAGGAACCCCAATATTTGATGTACCCTACTATTTTTGCTATTATGCAACATTTTCAGTAATTATGGTATAGTTTTAGCTTACTCCGAAGATATCATGCTTATTTCGAAGATATGTCTATTTATTCTGAAGATGCATCAGAAAATGCAGAAATGGCATATTTTTCAAAATTTTGCTAAATATTATGTTTTGGAACCATATTTAGGGTGTTTAAGCACTCCATAATATCAAAAATTCCTTCTCCATAATTTTGTTTACTCCATGTCTATTTTGTTATTTTTGCACCTTTGAAACAAAATAGACAAAAAAAATTGAATTTGAATATTTTTGGAGGGATGTACTACTTGTGGTAGGATGATTTTGAGCTTTAGGAACCTCAATATTTTATGTGCCCTACTCTTTTTTCTATTCTGTAGCATTTTTAGCAATTCTGGTATAGTTTTTGTTTATTTCAAAGATATCCTTCTTATTCCAAAGATGCATCAAAAAATGCAAAAATGGCCTCATATGCAAAACTTAGCTATATATTCTATTGTGGACCCATCTCTAGGGTATGTAAGCCATCAAAAATCCCCTCTTTATGCTATTATTCATTTTTTATATTGCTATTTTATTGCAGCAATAGTAAAACCGAATCTTTAGATGCATTTTCCATAGTTTTGAAGTTCCCATGCAACTAAGGGCAAAAGGGGGTGTTTCTTGACATTTTTAACAGATTTCATTTTTAACTTGCTAATATTGTATAAATATTTTATGCCAAATACCGATTATCATACACTAAATGCTAAATGCTTACTATGACTTAAATGCAAAAAACACATACCTTGATGTCCTGAAAATTGATCATGCACCTTACAAGTTGCTTCTGATGATTGTTAGCAAGTTATCTAAAAACATAAATATACACATGTGCAGTGTGATTTTTGTACAATGGTGGAACAATAATGGGTGGATAAACAAGGCAATGTACACCAGAAAACTGGTTTTCATGCAGGCCAACTCAGTAGCGCCTCAAGAAGGTTTTTACTACTAAATTATTCATATTTTTTTTCTTTTTTTTATTATTTTTTTCTTTTTTTTCATATTTTTTCATTAGAAGAGGTCGCCATTTCTGGTTTTCAACCAACTTCTATCATTTTTTTCAAGTGCCTAAATAAAAGAGAATGTCTCTCATGAGGCTACAATGAGAGAGAATGTCTCTCACTCTTATTTAGATAAGAACAATCCTTATTCTGCAAAAACATGTCAATATTTGTATGAAAACACCATCTTTTTCTGCTAAAATATGCAACAATGAAACAACCTTCCTTTCTAGATGAGTAGTAATAATCTTCTTATGTCATCACTTAACTCCTTATTTCTAGAAATGAAGTATGGATTCATTGTTCCTCCTCCATGCTGAAATTGATGTTTGTCCTCATGTATCCCCATTTTGTGGGACATGCCTTTTGCTGCACTTTTTTTTTCTCTCCTCTTTTTCTTCTTTTTTTTATTTTTTCTCTTTTTTTTTCTCTTTTTTCCAAATTTTTCTCTTGTCTTGCTTATGCCCATGAAGTTTACAAACAAGATTATTCTCTTTTGCTTTTCTTGTATTTTCTTTTTTTTCTTTTTGTCAAATTTTTTTATCATCAATCTAAGTTTCAGATTTTTTTATACCAGTTATTATATTCAGATTTTACTCTAAGTTTCACAACTTAGCACAATAATTATTATTTGACTGCTTTTATCCTCTAACAACATCGTGATCCTTGGAAATGGTGCCAAATAATATGTCATTAATAGCATCATTAAATCTTATGATTTATCAATCCGGGGTGGTGTCCAAGGTTGTCTACGATAGAAGGTTAGGGCAAAGTACAATTCAGGCATTCAGATTTCAAGCATTTATTGGAAAAAATAGATTTTGGTTTAGCCTTTTGGTGTCACACTAAACCTAATTTATAGAATGGAAATGAATTAACTTGCAGGAATTGAAAACTAATTCTAAGTTCAAAAATTTAAAGTTAACTACAAGTGCAGGAATTGAAATTGTTGAATTGAAATCTAATCTACTTTTGCAGAATTAAAATTGCTAAATTGAAATGTTGTTGAAATGAAATCTTAAATTACACTTGCAGAATTGAAACCTAGTTTACTCTTGCAGAATTGAAATGATGCTTGGAAATAAAACTTATGCTAAAAACACCTATCAATGTCCTACCACAAAAGGTCATCAAGCTTTTGCTATAGGAATTGACAACAAAATGAAATCTGCTAGAAAATTGAAAGTTGCTGAAACATAAAAATAAGGGAAACATGGAAAGTAGAGGAAACATGGGAAACAAATGTCTAATATAATTTGTCATTTGACACACACACAAATTTTGCATATAAACATAATGGAAAATATAAATAACATCACACAAACTTAAAACAAGAAAAGTAAATCTGACAAGCAATCTATTAATTATGCTGCAGCAAAATTACAGATTAAAACCTGCCATAAAAATCCTCCTTCTAGACCTGAAAGTGGGCCCATACTTCCTGATCTAGAAGGAGGTGGGAAAAAAACTCCTTAACTAATTAACAATCACACTTTCTCATAAACAAAAATTGATAAAAGAATTGCACTTTATTTCTGTTAGAACTGTTATGAGAAAATGTTGCACTATGCTATTTGCTGCTACTAACTACTCTCCTATCAACTAATCCCCTAATATCTCAACCAAGGAGGGAGCTATGTTATTTATAATAAAATATTACAATGTATTTCATGCTCATATTAGCCTATTTGCTATTTTACAATGATTTGCCAAATAATCTACAATTGAATAAGTCTTATTCTAGATAGTTTATGTTGAAGCAACACTCATTGGCCCTTAGAAGGCATCTTCAATGGTGGGAGTACGTTGGAGGAGTATTAAAATATATTTTACACCTGTCTCCACTTTAAAATATCACTTTCCTAACTTACAACTTATTTGCCTATTATGTTGCAACAAATATGGGTCTATTTTAGGACAGATCAGTTGCTTTAGTTGATCTTTTTCGTGAGTTGTGTCTTTTGGTCGGCAAGGAATGGTGGGGAAAGTTGTAGAAGACTTTCCTTATCTTCCCTCAACCTTAAGTTGCCTTTTCAACTGCTTGAATACCACAAAAAGTCAAATAGAAGATTTTCCCCAGTTATTTCGAAGATCTTCGGAATAACTGGTTGTAGATGCAATGTAAGCTCAAATGTCTTCAAAATGCTTGTTTTGGTTGCTACTTTCAGGTAGGTCTTTAACTCCAGCTCCCAGGAGGTGATTCCAACTGACTTCATCCTTCCTTATTGGTAAATTCCATGCCTTCCTTCATAGTGACAGGTGGCTGGAATTTGTATGGACTGTCACCTGTTATTTCCAACTATCAAAACATGCCCAGATGCCCTTTTGGAGTGCTCATAACTTGTGCCTCGTAACTCCAATGTATACCAAATTGTATCCATGTGTTCTTGGTTGTATGAAATACATTTGGTTCTATTTTCAGCTCTTAAATCTTCAAGAATCATTCCCAGCATCGTTGTCAAGTTGGCCTCTAACACAGATTTTCACTAGAATTT
This sequence comes from Wollemia nobilis, assembly GCA_028583015.1. Taxonomy (NCBI): domain Eukaryota; kingdom Viridiplantae; phylum Streptophyta; class Pinopsida; order Araucariales; family Araucariaceae; genus Wollemia; species Wollemia nobilis. Next base: position 3,942,983 of record JAQPPZ010000672.1, on the reverse strand, counting down.
CTAGCTGTCAAAAAGTGTGAAACTATCATTTTGTGGGCCCCATAACTTCCATATTACTTGTCCATATGCCTTCAAATTAGGGTCATGTGTTATCTCTACTATGAAGTACCATTGGTATGAATTTGGTACCTTAAATCACTTTGGATCATTCCCAGTAGATCCGCCAATGTTCCCCTTAATGCAGATTTGCACCTGTTAATAGCTCTAGAAAAGACTAAGGCATGAACATTGAGTAAGCACCAGAAAGAATGAGCTCCAGAATGATGTAACCTTCATAAATTTTTATCTACAGCTTGGATTGACTTGCTTCAAAAAGAAAAGTTGTAGTTCTTGATGAGAGGAATTTATTCATGCCATTAGAATGTAATTTTACTACAGTATGACACCAGAATTGACATGATACTCATTTTTGACCTTTTACAAGTATACCTAGATTGTGTTGACAACAATGAAAAAACATCATAGGGCCTCCTTTACTCAACATACAACATTTGGCTAATTGAAATACATATTTTATTTGCTATTTAATCAAGCAAAAACAGTCACAAAATGCTAAAAATAGTCAAAAATAGAGATATAGTGTTCCTAACATAAAATCATGCAAACACTTAACAAATATATATTCTAATCAACTATTTGGCAATTAACTTTGTCATGTTTGGTAATATGGTAGTTTTTATATGTCAAACATAGTGTAATAATGAGGCATTTCTAGGCCTCATCATTCCCCCAACTTGAACTGATGCATGCCCTCATGCATCCTAGTAGGCCATAGTAATATGCAGGTTTTATCCTTGTGAACAACATCCTTTGCCACCTGCTACCCAAGAAATTTCTCCTTGTTGCACTACACCAAGCATTTTGCAATTTAAGCACATGTATTTCACTTTTTTACAACCTTGCAATTTTTTCAATTTTTGTAGTTCCTGCAAATTTTTCTTTTCTTCACTTTTTTTTTTATTCTGCCTTTTTTTTCTCTTGCATATTTTTTCAACTTGCAATTCTTTGACTTCTGCACTTACATCCTTCAATATTGCAATTTTTGCAATTCCTACAATTTTGACTCTTTTTCTGCCCTTCTACAAGTTTTAGTGTTGCAAGGTACCTCTTAAAGGCTTGATATCATGTGATTCATCTTGCAATAGCCTTATTGTGGAACCATATTTGGCATATGCACTACTATTGGTGGAATTTTTTGTTCTTAACAACATTTCATCCTGAATGTCTATTTCTATTGTTTGCACCTTTTGAACAAAATTGATAAAATTTTGATTTTGAAATGCTTGAGGGATGTACTTATGTGTGGTAGAGCCTTAAGAACCTCAATCATTTTGCTATTATGTAGCATTTTCAGCAATTTTGGTATAGTTTCTGCTTATTCCAAAGATATCCTACTTATTTCGAAGATATGCTTGTTTATTCCGAAGATGCATCAGAAAATGTAGAAATGGCATATTTTTCAAAATTTTGCTACAGATTATGTTGTGGAACCATCTCTAGGGTGTGTAAGCATTCCATAATATCAAAAATTCCTTCTCCATCCTTTTGTTTACTCCATGTCTATTTTGCTATTTTTGCACCTTTGAAACAAAATTGACAAAAAAATTGAATTTGAATATTTTTGGAGGGATGTACTACTTGTGGTGGGATGATTTTGAGCTTTAGGAACCTCAATATTTGATGTGCCCTACTCTTTTTGCTATTCTGCAGCATTTTCAACAATTTTGGTACAATTTCTGCTTATTTCGAAGATATCCTGCTTATTTCGAAGATGCATCAAAAAATGCAAAAATGACCTCATATGCAAAAGTTAGCTATAGATTATGTTCTGGACCCATATCTAGGGTATGTAAGCCATCAAAAATCCCCTCTCTATGCTATTATTCATTTTGTATATTGTTATTTTATTGCAGCGGTAGTAAAACAGAATCTTTAGGTGCATTTTCCACAGTTTTGAAGTTCCCATGCAACTAAGGGCAGAAGGGGGTGTTTCTTGACATTTTGAACATGTTCCATTTTTAACTTGCCAATATTGTATGAATAGTTTATGCCAAATACCGATTATCATACACTAAATGCTAAATGCTTACTATGACTTAAATGCAAGAAACACATACCTTGTTGTCCTAAAAATTGATCATGCACCTTACAAGCTGCTTTTGATGATTGTTAGCAAGCTATCTGAAAACATAAATATACACATGTGCAGTGTGAGATTTGTACAATGGTGGAACAATAATGGGTGGATCAACAAGGCAATGCATGCTAGAAAATTGGTTTTCATGCAAGCCAACTCAGCAACACCTCAAGGAGGTTTTCACTACTGAATTATTCATTTTTTTTTCTTTTTTTTTTCTTTTTTTCTTCTTTTTTTCATCTTTTTTTTTCATCAGAAGAGGCTGCCATTTCTGGTTTTCAACCAACTTCTATCATTTTTTTCAAGTGCCTCAATAAAAGAGAATGTCTCTCATGAGGCTACAATGAGAGAGAATGTCTCTCACTCTTATTTGGATAAGAACAATCCTTATTCTGCAAAAACATGTCAATATTTATATGAAAACACCATCTTTTTCTGCTAAAATCTGCAACAATGATGCAACCTTCCTTTCTAGATGAGTAGTAAGAATCTTCTTATGTCATCATTTAACTCCTTATTTCTAGAAATGAAGTACTGACTTCATTGTTCCTCCTCCATGCTGAAATTGATGCTTGTCCTCATGTATCCCCATTTTGTGGGACATGCCTTTTGCTGCAATTTTTTTTCTCTCTCTCTTTTTCTCTCTTTTTCTTTTTTCTCTCTTTTTTTCTCTTTTCTTTCTTTTTTTTTTTCCAAATTTTTCTCTTGTCTTGCTTGTGCCCATGAAGTTTACAAACAAGATTATTCTCTTTTGCTTTTCTTGTATTTTTTTTTTCTTTTTGTCAAACTTTTTATCATCAATCTGAATCTGACATGGAAGAGAAATTTTCTTCCATCTGCAGTACATCCAATTGTGGAATCTCCTTCAAGAACTCCTCCTTAGTTAATGGTGCATGGTATACCCGAAGGCAATGTCCATTCACCACTAACTTCCTCCATGAATCACCAATGGGAGAAAGAAACACTACTCCATATCTGAAAACTTCTTCAATCAAGTGTTGTCCATGCCTCCTAGTCTGCAAAATCTTGTCAATTTGTATTTGAAACAATTCAATACCAATTCCCAAAGATGTTAAGTGCATACATCAAGATAAAATCTTGACATACCCTTGTAATTCCATGCAAAGGGATTGAAATATTATTTCAAAATAGTAAACAATTTTTTTTCTTTTTGTTCATAAGTCAGCCAACTAATAATGTTTAAGAATTTTCTTGGTTGTACTTCAATTTGTTTCATTCCTAGGAGGACAAAATTTACCCCTAATGGAAGTAAATTTTCTATGTGCAAATTTTCTAGTTTTTCTCCTTTATCCAAGGTTGATTTTTGTGTGTTTGGACTAAAGGGTTTTTGTGTATCTCCATTGGCTTTTATCTCTTCAAGCTCAGGTAAGTTCTTGTTTGAGCATAGTTGGATGTTGTTGTAGTCAATACATTTTCTATAGTTTTTTACCAGATTCAGCTTACATAGATAGGGGCTGCTTGTCCTGTATTATTTAGATTGGCCATAGGTTGGGCTGAAGGTGGTGGTTGATTTACTTGCCCTATTTTTTGTTGTTGGGATCTCTCTTTGAGAAGAATTCAGACTAGGCAACAAATTTTGCATCTCTGAGTTATGGAAGTAAATGGCATTCATTAGTGATATGTCCCTGTGAACAAATGCTACAAGTAGCTGATATGGTTGTTTTGTTCAAGGGATAGTCTTGTATATCTACCATGATGTCTTCCTAACACCTAGTACAAATTTTTTTATACTACCCTGATGATATGGATATAAAAAGGGCAGTACTAGCAAATGGCTCCTCTAATGTTTTCAAGAGATCTTATGTTTCCTGACAATGAGGATGATGAATTTCTTTCAATTTTATCAAGAATTTCAAACATAGGCAATTTTAACCCCCTAAGTGTGAATATCACCTCCCTATGGTTTCTTGTTTGTTTTCTAAATGGACTGAAATGCAACTATCAATAATTATTATTTATACCAGTTATTATATTCAGATTTTACTCTAAATTTCACAACTTAGCACAATAATAATTATTTGACTGCTTTTACCCTCTAACAACACCGTGATCCCCAGAAATGGTGCCAAATGATGCGTGTCATTAATAGCATCATTAAATCTTATGATTTATCAATCCGGGGTGGTGTCCAAGGCTGTCTACGATAGAAGGTTAGGGCAGAGTACAATTCAGGCATTCATATTTCAAGCATTTATTGGGCAAAATAGATTTTGGTTTAGCCTTTTGGTGTCACACTAAACCTAATCTGTAGAATGGAAACTTGCAGGAATTGAAAACTAATTCTAAGTTGTAGAAATTGAAAGTTAACTACAAGTGCAGGAATTGAAATTGCTGAATTGAAATCTAATCTACTTTTGCAGAATTAAAATTGCTAAATTGAAATGTTGCTGAAATGAAATCCTAAATTACACTTGCAAAATTGAAACCTAGTTTACTCTTGTAGAATTGAAATGATGCTTGGAAATAAAACTTATGCTAAAAACACCTATCAATGTCCTGCCACAAAAGGTCATCAAGATTCTGCTATAGGAATTGACAACAAAATGAAATCTGCTAAAAATTGAAAGTTGCTGAAACATAAAAATAAAGGAAACATGGAAAGTAGAGGAAACATGGGAAACAAATGTCTAATATAATTTTTCAGCTGACACACACACAAATGCTGCATATAAACATAATGGAAAATATAAATAACATCACACAAACTTAAAACAAGAAAAGTAAATCTGACAAGCAATCTGTTAATTCTACTGCAGCAAAATTACAGATTAAAACCTGTCATAAAAATCCTCCTTCTAGACCTGAAAGTGGGCCCATACTTCCTGATCTAGAAGGAGGTGGGAAAAAAACTCCTTAACTAATTAACAATCACACTTTCTCATAAACAAAAATTGATAAAAGAACTACACTTTATTTATGTCAAAACTATTACAAAAAATGTTGCACTATGCTATTTACTGCTACTAACTACTCTCCTATCAACTAATCCCCTAATAGCTCAACCAAGGAGGGATCTATGTTATTTATAATAAAATATTACAATGTATTTCATGCTCATATTAGCCTATTTGCTATTTTATAGTGATTTTCCAAATAATCTACAATTGAATAAGTCTTATTCTAGATAGTTTATGCTACAACAACACTCATTGGCCCTTAGAAGGCATCTTCAATGGTGGGAGTACATTGGAGGAGTCTTAAAATATCTTGTACACCTATATCCACTTTAAAATATCACTTTCCTAACTTACAACTTATTTTCCTATTATGTTGCAACAAATCTGGGTCTATTTCAGGACAGATCAGTTGCTTTAGTTGATCTTTTTTATGAGTTGTATCTTTTGGTCGGCAAGGAATGGTGGGGACAGCTGTAGAAGACTTTCCCTATCTTCCCTCAACCTTAAGTTACCTTTTCAACTACTTTAATACCACAAAAAGTCAAATAGAAGCTTTTTCCCCAGTTATTCCGAAGATCTTCGGAATAACTAGTTGTAGATGCAATGTAAGCTCAAATGTCTTTAGAATGCTTGTTTTGGTTGCTGCTTTCAGGTAGGTCTTTAACTCCAACTCCTAGGAGGTGATTCCAACTGACTTCATCCTTCCTTATTGGTAAATTCCATGCCTTCCTTCATAGTGAAAAGTGGCTAGAATTTGTATGGATTGTCACCTATTATTTCCAGCTGTCAAAACATGCCCAACTGCCCTTTTGGAGTGCTCATAACTTGTGCCTTGTAACTCCAATGTATACCAAATTGTATCCACGTGTTCTTGGTTGTATGAAATATATTTGGTTTGAATCACTGTCAATTTGGCCTCTAACACATATTTTCACCAGAATTTCCAGCTATCAAAAAGTGTGAAACTATCATTTTGTGGGTCCCATAACTTCCAGATTACTTGTCCATATGCCTTAAAATTTGGGTCATGTGTTATATCTACTATGAAGTACCATTGGTATGAATTTGGTATCTTAACTCACTTTGGATCATTCCCAGTAGATCCACCAATGTTCCCCTTAATGTAGATTTGCACCTGTTAACAGCTCTAGAAAAGACTAAGGCATGAACATTGAGTAAGCACCAGAAAGAATGAGCTCCAGAATGATGTAACCTTCATAAATTTTTATCTACAACTCAGATTGACTTGCTTCAAAAAGCAAAGTTGTAGTTCTTGATGAGAGGAATCTATTCATGCCATAAAAATGTAATTTTACTGTAGTATGACACTAGAATTGACATGATACTTATTTTTGACCTTTTACAAGTATACCTAGATTGTGTTGACAACAATGAAAAAACATCATAGGGCCTCCTTTACTCAACATACAACATTTGGCTAATTGAAATACATATTTTATTTGCTATTTAATCAAGCAAAAATAGTCACAAAATGCTGAAAATAGTCAAAAACAGAGATATAGTGTTCCTAACATAAAATCATGCAAACACTTAACAAATATATATTCTAATCAACTATTTGGAAATTAAATTTGTCATGTTTGGTAATATGGCAGTTTTTATATGTCAAACATAGTGTAATAATGAGGTATTTCTAGGCCTCATCATGAAATACTGTGATAAACCTAAAAATAAGATTTTGCCCCCAATATGTGTTTATATAAATTCGAATGGTTCTAGCATATTCAGAAATATCTTGAGGTTTTTTGAATTCGTTCAAATAAGCAATGGTCAAAATTAGAAAGTTTGCAGAGTAATTTCGAAAAATCTTTAGCAAATTTGGATGACCATAATAATATTTTGAATTCATTTAAAACTTACAATTTGATAAATCTATGCTAAAGATCTGCACTCAAGAGGTATTAGGATTAAAATTACCCATTATAAGGATTATCACAAAGCAAAAAAAAAAAATAGGTATGTCTATGCAAATTTTGAACTTATAGAGTGAATTCAGAAATATTTTGAAACTTTTGAATTCATTTAAAACAACTAAAACTTTGATTCTACTAATGCAAAATGATAAAATTAAGATACTAAATAAAAGCATGTGGATCGATGGTACCAATTGTAATCTCAGATGATCACTGAAATGGCAATAGAAGGGTAAGAACTTCCATTATATTTGTAGCAAGATGTGAAAAGCTTTTCTCCACTTTAATTTTCTGCAAAATCACCATTCCCTTTTTCTTTGAAGGTAGCCTACAATTTTTAACAATGGGAGTAGGTCAAGAAATCTACAAGACGATGAATATGGGTGGGGGTTGTTAGAGGAAATTAGTAAATTTACCAATTGAGGTGAATTCGAACGGTTTTGAATTCACTAAAAATTTGGATTTTCTTATATTGGAGGTAAATGCAAATGATCTGCTAACTATTTTTAGGTGCACGTTTGAATTTAATAAATTTGAACGACAAAATTTGATTTCGTCCTCCAAATTTGCTAAAAATGGGGAAAATATAGAAATAGGTTTAATGAACATGAGAAACGAGGTCAAAATGGTTCATATAATATACCTTTGGAAAGCTCTTTTCAAGCCTAATCCAATGGTATAGGTTTTGGGAAATTTGGAAGGGATTTGTTTAGGTAAAAGTAAGCTCAAATATGACCTTACTTTTCTAGGAGGAAAACTAAGGAAAATGACTCATCTTAATGGGTCAATTTTTCATGTCTATAGTATGGGACATACCTATTCCTTGCCCTCCAATTTGCTCTTTACTTAGTTGATTTATGTTTTACATTGTCGGTATTATATATTGACTTTTTCTTTATTTTTTCCTTCATATAATTTTTGTATCAAAGAACCTTTTCTTTTAGTTTTCTTCCATATTTGTGGTTGTATTGATAGCTCAGAGGTTTCAAACCCAAAGTGAGGTGCCACATTTTTCTTTAATCAAGAAATTCTAGCTCTAAGTTCTATTAACTTTCCTCTTGGCTCTGTATGAATAGATTCAATGATCCCATATGAGTTTTTCCTAGGCCCCCTTCCACATAACCCATATTTTTAATATCCATACCTATTGTATATCTTTGTTGAATATCATATCTCTGATGTGGTGAAGGGGATTGGCCTCTTGGCTCTTTAACATAGACATTTTAGGATTGTTTCTACCTATCTAGTTTCTTAGCTTATTGAGTGATAGTTGGTATTTTTTGGATAACCTGATCCTTTTCTAATTATCATACCCTTTTCTTTAGCAAATCATTGTCATAATTTTTCTATTTTTCATAATTTTCATCATATAACTTTTAAAACTTATGGTCTAAACCAAGGCCAAAACCATTTTTCTACAAACCACTCTCACATCTAAAAATCCACCATTCTTAAATTTTATTTTCATCCCATTCTTTTTTATTCTTCATTGTATTTTTCCTTTCTTTGGTCAAAATATGACTTTTAATATTTGTGGGATCATATTCTTCTGATGTATCATAGAAATCCCTCCAATAAGATCTTCCCTTTTGTCTACTCATGTTCATCTCCACAACCTCTTCCTTTGACTTATTTTGATATACCTCTATATCTATTATTTTGATATGCTTGAATGTGGGGGGTTTGTTATTTTCCTTTTTACTCTTAGCCTAAAAAATACCATCAAGATCATATCTCCATCTATCTGGGATAACCTTTATCCTAAGGGATTCTTGGATTTTAGATTTTAAAGCTCCATTATTCTATTGAGACCTTAAGGTAGTTGGCCCATAACTCAAGAGTAGATCATATGTAGCAACATTTTTTACTTCTATCCCAAAAAATTCTTCTAAGTAATCCATTTGCTAACAAGAATCTATTCTAAAAATCTAGTTAGTCACATAATAAGGAGGCAACAAAGGTTCCCCATTGGAACCATACACCATCATTAGTGTACCACTCTTAAGGAAGTAACAATATTTGACTTCATGCCTAGGCAAGCATAGACAAAATATTTCTCAATTAGTTATTTGATAAATTAATCCCTATATACATGCTAAGGTAGGACTTTGAAAGCAATTATTGAAATCCATATAAAATTTTGAGTTTCTAATTACTAGGATCCAATCCACTATCGATAAAGTTTCCCTTTTGGGTTTTGCTTATTTGTTTTTATTTTTGTAAAAAGATCTACTTTATGATATGCAAACAACCATGATAGGTATGAAGGGTACCTAAACACTCCATACTAGTTTCTCTTAATATTTGTGATTTGAGCATGCATGGCTAAGTTGAGGTATCAAGGCCAATACAAAAAATAAAGTTTTGAGGATTATTCATAGTAAATGCCATAGCCATTGGATAATCATATACATATTTATTAGTATCTAAACAAAAAATAATAGCAAGCATGGAAAACATGTCTTGCAGGTAGTTGAAATTAGCAAGCTCTATTAGGTATTTGGAAAGTTTAGAGATGCACCCACACAGTTGCTTGTTGAACCAAGGTAGTAGCTTACTATCATAATATGCCTTTTAATTTTCATTATTGAAAGCTTTGGGATAGTTTTTAGGGAAAATATCTATTGCAAATGTGGTTGTGAAATTATCAAGCTTAATGGAAAAATTACATGACTCTTGTTGTCACATATTATTCTGGTCTTAGGATCAAAGTAATATGCTACTACTTTGACCAATTTTGGACAAGGATGCACATGTCAACATATGTATAGTATCAACAAATAGTGTCATGCAACTATATCTAGATGTTCCCTCAAGATTTTTAGGGTCTTCTCCTTGACTACATCCTAAAATATTTTTATTTTAATGGTAATTTGTGGGTCATGGATATCTACCATGCGGTCTTTAAGTTCATTTTTCTAGGAAACCACTTCTACTAAACTAGTTTTTGGGTAGGGGGTTATGGATTTCACTATGAAAACTTGACTGCTTCAAGTAAAATTTTCACCATAAGGGGTGCCTTTATAGATGGAGTCTTGTAGCGTTGTTAGTGCTCACTCAACTTTATTGTCTTGAAATTATTAGCACATTCAAGCATCTTAAAACACATTTTGATAAGCACTATTCTACTATCTAATCTCCATTTGACATCAAAAGATTTATGTGATTTATTCTAAAGCATATTGGTACATGTTTTTTTATTTACATTATAATACAACTTAGGGTGTTATTTTCTATGCATAATACCTCAAAATCTTGTCATTTATTGATAATGATATAATTTGACCATTGGATACAATCTATTGTAATGTTTTTTGTTACTCTGACAAGGCCTGATCCCTAATGAGTGGGATATTTTAAATTTTCTAGGCCTAGTTTCTTTTTCATTATAGTGTAGTGGATTACCCTTTAGGAATGCTTCTGACCAAATATCCATATCAGATCTACATTTAGCAACATCCTATTATTGTTGTAGGCTATAAAAATCATTCTTTTTGGGTTCCTCATGTAATAGTAATCCAATTATCCTCATTTTATGGAACCCTTGCTTTGTAATATCTGATAACTACAAACCTTGTGTCCTTGCATCATCATAAAAAATAGGTCCATCCTCAGTCATGGAAATAAAATATTCTAGAGAAAATTTGGGCTCCATATAAAATATTCTATCACTTCCCAAATGTAGTCCCAATACTTGTTATCCAAGTTGACATCCTCAACATAGTCTAAATCATCCTCCTGTAGGTTAACCTTTATTCTTTAATTTTTTCAATGTGGAAGGGCAATGGCTTTTCCACATTGATCTTGAACTTTTAACCTTTGTAATGGATGACCATATGAGAATAATCTATGGATAAATATCCTTCCATATTAGTAGTTCAACTATCTAGATAAGCATAGACTAAAGTAGACTAGAAGATCAACCATGATCACCTCATAAATAATTGTTACATGTAAGAGCTTTTGTAACACCATTGGTATATCCTTAACTACCCCAACTATCTAGATATAAGTACCATCCAAATATTGAACTATAGGGCTCAATAGATTATATTCCATTCTCATTTCCTTAGATACTAGCTTAGGTATGGTAGTAGTGGTTGCTTCTATGTTAATCATGTAGTTGCATGCTACTCAACCCTCCATTTGTAAAGATATGTAGAATGGAGGTGGTTGGATCTTACCCATTCTATGGCTTGGTTGGTCATGAGATAAATTTGAGTCTAAAAACTTCTCTTCTTAAATATTGATGCTTTTTAGTGCCATTATTATTAGATCTATCTAACCAAGGATTAGCAATACATATTATATGATTGCCCTAGAAGGAGTCCTTTTGAGTTCTTCAACAATCCTATATCTAATAACTCTTGAAATTTTTTTATCCTTTTGATTAGGTTCTTCAAATATTCTATGTTATTTCTTAGTGTCTTCTAACCTTTTCCTTTTGGTCATGAAGGGGCACCTTAGACTTCTTAGCACTTATTCCTTAGGATCCTCCTACATGGTGTTCACTTTCCTAGTTTTAACCTTGGCAAGTCTAGCCTTTGTTGTTCTTTTGTTTTCTCTTTGTAATGTTTATTAGGGACTTCAAGTGGCTAAATATTTTGTGGCTCCACTCATAAAGTCTTCTTTTTGGATCTATTTAGGGATTTAACAAATTATTCTTCCATAGGTTGCTTAGCCACCATGACTTGTTATGGATCCGTTAAAATGTTGACCACTTAATTTTGTGATTTTTTTTGCTCTTTCCATTTTCTTTGTTGCTACCAACTATGCTTGGTATTGATAGACCATACATGTGTCTACATTATGGGTATCATTGCAATCCAAGCACAATAGCTTTCACGAGGAGCTAAAGTAGACAAAATCTCCTCTAGTTCATTATATGCATTGTTTGTTCATATGGTGACATTGCTACTAGAGGCTTCTTGGTCTTTGGTGATATAAGAAAACCTCTTGAGATAATAGCTCTCATATCTCTTCTTCACATTCTACCTCTCTTGTAGAATTAATTTGTTTTTTATATTCTTCAATGTTACCCTTCACTCTAATAATTTTATATTTTCTTTAGGTTTTGGAATTGGAAAGAGAGGGAGAGACAATGTAGAAAGATTAGGTAGAGCTCTAGGTACCAAAGTAGGAGCATATTATGGTACAATAGTGGTCAAACCTTATTGTGTAGGATATAGCAACTCTAGGAAGTATGGTATAGTAAATTTTGGAGGAAGCTTGCCAACTAAGATGAGTGCATTTATTGTAGCAATTGTAACTTGAAATATTTGAGGGAATATCATCTCATTTTCTAGTCATATCTGGAGACATATATTTAGGTTAAAGGCTCAAATATAATAGATATATGCTTGAGGTTGGAAAGGTTGGATATCTTGAGGAATCTACTTCCATATTTTGCTGAAGTTGATATTAAAATTAGAGATATTTTCTTATGGATGTCTTTGAATGGAGGTTAACTAGTTAAGCAATGAAAATGGATCTCCTACTTGGCTGAATTTCAAGATGAAAATTTTGGCAAGTTGAGCCCATGAAGTAATATTATTATCATCAAGGGATATATACTAGGTGAGAATTTTTTCTCTAAAAGATATGGCTAATAGCCTCACCATGACATCTTCATATTAGATCTTACGAATAAAAACTAGGGAATCCACATCTTGATAGTTCTCATAAGCCATTTTCTTAGTTCCATAAAAAGTTGATAAAGCTTTAAGATATTATTGAGGGATTTTATGGACATCTATAAGGAAGAGAGGACCATTGCTATTCCACCTTGGATAGATATTTATGGTTATAATTCCTATGTGAGGACTATCAAGAGATTTCTTAAGAAATAATTGTAGAGGAATGGTATTTTTAATGAAGGGACCCTAACTAGGGAGAGAGATTTACTTGGTCTTCTATAAGCTCTTCAATTATTTAATTAAGAAAACTATATAGGTTCTTTTATATTTTTGGACTTTCATATCATTTGCACAATTCTAAAACTTGTCCCTTGATCTTGTTCCTTCAATGAAGTCATCAATCTTAGGTTCTTCAATAAGTGGTATTGTTAGGTGAACATGTATTCTTCGCTTGCAAGGTCAAGGTTGTTCACCAAATATTGATTTCATTGGATAAATGAGACAAATATTGAATAATTTTTCCCATTGCATGTTTGGTATAGCATGGTGGATGGATGAATTATTGCATTATTTTTCTTTGTCCCATTGATAATGCATTAGTGGAAACAAGCTAGATGGGTTTAGTCCCATCAGACATGCCATAAAATCTTGGTCTATGATCTTCCTAATGAATGGAAGTGTGCCCTTAATCATAGGTCCAAGATTTGATGGCTCAAAATTTCTCCTTAGCCAACCTCTAGATAAGGCAAGTTCCTTATTACAAAACAAAAATAAAATATGTGGGGAATATTAGAGTAAGAAATGGGGGGTTAGATATGGAAAATGTGGGTTATATGTGTATGGAATTTGGCTAATAATATTTTCATATACCATGCAAACCACACTACAACTAAACTACATATAGGGCCTAATATACCAGTTACTAGGCAAAGTATCATTGAATATGAATTGAGCCTAGATCATGCCCTCCACTACTCCAATAGCTCTTAGCACCCTAAGAAAATTTTATAGAATAAAGCAAAACCACACAATAGGACACTAAGAATCCCTAATATTCCAATAGTTGGGCCTAACATAATAGACTACTAGACTTCAATAAGAGATTTTACAAAAATATTTAGGGCCTACAGAACATCCACATGTGAAAGAATTCAATAATACAATGCTATAAAAGGTCAAACAGTAAATTGATTCAATACAATTGCAGAGCATAATTACATAATACATAGTAGGAAAATACTCAAATTGTCAACCTTCATACTAAGGTAAATATTGTTATTTATAAATTTCTATACTAGCCTAGCTAATGATTACAAGGATGGCATTCCATAGGCCTAACAATATAGGCATAATCTAGCCTAGTCTAGATCTCGTACTTGATTAGCATGCTTACAAGGAGTGGATGTCACTTTCAACTTAGTTCTTTCCAACTACTTTTATCAACACCCTCTATATTATGTAGCATCCACATGTATTTAGTAAATTTGTGTCACCTAATCATATTCAACTTCTCCAATCATGCTTTGCTATTGCACCAACTATTAGATTTACAAAGAGCTCATTTTATGGTTACTAGTGCATGATGCTATTACACGTTTAGGAGACTACATATGGCTTTCCTATAACTACCTTTTCTTGGATGGCAAATAAATGTCCAAGCAGACCATTCCTTTGATGCATAAAATCTCCTTTGAAAGCAACATAGTGAAAATCCCTCTTCTTTTGTCATTATCTATTGCAAACATTATGCTTTTTTATTAGGATGTTGAGGAATTGGTTGGGGCTATCATAAGGCTTCAAAAATTTTGATCACTAGAAAATGCCTAGCCATTTATTCTCCCAACTAGTCTAAACTTGGTCAGTCTATAGTGGACATTTTTTTCCTTTATTAGTTTTCGTCTTGGCAAGTTGTTCTCTAGTTCTCATACAAGTTCTATGCAAAAAATTTAGGCTTAATAATAAATCCTTGTAATTAGTAGTTAGAAATTTACAAAATTGATAGTTTGGCTAAATTTCTAAGAACTATCTTTGTGGGAGCTTTCATAGACCCATAGGTCCATTGAGATTAATCATGTAGTTATATCATTCCATGAGGATGATACTCCTCAATACTTTGTGATTAAAGTGTTAAAAAATGTTACTATGCTCATAGGTTAAATAATATTTAGTATCATAAATCAACTCAATAATCATGCATATATATCAAATTCCAATAATGAACAATAAACACATTGAAAGCTTTATTGAAGCTCCTAAAGAAAAAATTAAAAAAAATACTTTCTCAAGTTACATATTACATGGTTTTGTATTCAATATATACATACATGAGACTCTTCATATTACATGACTCTTGACCTTTTCTCTCCTTAAACTCATGGGAGAACCAACTCTTCATATTTCTCTTTTACATAATAAATCTCACATATTACATAAATATAAAGTCTCTCATGATTGATCATAACTCCCTACTTCTAAAATTGACACTTCACTCTCATAACTCACACTTACAAACAAGACACCTCACACACTTATTTACATGACACATACTATGAACTAAAATATCAAACACACTCCCTAATCTAAATATTTACAAAGGTACTAAATAATGTAATACCTCCAACACCTTTTCGTATTACATTATTTGGTATGAAAACCTTTTGAATTTAATCTCTAATTCTTTTCTTGGTTGTTTGACTCTAGCTTTGGTATTGCTTGAGATTGTTCTACTATATAGGTCCCATTAACATATCATTTGAATTTTTTTTCTTCTACACATCTTGAATCTATACAATTCAGACTTATTTCCATTTATATAAATATTTTAAAATTTCTAAAATCATGTTCCACTTTGATTTATTTATCCATCCATATGTAATTCAATCTTCTTTTTCTAAAAAGTATTTGGTTTATTCTTTTCATAGATAATACAATTCAAGAACATATTTCATTTTGGTTCATGCCTTTTATTATTATTATTTTTGTGTCCCTTTTTCAACAACTCTTGCTTTGTTATAAAAAAGATTAGTGTTGTCACTAATGGAAATACCTAAATGGCTTGTATTCTCATATTTATCACATTGCTTCTTAATTTTATCCACACTTTCATTTTCTATATTATCTAGAATTTTTCCCATAAGGTCTCTATGAATTGTTTTTTTTTCCCTCATTGATATTTTTTGTTTCTTGTACTTCTTGGATCAAGTTTCCTTTTTTATTCTCCCACTTGGATATTGTTTTTGTACCAATCGGTATCAAGATTAATATTGTCTCAACTGGTATATTTGAAAAGGATTCCATTGACTCAAATAATTGTATTTAAAATAACTTATGGTATGACCAACCTTATTACATATGTGACAATATTTTTTCTCCATTTAGATTGATACTGATATGATGAAGCAATATTACTTGACACATTTTTCTTTGACATAAGATTATTATTTCTCATTTCATCTCTGGATAGATTTTCTATTTTATATTATTGTATTATATTAACCAATTCATTAAATGATATATTCATGTTTAGCACTAGAAGAGAAGTGACTAATGTTTTAAATGTTTCTAGGAGTGTTTGTAATGTAACTTGAACAAGAAAATTGTCTTCCACTTTTTATCTGATAGTTTGTAATTTAGCTTTTAATCTGCTACCCTTCAAAGAAAAAATTTTATACTCTCTCCATCATGAACTCTTTGATAATACAACTTTGATTGCAGGTGTAAAATGGTTGCATCATTCCTTCCCTCAAATATTGTACATAATTGTTTCCATGCACTTTTTTAATTTTATGTCTCACCTATATGTGCCTGAATTTCATCTAATATACCAAATGTGACTAACATAAGATATTTTGTATCATCATATTTAAATTTTTGTAATCCAATTTTATCTTTTGAAACATCATTTTTTTCATTTACCACATCTCAAAATTTATCAACAATGAGTATTGGTCTCATTTTATTTTTTCATAGAGTAGAATTTGGTCCTTTTAGAAGTTGTGATTTAGAAAGTACAATATTTGTATTTGTCATAATTATATTCTTTAAATTCTTCAGTTTCAAATTTCAATTACATTCACTTATTGATTCAATTTATGTTAATTCAATTCAACATCAAATTTTCATAATCTTATTATATCTCCCTTTGATTCAATTTACTTAACTTATTTCACTTTTTTAATTTCAAAATTTAAAATTTTCTTCAAATTCTTATATCTCCCTTAAAATTCAAATTTAATATTTTTCCAAATTAATTTCTTTCAAACTCAATTTTTTTTCAAACAATTTATTTCTCCAATATTAACTTAATATTTTCTCTTCTTATATCTCTTGTTCATTTTGTTCTTCACTTTTCAATTTATTTATTATTCACCTTCTTATATCTCTTGAAATCAAATCAATCCACTTTCTCAAATTAAATGTGTGCCTCAATATCCAAATAACTTAAAGGTCAAAATACTAACCTTTAATTAATGTTGCATCCTTTGCATACGAACATCTTATCAGGGTTATTAACCTTACCTTTCAAATTTATCTCTAGTATTACATGTCACATTCTAGATTTGGTGCATTTTATCAAGGCATTGCTACACATTTAATTCTTTGTGCACTTCTGAACCAAAAATATCTTTTTCCAACACTTCCCTTCAACTCCTATATTTTTTCCTCAACTTCAACTTTCATCTATGCCTATGTATGAATCAGTATTTCGCTTAGGTAGTCTGCTTATGCACTCTTTTACATGGACCTTTCTAGCATTATTCCTTATGGACCACTTCACTCTCAATTCCTCTTATCATTTGACTTACCCATTTCATTGTTGTTATTTTTCTTGCATCTATGTTTTGCTACAACTTATCATATCTTTATTTGGCACTATCTCCATCTAGTATTGTCTTTATATTGGGCATATTTTTCACTTGCTTTAACTTTTTTCCTAACACTTCTTAGATTTTAAAATCTCTTACCAGCCATGATTCTCCTTCAAATTTCTTCTCCAAACAACTCCTTTCCTCCAATATCCATTGTAACTCAATCATCTCTTCACTTCATCTCTTCTCATATCTTTCTACAAACCTATAATTATCCTTTCCTATAACTATCTTACTCAACACAGTTCTTTCAAGCACACTCAATGTGGTGGTTTTGATACCACTGCTAGAAAAATATTACTATTCTCATAGGTTGAACATTCTCCAGTATCATAAATCAACTCAATAACCATGCGTTTATATCAAACTCAAATAATAAAGAATAAACACACTGAAAACTTTATTGAAACTACTAAAACAATGCATAAATGCAATGCTTCCTCAAGTTACATATTACATGGCTTTGTCTTCAATATATACATACATGAGACTCTTCATATTACATGAATTTTGACCTTTTCTCCCCTCAAATGCATGGGAGAACCAACTCTTCATATTTTCCTTTTACATAATAAATTTTACATATTACATAAAGACAAAGTCTCTAATGATTGCTCATAAATCCCTACTTTTAAACTTGACACTTCACTCTTATAACTCACACTTACAAACAAGGCACCTCACACACTTATTTACATGATACATACTATGAAATAAAATATCAAACACTCTCTAATCTAAATATTTATAAAGTTCCAAATAATGTAATACCTTCAATATAAATATCTATCATTATAAACCATAGGCCATTTCAATGAGAAGCTCATCAAGTGCATCTTAGTTGATAATGGCTTTGTCCTAAATATTTGTAGCCTAAAGTTCATCAGCTATTTTTGGATAATTAAATAGGACTCAAAAATCTAATCTTGTCATAAATACTTTCAACAATGGGGAATGTGAGGCTAATATCACTATAGAATTACCCCTCAAAGTTGGACCCCACACTCTCAACTCTTCTATGTCATTCCATGTGACTTAACATATGATATTATTCTTGAGAGGCCATGTATCAATAATATGTGAGTAATTCCTTCAACTTTTCATCAATGCCTTAAATATGAATATAAATGCAAGACTTATTACATTCCAATTGATGCTAAACCTTTTGCTTATTGTTAGGTATTTTAGATTGAAAATATTAAAGAACATATTTTCCCATATTTAAATTAATATCTTGAATCATCATCTTCTTATTCTTATTTTCCTCTCACTAATGCATTAATGACTCTCACCTTAAGTAATCCATTTAAAATTAAACTTGAGGTTCAAAGTGCTAGTCCATTTATCATTTTAATAATAAATCAAGTAATAATAAACTTATTCTAGATCTATCCAAGCTCCCTTCATCACCTTGAAACTTAGGCTTACATTCTAATGGTAAGGATAAAATATTGTTTATGGGAACTTGCTCCTTCATTTATGTTAGTACACCAATATGAAGAAAATCCATGGTAGTAATTCTTACCTAGTTGAATGATAATGTGTTTCATATTTTTTATCATACTCATATCTCATCTCAAATTGATAATTCACAATATGAAATATCAAGGCAAAGGACTAGGCCTATATGAAGAGGTTATGAAATAACCCTTATAAATTTAAGCCTAGTTAAGATGTTATAGTATAGGTTATATCCCTATATGTAGCTAGTATTTATCTTATTCTTCTTTTGATAGTAAATAGGAAGTTAGTCATCCTGATAGGGCATCCCATAATAGCATTATTTTACGGCAGGAACCTGGTTCCTAGCAGCCTGGAAGGATGGAAAACAAATAGAGTTGAATACAAAAACAAACAAAAATGTATTGAATCACTTTTGTATTTGAATCACTATTTCACTAGAGGTAAACCTACCAATGGGTTGAATAAAATTTATTTTCTTATATTTTTATGGATGCCTATTTACACCCTTGTGAATGCATATAAATATCTACCCTAGAGTTGTGAGGTGAAAGGACACAATGGTCCATAAATAAAATAAGTGAATTAATAATATTAATGGTTAGGATTAGGATCCTAACATGCCACCCTCCTTAAAAAGAGCTTTGTCCTCAAAGTGGAAAGTGAGGAAATTGTTGCTGGATGTGATGAAGTGTTTCCCAAGTAGCATCTTTGGAAGGTAGGCCTCTCCACTGAATCAAAATTTTGGTGATGGTGCGATGTCAAAGTTGACGAATGCGGTGATCCAAGATAGCTTCAGGTTCAACCATGAGTGCTCCATCCTCTGTGAACTCAGGTAGTTGAGTTTGTGTGGTAATGTGTGTGCCAACTACTAGTTTAAGGCAAGAGACATGGAACACAGGATGAATTTTGGAAGATTCTGGTAACTCAAGTTTATAAGAAATGGGCCCAATGCATTGAAGGACTTTATAAGGCCCATAGAATTTGGGAGCTAACTTTTGGGAACCCTTGATTTTGAGAGAAGTTTGGTGATAAGGTTGAAGATGAAGGAATACCATATCACCTTCTTGAAAAGCTCACTCGATCCGATGTTGGTCCGCTTGCTACTTCATACGATGTTGGGCCATGAGTAAATTATCCTTGAGAAGGTGAAGAATATTATCTCTAGTAGAAAGTTCAGAATCCACTGCTAGCACATTGGTACTTCTTGGAATATAAGAGGTGATGGAAGGTGGTACTTGGCCATATAAAGCTTCATATGGTGTCATCTTAATGGCGGTGTGGTATGAGGTATTATACCACCATTCGGCTAAAGGAAGCCATTTAACCCAATGAAGGGGTTGAGTAGAAATAAAACAACGTAGGTAAGTTTCCAAACATTTATTAACAACTTCTGTTTGACCATCTGTTTGGGGATGATAAGTGAAACTCATACGAAGTTGAGTGCCTTGGAGTTTAAACAATTCTCTCCAAAAATTGCTAGTGAAGGTGGGATCACGATCACTGACTATAGTGGAAGGCATGCCATGTAGTTTAAATATATTATCAAGAAAAATTTGGGTGACGGTACTAGTTGTGTAAGGGTGGGCCAAGGGGTAAAAATGAGCATATTTAGATAAGTGATCCACCACAACTAGAATAGTAGTTTTACCGATATATTTTGGAAGGCCTTCAATAAAATCCATGGAAATATCAGCCCATGTTTTGGTTGGGATGGGGAGAGGTTGAAGAAGGCCAGGGGTACCTATTGTCTCTCCTTTTTGTCTTTGGTAGGTCTCACATTCATCCACAAATTTCTTGATATCTTGTTTCATACCTACCCAATAAAAAGATCTAGCCACTCTTTTATAAGTTTTGAGGAATCCAGAATGTCCTACAATAGGTGTGGCATGTAACTCATGGAGGAGTTTGGTTCGATATGAGGAGGTAGGGGATAGGACAATACACCCTTTGTACCTAAGTATGCTATTATTCCAAGAGTAGTGAGGCTTACTTGTGGGGTCTTGTTGTATTTGTTGAATTAATGTTTGCGTTGTAGGATCATTAAACCATTCTTCAGTTACTTGGTCTATCCATTTGGGAATAGGAGAGGAAAGGGCATGCAATTGGGGTATTTCTTCAAATTTCCATGAAAGGGCATCGATGACCATGTTATCCTTTCCTTTTCGATATATGATCTCATAATCATATCCTAATAGTTTAGTAACCCACTTTTGTTGTTCAGGAGTGGATATGCGCTGCTCAAGAAAATACTTTAAACTATGGTGATCAATCCGAATAATAAAACATTGGCCAATAAGGTAAGGTCTCCAATGTTGAATAGCATGAATAATAGCTAACATCTCTTTTTCATATGTGGAGTGGGCCAAATTCTTCCCAAAAAATGCCTTGCTAGTAAAAGCCAAGGGTCTTTCATTTTGCATGAGAACGACTCCTATTCCTACTCCAGAAGCATCACTTTCAATAATGAATGGTTTGGAAAAATCTGGCATGGCTAACACAGGAGTGGTACACATGGCATTTTTTAAAGTGGTGAAAGCATCGTCAACCTTTGGAGACCAAAGAAAAGCATTCTTCTTGAGTAGAGCTATCAAGGGGGCTACGATCTTGCCATAATATTTGAAAAATTTATGATAGTACCCTGTTAATCCTAAAAAACCATGCAAGCCTTTCAAGGTTTTTGGGGTAGGCCAATTTTTCACATCTTCAATCTTGCGAGGGTCCACTTTAACTCCTTTAGAGATAATATGTCCCAGATATTCAATTTCTTGTTGTCCAAAGGAACATTTTGATATTTTGGCATATAATTGGTTATCCTCCAAGGTTTTCAATGCTTGGTCTAAATGACGCAAGTGATCTTCCCATGTTTTGCTATAAATCAAAATATCATCAAAGAAAACTAAAATAAATTTTCGAAGGTAAGGGTGGAATACCTGGTTCATTAGACTCTAAAATGTAGAAGGGGCATTGGTAAGGCCAAATGGCATAACCATAAATTCATAATGCCCTTCATGAGTGCGAAAGGTAGTTTTTGGAATATCACTTTCTTTTACTCGAATTTGATGGTAACCCGATCGTAAATCTAATTTTGAGAAGTATGTAGCCCCATGAAGCTCATCTAACAACTCATCGATGATGGGGATGGGAAATTTATCTTTGATGGTTAGTTTGTTAAGGGTGCGAAAATCAACACATAGATGCCACGACCCATATTTATTTCGAACCAATAAAACTGGAGAAGAGTAAGGACTCACACTAGGTCTAATAACCCCTGCTTTTAGTAATTCTTGCACCAGTTTTTTGATTTCTATTTTTTGTAGATAAGGATATCGATAAGGTCAGATATTAGGGGGTTGATGCCCTAGAAGAAGTTGAATTGCATGATCATGGCTACGTTGAGGGGGCAACCCTTTTGGTTCGTTAAATACTTGAGAATGGCGTGCTAGAAGTTGTAATTCAGGCACCTCTTGTTGTTCTTCATTTGCAGGTTGGATGGAAAATAATTGTGCAATCATACCCTTGCCTCCTTTGCGAATAATTTTCTCCATTCTATGAGAGCTTACTATTTGGGAAGGGCCTAATTTTAATCCTTTAATAGTATATGTTTGATATTTTTGTGTGAATTTCATCCATAGGTCTTCAAAATCCCATTGGATTGTGACGAGTGTTCATAACCATTGTACTCCTAGGATGATATCGCATCCTCCTAAGGGAAGTACATACATGTCCCCTTTCATATTATAATCACCCATAGTGAGTTTAATATTTTGACACTTTCCCTTGCATGCAATCCTTCCTCCATTGCCAATCATGACCTCAAAGCTATTACAAGGATGTATAAAACAATTGGCTTGTTTTGCCACCCTTGGGTCAATAAAATTATGTGTGCTACCAGAGTCCATAAGCACAGTGAGATTTTGTTTTTTAAAGTACCCTTTGAATTTCATAGTTTGTGGGGAGGAGAAACCAGTGAGGGCGTTAAAAGATATTTCTGGTGTGTCTTTTGTGTTATCCTCGGGTGTATCCGACACCACTTCCACCTCAATATTATCCTCTTATTTTGAACCACAATGATCAATCGTATCTAGAATATATAGTTTTGGCATAATACATTTGTGATTGGGGATAAATTTCTCATCACAATGAAAACAAAGGCCTTTTTCTCTTCTTTCCTTCATTTCCTTAGGGTTGATACGTTTAATTGGTAAGACCCGATTAAGTTTTGGGATGGTGTAAGTATTCTGTGATTTCCCTATAGGTGGTCTTCCTAGTCGATGTTGGTTATTGAATTTCTCTTCCACCATTTGGGCTAGCGCGATAGTCTGCATCATGTCAGTGGGATTGAGCATTTGTACTTCTAATCGAATGTCTTCCTTTAAGCCACTGATGAAACAACTTTGGAAGAATGAGGTATTTAGCCCTGATGTAAGATTTGCCAATTTTTCAAATTGAGCTTGGTATTCTTGCACTATAGTGGTTTGGCAGAGTTTGGTAAGGGCTCCCATGAAATATTTGAATTTAGTAGGGTCGAATCGTACCATTAGGTTTTTTGTAAATTCTAGCCATGTAGGGGTGCCATTCATCTTTTCGTACCATTGGTACCATTGGGTGGTGGTACTTTCAAGGTGGAAGGATGCAATGCGAACCTTCTGTGCCTCAGGGACCTAGTAGAGGGAGAAGTATTGGTCAGCCTGATAGATCCAATTTGTGGGGTCACCTCCTTCAAATTTTGGAAAATCCAATTTAGTAGTTCGAGGTAGGATTGACGTTTGTGGTCCCCCAAGTAATGCTTGGTGTGTTGGTCCTCCGATAGATTGGCCAGCTTGGATTAGTGCCATATTTTGTTGTACCATATTGACGGAGTGGTTATAGGCATCAATTTTTAAATCTAGTTCTGCTATCTTATTTTCATATTCCACCTTTGGTATAGTATTGTTTGAAATTTCATCCTTCCATTGGTGAAAATCCTCCTTTGTTATAGTTTTATTTGTAAGGTCTTCCTTCCACTGATGAATCTCCTGCATGAAATATTTGATAGGGTCCTATGATCTCCTACCATCGACCATTGTAGGGCTAGTTTGTAATTTGTAAGTCTTCTTGGGTAGGTGGAATTAGGTTTTGAAAAATAAATTTGCAAAAATTTAGGTTTTAGTTATAAATTTTTGCAAACATTTATGTAAATTTTGGCAAAAAATGGGTTTATCAACTATGTAGACCTAACGGTCAATATTTTGAATTTAAATTTTTAAATTTTATGGAAAGAAATGGCTAGTAGGTGAATTTTGGTGGGTGAGGGGAGGGTGAGCTAGGGCGAATTCTACGTCAGTGAGCGACAGGTGGACTGGGACGGAGTCAACATCAGCGAGTGGTGGATAGGATGGGGTGGAGAGCAATCAATAGTGGACAAGTGGTGGTAAGATGGAACATGGTAGGGACAATAATGGTGGAGTCAAAGGAATAGGTGGGTGAGAAGTGGTGCAAGTTACAAGGAGAACGTGTGATCAAGCTTTGTGTGAAGGACCAACAAGTAGCATGATCGAAGTCACGTTTCAATATGTGCATCTAAACCTTTTTAAACCACTTTTATCATGATCCCTCTTGAATGTGGGATTTATATCCTTAATTTTTCTTTTAAACTATTACACACTACTTTCAAAATGCTTGATAATTTCACCTATGGTTAGAAAGTTTTTATAAACTTTAGGTTAAAAACAAATTTTATAATTCTATCGCTGGTAACTTGAGTGTGTCATTGGAAATACTAAAATGCATGATAGAACAAAGGTTTCTTCATTTTTTTGATCTATTTTTTTATCTGATGGTGATTGTTTTATGATGTTTGTTTTATACCTCATAAAATTACCTTTTATCATGGTGAATTTTTTTGAACGTCTGCAACGGATCCTTGTGTATTCTATCGATAGACAAGTCAAAGTTAAATATTTTGGAATTAAACCTGAATATATTTAATGATAGATCTGGCTCTTGTGGATAGATTTTTAGATGTTTAGAATTACCTCTCCAGATTGATGTTTATGATTTCATGTATAATAGTGGCTGGACAAACTAGGTGGTGTGTAATGGTTTTTGAAGGGGTGAAATAATGATGTTTACACTAACGGTAATGAACATGATATATTTAGGATGGTAAAGAACAATTAGTGAGATATTTATGAGGTTCAGGAACTAGAATGTTCTGATACCATATGGTAGGAACCTGGTTCCTAGCATCTTGGAAGGATGGAAAACAAATGGATTTGAATGCAAAAAAAAATGGAAATGTAAATCACTTTTGTTTTTGAATCACTATTTCACTGGAGGTAAACCTGCCAATGGGTTGAATAACAATTAATGTTCTTATATTTCTATGGATGCCTATTTACACCCTTGTGAATGCATATAAATATCTACCCTAAAGTTGTGAGGTGAAAGTACACAATGGTCCATAAATAAAATAAGTGAATTAATAATATTAATGGTTAGGATTATGATCCTAATATTTTGATAAATGGATTGGATTGGGATGAGGATGATTATGATAGATCATAAATCCTCATAGAGCTTAGCTTATCCTGATTTACTTGATCTATCAATGTAAATTATCTAAATCTAGTCTAATCCTAAATTGATTAATGACAAAGACAATTATGAATTAGAGGATATCCTGCATGATCCTTCCCAAGGTAGTTCCTCAAACTATCTAGCATAAAATAATTTTTAATTTGGTGTATTTTATTCTAAATCACCAAAGTTACTCTCATAGAAAATCAACAATAGTCAACCAGTCTTAGATCTTACAAATATAGAGAACTTGGGAGTGCTTCCAAATCCCCCTCAATTAGAAGATGAATCTTAAATTATAATTGAGAAAATAGTGGACGTTGGTATTGGGACTCACCAATATCCTTAAGCTTGAAAATGTTTTGACACCAACTAAGCATGAGAAATACACCAATATATTAATGGAATTTAGAGATATATTTGTTTGGTCCTATGCTAACATGGTTGGCCTTGATCCCTCCTTTGTTTTCTACCATCTAATCATCACTCTTGGGATAAAACTCGTAAAACATAACATATGGAAAATACATCTAAAATTCATGCTCCTAGTCAAAGAGAATCTCCAAAAAATCCTTGATGTTATATTTATCAAAGCCATCAACTATTCTAACTAGATTGCAAACATTATTTCTATTGTTAAGAAAATAGGTAGTGTTAGAGTATGAATTGATTTTCAATACATCAACAAGGCATGTCCCAAGAATAACTAAATTAATATTTCTCATGAGGACCAATCCAAAATAGCTTTCACCACCCTATGGGAAACCGTTTTCTATCAATTCATGCCCCTTGCACTCAAGAATATAGAGACTACCTACCTTAACATACATATTTTATGACATGATGCATGACATCATAAAGGACTATGTTGATGATATTTTTGGTTAGTCTTTTAACTAGGAAGATCATATTTAGGACTTAAGATGCATCTTAAATTATAATTGAAAAAATAGTGGACGTTGGTATTGGGACTCCCAAATATACTAATATCCTTAAGCTATACAAGGTTTTGACACCAACTAAGCATGAGAAATACACCAAGATCTTAATGGAATTTAGAGATATCTTTGTTTGGTCCTATGCTAAAATGGTTGGCCTTGATCCCTCCTTTGTTTTATACCATCTAATCATCACTTTTGGTACAAAACTTGTAAAACATAACATATGGAAAATGCATCTAAAATTCATGCTCCTTGTCAAAGAGAATCTCCAAAAACTCCTTGTTGTTAGATTTATCAAAGCCATCAACTATTCTAACTAGATTGAAAATATTATTTCTATTGTTAATAAGATAGGTAGTGTTAGAGTATGCACTGATTTTAAATACATTAACAAGGCATGTCCCAAGAATAATTAAATCAAAATTTCCCATAAGTACCAATCCAAAATAGCTTTCACCACCCTATGGGAAACTGTTTGCTATCAAGTCATGCCCCTTGCACTCAATAATATAGAGACTACCTACCTTAACATACATATTTTATGACATGATGCATGACATCATAAAGGACTATGTTGATGATATTTTTTAAAGCTGAATGTGGGGTAATGGTGTCCCAGACCAATGGTGCAAACAAAAATTGATACACAAATGCTAAGTCCTACGAATGCGAGAAAAGCAATGCATGAAGGAAAGATGCATAAATGAAACTAGATGTAAGTAGAACAAAGTGGGGTATATTTTTATTAATTTTGCTTTTAATCTGGTTATAATATGTCTCCCCCCTCTCTAGGGCTCAGATCATTTGATATAGTTCGTTACATCAACGGATGGTGTGCTTCCAATGTCCTTCGCATGCCCACATTTGAAATGGGCGGGCCAAACATCACCGCCGCTTGCATCCATGTGTTTATGTGTTTCTTGCTACCCCTCCAGTGTTCCTAGAGGTGATATATTGTACTCAGAGAAACAGAAAACAGTTAATAGCATATGCGGATGGAAGGAAAACATGCAATCCCCAAGGCCTCTGACTAGTTAACGTATAAAATAGCAAAACGATGATAAAAAAATGTCATAATGAACCTAAAATTTGATAGAAGCATAAAAACATCATCAGAGACACATTGCAAAAGGAACAGTCGGCAAATTCTTCATGTATTTCTAATTGCTTCGGGGTGAGACAATTAGGACTATCACAAAACATGCAAAGGCAACCTTCCAAATGTCTTGTTCAAAGGCCTCCAAAATTCTTGCAAACTTAGGGTTAGACTAAAAGGGGAATTTTGGGATGACCCAGAAGGTCATATTTAGTTGATTCTACACATATTGTCCCATATCTGTGCTCCTTGTATGTTAGTAAATGCGTAAAATGATAAAAACACAGTCAAATCAGGTCAGAATGCAATGAAACTTGAACAGCAGCATAAGTAAACCAAATGGAACATAATGCAAAAATAATAGTAGAGAAATTCTTCATGGATTTCTAATCACTCTGGGGTGATCCAATTAGGGCTGCGACAGTTTGGGGGGCGCTCGAGGGCAGGACGCTCACCATTTGGGGTCTGATTTTGACACCAATCCACTTGGGATGGGTCCAAAACCTCCTAGGGGGCTATGTTGATGAATTTGGTGTGGGATTGTGGCTGATTTCTTGGGTTTTGGATCAAGATTGCATTCTTAGTGTTCACCCGATAACCTCTCTTCCAAAAGAGAAATTATGGATGTAAGAAGCACAAAAGGGAATGTGGGTACAATTTGGTAGTACTCCATTGCTCTAAATGCTCCAAATATATCCTTCTTTTGGGGTGAGGATGATCACCCTTTTATAGACCTAGGGTCTCTCTATTTGAATGCGCATGCGAGGTTGCCATTTGGCTTGTCATGCCTTTTTTGGGAGAGAAGATTCCTCCCTGATTTAGAGTCTCCTTGCATGAGGTCTCCATGATCAGGGCATGCTTGACTGAAGTCCCTTTTTCTTATTTGAAGTTGTTCCTCGCAATTGCATGCCCTGAAGGCACAGTTAAGTGGTAGACCTATCAAGGTTTGACTTTTTTCTAGTCAAACGTGCTAATCGTCCCAGGGTGGGACGATTGCTACTAATCGCCCAGGGTGGGACAAATAGGATTCTAATAGGATTCTAATCATCCCAGGGTGGGACAAGTAGGGAGCAAAGTGCTTAAAATGTGCCAAATTGGCCTTTGACCTTCCAAAACTAATTTGGGAGTGCTTAGGACCACTGTTTAACCTCTGGGGGCTGCCCTAGGGGCTATGTATGACAACTTGATCAGTGCTTGTAGTCACATAATCAGATTGATGCTATTTTTGTGTCTATAGATGCCCCTTTTTGGGATGCACTATGCGTGGCACAGTGCTGAGAAAAAATAGATAACCAAAGCACTTAATGATTAGGATTTCTTAGTAACCTAACCAAATTTTGATGCCCCAAGTATGGAAATGGCACGCATTCTTGAATCCTTGCTTCTGATGAGCTAAGGAGCTTACTTCAAGTGTTAACCTTTTTTGGTGAGGTGTTACTTGATCTTGGACATTGTTCAATCATGAGTAGGAAAAGGGCGCAACATTTTGTCTGAGGAACCTTGAGTTCATGATTCCAAAATGTTGAGTGTTTGATCAGCTTATGATTATTGCTTGTTTACTGCCCCAAGCAAGAGCATGATTGTCTTTGTCAATTATTCTTTGAATGCATGCCATTTCCTTGATTGGGTGTGTATTTGTTGATTTGGTGACTAAGTGTGACTACCCCCTCAAGCGACGAATCGATGAGGGAATGACCAAAAATGATAAAAGTGACGAGTTGCTTGACCCAAGATGACGTTTGTAAGGGTGCCTTCAGTGGTTTTCCATGGAACGTGTATAGTTTCCTAGAAATCGGACTTATTTTTGGTGGGTTTTGACCCTTTTTGTTGACGCCTATTGGGGTTGAAATTGTCTAAAATTCGTCCTCCCGTGGAGCGGTCCGGCTATGGTAGCCTTCTTAGGGAGTAGGATAGTGACTATTGGTGACCCCGACATTAGTTTTTCATGCCAAGAATGTCAAGTGCAAAGGCACCTTTATTTGGTAGTTTTATTGCTATTTTTGAGTGGGTTTTGACCCTTTTTTGTGATGCCTTGGGGTTGAAATTGTTGAAAATCCATCCTCTCGTGGAGCGTTCCAGCTATGGTATCCTTATTAGGGAGTAGGATAGTTACAATTTGTGACCCTGACATAGATTTTGCATGCCAAGAATGTCAGGTGCAAAGGAACCTTTATTCGACAGAGTTAATACTATTTTTTTGGTGGGTTTTGACCCTTTTTTGTGATGCCTTGGTGTTGAAATTGTCAAAAATTCATCCTCCTGTGGAGCGGTCTAGTTATGGTAGCCTTCTTAGGGAGTAGGATAGTTACAATCCCGACATTGGTTTTGCATGCCAAGAATGTCAGGTGCAAAGGCACCTTTATTCGGTAGAGTTATTGCTATTTTTGGTGCATTTTTTGGATTCTTTTTCTGTTGCTTTGTTTTCTGCTCTGTAATCATCCCAGGGTGGGATGAATAGCAATTTGGTAATCATCCCAAGGTGAGAAAAGTGCCAACTAGGGTGCTCATCCTAGGATGGGACGATTACAGGCCTAACATCCTATAAAAGGGCCAAAACTAGGTTTTCAGCTCATTTGCAACATTTTTTTCTTTGTGTTTTGGAGTTGTGGGGAGGAGGAGTGCGAGTTTGCGTAGTGGAGTGCTGTTGAAATATCATGAACACCATGAGTGCAAGGACCGGATCTTCGAGTGGCAGATCCAAGGTGAGACTGGTAGGTGCTCCTTCCTTCTTCTTGTTATTTTGGTTTTTGCTTTATATGAAGTTAAAAAACTTGCATATAATTGTTTTTATTTTGTGTTATTTTGTTGTTATTTTGTGTTAACATTAAGATCGAAACCCTAGTATTAATTATGTATTTTTATTATGTTTTTGTTTTTTTTTGTTCACCTTAAGGTCGAAACTCAAGGTTGATTTTGTTTGTTTTTTTTTATTTTTTTTGTTCACACTTAAGGTTAAAAACCCTAGTATAGTTTTAATAATTTTATTTGATTTTTTTGTTCACACTTAGGGTTAAAACCCTTGTATAGTTTTTATATTTTTGTTTGATTTTTTTGTTCACATTTAAGGTCAAAAACCCTAGTATTAAGTTTTGTGTTGTTTATGTTTGTGTGTTTTTTTAGTCACCTTAAGGTCAAAACCCTAGGTTGATTTTTTTGTTTTATTTGATTTTTTTGTGTACGTTTAGGGTTAAAACCCTTGTATAGTTTTTATGTTTTTGTTTGATTTTTTTTTTCACATTTAAGGTTGAAAACCCTAGTATTAAGTTTTGTGTTGTTTATGTTTGTGTGTTTTTTTAGTCACCTTAAGGTCGAAACCCTAGGTTGATTTTTTTTGTGTACATTTTTTATTGTATAGTTAATTTGAATGATTTGTACTTTTGTTGTACAGTTTTGTTTTTTAATTTTACTTTGTTTTTCTATACTTTGTTGTACAATTTTTTTGTACTTTGTTTTTTGTCTATATAGTTTATTTGAATGTTTTTATTTAAATTAAGGTTGAAACCCTAATTTTTTTTTTTGTTTTATTATGTTTTTGTTTTGCAGGTTGTTAGGAGTCGGCACCGCCAACCGACTGTGTTCTCTGATGCCCGGGAGGCACTAATAGTTGTGGATTTGGAGTGGCTTGATGCCCTTGGGCTCAAGCAGGTGATGCGATTGGAGCCTGTGGTGGGAGATCGAGAATATTTGACTGCCTTGATAAATTTATGGGATCCCCGCACTAACACCTTTCATATCCCAATAGGGGATATGACGATTACTTTGGAGGATGTGTATCAAATTTTGTGGATTCTGATACATTATGAGGGTCGTTGATCATTCATCATTTAGTAATTATATGTCAGTCCAGGGTGGTGTCCAAATGTTGTATACGATAGGAGGTGTCATAGTTGTAGGTTCAGTTTGTCCAAGAACAAGCTTTTATTGGTAGGTTTGTTAGCAGTGCTGGGGGTTGTTGTAACTTCCTAATTTCTAAAAAAGGAAATCAAATTGCACAATCTAAAGCTGAATTTAAATTGCAAGAAAATGAAACTACAAAATCTAAAATTGACAAGAAATAAACTTCTAAATTGACCAAAAAGCAAATTGCAGGAAAGTAAACTACAGAATGGAAATTCACACATACACTTGTAGAAATTGAACCAATGATAAAACTCACAATTTTTTGAACATAAGTTGAACCAAATTAATGTTTATTGCAGTAAAAATGAAAATGACATAATTTTGGAAATTGTAGAAAATACTGAAAATGATGTAATTATGAAAATTGTAAAAAATGTTGAAAATGATGCCATTACAGGTCAAATGTTAAATACTATTCTAACACATAATTGAACTTGTTCTAGATGTTATGGTGCAATTCTAAAATGAAACTAACTCTGCAAATAAATATTGATAGAATTTTGTTGATCTGCTATAGCAAGAAATCAGGAAGAATTTTTTGTCACTGTGTTGCCCTTCCTCTGATCCTGTAAGTGGCCCTTGCTTCCAGAACCAAAATAGGGTGAAGAATTATACCATGTAAATTAAATGTGCACTATCAATCATCAAATTCTAATAAAATCTAAAGAATGCACCTTTTATTCCATCTAAAACTACATTACAATACTGTAAAAAAAATTTGCAATTTATTGTAATGCTACAAAGACTTTATCTTCTGCTAATAACTATCTCCTATTCCTCTATCCTTATTTCTCCATTTATATATCTATATATCTATTATGCTCAATCGTGTTGGGAGATTTATTTATAAGATAAAGTTGATATATCTATTTTTTAAGTTTTAGGGATTTCCAACTGTTTACAAAATAGTTTCCTGTAATGTAGGGTTATAATTTGTCAACCTTTATCCCTTTATCCCAGCTGGTCTACCTATGGTGAAGGAATGGAGTCAAAATAGGTTGGACTAACTGCTTGGTCAATTTCCAATCATACTTTCCATGGTTTTGGTGCATTTTTACCATTTTCGATTGTTCCTGCGCTATTCCCTATTCCTGCACCGCTTATTCTTGTGCTGCTCCAGAATAATAGGCAGGTGACAATTCATTGCTTATCTGCACTCCAAATGCATAGGGAGGAAGTTATTGACCATTTGGATTGTTTTCCTTTATATTGTACACCCTTTTGGTGGCACGTGGAGTGACTGATTCCAAGCCCTACTATATATGTACAACTGGCTAGAACTATCACAGTCACAGCCTATTTTCCTGCACAGTCAGCTACAATGGACAAATTCTTGGCACATTTTTCCATTTGAATTAGTTTAAATAGAGGAACACAATATTGTTAAGCACCAGACATTCAATAAGATCTATATTATGATTCTAAATTACTACAATACTACTGATTAATTAACTAAAAAAAAGTGAAATTGCAGTAAAAATAGTAAAACAAAGTATATGCACTTTGTCATTTTAGAATATGCAAACACCACTATATAATGCATTTTACCCATAATTAACATTAAAACATAGTAAAAAGGGTGAGTCAAATAGTTATAATGTATCAAAAAGTATCCGTGGATGAGGTAATTCTTGGCCTCATCATTTTCCCCCCAAATTATGGTAATGCATGCCCTCATGCATTCTGTGCAGCTACAAAGGCACACAGATCTAGGTCTAGATATCTCTCATGAAATTTTAACCACGTGCTACCAACTGCATAGAATCCTCTGATTACTTTTGACTGAAACCACTGTTGGAAGTGCATATCAGGTTGTGGGTCATTATCAAAGAAGTAGGGGATAGGAGTGATAATTATAGGCATCCTATATCTTAGACATATCCAAAGCTCCTTTATTTCTAAGATAATTTGGACAATGTCTTCTGACCTTCTCCTTGACCACAACAAATTAGTGGAAGAAATTGGCTCCCATTTCTATAGAGAGATAGATTTTTACAGGCTGCCAAAGCATCATCAAAGAAGTCTGCACAAAAACTCTGAAACTGAGTTATACATTTTTGAAGGTTCCCTAGATAGAGTTGTTTCATTCTGGTATTTCACATGAAGGTATAATGATTACGTATACAATCCCTATGATTCAGGGGAGCAGGCCTGATAAGTAAAACAACTTGTTGTTTTCTAGTTCGTGAAGATGGGGGACTATCGGGAGAAGGGAAAATTCTGCTCTTAGAGGGCTCTGGATTAGGGTTTTCTTTAGATTCTTCCTCTATTTCCTCTTCCTTTGGTGCAAAGTTAGAATCATTTGTTTCTAACCAAGGAGAGAAGAAGCGGTCAAAATTCCTAGGGTTTCCCCTAAAGTGATACCTGTAAATGAGTTTGATGAGCCCATGGTGTTTAGGGCTTCCTTTCCCTAATTGGTATTTTAGGGCCATAGTTTTTAGCTCCTGATAAAGATATAAGGGAATATTGACCCTATATTCTGGTTTGATTGATCCA
Organism: Wollemia nobilis; assembly: GCA_028583015.1. Classification (NCBI taxonomy): domain Eukaryota; kingdom Viridiplantae; phylum Streptophyta; class Pinopsida; order Araucariales; family Araucariaceae; genus Wollemia; species Wollemia nobilis. Next base: position 3,909,035 of record JAQPPZ010000672.1, on the reverse strand, counting down.
TGGCACAGATGGTTGAGAATATGAAGGTGTGGGCCAGATACAATGGGAAATTGTCCATCACAAGTAATGTATCTCATAACCCACATTGCAACTTCATCCCAAGGGGATGATAAACTAGGTCTTTTTACCCCCTTACAAACATTCCTATGAATCCAAAAATTAATTTGTCCATCCCTTTATTTCTTAAACTGATTAACTAGGTCAACTAAAATATTTCTCCTAGTTTTCACAATCTGCAAACCCTGAATGGGTAATTCAATGATTTGATTGAGTATCTCGGGAGTTACTTGGATGGTCATCCCGCTAATGTGTACTCGGTTGTTGTGAAAGGTACGTGTGAAATCTACCACCAAGCCCTCTGAATAACCATCAAATTTTTGCAAGAATGGCAAAAATCCCTCATCAATAAAGATTTGTAGAGATGCAGGATCGCTATCTAGGTAACTGATATTTTTGGGTTTGGCTCTAATTTTATTTCCCCCCATGGTGTAGTCTTCTACCTTATGTTCTATGGTGTCTATTAATTTTTGGACAGTATGAGCTTGCGTCTATTTTTAAGGTTTTAATCATTTTAGCAGGAATAATTATAGCAGCACAGGAACTGCTTCGAAACTTGTAGAGTAATCAAGACAAGTGATGTGGCAGTGTACATGAAGTTGTCAACCCTTAATTTTGCTCATTATTTTTATGGATGCTAGTTATCACATGCCACCTTGAATATGAGACCTCTCCTTTTTCCTCCTAAACCAATTAAATCACCACAGGCCATGTGTCGTAGAATTTATTGCACAAAACTTCATTCCTGTGCTTAGTGATTTATTTTGGAGCATAGAGTAAACTGGTCTATTCCTGTGCTTAATAAGTTATTCTGGCACTTATACACAGCTCGTTCCTGTGCCTAAAACATAAACAAATTATTCCTATGCTTGATGAATCATTCCTGCACTTTGGAATATAAACAATTTATTCCTGCGCTTCTCTTTTTTATTCCGGCACACTTTTGTTTTTTTATTCTAGAGCAAAACTAGGCAGAGGCATTTTTGAAACACTGACAAGAAATTTCCATTTTTTATTACCCTTTTATATGATTTACACTAATCAAGGATATATACACTATATACTAATGATTTATATTATTTAGAAAATGAAAAGGACACATACTTGTTATAACCATTTTATCTACATTTCGAAGTGTTCCTGCTAAGATTTCCAGCTAATCAATCTTTGAACTAAGGTAGGTGCACTATGAAAATAGACGAAACAATGGTCATGAGACAATACCAAACAATGATGGTGAAACCAACTAGGTGAAACATGTCGAAACACCGATTTTCATGTAAACTCAACTCAGGAGCGCCTTAAAGAGGTTTTCACTTCCTGATTTTTTTTTTTTTTATATTGTGTCAATCTGCTGAATTCGGTATGGAAGAAGTGTTTTCTTCCCAAATGTGTACATCCAAATTTTCCACTTGCTTGAGAAATTTGTCCCTGTTGTGTGGTTTATGGTACATACGAAGACGATGCCCATTCACCAACTTGCATCGTGAGTCATCAATAGGTGTAAGGCAAACAGCTCCATTATCAAACACTTCCTCAATTTGGTACGGTCTAAGCCATCTGGTCTACAACTTTCCAGGGAAATACTTGTATTATGGATCAAACAACAAGGCCCAATCACCTTGTTGAAATTCCTGCTGTTGTATGTGACTATCATGCCACATATTTCGCTGTGCTTGGATTATCTATGTCTGATGTAGTGCATCCATGCATATTTCATCCAATGCATCAAGTTGTAGAATGTGAACTTCTTGTTCCTATGATAGATCAATACTTACTTCCAAAGCAGTTCGAAGAGTTAGTAATTCAAACTCAATAGGCAAAAGAGGTTTTTTTCCATAAATTAATTCATAAGGTGTAAATCCCGTGGTAGATTTCCAAGTGGTATTATAAGCCCAAATAGCTTCTGGTAACTTTTCCAACCAATTTCTTCTATGTACTGCTATGGTTTTGGTCAGAATTCATTCTAATTCCCTATTAGTCACTTCAACTTGACCATTGGCTTGTGGATGATAAGGTGAGGACTTTCTGTGTTTGACTTGATAGAGTTGAGTGAAGGCTTCAATAACTTTTGAAGTAAACTGGGGTCCTTGATCTGTGGTGATGGATTGTGGGGCTCCAAAATGCAAAAAAATCTGTGAATACAAAAAATCAACAACTTTTTCTTCTCTAGCATGCTTAAAGGATCGATCTTCTACCCATTTGGTAACATAATCAGTACATACCAAGATATGCACTTTGCCTTGGGAAGGAGGATTAATGGGTCCTACGAAATCTAAACCTCATCTTTCAAATGGTTCTGTTCCTATTTGAGGTTGTAATGGCATTTCATTAGTAAAGGTAGGTTTTCCCATTTGCTGGTAGGCATCATAATGTCTAATGTACCTTTTTACATCTTTGTGCAAAGATGGCCAATAGTATTCGATTCCCAAAAATTTGTGAATAGTGCTTTTGACTGAATAATGCCCTCCAGATGGTTCATCATGGCATGCTCGTAGGATATCATATACTTCATCCTGGCGGATACACCTACATAAAACATGATCAGGACTGCATTTAAATAGTAATCCTTCTATCCATTTAAAAGAAGAGCTTTGCTTGATTAACTATTTTTTTTGTTTAGGGGTAAAGTGAAGAGGAATCTTCCCTGTAGCTACATAATTAGCTATGTATGGAAACCATGGAGATTGTACAGAGACAACAAACAATTTTTCATCTGGAAATGTATCTTCCACCACTTCTCCTGTATCTGCATTTGGTATTCTTGACAAGAGATTTGTGACTACATTAGATTTCTCAGCTTTGTTCACTATTGTAACATCAAATTCCTACAACAGAATCAACCAACGAATAATTCTTGCACTAACCAATGGTTTATTGATCAAATATTTGATTGCAGCATGATCTATATGGATTAATACTTGGTACCCTGTGATATAGTGTCAGAATTTGTTAATAGCATAGATTATAGCCAAGAATTTTTTTCAGTGGTAGTGTAGTTTTTCTCAGCTCCTGTCAAGTTTTTATTGATATAATAAATAGCATAATGTTCCCCATTTTCAATCTGTCCTAACACAGCTCCAATAGTAGTATTGGAAGCATCAGTTTGAATATGAAAAGGTAACTCCCAATTAGGACCTCTTAGTATAGGTGGAGTGGTTAACTTCTCCTTTAAGTCTTCAAAGGAATTTTGACATTCGGAAGACCAAACAAATTTAAAATCTTTCATGAGTAATGCAAACATGGGATTCGCTATGGTACTAAAATTAGCAATGAATCTACGATAAAAACCAATGTGTCCTAAGAAACTGTGTACATCAGTCTAAGTTTGTGGAGGAGGGAGGTTTTTGATGACTTCAACCTTCTTAGGATCAACCTTGATTCCATAAGAAGAGATATGATGTCCAAGAACAATTCAGTCCTCCATCATTAAGAAGCATTTCTCAGGATTAAGAGAGAGGTGGTATGTTTCATTGTGAATCAACACTTTTTCAAGTTGTTCTAATGCATATTCAAAACTATCTCCAAATACTGTGAATTCATTCATATAAATTTCAACACTTTCATTTGTTAAATCATAAAAAATTGCTAAAATAGCTCTCTGAAATGTTGCTGGACCATTACATAACCCAAATGGTAAAACCCTATAAGAAAAGGTTCCCCAAGGACATGTAAAGGTAGTCTTTTCCTGATCTTCTGGCACAACTTGTATCTGGTTATACCCACTAAAACCGTCAAGAAAATAGAAAAATTTCTTTCCACCAAGGGTATCCAATACTTGGTCTATGAATGGTAATGGAAAATGATCCTTATGTGTGACATTATTTAACTCCCTATAGTCCACACATACTCTCATTTTACCATTTTTCTTTGGAACAATGACTAGTGGTGAAACCCACTTACTGTCTAAAATTGGATAAATGAATCCAACATCTAAGAGTTTTTCAATTTCCTCTTTCACAATCTCCTTCAAAGCAGGATTCAAGCATCTCTGAGGTTGCCTTACTTGTTTTACATCTTCTGTGTATATCCTATGTGTACATACCTCAGGATGAATGCCTAGCATATCCTTATAGTTCCATGCAAAATATTGAACATGTTTCTGTAATACTACAAACTATTTGGTTTCTTGGTCCTCAGTTAGCCAGCTATTAATATTTAGAAATTTACCTGGCTGTATTTCAATTTGTTTGATCCCTAGATGGATAGAACAAGCTGCTTCATAGTTATTGATTAATGCATTTAATGGATAATTATGTGGCTACAGAGTATGAAATACTCTAGAATATATCTCAGATATGATACCTGATGGAATCATAGGAAATTTGAAGGTGTTAATAAGATGATGATGCCATCCATGTGGTAGTATGAATGATCTTTCCTGACTAGGCATGGGTGATAGAGGTTCTAAAATTTGTTCCTCCTCTTTCCACAATAACTGATGAACAAGAATTTGATCATCATTTAGTCCTAATTTTAATGTTTCAATTAGGACAGTTTCATTCTCGATAATTCTCTTTCTGGTGTAGTGATTTCCTCAATATGTTCCTTCACTACAACTATAGCCAAAGTGGCAATGGTTTCTTGTTCTTCATCAGATTCAGGATACCAAATTTGTCCAAAAAATTTAGTTGAAGGTTGAGCTAGTGGATACAAAGAAATTTTCTTCAGGTCAACACCATTAGAAATGGTCATTTCCCCTGACCTGCAGTCTATAAAAGCAGCTGCAGTAGCCAGCCAAGGTCGTCCTAGAATTATAGGGTATCCATTGACTGAATTTCTAGCCTACAACACTAATAATTCTACAGGATATTCCCAAGAAGAGACTTCAATGGCTACATCTTCTAGGATACCTTCTGGTTTAGCAACTGACCTATCTACCATTTCCAAAATTATGGTGGTAGGACTGAGATTTTTGAGCTACAATTTTTGCATTGTGTCCTTAGTCATTACATTAATTGCAGCTCCAAGATCAATTAGCACATTAGGAATTTGAATTAACCCAATAGTAATTGTAAATATTGGACTACTTGGGTCACTATACTTGGGAGGAACTAGTTTCCCAGACAATAAATTAGCTAATTTTCCTTCTACCTAAATAGTTTTAGGCAAGGCCTTCTTTTTTTTACCAGGTTTCTTGATACATAACTCTTAAATAGTCTTTTTTATTAAAGGCACATCCCTTATTGCTTGCAACCAAGGGAGAGAAATTGACATCTTTTTAAGTTTTGTCACTAATTCTTATTTAGGGGCAGTATCAATATGATCAAATTTTTTAGGGTATGGTAATGCTACTGGAGAAGATTCTTCCATTTTTTATGTTATTTCTTCTTTTTATTTTTGTTGCACTGTCTCTTGATTTAGAGGTTCTTGTTTCTCACTAATTTCTTCAATGGTGGGTGGAACAGGTTCAGGTAAAACCTTCCCTGAATGTAGTTGGATGTTACTATAGTCAATTACATGAACTATAGTAGAGTCTTCAGACTCAGCCTCATAAATAGGGGTTGTTTGTCTGGTATTATTTGGGTTAGTCACAGGCTGAGCTGGGAGTGGAGGTTGTTTCACTGGTTGTGTTTGTTGATATTGTGCTCTTCTCTAAAAATTTGGATTAGGAGCGGGTAGCAAGTTTTGAGCTTGCACTTGATACCTTTGTTGTCCTTGATATGGTGGGTATTGTTATCCCCATCTTTGTCCTTGTTGTGTCCATTGTGGATGAATTGTATGCCAAGGTGGGTTCATCCACTCAGAATGTGACCAATTTGGAGGAGCTGTCCAAAGTTGGTTCCAAGATTGTGCAGAGACTTATGCATGTCCCCATGGCATATTCATATTCCAAGGAGGTTTTCCCCAATTTGGAAATTGAGGAGCATTGGGATATTGTGCATAGCCACCATCGGATCTCTACCCAATAGCATTAAGTTCTTCTGTTTGGGTGCCCAAAATATATTTTAGATGAGGCAACAAAGGACATTTATCTGTTGAGTGTTCCTTAGAAAAAATTCCACAAATAGAAAGTTTTGTTTAAATGGCAAGCCTACAAGGCATGCTTATTTCTACATCTCGGACAATAAATTGCCAAAGGTGGTGTCGAGTTGGGTTTTATGTTTCTTTCACCTAATGCAGAATTAAGTTGAACAAGGATATTAGTTTTTAAATTAGCCATTTCCTCCATCAACTCATTTATGTCACTATTGCCAAAATTTTGCTTCTTTCTTCGTTGGTGAGTGCGAGAATAATTTTTGCATAACTCCACAATATCTTCAATGTCAAGTTGATCTATGTCTCCTTTTCCCATTAAATCTAACACTTCCCTAGATTCATCCTACAATCCTCTTAAGAAGATAGGTTTTAAGAAATCTGGTTCTATAGGACCACATCTCTTTTGGACAAAGGCAAAGTGATCAAGATAATCCTCTAAACTCTCATCTTCTTCTTGCTTTATCTGAAACAACTCATCTTTCATGTTTTGTACTCTACAATAATATTGACATTTATGTAAGAATGCAATCTCCATGTCATCCCAAGTATGGATTAAATTAGGTTCAATATTACTCATAAACCATCGGAGAGCAGCATCCTTAAGTGTGGAAGGAAATAATTTCAATTTTTGATTATCATTTATGTAGTCATAAGTCTTACATAACACTTTGAATCCAAACAAAAATTGATCAGGATCTTCTAAAATAGTTCCCTTAAAAATTGGTAATATGGATGGAGAAATAGTTTTCATGGGAGCATCTAGAGCTGGATCCAACTATATGGGGTATTCAAAAGTCTTAGGAGGATCATCAGCATACCCACCTGGTGGTGGTGGTGTTGCTGCCATAGTTGTTTTCTTTCTTGAGTCTGATGTGGATTGTTCATGCTTAGGGGAATGTTTAGCAGCAAGTGCTTCAAAAATATCTTGTTCTAATCTTTACAAAGCTTCAGTTGATGAAGAAGGTATGTCTTGCTTAAGTCTCTCAGGGATTTCATACATAGGCAATTCTTCATCTGATCATGAAGAACGCCTTGGTGGTTCAGAACTAGTTCTGATAAACCTCCCTCTTTCGTCTCTTGGCCTATGCATTCATGCCTATTCACTAAATAAACTGAAATGCAATATTTCAAAAATTGTAACACAATTCTTGACCTGTTTCACTTTTCCTAACAACACCGTGTTTTCCCCGAAAATGGTGCCAAAAATGATGAGGGTCATTGATCATTCATAATTTAGTAATTATATGTCAGTCTAGGGCGGTGTCCAAAGGTTGTATATGATAGGAGGTGTCACAGTTGTAGGTTCAGTTTGTCCAAGAACAAACTCTTATTGGTAGGTTCATTAGCAGTGCTGGGGGTTGTTGTAACTTCCTAATTTCTAACAAAGGAAATCAAATTGCACAATCTAAAGCTGAATTTAAATTGCAAGAAAATGAAACTGTAGAATCTAAAATTGACAAGAAATAAAATGTTGTTGAATTGACCAAAAAGCAAATTGCAGGAAAGTAAACTACATAATGGAAATTCACACATACACTTGCAAAAATTGAACCAATGATAAAACTCACAATTTTCTGAACATAAGTTGAACCAAATTAATGTTTATTGCAGTAAAACTAAAAATGACATAATTCTGAAAATTGCAAAAAATACTGAAAATGATGTAATTCTGGAAATTGCAGAAAATGCTGAAAATGATGCCATTATAGGTCAAATGCTAAATAATGTTCTACCATGTGATTTAACTTGTTCTAGATGCTATGGTGCAATTCTAAAATGAAACTAATTTTGCAAATAAATGTTGACAAAATTTTGCTAATCTGTTGCAGCAAGAAATTAGCAAGAATTTTGTCACTGTGTTGCCCTTCCTCTAATCCTACAAGTGGCCCTTACTTCCAGAACTAGAAGAGGGTGAAGACTTATACCAGGTAAATTAAATGTGCACTATAAACCATCAAATGCTAATAAAATTTGAAGAATGCATCTTTTATTCCATCTGAAACTACATTACAGTACTGCAGGAAAAATCTGTAATTTACTATAATGCTACAAAGACTTTATCTTCTACTAATAACTATCTCCTATTCCTATATCCCTATTTATCCATTTATATATCTATATATCTATTATTCTCAACCGTTCTGGGAGATTTATTTATAATACAAAGTTGATATATCTATTTTTTGAGTTTTAGGGATTTCCAACTATTTACAAAATAGTTTCCTAGAATGTAGGGTTATAATTTAACCTTTATCCCTTTATCCTAGTTGGTCCGCCTATGGTGAAGGAACAGAGTCCAAATAGGGTGGAATAACTACTTGGTCAATTTCCAATCATACTTTCCATGGTTTTGGCACATTTTGACCATTTTCGGTTGTTCCTGCGCTATTCCCTATTCTTGCGCCACTTATTCATGTGCTGCTCCAAAATAACAAGCAAGTGACAATTCGTTGCTTATTTGCGCTCCAAACGCATAGGGAGGAATTTTTTGACCATTTGGATTGTTTTACTTTATCTTTTACACCCTTTTGCATTGGTGGCACGTGATGGAGTGACTGATTCCAAGCCCTACTGTATATGTATAGCTAGCTGGAACTGTCACAATCACAGCCTATTTTCCTGCACAGTTAGCTACAGTGGACAAGTTCTTGGCACATTTTTTCATTTGAATTAGTTTAAACAGAGGAACACAATATTGTTAAGCACCAAATATTCAATAAGGTCTATATTATGATTCTGAATTACTACAATACTACTGATTAATTAACTGAAAATAGATGAAATTGCAGTAAAAATAGTAAAACAGAGTATATGCACTATCATTTTAGAATATGCAAACACCACTATATAATGCATTTTACCCATAATTAACATAAAAACATAGTAAAAAGGGTGAGTCAAATAGTTATAATGTATCAAAAAGTGTCCATGGATGAGGCAATTCCTGGACTCATCAATGCACAGACTACTCATTCAGACGACTCCCCGTGATCAGCAAATGGTGGTGCTGACACGGTGTTTTGGGCAGGCGATAGAGATGGGGGTGGATAGGGCTATGGAGAGAACGAAGGTGGAATGCCTAATTGGTAGGATTCTGGTGTGGTGGTGGCTGAAGAAGGGTGTTTTGGGGTTGAGGCATGTGTTGGTCATGACCCTCATATCCAACATGTTGCTTCCTGATTCCTCAGGTGCGAGGTTCCCTTAGAACCTGCTTGAGGTGGTATTCTGACTGGTGGATTGTTCGACAAAAGTGCCACTTATTATGAGGTGGGGTTAGACACTATTGGCATAGCTTTATGATGAGTTGTATGAAATCCATTGCCGAAGGTGAAATGGGATCAGGTGCAGCTATCTTTTGTAGTGCTAGGAGTGGCAGAACATAGTTGTGGAGCGATCGTAAGGGTTGCCTTGGACCACTCAGGGTGAGATGGTGGATAGGGATATTGGGTATGCTACTCTATGGTGGAGGTTAGAGGAGCAGGGGTAGATTCGATGGTGGGTAAGTGTCGTATGGCACTATACTTATGCCTTCTCTCATCTTGCTCTAGGGGAGGTGCTCTAGCAGCCATACTGCGACTGTCTAGCTTGGCCTGAGGCTGGATAGTGGATTTGGTGGGTGCATAGGAGGAGATGGTTGATCAGGTAGCATGGGATAGATCAGGAGTACTTCTTGTATGTTTAGGTGACTCGATAGTTTGGGGTGCACCACGGATTTCCTGGGGAGCCCTTGATCTATCGACATTGAGGTGATGAGAGGACTCTAGCCTAGCCAATTATTGAGTTGCTGGGTGAGGAGTCAGATGCAGTGATTGATGTCCCCGATGTGGAAAATGTCAGGGTTACTATAGAGTATGACCAGTGGTTGACGATGTTGTGATGGTAGGGTGAGGGCCCTCTAGGAGGTCTACATGCAGCAGCAGCAGGTGCTGGGGGTATGAAGGCATCGGTGGAGGGTTGGGGTTCTCCGCTCGATGATGTAGATATGGTGGAGGTAGATGACTTGACTGGGGATGACTTAGGGGTTTTATAGCAGTAAGATACATAGGACATCCCAAAGCAGTGGGTGCCAGAGCAGCATGCCATCCCGAAGATGCCCATGCCTTAGGCAGTCCTAGGAGATATGGATGCTAGGTTTCGTGTTGAGATAACATGATTGGAGGACCTACTATGGAGATGGGATGATGAGCACAATGATCGCCTGTAGGCTCAGTTGGTGCAGCGGTATGACACATCGGTTGTGTACCACTGGAAGGATGTGGAGTGGGGTCGATGTCGAGTGGAGTTGGAGGCCAAGATTATCTGCCTCAGTGGGTAGTTACCTGAGTTCACTAGAGGTGGATCATCGCGCCGCACGAGAGGCAGTGAGACTAAGAAGTTTGCATCCTCTCATTGTAGGCGAGTGGGTGAGGGTAGTGTAAGTGGGCATGATGTGAGGGTTGGTAACAGCCGCCCTAAGAGGTCCCATAGGACCCACACCATTGGGGGTAGTTCCAGTCACACCGATCCTGTGTGATCAAGATGGCCGACTCCCTAGGCTTTGGGTATTTTTAGTTTTTGATTTTTTTGTGAGGTCAGAGGACCGTTTTATTGTAGCCTGAGGGCATTTTGACTCGATATATATACATGATTCATTTTTTGGATTATTTACTTTGTTATGGTTTATTGTTCTTTTATGCACATTTATTTATGTTTATGTATGCATATGTTGTTATGACTGCGGATGATGTTAGCTATATGATATGGATGTATGCGTATGGAATGGATAGAATGATTTTTTTGTATGTAGGTGGTGGCACCATAGACTATATAGGATTAATTGGCTTTCTGTACTATGTGATTGCTTTATGAAATAACTTTGCATTTGTAATTTTTTGTTTTGTATTTTTGGATGGTGATGCAAGTAATGAAATGTACAACAATTGTTTTAAAATGTAGTGAAGGTTTTTCTTAGACTCAGATGTTTTAACTAACTAATCAAGACTATACATTATATTACAAGACTTTCTAACAAGGTACGAATCAAACTTGATTTTGACCAAGTTATGTCACATCCCTATGTGTGCGATTGAGTTCATTTATGTGGTATTCATTATGATACTACCAGTGCAAGATAGGCTGTCAACCAAACATGTACTAAGGATCACCTAATTAGCTCCACTAACTCATTTATTGTATTTAGTAAGATTAATCTACGACGCAATCTAGAATACCATAAGCTAGCTTATCCACATGCAAACATTGGTCTACACACACACAAAGCCAATGTGATAGACATATCGTCATTCATTTAGGATACCGCCATTGCCAGGTAGGTTGTCCACCAAACCCGTAATGAGGATCACCTAAATGGTTTTTTGAATTTTAAGAATTGTAGGGATTCAATCTCAGGCGTCTTTCGGTTGCTCAACTTTTTGGGATACTTGCTCTCATACATAGTGATGAAAATCACTATTTATTTTTCTCTTTTTTTTTTTTTTGAGCAAGGGGTTTGAGTAGTGGTGATAACCACTGTTATTATTTTTATTGTTGCCTTTTGAGGATTTAGATTTGGCATTTTGATTTCAAAGTTGAGCTTGTGGGTTTTTGGCTTGTGAGTGGCATTGATCCTTTTGGCCTTGGGGATGACTACCCATCCTGTTCAGGGATGTGTAGTACGAATCCTTACAGCATTGGGGACCAAAGGTGGTTGGGAATTTTTCTTTAGAATGACATTGATCTTTTAGGCCTTGGGGATGACTATGCATCCTTCACAAGGGCATGTAGTATGAATCCTTACAAATTTGGGGACCAAAGGTGTTTAGGATTTTTGGTGGTGGACTTTTGGGATTTTGCTTGTGAATGGCCTTGATCCTTTTAGGCCTTGGGGATGATTACCCATCCTTCGCAGGGACGTGTAGTACGAATCCTTATGACTTTGGGGACCAAAGGTGTTTGGAATTTTTGGTAGTGGTGAAAACCACTATTTATTGTGGGGGATTGGATGGGGAAGAGCTTGTCCTTGTGTCAATTCTTAGCGTTCTTGGACCATTCGCATAGGGGGATGAGAAGGATAACTTTTCACCTACGGTACCCTATACTACTTTGTAGGTTTCTCTTGCGTTCACACAACTTGGGAATTTTTATGTGTTTTAAGATTGTGTTGGGATGCTATGTAATAAGGCATGATCCAAGTAAAACTCTACCTTGTAAAAATCGGTCTGACTTTGTACAGCATTTGACTAGAAATCTAAAGATAGCTGAATGAAAAAAACCCTAAAGACATTAGAAGACAACTGACTATGATATGGCAAAAATGCGAAGGTCATTATTATTGATGGATATTTTACAAAATGGACTGAATGTGGAAAATGATGGCATTGCCAAGTAATTATAGTCTATAGTGCATTTGACATGTATGACCAACAAATATGCAATGTTTGTATGCGATGCCTAATGCAGTTTTTTGTTTCTTTTTTGGTGTTTTGATTTTTAAGAATATGCATGATAGTGAGATACATTTTTTTGTTATTTTTGATTATCTGTTGTTTTTTTTTGTTTTTGAATATTTGTTTTTGACCAAGCGATTGTGGGAACCCTTGGATTTTTTTGGTTTGACCAAAGGATTTATGGATACCTTTGGGGCGTTTTAGGTTGACCAAATGATTGTGGGAATCCTTGGAGCTTTTGGTTTGACCAAAGGAATTTATAGATACCTTTGGGGCATTTTTGAGGTTGACCAAGTGATTGTGGGAATCCTTGGAGCTTTTGGTTTGACCAAAGGGATTATAGATACCTTTGGGGCATTTTAGGTTGACCAAGAGATTGCGGGAATCCTTGGGGCTTTTGGGTGACCAAGCGATGGTGAGAACCCTTGGAGCTTTTGGTTTGACCAAAGGGATTATAGATACCTTTGGGGCATTTTAGGTTGACCAAGCGATTGTGGGAATCCTTGGGGCTTTTGGGTGACCAAGCGGTGGTGAGAACCCTTGGAGCTTTTGGTTTGACCAAAGGGATTAGGGATACCTTTGGGGTGTTTTGGGGTTGACCAAGTGATTATTGGAATCCTTGGAGCTTTTGGTTTGATCAAAGTGTTTATGGATACCTTTGGGGTGTTTTAGGTTGACCAAGCGATTGTGGGAATCCTTGGAGCTTTTGGTTTGACCAAAGGAATTTATAGATACCTTTGGGGTATTTTGGGGTCGACCAAGCAATTACTGGAATCCTTGGAGCTTTTTAGGTTGACCAAGTGATTGCGAGAATCCTTGGGGCTTTTGGTTTGACCAAAGGGATTATAGATACCTTTGGGGCATTTTGGGGTTGACCAAGCGATTACTAGAATCCTTGGAGCTTTTTAGGTTGACCAAGCGATTACGGGAATCCTTGGGGCTTTTGGTTTGACCAAAGGGATTATAGATACCTTTGGGGTATTTTTGGGGTTGACCAAGTGATAGCTGGAATCCTTGGAGCTTTTTAGGTTGACCAAGCAATTGTTGGAATCCTTGGAGCTTTTTAGGTTGACCAAGTGATTGTTGGAATCCTTGGAGCTTTTGGTTTGACCAAAGGGATTAGAGATACCTTTGGGGCATTTTGGGGTTGACCAAGTGATTATTGGAATCCTTGGAGATTTTTAGGTTGACCAAGTGATTTTGAAAATCCTTGGGGCTTTTGGTTTGACCAAAGGGATTATAGATACCTTTGGGGAATTTTTGGGGTTGACCAAGCAATAGCTGGAATCCTTGGAGCTTTTTAGGTTGACCAAGCGATTGCTGGAATCCTTGGAGCTTTTTAGGTTGACCAAGTGATTGATGGAATCCTTAGAGCTTTTTGGGTGGGTGATGGCTCTCTAAATGTGGAATGGCCTCAAATGACTGATGTTCAAGGGTTCTAGTTCTTTGATTCCTTCAAGAGATGCAAGCCGGTATGTTCTAGGTCCTATTTTACTGTTGATTACATAAGGACCTAACCAATTTTCCATGAACTTGTCCCTTAAATGGGGTGGCAAGTTAGAATTTTGTTGGTTCTCTTTTAAGACCAGGTCACCAACCTGAAAGTCCCTCAGGTGAACTTTCATGTTATATGCTTTCTTAAGTCGCTCTTGATAGATACATAAATGCTCGAGAGCATTGATGCATCGTTCATCGAGCAATGTAAGCTGGTATAACCAGGCTTGGAACGTAGTGTCATAATCGATGAACTCTTGCATTGATATGCGTAGGGAAGGTATTTCCAACTCGAGAGGCATGACTGCCTCGGAGCCATACATCAACAAAAATGGAGTGGCCCTAGTGGGCGTCCAAATTCTAGTGCGATAAGCCCACAGGGCAAGTGGTATTTGTATGTGCAAATCCTTATGATTATTTGTGACCATATTTTTAAGGATGGCGACTAGCGTTTTGTTTGATGCTTCTACTTGCCCATTTGCCTACGGATAATAGGGTGTCAAAAAATTGTGCTGAATTTTGTACTTTGTTGTCAAAGCATGCACATATTTGTTCTTAAATGATGTCTCATTATCCGATATGATCTTTGATGGAATACCAAAATGACATATGATGTTATGTAAAATAAACTCTGCAATGCGGGGCCTAGTCATAGAGGTAAGTGAAATTGCTTCCACCCACTTGGTGAAGTACTCTGTGGCTGTTATGATGAATGTGTGACGACCTGACGACACAGGGGAGATATTTTCGATTAGATCTAAGCCCCACTACAAGAACGGCCAAGACAATTAGATCGGCTGCAAGGCCTGAGAAGGTACGTGTGTCAAATTAGCATGGTGTTGACACTTCACGTACTTCCACACATATGCACAACAATCTCACTCTAAATATGACTAGTAATAGCCCATGCGGAGAATGCACTTTGCGATGGCCATATCGCTGAAGTGGCCACCACACGTACCATCGTGTGCTTGGATGATCGCCCAAGTGGACTCCTGCTAGTCCAAGAAACGGAGGAGGATCCCTTCATAGCTCCAACAATATAAAATTTCTCCTAGAAAGACATGTTTTGCCACTTTCTATTTGAATGATATTTTCACGACGTGCGACAATCCAAGTGGGAGGCTACCTAACTTGAGGTAGTCTCTTATGGGTGTGTACCAATCCTGCTGATCAGAAACCTTGATGGTATGAATGGCCGATCCCTCTTGAATTTTGTCCCTAGCAAAAGCTGAGTGGGAAAGAACTTGTAGAAATAGCGTTGTGTTGCTATCAAGAGTAGTTGGGGAGAACAAAGACCCCTAGTTGGTGTGATTCAGAATATCATGGATTCAATAGAACCTATCCTGAGATGGTTCAATCTAGATCAAGGGGATTCCTGGAATTATGTCAGAGCTTGCATGCTCCATCATGGATTGTGATAATGTTTTGACTTGAATAGTTGTCATTTCACTAGAAGGGTCTTGCAGGATTAGTGACCCCAAGGAGGCCATAGTGTCCGCAAAATGATTCGATGATCGAGGGAGTGCCTTGATGTTGTACCATTCAAGCTTTGCTATGAATTTATCCACAAGGGCTTTGTAGGCCTGTAGAACTGGGCATTTGCATTGGAATACCCCTTTCAATTGGTTGACAATCAATAATGAATTACCAAATATATTCAAGCATTTGATGTTCATGGTGATGGCTATCTGAAGACCTATGAGCAAGGCTTTCAGCATTGTTATTTGTGCATGGGAAATCAAGTTTGAATGATAAAGGCATTGGAGCCCCTTGTGGTGTGAAAAATATGATTCTTGTGCCACCTCCTTGCTCACATTTAGAACCATCAAAAAATAAGGTTATGTCGGCCTATGATTTAGGCTCATCAAAATCTGGTGATTCTGAGACATGAAAGACCCCATCATCGGGTAGCTCTACAATCAGAGGTTGATCGTCTTTGAGAGGAGCCTCTGCTAGTTGATCGGTGATGACTTGACCTTTTATGGACTTTTATCCAATGAATTCAATGTCAAACTTTGTCAACAACATGATCCATTTCATCGTGCAACTACTATGATAAGTATGACTCATCATGTACCGCAATGGATTCTCCTTAGACACAACATACGTCGTATTGCTCAACATGTAATGGCATAGCTTTTTGGTAGCAAATACCACTTCCAATCATAGATTCTCAACGTATGCATAGTTAAGTTCATAACTGACCAGGGTGCGGTGAAGATAATAATTATCCTGTTCTTTATGTAATTCATTTTTCTGGGCTAGCATGGCCCCCAGTGCCTCCTCGATAGTTGAGATGTATAAGTAGAACGACACTCCTAGTATAGGTGGTTCCAATACTGGTGGTGAAGCCAAGTATTGTTTTATGTCATTGAAGGCTGACTGCCACTTGCCATTCCAATGAAATGATACCCCCTTGTGTAATAATTTATTCATGGTTCGACACTTGTCAGATAACTACACTATGAAGTGCTTGATTGACGTGACCTTTCCCTACAAGATTCTTAGCTGCCTGATGGTGGTTGGGGGAAGCATCTCAAGGATTGCCTTGACTTTGTTTGTATCTACCTCGATGCCTCATTTTGAGACTATGAAACCCAAAAATTTTCCAGATGTGAAGCCAAATACACACTTCTTGGGGTTTAGCCTAACTTTGTGTTCGATGAGGTGATCAAGGATCTTGCGTAAGTCATCGAGATGATTTTGGCACAAAAGATATTTGGCCAATAGATCATCCATATAATCTTCCAAATTTTTATGCATGTGATCGTGGAAGATGTATGTCATAGCGCATTGGTAGGTGGCACCAGTGTTTTTAAGGCCAAAGGGCATGACCTTATAACAAAATTTCCCCAAAGGCATTGTGAACATCGTCTTTAGTTGATCAACGAGATTGATACGAATCTAGTTGTATCCCGAGAAACCATCCATAAGGGAAATAATTTCATGGCTTTTTGTAGCGTCTACCAATGCGTCGATGCTAGGCAAGGGGAAATCGTCCTTGGGACTCGCTTTGTTTAAATGTTGAAAATCGGTATATTTGCGAATCCTCTCATCTAGATTTTTGATGGGTACCATGTTGGACAGCCATGGTGGATAATCCACACAGATGACAAAATGTGCATCCAACAACTTTTGTAGCTTGTCTTTGACCATCAAGGCCACTATTGGCTACATCTTATGTAGCTTTTTCTTGACTGTATTGACTGTCGGATCAAGCGTTAAATTATGCGTGACTAGCTACGGGTCTAGCCCTAGCATGTCTTTGTAGGACCATGCAAAAACCTCCTTCTTCTCTTTGAGAAGGGCAATGTAATCGACTTGCTCTTCGGGGGATAGACTTATCCATAGCTTGATGACTTGTAGATTCATTGGATCAGAGTCGATGTCTACGTCAGTCGTCTCTTCAACCGACATGTGGGATTCGTCTTCCAACTAGTGTGGAGTTGGAATCAGGTGGATATCATTTTTTGAATTTAGATCTACATTGGGAACGCCAGTTTCCTCTTCAGCATGGAAGATATCCTAAGTCTGTCCTGGGGTGAAATGGAATATCCCACCGCAAGGCCAGTACTCTGATGGGGATGGTGGTGAATCAGCATGATCCCAGGCTATGGCATCTAGGTCGAGATACAATGGTCATGTTGTATTAGCTGGGTTATGGATGGGGGCAGTTAAATCAATGGATATCATGTTGATAGAATGAATTTGGTCTCCATTACCATGCGGGTGTTGACTCAGACATCCTGGGTGGTCCTTACACCTCGAATCTGGCTCTGTGGGTACTGGCACAAAAGGATCGGCCCTATGCATGGACAGACGAACAGGGTCTGCCCTTGGCACTGGTGGCTCTATAGGGTCTCTAGGTGGGGATGCTCTTTGTATGCCTGAAATGGTGGATGAAGCACTTGGTTTAACTATTCTTGATTTAAATGCCACCTATGCCTTGGCCCCATGTTCAGCTGTTCGAACATACCATCAATGTCTATGGGGTATTCTTGTTGCCTCATGTGATTGAGATATGCCATCTCAATATCATCCTCATAGTCACTATCGGAGATCCATAGGCCTTCATTAGCTTCGATAACTATGTGCTCTTCTTGTTGGTATAGCCTCCCACTGAGCGTTTCTTGATCACTTGGCCTAATGGTCAGCATGGGAGGCTCATTTTGTTCGAGCAAGTTGATTTGGTCTGATTCAGATTGTTCCACTCTCTACGGGAGGGCTATATTTTCTTGATGTGGTAATTTCTCAATTGGAGCATTAAAGGGGAACATTGCCTCAAAGTTTTCTTGATAATCATCAATGGGTGTCACTTGCGAGTGATTTCTATCAGATTCGAAAGGGTCCCAAGGTGCTACCTCATACGTTGACTTGTCTTCAGAGGATCACCCCTGATCTTGTCTATATCCCTATTGGAGGTTATACCTTGAACTTTCCTCTTTCTTGATCAAATGGGAAGGGTTGTTGAGGTCAATAAGGTTTGTTGTTAACAATGGGAGATAGTCCCCCAATGTATATGTTGTGTTGGGATTGGCATATGGATCTTGTGCCAACCCATCCTTATTGCCTAGCCCTAGGCCTTGCATGGTTTCTACCAAAATTTTGAGGGGCAAAGGGTGGTTGAACCCTACTCCTAATTTATCATATGGCATCTGGTATCTTGGTTGACAAAGAACACACATTCCTTGTTCATATCTGCCCAATCCATATCCATGCCAATTACATTGGTTAAGGTATTTCAAGGCAAATTCTGGGTTGGAAAGATAGTCAACATTCTCAACAAATGGATCTTCATCCTCTTCCTCTTGTAGGTAGGGTTCTAGGCCGTTCTCGAGGCCCCCATATAAAAATTTTGTCTGATTTTGCTAGTAACCTAAAGGGAAGATAGTGCCTATGGGGAGGTGAGGTCTCCCCATGTCTTGCATGGATTTGAGTGCGGGTGTTGCCACTATGTTCTACACTAGGTACTCCCCCAGGCCCGTATTGGCCATTTCGATAGTAATCATCAACGGTTGAGGGGGAGGGAATGGGAGTTCTCCCTGAGTCCACTCCATGTGGGGTGAATCAGGTGTCTCAACTTCCATTCGGCTAGGCACCTCTTTGTTAGAAATGGTTGAGACTGATGGTGGTGGCTCCTCTAGGGGCTTCTTCCCATGGTCCTTCGATGTGGCAACTATAGGTGGCATTGTTGGTGAAGGGACAAATGATGAATATGAGCTGGGTTGGTTACTTGAGGGACTCAATAGTGGGGATGTAGGCAGAATCGGACCCTGAGTGGATGGATTCAATTGAAAGTCCAAATGTGTCGATGGGAGGGTCGATTGTGGCATTAGTTGCACCGCATTGCAAAACTTGAAGGGCTCTAAGTCTGCTAGGACTACATGTACTTGCCCTTCATATGTGTACTTGAGGCACTGATGGGCTATCGAAGGGACACACTTCATTTCCCTATTCCAAGGCTGGCCTAGCAAAATATTGTAGGCCATCTCACCCTCAAGGATGTGACACAACATAGGAATGGTCTTTTGTCCTACTTGGATGGGCAAGAAAATTGTGCCAACCGTCGAGCATAACACGTCGTTGAATGCTCAAAGAGTGTAGGTGGATGCCACGATGTGGTATGTTGGTAGATTAAGATGTTTTAATGCCACAGTCATGATTATATTATTGGACAATCTAGTGTCCACCAACACCCTCTTGAATGGAATCCCATTGACCCGCACGATGACGTGTAGGGGTGGATCCACCATATCACTAGTCATCGATTTTAGTTCATCTTCCCTAAAGGTTATGACCAGTTCGGTGCATTGTCTCACATGTCCCATAAAGTTGTTGAAATAATTGGGTTCTTGGGGTTGTAGCTTAATGGCTTTGAGTATCTCCATTACATCTTCCCAATGGGGTGATGATTGTTGGATGAGATCATAGATGGAGAGCCTAGCTGATGTGGTCTGTAAACTCTGAGTAAGCTTAGTCCAAATCATGGCCATTGGTCTAGGTGGGGGAGGTTGCGTAGGGTGTTGTGGAGGTTGCGACATTGATGGAACATTTCCTATAGCTGCAGCGGGTGCAGTCGCATTTGGGTATCTTTTGTTCCATGTCATGATGCTTATCATCCCTATGTACCCTTGCATGGGGCAGTTTTGTGTCACCTCATTTACTTGTACAGTTTTTTCTTGCATGTCATGGGCATACAAGGGGTCTTTGAAGATGTCCATATGTTGGTTGCTCAGCGCTACGAGATTGTCTACCGCGAGTGTTTTGTTTTCTATCAAATCTTGCACCAAGTTTTTGAATTTCCAACAATTGAAGATGTCATTTCCTTTCTATCGGTGGAATCTACAATATAAATCTTCCCTATAACCCTTGGGTTTTGGCACGTTGGGGTCTATGGGTTGAGTTTCCAGCAAGTTTATCAGGTTTGCCACGAACAAGCGGTCAAACAAGGAGTCTCTAGACTTTGTGAATTGTGTGAATTGTCGCTTTGGGTGACGTTGCTCATTTTGCTCTTGCCTGTGGTTTTCCTTTTCATAGTTAGCAGGAGGAACTGCCTAATAATTAGCCTTTGAAGGTTGTGTCATTTGTGTAGGTGATGGTACAGTTATGGTAACCTCATTGACCATGACAGGTTTCGGTTGCGTGGGCCCAGTTTTAGCATTTTTGGTCCACTCTTTCTTGCGTTGCTTGGCAATCTTGTCGTCTTGAATTTTGATCTCCTCAATTATCCTGGCTTGTGCCAGGGCTTCTTCTAGGGTGGCATATTGTTGTAGCTACAATAGCATGGAGATCGACCTTATGCAACTCTTTGAAAACATCCGAGTCATGTCGGCCATGGGAGGGAGGTAAGGTAGCTTTGAAAGCAATGTCCTTCACCAATTCTCATAAGTGGCTATGGTCTCATCATCATACTACTTAAGGCCAGCTAGGTCACTTAAGGATGCCTTCTTGGTGTTGAAGGCAAAACATTCAAGGAACGTGTCCACTAGCTAGTCTATATTGTTGATGCTATGCTTCGGCAATTGGGTAAACCAGTCCGAGGTAGGACCTGCAAACGTGGTTATAAACATTCTTAGAAGCAACACATCATTGTCCTGAATGCCAAAGCATTGACTCAGGAACCTTGTTACGTGCTCTTGGGCATCCTCATCCCCTCTGAAAATTGCAAATTGAGGCATTTTGAAGTGATCGAGGTATGGGCGTGTCGAAACTGAAGGATGCACAAGGTGACTATGGAGCTAGCATAAGGTGGGCTTTTGGGGCCCTGAAGTCTTGGTATCCATAGACTCTAAGTGCTCTAGCAGTGCTTTGTATGCATCATAGGATTTGATTTCCTCTTCTTTGGTTTGTTCCCATTGTGCATTGCAAGGAACCTGAGGCCTATGGAGGGGTAGCCGGGTAGCGCCCCCTGCCTTGGTAAGGTGTTTCAGCCCGCTCATCTTCTTTCTCAAATTCATCATAGGCTTCTTGGGGAGTTTTTGGGCATGATCTATAAACATGGACGGGTACCCGAGGAAGGTGCCCATGATTGGTTCTAGGGGTGGCCTCCCACTCAGGTCTCAGAGGTCTTGGAGGAAACACTTGATAAGGTCGTGGAGCCTTGTCTTGCACCAATGGGTTGCGCCTCTCATAAATTTTTGTCCTATGCATGTGAGGGGTTGGAATCCTCTCATGCATATTTTTTTGGAATAATTCATCTGTCTGGCACTGAATGTGCTCTTTATTAAGATGATACAGTTGCTCTAACTACTGTTGATATTGCCTAATTCGTGTGATTTGTGCTTGGCGGGCGACATGTTTGGCAAATGCCAAGTCAATTTGTTCCACCATCCTATGTTTAGGAGGCCTAGATGCCTCCCCTACATATCTATCTCGGTCATTGTGATCTAAGATATCTATGGGTCACTTTCATCTATCGAGGTTAGCGGCATTCACCTGAGGCTCTAGCCTCAACAGGTGATCTTGATAATTAGCATTTGGGGAGGCACATTGCTCCTACGTGGTGTATTGCTCTTGAGGAATGTACTAGTTTTCCTTGTTCTCCCTTTCATACATGTGAAAGGGATGGGCGGAGTTGGCTCACCCTGTCTGAATAGCCTTGAACTCTAGATTTGTTTTATTAGTTATAAAAGTAATGAGGGTTAGAGGGGGGATGATATAATCATGTGGTCCCTCATTGTGAACCCTATGCTGCTCTAGCGCTTCATCACACAGTGGCCACTCATAATGAGCATCTAATGGAGCCTTCCCATGTATGTACTCCTCCTGAAAGGGTCTGTGTTGAATGGGAGTACCCCCCAAAGGGGTGCCTTTATAGTCCTTTTTTGTAGTGGCATAGTATGGACCACGTTGTGGGTTAGGCTTCCAAGGTGGTATAACCAAGTTCTTGGGGCTATAATGGAGGCGACCGGTGCCTCCTTGTACACTTTCCACATCTTCTTCCCATGATTGGGCTTGGCTATGGGTATACACCATGGTGGTGGTTCTCTACAAGATATGTATGTTTTTATCTCCTTTACGATTTTTTATGCTATACCAAACAAAATGGGACCACACAAACAAAGAAATGATTATCTCGTTTACAAATTAAAAGTGTGTCCTAAATTTGGTTCAGTGTGTTTTGATTTTGGTTGTGCAAACCGTGTAAATAAAATTTTGTTATTCATGCATGATGAGGGCTCTTATATCTCCAAAATGGTCACCCCTTCAATATACCACTACCAAGATGTTATACCAAACCTCTCAATATACCCGCCCTTATGTGAGGGAGACTATTGGTACGCGAGAGCATAACAGTACATGGAACATAGGTGGTATGGAAGGGGAATCACTCTATTTTTGACACCTACCATAGAAGAATTATCCTCATGCACTAGGAATCACCCCCACTACACTTGGTTAGCTTTCATCAGGATTTATGTCTAGCAACAGTCGTGATCAAGGTTATGTATGCAAAATTCAAGCCAAGGTGGTGATGAAATCCACCATTGGTCTTGATCAAGTGTTGGGGTTTTATGACCAAATCCTTGATGTTAATATTATTATGTGGTGTGTTTGGTTCCTTTTACTTGCACAAATAAAGAAAACATGCAGCCAAATTCCCTATGCAATCAAAGAAAATAGAAAAATTATAGATACACAAACAAAAAAACACAGAGGATGTTCAGAAAACCTACCTCTTCTCTACCCAAACCAGATGCCTCTGAGTTTCTGCTTAGAAAATGCACAAAGAGCTAATCATCTTGGGGTGGCATGAATATCAGGTCTATATTCATCCTAGGGTGAGACGAATTTGTATTCGTCCGAGGGTGGCATGAATTCCAAGTCTGTATTCATCACAGGGTGGCACGAGTAGCAGTCCAGTGCCCAAATGAGTAACACCTGCAAGAAAAACACAAAATTTTTGATCAAAAACTTGATCCCAATAGCAGGGGATAGGGTCCCACCGTGATTGCCACTAAAATTTGAATGCGGGGTGACGGCATCCCAGACCAATGGTGCAAACAAAAATTGATACACAAATGCTAAGTCCTACGAATGCGAGAAAAGCAATGCATGAAGGAAAGACGCATAAATGAAACTAGATGTAAGCAAAACAAAGTGGGGCCTCTTTTTATTAATGTTGCTTTCAATCTGGTTACAATACGTCTCCCCCCCTCTCTAGGGCTCGGAGCATTTGATACAGTTCGTTACATCAACGGATGGTGCGCTTCCAATGTCCTCCGCATGCCCACATTTGAAATGGGCGGGCCAAACATCGTCACCACTTATGTCTATGTGTTCATGTGTTCCTTTCTAACCCTCCAATGTTCTTGGTGGTGAGATCCTATTCTCAAAGAAATAGAAAATAGTTAATAGCATATGCGGATGGAAGGAAAACATGCAATCCCTAGGGCCTCCGGCTAGTTAATGTATAAAATAGAAAAATGATGATCAAAACATGTCATAATGAACCCAAAATTTGATAGAAGCATAAAAACATCATCAGAGACACATTGCAAAATGAATAGTTAGGAAATTCTTCATGGATTTCTAATCGCTCCAGGGTGAGCCAATTAGGACTGTCACAAAACATGCAAAGGCAACCTTCCAAATGTCCTGCCCAGAGGCCTCCAAAACTCCTGCAAACTTGGGGTTAGGCTAAAAGGGGAATTTTGGGACAACCTAGAAGGTAATATTTGGCATATTCTACATAGATTGTCCCGTATCTGAAAGCACTCCCTGTATGTTAGTAAATGCATAAAATGATAAAAACACAGTCAAATCAGGTCAAAATGCAATGAAACTTGAACAACAACATAAGTAAACCAAATGGAACATAATGCAAAAATAATAGTAGAGAAATTATTCATGTATTTCTAATCGCTTCGGGGTGAGCCAATTAGGGCTACGATAGTTTGGGGGGCACCCGGGGGTAGGATGCCCACCATTTGGGGTCTAGTTTTGACACCAATCCACTTAGGATGGGTCCAAAACCTCCTAGGGGGTTGTGTAGGTGAATTTGGTGTGGTATTGTGGCCTATTTATTGGGTTTTGGGTTGGTATTACATTCTTAGTGTTCACCCGATAACCTCTCTTCCAAAAGAGAAATTATGGATGTAAGAAGCACAAAGGGGAATGTGGGTACAATTTGGCAGCACTCCATTGCTCTAAATGATCCAAATCTATCCTTATTTTTGGGTGAGGATGCTCACCCTTTTATAGACCTAGGGTCTCTCTCTTTGAATGCGCATGTGAGGGCGCCACTTGGCTTGCCATGCCTTTTTTGGGAGAGAAGATTCCTCCCTGATTTAGAGTCTCCTTGCATGAGGCCTCCATGATCAGGGCATGCTTTATTGAAGTCCCTATCTCTGATTTGAAGTCGTTCCTCGTAATTGCATGCCCTATAGGCACAGTTAAGTGGTGGACCTATCGAGGTTTGACTTTTTTCCAATCAAACCTGCTAATCGTCCCAGGGTGCGACGATTGCTGCTAATCATCCCAGGGTGGGACGAATAGGATTATAATCATCCTAGGGTGGGACGAGTAGGGATCAAAGTTCTTAAAAGGTGCCAAAATGGCCTCTAACCTTCCAAAAATGATTTGGGAGTGGTTAGGACCACTGTTTAACATCTGGGGGCTACCCTAGGGGCTATGTATGCCAACTTGATCAATGCTTGTAGTCACATAATCGGATTGGTGTTGTTTTGGTGTCTACACTTTTTGGTTATTATTTTAACTAGGAATATTGTATTTAGGACTTAAGATGCATCCTTGAGTGGCTATGCGAGTATAAGGTACATCTAAAGCCTCAAAAATACATATTTTTGGTTACATCAAGTAACTTTTTGGGATTCATTGTATCCATATGTAGTTTAAAAGTTAACCCTAAAAAAATATTTACTATCATTGATATGTTTTCCCATCAAAATCTAACCTAGCTTAAGATCCTCCAAATAAAATCCAATCCATCCAGAGATTTATCTTCCAGCTAATCAATAATTATCAAACTTTCATCGGGATTTTAAGGAAGGATGTGGTCTTCAAATGGGACACTAACTATCAAAACACATTCTATGTCAAATTCTACATTTTTTCCCTACCATTCTTATCCCACCTAATCCTCATAGGTTCTTATTATACATAGTAGTTATTGACCATGCCTTATGATACATGTTGTGCTCTATGATGACCAACATAGATAAAGGGATATTGTCTATATTAGTAGGGATTTTGTCAATTATGAAGTTATATACACCTTTAGAACTAGCCATAATGTTTTCCTCTTAATATATTAGACATTATATGCTTATCCATAAGACCTTTATCATCACAAGGGTCTATATCTTATGATACCTCATATCCAAACCTCACCTCTTGGGATAACACACTAAGTGGGTATTGTACATAGAAAATTTAATCTTAATTTTGTTGATTAGAAGTTTATGAAATTTTACATGATTGCTAACTAATTAGCAACTATACCTTTAGAAGATAACCAACCCTAAGTTGTAGACTTTCTTGATGAGTCAATCTTCAACCCAAAAGTAGATCAACTTAAATCTTAGATCTTGTACTTTAATTGCAATAGATGTTTCAAAGGAGCAGGGGCAAGAGTCAATTTTTTCACTCTTTAATAATAGCTAATCGCTTTGGCCTTTAATATTAAGTTTTCTTATACAAAAAATACCATTGAGTATGAAGCCCTTATCCTAAGGCTATGTGCAACACTAGCTCTTCAGGTGAGCATCTTTTTTGTATTTGGAGACTCTCAACTGGTAGTCAACCAAGTCAATGGTGTTTTTCAAACCAAAATGATAATTTCAAGCCATACAAAGATATCTTCAATATACTTATGGTTTCTTTTGACAAAATCACCATTGATATTGTTCCTAGATTTAGTAACCACCATAACAACAATATAAACTTAGTTACATCCCTTATCCCGTTAGATCTTGATGATAAATAATATATGATCATCATTTGATAAATTAGAAAATATTCAACACTAGAATCTACTCAGCCTCCTCTAAAAGTCTCTTTTATAGAAGCAAATTCATTCTCTAATCCTTGGTACAAGGATGTCTTTGCTTATATTAAGTATTGAACTTTGTCTAATGGCTTGAACTACAATAAGCACAAGAGCTTTAAGAAACAAACCTATAGGTATGTCATAATTGGTAATATCCTATACCACCACACCATTGATGGTATTTTCTTAGGCATTTAGACTCCTCAAAATCTCAAGTAGTCATCAAAGATACCCATGATGGATCATGTGGTGAAAACTTTAGTGGTGTCACCATCACCAAGAAAATCCTATGAATAGGCTATTATTAGCCCTCCATGAAAGGGATTCTTGTAACTATGTCAATATGTGTGATAATATAAAAAATATGATAACATTATCCATATTCTATCCCAATCCCTTCAATATTTAACCTCTCCATGACCTTTCTCTTTTTGAGGATTGCACATTACTAGGAATATAAACATTATTTAATTTGATGGACATAAATTTATCATCATGACCATTGAATACTTCACCAAAGGTTAAATGTTATACCTTTAGCCTCAACCACTAGATTCCAAGTCTTGAAGTCCATCCTTAAGCAAATCCTTAGCCATTATGTCATCCCTTTATGTTATCTATGATAATAGAACACCCTTTGAGAACAAGGATGTCAAAAAATTTGTGTTATAAATAAAATCTAGCACAATTGTTCTACACCTTATTATCCTCAAGGAAATAGCCAAGCTAAATATTCTAACAAAACTCTTATCATAATCCTCAAGAACTCCCAATAGTTTTAGAACTCCCACTAGTATACAACCTAAATCTTGTATACATATCTAGTTGTATCCTATCCAATGGGCCTATTACACTAGTTTTAGAACTCCCACTCATGTGACATATTACACTTTGGTCTATAATTCCATATTTTCCTTTGAGCTAGAGGTTTCTTCCTTATATATGTTTTTGCATGATACATATATTGGAGATGAATATCATCTCACCTGTCTTATCTAGCTAGAACTATTTAACAAAAATCAAATCCAAACCCTAGAAAATCTAAGGGTCTACAAATAAAGGCAAAAACATATCTATAGTAAAAATATATGATCCCAATCATTTAAAGTTGTTGATCTTGTATTTAAATAGAATTCAAAAAATACCAATTCTAAAATTAAGCTTAAAGATAAATTTGAGCTTAATTAGCTCGATCCATACATCATAATTACTAAGAATGATCTAGGTGCTTATTGCTAGACATTCCATGTATGAGCTAGTACAATAGTCATAGCCACACTACAAAGCTCTAATGGAGATTTTGAAGTTAGTTGAATTACAAACCTATAATTTCAACTCATTTTTTAATTTTATGGGATATATTCAACACTGTAGAGAGCCTATCATTAAATTTCATGATTATGATATCAAGGCAACTCCCAATACTAGAACTGATCCTCCAATGCATATTATCGTTAGTGTGAATTAGATTCGCTACAAGCGGGTGTTGATCAATAAAGGTTCCTCAATAAATATCATAATAATTTATGCACTAGAGCACCTTAGCCTCCGAACCTCACATATCATAACATCTAAATTCAACCTTTGACCATTCAATGATGCTTTATGCTCTACCGTTGGCACAATAGTTCTTCCTATTCATGATGAAATTAATACTATTATGACATTGTGCCATGTCTTGGAGGGTGTAATATAGTATAATATATTACTAGGAATGCCTTGGATGTGAGATATGAAATGTGTCCCCTCCATTTTGCATCAATGTCTCAAATACATACATGAAGGGCAAGTCCATGTGTTTTATGCTAATATTGAGCCTTTCAAGTATTGTAATATGATGCACCACCTACAAAAGTCTACCTTGCCATCTGTACATCTGTACATAAAACTAAATGATCACATAAAGAGTCCTAACCCAGTGCCACATTACACTAGTAAAACATCTTTGTCCTTTCCATCACTATAGGTTTCTCCTAACATCACTTCTTCCTCCTTGAATCCTCCAAGCAATAAAAATTTGAAGGGACCAATCGATAAGATTCCTCCCTCCATTTACACCATCTTATTAGAAGATGCTCCAACTCCTATAGATGCAAAAAAATCATTTGATGTTATGGATGAGTTGGATCAAGCCATACATTCATCATCATCATCCACCCCATCGCAGGTCATGGTTCATTTGGCCAATATTTAGTACAAAATTTTATATTCACTTCATTCATTTAGTTTTTGTAATACATGGGTAGTCCTCACTTGCCATCATTTCCCATTGGTACTAGTGTGTCCTTGGGGGTTCCCCCAAATCATAAAAACTTTATCTATGGGGGATTTGATTATTCTACAAGTCTGTCACCTATGATGGCAGACGATGATGAGTAATGTTTAAGGAATGTCACTTATTTATCACTTTTATCATTGTCATTGGCATGGGAATGGTCTTGGCAATTATGAATAGGGTATTTGAACACCTTACAAACTACAATATCAACTCCCTATAGATAAACATATCCTATGATAATCCGTACGTATGTCAGATGAACTCCTTGTAGACTACCTTCAAAGCCTAACCTTAGGCTTTGAATAAGATATCAATGAGAATAATTATGCCAACCCATACTATTTTCATATGTTAGGAGACCATATCCCTATTACAGTAGTTTTTGTCTAGCTTCCTGACTCCCTCAATGATACACCCAAAGAGTATGAGGATGAGATAAAACTTGCATACCTCGATCCTTGTCATAGTAAAAAACCTCCTAAATCCATTAGTGAGGTCTTCAAAGAGTCTAAGAATGTGATAGACTTATTCTATCTAGACCCTGCCCACATGCGATGGATAATAAATCAAATTTACATGAATTTTTGCTTGTCCTCTAATCAAGAATACATCAGTAGTTGGATATCTAATACAACAAAAGAGACCAGTAAGTAATAATGGCATGGCCCAGCCAATGACCCTAATAATAATTGTCTTGAAGAGGGTGGTGGATCCACTCAATATAATGATAATATATCCATTTATTTCTCTTATCATGAGTTTGATTTAATATCCATTTCTTTAGATAGCTCAGAGGATGCAACAACTATTATCAAGCCTATTGATGATCTCAAGGAATTCTAACTTCATTTTTTCCCTATGAGGATGCCTATTTTGCAATAGCTACTACCACCACAAGATCTAATCATCTTAGCTCCTCCTAGGCCTCATCCATTCATTCCACTTCCACCTCAACCATCTCCAATGTGTTTGAGGCCACCTATTTTTGATAGGATTTGTCCACCTATGAATGGAAATCATCCACCATCCATCAATATGATTTTCATTGACCTAACCATGCCACTTCATAATTCTAGTTATCCTTCAAAACCATTGCACCTCAACCATGAGGCCATTGGTTTTGATCACACTACCATTCCTCCATCACCCACAAAGTTCTTTTCTTGCAAAGAGTTGTTACAACCATTTCATTTCTCTCAAGATTCATCTAAATATTTGTGTCAATATGAGGTCAATATTGATGAAGAGATTGATTCTCCAAATTTATTTGATGATATCCATTTGATCCCTATGCCTCATCATATCGAGGAGGGATCCCATATGTCAGTTGAGGAAACAATTAACATAGATATCAGCATTGATCCCATGATTCCTAATCAAGTTGGGACTCAGTATATCCCTAGAAGAACAATCTATTATCATAGCTCTACTAAAAGAAAAGAGAGAAATATTTGCTTGGTCATATAAGGATATGTCGGGTCTTCACCTAAATTTGGTCATGCACAATCTAATGCTCGATCCAAATGTTAAACCATTCAAGAAAAATAATAGAAATATGCATCCAATAATTGCATTAATGGTAAAAGCTAAACTTCAAAAATTGTTGGATGCGAGATTCATCCAGCCCATCGATTATCCTTCATGGGTCTCAACATGGTACCCATAAAAAAACCTAAAAGGAATATTCGCATATGTATACATTTTTGAGATATTAACTTGTATCACTCCAATTTTTTTGCATCCTTACCTTCAGGCTATAGGATCCGTGCCCGGAAGGGGGATGTGAAAAGGATGGGACAATACCTTAGACTGAGAGGCCCTTTGAAGGTCTCACCTCTCGGGGGAGGTGTATAAGGGTGAATTTTTTATGGATGGTGGGTTCACCATGAAACTTTTGAATGGCAGTTTCCACGCCTAGGTTGATAGTGTGTTTGATGTGTTCATTTTTATGCTTGATCATTCAATTCCTAGGTTTGGCCAAATGAATCTAAACTGTTCTATATGAAATGCAAATTTAAATGAATACAAAAAATAGATTTAAATAGAAAATACATAGAACAAGCTAGATGAGAAAAACATACCTAATTCTGGATGTTTGATAGAGGTTTTGATTTTTGAAGCAGTCCAGATCGTCTGGAATTTGACAGGATCGACACTAATCTTCTAATCTGACAAGATCGTCTCTAATATGACAAGATCATCTCTAATCTGATGAGATCGTCTCTAATATGATGAATTCTTCTGACGATTTTGTCAGAGACCTACAACTACAGAAATGGATACCAAGAACAAAAAATACAATTGCAAAAGCAAGGGAAAATGATAGAAATGAAAGTATGAATGTTATAATGACAACTTTAGATAACAAATTAAGTAAAATGCATTATTTTAATGACTAACTTTGACTCTATCATGCATCTATGCTACGTGAGGTGAACTCCAAGATGCAAAATAGAAATAAATCTAACTAATGCAAAGCAAAATAGTAGATAATGGACAGAGAATACAAACTCAAGGCAAGGATTTGCCCCCAATGTTGGCTGCAGTCGAGATCATCTGTAGGATACAAAATCGTCTCAAATTTTGGCATGATCATCCGAGATCGTACGGGATCGTCTACGATGATCTGAGCTTACTCTGGCTGAAGAATGGCAAAGTTCTTACAAGAAAATTCGAAAAGGGACAAAGGCAAACAATAGTCTAAGACATTCTAATGCATGTAAAACTTGAAGTGCAGTAAAATTCAGCCAGGGGAAGGTCAAGGGGAGGGCCTAAGATTAAATAGGAATAGGAAGGAGGTTGAGAGGTTGGAGATCATCCCAATTTGGGAGATCTCCAATGGCGAAAATCTCTAACCGCGCAGACACACTTTTGCCCCGGTTAGAGCCATCGTTGAAACAGAAGCTAATTATGAAAAATTAGTTTTGGGACGAAATCGTCTGGATGTTCTGCTCTAGATGAATTCATCCGATCTAAGGTGATATCGTCTGATCGGCGATGATATCGTCCAACGGTCACAACAAATCCTAAAAATGGCACGAAAAATGAGGAAAGCAGTTTAACAGGCGGTTCAGGGTTAAAATTTAAATTTGAATTATTTACTAAGGTAATTTTAATTATTTAAGGTTTTACTGCGCCAATTTTAAGGTTAAAATGTAGCACCCTAAAATTCACCCTTATACACCATTATCTACTATTTTGCTTTGCATTAATTAGATTTATTTCTATTTTGCATCTTGGAGTTCACCTCACGTAGCATAGATGCATGATAGAGTCAAAGTTAGTCATTAAAACAATGCATTTTACTTAATTTGTTATATAAAGTTGTCATTCTAACATTCATACTTTCATTTCTATCATTTTCCCTTGCTTTTGCAATTGTATTTTTTGTTCTTGGTATCCATTTCTATAGTTGCAGGTCTCTGACAAAATTTTTAGACGATTTCGTTAGATTAGAGACGATTTCGTCATATTAGAGACGATCTCGTCAGATTAGAGACGATCTTGTCATATCAACATATCAGGGATGATCCTGTCAGATCGGAGACGATCCTGTCAAATTCCAAATGATCTGGACTGCTTCAAAAATTAGAACCTCCATCAGACATCCGAAATTAGGTATGGTTTTTCTCATCTAGCTTGTTCTCTATATTTTCTATTTAAATATGTTTTCTGTATTCATTTAAATTTGCATTTCATATAGAACAGTTTAGATTCATTTGGCCAAACCTAGGAATTGAATGATCAAGCATAAAATGAACACATCAAACACACTATCAACCTAGGCGTGGAAACTACCATTCAAAAGTTTCCTGGTGAACCCACCATCCATCAAAAATTCACCCTTATACACCTCCCCCGAGAGGCGGGACCTTCAAAGGGCCTCTCAGTCCGATGTATTGTCCCATCCTTTTCACATCCCCCTTTCGGGCACGGATCCTATAGCCTGAAGGTAAGGATGCAAAAAATTTGGAGTGATACATTTTGGTGAACCCGATGTGAAACTAAAACCTTTTGAAAACAAAAAAAAAAACATAGATGCATTTAAAATCGTTAAGTTGCATATCATGTTTAGATGGTAGCTCCTAAGAAAAGACTAGCTATCACCATTAATGTTGAAAATCAAATAATAGCCATAGAGTTTAATTCTTTGCTTAGACTATCTCAAACATATAGAGTTCCACCTTTGTGGGATGAACTTAATAGGAGATTGGGTATTATTTCATCTAGATCAATCGAACTTAGGCAAATTAAGAGGTTTGCCCTAGATAGAATCATGGATCCTCATCAACTCATTTTTTATCATGAACTTTAGAGAGCTTGCCATAGGTGGTTAGCTTATAGGAGAGCTCTTGTGTCTTCAAAATTGTTCACCTTCGAGGAATACCTCGAGAACGCAACTGTTATACACCAATTCCTAGGTCATGTAGAAGACCAAGAGGTCATTCTTATGGATAGGGAAAGGTGGAGAAGAGTTCCTAGAGCTGTGTTATATCGAGATTATTACCATGAAATTTATTTCTACCAACCAGAGTCTGAGATAGATAATATCACTATAGCACTTTTTGTCAAATTCTTGAAAGAAAATTTTCAATTCGAAGAAGAACATTTCATGACTCCTGAAGAACTTGAGCCCGTTAATGATATTTATAAATTATTTATATAAAACTATATCATTGCTTTCATTATTATTATTTCTTGCATTTAGTGTGTTGTTTTTTATCTTTATAATATTGTTATAAAAAAAAAAAAAACAAAAAAAAACAAGAAAAACCAAAAACATAACAAAACCAAAACATTTTATTTTAAATACTATAGTAGGTATATAATTAAAATATATACCTCTTAAGCTTGTTGCATATATATATATATATATATATATATATATATATATATATATATATATATATATTTGCTGAAATCTAAACTTAAGCACAATGCCTAGACTTAGGAATGGTAAACAAACTGAAGAAAAAGAAGAAGAAGATTGGCTAGGAAACAAAACAAAAAACCCAAATGTCCTTCCTGAGGATTCAATTCCGGAAGGAGGAACTCTAGAACAGCCAGAAGATGAGATTTTTGTAGATGAACAAGAAGAAAATGTTAAAGAGGAAGGATCCTCATCCCCTAGAATGGCTCTAGATGAAACTATTGCTTTTGATAATATAGATCATTTCTAGGAATTTCTCAATAATAACATTGGTGCTCTTAATATGGCAGTTCGTATTCATAGAGGATAAATTAGTGACACTGAAGCAGCCATGGAACATATGTTTAATATGCACACTAATCCTTTGTCTTTTATCGATCAATAAAGTGATAAAGCTGGACGATCCAATATAGATATCGTCACTATGATTCAGAACATGCAAAAACAACAGGTTACCCAACCCCCTAAGGAACCTATTATTGAGCCTAAAATAATTCTCACACAAAAGAGGCCTTCATTCACTGCTTTATTTCACCAAACTATTGATCAATATGCTTCAAATCGATAAAAACTAAAATGAAGCCAAACACCAATTTTCAACAATCTAGGATACAACATAATACAACTTCAAATCTTCTTCATAACACCCTTCCTACCAACAATTTACACAATAGCAATATAGCATCTAATATTCATGTCCCTCCATCATATGCTCACAAATCCCATATTAATACCCTACCAAACCAATATGGTGGGCAAACTAGTAATCTGGAAGCCATGGTGAAACAGTTAGCTTCTCACATGGACTAGATAGTTCCCTACCATCCCTCGTATAATTATCAAGATATATGTAGTTAGCCTTTGGATCCCATAGTTGTAGCACAGCCATACCCTAAGCACTTTCCCATGCCCATCCTGCCTATATATAAAGGAACTGAAGATCCCATAGAGCATCTTCACATGTTTAGGATAGCATGTCATGATATATCACATGATGACTTGCTATTACTAAAAATGTTCCCGAAAAGTTTAGGAGGAATGGCATTAGAGTGGTACTATCAATTGCCCACTCATTCTTTGAAGAATTTTAAAGAAACAGCTAAATATTTTTTCCATCAATTTAGTGCTTACATCGAGAGACACGTGACCATTAAATATTTGTACAACCTAAAACAAGACAAAGATGAATGTTTTGCTGATTTCTTAGCTAGATGGAGGCAGTTGACAGGCAAACTGTACTTTGTGCTAAATTATAGGGAAATGTTGGACATTTTTATTAATAATTTTCAAGAACAAATATCCTATGAATTATCAACTGCTACCTTAACCACCTTCGATCAAGCTATAGACTTATATCGAAGGGTGGAAGATGCTCTCATTAGAAGAGGTCAGCTCAAAAGGAAAGATGATGAGAAAACATCCAAAAATCATTATAAAAACAAACAAGTTGTAGGTGAACCGATAGTAGAAACATTGCTAATGTTAATACTACGAAAACAACGGAGAAGTTTATATTAAAACCTCCTGATAAACCACCTCAAGATTTTACTAGATTGAATCAACCATTATCAACTATTCTACCCCAATTACTCGAAAGAGGTTTGATTCAATTACCAGCTATCCGGGAACCTGATCCAACTATACCCGGATACAGAGCTGATTTACATTGTGATTTTCATAGAGGACCTAGACATGCTACAAACTCTTGCAAAATATTAAAACATAAAATACAAGACTTGATTGATAATAATGAAATGGAGGTGCAAGCATTTCAACCTAAACATGATATGTAGTAACTATTAGCGAACATTTACCTAATCATGATTTACAAAAATTTGACACAAATTTATCCATGGTTACGTCTAGACCCCTATATAATACTCAAACACTAGATCCTAGTGATGTAGAATCGGATACTGAAAGTGAAATAGACATCACCTCAAATCAATCGAATAGTTTTGAAGACGAATCAGATCCTATTCAACCTATAATAGATTCTATGGTTTCGAAAGAACCATTTCCTAGAAGAATTACTACTCAACCCTCTTCTAATCAGTTCCTTCCTAATGAACAAGCCATAAACACTAGACCGAGACCAATTCAGCGTCTTCAATATAACATTGTAGGTACCATCGCAGTCGTTACTAGACAACAGGCTCACAATTCTCAACATGATCAAACTCAGAATGATGGATCAGCTCCATTTATTTTGAAAAATCCCAATAAAGGGAATCATATGTCTAATGTTCAACCAAAACCTCCTTACAATATTAATGAACAATTATCCAATACTACAGCCAGAATTTCCTTGTTGGACTTGTTAAGATATTCTACCCATAGGGATGAATTAATGCTCACATTAAGCCAAATAATGGTACCTCAAAATATTCAACCTGAAGCCATGTCCAATACTATCATCACTCGAGAAGTCGATTGTATTGACTTTCGAGATAAATATATCCCACAACATAGTTTACATAAGGATAACCCCTTATATATTACTACCCTAATAGGAGATGTAGCAGTCAAAAGGGTCTTGATTGATAATGGTTCATCTCTAAACATTTGCACTTTTGAATTCTACCAAAGATTTGGGTTTAGAAGTAATGAAATGAAGAAAACTGACATGATCATAAAAGCTTTCAATGACGAAACACAAGAAACGTGTGGAGTTATCACCATCCCATTGCAATTTGGTCCGAGAACCTTAGACATGACCGTGTTTATTGTACATTGCCCCACATCATACAATATACTCTTGGGTCATCCTTGGATCAATGCAATGCGGGCTGTCCCATCAACTTTACACCAATGTGTTAAATTTGAATTTAAAAATTAGTTGGTCACTATCCATGGTGATCCTAGACCCTTTGATATGTGTGCTTTGGAAGAACCTGTTGGAGTTCAATTTTACCTTGCTCTGTCATCCACACATCCTAATTCTTATTTTTCATCTAAACATGTGAAACACACACCCATAACTTCATCTATTTCTCCTCCATTAATTTCACCCTCATATATAGCTCAACAATCTTCTAAACAAACCACACTAGAACCTCAAAAAGATCTTAAATCCACAACCAATCCTTCATGTTCCATCCCTATAATTTCAAAACCTATAGACCCATTTATTAATACCTCCACATTATCTACATCTATCATACCTTCCACATCTATAGATATAGGGAATGATCCTTCTACCTCTTATGCTCTTTCTGATGAACTCTTACCTGATTTATCTAAAATTCTTATATCAAAAAAAACAAATGCTTCTATGCAAGATTCCATTATCTTAAGTAATTTTTCGCCTTCTCCTCATACCTTGGGCCTCCCACAACCTATAGGAAGTATCTACCAAATTGAGATTTGTGCTTTTATTTATAAAGGATATGATTGGGGAAGAATACCCTAAAACATTAAGACGCATTGTGATGGATATGCTCGATGCTATTTTGCTAATGAATATATTAAAGCTAAACCCATAATGCTTAAATTGGGATATAAAGGGAAAGGCTTGGGACCTCTCCAAGATGGTATGAAAGAACCCTTTGAGGTAGAACCGTGGCCCGCCCGATGTGGTGTGGGCCTATTTCCTAGTAAGGATCAACCATTCCCTTTTGAAGATGATGATCAACTCATATGTTATCAAGATTATCTAGATAAACAAGATTCTTTGTATCCCAAGAATAATTCTTCTACCTGCAATATGCTATCTATAGCTTACCCTAAAATGATTGTTGAATCCGACGATGAGTTGGAAGGAGATATTTTCCATGATGTCTCTGTTGAAGAGTTGTTACACAATGGTTTTTATTTTTATGGTTCTATACCTACTATAGCCCAGCTTGAGGCCACGACTCCTCAAGATGAATTATCCAAGTTAACCTTAAAGGAATTACAAGAATTGGGTGTTTCACCTGCCCCACCTAATTTTGAAAAAGATCTACACATGGAAGTAGAAAACGTCATTATGGTTAACATTGGAACTGAGGATAATCCTCACATCATTAGTATTGGATCAGAATTAAGTCAAGAAAAACAAGAGCAATACATTGCATTCCTTAAAGAATATGAAGATGTCTTCGCTTGGACATATGAAGATATGTCAGGTTTAGACCCTTCTGTAGTCATGCATCACCTAGTAGTCCATTCGGATGCTAAACCTGTTAAACAAAAACTTAGAAAAATGCATCCCAAAGTGGCCTTGCTAGTCAAAGGGGAGTTAGAAAAACTCCTAAATGTTGTTTTTACCCAACTGGCTTGGACCATATATTATTACTGCTAAATTTGAATTGAGAGCATACAAATTAGCTACCTTAGATGGTAAATATTTACAAGAGCCTATGAATATTATGCATCTTAAGTGATATTACGCATAAAATTTGGTCATTTCATCATTTGTATATATTTTGCATGTTGTCTCATTTTAAAAAATGTATAAAATTGTTTAAACAAAAACAAACAGCAATATTCTTGACTCTTTCGAACCCAAAAAAAAAATAAAGAAGAAAGAGAGAGTCAAAATTATCAAACTCCTAAAAAATATTTGTTGTATATATTTCTTCTTAAAGTATTGCAGTTATATTTTCAAATTATTTTGGATAAATTAGCATTTATTTGGAATCTCTCTTTTGCAAACACAAAAATAAATATCTTGATTTTATTTGGCATGATTACTAATCTCTCTTATATCAAATTCCACAAAATTCAATTAAATAAAGTTTGAGCACAGAGAATTGATCTTGTTATTTACTTAAACCAAGCATATCCTTTCACAATAAAATGATTATATTTGTAATGTCCATGCTATGCTACATAGTAGAAGTGGTTTCTTGTGCAAAAAGTTTGCCCTGCTATCCTATCATGCACATGGTCTAGAATCTTTGAGAATTGACAAAAGGACAAGCTCACCCCTACCCAGAATAAAAATCCCTTGCTCTACAGCTAATCCGAGCAAGTATCCCTAGAATAGGAAGCAAAAGAAAAAGAAAAATCAAGCAAAATCATGAGAAAAAGAAGCATTATTTTAGAATCATTTTGTACTCTCTTAGCACTATTTCAACATTATCTCAAATATCAAAGCAAAAGATACGAAAAAAGAAAAAAAAAAGAGAAAAGAAAAAGAAAGAAAAGAAAGCAAAACAAGAAAAAGCAAAAGCAATAAAATCCCTTTCCCTACCCATTGAAAAGAAAAGAAGGGTTGATGAGCTTGAATCCCTGGAATTCTCAATTATTCGAAAACTGTGAGGTAAGCCCCATAACAAGTGGTTTGTGCCCAACCCGCTTGGCCTTGGGTAACTCCTAGCATGGTGATATGTCTGTCACATTAGCGACCTTCTTTTGCATAGACCTATGTCTGCTTATGGATTAGCTAGCTCTTGATAACCCGACTTACATAGTAGTCTGGTATGGTTATATGCATCTAAATCATGGTTAATGAACACTTATTTGGTTAATTCAAATCACTTGTATCAAATTATCTTGCTCAATACTGGTAAATGCATAAAGCAATTGCACACACATTTGTATTTGAGAGATTTTGTGTATCATTATGATAAATCAAGATCGGAAATGAACTCACATATGCACATGGGATTCCTTATAAATCTAAATTTTTTCTTTAATATACTTTGAAATATTTTTGCAAATTGTTTGGAATAATTTCATTTTCTTATCTGAGAACAATTGTTTAGTATAAAGACAACTACATGCATTATCAAAAAAATCAAAATCATTTTCAAAAAACATGCAATAAAGTTACATTTATATATAACTTTTTGACTTTCGCGATGATGGTATAGTTCCAAAACCAAAATTGGAATTTTATGCCTAGCACAAGTCCTCATATTTATATTTTCTATTTATTTTCAAAAATTAAAAATCAACCATGCAATAAAACTATTATTTTCTTCTTTGGATTTCACGATGATGGTATAATTTTATACCTAAATATTCTATGCCTAGTGCAAACCATTGTACTAATTTTATTTTCCATTTATTTAAAATCATAAAAACATATGACTTAAATCATTATGTTACACAATTATGTTTTAAAACAACATACATTGTTACTATTTCATGTCATTATGTCAAACTTCAATTTTGCAATGATGGTATAATTCCTAGGGAATTATTCAAAAAATTTATCACACTTAGGAATTTATGCCTAGCAAAAATCATTTAAATATATATATATATATATATATATATATATTTCATGCATAATATTTTCATGGAAATCTAAAAACAAATCACCATCATCATCATCATTTGCATCATCACAACAAAGTCTTAAGACAATCTCTTAAGCACTCTTTTACTTTTAGCAATATTTCTATACCAGGATTAGCTTGATGACCTAGCGAGCGACGACTCCATGAAATGGTCATAAATAGCGATAATGTCCTTTGAAATTATTGTTAAAAGTCCCTTTTATTTTTATCAAATTATTCCACAAACAACCAATTTGTTTACATCAGATTATTTCATTTAAATTTTAAAAGCATTAAATTTTAAAAGCATGACATTCAAACCATAATATTTCCAAATGACATAATTACATAAATCATCAAATCAATCACATCAAAACATTAAAGCATCATACAAACACATAAGACAAGTCATATGATCAAAAATATCTCATCTATATATATATATATATATCAACAATATATATATCATCTCAAAATTGGATCGGTATGCCACAATTTGTACCTCAGCATACTCAATCCCCTATCAAAAATAATAAACACTATGTATCAATCTGTGCAGTGCAGTCTATAGCAGCTGACCTCGAGAACACCTCGAGCTCTCAGCCTCATCTCCTCCCCCACCTCGAGGTGGACAAAGTGGCCCCATCGTAGTTTGTGTGGTGCTATGAGTCCTAGACTCTGATCATGATGATGTCCTCATTGACCTCATCATGACAGGCTCCATAATGGGAGCCGACAATGGTAACCTCTGCTCCTTTGGCACCATATGGTGGTATAGCATCTGATAGAATGTGATCTAGTCAATAGCCCGTGCTAGGTCCTGAGTGCTCGCCCCTCCGCTCTATGCTCTGAGGCATGCAACCTCATCTCTGAGCTATGTGGCCTCCTCTCAGTGTCGTGTAGCCTCATTCTGCAAGGACTGCACTTGAACCTAGAGATGGACAGTCTTCACCTGAAGAGTACCCATATCGCTACTCTCTCCTACCTCAACACCCTTGCCTTTATCGGGCGATGGTGGCCTCTCTCTCCATGGAGAAGGGGGTCTCTCCTCCCTCCTCTCCCACTGTCATGGCCTTTGCTAAGCCTGTGGCCTCCTCTACTATCTCCTATCATGACCTTGTGCCACCTCAATGGCCGCCTGGCATCGCCTCCCCATCCAATGTGCAACTATGTGAATCAAACCCTAAGCCCTCATCATCTAAGGAGGGCAGATTCCTACGTACTAGGCATCATAGCTATCAGCAACCCCTATATTGTCTCCATCCACTGGCTAAATGGGTGCATCGTCCACATCCTCACTCCAAAAGTGCTGCATATCTGGAGCCTCACTGACTGTAGTGTTATCCCGGATGGTCCAGGAAAACTCGTAGTCCCTGAGATATGGGATCCCCTGCTGTAGATTGAACTACCTCAAAACTCGATCATAGCAGTGGAGCTCCACCTCTATCCTCTCCATCCTCATCCAACAGGTTTGCCTAACACGAGCCAGCTCCTGTCCATCCTCGGCCCACCTTGGATGATCTCTCCAAGGCCTCCAGGTGATCTGGTCGGAGATAAGGTCATCAAGTAGTCTCTAGGACATTGGCAGATCTATCCGTCGTTGTGACCCTCTCCGGAGCCACCAGTAGAAAACTCGGGGCCTCTCCCCATCAATCCCTATCAGTGGGAGCCCTACCGACCTTCACATCATGATGTGCCCTCAACACCAAACCTGTAGTAGTGATGTCATGACCAGACATCGGTCGCCCTTGTATATGACCCCATGTAGGATCCTATACAATCGGCATAGTACAAAGCTCCCCCAAGAAAACCTATACCCGTGGTCTCTCATGTTGTAGACCACATCTATCAGTAGCCATGGTAGTCTGCATCCACTCTGATGGCATAGCAGTAGACCATCTACCACCCCATCCAAACCTATGTCAGTCTAGATGCCCCAAGCATCTGGCGTAGCAACTCGATGTTCACTTCGCCCTTCTCTAGGGCAAAGCTCGGATCTTTGCACAGTCGCATCATCGTGTAGCCCTAATTGGCTATGGGAGTTATTAGCCATCCTTGTATGGGGATCCTCAAAATCCTCCATACATCCTCCAATGTGGGAGTCACCTCCCCTGTTGGTAACCAAAAACAAGAACTCGGATACCACCTCTCTGCTAGGGTTGTCAATAGCCCGATATCTATAGAAACCTATGGCATATCTGCCACATGTTGTAAGCTGACTTGAGCCAACTGATCTCACTCTACCTGATATAGATCAGCCAAGTCATCCCTCAGCCTACCGTATTTCCATTCCTAGCTCTTTAGTAATCCTCTCTGCAACATAAACAACAAAACAATAAAAATCATTAATAAAACAGTGATTAAAAATGCAAGTAAAACAAGTTCAATTTCATACAAATGATGATATCATCCACTATTGGATGATATCGTCCAAAATTTGAGCAAGCTCGTCTCCGATTTTTCAAGAGGGAATCATCCCTTATTGTACGAAATTGTCCCCATATCATCGATTTCGCCCTTGGACAAAATCGACGATATCGAGACGATTTCGATGAAATTGAGACGATTTCGTCTCGATGACGTCGATGGCCCAAAAATGGCCGCAATGCTCAAAAATCATTTAAAATTAATCTAAAAAGCATGAAATTCAAAATTAAAGCATTCTAAATTAAGTTTGGATCCTTACCCGTAGCCCGTGCCGGACCTCTGTCGATCTGTGCGCTGTCTCGACCATCTTGTCTGCAGAGCTCTAGAAATTAGAGAAAATGAATAGTAAAAATGAATTAGGGTTTTACCCTATTTTCTTAATTTTATTCAAAATAATTAACAACATTTTAAATTTTTCTTTTCCATGTTTTTACCTCAAACATTCGATTTGGGTAAAAACACGGAGGGGGCACCATAGTAAGCTGTCGTACGATTCGACCTAGAATCATCGCCTAAAAATGGGAATACATTTTTTGCTTTCTCGTAAATCGAGAAGAACTCATCTTTAATGCATTTTCTTCAAAAAATTCGCTAAAGAGGGGGCAAAATGTAGCACCCTAAAATTGGTGCAGTAAAACCTTAAATAATTAAAATTACCTTAGTAAATAATTCAAATTTGAATTTTAACCCCAAATCACCCCCGAACCGCCTGTTAAACCGCTCCCCTTGTTTTTCACACCATTTTTAGGATTTGTGGTGACCGTTGGATGATATCGTTGCCGATCAGATGATATCACCTCAGATCGAACGAATTCGTCTGGAGCAGAACGTCCAGACGATTTCATCCCAAAACTAATTTTTCATAATTAGCTTCTTTTTCAATGATGTCTCTAACTGGGGCAAAAGTGTGTCTATGCGGTTAGAGAATTCCCCTGTTGGAGATCTCCCAAATTGGGATGATCTCCAACCTCCCAACCTCCTTCCTATGCCTATTTAATCTTAGGCCCTCCCCTTGACCTTCCCCTGGCTGAGTTTTACTGCACTTCAAGTTTTACATGCATTAGAACGTCTTAGATTACTGTTTGCCTTTGTCCCTTTTTGAGTTTTCTTGCAGGAAATCTATTATTCTTTAGTCGGAGCAAGCTCAGATCATCGTAGATGATCTTGTACAATCTTGTACGATCACGCCCCAATTCAAGATGATTTCGCACTCTACAGACGATTTCGACTGTAGTCAACATTGGGGGCAATTAGTGCCTAGAGTTTGCACTTTTCTCTTTTCGTCTGTTGTTTCATTCTGCATTTAGATCATTTTATTGTTATTTTCTGCTATTCTACATTTTGGAGTTCACCCATATAGCTTAAGTGCATGATA
Organism: Wollemia nobilis; assembly: GCA_028583015.1. Classification (NCBI taxonomy): domain Eukaryota; kingdom Viridiplantae; phylum Streptophyta; class Pinopsida; order Araucariales; family Araucariaceae; genus Wollemia; species Wollemia nobilis. Next base: position 3,865,344 of record JAQPPZ010000672.1, on the reverse strand, counting down.
AGATCATAATTTGTCATTAGAATACTATAATTTACTTGAATTTCTATTTGTAATTATCGTTTTAGTATCTATATTGTCATTTTACATCTTTTTCCTTTGTTAGTATTGTTGCATTTTCTATGTTCTGTGTCTATTTCTATGATTGCAAGTCTCTGATGAATTCTTCTGATGAATTCATCAGATCTCAGATGATCCTGTCTAATTTCAGACGATCCTGTCATATCAGAGATGATCTGGACTGCTTCAAAACTTAGAACCTCCATCATACATTCGGAATTAGGTATGGTTTTTCTCATCTAGCTTGTTCTCTATATTTTCTATTTAAATCTATTTTTTGTATTCATTTAAATTTGCATTTCATATAGAACAATTTAGATTCATTTGGCCAAACCTAGGATTTGGATGATTAAAGCTAAAATTGAACACATCAAACACATTCCCAACCTAGGCATGGAAACTGCCATTCAAAAGTTTCCTGGTGAACCCACCATCCATCAAAAATTCACCCTTATACACCTCCCCCAAGAGGCGAGACCTTCAAAGGGCCTGTCAGTTCGAGGTATTGTCCCATCCTTCTCACATCCCCCTTTCGGGCATGGATCCTATAGCCTGAAGGTAAGGGTGCAAAAAAATTGGAGCGATACATTAACAAAGCATCTCCTAAGGATTAATTCCTCCTTCCCAACATCGATGATCTAGTTGACATAAGTTGTAGGACATGAAATATTATCTTTCATGGATGGTTTCTCATAAAAAAATCATATTTGGATCAATCCTGAAGATCAACCCAAGACAACCTTTACCACTCATTGGGGAACATCTATTAAAAATTCATGCCATTTAGTTTCAAAAATGTTGGTGCCACATATCAGCGGGCCATGACATACATATTCCATGACTACATGCACAAAATCCTAGAGGATTACCTAGATGATTTACTAGCTAAATCTCTATTGCATCACAAGCACGTAAATGTTCTTAAGAAGGTATTTGATCATCTAATAGTGCATAATGTTAGATTTAACCCCAATAAGTGTGTCTTTAGAGTTACATCTAGAAAAATCTTGGGTTTTATATTCTCTAAGTGAGGCATCGAAGTCAATCTCACCATATTCAAGGCAATACTCAAAATGCTTCCACCTACCAACCTTAAGGAGCTTTGCAGCTTACAAAGAAAGGTAGCATCCATCAAATGCTTTATAGCATAATTTTTAGATAAATATTGACCCATAAATTGACTACTACACAAGAGGATCCCATTTAAATGGGATGATGAATGTCAAAAAGCCTTTGATGAGATCAAGCAATGCCTGGTATCCCTTCTAGATTTAGCTTCACCTAGACTAGCTGTACCATTTTTACTATAAATTTTAGCTATCAACTTTACCTTAGGAACCATGTTGGCCCAAAATAATGTAGCACATAAGGAATAAGTTATTTATTACATCAGTCTCATCCTAGTGAGCTACAAGCTTTAGTATGCATACATTGAGAAGCTTTGCCTACCAATGGTATTTTCCACTAAGAAGTTGTGCCATTACATGCTCAATCAAACCACATATGTCATGTCTAAAGAAAACTCTTTGTGATACATGATGAGTTAGACATATCATAATAGTCGTACTATAAATTGGATCATGCTATTGATAGAATTTGACCTTGAATTCATAAGCCAAAAATCTATCAAAGTTCAAGTAATTTTTGATCAATTAGAAGAGTCTCCTCTTTAGGACAATAAACCTCTTACCATTGAGTTGCCCAATGATGCAATTTTTTCATTATCCAACTTTCCCAAACTAGAAGAACCAAAAATTCAAGCTGATATGATGTTGTTCTTCGATGGTTCTAAATGTGAGTAAGGGAGTGGAACAGGAATCATGTTCTTCACACCATAAGGGGCTCCTATACCCCTATCATTCAAACTTGATTTCCCATGCACCAATAATAATTTTGAATATGAGGCCCTCCTTTGGACTTCAAGTAGCTATCACCATGAAAATCAAGAAGTTAAATATCTTCGATGATTCCTTGCTCATTGTCAATCAAGTCAAAGATATCTATCAATGCAGGTTCTCAATATTGCAGTCTTACAAAGCCCTTGTTATAAGCTTTAGCTAAACTCAAATGGTATAACATCGAGGTAGTCCCTTGTATGTCTAACTATTTTGTGGATACCATGGCTTCTTTGGGATCCTTAATTTGGTAGATACCTGCAGATGACATTACCACTATTAATATTAAAATGCTTTTGGAAACAACAATTTTACGCGAGGTTTCAAAAGATGAAAATATTATGTGAATGATTCATATTGAGTTGTACCAAGAATAGTTCTCTCACATGCACAACTTTCTAAAACATGCTTCTTGAGGGTATCTAATCCCAAATGGTCATTTTGAGAACAACACAATGATTCATATTAAGGTTGTATTCTAGTTAGCATTCATGGAGGATGACTCTCAAACAGAGAAAGCAGTTCATGCAATTAAGACTCAAAAATATCAATATTGGATTGCCCAACTTAAATATTTCTTGAATCTTTGTAATATCCCATTAAGATTGTCACATGCCACCAAACGAACATTCAAGAAAAAAATGATAAAATATATCTTGTTAGGAGACATCTTGTATTGTTGAGGCTATGATGGTCTTCTCCTTTGTTGTCTCGAGCTCCACAAATATTCTTCGGTAGATTTACAAGATCATAATGGTACTTACAATGGCCATTTTAGCGGTATGGTTATCGCCAAGTGCATCCTTCAATGATCTTGTACAATCTCGTACGATCACGCCCCAATTTAAGATGATTTCGCACTCTACAGACGATTTCGACTGTAGTCAACATTGGGGGCAATTAGTGCCTAGAGTTTGCACTTTTCTATTTTTGTCTGATGTTTCATTCTGCATTTAGATCATTTTATTGTTATTTTCTGCTATTCTACATTTTGGAGTTCACACATATAGCTTAAGTGCATGATAAGATCATAATTTGTCATTAGAATACTATAATTTACTTGAATTTCTATTTGTAATTATAGTTTTAGTATCTATATTGTCATTTTACATATTTTTCCTTTGTTAGTATTGTTGCATTTTCTATGTTCTGTGTCTATTTCTCTGATTGCAAGTCTCTGATGAATTCATCAGATCTCAGATGATCCTGTCTAATTTCAGACGATCCTGTCATATCAGAGATGATCTGGACTGCTTCAAAACTTAGAACCTCCATCATACATTCAGAATTAGGTATGGTTTTTCTCATCTAGCTTGTTCTCTATATTTTCTATTTAAATCTATTTTTTGTATTCATTTAAATTTGCATTTCATATAGAACAATTTAGATTCATTTGGCCAAACCTAGGATTTGGATGATTAAAGCTAAAATTGAACACATCAAACACATTCCCAACCTAGGCATGGAAACTGCCATTCAAAATTTTCCTGGTGAACCCACCATCCGTCAAAAATTCACCCTTATACACCTCCCCCAAGAGGTGAGACCTTCAAAGGGCCTCTCAGTTCGAGGTATTATCCCATCATTCTCACATCCCCCTTTCGGGCACGGATCCTATAGCCTGAAGGTAAGGGTGCAAAAAAATTGGAGCGATACATTAACAAAGCATCTCCTAAGGATTAATTCCTCCTTCCCAACATCGATGATCTAGTTGACATAAGTTGTAGGACATGAAATATTATCTTTCATGGATGGTTTCTCATAAAAAAATCAGATTTGGATTAATCCCAAAGATCAACCCAAGACAACCTTTACCACTCCTTGGGGAACATCTCATTAAAAATTCATGCCATTTGGTTTCAAAAATGTTGGTGCCACATATCAGCAGGCCATGACATACATATTCCATGACTACATGCACAAAATCCTAGAGGATTACATAGATGATTTACTAGCCAAATCTCTATTGCATCACAAGCACGTAAATGTTCTTAAGAAGATATTTGATCATCTAATAGTGCATAATGTTAGATTTAACCCCAATAAGTGTGTCTTTAGAGTTACATCTAGAAAACTCTTGGGTTTTATATTCTCTAAGTGAGGCATCGAAGTCAATCTCACCATATTCAAGGCAATACTCAAAATGCTTCCACCTACCAACCTTAAGGAGCTTTGCAGCTTACAAAGAAAGGTAGCATCCATCAAATGCTTTATAGCATAATTTTTAGATAAATATTGACCCATAAATTGACTACTACACAAAAGGATCCCATTTAAATGGGATGATGAGTGTCAAAAAGCCTTTGATGAGATCAAGCAATGCCTGGTATCCCTTCTAGATTTAGCTTCACCTAGACTAGCTGTACCATTTTTACTATAAATTTTAGCTATCAACTTTACCTTAGGAACCATGTTGGACCAAAAGAATGTAGCACATAAGGAATAAGTTATTTATTACATCAGTCTCATCCTAGTGAGCTACAAGCTTTAGTATGCATACATTGAGAAGCTTTGCCTACCAATGGTATTTTCCACTAAGAAGTTGTGCCATTACATGCTCAATCAAACCACATATGTCATGTCTAAAGAAAACTCTTTGTGATACATGATGAGTTAGACATATCATAATAGTCGTACTATAAATTGGATCATGCTATTGATAGAATTTGACCTTGAATTCATAAGCCAAAAATCTATCAAAGTTCAAGTAATTTTTGATCAATTAGAAGAGTCTCCTCTTTAGGACAATAAACCTCTTACCATTGAGTTGCCCAATGATGCAATTTTTGCATTATCCAACTTTCCCAAACTAGAAGAACCAAAAATTCAAGCTGATATGATGTTGTTCTTCGATGGTTCTAAATGTGAGTAAGGGAGTGGAACAGGAATCATGTTCTTCACACCATAAGGGGCTCCTATACCCCTATCATTCAAACTTGATTTCCTATGCACCAATAATAATTTTGAATATGAGGCCCTCCTTTGGCCTTCAAGTAGCTATCACCATGAAAATCAAGAAGTTAAATATCTTCGATGATTCCTTGCTCATTTTCAATCAAGTCAATGATATCTATCAATGCAGGTTCTCAATATTGCAGTCTTACAAAGCCCTTGTGATAAGCTTTAGCTAAACTCAAATGGTATAACATCGAGGTAGTCCCTCTTATGTCTAACTATTTTGTGGATACCATGGCTTCTTTGGGATCCTTAATTTGGTAGATACCTACAGATGACATTACCACTATTAATATTAAAATGCTTTTGGAAACAACAATTTTACACGAGGTTTCAAAAGATGAAAATATTATGTGAATGATTCATATTGAGCTGTACCAAGAATAGTTCTCTCACATGCACAAATTTCTAAAACATGCTTCTTGAGGGTATCTAATCCCAAATGGTCATTTTGAGAACAACACAATGATTCATATTAAGGTTGTATTCTAGTTAGCATTCATGGAGGATGACTCTCAAACAAAGAAAGCAGTTCATGCAATTAAGACTCAAAAATATCAATATTGGATTGCCCAACTTAAATATTTCTTGAATCTTTGTAATATCCCATTAAGATTGTCACATGCCACCAAACTAACATTCAAGAAAAAAATGATAAAATATATCTTGTTAGGAGACATCTTGTATTTTTGAGGCTATGATGGTCTTCTCCTTTGTTGTCTCGAGCTCCACAAATCTGCTTGGGTAGTTTTACAAGATCATAATGGTACTTACAATGGCCATTTTAGCGGTATGGTTATCGCCAAGTGCATCCTTCAATGATCTTGTACAATCTCGTACGATCACGCCGCAATTCAAGATGATTTCGCACTCTACAGATGATTTTGACTGTAGTCAACATTGGGGGCAATTAGTGCCTAGAGTTTGCACTTTTCTATTTTCGTCTACTGTTTCATTCTGCATTTAGATCATTTTATTGTTATTTTCTGCTATTCTACATTTTGGAGTTCACACATATAGCTTAAGTGCATGATAATATCATAATTTGTCATTAGAATACTATAATTTACTTGAATTTCTATTTGTAATTATCGTTTTAGTATCTATATTGTCATTTTACATATTTTTCCTTTGTTAGTATTGTTGCATTTTCTATGTTCTGTGTCTATTTCTATGATTGCAAGTCTCTGATGAATTCTTCTGATGAATTCATCAGATCTCAGATGATCCTGTCTAATTTCGAACGATCTCGTCATATCGGAGATGATCCGGACTCGCTTCAAAACTTAGAACCTCCATCATACATTCGTAATTAGGTATGGTTTTTCTCATCTAGATTGTTATCTATATTTTCTATTTAAATCTATTTTTTGTATTCATTTAAATTTGCATTTCATATAGAACAATTTAGATTCATTTGGCCAAACCTAGGATTTAGATGATTAAAGCTAAAATTGAACACATCAAAAACATTCCCAACCTAGGCATGGAAACTGCCATTCAAAATTTTCTTGGTGAACCCACCATCCATCAAAAATTCACCCTTATACACCTCCCCCAAGAGGCGAGACCTTCAAAGGGCCTCTCAGTTCGAGGTATTGTCCCATCCTTCTCACATCCCCATTTCGGGCATGGATCCTATAGCCTAAAGGTAAGGGTGCAAAAAAATTGGAGCGATACATTAAATAAGCATCTCCTAAGGATAAATTCCTCCTTCCCAACATCGATGATCTAGTTGACATAAGTTGTAGGACATGAAATATTATCTTTCATGGATGGTTTCTCATAAAAAAATCAGATTTGGATCAATCCTGAAGATCAACCCAAGACAACCTTTACCACTCATTGGGGAACATCTATTAAAAATTCATGCCATTTAGTTTCAAAAATGTTGGTGCCACATATCAGCGGGCCATGACATACATATTCCATGACTACATGCACAAAATCCTAGAGGATTACATAGATGATTTACTAGCTAAATCTCTATTGCATCACAAGCACGTAAATGTTCTTAAGAAGGTATTTGATCATCTAATAGTGCATAATGTTAAATTTAACCCCAATAAGTGTGTCTTTAGAGTTACATCTAGAAAACTCTTGGGTTTTATATTCTCTAAGTGAGGCATCGAAGTCAATCTCACCATATTCAAGGCAATACTCAAAATGCTTCCACCTACAAACCTTAAGGAGCTTTGCAGCTTACAAAGAAAGGTAGCATCCATCAAATGCTTTATAGCATAATTTTTAGATAAATATTGACCCATAAATTGACTACTACACAAGAGGATCCCATTTAAATGGGATGATGAGTGTCAAAAATCCTTTGATGAGATCAAGCAATGCCTGGTATCCCTTCTAGATTTAGCTTCACCTAGACTAGCTGTACAATTTTTACTATAAATTTTAGCTATCAACTTTACCTTAGGAACCATGTTGGCCCAAAAGAATGTAGCACATAAGGAATAAGTTATTTATTACATCAGTCTCATCCTAGTGAGATACAAGCTTTAGTATGCATACATTGAGAAGCTTTGCCTACCAATGGTATTTTCCACTAAGAAGTTGTGCCATTACATGCTCAATCAAACCACATATGTCATGTCTAAAGAAAAATCTTTGTGATACATGATGAGTTAGACATATCATCATAGTCGTACTATAAATTGGATCTTGCTATTGATATAATTTGACCTTGAATTCATAAGCCAAAAATCTATCAAAGTTTAAGTAATTTTTGATCAATTAGAAGAGTCTCCTCTTTAGGACAATAAACCTCTTACCATTGAGTTGCCCAATGATGCAATTTTTGCATTATCCAACTTTCCCAAACTAGAAGAACCAAAAATTCAAGCTGATATGATGTTGTTCTTCGATGGTTCTAAATGTGAGTAATGGAGTGGAACAGGAATCATGTTCTTGACACCATAAGGGGCTCCTATACCCCTATCATTCAAACTTGATTTCCCATGCACCAATAATAATTTTGAATATGAGGCCCTCCTTTGGCCTTCAAGTAGCTATCACCATGAAAATCAAGAAGTTAAATATTTTCGATGATTCCTTGCTCATTGTCAATCAAGTCAAAGATATCTATCAATGCAGGTTCTCAATATTGTAGTCTTACAAAGCCCTTGTGATAAGCTTTAGCTAAACTCAAATGGTATAACATCGAGGTAGTCCCTCTTATGTCTAACTATTTTGTGGATACCATGGCTTCTTTGGGATCCTTAATTTGGTAGATACCTGCAGATGACATTACCACTATTAATATTAAAATGCTTTTGGAAACAACAATTTTACGCGAGGTTTCAAAAGATGAAAATATTATGTGAATGATTCATATTGAGCTGTACCAAGAATAGTTCTCTCACATGCACAACTTTCTAAAACATGCTTCTTGAGGGTATCTAATCCCAAATGGTCATTTTGAGAACAACACAATGATTCATATTAAGGTTGTATTCTAGTTAGCATTCATGGAGGATGACTCTCAAACAGAGAAAGCAGTTCATGCAATTAAGACTCAAAAATATCAATATTGGATTGCCCAACTTAAATATTTCTTGAATCTTTGTAATATCCCATTAAGATTGTCACATGCCACCAAACGAACATTCAAGAAAAAAATGATAAAATATATCTTGTTAGGAGACATCTTGTATTGTTGAGGCTATGATGGTCTTCTCCTTTGTTGTCTCGAGCTCCACAAATATGCTTGGGTAGTTTTACAAGATCATAATGGTACTTACAATGGCCATTTTAGCGGTATGGTTATCGCCAAGTGCATCCTTCAATGATCTTGTACAATCTCGTATGATCACGCCCCAATTCAAGATGATTTCGCACTCTGCGGCACGATTTCGACTGTAGTCAACATTGGGGGCAATTAGTGCCTAGAGTTTGCACTTTTCTCTTTTTGTCTGCTGTTTCATTGTGCATTTAGATCATTTTATTGTTATTTTCTGCCATTCTACATTTTGGAGTTCACCCATATAGCTTAAGTGCATGATAATATCATAATTTGTCATTAGAATACTATAATTTACTTGAATTTCTATTTGTAATTATCGTTTTAGTATCTATATTGTCATTTTACATATTTTTCCTTTGTTAGTATTGTTGCATTTTCTATGTTCTGTGTCTATTTCTATGATTGCAAGTCTCTGATGAATTCTTCTGATGAATTCATCAGATCTCAGATGATCCTGTCTAATTTCAGACGATCCTGTCATATCAGAGATGATCTGGACTGCTTCAAAACTTAGAACCTCCATCATACATTCAGAATTAGGTATGGTTTTTCTCATCTAGATTGTTATCTATATTTTCTATTTAAATCTATTTTTTGTATTCATTTAAATTTGCATTTCATATAGAACAATTTAGATTCATTTGGCCAAACCTAGGATTTAGATGATTAAAGCTAAAATTGAACACATCAAAAACATTCCCAACCTAGGCATGGAAACTGCCATTCAAAATTTTCTTGGTGAACCCACCATCCATCAAAAATTCACCCTTATACACCTCCCCCAAGAGGCGAGACCTTCAAAGGGCCTCTCAGTTCGAGGTATTGTCCCATCCTTCTCACATCCCCATTTCGGGCATGGATCCTATAGCTCTGAAGGTAAGGGTGCAAAAAAATTGGAGCGATACATTAAATAAGCATCTCCTAAGGATAAATTCCTCCTTCCCAACATCGATGATCTAGTTGACATAAGTTGTAGGACATGAAATATTATCTTTCATGGATGGTTTCTCATAAAAAAATCAGATTTGGATCAATCTCGAAGATCAACCCAAGACAACCTTTACCACTCATTGGGGAACATTCTATTACAAATTCATGCCATTTAGTCTCAAAAATGTTGGTGCCACATATCAGCGGGCCATGACATACATATTCCATGACTACATGCACAAAATCCTAGAGGATTACATAGATGATTTACTAGCTAAATCTCTATTGCATCACAAGCACGTAAATGTTCTTAAGAAGGTATTTGATCATCTAATAGTGCATAATGTTAAATTTAACCCCAATAAGTGTGTCTTTAGAGTTACATCTAGAAAACTCTTGGGTTTTATATTCTCTAAGTGAGGCATCGAAGTCAATCTCACCATATTCAAGGCAATACTCAAAATGCTTCCACCTACAAACCTTAAGGAGCTTTGCAGCTTACAAAGAAAGGTAGCATCCATCAAATGCTTTATAGCATAATTTTTAGATAAATATTGACCCATAAATTGACTACTACACAAGAGGATCCCATTTAAATGGGATGATGAGTGTCAAAAATCCTTTGATGAGATCAAGCAATGCCTGGTATCCCTTCTAGATTTAGCTTCACCTAGACTAGCTGTACAATTTTTACTATAAATTTTAGCTATCAACTTTACCTTAGGAACCATGTTGGCCCAAAAGAATGTAGCACATAAGGAATAAGTTATTTATTACATCAGTCTCATCCTAGTGAGATACAAGCTTTAGTATGCATACATTGAGAAGCTTTGCCTACCAATGGTATTTTCCACTAAGAAGTTGTGCCATTACATGCTCAATCAAACCACATATGTCATGTCTAAAGAAAAATCTTTGTGATACATGATGAGTTAGACATATCATCATAGTCGTACTATAAATTGGATCTTGCTATTGATATAATTTGACCTTGAATTCATAAGCCAAAAATCTATCAAAGTTTAAGTAATTTTTGATCAATTAGAAGAGTCTCCTCTTTAGGACAATAAACCTCTTACCATTGAGTTGCCCAATGATGCAATTTTTGCATTATCCAACTTTCCCAAACTAGAAGAACCAAAAATTCAAGCTGATATGATGTTGTTCTTCGATGGTTCTAAATGTGAGTAATGGAGTGGAACAGGAATCATGTTCTTGACACCATAAGGGGCTCCTATACCCCTATCATTCAAACTTGATTTCCCATGCACCAATAATAATTTTGAATATGAGGCCCTCCTTTGGCCTTCAAGTAGCTATCACCATGAAAATCAAGAAGTTAAATATTTTCGATGATTCCTTGCTCATTGTCAATCAAGTCAAAGATATCTATCAATGCAGGTTCTCAATATTGTAGTCTTACAAAGCCCTTGTGATAAGCTTTAGCTAAACTCAAATGGTATAACATCGAGGTAGTCCCTCTTATGTCTAACTATTTTGTGGATACCATGGCTTCTTTGGGATCCTTAATTTGGTAGATACCTGCAGATGACATTACCACTATTAATATTAAAATGCTTTTGGAAACAACAATTTTACGCGAGGTTTCAAAAGATGAAAATATTATGTGAATGATTCATTTTGAGCTGTACCAAGAATAGTTCTCTCACATGCACAACTTTCTAAAACATGCTTCTTGAGGGTATCTAATCCCAAATGGTCATTTTGAGAACAACACAATGATTCATATTAAGGTTGTATTCTAGTTAGCATTCATGGAGGATGACTCTCAAACAGAGAAAGCAGTTCATGCAATTAAGACTCAAAAATATCAATATTGGATTGCCCAACTTAAATATTTCTTGAATCTTTGTAATATCCCATTAAGATTGTCACATGCCACCAAACGAACATTCAAGAAAAAAATGATAAAATATATCTTGTTAGGAGACATCTTGTATTGTTGAGGCTATGATGGTCTTCTCCTTTGTTGTCTCGAGCTCCACAAATATGCTTGGGTAGTTTTACAAGATCATAATGGTACTTACAATGGCCATTTTAGCGGTATGGTTATCGCCAAGTGCATCCTTCAATGATCTTGTACAATCTCGTATGATCACGCCCCAATTCAAGATGATTTCGCACTCTACAGACGATTTCGACTGTAGTCAACATTGGGGGCAATTAGTGCCTAGAGTTTGCACTTTTCTCTTTTTGTCTGCTGTTTCATTGTGCATTTAGATCATTTTATTGTTATTTTCTGCCATTCTACATTTTGGAGTTCACCCATATAGCTTAAGTGCATGATAATATCATAATTTGTCATTAGAATACTATAATTTACTTGAATTTCTATTTGTAATTATCGTTTTAGTATCTATATTGTCATTTTACATATTTTTCCTTTGTTAGTATTGTTGCATTTTCTATGTTCTGTGTCTATTTCTCTAATTGCAAGTCTCTTATGAATTTGTATGATGAATTCATCAGATCTCAGATGATCCTGTCTAATTTCAGATGATCCTGTCATATCAGAGATGATCTGGACTGCTTCAAAACTTAGAACCTCCATCAGACATTCAGAATTAGGTATGGTTTTTCTCATCTAGCTTGTTCTCTATATTTTCTATTTAAATCTATTTTTTGTATTCATTTAAATTTGCATTTCATATAGAACAATTTAGATTCATTTGGCCAAACCTAGGATTTAGATGATTAAAGCTAAAATTGAACACATCAAACACATTACCAACCTAGGCATGGAAACTGCCATTCAAAATTTTCCTGGTGAACCCACCATCCGTCAAAAATTCACCCTTATACACCTCCCCCAAGAGGCGAGACCTTCAAAGGGCCTGTCAGTTTGAGGTATTGTCCCATCCTTCTCACATCCCCCTTTCGGGCACGGATCCTATAGCCTGAAGGTAAGGGTGCAAAAAAATTGGAGCGATACATTAACAAAGCATCTCCTAAGGATTAATTCCTCCTTCCCAACATTGATGATCTAGTTGACATAAGTTGTAGGACATGAAATATTATCTTTCATGGATGGTTTCTCATAAAAAAATCAGATTTGGATCAATCCTGAAGATCAACCCAAGACAACCTTTACCACTCATTGGGGAACATCTATTAAAAATTCATGCCATTTAGTTTCAAAAATGTTGGTGCCACATATCAGCGGGCCATGACATACATATTCCATGACTACATGCACAAAATCCTAGAGGATTACATAGATGATTTACTAGCTAAATCTCTATTGCATCACAAGCACGTAAATGTTCTTAAGAAGGTATTTGATCATCTAATAGTGCATAATGTTAGATTTAACCCCAATAAGTGTGTCTTTAGAGTTACATCTAGAAAACTCTTGGGTTTTATATTCTCTAAGTGAGGCATCGAAGTCAATCTCACCATATTCAAGGCAATACTCAAAATGCTTCCACCTACCAACCTTAAGGAGCTTTGCAGCTTACAAAGAAAGGTAGCATCCATCAAATGCTTTATAGCATAATTTTTAGATAAATATTGACCCATAAATTGACTACTACACAAGATGATCCCATTTAAATGGGATGATGAGTGTCAAAAAGCCTTTGATGAGATCAAGCAATGCCTGGTATCCCTTCTAGATTTAGCTTCACCTAGACTAGATGTACCATTTTTACTATAAATTTTAGCTATCAACTTTACCTTAGGAACCATGTTGGACCAAAAGAATGTAGCACATAAGGAATAAGTTATTTATTACATCAGTCTCATCCTAGTGAGCTACAAGCTTTAGTATGCATACATTGAGAAGCTTTGCCTACCAATGGTATTTTCCACTAAGAAGTTGTGCCATTACATGCTCAATCAAACCACATATGTCATGTCTAAAGAAAACTCTTTGTGATACATGATGAGTTAGACATATCATAATAGTCGTACTATAAATTGGATCATGCTATTGATAGAATTTGACCTTGAATTCATAAGCCAAAAATCTATCAAAGTTCAAGTAATTTTTGATCAATTAGAAGAGTCTCCTCTTTAGGACAATAAACCTCTTACCATTGAGTTGCCCAATGATGCAATTTTTGCATTATCCAACTTTCCCAAACTAGAAGAACCAAAAATTCAAGCTGATATGATGTTGTTCTTCGATGGTTCTAAATGTGAGTAAGGGAGTGGAACAGGAATCATGTTCTTCACACCATAAGGGGCTCCTATACCCCTATCATTCAAACTTGATTTCCCATGCACAAATAATAATTTTGAATATGAGGCCCTCCTTTGGCCTTCAAGTAGCTATCACCATGAAAATCAAGAAGTTAAATATCTTCGATGATTCCTTGCTCATTGTCAATCAAGTCAAAGATATCTATCAATGCAGGTTCTCAATATTGCAGTCTTACAAAGCCCTTGTGATAAGCTTTAGCTAAACTCAAATGGTATAACATCAAGGTAGTCCCTCTTATGTCTAACTATTTTGTGGATACCATGGCTTCTTTGGGATCCTTAATTTGGTAGATACCTGCAGATGACATTACCACTATTAATATTTAAATGCTTTTGGAAACAACAATTTTACGCGAGGTTTCAAAAGATGAAAATATTATGTGAATGATTCATATTGAGCTGTACCAAGAATAGTTCTCTCACATGCACAACTTTCTAAAACATGCTTCTTGAGGGTATCTAATCCCAAATGGTCATTTTGAGAACAACACAATGATTCATATTAAGGTTGTATTCTAGTTAGCATTCATGGAGGATGACTCTCAAACAGAGAAAGCAGTTCATGCAATTAAGACTCAAAAATATCAATATTGGATTGCCCAACTTAAATATTTCATGAATCTTTGTAATATCCCATTAAGATTGTCACATGCCACCAAACGAACATTCAAGAAAAAAATGATAAAATATATCTTGTTAGGAGACATCTTGTATTGTTGAGGCTATGATGGTCTTCTCCTTTGTTGTCTCGAGCTCCACAAATATGCTTGGGTAGTTTTACAAGATCATAATGGTACTTACAATGGCCATTTTAGAGATATGGTTATCACCAAGTGCATCCTTCAATGATCTTGTACAATCTCGTACGATCACGCCCCAATTCAAGATGATTTCGCACTCTACAGACGATTTCGACTGTAGTCAAAATTGGGGGCAATTAGTGCCTAGAGTTTGCACTTTTCTATTTTTGTCTACTGTTTCATTCTGCATTTAGATCATTTTATTGTTATTTTCTGCTATTCTACATTTTGGAGTTCACACATATAGCTTAAGTGCATGATAATATCATAATTTGTCATTAGAATACTATAATTTACTTGAATTTCTATTTGTAATTATCGTTTTAGTATCTATATTGTCATTTTACATCTTTTTCCTTTGTTAGTATTGTTGCATTTTCTATGTTCTGTGTCTATTTCTCTGATTGCAAGTCTCTGATGAATTCGTCTGATGAATTCATCAGATCTCAGATGATCCTGTCTAATTTCAGACGATCCTGTCATATCAGAGATGATCTGGACTGCTTCAAAACTTAGAACCTCCATCATACATTCAGAATTAGGTATGGTTTTTCTCATCTAGCTTGTTCTCTATATTTTCTATTTAAATCTATTTTTTGTATTCATTTAAATTTGCATTTCATATAGAACAATTTAGATTCATTTGGCCAAACCTAGGATTTAGATGATTAAAGCTAAAATTGAACACATCAAAAACATTCCCAACCTAGGCATGGAAACTGCCATTCAAAAGTTTCCTGGTGAACCCACCATCCGTCAAAAATTCACCCTTATACACCTCCCCCAAGAGGCGAGACCTTCAAAGGGCCTGTCAGTTCGAGGTATTGTCCCATCCTTCTCACATCCCCCTTTCGGGCACGAATCCTATAGCCTGAAGGTAAGGGTGCAAAAAAATTGGAGCGATACATTAACAAAGCATCTCCTAAGGATTAATTCCTCCTTCCCAACATCGATGATCTAGTTGACATAAGTTGTAGGACATGAAATATTATCTTTCATGGATGGTTTCTCATAAAAAAATCAGATTTGGATCAATCCTGAAGATCAACCCAAGACAACCTTTACCACTCATTGGGGAACATCTATTAAAAATTCATGCCATTTAGTTTCAAAAATGTTGGTGCCACATATCAGCGGGCCATGACATACATATTCCATGACTACATGCACAAAATCCTAGAGGATTACATAGATGATTTACTAGCTAAATCTCTATTGCATCACAAGCACGTAAATGTTCTTAAGAAGGTATTTGATCATCTAATAGTGCATAATGTTAGATTTAACCCCAATAAGTGTGTCTTTAGAGTTACATCTAGAAAACTCTTGGGTTTTATATTCTCTAAGTGAGGCATCGAAGTCAATCTCACCATATTCAAGGAAATACTCAAAATGCTTCCACCTACCAACCTTAAGGAGCTTTGCAGCTTACAAAGAAAGGTAGCATCCATCAAATGCTTTATAGCATAATTTTTAGATAAATATTGACCCATGAATTGACTACTACACAAGGGGGTCCCATTTAAATGGGATGATGAGTGTCAAAAAGCCTTTGATGAGATCAAGCAATGCCTGGTATCCCTTCTAGATTTAGCTTCACCTAGACTAGCTGTACCATTTTTACTATAAATTTTAGCTATCAACTTTACCTTAGGAACCATGTTGGGCCAAAAGAATGTAGCACATAAGGAATAAGTTATTTATTACATCAGTCTCATCCTAGTGAGCTACAAGCTTTAGTATGCATACATTGAGAAGCTTTGCCTACCAACGGTATTTTCCACTAAGAAGTTGTGCCATTACATGCTCAATCAAACCACATATGTCATGTCTAAAGAAAACTCTTTGTGATACATGATGAGTTAGACATATCATAATAGTCATACTATAAATTGGATCATGCTATTGATAGAATTTGACCTTGAATTCATAAGCCAAAAATCTATCAAAGTTCAAGTAATTTTTGATCAATTAGAAGAGTCTCCTCTTTAGGACAATAAACCTCTTACCATTGAGTTGCCCAATGATGCAATTTTTGCATTATCCAACTTTCCCAAACTAGAAGAACCAAAAATTCAAGCTGATATGATGTTGTTCTTCGATGGTTCTAAATGTGAGTAAGGGAGTGGAACAAGAATCATGTTCTTCACACCATAAGGGGCTCCTATACCCCTATCATTCAAACTTGATTTCCCATGCACCAATAATAATTTTGAATATGAGGCCCTCCTTTGGCCTTCAAGTAGATATCACCATGAAAATCAAGAAGTTAAATATCTTCGATGATTCCTTGCTCATTGTCAATCAAGTCAAAGATATCTATCAATGCAGGTTCTCAATATTGCAGTCTTACAAAGCCCTTGTGATAAGCTTTAGCTAAACACAAATGGTATAACATCGAGGTAGTCCCTTGTATGTCTAACTATTTTGTGGATACCATGGCTTCTTTGGGATCCTTAATTTGGTAGATTCCTGCAGATGACATTACCACTATTAATATTAAAATGCTTTTGGAAACAACAATTTTACGCGAGGTTTCAAAAGATGAAAATATTATGTGAATGATTCATATTGAGGTGTACCAAGAATAGTTCTCTCACATGCACAACTTTCTAAAACATGCTTCTTGAGGGTATCTAATCCCAAATGGTCATTTTGAGAACAACACAATGATTCATATTAAGGTTGTATTCTAGTTAGCATTCATGGAGGATGACTCTCAAACAGAGAAAGCAGTTCATACAATTAAGACTCAAAAATATCAATATTGGATTGCCCAACTTAAATATTTCTTGAATCTTTGTAATATCCCATTAAGATTGTCACATGCCACCAAACGAACATTCAAGAAAAAAATGATAAAATATATCTTGTTAGGAGACATCTTGTATTGTTGAGGCTATGATGGTCTTCTCCTTTGTTGTCTCGAGGTCCACAAATCTGCTTGGGTAGTTTTACAAGATCATAATGGTACTTACAATGGCCATTTTAGCGATATGGTTATCGCCAAGTGCATCCTTCAATGATCTTGTAAAATCTCGTACGATCACGCCCCAATTCAAGATGATTTCGCACTCTATAGATGATTTCAACTGTAGTCAACATTGGGAGCAATTAGTGCCTAGAGTTTGCACTTTTCTCTTTTCGTCTGCTGTTTCATTCTGCATTTAGATCATTTTATTGTTATTTTCTGCTATTCTACATTTTTGAGTTCACACATATAGCTTAAGTGCATGATAAGATCATAATTTGTCATTAGAATACTATAATATACTTGAATTTCTATTTGTAATTATCGTTTTAGTATCTATATTGTCATTTTACATCTTTTTCCTTTGTTAGTATTGTTGCATTTTCTATGTTCTGTGTCTATTTCTCTGATTGCAAGTCTGATGAATTCATCAGATCTCTGATGAATTCGTCTGATGAATTCATCAGATCTCAGATGATCCTGTCTAATTTCAGACGATCCTATCATATCAGAGATGATCTGGACTGCTTCAAAACTTAGAACCTCCATCATACATTCAGAATTAGGTATGGTTTTTCTCATCTAGCTTTTTCTCTATATTTTCTATTTAAATCTATTTTTTGTATTCATTTAAATTTGCATTTCATATAGAACAATTTAGATTCATTTGGCCAAACCTAGGATTTAGATGATTAAAGCTAAAATTGAACACATCAAACACATTCCCAACCTAGGCATGGAAACTGCCATTCAAAAGTTTCCTGGTGAACCCACCATCCGTCAAAAATTCACCCTTATACACCTCCCCCAAGAGGCGAGACCTTCAAAGGGCCTGTCAGTTCGAGGTATTGTCCCATTCTTCTCACATCCCCCTTTCGGGCACGGATACTATAGCCTGAAGGTAAGGGTGCAAAAAAATTGGAGCGATACATTAACAAAGCATCTCCTAAGGATTAATTCCTCCTTCCCAACATCGATGATCTAGTTGACATAAGTTGTAGGACATGAAATATTATCTTTCATGGATGGTTTCTCATAAAAAAATCAGATTTGGATCAATCCTGAAGATCAACCCAAGACAACCTTTACCACTCATTGGGGAACATCTATTAAAAATTCATGCCATTTAGTTTCAAAAATGTTGGTGCCACATATCAGCGGGCCATGACATACATATTCCATGACTACATGCACAAAATCCTAGAGGATTACATAGATGATTTACTAGCTAAATCTCTATTGCATCACAAGCACGTAAATGTTCTTAAGAAAGTATTTGATCATCTAATAGTGCATAATGTTAGATTTAACCCCAATAAGTGTGTCTTTAGAGTTACATCTAGAAAACTCTTGGGTTTTATATTCTCTAAGTGAGGCATCGAAGTCAATCTCACCATATTCAAGGCAATACTCAAAATGCTTCCACCTACCAACCTTAAGGAGCTTTGCAGCTTACAAAGAAAGGTAGCATCCATCAAATGCTTTATAGCATAATTTTTAGATAAATATTGACCCATAAATTGACTACTACACAAGAGGATCCCATTTAAATGGGATGATGAGTGTCAAAAAGCATTTGATGATATCAAGCAATGCCTGGTATCCCTTCTAGATTTAGCTTCACCTAGACTAGCTGTACCATTTTTACTATAAATTTTAGCTATCAACTTTACCTTAGGAACCATTTTGGCCCAAAAGAATGTAGCACATAAGGAATAAGTTATTTATTACATCAGTCTCATCCTAGTGAGCTACAAGCTTTAGTATGCATACATTGAGAAGCTTTGCCTACCAATGGTATTTTCCACTAAGAAGTTGTGCCATTACATGCTCAATAAAACCACATATGTCATGTCTAAAGAAAACTCTTTGTGATACATGATGAGTTAGACATATCATAATAGTCGTACTATAAATTGGATCATGCTATTGATAGAATTTGACCTTGAATTCATAAGCCAAAAATCTATCAAAGTTCAAGTAATTTTTGATCAATTAGAAGAGTCTCCTCTTTAGGACAATAAACCTCTTACCATTGAGTTGCCCAATGATGCAATTTTTTCATTATCCAACTTTCCCAAACTAGAAGAACCAAAAATTCAAGCTGATATGATGTTGTTCTTCGATGGTTCTAAATGTGAGTAAGGGAGTGGAACAGGAATCATGTTCTTCACACCATAAGGGGCTCCTATACCCCTATCATTCAAACTTGATTTCCCATGCACAAATAATAATTTTGAATATGAGGCCCTCCTTTGGCCTTCAAGTAGCTATCACCATGAAAATCAAGAAGTTAAATATCTTCGATGATTCCTTGCTCATTGTCAATCAAGTCAAAGATATCTATCAATGCAGGTTCTCAATATTGCAGTCTTACAAAGCCCTTGTGATAAGCTTTAGCTAAACTCAAATGGTATAACATCGAGGTTGTCCCTTGTATGTCTAACTATTTTGTGGATACCATGGCTTCTTTGGGATCCTTAATTTGGTAGATACCTGCAGATGACATTACCACTATTAATATTAAAATGCTTTTGGAAACAACAATTTTACGTGAGGTTTCAAAAGATGAAAATATTATGTGAATGATTCATATTGAGCTGTACCAAGAATAGTTCTCTCACATGCACAACTTTCTAAAACATGCTTCTTGAGGGTATCTAATCCCAAATGGTCATTTTGAGAACAACACAATGATTCATATTAAGGTTGTATTCTAGTTAGCATTCATGGAGGATGACTCTCAAATAGAGAAAGCAATTCATGCAATTAAGACTCAAAAATATCAATATTGGATTGCCCAACTTAAATATTTCTTGAATCTTTGTAATATCCCATTAAGATTGTCACATGCCACCAAACGAACATTCAAGAAAAAAATGATAAAATATATCTTGTTAGGAGACATCTTGTATTGTTGAGGCTATGATGGTCTTCTCCTTTGTTGTCTCGAGCTCCACAAATCTTCTTGGGTAGTTTTACAAGATCATAATGGTACTTACAATGGCCATTTTAGCGGTATGGTTATCACCAAGTGCATCCTTCAATGATCTTGTACAATCTCGTACGATCACGCCCCAATTCAAGATGATTTCGCACTCTACAGACGATTTCGACTGTAGTCAACATTGGGGGCAATTAGTGCCTAGAGTTTGCACTTTTCTCTTTTCGTCTGTTGTTTCATTCTGCATTTAGATCATTTTATTGTTATTTTCTGCTATTCTACATTTTTGAGTTCACCCATATAGCTTAAGTGCATGATAAGATCATAATTTGTCATTAGAATACTATAATTTACTTGAATTTCTATTTGTAATTATCGTTTTAGTATCTATATTGTCATTTTACATCTTTTTCCTTTGTTAGTATTGTTGCATTTTCTATGTTCTCGTGTCTATTTCTCCGATTGCAAGTCTCCGATGAATTCGTCCGATGAATTCATCGGATCTCGAATGATCCTGTCTAATTTCGGACGATCCTGTCATATCGGAGATGATCCTGGACTCGCTTCAAAACTTAGAACCTCCATCATACATTCAGAATTAGGTATGGTTTTTCTCATCTAGCTTGTTCTCTATATTTTCTATTTAAATCTATTTTTTGTATTCATTTAAATTTGCATTTCATATAGAACAATTTAGATTCATTTGGCCAAACCTAGGATTTAGATGATTAAAGCTAAAATTGAACACATCAAACACATTCCCAACCTAGGCATGGAACCGCCATTCAAAAGTTTCCTGGTGAACCCACCATCTCGTCAAAAATTCACCCTTATACACCTCCCCCAAGAGGCGAGACCTTCAAAGGGCCTCTCAGTTCGAGGTATTGTCCCATCCTTCTCACATCCCCCTTTTGGGCACGGATCCTATAGCCTGAAGGTAAGGGTGCAAAAAAATTGGAGCGATACATTAACAAAGCATCTCCTAAGGATTAATTCCTCCTTCCCAACATCGATGATCTAGTTGACATAAGTTGTAGGACATGAAATATTATCTTTCATGGATGGTTTCTCATAAAAAAATCAGATTTGGATCAATCCTGAAGATCAACCCAAGACAACCTTTACCACTCATTGGGGAACATCTATTAAAAATTCATGCCATTTAGTTTCAAAAATGTTGGTGCCACATATCAGCGGGCCATGACATACATATTCCATGACTACATGCACAAAATCCTAGAGGATTACATAGATGATTTACTAGCTAAATCTCTATTGCATCACAAGCACGTAAATGTTCTTAAGAAGGTATTTGATCATCTAATAGTGCATAATGTTAGATTTAACCCCAATAAGTGTGTCTTTAGAGTTACATCTAGAAAACTCTTGGGTTTTATATTCTCTAAGTGAGTCATCGAAGTCAATCTCACCATATTCAAGGCAATACTCAAAATGCTTCCACCTACCAACCTTAAGGAGCTTTGCAGCTTACAAAGAAATGTAGCATCCATCAAATGCTTTATAGCATAATTTTTAGATAAATATTGACCCATAAATTGACTACTACACAATAGGATCCCATTTAAATGGGATGATGAGTGTCAAAAAGCCTTTGATGAGATCAAGCAATGCCTGGTATCCCTTCTAGATTTAGCTTCACCTAGACTAGCTGTACCATTTTTACTATAAATTTTAGCTATCAACTTTACCTTAGGAACCATGTTGGCCCAAAAGAATGTAGCACATAAGGAATAAGTTATTTATTACATCAGTATCATCCTAGTGAGCTACAAGCTTTAGTATGCATACATTGAGAAGCTTTGCCTACCAATGGTATTTTCCACTAAGAAGTTGTGCCATTACATGCTCAATCAAACCACATATGTCATGTCTAAAGAAAACTCTTTGTGATACATGATGATTTAGACATATCATAATAGTCGTACTATAAATTGGATCATGCTATTGATAGAATTTGACCTTGAATTCATAAGCCAAAAATCTATCAAAGTTCAAGTAATTTTTGATCAATTAGAAGAGTCTCCTCTTTAGGACAATAAACCTCTTACCATTGAGTTGCCCAATGATGCAATTTTTGCATTATCCAACTTTCCCAAACTAGAAGAACCAAAAATTCAAGCTGATATGATGTTGTTCTTCGATGGTTCTAAATGTGAGTAAGGGAGTGGAACAGGAATCATGTTCTTCACACCATAAGGGGCTCCTATACCCCTATCATTCAAACTTGATTTCCCATGCACCAATAATAATTTTGAATATGAGGCCCTCCTTTGGCCTTCAAGTAGCTATCACCATGAAAATCAAGAAGTTAAATATCTTCGATGATTCCTTGCTCATTGTCAATCAAGTCAAAGATATCTATCAATGCAGGTTCTCAATATTGCAGTCTTACAAAGCCCTTGTGATAAGCTTTAGCTAAACTCAAATGGTATAACATCGAGGTTGTCCCTTGTATGTCTAACTATTTTGTGGATACCATGGCTTCTTTGGGATCCTTAATTTGGTAGATACCTGCAGATGACATTACCACTATTAATATTAAAATGCTTTTGGAAACAACAATTTTACGTGAGGTTTCAAAAGATGAAAATATTATGTGAATGATTCATATTGAGGTGTACCAAGAATAGTTCTCTCACATGCACAACTTTCTAAAACATGCTTCTTGAGGGTATCTAATCCCAAATGGTCATTTTGAGAACAACACAATGATTCATATTAAGGTTGTATTCTAGTTAGCATTCATGGAGGATGACTCTCAAACAAAGAAAGCAGTTCATGCAATTAAGACTCAAAAATATCAATATTGGATTGCCCAACTTAAATATTTCTTGAATCTTTGTAATATCCCATTAATATTGTCACATGCCACCAAACGAACATTCAAGAAAAAAATGATAAAATATATCTTGTTAGGATACATCTTGTATTGTTGAGGCTATGATGGTCTTCTCCTTTGTTGTCTCGAGCTCCACAAATCTTCTTGGGTAGTTTTACAAGATCATAATGGTACTTACAATGGCCATTTTAGCGGTATGGTTATCGCCAAGTGCATCCTTCAAATAGGCTATTATTAGCCTACTATGAGGAAATATTATTGTGCTTATATCAATAAGTGCATGAAATGTTAGCATCATGCTAATATTTTGTACGTACTTTCTCAAGCCTTACAACCGATTCATTTGGTATGGCATTTTTTGTAGTGGGATTTTGATTTAATTGGAAAAATCTCACCCTCATATTCTAGTCATCACATGTTTATCTTAATGGCCATAGATTATTTTACCAAATGGGTGGAAGAAATCCCTCTTACCACTATGACTGGATTAAGAATTGCAGAGTTCATACTCCATAATATCATATTTTGGTATTCAATCCATGATTATTTTGGATAATTGGTCTTCATTCAAGAACAAAGATGTGTGATATTTACCTATGAAGGATAACATTCAGCACAACTTTTCTATGCCCTATTATCCATAATACAATGGTTAATTAGAGGCATCAAACAAAAAATTCATTACCATCCTTAATAAAACCATCAAAGATAATCATAAATATTGGCATCTTCAACTGCCTCTTGCATTATGGGCTTATAGAACTAGCATCAAGATGCCCATTGGAGTAACTCCTTTTTAGTTGGTATATGGCATGGAGGCCATTATGCCCTTAGAGTTATAAAATTCTTCATTTCACATATCACTCCAAGAGTTCATCGATGATGATACTGCATGATAGGCTTACCTTGATCAGTTGATACTTCTTGATGAATGATGCATGAATGCTCTCGAGCACCTCCACGTTTTTCAATATCACCTTAAGTGGGCTTATGATATGATTAAATAAAATCAAGAAAAATCCAACTTGTCATCGCACATGCGAGACAAATTCACGATAAATTGGTTAGGCCCATTTATCATCACATAGAAGATAAGGCCTGGGACATATAGATTAGAATCTTTCAAGGGTGTTGAGGAGACTGAACCTCTCAACATACTCCACCTATGGGAATTTTATGCATAAGTCCCAACTCACAAAAATCTCCAAAGGCACTTAAGCCCTTTGATCAAATCCAAAAAAAAACCTTTAAAAAATAATAAAAAATAAAAAATCAATCAAAAATAACCAAAAAATCAAAAAATTATAAAATACAAAACATCGCATCATCAAGCGCATTGTATTTCATTATGCATTTCTCATCATTACATCATTTCTAGTTCTATTAGCCATATTCATTCATTGCATTTCCACTAGGATATATTGTTCTTGCATTACCACAAATAAGCACCATGCTTGTATGACTATCATAAGTCTTAATCAACCTTATCCATCATCATCATTTGTAGTTTTTCTTATGAGATTTTTCTTATTAAGGGATCTGCGTAATATAGGGCAGATACCAGATGAACATTAGCAATGATATTTAGATGACCACTGACTATATTTCATACACTTTTTAGTTAGCAAAATATCATAGGAAAAACCCCTATATTTCACATATTACAATATGTCAATTGAGAAAATAAGTGACATTGACACTGATCCCATGATTCCTAAAAATGTCAATTTGGGACTCATTTTGTCCCTAGAGGAACAAGTTGTTATCACAGATCTCCTAAAATAAAAGAGAGAAATGTTTACTTGGTCTTTTAAGGATATGTTAGGTCTTGACTCAAATTTGGTCATGCACAATCTAACGCTCAATCCAAAAGTTAAACTGTTCAAGAAAAAGCTTATAAATATGCATCCAACAATTGCATTAATAGTAAAATATGAAGTTCAAAAAAAATTGGTTGATAGATTCATCTAGCCCATCGATTATCCTCTATGGGTCTCCAACATGGTACCCGTCAGAAAACCTGATGGGAATATTTGTATACACACAAATTTTTGAGATATTAACAAAACATATCCTAAGGATGAATTATCCCTTCTCAAAATTGATGCTATAGTCGACACAACTATAGGACATGAAATGTTATCCCTCATGGATGGTTTCTTAGGTTACAATCATATTTGGGTCAATCTCAAAGATCAACCCAAGATAGCCTTTACCACTCCTTGGGGAACATCTATTACAAATTCATGCCATTTTATCTCAAAAATATTGGTGCCACATATCAATAGACCACAACATGCATCTTCCATGACTACATGCACAAAATCCTAAAGTATTACATAGATTATTTACTAGCTAAATATCTATTGCATCACGAGCACGTAGATGTTCTTAGTAAGGTCTTTGATCGCCTCACTGCACATAATGTTAGACTTAACCCTATGAAGTGTGTCTTTAGAGTTACATCCAGAAAACTCTTGGGTTTTATAGTCTCCAAATGAGGCATCAAAGTTTATCCCACCAAATTCAAGGTGATACTCAAAATGCTTCCTCCTACCAACCTTAAGGATCTTTGTAGCTTACAAGGAAATGTAGCATCCACCAAATGCTTTATAGAATAATTGTCAGATAAATGACGACCCATGAAGTGACTACTACACAAGGGGATCCAATTTAAATGGTATGATGAGTGTCAAAAATCCTTTGATGAGATCAAGCAAACATGTTATCCCCACCAATTTTAGCTCCACCTAGACTAGGTGTACCATTTTTTTAGCTATTGACTTTGCTTTAGGAACCATGTTGGCCCAAAAGAATGTAGCACATAAGGAATAATTTGTTTATTACATTAGTCTCATCCTGGCGGGCTATAAGATTAAGTACACATACATTAAGAAGCTTTGCCTAGCAGTGGTATTTTCCACTAAAAAGTTACACCATTACATGCTCAATCAAACCACATATGTCATATCTAAATAAAATCCTTTGCGATACATGATGAGTCAAACATATCATAATAGTCATACCACAAAGTGGATCATGCTATTGATAGAATTTGACCTTGAATTCATAATCCAAAAATCTATCAAAGTTCAAGTAATTATTGATCAATTAGTAGAGGCTCCTCTTTAGGACAATCAACCTCTTACCATCGAGTTTCTTGAGATGTAGTTTTTGCATTATCCAACTTGCCCAAACCAGAAGAACAAAAAAATCAAGCTAATATAACATTTTTCTTTGATGGTTCTAAATGTAAGAAATGGGATGGTATGAAAATCATGTTCTTCACACCACAAGGACATCCTATGCCCCTATCATTCAAACTCAATTTCCCATGCACCAATGAAAATTTTGAATACAAGGCCCTCATTTTGGGACTTCAAGCAACTATTGCCATGAAAATCAGAAATTTAAATATATTTTGTGATTCCTTACTCATTATAAATCAAGTCAAAGAGATCTATCAATACAGGTGCCCAATATTACAGTCTTACAAAGCCCTTGTGGATAAGATTTTAGCTAAACTCAAATGGCATAACATTGAGGCAGTCTCTCATACGTCTAGTCATTTTGCAGATACCATGGATTCTTTGGGATCCTTAATTATATCAAACCCTTTAGATGACATTACCACCATTCATGTTAAAATGCTTTTTTAATCAGCAATTTTGCATGAGGCTTCAAAATATGATAACGCTATGCACATTATTCAGATTGAGTCGTACCAAGAATAGTTCTCTCACATGCATGACTTTCTAAAACATGCTTTCTAGAGGTTTCTAATCCTAAATGGTCCTTTTGAGAACAACACGATGATTCATATTAAGGTTGTATTCTAGTCAATATTCGTATGGGATGACTATCAAATAAAGCAGGAAGTTTATGCAGTCGAGACTTATCAATATCAAGATTGGTTCACCCAACTCAAATATTTCTTGAAGCTTAGTAATATCCCATCAAGATTATCGCATGCCACCAAATGAATATTCAAGTAAAAAGTGATAAAATTTATCTTTTTAGGAGACATCTTGTATCATTTATGCTATGCTAGTCTTCTCCTTCATTGTCTAGAGCTCCATAAATCTACTTGGGTAGTTTCACAAGCTCCCGACGGTACTTCCAATGGCCATTTTAGCAGTATGGCTATCTCCAAGTGCATCCTTCGAATGTGATATTATTGGCCTACTATGGAGAAATATTATTGTGCTTATATTAAGAAGTGTGTGAAAAGTTAGCATCATGCTAATATTTTACATGTACCTTTTTGGCCTTACAACCGATTCATTTGGTATGGTCTTTTTCGTAGTGGGAATTTGATTTAATTGGGAAAATCTCATCTCATATTTTGGTCATCACACATTTATATTAACAACCATAGAGTATTTTTCCAAATGGGTGGAAGCAATCCCTCTTACCACTATGACTGGACCAAAAATTATGGAGTTCATACTCCATAATATCATATGTTATTACATCCATGATTATTTCATATAATGGGTCTCCATTCAAGAACAAATATGTGTGAGCTTTAACTATGAAGTATAACATTCAACATAACTTTTCTATGCCCTATTATCCACAAGCCAATGGGTAAGTAGAGGCATCAAACAAAATAATCATTGCCATCCTTAAGAAAACCATCAAAGATAATCATAAATATTGGCATATTCAACTACCTCTTGCATTATGGTATCACAAAACTAGCATCAGGACACCCACTAGGGAAACTCCTTTTTTACTAATATATGGAATGGAGGCTATTATGTTGTTAGAGTTATAAATTCCTTCATTGCACATATCACTCCAAGAGTTCATCGATGATGATACTACACGATAGGCTCACCTTGATCAGTTGACACTTCTTGATGAATGATGTTTTAATGCTCTCGAGCACTTCCACATTTATCAAGATTACCTTAATCGAGCTTATGATATGAAAGTCCATCTTAAGGACTCTAAATTTGGAGACCTTGTGCTTAAATAAAATCAGAAAAAATCTAACTTATCATCGCACATGCAATACAAACTCATGGTAAACTAGTTAGGCCCATTTATCATCACATAGAAGATAGGACTTGGGACATATAGGTTAGCATCTCTCGAGGGTGTTGAGGAGCATTAAAATCTCAACATCCTCCACCTTTGGGAACTTCATGCATAAGATCCAAATCACAAAAATATTCAAATGAACTTAAGCCCTTTGGTCAAATACAAAAAATAAAAAAAAAATAAAAACTTAAAAAAATTAAAAATCAATCAAAAACAACCAAAAATATCAAAAAATTATATAACCCAAAAACATCACATCATCAAGTGCATTGCATTTCATCATGAATTTCTCATCATTAGATCTTTGCTAGTTGCATTAGCCATATTCATTCATTGCATTTCCACTAGGATATATTGTTCTTGCATTACCACAAATAAGCACCACACTTGTATGACTGTCAGAAGTCTTAATCAACCTTATCCATCATCATCATCATTTGTTGTTTTCCTTGTGAGCTTTTGCTTATTAAGGGATCCTTGTATGATAGGGTAGATGTCGAATTAACATTGGAAATGATGTTTATATGGCCACTGACTATATTTCGTACACCTTTTTTTTTGCAAAATATCATAGGAAAAACCCCTACATTTCACATATTACATAATCCATATTCTCCTGTATCGCCCAAATTTTTCGCACCCTTACCTTCAGGCTAAAGGATCCATGCCCAGAATGGGGATGTGAGAATTATGGAAAAATACCTTGGATGGAGAGGTCCTTTGAATGTCGCACCTCTCGGGGGAGGGGTATAAGGGTTAATTTTCGACGGATGGTGGTGTTCACCAGGAAACTTTGAGTTGCAGTTTCCATGCCTAGGTCGAGAATGGATTTGATGTGTTCATTTTATGTTCAATCATTCAGATTCCTAGGTCGTCCAAAATGAATCTAAGCTATTCTATATGAAATTTTTGGTTTATATGAAAACAACAAACATAAATGAATCCTAAATACAAAAAATATCTAAAATGGAGAAGAGTACACCTGATTTATGATGTCTGATGAAGATTCTAAAGCTTGTAGGAGTCCAGATCATCCCGAATATGACAAGATCATCTGTAATTGTACAAAATCATCCAGATCATAGGAGATCATCTGAGATCATCCAAGATCATCAACGACCTGACGAATTCGTCAAAAACCTACAATCATGAAAACAGACACCAAAAACCAAAAATACAATTGCAAGAATGATACAAAATTATAGAAATAAGAATATAAATGCTCAAATGATAAATCTTGATATCAAATCAAATGGGATGCAATGTTTTAATAATTTATTTTGAATTTTATCATGCAAATATGCTAAATGAGGTGAACTCCAAGATGCATAACATAAGTGAATTAATCTAATGCACAATTAAATAAGAAAAAGAGATAGAGAATGCAAACTTAGGGCTCTAATTTCCCCCAATCTGAACTACAGTAAAAATCATCTTCAATCATATGAGATCGTCACTGATCTTGATAGGATCATCTAAAATTGAGGTTGAATCACCTGTGACAATTTGAGCTTCCTCTGGCTGAAACACAGTGAGATCCTGCAATAAAACTTGAAAACACAAATGCAAATGATGGGTAATAGGATGTTCTAACATAGCAAAAACTAAAGTTGCAGGGAAATTATCAGCTAAGGGGATAAACTGGGAAAATTCCAAGTTTATATAGGATTAAAAGGAGGTTAGGAGGTTGGGGATCATCCCAATCTGGGAGATCTCCAACGTAGGAATCTCCAACCGCGCAGACATGCTTCTACCCGAGTTGGAGAAGTTGTTGAAATAGAAGCTAATTATGAAAATTTGATTTTGGGATGAAATCGTCTGGACGTTCTGTTCTAGACGAATTCATCCGATTTGGGACGATATCATCAGATCGACGACGATATCGTCCAACGGTCAAACAACTTCTAAAAATGGCATGAAAAATGAGGTGAGAGGTTAACGGGCGGTTTTGGGGTTAAAATTCAATTTTTTTATCTTTTACTAAGGGTTTAACTGCGCTAATTTTAGGGTGCTACATTTTGCCCCCTCTTTAGCAAATTTTTTGAAGAAAATGCGTTAAAGACGAGTTCTTCACGCTTCACGAGAAAATAAAAATTTATTCCATTTTTTAGACGATGATTCTGGGTGGAATCGTACAACTGTTTGCTATGGTGGCCCCTACGAGTTTTTACCCAAATCGAACGTTTGAGGTAAAAGTGCGGAAAATAAAAAATTAAAAAATGTTGTTTTTAAATAAAAATAAGAAAAATAGGGTAAAACCCTAATTCATTTTTACTGTTCACTTTCGCTATTTCAGATCTCTACAGGCAAAATGGTGGAAACAACACACATATCGACAGAGGTCCGACGCAGGTTGTGGGTAAGGATCTAAACCTAGTGTACTGTGTTTGCAGCTTGATTTGTTTAATTTTTTACTTGAATTTTTAATTGTTTTTGGGCATCATAGTCGTTTTTAGGCCGTCGACGACGTCAGGACGAAATCTTCCCAATTTCACTGAAATCATCCTTAAATTGCCGATTTCATCTGAGGACAAAATCGAAGAAATAAGAGCGATCCCGTCCAATAAGGGGTGATCCTAAAATTGAATAATCGAAGGCAATTTCATCCTATTAAGGATGATTTTGCTAAATTTGGTATGATATCGTCCAATAATGGGTGATATCATTTTTTTTTATGAGATGAAACTGATTTTAATTGATTTTAATGATTATGTACTAATGATTTTTGTTGTTTTATTGTTTATTTTGCAGAGGGGATTGCTAAAGAGTCAAGAATGGAAATACGGGGGTATTAGGGATGACTTAGTTGCACTCGATCAGGCCGAGCGAGATAGACTAGTAGAGGTCGGGCTGCAGCATGTGGCAGAGATGCCACAAGTTCCTACAGACATGGGGCTACTGACAGCCCTAGTAGAGAGATGGTATCTGGAGTCGTCCTGCTTTTGGCTAACAACAAGGGAGATGACTCCCACTTTAGAGGATGTATGGAGGATCTTGAGGATCCCCATACATGGGCGGTTCATGACTCCTTTAGCCAATCAGGGCCATGCCATGATGAGATTATGCAGTGACCCAAGCTTCGCCCTAGAGAATGGCAAAGTGAACATCGAGGCTTTGAGGCAGATGCTTGGGACATCTCGGTTTACCCAGGTTTTGGTAGGGGTGGTGGGTGGCTTTCTTCTATGCCACCAAAGCGAATGCAGGTTACCATGGCTCCTCTCAGATGTGGTCTGCAACATGAGAGACCATAGATACAGGTTTGCTTGGGGTATCTTTGTATTGTGTCGCTTGTATAGGATCCTTTATGGGGTCGTATACAAGGGAGGTCAATGTCTAGTGCTAAAATTGCTACTACAGGTTTGGTGCTAGGAGTACATTGCAGTGCGGAGGCTGGTAGGGCTTCCACTGACAGTAGTTGATTGAGAGAGACCCTAGGTTTTCTATTGGTGGCTCCAAAGAGGGTCATAATGATGGATAGATCTACCAATGTCTCGAAGGTTACTAGATGACCTCACCCTAGATTAGATCCTCTAGAGACCATGGAGAGAGCATCCAGGGTGGGCAGAGGATAGATAGGAGTTGGCTCACATCAAGTGAGTCATCTGGTTAAGGACAGAGTGGGAAGAGGTAGAGCTCCACCTCTATGACTGAGTTTTGAGGTAGTTTGATCTACAATAGGGAATCCCTTCTCTTAGGGATTATGAGTACTCTCAGACTATGCAAGATAATACCACATTAAGTGAGGCTCCAAACATGCAATAGTTCTGGATTCAGAACTCTGATGATGCCCCCATTTAGCCAGTGGATGGGGATGATGCGGGGGTAGCAAATGGGTATGATGCCTGGTATGTAGGCATCCGCCCTCCTAGGATGACGAGGGCACAGGGTCCGATGCATGCTATAGTGCAATGGATGGAGAGGCAGTGCCAGGCTGGCATCGATGTAGTGAGGGGTCATAGAGGGAGGGATTAGTGATGGCCTCCTTAGGAGAGATGCTAGAGAGTACCACAGGCTCTAGAGAGATAGCAATAGCCAGAGAGGAGGGAGAGACTCCCTTCTTAGTAGAGGGATAGGCCACCATCACCCGATAAGGGTAAGGGTGTCGAGGTGGGGGAGAGCAGTGAGATGGTAGCTCTCCGAGCGAAGAATGCTCGCCTACGAGCTCAAGTGCAGACTCTCCAGGATGAGGCTACATGGCTCAGCACTCAAAGCAGAGGGACGAGCATTCTAGAGCTAGCGTGGGCTATTGCATAGACCACATTCTACCAGGGTTTGTACTATCATGTGGTTCCAGAGAGGCAGAGGATACCACTGCTAGCCAGCATTACAGAGTCGATCAGGATGGGGTCATCAAGGACATCATCATGATCGACATCGAGGACCCATGATACAGCACATACCTTGATGGGACCACCTCCTCCACCTCAGGGCGAGAGACGAGATGATGCTGAGAGCTCGAGGGTTTCTCGAGACTAGCTGCTCATTATACATAGACCATATATTTTTGTGAGGATTGAGTATGCCAGGGTATAGATTATGGCAGACCAATCTATTTTGATATGATGTATAGACTTCTTGATATATATATATGTTCTTTTTGTGATATGACTTGTGCATATGTTTTATGATGCTTTAATATTTTAATGGTTGATTGATTATTCATGTAATTATGTCATTGAAAATATTATAATTTTATGTCATGCTATAAAATTAAATGAAATAATCTAATGTAAAAAAATTGGTTGTTGTGGTGTGATTTGATGAAAAATAAAGTGACTTCTAATAATAATTTCAAAGGACATTGTCGTTGTTACATGACCATTTCATGGAGTCGCCACTCGCTAGGTCATCAAGCTAATCCCGGTATGAGAGAAATATTGCTAAAAGTAAAAGGGTGCTTAAGAGACTTTCTTAAGACTTTGTGTTGTGATGATGAAAAATAATGATGGTGATGATTTATTTTCAGATTTCCATGAAAATATTATGCATGAAATATTAAAAATATGATTTTTTCTAGGCATAAAATTCCTAAGTGTGATAGAATTTTGAACAATTGCCTAGGAATTATACCATCGTCGTAAAACTGAATGTTTGACATAATGAAATGAAATAGAAAAGTTTTCATTCTTTTTAAAGCATAATTGTGTAACATAATGATTTAAGCCATATGCTTTTATGGATTAAATAAATGGGAGATAAAATTATAACGATGGTTTGCGCTAGGCATAGAATTTTAGGTATAGACTTATACCATCATCACGAAATCCAAAAGAAGAAATTGATGTAATAGTTTTATTGCATAGTTGATTTTTGATTTTGAGATTAAAAAAAATAAAGCCGAAAATATAAATGTGACTTTATTGCTAGATTTTTGAACATGCTTTGAAAAAAAAATTGGATTTTTGAAAAAATGTATTTAATTTTTTGTACGCTAAGCCAATACTCTCAAGTAAGAAAATAAAATTATTCCAGAAGATTTGCATACATATTTTAAATTATCTCAAAGACAAAATTTATATTTATAAGGAACCCCATGTGCATATGTGAGTTCATTGCCGATCTTGATCTATCATAATGATACAAAATCTCTCAAACACAAATGTGTGTGCAATTGTATTGTTCATTTACTAATTTTGAGCAAGATAATTTGATACAAGTAATTTGAATTAACCAAATGAGTTTTTGTTGACCATGATTTATGTGCATGTAACCGTACCAAACTACTATGTAAGTCGGGTCATCAAGAGCTAGCTGATCCATGAGCGGACATAGGTCTATACAAAATAAGGTCGCTAATGTGACAGACATATCACCATGCTAAGATTTGCCCAAGGCCAAGTACGTCCTCACAATTTTTAAATAATTGAGAATTCTAGGGATTCAAGCTCATTCACCCTTCTTTTCTTTCAAAGGGTAGGGGAAGGGATTTATTGCTTTTTGCTTTTTCTTTTCTTTTCTCTTTTTTTTTTTTTATTTTTGCTTGACACTGAGATAATGCTGAAATATTGTTGAGGTGGTACAAAATGATACTGAAACAATGCTTCTTTTTATCATGATTTTTCTTGCTTTTTTTTTTTTTTTCTTCCTAGACTAGGGATACTTGCTCAAATTGGTTGTAGAACAAGGGATTTTTATTCTGGGTAGGGGTGAGCTTGTCCTTATGTCAATTCTCAAATATTATAGACCATGGGCATGATAGGATAGCAGGGGAGAATTTTCGCTCAAGAGACCACTTCTACTATGTAGCATCGCTTTGAATTTGCAATGAAATCATTTTAATGTGAAAAGGTGTACTTGGTTTAAGTAAATAAAAAGATCAGTTCTCTATGCTCAAAACTTTATTTAATTCAACTGTGGACTTCGATATAAGAGAGATTAATAATAATACCAAATAATATCAAGATATTTATTCTTGTGAGTGTGAAAGTGAGGAATTCCAAATAAATGCTAATTTATCCAAAATAACTGAAAATATAACTGCAATACTTCAAGAATTGACAGGTGCAAAAATAGAAGATGTTTTTGAGGATTTTGATGATTTTGATTTTTTTTTATATATTTTAATTTTAATTGATGAATTAAGATAATACATAATA
Source organism: Wollemia nobilis (assembly GCA_028583015.1). NCBI lineage: Eukaryota > Viridiplantae > Streptophyta > Pinopsida > Araucariales > Araucariaceae > Wollemia > Wollemia nobilis. The sequence continues at coordinate 3,830,309 of JAQPPZ010000672.1, read as the reverse complement.
TTACTGTTTGTGAAATTTTTATATGAATTACTAAAATAAGACAATATGTATAATATATACAGTGGCAAAATTACCAAATTTATGCATAATAGCACTTAAGATGCATAATGTTCATAGGTTTTTTAAGATATTTACCATCTAATTTAGCTAATCTATATGCTCTCGATCCAAATTTAGCAGTGATAATATATGGCCCAAGCTACTTAGGCTCAAATTTACCTCTAAGGTCTTTAGTTGCATTAGTATGTTTTTTATTTTCTTTTAAGACGAGGTCACCGATCTCAAAGGATCGATGATGAACTTTCTTGAGGTATGCTCGTTTAAGCTTATTCTGGTAGGCATGAAGATGCTCCAAAGCATTAATGTGCTTCTCATATAGGAGTTCCAACTGACTAAATCTACCAGCATGATATTCATCTCCTACTTTAGTATCTTGGAGTAGCAGAGCCAAAGAAGTAACTTCTAATTCAAAGGGAAAAATAGCTTCAATGCCATAAACCAAAACAAAAGGTGAAGTGCCCGTGGGAGTACGAATGCTAGTTCGATAAGCCCACAAAGCAGGATATAATTGAATGTGCCAATCATGGCCAGATTTATTGACCAGTATTTTGAGGATTTTAATTAATGTTTTATTAGATGCTTTTGCTTGGCCATTACCCTAAGGATAATAGGGAGTGGACCAACGATGTTGAATTTTATATTTTTGACATAGTTTCTTTACATATTTATTTTTAAAACAAGTTCCATTATCCGAGATGAGATTTGCAGGGATTCCGAACCTACAAATAATTTGATTAAAAATAAACTTGGAAACTTGAGTTCTAGTGCAAGAAGCTAAGGGCATAGCTTCGACCCACTTCGTAAAATACTCGGTGGCGGTTATGATGAATTTGTGTCCATTAGATGACACAAGATTGATTTTTTTGATGATGTCTAAGCCCCATTTTGAAAAGGGCCAAGGAGATGAAATAGCTTGCAGTTCTTGTGCAGGCGCATGGACAATGTCAGCATGTTTCTGGCACTTGTCGCAATGGCGCACATAATCATGTGCATCATTCTCCATGGTAGGCCAAAAATATCCTATCCTAAGGAGCTTATTAGCAATGGTGCTACCACTAAAGTGTCCCCCACAAGATCCATCGTGGGCTTCACTCAAAGCTGATCTAGACTCTTCTAGATTCAAACATCTCAGTAGGATACCTTCAAAATATCTCCTATATAAGGTATTTCCAATTATGATGAAGATACTTGCTTTTCTATGTAATAACTGGTGCTGGTTTCTATTAAAACCTTCAGGGAAGGTCCCATTTTAAATAAAATTGAGAATATCAGTGTACCAAAGTTTAGGAGTAGTTTCGTTGATTAGGAACACGTCCAAAGGTTCCAAGCATGATTTAATTGAAGTAGGTTTTTGGAGTCGATGAATAATGATGGTAGCATATTCATCATCTAACTCCAAGGGTAAAAGAGATGCAGTCGCGGCCATGGCGTCAGTCGCACGATTGCTAGTTCTAGGAATAGCTTCCAAGGTAATTTGATCAAATAAATATATTAATTGTAATACATATACTTTATATGGGCGTAATTTATCATCTATGGTCTGATAAACATCATTAATTTGATTTATAACAAGTTGAGAATCATTGAAAACTAATAGATTTTTAATTTTTAGTGTCAGGGCTGCTCGTAATCCAAGGATGAGAGCCTCATATTTAGCAGTGTTATTAGTACAGACAAACATTAATTTAAAGTATAGAGGTATGATATGTTTCTATGGAGATATCAAAATAATACCTACACCAGCCCCACTCATGCATCGGGCTCCATCAAAGTATAAGGACCATTGCTCTGAATGATCTGCCTCTAGTTTAAGGCATTCATCAGGAAACTCAATGACGAGGGGATGGGTGTATTCTAAGGGTGCAACAGCTAATTGATCTGCTATGATTTAAACCTTAACAGACTTCTATCCTATAAACATGAGTTCAAACTCACTTAGTGCAAGAACCCACTTTGTTGTGCGACCAGATAAATAAGGTCGACTCATGAGATACCGCAAGGGATCAGATTTAGCAATAACGTATGTTTTCTGACTGAGCATATAATGGCATAGTTTCTATGTAGAAAATACGACTGCTAGACATAACTTCTCTAATGCTGTGTAGCGGGTTTCATAACTAATTAATGTTTTGCTAATGTAATAATTAGCACACTCTCTTTTCTCATCATCAAGTTGAGCTAACATAGCTCCTAAAGCAAAATCTAAAAAAAAATATACAAGATAAATGGGCGATCAGGTTTAGGTGGTGAAAGTACAGGTGGGTTAAGAAGATATTGTTTGAGGAGTTCAAATGTTGCCTAACATTCGTTGTCCCAATGGAAAGAGACATCCTTCTTAATAAGATTAAGAAAGGGTCCATTTTTATCCACCAGCTTATCGATGAAGCGACGGATAGCTTGAAGCTTACCTTGTAGACTCTGTAATTCAGATATATTTGTAGGTGCGGGCATATCAGTGATAGCTATAATCTTGAGAGGGTCAATTTTTATGCCATGTAAAGAAATTATAACCCCCAATAATTTACCTAACTTAACTTCGAATATACATTTGGCTGGATTCAATCGGATAAGATATTCCCTTAACCAATCAAATATTTTTCTCAAGTCATCTAAACGGTCATCTTCTTCAATAGAACGAGCTATAATGTCGTCTACATAATCATGTAGTATATCATGCATCATATCATGAAAGATATAATTCATGGATCATTGATAGGTTGCACCTGCATTCTTCAACTCGAATGGCATCACTTTCCAATAGAAAGTCCCCCAAGGGGTAATAAAGGTTGTTTTAGCCTGATCTTCAGGAGCTATCCTGATCTGATTATAACCAAAAAATCCATCCATTTGTTAGTCTCACAATGACACTGAGAGGGGGGGTGAATCAGTGTAGCTCTTTAAAACTTAAATCTTCAACTCTTAAAGCCAAAACAATGAAAACTTAAAACCAAATAAAGCAAATATAACAAGAGAGCATCACACAACACAAGATGTACCGAGGTTCACCGATTTGGCTACTCCTCAAAAATTGACTGTTTGGACTCCCATCCAAATCCAGCCTTTGCAAAGCAACAACTTTACAATCAATTTACCAGCACCCACTGGAAGGAGCACCAACCCCTAATTTATCTACACTAATAGAAAGGAGCACCAACCCCTGATTTATCTACACTAATAGAAAGGAGCACCAACCCCTATTTAACACCAACTAGAAGGAGCACCAACCCCTGATTTATCTACACTAATAGAAAGGAGCACCAACCCCTGATTTACCAGCACCAACTAGAAGGAGCACCAACCCCTGATTTATCTGCACCAATAGAAAGGAGCACCAACCCCTGATTTACCAACACCAACTGGAAGGAGCACCAACCCCTGATTTATCTACACCAATAGAAAGGAGCACCAACCCCTGATTTACCAGCACCAACTGGAAGGAGCACCAACCCCTGATGCCAAGCACCAACTTGGACTTCAATTTTGAAACTAGAAGATTGACATAAAAATGCCTTCACTTTTACAAGACCCTGACTGGTCTATTGCTTACTCAACATCTCTCACACAACACACACCCTTCTCGCTCGCCTCTCGCTTGCCTCTCGCACTCCTCTCGCGCACTTCGCAAGATAAATTCACCAATTAAAATTCTCCAAGCAACACTCCTTTTATAACCATCCTTTCTCTTTGTAACTCCAGTTGTAACTCCTTTCATATTCTCATGCGCCACTTGTCAATTGTAACGCCTTCTTTATGTAACTCCTTTTGTATATATAGAGTAGGCATTTCATCAAACACGTTACATGCAAAGAATTGACACCATATTCTCCTACCATGACTGTTCGTCTTCTCGGTCATGACTATTCATCTTCTCCTTGCATGACTGTTCATTTTCTCTTTGCATGTCTATTCTTTTTCTCTTTGCATTATGCATGCATGTTTTTTCCTTTTATGACTGTTCATTTTCTATTTTAACGACTGTTCATTTTCTCCACATGGGCATGCATCCATTTCTTTCCATGTGTAACGACCATCTTAAATGATTTAAAATCATTAAAGATTCCTTATGGGTCCACGTCACTATGCAGTCTTCAGTTTTACCATCCTGGTCTTCAGTCGTGAAAATGTGACATGTCGCGATATCGCGACACTTTTGTTTCACTGCCTGCCTGGCCTTTTTGAGTCATGAAAATGCGACATGTCGTGATATCGTGACACTTTTGTTTCACTGCCTGCCTGGCCTTTTTGAGTCATGAAAATGTGACATGTCGTGATATCATGACACTTTTGTTTCACTGCTTGCCTAGCCTTTTTGAGTCACGAAAATGCGACATGTCACGATATCGCGACACTTTTGTTACTTTGCCTGCCTACCCTTCTTGAGTCATGAAAATGCGACATGTCACGATATCGCGACACTTTTGTTACTCTGACTGCCTGCCCTTCTTGAGTCATGAAAATGCGACATGTCACGATATCGTGACACTTTTTCTTTCTCTGCCTGCCTGCCCTTTTGAGTCGCGAAAATGTGACATGTCACGATATCGTGACACTTTTTTTTCTCTCTCTCTTTCCTTCTTGAGTCACAAAAATGCTACATGTCACGATATCATGACACTTTTTCTTTCTCTGTCTCCTTGCATTTTGAGTCGCGAAAATGCGACATGTCGCGATATCGCGACACTTTTTCTCCTTGCTCTTTCTCTTTGCTTTGGCCCACGAAAATACATGTCGCGATATCGTGACACTTTTTCTCCTTGCTCTTTCTCTTAGCTTTGGCCCATGAAAATACAACATGTCGCGATATCATGACACTTTTTCTCCTTGCTCTTTCTCTTAGCTTTGGCCCGTGAAAATACATGTCGCGATATCGCGACACTTTTTCTCCTTGCTCTTTCTCTTAGCTTTGGCCCGCAAAAATACAACATGTCACGATATCGCGACACTTTTTCTCCTTGCATTTTCTCTTCTCTTCTGGCCGTGAAAATGCAACATGTCGCGATATCGCGACACTTTTTCTCCTTGCATTTTCTCTTCTCTTCTGGCCGCGAAAATGCAACATGTCGCGATATCGCGACACTTTTTCTCCTTGCATTTTCTCTTCTCTTCTGGCCATGAAAATGCAACATGTCACGATATCGTGACACTTTTTCTCCTTGCATTTTCTCTTCTCTTTTGGCCATGAAAATGCAACATGTCACGATATCGTGACACTTTTTCCCCTTTGCTTTTTTGCTTCTCTTTTGCATATGGGCCACTTCGGTCTTCTTGGACAACCTGTAACAACTTCACCCAAACATCAGAAACATCCTCATAAGCATTTAACATCACTGTACATACTCTGAGTAACCTCTGAACTCCTGTCCACTGCATCAACCGATCTATTTGACTGTGTTGACAACAATGACAATATTGTCGCTGCACCTTGCTCAACAATCTCCCCCTTTGGAATTGTTGGCAACACACGTGCAATTTCCTGTAACTCTTGAGCAATTTCCTATAACTCTTCTCCCCCTTTGACAACAATACCAAAAGGGCTGTTGTAAACTCCCCCTGAGTCCATGCACAACATTCTCAGACAAAAATTATTACACTTAGCAAAAATCACAAACATGAGCAAAAAGATAAACAAATACATAAATGCTCCCCCTGAGAATGTGGTCCCGATAGCTAGTCAATTCTTGGGAAGCGTGACCACTCCCAATTTATTGCGAAGGTACTCAAAGACTTCCTTGGGCAACGGTTTTGTGAAGATATCCGCTACTTGCTCTGTTGTTGGAACAAAATCCAACTTAACCTCACCTTCCGCAACTTTCTCCTGCGTACAACACGTTGTCACTGCAATATATTCTGCCTCTGCTGTGGATAAGGAGACTGACTCTTGTTTCTTACTGTTCCATGCAACCAACCTGTCTCCAAGATAGAATGCACCTCCACTGGTACTCTTTCTGTCATAAAGTCTTCTTGGATAAGAACTCTAATCTCTGCTCATCATATTATAATTCTTGTTGTACCTTGCTTTTACTTATTTAGTATAGTATGATCAACACTCAACTCTCAGCTGTGCAAAAGTTACTCCCAAATCAAAAGTGATCGACTCTCCAGGCAGCTCGTGCGTAATTTCTTCAGCCTTTTGACTGCCACCTCCTCCGTGATTGACGACTTTGCCTCGCATCCGTTGTGCAGCTCAATGTCTCTAGTTTCTAACGGCTGCCATGAATGTTTTCATCGCCTGCACAGGTATTGACAGTGGACCGTTACATCTAGCGTTGGAACCTCAATCTACGTGTAGTCATCAACACTCGGTATTCTGCTTCTTGCTAGGGCATATGTCAGGGCTACTCAATGTCTTAGGCGAACATTCTTCACGTGATTCCAGGGAGCATTTCTCCTCACTGCGATCAAGGGATTCCTTGGGCAATATCTCGCATTTCTCAAATAATGCAAGACTTTCTTAGGTGCATAGGCATCTTGTCCTCCTTGGCGCTTCACCACCTGGGCGCTATTCTCTCAACGTCTCTGCCTTGCATGTGCCACTTGGCACTCTTGATGAACTGGGTGCTAGTGCCACTGTTTGCTTTGACTTTGGCATCTCTTTGATAATGACTACTTCTTTAGAGAAAATTGATGCTCTCTTATACCAAACGATGTGTTGTATTTTTGGTTAAGAACCTCACGCCTTCCACCTACACGTTGGCAGTAATTTTCATAATGATCATGAAGAGCTTTACCATAGTCCTCCCTCGATATTGGTAGATGAATTGAGACGTACTCACAACATGGATTCTATTTTATCTGCAGATTGGGAATGTTACAAGCTTCAAAACCAGCACCTGCCAGCTTATGCTTCCATGACACGTCGACCTGTGCTACATGTTCTATCTCAGATAATGCCTATCAGCTGCTGCATCAAAAACCTAGTTGTTCACCATGTTGTTCTACTGAAGCACATCAGTTTGACACTATCTCCACAAACATCTACATGAACTGAAACACATTTTGACAACTATACGACAACTCCCCCTGACTACTTGCCTTTCATCCTCAGATAACCAAACAACATAGGAGCATTAAAATAAAACTTTAAGATTGCTCCCCCTGAGGATGTGCTACCTGGAGCTTCTTAGTGCAATAGAGGAGTAGTCTCCTTCAGTCCAAGGAGACATGATTTCCTCTCTTCTTTCTTTCTCCACTTTGGTTTGATTTTTGGGCTTGTGAGTTTTCTTTTTCAGTAGCTTGTGCATGTTTTTGAGAACTTTTTTATTTTGTCATTCCTATTTGGTGAACTTTTTTCTTGAACTTGATTTAAACATTCTTCCCATTTTACTTTCTTGGGACATTTCTCTTGGGTGGTTGTCTCTTGTGCATCCTTGATGGATGATTATTTTCCTTTCTTTGATGCACATGATTTCTTCCCTGTCTGTGTTGCATTCTTTGTGTCTGATGAAATCTACTGTCTTGCCTTAGATTAGATACAAAAGTTCTTGGACAAAACCTTGCTATGTGCCCATGACCATTACATTTAAAACATTGCACATGGTGTTCAACCGGAATAATAGATGTATTTCTACCAGCATAACTCTTTGATCTATTATTCAATCCACAATAAATTGCCTTGTGACCATAATGGTTGCATCTAAAACAATAGCCATTAAAAGCATTATTATGAATAAAGTGAGAGTGATAGAACCTCTTTTGTTGTGGTTGCTTTGCTGTAGATCTCCTTTGAGATTTTCTTCCTTTTGAAGATTCAGCTTCAAGCTTTTCTTGCTTTGATCCTTCAGTAGTGGACTTCTTCTTCTCTATAGATTTAGAAGATGAAGGTTGTTCAGCTTCACATCCAAGACCAAGCTTACACATGGGGCTTCTTTGTTGCCTTATCATTTTATCTAGCAACTCTGTGCTCTTCTCAAATTTGAGATTTGTATTGGCCTCTTCTAGTTGTTTCCTCAATAAAACAATCTCCTCTTCTTGTTTGCAGCAAACAATCTCTTTCTCATTGATCTGTGACCTGAGAGTTTCTTCAATCCTTTTGGACTCTTCTACTTGCAGCTTTAGATCACTAAAAACTTTGTTAGATTCCTCTTCACGTTTGCTACATACATCGACTTTATCATCCAGGTGTGACTTCAAGGCTTCTTCTATTTTCTTGGCTTTATGAATTTGTAAGAAGAGATCTTCAATCTTATCCCCATATTCTTCCAACTTCTTGGACAATCTTCTATTCTTTTTCCTTTCTATATTCAACTCTTCAAGTGCAGCGATCAACTCACCTTCTAGATCTACTTCAACCTCAAGGTTTTCATCACATACTTCAGAATTCACTCCTCATCCTTTTCTAGTTCAATTTTCTCTTCCACAGGAACTGAAACTGACTGAGATGCCTTATTTGAGGAGGATCTATTCTTCTTACCCATTGCATACTAATCCAAGATCAACCCTAGCTGATTTAGCCTGACAAGGGAAACTGGCTCTGATACCAATTGTTAGTCTCACAATGACACTGAGAGGGGGGGTGAATCAATGTAGCTCTTTAAAACTTAAATCTTCAACTCTTAAAGCCAAAACAATGAAAACTTAAAACCAAATAAAGCAAATATAACAAGAGAGCATCACACAACACAAGATGTACCGAGGTTCACCGATTTGGCTACTCCTCAAAAATTGACTATTTGGACTCCCATCCAAATCTAGCCTTTGCAAAGCAACAACTTTACAATCAATTTACCAGCACCCACTGGAAGGAGCACCAACCCCTGATTTATCTACACTAACAAAAAGGAGCACCAACCCCTGATTTATCTGCACTAACAGAAAGGAGCACCAACCCCTGATTTACTAGCACCAACTGGAAGGAGCACCAACCCCTAATTTATCTGCACTAATAGAAAGGAGCACCAACCCCTGATTTACCAGCACCAACTAGAAGGAGCACCAACCCCTGATTTATTCACCAATAGAAAGGAGCACCAACCCCTGATTTACCAGCACCAACTAGAAGGAGCACCAACCCCTGATTTATCTGCACCAATAGAAAGGAGCACCAACCCCTGATTTACCAGCACCAACTGGAAGGAGCACCAACCCCTGATGCCAAGCACCAACTTGGACTTCAATTTTGAAACTAGAAGATTGACATAAAAATGCCTTCACTTTTACAAGACCTTGACTGGTCTATTGCTTACTCAACATCTCTCACGCAACACACACCCTTCTCGCTCGCCTCTTGTGCTCCTCTCATGCACTTCGCAAGATAAATTCACCAATTAAAATTCTCCGAGCAACACTCCTTTTATAACCATCCTTTCTCTTTGTAACTCCAGTTGTAACTCCTTTCATATTCTCATACGCCACTTGTCAATTGTAACGCCTTCTTTATGTAACTCCTTTTGTATATATAGAGTAGGCATTTCATCAAACACGTTACATGCAAAGAATTGACACCATATTCTCCTACCATGACTATTCGTCTTCTCGGTCATGATTGTTCATCTTCTCCTTGCATGACTGTTCATTTTCTCTTTGCATGTCTATTCTTTTTCTCTTTGCATGTCTATTCATTTTCTTCCACGATTGTTCATTTTCTATTTTAACGACTGTTCATTTTCTCCTTCCATGACTATTCATTTTCTCCACATGGGCATGCATCCATTTCTTTCCACGTGTAACGACCATCTTAAATGATTTCAAATAATTAAATATTCCTTATGGGTCCACGTCACTATGCAGTCTTCAGTTTTACCATCCTGGTCTTCATGTCGCGATATCGCGACACTTTTGTTTCTTCGCTCGCCTAGCCTTTTTGAGTTCATGAAAATGTGACATGTCATGATATCGTGACACTTTTGTTTCACTCTCGCCTAGCTTTTTGAGTCACGAAAATGCGACATGTCGTGATATCGCGACACTTTTGTTTCACTACTTGCCTGGCCTTTTTGAGTCGCAAAAATGCGACATGTCATGATATCGCGACACTTTTGTTACTCTGCCTGCCTGCCCTTCTTGAGTCATGAAAATGCGACATGTCACGATATCATGACACTTTTGTTACTCTGCCTACCTACCCTTCTTGAGTCACGAAAATGCGACATGTCACGATATCGCGACACTTTTTCTTTCTCTTCCTTCCTTCCCTTTTGAGTCACAAAAATGCGACATGTCGCGATATCATGACACCTTTTCTTTCTCTCTCTCCCTTCTTGAGTCATAAAAATGCGACATGTCGCGATATCGCGACACTTTTTCTTTCTCTGCCTGCCTGCCCTTTTGAGTCGCGAAAATGCTACATGTCACGATATCACGACACTTTTTCTCCTTGCTCTTTCTCTTTGCTTTGGCCCGTGAAAATACATGTCACGATATCGTGACACTTTTTCTCCTTGCTCTTTCTCTTAGCTTTGGCCCATGAAAATACAACATGTCGCGATATCGCGACACTTTTTCTCCTTGCTCTTTCTCTTAGCTTTGGCCCGTGAAAATACAACATGTCGCGATATCGCGACACTTTTTCTCCTTGCTCTTTCTCTTAGCTTTGGCCCATGAAAATACAACATGTCACGATATCGTGACACTTTTTCTCCTTGCATTTTCTCTTCTCTTCTGGCCGTGAAAATACAACATGTCGCGATATCGCGACACTTTTTCTCCTTGCATTTTCTCTTCTCTTCTGGCCACGAAAATGCAACATGTCGCGATATCGCGACACTTTTTCTCCTTGCATTTTCTCTTCTCTTCTGGCCACGAAAATGCAACATGTCGCGATATCGCGACACTTTTTCTCCTTGCATTTTCTCTTCTCTTTTGGCCACAAAAATGCAACATGTCACGATATCGCGACACTTTTTCCTCTTTGCTTTTTCGCTTCTCTTTTGCATATGGGCCACTTCGGTCTTCTTGGACAACTTGTAACAACTTCACCCAAACATCAAAAACATCCTCATGAGCATTTAACATCACTGTACATACTCTGAGTAACCTCTGAACTCCTGTCCACTACATCAACCGATCTATCCGACTGTGTTGACAACAATGACAATACTGTCGCTGCACCTTGCTCAACACCATTAAGGATATCATTCCACTCCTAGTAGTAAAATCAATGATCTGATCCATATTGGGAAGGGGAAAATTGTCTTTAGGGCATGCAACATTAATATCTCTAAATTCTTTACAAACCCTAACCTTAGTAGTTTCTTTCTTGGTTACTTGAACTACATTCGATATCCATTCAGCATAATCAATGGTTTGTATAAAAATAATATTCAGGAGTTTTTCTAACTCCCCTTTGACTAGTAAGGCCACTATAGGATGCATTTTCCTAAGTTTCTGTTTAACAGGATTAGCATCCGGGTGCACTACTAGGTGATGCATAACCATATAAGGGTCTAAACTTGGCATATCTTCATACGTCCAAGCAAAGACATCTTCATATTCTTTAAGAAATGCAATGTATTTATCCTATTTTTCTTAACTCAATTTTGATCCAATGTTGATTATGTGAGGGTTATCCTCGGTTCCAATGTTAATTTTTATGACATTTTCTACTTCCATATGTAGATCTCTCTCAAAATTATGTGGGGCGGATGAAATGCCCAATTATTGTAATTATTCCAAGGTTAGCTTGGATAATTCGTCTTGACGAGTCATGGCCTCAAGCTGGGCTATACTAGGTATAGAGCCATCAAAATAAAATCCATTATGTAATAATTCCTCAATGGAGACATTGTGAAAGATATCTCCCTCCAACTCATCATTGGATTCAGCGATCATCTTAGGATAAGCTATAGATAGCATATTACATGTGTGTCTTATTTATTAAATGCAAGGCATCGCACGCATCTAAATAATCTTGGTAACATATAATATGATCATCATCCTCAAATGGGAATGGCTGACCCTTACTAGGAAATAGGCCTACACCACATCGGGCGAGCCACGCTTCTACCTCAAAAGGTTCTTTCATACCATTCTGGAAAGGTCCCAAACCTTTCCCTTTATATCCCAATTTGAGCATTATAGGTTTGGATTTAATATATTCATTAGTAAAATAACATCGAGCATATCCATCATAATGAGTTTTGATGTTTCTGGGTATTCTACCCCAGTCATATCCCTTATAAATAAAAGCACAGCTCCCGACTTGGTAAATACTTCCCATAGGCTATGGGAGGCCCAAGGTACGAGGAGATGGTAGAAAATTATTTAAAATAAGGGAATCTTGTATAGAAGTATTCATTTCTTCTGATATAAGTATTTTAGATAGATCGGGTAAGAGCTCGTCAGTAAGAGCATAATAGGTAGAAGGAACATTCCATACATCTTTTGATGCTGAAAATATGACTTTGGTGGATGTAGATGGTGTAGAGGTGTCGATAGATGGGTCTATTATAGGTATGGAAGTTATAGGAGTAGAACAAGAGACATTGGTTGTGAGATTAGGATCTTTCTTAGGTCCTAATGCGGTTTGTTCAGAAGATGGTTGAGTTATATATGTAGGTGCAACTGATGGAGAAGAAGTAGATGACTTTGTGGGTTTGATTTTTGCATGTTTAGATGGATAATGAGAATTAGGATTTGTGGATGACAGAGCAAGGAAAAATTGAACTCCAATAGGTTCTGCCAAAGCACACATATCAAAGGGTCTTGGATCACCATGAATGGTAATCAACTAATTCTTAAATTCAAACTTAACACATTGATGTAAGGTGGAGAGAACAACTCGCATCGCATTGATCCAGGGACAACCCAAGAGTATATTATATGATGCAAGGAAATATACAATAAACACAATCATATCCAAGGTTCTTAGACCAACCTGCAATGGAATGGTAATAACGCCACATGTTTCTTGTGTTTCGTCATTGAAAGCTTTTATGATCATATCCGTTCTTTTCATTTCCTAACTTATAAACCCAAATATTTGGTAGAAGTCAAAAGTGCAAATATTTAAAGATGAACCATTATCAATCAAAACTCGTTTGACTACTACATATCCAATTAAAGTAGTAATATACAAGGGGTTATCTTTATGTAAACTATGTTGAGGTATGTCTCTATCCTAAAATTCAATACAATCAACTTCACGAGTTATTATAGTATTGGCCATGGCTTTAGGTTGAATGTCTTGCAGTACCATCATCTGGCTTAGTGTGAGCATTAATTCATATCTATGTGTAGGAGAAGATCTTAAAAGGTCCAAGAGGGAAATTATAGCTATAATATTTGATAATTGTTCATTAATATTATAAGGAGGTTTAGGTTGAACATTAGGTGCATGATTCCCTTTATTAGGAACCTTCAAAACAAATGGAGTTGATCCACCATTATGAATTTGATCTTGTTGATTATTTTGAGCCTGTTGTCTAGTAACAGCTTCGATGGTACCCACAATATTATTCTACGAATGATGAATGGGTCTTGGTCTAGCATTTATAGCTAGCTCATTAGAAAGTAATTAGTGAGATGATGGTCTAGTAGTGAATCTTCTTGGAAATGGCTCTTTTGGAACCATATAACTTGTGATAGGGTGAATAGTATCTGATTCATCTTCCAAACTATTCGATTGATTTGATGTGATTTCCATATCACTCTTAGTCTCATATTTTGTATCACTGAGATCAGGTATCTAAATATTATATAGAGTCCTGGTTGTAACCACGAATAAAGTAGTGTCAAATATTTCTAGATCATGAGCAGTTAAATGCCCACTAATAGTTCCTACATATCGGGCAAGAGGAGGGATATTATGATGTTCAATTTGATTAGCCACCTCCTTACCATGTTTTGGTAAGGGATGTTGAAAGATTTCCAATTATTGATTGGCATTCTGATTCGGGTTTTGTGGGGTGTTATTTTGGACATTATTAGGAGTATTTTGCTTAGGTTTAAAGGCTTGCACATCCATCTCATTGTTATCAATCAAGTCCTATATTTTATGTTTTAATATTTTACAAGAGTTGGTAGTGTGTCCAGGTCCTCTATGGAAGTCACAGTGTAAATCTGCTCTGTATCCAAGTATAGTTGGATCAGGTTCTTGGATATTTGGTAATTGAATCAAACCTTGTTCCAATAATTACGATAGAATAGTTGATAAAGGTTTATTTAACCTAGTAAATTCTTGAGGAGGTTTATCAGGAGGTTTCAGTATAAACTTCTCCGCTGTCTTTGTAGCATTAATATTAAAAATATTTTGGCTATCGATGACTCCATCACCCACAACTTGTTTATTCTTGTATTTATTTTTGGATGTTTTCTCATCGTCTTTCTTTTTAAGATGGCCTCTCCTAATGAGAGCATCTTCCACTCTTCGGGCTAAGTCTATAGCTTGATCGAAGGTGATCAAGGTAGCAGTTGATAATTCGAAAGATAGTTGCTTTTGCAAATTATTAATAAAGATATCCAACATCTCCCTATAAGGTAACATAAAGTGCAATTTTACTATCAATTGTCTCCACCTAGCTAGGAAATCAGCAAAGCATTCATCTTTGTCCTGTTTTAAGTTATACAAATCTTTAATGGTCACATGTCTTTCGATGTAGGCACTAAATTGATGAACAAAAGACTCGGCATTTTCTTTGAAATTCCTCAAAGAATTAGTGGGTAATTGATAATACCACTCTAATGCCATTCCTCCCAAGCTTTTCAAGAACATTTTTAGTAATAACAAGTCATCATGTGATATATCATGACATTCTATCCTAAACATACGAAGATGCTCTATGGGATCTTTGGTTCCTTTATATATGGGAAGAACAGGCATCGAAAAATGTTTAGGATACGGTTGTGCTACGACTATAGGATCTAAAGGCTGACTACACATCTCTCGATAGTTGTACAAGGGACGGTAGGGATCTATCTGGTCCATGCGGGAAACTAGTTGTTCCACCATGGTTTCAAGATTACTAGTTTGTCCACCATATTGGTTTGGTCGGACATATGTATGGGATATATGAGTGTATGATGGTGTAACATAAAGATTAGATGCTATATTGCTATTATGCAAAGTTTTGGTAGGAAGAGTATTATGAAGAGGATTTGTAATAGTATTATGTTATACCCCAGATTGTTGGTAATTGGTGTTTGGTTTTGTTTTGGGTTTTTATTGGTTTGAGGTATGTTGATCAAGAGCTTGATGAAATAGAGCAGTAAATGATGGTTTCTTTTGTGTGGGAATGTCCCTAGGCTTGTTAACAGGCACTTTAGATTTTTGAGTAGCCTGCTATTGTTGCATGTTTTGGATCACAGCTACCATATCCAAATTGGATGGTCCAGCCCGATCACTCTCTTGATCAATAAAGGACAAGGGATTAGTGTGTGTTTGAAATACGTCTTCTAGAGTTTCTTGATTGTCACTAATTCGATCCTTGTCCATATGGACTGCTCTATTAAAAACACCAATATTAGTGTTAATGAACTTCCAAAATTGTTCCATGTTTTCAAAAGTGATAGCTCCTCCTAGAGACATTTTAGGGGATGAGGATCCTTCCTCTCTATTATTTTCTTCTTGTTCATTTGCTACAACAAGCTCTTCTTCTTGCTGGTCTAGGATTTATTCTTCCTGAACTTGGTCCTCAGGAGGGACATTTTGGTTAGTTAATGGTCTTCCTAACCAATCTTTATCTTCTTCGGTTTTATTTCCATTCCTAAGTCTAGGCATTGTGCTAAACTTAGGTTTTAGCAAATATATATACTTATATATATATATATATATATATATATATATATATATATATATATATATATATATATATATATATATATATATATATATATATATATATATATATATGCGGTAGGGTTGAGAGGTATATATTTTAACTATATACCTACTATAATACTTTAAAAGGAAAATGTTTTGTTTTTGTTTTTTTTTTTTTTTTGTTTGATTATATTATTATTTTGCGAGAATAAAAATAACAAACATTATGCTAGTTGCAAGAAATAACAATAGTAAAAAGAATGAATTAGTTTTCTATGAATAGTTTATGGATATCATTTATAGGGTCAAGTTCATAAGGAGTCATGAAATGCTCCTATTCAAATTGGAAGTGGTTTTTCAAGAATTTGAAAAAGTGTGCTATGGTAATATGATCTACTTTAGACTTTGACTTGTAAAAATAAAGTTCATGGCAATACTCTCGATACAACACAACTCTAGGAATTCTATTCCATATTTTTCTATTCGTAAGAACGACTTCTTGATCCTCTATACGAGATATAAATTTATGTACTACAACTACATTCTCAAGGTACTCCTCAAAGGTGTATAATTTAGAAGACACAAGTGCTATTTTATCGAATAACCACCTATGGCAAGCTCTCTGAAGTTCATGATACAAAGTCACCTGATCAGGATCCAAGATTCTATCTAGGACAAACCTCTTAATTTGCCTAAGTTCTACAGATCTGGATTCAATAATACCTAATCTCCTATCAAGTTTGTCCCACAAATATTGGGCTCTATTTGTTTGAGGTACTCTAAGCACAGAAGTAATCTCTATGGTTGTTAATTGATTTTCAACATTTATGGTGACAACTCGTCTTCTATTATAATATACCATCTAAATATGATATGCAAATTTAACTATTTTCTAATGATTCTAGATGTTCTTAATAATGTTTTTTTTTTCTATTTTGGATTATTTTCAAAAGGTGTTTTAGTTTCACGTCAGTTTCACCAAAATTTATCACCCAAATTTTTCACACCCTTACCTTCAGGCTAAAGGATTCGTGCCCAGAAGGGGGATACGATAAGGATGGGACAATACCTTGGACGAAAAGGCCCTTTGAAGGTCACGCCTCTCGGGGGAGGGGTATAAGGGTGAATTTTTTACGGATGGTGGGGTTCACTAGGGTAATTTGAGTGGCAGTTTCCACGCCTAGGTCAAGAATGGGTTTGATGTGTTCATTTTATGTTCAATCATTCAGACTCCTAGGTTGGCCAAAGTGAATCTAAGCTATTCTATATGAAATTTTTGGTTTATATGAAAACAACAAACATAAATGAATCCTAAATACAAAAAATATCTAAAATGGAGAAGAGTACACCTAATTTATGATGTCTGATGAATATTTTGAAGCTTGTAGGAGTCCAGATCGTCCTAGATATGACAGGATCATCTATAATTGTATAGAATCATCCAGATCATAGGAGATCATTTGAGATCAACCAAGATCATCAGCAACCTGACGAATTCGTCAAAAACCTACAATCATGAAAACAGACACCAAAAACCAAAAATACAATTGTAAGAATGATACAAAATGATAGAAATAAGAATATAAATGCTCAAATGATAAATCTTGATATCAAATCAAATGGGATGCAATGTTTTAATAATTTATTTTGAATTGTATCATGCAAATATGCTAAATGAGGTGAACTCCAAGATGCATAACATAAGTGAATTAATCTAATGCATAATTAAATAATAAAAAGAGATATAGAATGCAAACTCAGGGCTCTGATTGCCCCCAATATGAACTACAGCAAAAATCATCTTCAATCATACGAGATCGTTGCCGATCTCGACAGGATCATCCAAAATTGAGGTTGAATCACCTGCGACGATATGAGATTCTTCCAGCTAAAACACAGTGAGATCCTACAATAAAACTTCAAAATACAAATGCAAATGATGGGGGATAGGATTTTCTAACATAGCAAAAACTAAAGTTGTAGGGAAACGATCATCCAGTGGGATAAACTGGGAAAATACCAAGTTTATATAGTATTATGAGGAGGTTAGGAGGTTGGGGATCATCCCAATATGGGAGATCTCCAACATAGGAATCTCCAACCACGCAGACACGCTTCTACCCGAGTTGGAGAAGTTGTTGAAATAGAAGCTAATTATGAAAATTTGGTTTTGGGATGAAATCGTCTAGACGTTTTGTTCCAGATGAATTTGTTCAATTTGGGACGATATCGTCCAACAGTCAAACAACTTCTAAATATAGCACAAAAAATGAGGTGAGCAGTTAACAAGCAGTTTCGGGGTTAAAATTCTATTTTTTTATCTTTTACTGAGGGTTTAACTGCACCAATTTTAGGGTGCTACATCTCTTTTATGAGTAATTATGTTTTTCAACACAACCAATAAGTTGCTATGGGGTGTCCACTAGGGTTTTTAGTCATTTAACCATTCCTACTTTTCATTTCATATTGTGTAGAAAGCTATCTTCTCTTTTAGAATGTAGGGTCTTGCTTTGCTAGTACCTTGTGTATCTCAAAATCCTAACACAATTTTACACATTCAAAATCCAATTTTGAATAAGGAAGGATGAAGGTGCATATTGGAAATTTGAGTTAATTTGAGACATTTTGTATTGTCATTGATGTCACATGGATCATTGATGTCACATTGAGTTTTTGTGGCCAAAATATTTCATAAATAAGCATTTATGATCTTTTGGAAAGCATGGATATATACAAGTTTTTTATGAAAACCAAGGCAGGAAAAATAAAAGATTTTATTTAAAACCATGGTGGGCTTTTGTGGAAAGGGATTTTCTTAAAAGCCAAGGTGGGATTTTGTTTCATCAAAAAAGGACCTCCGATGATGAAGATATTAAATTTTAAAGTTTAAGTTTAAATTAATGGAGGGCCAACCTATGTGCAATTAATGGAGGTTGGCATATATATATGTAAAGGTTTAAATTTATTTTGAAAATGGGGCATATTATATATCGTCGAAAAGCTTATTTCGAGGGATATTTGACTAACTTATTTATAAGGAGAAATAATATGTGTGTAAAGAGATATTTCTGATTTTACAAAGGGGTTCCAAAAGTGAATTTCCTTGTTCTTTTTTTCAAGAGGATTAATTCTTTCATGAGGTGACAAGGTATGCAATATTGTGATTTATTTTATTTTATGGTATAAGTGGTTTTGGGAGTGAAAATATTATGCAATGTTTTGGTTTATTTTATTTTATGGTACAAGTTGTTTTAGGAGAGATAAGGAAGTTGTGCAATTAAAGGCCTTGGTGATGATTATTGAAAAGTGGAGTAATGTTGATTATTTTGTGATCTACTAACCCTTGTGAAGATTACCAAAACAATTTTGTGATTGTGGTATATTTACAAAGAGGTTTTTTCATCTTCATAAAGGTATGGGCACATTATCCTATTGATTGTTTATGGTGGTTGATTTTTGAAATATCATTGGAGGGAAAAGGATTGTTTGTGGTTTCATTTTTGAAAGTGGTTGGTTGAATGCTTCAAGGTTTTATGAATTGAGAGTTGTGTCTAAACCTTGTTTGATAAGAATACTTGTTGAAGCCCATTGGTTGTGAAATAACTTGAGATAGAAAATAACATGAGTATAATTGTTATGTGAGATTTGTGGTTGAGCATTGCTTGAAACATTTGAGTTGGTTGATACATACTTGGACTAGGATTGTGTGAGAGAGAGTTGTCCCTTGTGATGATTGGTTGAGTTGAGTTGATTAAGCCTAGTCAAGTGATGTGTGAAGTGATTGTTCAAGTTATATAAAACAAACTATTCCATCATTCTATGTTTATTTGAGATTGAGGTTAGAACATATTGAGTCTCTAACAATTCTCTGTATGGTTATATAAGACTTGAATTGAGTTGAGGTTGATTTGAGTTGAGAGTGATATTAGAACATATTGAGTCTCTAAAAATTCTCTTTATGCTTCTATGAGATTGACTTGATTTGAGTTGATATTGATTTGAGTTGATTTGAGTTGAGATTTATTTGGGTTGAGAGTGAGATTAGAACATATTGAGTCTCTAACAATTCCATTTATGCTTCTATGAAGTTAATTTGAGTTGAGATTACCATTCATTGTTGATTTCATTTTGAGTACTACTTGAGCATGATTTATTGAGCCTTTGAGAGGCCTTTGGAACAGATTTGAGGACAGTGTTTGAACAAGTTCTTAGTGAGCTTGTTGGAGCAGATTTGGGGAAGTTCTTGGTGAGCTTCCTAGAGTATATTTGGGTATGTTCTTGGTGAGCTTTCTAGAACATATTTGGGCAAGTTCTTGGTGAGCTTGCTAGAGCAAATTTGGGCAAGTTCTTGGTGAGCTTGCTAGAGCATATTTGGGCAAGTTCTTGGTGAGCTTGCTAGCATATATTTGACAAGTTCTATGTGAGCTTGTTAAGTAGGTTTTGTGTGAGCCTATTGAGCAGGTTATTACTGAGCCTGTTGATAGATATTTGGAGGTGAGAGAGTACATAGGACAGAGTCTTAATGGATAGAGATCCATTAGCCAACATAGTTGAAGATAGATCTGAGTGAGGAGTCTTAAAGTGGAGAGAGGTCCACCAGTCAGTGCAGCAAAGAGACAGATTCTTCTAGAATATCACATAGCCAGAGTAGAAGGGGAAAGAGTTCTCCTGTGTAAAAGATCCAAGAACTTGAAATTAGGGGATCAACATCTCCTTTGGAAAGAGGTCCATAAACATTGTAATTGGGAGTGATTCCCAAAGAGATTTATTGAGAAATTTTTAGTAAAATATTTTCTCTGTGGAGTAGCCCACATTGGGTGAACCACATAAATTGTGGTGTCTCTATTATGTATGGTTTTTGTGAATTGCTTTAATTACTACTATTGATACTGTTATATTTACACAACATAATATTGATTTGGAAGAAAAAGTAAAAAGTGTTCTTATACTGTTCATCCCCCTCTCAGTATAATCTTGTGTTATTCAATTGGTATCAGAGTGGGTTCCTTCAGAAAAGCTAACAACTTGAGGGAACATTCTACAAGAATACACATGGCAAAGAAAGGTAAAATAAGAACCATGAGATCTAAGAAGAAAAATAAATTTGATATTGAAGCTCTAAGAAAGGAAGAAGAAAAATTAGTAAGATGTCTTGAGTGTGGTAAGCTTGGTCACATGGCATTTTATTGTCCACAAAATGGGTATAGAAACTACAGAGAGGAAATGGAACTTGACTGGATTTTCAAAGATATTATTTCTCAAAAGGTAGCATTCAAGGTTTCAAATGAATAATATTCTACTTATGGTCAACTCGATCATGTCTCAGGTTACTGTAATGGCTTAAGTGATAGTGAAGATGAAATGGAACTCAAGGAAGACAAGCACAATCAAAATAGTGAAGATGAATGCAAGAATAAAAAAGAAAAGGAAAACATGTATGAACAAGGTAGGCATGACAGGAATATCTTGTATATGGAAGAAGCAATCAGTGCTTCTAGCAGAAATAATGAAAGTCTCTTAGTTAGTGAAAAAGAAGAAGCTCCTACTGAACATCAAAAGCAGGAATCTCAAGTAAGAATTTATCATGAAGTGAAAAATAGGCACAGTTATGATCATGAAGAAAAAAAAGTTTCAAAACAAGATTTTGAATAAATGTAAAGAAAAAACTCAATACTAAAGGCTCAACCACAAGAGGATGAGAAGATAAAGTCAAATCTCCTATAAGATGTCATTGACCTAAAAATCATGGTTGAAGAGGCAAAGAAAATTGAAGAAGATATGCTTTAATAATTAAAGGTAAGGAATCAAGAATGTGAAAGATTAGAACATGAAGTTGTTTCCTTAAGTTTGGAAGTGAAAGACTCCAAGGATAAGTTGCACAAGTTTTGGAAAGTTTTAAAAGCACCAAAGGTCCCATATTTCAGGTTTGGGGAATCACACTCAAAAGGAAAGGAAGTTCCAAAATATGAAAGCAAAGAAACACCTAAGATTTGTGAGGAAAGCTCCAAAGTTCCTATGGCTCCAAATATTCAGTTTGGTTCTTGTTTTGAGATAGGTGAATCAAGTTCAAAGGGAAAATAAATTATTGAAGAAAAAGGTAAGGAAGAAACTAAGGAAGAGGTTTTAGATGCTACAAAGAAGGTTCATGAATGCAATGCACAAGTTGAAGATGATAATAATGATAATGTTCAAGAAAGGTATGAGGAACCAAGGCATGAACAAAATGATTTTCAAGGATATTGTTTTTCTTGTAATGGATATGGACACATAGCTATACATTGCAGGATACATGGATCAAAGAAGTTTGATTTTTATAGAAGGAACTTCAAAGGAAGAAGGTATGATTTTCAGGGACATTGTTTCTCATGTAACAAGATTGGTCATAAAGATTTTTAGTGCAAAGGAAATGAGCAACATGTTTTTGGTTTTAGAGCTACACAATTTAGAAGTCATGGTCATAATGGTCATGAAAACAGAGCTTCACAATACATGGTTCAATAAAGGAATGGATATGGAAATTAATTCAAGAAAGAATTCAGGACATGGGCACCATCCAAAGGCTACAATATCAAGTGTTTTAATTGCAATAACTTTGGGCATATTTCAAAATGGTGTAGGACTCAATTCCAAATAGGTTCAAGATAAGAATGTCAAGCAGTTTCAAGACAAGAAGGTCAAACAGGTTTAAAACAAGAAAAGAAAGGAACTCATCAAGAAAAGGATATTAGAAATATGTGGAAGGAAGTTGATAGAGGAAAGAAACAATATAATATAGGAGTAAATATACTCCCAACCCAAAATTAATCACCTCAAAAGAGAATGGGGTGAAGGGGCTAAGCTTAAGAGTCATATATTTTAGCCCCATAGGTGTCCCTTTTATCATTGATGTCAAAGGGGGAGAGATTTAAGTTAGGGGGATCAGCCTCCAAAGAGAGCATTGAGTTAGGGAGAGCAACCTCCATAGAGAGTATTGAATCAGGGGGAGTAGATTTGATTCTCAAAGATGGTTTTTGCAGTGATTGTGGTGTTTGCATTAGATGTGTTGCCATCAATGACAAAGGGGGATATTGTTAGAAATTTGAGTTAATTTGAGGTATTTTATATTGTCATTGATGTCACATGGATCATTTATGTCACATTGAGTTTTGGTGGCCAAAATATTTCATAAATAAACATTTATGATATTTTGGAAAGCATGGATATATACAAGGTTTTTATGAAAACCAAGGTAGGCAAAATAAAATATTTTATTTAAAACCATGGTAGGCTTATGTGGAAAGGGCTTTTCTTAAAATCCAAGGTGTGATTTTGTTTCATCGAAAAATGACCTCCGGTGATGATTATATTAAAGTTTAAATTAATTGAGGACTGACCTATGTGCAATTAATGGAGGTTGTGATATATATATATATATATATATATATGTAAAGGTTTCAATTTATTTCAAAAGGGGGGCATATTATATATCATCGAAAAGCTTATTTCGAGGGCTATTTTACTAACTTATTTAGAAGGAGAAATAAGGTGTGTGTAAAAATATATTTCTGATTTTGCAAAGGGGTTCCAAAAGTGAAGTTTACCTTGTTCTTTTTTCAAGAGGATTAATTCTTTCATGAAGTGACAAGGTATGCAATATTGTGATTTATTTTATTTTATGGTATAAGTGGTTTTGGGAGTGAAAATGTTATGCAATGTTTTTATTTATTTTATTTTATGGTACAAGTGGTTTTAGGAGAGATAAGGAAGTTGTGCAATTAAAGGCCTTGGTGATGATTATTGAAAAGTGGAGTAATGTTGATTATTTTGTGATCTACTAAACCTTGTGAAGATTGGAAAAATAATTTTGTAATTGTGGCAGATTTACAAAGAGGATTTTTCATCTTCATAAAAGGTATGGGCACATTCTCCTATTTATTGTTTATGGTGGTTGATTTTTGAAATATCATTGGAGGGAAAATGATTGTTTGTGGTTTCCTTTTCTAAAGTGGTTGGTTGAATACTTCAAGGTTTTCTGAATTGAGAGTTGTGTCTAAACATTGTTTGATAAGCATAGTTGTTGAAGCCCATTGGTTGTGAAATAACTTGAGTTAGAAAAAAATATGAGTATCATTGTTATGTGAGATTTTTGGTTGAGCATTGTTGGAAAAATTTGAGTTGGTTGATACATACTTGGACTAGGATTATGTGAGAGAGAGTTGTCCCTTGTGATTATTGGTTGAGTTGAGTTGATTGAGCCTAGTCAAGTGATGTGTGAAGTGATTGTTCAAGTTATATAAATTAAACTATTCCATCATTCTATGTTGAGTTGAGATTGAGGTTAGAACATATTGAGTCTCTAACAATTCTCTGTATGGTTCTATAAAACTTGAATTGAGTTGAGGTTGATTTGAGTTGAGAGTGAGATTAGAACATATTGAGTCTCTAACAATTCTCTTTATGCTTCTATGAGATTGACTTGAGTTGAGTTGAGATTTATTTGGGTTGAGAGTGATATTAGAACATATTGAGTCTCTAACAATTCTCTTTATGCTTATATGAAGTTAATTTTAGTTGATATTGCCATTCATTTTTGAGTTCATTTTGAGTACTACTTGAGCATGATTGATTGAGCCTTTGAGAAGGAATTTGGGATAGATTTAAGGATAGTGTTTGGACAAGTTCTTAGTGATATTTTGGAGTATATTTGGGAAAGTTCTTGGTGAGCTTGCTATAGTATATTTGGGCAAGTTCTTGGTGAGCTTGCTAGAGAATATTTGTGCAAGTTCTTGGTGAGCTTGCTAGAGCAGATTTGGGCAAGTTCTTGGTGAGATTGCTAGAGCATATTTGGGCAAGTTCTTGGTGAGCTTGCTAGCACAAATTTGACAAGTTCTTTGTGAGCTTGTTAAGTAGAAAATGTGTGAGCCTATTTAGTAGGTTCTTAGTGAGCCTATTGACAAATCTTTGTAGGTGACAGAGTACAGAGGACATAGTCTCAGTGGATAGAGATCCAACAGCTAGTACAGTTGAATATAGATCTGTGTGAGGAGTCATCAAGTGGAGAGAGGTCCACCAGTCAATGCAACAGAGAGACAAAGTCTTCTAGAAGATCACATAGCTATAGTAGAAGGGGAAAGAGTTATCCTATGGAAGAGATCCATGAACTTGATATTAGGGGATTAGAATCTCCTTTGGACATAGGTCCATAAACATTGTAATTAGGAGTGATTTCCAAAGAGATTAATTGAGAAAGTTTTAGTAAAATATTTTCTTTTTGGAGTAACCCACTTTGGGTGAACCATGTAAATTGTGGTGTCTCTATTGTGTATGGTTTTTGTGCATTGCTTTGATTACTGCTATTGATACTGCTATCTTTACACAACATAATATTGATTTGAAAGAAAAAGTAAAAAGTGGTCCTATAATGTTCACCCCCCTCTTAGTATAACCTTGTTTTCTTCACTAAAAAGTAGTCCTTACCCCTTAAGAGAAAGATATCCCTTACCCATCCTATTAT
The DNA here is from genome assembly GCA_028583015.1 of Wollemia nobilis. Classification (NCBI taxonomy): domain Eukaryota; kingdom Viridiplantae; phylum Streptophyta; class Pinopsida; order Araucariales; family Araucariaceae; genus Wollemia; species Wollemia nobilis. The sequence goes on along the minus strand of JAQPPZ010000672.1, from coordinate 3,805,062 downwards.
GCGCACAGTCTAGGATGTTAAGAATTAACAAAAGGAAAATCCCCCCCCTACCCAAAGCAATAAAATCCCTTGCTCCAAAAAAATAAGCAAGTATACAAAATAATAAAACAAAAGTGGTTTTCACCACTAAGAATGAGCAAGTTACCCAAATATATCAAAATAAAATAAGAGGATAATGAGCTTGATTCCCTAGAATCCTTGGTTATTCAAAAACTATGGGATGATCTCCATTACAATAATGGGTTGAATGAAACTCACTTGGAATTGGGGTAGTCTTACGCATGGTGATATGTCTATCACATTAGAAAACTTATTTTATATAGACCAATGTCAACTTGTTGATGAGATAACTTTTGGTGGCTTGTATTGCCTACCAGTCAATTCCAACTGCATCTAAAATTAGGATAATAATGACCATAGGGTGATCCTCATTATAGTAATGGGTTGAATTAAACCTTCCTGGAAATAGGGTAGTCATATGCATTATCTTAATGAACATCGCATGCAAACACATGGATATTGAATATCTTGGTCTTCCTAGTAGAATTTTATCTTTCAAAGTCTTGTATAGTCAGTATGCATCTTTTAACTGGTTAACTAGGGTGTTTGAGTCTCATGAAAACCATGTTGTTCCACTATAGCATCTTACTGGTCATCCATCCATAATCTAATTTTTCATCATCTTACATATGGTTGGCTTTCACATGTATGATTTTTATGAAAAGGTTAACCTTTTAATTGATGAATTTTGTACATTTGTGGTGCTTACATTTAGGTTTTTTTGCATCTTAAATTCATAATGTTAAAAAATTAAAATAAAATCAAAAACAAAAACAAAATCATCATCACAAAAAATCCCCAAAGGCACTTACGTCCTTTGGTCATTTTATCACAAAAAGACTCCAAAGGTACCCACATTCCTTTGGTTACAATGAATTGATCAAAATTCATCCAAAAGCCCCAAAGGCCCTTAAGCCCTTTGGTCAACATCAAAAGGCTCCAAAGAAACCCAAATTCCTTTGGTCAAAATCAAAAGGCTCCAAATGTACTCACATTTCTTTGGTCACAATAAAAAAGGCTCCAAAGGTACCTAACCCCTTTGGTCACATAAAAATATAAAAAATTCGAGTGAATATCGTATCTAGTGATTTACTCTATAAACTTGGTGATTGCAGTGATTGGTTATCCATGCAATTTAGTAGGATGAGTAAATTACCATAAGATCACTCACCAAAAAGAAGTAATAAATGGGTCAAATCAAGGTTGTAATGGGGCATGAGCCCTCTAAACTATCATAATAGTCCTTGGATAACCCAAATCAGATCATCTTGGTCAAGCGACTCATTGCTTTCATCATTTTACCATGTCCTCATCGACTCGTCACTTGAGGGGGTAGTCATTACATCACAAAATTTATAATCAAATAAATAATCAAACACTAAATCATGCAATTTGTAGTTTTTCAAGAATCAATGGTTCAAAAATACATGCTCTTTTCATGATTGGGGCATCTAACATTGATCATATCAGTGAACATCATCAACCCTCAATTTGAATATAGGTCATCTATTTTTTCTTTGCATTGTATTTTCACATAATGCATCCCAAAAATAGGTATCTGTAGACACCTAAAACATGTCATGTTGAGGAGACTACCAATATGGACTCCCTAAATACCAAATGATCCACCTTGGGTGGCCCTAGGGCTTAAATAGTGGTTTTCACCACTCAAACAAGGGAAATTTCCCTTTGCAACCCTGGTTGTATCTCCTAGGGATGACCTCTGGAGGTCATCCCACCAAGGTATGGCCCTCAATCGAGGCCATCCTACCTAGAACGGCCCCTATTCAAGGCCATCATACCTTGGAGTGGCCCCCAAAAAAGACCATCCTACCCTAAAGTGGCCCCCAATCAATGTCATCCTATCCTGAGACAACCATACTAGAAATAAAAACATTTCTATATATTTGTATATACTAATAAAATATATCATGTATCATAGTTGAAGTCCCCTTGGGAAAATATTTTATCATAGGTCCTCTTGGTATACTCTTTTATGTAAGATAAATTCCTCGTAGGAAAACTTTTATTATAGCTAAATCCCTCCTAGGAAACTATTTTATCTAAGCTAAATCCATCATAGAAAAATCCTTATCTATACATATTTGTACATAGTTTTATATAGTTTGTTCTATAGCGATACCTTTGGCATTATCCAAAGATTTCTTGGGTACATCACTTTCACTCTTTATCATCATCCAAGTCTATTAGTAATACATATAAAATCAACAACATAACTCTAATCAACATCAAACCCTATATAATAATTAAATTAAAATCATCATTGCAACAAGTCATCATAAAATCAATGCATCATTCATCAAATTAACAATTGATCATCATAGAATAATTATTAAACACCATCTAAATCATTTCTCATTTATCATCTAAACTAATCATCCAAATCACATCATAATCATCATTATCCACAATTTAATTCATCATTACATAAATAAGGATAACCTAAATCATATTTAATTTAATAACCCATAATGAATCAATAGTTTTTTATGCATACATATATTTATAAAAAAGTATATGTACATTGAGTATATCAAAAATCATAATCATATAGTATATCATATCTCTAAAACTACAATAGCAACTATCCAAATTAACCTTCGTAAGGGTAGCTAGCTTTGTGATCCAATATTTAATGCTTATGCTGCTCCTTCCTCTCCTAATTATGGTGACATCCTCAATAAACTTTGTGAGCGGTGTGTCATTGATCATAAGTCTGCTTGTGTCCAAGTCTGTAACCCCATAAGTGAAGAAAGTCAATGATATTTTAAGATATCGGATGGTATGTATTTTGGTAGTGGGTTGACTACTTAACAATTGTGGATCCAAATTGAAGTGCCTTGCATTTTATTTAGCATAAATATATAGGCATCAAGGATGCCAAAATTACAAAGTAGGATAATTCACAATCCCTCCCAAATATCTTGAAGAAGCCAACTTGGGAGAACTAAAATAAAGTAAATCTTAAACAATAGCTAACTAGTAGCTAACTAATTACTAACTTAGGACTACTAAATTTAGGCTTTCTAGAATCCATCTAAAGCCTATTTGATTTTATGGACTCACATGGTTTATTAGCAAAAATAAAGCTAATATGAATAAACCTAGGACACTAATACAATAATCTATCTAACCACTAATCCTAGGTACATCAAGTGATATCCTCATCATACCTCCTCACTCAAGAAGCATTGGAATCCAATTCTTTTATGATAGGAGTATATTGATGATTCGCCAAACATTGAATATATATATTGAGAATCCATCTCATAGCTAGTCAAAACAAAGTCAATGATGCCTCAAAATACCAATATGGAGAAACAATGTTTGGTACAACTTGCTCACAAATTTATGAATGCAATAGATGAGGAGTAAATACCTACTATAAAATTTGCAAAGGTTTTTGAACAACTAGAACCTATGAAGGTGGAAAGGAAGGAGGACGCTCAAATGTAAGATGTGTAACAACAAGAGGAGCAAGAGGAGAAGTAGGAGGAGGTATTGATGGAGGAGGAATGACCTCCTTATGAGTCAATGTGGAAGCGGAAGAACAAATGTCCTTGGGCTAAAATACTAAATAAATATTTGGTGAAGGCATAAAATATGTGAATTACGAAATATTGCGAAGAAGAAAAGTCTTGTTTTGATGATTCATCGTATAGATTTTGTGATATGCATCATATTGAATCTGTTTATCATATTGATAGGGTTGGACAAGAATAAATCCACAATAGTCCATGGGATTTAATTTGGTAATAATATAGTCCACATAGTGAGGATCCAAGGTAAATGACATAGTACAATATTTTGTGATTGCAAAGGTAGAATCCACATCATTCCATCCAAGTGAATAAGGGCAAGTATGAGGTTCTATAGGTAATTTGAATTGATCAACTACAAATTTGGCAATCATATTTGTTTATGATCCATTTTTGAATATGTAGTTCACATAATAGTTGTGTCGAAGGTGTGCTTTTATGATAAACAAACTATCATGGCTACTTTTGTGGTGCATAAGGGTTAGATTGTCCAATTGACCCTTAAGTTCTTCATACTCCTTATCCTCACCTACAACCTCAAGTGGCCCATGTTGTGGTGCCTCTTGTTGAGGTTTTACAATTAAATTATTTTGCTTTCTAAAACACTCAAATTCTTTATGCCCTCTTAATTTATAATGATTACAAAATTTTGTGCCACCATAATAAGAAGAAGGAGAAGAAGATGGGAAAAAGAAGAAATATTCATTTGTGGAAAATTCTTCTTTAGAGAAGAACTTATCCCTTGTGATGAACTTGCAAAACAAGAAGAAGGTGGGTGAAACCCCTTTGATTGTGCCAAAAACTTATCTTCTATATGCATGGTTGAAATCAAGATCCAATATTTCTAAAGAAACATATATAATATCTCTATAAAAATGCTCCAATAGCTTTCTCTTGAATTTGAGAATATTAATGTTTGCATCATATGTCACACCAAGGATGTGAAACCTATTGAAATGAAAGATATAATCCTGAATGAACATGTTTGAAGAACACAAGCTTATAATAAGATGGGAAGGTGAATAGTATAAGACCACATTTTACTTTTCTTTCCCAAACAATATTATGCAATATATCAATGGAAATATCAACAATAGTAATCAAATAAATGCACAAATCACAACACATAATAGAGACACCAATTTAACGTGGTTCAAACAATGTGGGATACTCCATGGAGAAAATATTTTGCTAAAATTTCTCAAAAAATATATTGGTAATCCTTTCCCTATTACAATTTTTATGGACCTCTATCCAAAGGATACACCAATCCCCTAATCAAGTTCATGGATCTCTATCCATAGAAGACACCAATACCCTAATTTGGTTCATGGATATCTATCCATAGGAGAAATCTTTCTCCTCTACTCTAGATGGTGATCCTCTAGAAGACGACTACCTCCACTATAATGGCTTGAGTATATCTCTCCACATAAGAATCTTATCCTCACTTAGAAGACCTCTATCCTCACTACCCTGGCTAAAGGATATCTATCTACTAGAGAATATTTTCCTCTACTCTATCACCTCCAAATTTTTCTCTTAGCTCTATCTCAAATCTACACTAAACATAGTCCTTTGGTCTAGCACAAATTTGCTCAATCTCTATCTTTTATCTACACTACACAAATTCCTTTTATCTAGCACAAATCTGGTCATTCTCTATTATTGATCTACACTAAAAATAGTCCTTTGTTCTAGCATAAATCTAATCAATATCTATCTCAGATCTGCACTAAACATAGTCCTTCAATCTAGTATAAATATTCTCAATATCTATCTCAAGTCTAGCACAAACCTGTCCTCAACTCTGCACCAAACTCTATCCTCAAGCCTTAACACAAAGATTGATCCAATCACTAATAAAATATAATATACCCAAACCTTAACTCAAGGTTTTAAATAAATCAATCAATCAAATCTGCTCTGAATTCTACTCAAAAACTTTCCTCAAATCTGTCCACAAGTCCTCTCTATAACTTTCTCAAACTGCTCTCAAGTCTTCACAAATACTTGCCTCAAATATGCTCTACAAGTCCTCACTAGAACTTGTCCAATATGCTCAACAAGTCTTCACCAAGAATTACCTCAAATATGATTGTAAGCTTCCACAAAAGCTTACTCAACTCAACTAAATCTATCATAAAAAACCTCTTCAATCACACAAACAAGTTTCACACAAAATCTTGTTTAATAGCACATAAATATATAGAGAATGGTTAGAGACTCAATATTCTTCACACTCACAATAATACTCAATCACTTTCAAACTCTCTTGGTTAACCATAGAAACATATGGAGAGTTGTTATAGACTCAATATGTTTCACTCTCACACAACACTCAAACACTTCCAACCTCTCTTCAAATCAATTAAGAATAAATAATAATTTGTTTCATAGAACTTGAACTATCACTCCAACACCTCCAATCAACTATGTTCAATCAACTCCACTCAACCAATCACTCAATGAAATCTTAGTCAACAATTCTTATCAAACAAATCTTACATAACAATGATACTCATGTCTTTCACAAACCCTAATCAAGCATATGAAAGCTTACTCAATATTTCCAACAATGTTTTTAGTATCAACTTTCATTCCATAAAACCCACATCAATCAACGTTGGATATCTCAAAATCAAACTCAACAATGCTTATCAAATAATCCTTTTCACTCCAACTTAGCATTCACAACATCCAATAATATTTCACTCACAAGGAAGTTATGCCCATACCTTTATTTTGAAGAATATTGGATCTCAAAACCTATCTCAATCACACTCAACCTCTTTGAAAATCTCAATGGTTAGATATCACAATTTTATCCTCAATATTTTATTTCAAAAATATTTCACCATGCCAAAATATCAAAAATCAACTATGCCTTATTTATCCTTTCAAATCAATTTATAATATCACATTATTTCAAAAAATAACATCTAACACCTTTGGTACACCTTATTACTCCTTTTAACCACTTAAAAATCAAACATAAACATTAAAACTTTGCATTCCCTTTTATCTCCCTTTTATAACTCATAAACCCTTTCAACTATGCAATTTTCAATTAATAAAACTTTTAGGAAATTAAAAATTTACTTTCCACCTTCACATATTTTGGATGTAATGTTAAACCTTAGCAAATGAGCACATACCTTTTAATTGCAACAAAAAATACCTCGACGAGATTCAAAAATTTGATCCCCTTCTACCAATCACCTCTACACAATGTGCGTCCACCAAGTGGGATACGTGCCCTCATGTGATGGTTGAGGCTCACGCCTCCCTCTTCAACTATGTTCAACGATGCAAAACCAAAATTGAACTTTGCCTTCCAAAACCACTACCACGTGGATCAAACCCGTGACCTATCACCTACAAGTGACTTACCATTGCCTTGGCTGCCAACCATTCTACCAATACTTCTACAATGTAAACGACACTCCCCTTAGGCTTGTTCCTTGGTCAGCCTTCTTAAAGGGTTAATAACACATGATTTTCCCTCTTAATCCTTGATGCATGATTTCGGTTGGCATTCAGTCGATCACATGGATAATTTTTCTAAGGTGGGTTCTTACCCCCTTTTATATGCATGGTAATTTTTCAAACACGTCGATGCATAAAATAATTTGATTTTGAATTAATTCGAATTATGGCCCTTTAAAGTAATTTAAATTTAAATTTTACCTTAGGGTAAAATATTTAAATTTAAATAACTTAAAATTTAGGACATTATAAACTTTCACATGGGTCTTTTAAATGAGTAATAATTTTATCACTCCTTGGCCTTTGTTTCTCTTCACACCAACTTATAATTGGAAAATATTATAATATTATATATTATATTTTCATTAACCTGCTTCTTTGCCTTTCTAGAAAAACCACTGGAAGACATTAATAACACTGAAACTTGGTCATCAACCTTTTGACATAAATGCATAGATGACATTGAAACTTGGTCATCATCCTCATGATATTAATGATGACACACCTTGCTCTCTTGTTTACATCAATGACAACAAACCTTGCTCATATTTCCAACAATGTTAGCTCCTTATCAAAAATAAAACCACTTAATAATAAAAAATATATATAATTTTAGGGATAAATTTTTTCTTGATTTCCTTTACAAGCTCATCCCAAGTGGCTATTACATCTTGAACTTCTCTTATTTCCACTAAAACTTTGGCTAAGCCTAAAATATTAAGCTTTGTAAATGGAAATTTATCATCATCTAGAGTTTGAGAGTAGAAAAACCAAGTTTCCATGTCTAGGATCCAACTATTCAAGATGCTTCGATTCCTTGACCCATCATACAATACAACCTCACACCGAGCCTTTGACCATGGGTCATTATTGTAAATCTTGAAATTAGTGGTATTTTGTACATTGATGTCATTAACCTTGTCAGCAAGGCTACTGACAACTTGGGCCAAATAATTGCTAGTAACTTTATCTACAAGTATATTTACAATTTGGGTCAATTCTACCACTTGGGTATCCAAATCTGAGGCCATTTAAAAATGGGTATAATCCAGAAGTAAGGGAAAATGGCACAAATTAAGGTAAATATGAAGACCTTGAATATAAAATATTTTCCCTAAAATATGATGTCTTTGAGGGTAACTACAAGCATAAAACTCAGTGTCAACCTAAATGAGTACAGGTTAACAAAAGTAGCTTCTTCACAAATTTGAATTTTATTGGTGTTGAAAGATGAGAGTTAAATGTAGTTTTGTAAATGCTTGTAACTAGTCAATTCAAATAATAAGCTAAGTCCTTTTAAATTATTAATTTTATTAATTAATTAAACAATTAATTAAAATTAATTAATTTTAATTGTTATAAATTAATAATATAAAAAGCAATAAGAAAATATTATTATATAATAAACTAAATAAATTTTACCCACATGAAATATCTTGGTAGTAGATTTTTACCAAAATTCACCTGCCAACCTGTCATCCACCTCATGTCATTCGAGTTTGGAAGGCTACTAAAAAATATGGTTGGTTGTGTGCAATTCTGGTAGCTCGAACCTACAAATTATGTTAGTGGCTTGAAGTCGGGCCATGCACCTCCCGAGGTATGGTTAAAATAAAACCTAAAATTGGGCATCCTCCCATTGCCCAGGGTACCGTAGGTGCCTGATGAAAGCACAAATAGCCTATATTTTGATGTGCACCTATCATAGGCACTGACATGCCTGATGAATGTAGGTATGGTTGTGCCTACTAATTGTAGGCATGGATGTGCCTGATCAAAGTAAGCACTGATGCACTTGTCAGGCAACTACATGACAGTGAATTTTACCCCACATCATCGATGAGCCGAGAGATGGTCTAATTACCAAAAATTGGTAATTTCAGGTCGTACCTACAATTAACAACAAGAAAATATCACCATTTAGTCGGGAAGATGGGATAAAAATTTTAATAATCTTTTTTTGGCCCCAAAATAGGTAAGGTGAAACCTTAGTTTATAAAACCAATGGCCCAAACTCACACTTCACTTCAAAATTACCAAAATTACCCCCATAAATATCAAAATTGCCATAAATTTCATTAAATCATGCAATTAAGCATATCAAATATCAAAAATATTATTTGTGGCAATTTTAAATACCTCCAAACGTTAGCAAACATCAAGATCTAGTCGAAATGTGACCATTATTTGAAGGGCAAACAAGACCCAATCTACACACGACTGGCCTTTGGAAGTAAAATCCAATATGTTATCTCCTAGTTGGCCACTTCACTCAAGCAACAACTCAAAATAGAGTTTACAAGTTATATCTTAGTGCAAGAAATATTAAATAGCATGGAGATGGCACTAACCCAAGTCTCCAAAACCAAACTACTCTGATACCAATATTGTGGATCTAAACTAAAGTACCTTGTATTTTATTTAGCATAAATATATAGGCATCAAGGATGCCAAAATTAAAAATTATGATAGTTCACAATCCCTCCCAAATCTCTCGAAGAAGCCAACTTGGGAGAACTAAAATAAAGTAAATCCTAACCAATAGCTAACTAGTAGCTAACTAATTACTAACTTAGGACTACTAACTTTAGGATTTCTAGAAGCCATCTAAAGCCTACATGAGTTTATGGACTCACATGGTTTATTAGCAAAAATAAAGCTAATATGAATAAACCTAGGATACTAATACAATATTGGGCTAGGTACATCAAGTGATGCCCTCATTATTGACCTTTTCCATAAAGTCCTAAATTTGGGCTAGCTCTACTATATGGCTCTATTGAGTAGTATCCATCTAGTCTTGTAGGGTTTGTACTAGTTGATTATCACTAGATCCTACTATTTTGGCATTTTTTATTGATACATCTCTCTCTACAATGAATTTAGATGAACTATTGTATCCCTAAGACCTACATCAATTTGTGATTCCTTTCATTTGTATGTGTTGATACCTTTACTTAATTTTCCACCAATGCAACTTATAGGCTCATCACTTTCCCTACCAATGCATCTCTCTCTACCTCTATGGTAGACTGAGATGATCTATTGGGTCCCACCTCAACTACCATATCATTGGTAGTGGTGTTGCTAGTGCCATTACTGTTGCTACTATCATCACTACCTACCTATGCAATTATTACCAGTACTCCCTATACTACCTCACCAATGGTGGAACTATACATTATGCCCTCTTATCCTACCTATTAGGTCACATCCACTCACTTGTGTGTAGGTTATCCAATATCACTCTTAGGAGGTGGATGGTCTGGTACTACCCCCAATAACTATCATTGACCCTAAGATCATGGTCACCTAGATCCTATATTATTAGATCATTAATATTGACCTTATAATTTAAATTTAGGTCTTAGTATATTTCAAATCCCCTCTCCCATGTGGTCCTCCTATACCACACTAGCCTAGTCAAGATCCCTTACTATACACCAAACTAATGAACCATGTGATCAAAATAGAAGAGCTCTCACTCTCCCCATGATCCCACTAGCCACTTAACTTGTATAACATAAGCCAATTATAAGGTTACCTCCCAACACCTTGGATGTTGTCTATAGGGTTTCCAAATGACTTAATCTCACTCCAAGTCATCAATCACCCACCTAGCCACTCCCAAAATACCCTTTAGGTACTTTTCTATCATGTTTCAAAGTGTTGCATCCAATGGTACAATGTTGGTACCTCTAAATTTATTACCTACTCTTGTAGCCCTAGTGGCCTCATTACAGTAATGTGCTCCTAGAACCACACCTAGATTAATGTTTTGTTGGATAGTCTCCTTCCTCTCTAGTACATTACCTAGTGTAATGAATGATATAATTGCATCAATATCACTAGGATCCAAATAAAGACTATCTTCTTCTCCAACATCTCTAGCATAAATCCCCATCCCTAATGGACTACTCACTTATTAGCATCTCTAATCAAGACTCTAGCTACCAACATAAAAAAAAAGAATTATTTTTTGATCTTGGTAGTTTCTATAGTAGGCAATATTGTTATCAATGCTTGACCTAACAATTGGGAAGTCTACATTCCCTATTAATCATCTTAAATTCTCTTTTTGGCCCTAGCTCATATGGACCAATACCCCTCTGATAGGTGCCCATTGAATTTTCCACATATCTGCAAGTTTAATATTAAGCTCACCACAGGGAAGCTAAAATATATTCTTTTTTGAATATCATATCTCTAATAGGGCTATTAGAACTGCCCTATTGAGCTTAACCTTATCCATAATGGCTATGTGGTATACCCCACCACCACTAGAAAAGTAGTGTTAGTACAATTGAACAACAATTTTATGGTATCCAATGCATGGTTACATCTTATCCTATAATCTAAAGTCTATAATATTTCATGTAACTAGTCAAACTAATCAATATTTTAACCTTAATGCTTGAAAATCAACCAAAAATAAAACAAATCTAATGCAAAAAAGTGTCATCCCTCAACAAAAGAACCATTATATGGTGAAAGTATTTCTTGGATAGTCAAATCACTACTAGATGATAAAAGTGTCATCGGGGCATAAAAGCATCATTGATCTACATCAAAACACTACCTTTTTTTTTGTTGTGCTTTTCAAGGCACAAAAATTCAACTTTGAGGTTATTTTTTAGGTTCTAACCTATAAATGTGGTCCTCCTACCACCATAGGTGGTCTCACCATATCCACTTGGTGTAGTGGTCATATGTACTGAGCCATTAAACATATATTTAGAGGCCCAAAGCTCTATTTTCCTTGTCCATGGTAGAAATGATTTGGTTTTTATCCCCCTAACCATTTTACCCCTAGCCCTTCCTAACTAGTTTTTGTTATTCATCCTTAATATTTTGTCATATCATTAGTGTGAATCATGGTCAAGTCAAGTTTCCTCAATCCAAATTGATTTTCCTTCTAAAACTCAAGGGGTCACATTGGGGCATGGTAGCATTTAATGCCATCAAAAATGATAAAATTGAACATTTATAATCAACTAATCAAAAGTATTAGTCATCTCACATCACTAACTAATGGATTTTGAAGCCTTAATATTAATGTAAAAATCACAAGATAAATATCATAGGATCAAATATATGATAGTCACAATATAGTAAGATCAAGATAATGATGTAAATGGAATAATATGAGCCAACTAATATGTAAATAAAGGCTTATAATAAATCAACTAACATTCATTAATAAGCAAAAATATATGAATGTAATAGCCTAAATCATACATGTACAAAGAGTGCAGCACAACTTACAATATTAGTTACTCAAATGTATGTAATATTTATTACTCCTCATTCTCTTAAAAATGTATCATAAACTCTATTACAATAAGTACAACTATACTCACAATTATCATTATACTTTCATTGTTCACTATGTATGAGATATATGATATGTTCCTCCATGGAGTAATATATAGTCATTGTAGAATGACTCTTTGGTTACTTGACTCTTCCTTTCCTTATGCTAAGTCTCATGACTCTTGGATTCTCTATTTGACACTTGCATACACATGACTCTATCTTGTATGAATACCTCGACATGAATCTTCACTTAGCACACTCTAATCTAAATATACTTGTGCACACTCACACATAAGACACTTGTGCACATATACTCACATTACACTTGCACACATGACACTTGTGCATTTCTTACATATTATTACATTACATAAAATATTTACTCACACTCTAATCTAAGACTCAACCCTAGTCTAATATTTACAAGGTGTATCATGAAGGTACCATGTGGGTACATTAGCTTGTACCAAATAATATAATATTCTCCAACACTAACCCTAATAAAAATCAAAATTTTCTGTCAAAAATTTGGGATAATAATATCAATTTTTGAAGCATTCATCATTCAATAAATAAATCAAGAAGGGATAAATATAAAAACTCAATTTTAAGTGCATTTTCAAGATCTAAACTTACCAATATCTTTATCAATCATCTAATAAATCATCCAAATCAAATCAACTACCTACAAGATCAAATCAAAAATATTTATTACTCCAAAATAAAAAGTGCCAAGACATGATCAAAAGCAATGGTTGTAATTTTTCTTCTTGGCAACGCTTTTGTACAACTTTAAATATTTTAGTATTTCCTGTCCAAATTGACTAGAAATAGTCATCTTGGAAAAATTATTGAGACACTAAATTGCCAATGCTATAGCCTCACTCACTACTAACTATTAGATACTAAAAAGGAAAGGGTTGATAGTTAGTACCTTCTAATACACCCACTAAAAATGGATCTAATCACATCAATTTAATTTGCATCCCCAATAAAATTCCAAATCCCAAGGTTTTTTATTTTTAATCTTCCATCCATTAATTTAATATTGAAACCATTTCAAAATATTACCCTCACCAATCCTATCAACTTTAATGCAACCATATCCCAATGAGAAATGGCTTCTTATAAAGCTAGAACTTGGGGAACCTAAACCAGATGGTCTCTTGAGAGTAAAAAAACCCTGTTAATTTAGATTAATGATCTTGTGCATAACAAAACTATATCAAAATTCATATCAATCAATCTTCAAAAATTATTAGTTGACAATTAAAAATGAAAGGTAAGATTTTAGAGAAATAAAATAAGGATGGACAGTATTTAGTGTAACAACATTGGATTTTATTGTATAATAAGCTAACACGATCAATTTCCATGATACATACCAACCATTATCAAATGCAATTACAAACTTATTAATATTCAATTATTTTCTCTAATCATTCCAAAGAATCAAATGAATAGCAATCCAAAAGCGATCCAAATAATAGAATTTTCTTTACATCTAAGAGTAACATAAATGACTTAAAGCAAACATGCATTCATAAAAACATACAATTACACAACAATGGAGGCCAAAGAGCTATAACTTCATTAACTAGCAGAAAATATTAAACAACAAATATATAGGCAAGGACTACAGAGCCAACCTCTCCATAAGAGGCATGACGACCTATTTATAAGCTACATTTTGAAACTTGTAGTAGAAGATTTACAATTAGTTATAAGACTATTATGAAAATAGCTTGTTAGAGAAATATCTAGATGCTGAGGTGGCTATTTTAGATATCATTATGCATTTGAATTTGACTCTTTGTATAATTTACTTTGTTGATCTATAGCCTCATGTTGTAAGTGGTTGGACAATTACAACTGATATGTTAGATTCATAATTTTCATATTTTAGTAGTGTTAACTGGGCCAACTATATAGAACTAAGATGGTTATGACCCTTTATAAGGATGAGGGTGGGATCCTATTTTTCTTGTAGCACTCTTTACAACTATCCCGGATTTTTTTATCACTTTGGAGACGTCATTGCTAAGTGAGCTATGAATTTGAGCATCACATATTTGAATTCTCTATCTTTGTGCAAAGACCACTCTATATTTATGCAACTTACTCCTATTGCATAATGCCAACTTTAGTTCTAAGGTGTTTATATCACCGTAAGGAAGGACCTAACTTTATGCATCACAATTTTATTCAACCCAAATTTGGGAGCTTTTTCCTACATGGCTTTAGGCTCTTCTTTACCTATGCTAACAACATTGCCTAGGAAGATTCATATCCATTCATCCTAGTTTTATGCATTCTATCTTTGTGCATCCTAGTTGCATTAATCATGAATTTATGTAATTTTCCTTGAGTGCTTCTAATTGGTATGACTTTGGAATTTCTTTGACCTTCATTGACACCATCGCTTGAAAAATCCTAACTTTGTGCATCGTAGTTTTATTCAAATTGACTTTACACATTTTTGGAGGTTCACAATATCATGTTGATGTCATCCTAAATCAGCCCTCGATTTTATTCATTTTGATGTTGTACACTTCTTAAGCTATCAATCACTTAGCCAAGATATTAAGGAAAAGGGCTTGGCTTCTTTGAATTGCAAAGGGATCATGAATTTGACCTAAATTCTTAGCACCTCCTAGGGTTTTCTACTTGTAGAAAAAGTATGAACCTAGATAGCATTATTATTGGGTTATAAACTTGTGAATGGGGGAAGAAGATAGAAGATAATATAAAATAAATAGAAAGGTGAATGCAATACTATATATAGTAATTACTACAATAAGTGAGAAAGGCAAGGATGATGGAAATAGGGAAAATGGAGTTGATGGAGCAATATACAAGCAAATTGGGAATGGTAAAGTGGAGCAAAGAGTAATATAGGAATGAAAGTAGATAATGAATGGGGAAATTTAATCTTTGGCATCCCCAACAAAAATGTTACCTCCATGAGCACATTCTATCATAGTTGAGAGCTACTTCAGGTCTAAGAAAAATACCTTAAGCAAATATTCTAAATTCTTGTGAGCTAGAGCCTTTTATTATCACTATGCATTCTTATTTTCTTCATAAAATTGCATAATAATTCCTCTTGTTTATCACTAGAATTAGTGCAATACCCCAGGCCTTTAACAACACTCATGATTGTGCCAGAGAATATTACATCTTACATTGTTCAGCTCTTCATAGCTTTATATGGATCTTGAAAAGATAGTTATACTAGCTAATGCTCCATAATAACTATATGGTGCTTTGTTTTGACTTAGCTTATTTTCCTAAAAATCTAAAACCCATGTGGAAGTTTTTTTCACATGCATTAATTTTTTGTTTATGTCAGCTAGGCTCCTTTGTTTCAATCATCTTGTATTTTTATTTTATCGTGTATGGAATATCATGTGGCACATTTTATGCATGACCTTTTAGCTCAAATCATGCCATATCATGAAGTTTGGGTACCTTCATGCTATTTTTAATTCTCCCTATATTTTCAATTGGGCTATGAAATCATGAGGAGGACGATGGCATGAATATCAAATGAGGGGTGTGTGAGGACTAATTAATGGAATGAAATGATATGGGTGATGGAATGATATGATATTTATGGGACAAGTGTCATAAGTAGAAAATGTTAGAGAGGCCATACTTGAGGATGATGAGCCTTTGCTTTTCTAACTTTATTTCATGCTTCACCTCTGATCGAACCATGCAACTTCTTTCCCTAATTTAAGTAGTGTACCTTCTTTTATATTAAATTTTGGAGGGAACTCAATCTCATAAAATTTGAAGAGTGTTCAAAGTTACACATTTATAAATATCTTCTTTGGCATGTGTAACTATGAATAACCCTTGAATCTAGTTAAACATATTTGTGACCATTTTTCCTCAAGGAGATTAGCCCATTTCTTAGGTGTAAGAATTTTTAAATCCATATGCAATTATCACATCCCTTCTTCCATATTATTTATTATTGTATTTTTCACTTAGGATTATTTCAATAAATATCAATCGAAGGGTTTATTATATAGACGTATCATTCTGGAAGAATAATTTCTCTATTAGCCAAGTCAACCCTATTTTCGGATGTCCACTTTGCATCTGTTTCCCAGAAGAGGAATTTTAAACACTATTGGAATATATTATATTATTTAGCATATGCTAATGTACCACCTTGGTTACATATTTATATTAGGAGAGTATCCTAGATTAGAGTGTGAGTATTTACTTTATGTAATGTAATAAATGCACAAGTGTGTAAAGTATTTTTGTAATGTAAATGTGCATAATAGTCCATGTGCACATGAGTCCATAGAATAGGAATATAAAGAGTCTCTACAATAGTGAAATCCAAGAGTTATCCATATGAAGAATCACATTCCATTATATATGTATCTATGTGTGAGAGTGTGTGAGATACATTGTAGAATGAGAGTGTGTGGAAGTATGGTGTATTTGAGATCTTTATTTAATGGATATACAATTTCATCAACATTTATTAATGGCAGGTTTATGAGTTATTTTATAGGTTATTTATGAGTTTTACATATTTAGAATATTTGAATTATCTTATATTTCATATTTCAACTTTATTTTAGATCTTGAGGATATTTTGCATTAAGTATTAAGCTTCAAAAGCTAACAGTGGTATCAAAGCTACAACAAGGTTTTATATTGCACAGGTTTTAAAATTGCAAAGGATATTTTTATTTAAGGATAAACTAGTGAAGTTTAAGAAATTATCTCTAGAAAATAAAACCAAGGAAGTAGTATTTTTCACTATGTTGAAGGAAAACCAGTGAAGGTTGAAGATTTACCTATTCCAAGAGCAAATTCAAAATAGAAGGAAATTTACAGGTCTTGAAGATAGACCTTGACATTGATGAGATTTAGAGACCCAAGAAGGAGGTCCTATTTAAAATATTGATAGATTGAAGAAGATTCCATATTATTATTTGCATAGAGTCTTTCCACAGGGTTGAAGGAA
Organism: Wollemia nobilis; assembly: GCA_028583015.1. Classification (NCBI taxonomy): domain Eukaryota; kingdom Viridiplantae; phylum Streptophyta; class Pinopsida; order Araucariales; family Araucariaceae; genus Wollemia; species Wollemia nobilis. Next base: position 3,787,641 of record JAQPPZ010000672.1, on the reverse strand, counting down.
AACTCATGAAGACTAGGATTCACCATAGATATCTTTCCACTAGTTTTAAGAATAACTAGTGAAGTTTATTGTTTTTAAAAGTATAGAAATTTGAATGTACTTTGTTGCTACTATATAAGTTTTTATTATAGAAAACTAGTTCTCAAATGTTGAGATGCTTCCTACAAAATATAGAGAAGAATTTCATCTTTAATTTCGTAAAAGTATATGTGTTTTCCTTGTGTGGCGATTATTTTTTGAGTTGCAACAAAAGAGTAGACATTTTAGATTAAGGGGGTCTAATAAAGAGGCCTCATTGAATATTTAATACTATAGACATTGAAGGTTTAGATCCACAAAGGTGGTTTTCATAGAATATTGAAGACTAAATATTGAGGAGACACAAGAAGGAGATCCCCATTATAAATTTAATAAATAAGGTTAAGAAGGCTTAATAAAAATTTCCATTGAAATTTTAAATGAGGAAGAAGAGAATAAATAAGAAATAAGGATATTTGAGAACCTACAGAATTTTCAAAACCCAAGTGAAGAGGTTTCAAGTAAATATGGAAGAAGAAAAAGAAGGCTAAAGAAGCCCTATTGAAGGAGTTGAAGAAGTGACCATTGGAGGATATTTGAATAAATATCAAGGTAGAATATTGCAAGTATAAACATCTCTTTAAAAGAAAAATTTGGTATAATTAACCCCATCCAACAAAAAACCCAAAAGGAAGAAGGATTTGGCAATAAATTTGCCAAATTTTGCAAAGAGTTTTTGAAGACCTCAAGACATTTAGATTCTTGAGGAAGAGATCAATAGAAGAGGACAAATTTGAACTCAAAATTTTATAAGAATATTGGAGGATAAAAATAATAGAATATGTCACCATATTTAAGATTTTTGAGAACAATCATAAAAGTTTTGAAGGTTTATTTGCAAAGAAAAAGGTTGTTTATTTTTGAGGCAGAATTTGAAGGATCACAGGACAACAAAATGAAGATATAGAGCTGCATATTGGAGAATATTTGGGCATATTTTGAATATCCCTTGAATAGCCAATTGAAGGAAATTTTGATAGCAAAAGAAGACAAAAATTTGAAGGAGATATAAGAGATTCTTGGACAGCAAGATAAGGAGAAGAAATCAAATTTTGAAAGCAACAATTTGAAGATATTTGAGCTGTAAATTTGAGCAGCATTAAGAAAATATATTAGAGCTACATTTTGTATAATTTAGGGATATATTTGAACAAAAAGAAGGAGGAATTGATTGCATTTGAAATTACAAAAATTGCAGAGTTTTTAACAAAAATTGGGTAGCATTAGAAGGAGAAAAATGACTGCATTTTTGGAGAAATTTGGGCCATATTTGAGAGAGTTTTGGACAGTGAGAAAGCTGATATTTGGGAATAAATTAGAGCTATAAAATTGATAATTTTAGAGTAGAAAAGTGAAAGGAAGTGAAGCTGCAAAATTTACAATTTTGAGATAGAAAAAATGGTGAATCAAATCACCAAGGATGTTAGCTACAAAAGGAGGCAAAAAAGGTATGTGATATTGGTGCTAAAAAATCTTATTATTCAAGCATTAAAATCATTCTACATTAAGTATTTGAGAGCACCTTATTAGCTTTATTAAATTCATAAAAAGAAAGTTGAAATAGATATTCTTCAACCAAACGAAGGTTGTAGCATTCTTGTCCTAAAATCTGCAAAAATAAAATAGCAAAGATCTAAGTTAGAGTTTAATTGAAAAGGAGAAATAAGGAGGAAACAATATTAGTATTAAATTTTGTTTTTACAAGCTTATAAAAGTGTAAATTTATTGAAGTGAAAAGAAACCGAATAAGGGCAAATTTACTAAACAAATAGAAGATCAAATAAGGGCTCAAAATAGAGAAAATTTTAGAGTGTCTAAAGATACCAAGGGAACCATCAAGCAATAAAAGTAGTAGCCACTAGTTTGATGAAGTAAAAGCACCACAACTCAAGGAAAAGCCACCAAACAATGAAATAAAATCACCAATTTGAAGATCCAACATCATAGATCCACTTAAGGAGCTCAAATGAAGATAGTCTAGATGTTTATGTAAAGGACATTGAAGGGACATGCATAGAGAAGATAAAGCATTGAATATGATGAGCTAGGGTAAGCTCTAAGCATCAAGATTGAAGGAAACATTTTTGCAAAATATATTTAAGGGATGTGCATAGAGAAGACAAAGTGTTGAAGAGGATGAGCTAGGGAAAACTCCAAGCACCAATATGGAAGGAGATATTTGAATCTCTTTTGGAGGCAAGATACTTGTAAAGTTTAACATAAAATTCATCATCATCTCACCAAACTAGGCAGAGTTATGTTGTAAGGGGAATAGAAATGCTTGAGGAGAACAAGGTAATAAAAATTGAAGAAGTAGAAGAGATTGAGTAACATGTTGCACATGAGAAGTGAAATATCAACATGTTTTAATTAATTCAAACATTTGTAGCAAATAAATCAATGCATGATTCAAGGTGCCAAATATAGGAGAAGTTGAAGTTTGATTCTAGTGAATGCCTAAAAGAGGAGCAAAAGTAAGTAAGCAAATTTATTGAAGTTTGAGTGCTAGCAAGAGATATTCCATTCATCTCATACAAGAGAGTCATTAAAGAGGCACCAGTGAAGGGAGTTAAATGGTCAAAACTAAGTCCCAAAATAACTCTGCATTACTACCACTTCTACTACACCAGCAAGGCTAATGTATTTGAGCTTTAATTAGAGTACCTTGAAAAGGTTAGAAGTTATTTGACCAGTAAAATAGGACAGAGAATAGTCTTTCCAAAGCAATCTAGATTATAGCAAGAGCTCCATATATACAATAGAGAAGAAGAAGCGCCAATCAAGAGAACATCAAACATTTTTGACCAAGATAATTTGCATATTAGAGATAATTTATTTTATTTGAAATTAATTATATGCTCAAGATAGGAGTTATAAGGTTGCATGAAATTCTTATTTTCTAAGGTTAAAGTGAAATTATTTTATTTTGGAGAGATAAGATAATGAAGTAATATTTGAAACCTTAGAAACTCGATTATTGCTATATGAAAGTTTTACAAAGATTTGAAAATTGATTTGAATAATTGAAGGAATTAATTTGAAGTTTTGTAATTTGATTATTTCAATTTACAAAATAATTTGAAATGTTTGCAATTTGATAAGTTTGGACAAATAAGGTTTTATACATAAAATTAGAAATACAAAACTTGCAAATACCTTTTTATAAAATTTCTAAATTTGGAGTTATAATAAATTCAACACCAACATAGGATTGAGAAATTTAGAATTAAATAAATTATATTTTTGATATTGGGGAGATAAAAGGAATTCAACATAAGCTTTGGAAAACTAAAATTACTTCCAAAGTATTATTTGACAAGTCTAACTAGGGAGATAAAAGGATGCCAAATTTAATATTAACAGTTGAAAGTTATTTTTAGTCTATCACCCAAAACTAAGGAGAAACAAAGAGTAGAGAACTTTAAGAATTGAAACTATTATTTGCTCATATACACAAATTTCAACTCAAAATTTAGAAGTTGAAAATATTTTATTAAGAAAGACAATATATTCAAAACTAGGGAGTCATAAGGTAGTCAACCTCAAAGGTTTAGAGATTTGAAAATTTTATCAAAATTGTCTTTCACCTTTAAGACTAGCAAGTTACCAGGAAGATTTCTTTAACAATGGAAGAACTTATTAAGTATAGAGGATTCAAGAAATAAACATGGCAATAAAGACTACTTGATTCAAAGGGTAATTACAATATAAAAAGTATAAGTAGAATAGAATAACCAATATGACTTAAAAAAACTTTTGAGAAATCACAAATTGACAATTTGACAAGAATAAATATTATAAAGACATCTTCTAATAGTATTGTAGAAGAATTTTATGATGATTATAATTTTTAGAGTAAACTCAATGACCAATATTAAAATATAGCAAAACATTTAGAACAAGAGAATTTCTTACAAATGTATGAAATAAGCAAAGGAAGGATTGCTTCAACTATACACACATGGTTATATCAGTTGATCAAGAAAACAAATGAAATTAAATTTTTTAAAACAACAAAAGAAAACTTGAAATGCACTTATTGTAATAGAGGATGTCATGAAAAAGCTAATTATTGGGATTTACATCCTTATAACTTGTAACAACCCAGGTCTAACTCTCCTAGTTGTCAAAATCTCAAAAACAAAATTTCATCATAAAACATATTCAAAATCACAAATTGACTACTACACACCCAACTTGTTATTAGGACATAGGCATACAAGTTCACACTCTGAGATCAACATCCACTGTAGATGGAATCACGAGTGCTAAAGATTGGCCAGATCCCACAAAAAGCTACCATATTTTGAGACCTACCATCTCATTCTTTAGTTCTAGATGTCGATAATGGGTTATCCTTCCAGGACCCATAACATTTGGAAGGGTGGACACATATTTTCCCCTTATTATAGCATAAAGGACATTGGTTTATGACCTTATTCTCATCCTAATGGTCCACTGACCTTATTTTAATTCATGATAAAGCTTTTAAGTCCATGCTAGAGTTACTGTAGTTATGTTTGTGCGTGATAACTAACCTTCAACTAAGGTGTTATCAGGTTCCATCAATACTCTGGCTTTTGCACTAGGTATCTCAGATCCAAACTCAGTTGATGATAATTTTACCCATACCATCTATCGTTAGATCTTCCAACCCCAAAGACCAGCTCCTTAGTCTTGAGTTACTGTTGGCTACTCTACAACCGGATCATGATTTTTGAAAACCCTTATGTACTACCTCAAACGGTAACCTAGAATGACATCCCATTCCATATTTAGTTAATCTCAATGGCATAGGATCCTCTAACCTTTATAAACATACATATATTTTCCAAAGAATGGTTACCCCTAAATCACAATAGCTGCCATTGTGAACTATCAGAGTTGGATGAATTCACATATTAATATTGGTATACCATCCTCCTCGATGGTAGACCATCATAATCTATATTTCTATCCTTCTTGATAATGGTATAATCTTTAGTTTACCTTATGGGTTTATTTTTCTTCTCGATGGTTTGAATTGGGTTTAGAATTTACCATTATAGCTAGGATTCAAGATTTTGAAGTTTGAGAGCATATAGGAGAAAAGTAGTAGCTTTGAAGCCTTAAAATAAACCTTCATTTTTTACTAAAGAATGTTATAAACCAAGTCTATAGATCTAGTTTTAAATAATTAACATTCTATATATTGAGTGATTAAATTCCAAATAAAAATAAATTGAACTACTTGAAGCACTAAATTCATCATAACAAAATAATTTTAGATAGAACTATATTAAATATTTAGGCTATCAAGACAAAAAATTAAATACAAAAATTGCATTTTTACTACATTTATATTTTGCGAGAAGAATATCAACATATCCATCACTAAAGTAAAGATATTAATAACCCTACCTCCCATGGGTTAGCCATTTAAAATATTAAACTTTATAAAAGTTCCATTTCATTGTTACCTATCCAATACTGTGAATGATTATATATGAGGTTCGACACATCTATCAGAGAGGATTACTATTCCATTTTAAGTTTTTGACTATTAAGGCGAATGAGTTACAATTAAAAAAAACATTAACATAGGGACTCAATGATTTCCAAATAATTGATTTTTATTTTAAATATCTTTCGCTACTCAAGGAAAAGCTAAAAAAAAATGTTTCCTAATATTTATGGTGTTATTGAGGGCAAAACCTTAGAACTAATACCCTGGTTTGAAAGTTATATTTTCCAAGGTTTTTCTAAATTTTGGATGACATTGATTGACCACAAAATCATATAGCAGCTAAAGATTATTTTATCTTATACATTTGATGCATTATCTTGAAAACATATCCATATTAATCAAACTATTTTTACGATGATCAAATAGCGAAAAGGGTTTAGTAAAAAAACTGTACACAATCAAACTTTCCATGTTGCTCCACATCTAAAAATATCCATCCTCCAGATTAATGTTTGTAATCCACATTTTTTAATCTGAAAGGTTTATTTCAATCAATTGCCCCTCCATTTTTTGAGCATTAATTATGGTTGAAAGAATAAAATAAAATAACCTAGTATAATGTCAATATCTCAAATATTGGAATAAAATAAATGTATATTAAACCTTTGCTATAAACTATAATAAAAATCATCATTATATGACTCGGAAGATGAAATCTCTAATAACACTTTTAATGTATAGTTTTCACTACTTAAAGGATTACGACAACGCACCTCATCAAAAAAATGGTAGATATGCATTTTAGAAAAAAAACAAGATACAAACAATAAAAAACAAATACCTCTATCATAATGTCAAAATAAAATAAAATCAATCCAACGATTATGCTTTTATATGATAACAAGATACATTATTACATCCTCAAAAATTCTACTGAAACCACAGTATATTTTACTTTTGTTTACGATGTAAACTTGTTTAAGTGGTTTCAAAACCAACACCATTTACTAGTTTCACAACACACCAAATAAACTCTCTATACCCATAGTTTCACATAGGAGTCTATTATTGGAGTTTATTATTCAATAATTACTTTCGAAATTTGTTTTCGGTCCTTATATTTATATACTATATCAAAACTATTGTTCCTTTTATTAGAACATTTAAAAAGAAAACTCTCGTACAATTATACTGCCATCTAATTTTTGCTTCCATAGATAAACAAGATTATATAAATTTTAACATAAAGCATATCCACATATACATTCCAACACTTTATACTATCTATACCTTAGGTATTTACACATAATTCTTCTAAATCTTTTCAGGCCATGCGAACACAACCATGGAAACAGAAAGCATGACAATCAATCTATAATTTTTTTTAACTTCCATTCGGTCCTAGAAAGTTTGAATGTCATAGCTAAGAATATGACACTACAGGTGAACCTTCCCATCATAGCTACAGTAAATGATAGTCATCCTTACACTATAACACACATATTTTAAATAAAATATTTAAAAGAAACCAGTAATTGAATAGCTCATAAATTTGAAATGCTAAAATTTGCTGAAATGTTTTTTTGTTCAATCAATCAACCCTTGATAAATGTCTAATTATTAATATGTATTTTTTGCCTTAATTGGTTGGAAATTTTTTTTATTAGGATTTATGTTCATATGCCCCAGCACTTGCTCTCATACCCAATTTTTGAGGATACACAACAAAAGTACACCAAAAATAATGATATTCAATTTTTAGAGTACTCTACAACTAATTTGAATTTGGAAAATTTTAAACATTGACCCTTCCATAAACTCAAGGTTAAACATCTATACACGGTTTACAAACATCTATTAGACACAGTGAACAAGCACAGTATTCATAGGCAATTTCGTCCTTGAAAATAGCAAGCTAAAAATTTTGCCAGGAAAGATGCTTCTCTTCATCCACGTGCGACAAGGAGACAGTGGAGGGTGCATTTATTGGGTCAGAATGGCCCACTATGAATGCATACTAAAATTCTTGCAGACATCAATGCAGTGCAACAAGCTAATATGAATATTTTGATACACAATTGAAAATAAATTCATATCATCTTAAGCTAGTATGAGCAATCGTCATTCGTACAAGGACATAGTTCCAATAATTGGATTATAATTTTTTATTTTAAACATTTGAACTCCATTTTTAAAGCTAACTCCCCATTATCAATATGCTCACATAGTAAAAATGGTTTGATGGAAACTTTTAAAGTTATTTTTTCCAGCATATCAAGCAGTAGAACTGAAAATAATCATCAATTAAGCACATTCAAGGCTATAAATATATATTTTTAAATTAATTGAAGAAATCCAACTTGGTAGAATAAATTGGTGAGATATCCAACCAGCAGTGAGCCCGAATATTGAACGTAGTATCCATCGAACAACAATTACCAACAGTGAATATCCAATTTTTTCTCCTCTGGATGTTTAAAATGGATTTACATTTCTCTTTTAAAGGGTTTGATTGTGTTAATATGAATACACATAATGAATTCCATGCAAAATAGTCTCTCTTTTGATTTCCAAGTGGAGAGATTGGTTGCTTTATCCAGGAGCGGGAAATTTCATGAAGCAAAATAACTTAATAACTTTTATTCATTTATATCAAATTCTATGCTTTATATTATTATTATTCTTGTAAATATACATATATATGTATGTAGTATATATTTTATTTTAAAAATAGTGCTCTAAATTTAATATTTATATATGTATTTTAAATTTTTACATATACACATATATTTATATATTTAAATATCACATATATCTATATATACTTCTTTTTTTATGAACACACACCCACCATATCACACACTCACCCACACCATGGTTTGAACCTTGGACCTTCTGAAGAAGAGCCAAAGCCCCAAAAATTGCACTGTCCCCCCTGGGACCTATATATACTTTTATTTACACACATTATATTATATTTTTTTTAAAAGAAAAATAACAACACATTTTATTTTCATCCAGCAGGCAGAATGTCCTACATGAATTCTTTTTTGTGAGTTTCCATGTACCCATGGGCCATGGTGCTATACGTACAACACCATATCCCACCTTACCTGGTGCTTTAAACCACTATCTTCACGAGAGGTGGGTGCTATGTTCATATGGTTTTTTTACCGATGAGTGAAAACCTACACCTACATTCACAAACACCTTTAGCAGTATCAAATTCTTCAAGAAAATATTGAACCAAGTAGAGGGGATGTTACATTCTTCCCCACAAAAATTTAACATAGTCCCTATGTTAGTCAAATAGTTTTGCAGGTTTCATGACAGTGCATATATAATCCACAAACCATAAATTATGAACTTAATCAAAAGATACATACATTTCATTAGCAGTATGATAGAATATGCATTATAAATCCAAAATATACACATAAATGTAAATATCAATCTTCAAACAAGAACGAAAACTGTTCTTTCATTTCTGCCATATCTTCCCATGTGGTATTTTCTTTCTGGGTAGAGATTCCACTGAACTCTACATTAATCAACGACTTTTTTTTCTTACTTGTTTAATTTGGTACCCTAAAATATAGACAGGGCAAATCTCAATGAGTTGTGGGTTCTATATTTGTAAATGTGAAACACCCAAAATGTGTGAAGGAGGGACACATAAAAGGTACTATGGATTTTGGTCAAATTAGGTGGCTAAACTAATTTGTAAGCAACAGAGCTCGGGCTGATTTTGGTAATGACTTAAAACGGACCTACAAATTTGGAGCTTAGTTTAATGGACTTTATGGACTCTTTGTAGGTTTGACTCTCAAGAAGACTTTATTACCAATATAAAATTCTCTGGTTTAAATTAGCATAGCTCTTCTAACAATTTACGACTTTTCAAATTTGTTGGCAGATTTATTTTAGCTGGATCTTCATTTCTCATTATCTTGTTTTATCATTGCTCGATCAACCAGATTATATCAAACCGTTAGTTTTCATCATCTACGCCCATATAAAGTTATCCCAAATATGACATGAGTGCACAACAAAACAATTGACCCTCTTAGTCTATCCATCAATCTACAACATATCAATTGACCCTCTCGATTTTTCTATCAGTATCTGAATTAAAATTAGACTACACTCAAGACATTATCAAAACATGTAAAGGAGATACTTATAGGTGCCAGCATGTTTCCTTTTAAGGTTGAGTAATATAGAAACCAACAGGTGTTGATTGACTAAATAGGTGAGACTAGATCCTAACTCAGTATACCACCTATTTTACCCAGGTGTTGTAGGTGAGTTGGAGAGGAGAGGGCAATCCTCCAAGGGAGGTCCTAGGTTCGAATCTCCACCCTACCAAAAATTTGAATTGGGTACCCAAAATCCAATTGATAATGTTGGTGTGGGCAGGGCTGGGTGCAACCCTCGGGTGACTTTGACGGTGTAGAACCCCCTATTCATGGTCTCTTAGACCAAGGCGGACCTGCAGGGGGTTTTTCGCTTAAAAAAAAAAATTCTACCACCTATTTTGACATAGTTACAAGTTTTTTTTACTTGTCCCACAAAATAAAACTGATAAAAAGAATGCAAAATTTCATATCATTTTCTTATCTTCAGTTGTTTTCCTTTTGTCTGCTCTTTTCAGGTATTATTTAGAATAATGGTCTTTAGTTTTACAAAAATAACACACATTTTGGACATTTTTTCTTTCATTATTACCACATCTTTCCAAGTGGTAGTCCTATCAAAGTAGAGGTCCTATTTATCACCCAAATTATATAGGTGTCCTTATTTATATTGGTATAGATTTTTAGGTGGTTTGTGGCTTCTTTGAGCCACTGGCGTAACTCATTTATTTTATAGTATTCTTTTTTTATCATTACTCGATCTTTCGGATCATCTCATGCTAAAGGTGTTCCACACCTATGCTCACATAGGGCTTATAAACAGAGCCTTACCCATTATGGCATTCTGGCTAAGCATGGTCCACTAGATGAAAATATTTCTTCTCCTTACTTTAATGATGTAGCATTGTTCATGTTCTTATTGCTTTCATTAGGCCCTTGCTCGACCTGATTTTAATTTAGTTTCTAAATTTTTATAGCCTTCTTAATTTTGAATAAATGTTAGTTTTTAGAAAATATTTTAACTCAAGCTTACACATTTGTTCTACAAATATCTATTTGTCATCATCAATGAACATAATATTTGCAAACCTTCAACATAGGTATTAGTATAACTTATCATCAAAAATATCATTAAAAGTTCTTAAATTCAAATTCAAAAGAATAAAATATTTATTTATGGTATGTAACATTTATCAGTTCCTTATAAAACTCATATAGCAAATATGTCAATATTCAAACTCATATAGCAAGCATATCTACGTCCATTTCGATAGATAGGGAAATAATTTATTTTTATCAACCACACCCCTTTTTTTGATGTAACATCTTTGTTGGGTTTACTTATGACAATGTACTTGCTAAAACATTCTATTCTTATATTTAATATATTTTTAAGGAAAGGATAAATATTTTCAATAAAAAACATAGTCAAAATTATAAACTAAAATGAGGAGCTTGATCTTAAAACAAACGAGAAATTATTTTCTCCAACTTAATATGTTTTTGTCATCTTATTACTGCTCTCTTGGGTTTAGTTTTAGTAGTTTTGAGAAAACTCTATCTCTTATAGATAATACCCTCGGTGTCATCTTAAGATTAGAATAGCTCTTTTTGGAAATTCCACTTTTCTATAACTTCACCCTTACTCGGTGGTCTTTGATCTTTTAAAATATACCTTGATCAATCAAAAAATAATTTTTGTTTTTCAAACTTAACAAGTGTAAAAGTGTTTTCTGCATATTAGCCACATCCTCCCATGTGACTTTCTTTTTAAATAATATTGGTCCCTTTGGACCTTACACGAATCAATTTTCCATAACTGCTAGATTGATATCTTTAAAGTTGTCGATGGCTTGCTCCTCCTGACCATCAATTTTTGCATATGTTGTACAGTTTTTCTTCTTAGATGCTTCCTTATGATCAAATAATTTATATCATTTATTGGCGTAATGGGTTTCTCCACAAACGTAACAACCTTACTAAGAAAATATTTGAGGCCATTTTCTTGTAAGATAGGATTCTCCATAGATGTAGCATCTATGTTTTGATGCTCGGAGTTGCTTCTTATCTTCTTGAGTACTTGTGGATTTTGTATTATTCCCATGGTTTGTAGCCATCTTCCTTGGTTTTATTCCCTGTTTGCCTTTCCTAAGCTTTGATCTCATCCCTAGCTTACCATTTTTTCTTCTATGTCCTTGCTTGATGAGAAGCTCAATCTTCTTCTATTGAGATTCTAGCTTTTTCATTAATAATTTAATCAAATTTGTAGATTGTTCCAACTACACTTGGAATAATTTGATCACTGCTACAATATTTTCCATCTGGTTATAAAAGAGTTATGTTAATTGTTTTCAAACTTGCAAATATGACACCAAAAATATTCCAACTCTAAATTTTTGTGTCTTTGGGTTTCACAACCTAGGCTCTGATTCCAACTGTAACAACTCAGGTCTAACTCTCCCATTGTCAAAATCTCAAAAACAAAATTTTGTCATAAAACATATCCAAAATCACAAACTGAGTACTACACACCCAACTTGTTATTAGTACATAGGCATACAATTTCACACTCTAAGATTAGTATCCACTATAGATGAAATCACGAGTGTTCGAGATTGGTTAGATCTCGTAAAAATCTATCATCTTTTGAGACCTGCCTTCTCATTCTCGAGTTTTAGGTCTCAGCAAGGGTTATCCTTTCAGGGCCCATAACATCTGGAAGGGTGGACGCACATTTTCCCCATCTCGTACCATAGAGAACATTGTTTTATGACCTTATTCTCATCTCAATGGTCCACTGACCTTATTTTAATTCATTATAAAACTTTTAAGTCAATGCTAGAGTTAGCGTAGTTATGCTTGTGCTTGATAACTAACCTTCAACTAAGGTGTTATCAGGGTCCACCAATACTCTGGCTTTTGGACCAGGTATCTTAGATAAAAACTCAGTTGACGATAATGCTACCACTATCATCTATCACTGGACCTTCCAACCCCAAGGACCATCTCCCTAGTCTTGAGTTATAATTGGTTATTTCATAAACAGATCATGATTCTTGAAAATATTCATGTACTACCTCATACGATAACCTAAAATGATGTCCCATTCCACCGTTAATTACTCTTAATGGCATAAGGTTATCTGACCTTTACAAATATACATATATATTTTCTAGAGAATGATTACCCTTGAATCACAATAGCCGCCACTACAAACTATCGAAGTTGGGTGAATTCACATCTTAATATTGGTATACCATCCTCCTTGATTGTATAAAATCATAATCTATATTTTTATCCTTCTTTATAGTGGTATAATATTTATTTTATCTTTTGGGTTTACTGTTTTTCTTGAAGGTTTGACTTGGGTTTATAATTTAACATTCTAGCTAGGATTCAAGATTTTGAAGTTTGAGAGCATATAGGAGAAAAGTAGTAGCTTTGAAACCTTAAACTAAACCTTTATTTTTGACTAAATAATGCTATAAACCAAGTCTATAGATCAAGTTTTAAACAATTAACATTCTATATATTGAGTGATTAAATTCCAAACAAAAAGAAATCGAACTACTTGAAGCACTAAATTTGTCATAACAAAATAATTTTAGACAGAACTATATTAAATATTTAGACTATCAAGATATAAAACATTAATACAAAAATTGCATTTTTACTACATTTATATTTTATGAGAAGAATATCAACATATCCATCACTAAAGTAAAAATATTTATAACCCTACCTCCCATGGGTTAGCCATTTAAAATATTAAACTTTATAAAAGTTTCATTTCATTGTTACCTATCCAAGACCGTGAATGATTATATATGAGGTTCGACACATCTATCAGAGAGGATGGCTATTCCATTTTAAGTTTTTGACTATTAAGACGAATGAGCTACAATTAAAAAAATACATTAGCATAGGGACTCAATGATTTTCAAACAATTGATTTTTATTTCAAATCTCTTTTGCTACTTAGGTAAAAGCTAAAAAAAATGTATTCTTAATATTTATGGTGGTATTGAGGACAAAACCTTAGAACTAATACCCCATTTTTATAGTTGTATTTTCCAAGGTTTTTCTAAATTTTGAATGGCATTGATTCGCAACAAAATCATATAGTATCTAAAGATCATTTTGGCTTATACATTTGATGTATTATCTTGAAAACATAGCCATATTAATCAAACTATTTTTGTGGTGATCAAAAAATGAAAAGAGGATAGTAAACAAAATGTACACGAGCAGACTTCCCCTTCTGCTCCACATCTAAAAACATCCATCCTCTGGATTAATGTTCGTAATACACATAATGTAATCCCAAATATTTATTTAAATCATTTGCCCCTCCATTTTCTGAGCATAAATTATGGTTGAAAGAATAAAATAAAATAACCTAGTATAATGTCAGTATCTCAAATATTGGAATAAAACAAATATATATTAAACCTTTGCTATAAACTATAATAAAAAACATTATTATATGCCTCGAAAGATGAAATATCTAATAACACTTTTAATGTGATGTTTTCACTACGTATAGGAATACGACAACACACCTCATCAAACAAATGGTAGATATGCATTTTAGAAAAAAATAAGATACAAACAATACAAAATAAATACCTCTATCATAATGTCAAAATAAAATAAAATTAATCTAACGATGATGCTTTTAGATGATAACAAGATACATTATTACATCCTCAAAAAACTTCTACTGAAACCACAGTATCTTTTACTTTTATTTACGATGTAAACTTGTTTAAATGGTTTTTGGTGGCAACATGATTATTCCAAACCAAAAATGGCTTTGAGTTTTTTTAGTGTCTATCAAGGGATAGCAATATACCAGTGGTTCCAAACCTTATTCTGATGTTCTATTAGACTAGTATTCACAACATATTGTATGCTTTATTACTCACAGTTTTCCCCAAACTAGTTGACACCAGGATACGTATCAACCATAAATTATTATGACTTGAAATGTCCATACTTGGGTTGCTCTATATAAATATTATAAACTAATTATATTTTAAACTATTTCCTATTTTTACTAGATGAGAAATGAAGGGTCATTGCATAAAATATGTATCCCAGCACATCAAAACTAACATCATTTTCTAGTTTTACAACACACCAAATAAACTCTCTATACCCACAGTTTCACATAGGAGTATATCCTTATATATATATATATATATAAGGATATATATATAAAAACTATTATTCCTTTTATTAGAATGTTTTTAAAGAAAACTCTCATACAATTATACTACCGTATAATTTTTGCTTCCACATATAGACAAGACTATATAAAGTTTAATATAAAGCAAATCCACATATACATTTCAGCACTTTAGACTATCTATACCTTAGGTTTTTATACAAATAATTCTTTTGAATATTTTCAAGCCATCCGAACACAACCATGGAAACATAAAGCATAGAAATCAATCTATAATTTAAAAAAAAAACTTCCATTCGGTGCTGGAAAGTTTGAATGTCGTAGCTAAGCATATGACACTGTAGATGAACCTTCTCATCACAACTACAGTAAATGATAGTCATCCTTACACTATAACACACATATTTTAAAGAAAATATGTAAAATAAACCAGTAATTGAATAGCTTATAAATTTGAAATGCTAAAACTTGCCTAAGTGATTATTTGTTCAATCAGTCAACCCTTGATATACTCGAGGGTAAACATCTATACACGATTTGCAAACATCTATTAGACACAGTGAACAAGCATGGTATTCATAGGCAATTCCATCCTCAAAAACAACAAGCTAAAAATTTTATCCACATAATATGTTTCTCTTCATCCACGTGTGACAAGGAGATAGTGGAGGGTGCATTTATTTGGTCAGCATGGCCCACTATGAATGCATACTAAAATTCTTGTAGACATCAATGTAGTGCAACAAGCTAATATAAATATTTCGATACACAATTTAAAATAAATTCATATCACATTAAGCTAGTATGAGCTATCGCCATTTGTACGAGAACATAGTTTCAATAATTATATTGTAATTTTTTCTTTTAAACATTTAAACTCCATTTTTAAAGCTAACTCCCCATTATCAATATGTTCACACAGTAAAAATGGTTTGACGAAAACTTTTTTTTCCAGCATATCAAGCAGTAGAACTGAAAACAATCATCAATTAAGAACATTTAGGGCTATAACTATATATTTTTTAAAATTAACTAAAGAAATCCAACTTGGTAGAAGAAATTTGTGAGAGCTCCAACTAATAGTGAGACCAAATATTGAATGTAGTATTCTTCGAACAACAATTACCAATAGCGAATATCCAATTTTTTTCCTCGCTGGATGTTTAAAATAGATTTACATTTCTCTTTTAAAGGATTTCATTGCATTAATATGAAGACACATCATGAATTCCATGCAAAATAGTATCTATTTTGATTGCCAAGTGGAGATATTAGTTGCTTTATCCAGAATCATGAAATTTCATGAAGCAAAATAACTTAATAACTTTTATTCATTTATATCAATTTTATGCTTTATATTATTGTTGGAACTGATTCTTGCATCCATAGGATTCGACTGTCATGCTACAAAAATCCATTTGAAACCAATGAGCTATTACAGGCTCTGGTCAACCTACCTCATTGTTCTGCTAAACACAAATATTGCTAAAGAAAACTACATAATGGTTAAGGAAACCCCAGCGGTAATTCTATGACTAAAACTCTAATTACACGCTCCAAATTAATATAACACTATAAGTATTTAAAATTACCAAGCAAAAGAAAATAACCATTCTTTATGCCTTATGTAGACCGGTGCCTAGATTCATTGGGTTGTTATAGCAATTTAACAACAATTTTAATCATGAACAGAGAGAATGGGGAAAAGGAAATTGGCACTCAAAGTTTTATTTGAATATCGTAATAAAACCAAAAATTAACCAATGAAAGAAACGTATATAATGCATTCAAATAATGTAACCCATTATATAGTGACACACAATACCAAGACAAAGATATAATAAAAATGAGACTCATAATTGTATTGATTTCATAAAATTTTACATGTAGAGTGGGCAGAATGCCTTTTAACTCTATTTTTCTCAAGAAAAAATATCAATACAATGAAAATATCATATTCAAATAATGTAATAGGTCTCTCCTACTCTCCTTGTTCCAATATAGTAATAGTAGAGTCTCTGAATCTCAGGCTCAATAGGACAGGAAATAATCTGAGCTTCTTGAGCACTTTCCTATCAAAATCCTGCACAACAAAGGGAAGAATAAGAAATGAGAAAGAAAAAATAGACAGAGAAGGGGATACAACAACACAACTAACAGGGCACTCAAGTATACCTCTTAGCAAAAATGCTATTCTCTAATTGCTTGATGCAGAATCTGAACCTATATGCTTCCTTTTATAGCTGTTGGTTCTTGATTCTATTATTCTTGGTTTATTTTTTATCCTACATCCGTCAGCATCTGATCGAACTTCAAAAATTGATACAACTGGCTTCCACTACCCTTATTATTTTTGTTATGCTCTCTTCTTTGAATTTTTTAAAATGGTGATCAGTTTAACCAGTGATGGTGGTATTGGGTGAACCTATTTCTCCTTATTTAGTTGTTTTCTCTTCAACTGTTTCTTTTACTATTTCAAAGACTTTTTCTACAGGCGCAGGTCCCTGCTGTGTTGAACTAATTTTCTATTGTTGTCTGCAAACCTTAACCTCTTTTCCTTTTTGACATTGTTGTAGATATTTTATTTATTCACTAACAAATCTCCAAAATTTTGTGTCAAAGGAGGCAACAAACCTTAGCATGTTCATCTCCTACAAAATCATATTTTTTTGTGTGGTTATAATGGACTTGTTCATCTCATATTGGAAGAGCAACATCTCCATAGTATTCACCAGAGAAGTAGTTTGTTTAGTCATTTCTGCTTCATCATCTGATTCACACTCAAATATTTCTATGGTATGCTTGAGTAGTTCTTCTACATCTGGGGCTTCCAAGCATTGGTCTAAGGATAGACTGATGTCTACCATTTTTCTTGTTGCTTCTTCTATCAAGTTATCCATTTCATTCACAACATTGATCCATATTTCCCGATTTACCCCAAACATGGTTGCTTTCAAAAACTCAAAATTTAGCTGGATTTTATTGCCATTATCTATTGTCATCTCCTGACCCTGCAACTCTTCAAAATTATCTCCTATGAAATCAAGGGTAGGACGAATGACTTCAAAATATTCTACTCTCTCTTGTATTAATGTCAGAATTTCTTGAATAGTTACTTGGATCACCCCTATCTGTCTAAACATTTCAGTGAACCCTCTAGCATGAGCTTGTATTTTCATTGACATTTTCTTCTTCATTGTATTTAGATAATAGGCATGATCTTGAATCTTCACCACTGAAGGGGGTTGTGCACTTGAAGTATCCTTTTGTGCCAATTCTTCCTGTTGCTTACTTATAAATTCTTTCATCTCTGCTTTTTCCTTCTCCTCCTTTTCCAATTGTTTCCTTAACTCTGCAATTTTTTCAATGAATTGGTCTATAGCTTGATTTTGCATTGTTTTGACAACTTTGGCTATTTCACCTTCTTTCTCTATTACCGATGAGCTCTCGGTTTCCTCATTGACTCTGAAAAAAAGTGGGTCTTGTAGAGCAGGAAGATTTATCTCTGCTATATCTGATATAGGTGCTTCTAATTGTGACTCTTCTATAAATTATTCTCCTATATTTCCCATCCCTGCTACTAACTATAATTCTTGTTCATCTACAGTAGTGAAGGTAGTTTGCTCATATATTCTTTCCAAAACAACCTTTGTAGAGGGTAAAGACAATCTGGGCTTCTTCTTTTCTATAGGAGTTATCTCTATTTTATTCCTCACTAGATGACTTCGAAACAGACCACCAAATCCACCAGTTCTCCTACTATTCATTTGTATTACTAATGGGATTTTAATCTCCTATCCTTTTATGTTTAAAGAGACAAGGATGGCCATGGGCACCAATTTCTTTACACTAGTTACAACTAATACTCTGTCAAAAATGGGAACTACAGCTTGCTCTGTGGGTGAAGCTTTCTAAGCATATGTGATTACAATTTCTTTTCCTTTACCTGCACTGGGTTTTTGGGAAACCTCTTGAGGAGTGCTTGGTGCCGATTCTATTATGAGATGAGCACTTCCAGGAGGCATGACCTATTTCTCTACTATATCTGTAGTTTTAATAGTGACCTCCATTAGATCAATACCCTATTCTTCTATCAACTCCAACAAGGGGTCTTCTCTGATTGCTTGGCCTACCCCTGGTAAAATAGGTGCTACAACATCTACTGAACCTTCTTGAAGCCTTATTAATTTTTTGGGGTAATCATAGGCTTCACAAAATTGTGTGCTGCCCCTATTTTCAGGGGGGAAATAATCCCATACTCCTTGTAAATCTAATCATTTTTCGATTGATTCTAATAAGCTTTCCTCAAAAGCATCTTCATGATGCAGAATTCGGGCGTATTCCCTTTTTACCATCATTTTGTTGTATGTTCCTTTTGGGTCATAAAATCTCCAAGTTATCTCATTGAATCCCTTGTTGTCCAATTCAAACATTCCCTTGAGCAGGGAAGGGTAGCCAACAAATATAAAATCTCCAAAATGATAGGGAACATCAAGCCAAGGGACTTTACCATGTTTCTTCACCAACCTCATCTTAGCCTCTTTGGCCACTTGCTTGCATAATTCTAAAGTTGCTAGGGATAATGGGTAATACTTTGGTAAAAAATTAAGGGGAATTTATCACCATATGTTCTGATATATATAAAACCTTATGAATGTGTTCGACCTTAATACTAAACATAGGCCAATCCTTATTGTCTCGAAATGTCCTCGTTCTTTCGTCATACGCCACCGCCAGCCAAGCCATCAAATCTAAGGAGAAGTGAACTTTCAGACATACCAGCTTCCCAAGGTTACTATTCCATCTATTATTTCTAGGGAAACCTTTATACTGTAACCTCTGTGCTTTGTGAAATAAATCGGCCATTATCCATGGGGTTCGGTCATCATTCTCCATCACACGAGCAAAAATCTTGATACATGCATTGTCAATCTCGTATTGCTACATTGGGGTAGGTCTTTTATCAGCTCCACATTTCTGAGAAAATTCATACATTGTGCTATCGAGAATAGGTGGTCCGGAGATCACAGAGTATGGTGACCTATCGGTGATGAATTTTATGGCTTCCCTAGTGTCTTCAGGTATGAAAATGTCTCCCCATGATGCCATTGATCTCACTGTAGTAGGTCGGGTCTTTTTGTGATAGCGAAGCTTGAATATCCTCTTCTCTCTGTACTTCTTGTGTATCAACTTCTACTCTTAGCTCACCATGGTGGTAACCTTGACTGATTTCGTGAGCTCATATATAGGGTGGCGTAATGGGTTTGATAAATTCACATGTTTTGTCATCAATACGATGCCACCAACTGCTGTTTAAAATTAGCCAAATAAATTTTGCCAATGCATATTTTTTTGGAGTTGAGCATTTATGATGGGTAATGTCCTTCATCCTATGTGCCCCGGGGCCTTTTGATTTGTGTTCCTATAATTATTAAAACTTCCACTATTTTCCATTGGAACCCTTTTTATCTGATGTGGAACTAGGATGTGTAATGGGGATGGCTTCCATTTTGAATCTCATGCCACCTCAGACCCGAACGATAACTAAATCTTTGGGATTGATTATATTTCACTTAGGTAGCAATCACCCTTGGGATCTTCACAAGATTTGGTTCTTGGTGTGAGTGCCTGTTGTTATTATCTTGAATGTCCTTAGCTTCCCTGAGTCAACCATGATCGAGCGCAGCCGTCAGATGTACTTATGTTCTATCACAACCTTGGATATTTTTAAAACCTATAGGTTAGTTATCCAAAAGAAAACATGCTTTGAACATTTTTAATTTTTACCAATAAGGATGGTAATTAATGATGGGTTTAAAGCCTTATTAAATGTGTTTTAATATTTAATTAATCAAGTGTCAATTTAAGCTTACCTTTTGGTTTACCTTTAGAGCACACGCTGCTATTGGATTGATTCGAGATGAAGCACATCCATTGGATCTATCAGAAGATACCCTATGGATTAGTTTCATTTGTATTCCATTATGTTGACTTTGACTTACTCGATGCCATTGGATATTTTTAACCTTGATGGAGCACTACCGTTGGATTATTGGTATTGCTTTAATACTTTGGTCTTTGATTCGTGCGCTGCCGTCAAATCTTGGAAAGGATTAGCGCAACCATTGATGTCCTGGGACCTACATGATTGTTAGTATACCTATTCCAGATCAATTTAGTTAAATCATGTTTACAAAGTTAAAAAAACCTTGGATAGTAATTTTTATTTTGGTAATACTTTGTTTATTTGACCTTATGATAATGTGGTTCATTAATCTTCATACAATCATGATTAACCAAGGTTAACCCAGAGATTTAGAACTTAATCAATATTGTATTAAACATAGGTATCATATAATACGTTCACCTTTCTATGTGATCGTCGTTAGATCATACTGTGGTGTAGGCGTGACCATTGGATTATTTCGTATATACACAAGGTTTAGCAAAGGAAAGGGGAATATCACCTGTGCATCAAATTAATTAATCATTTGTTAAAAGAAACTTGTTTAGACTAACCTTCGATCACTTTTAACAATGTGCAGCATTGGATCTGAGCGGAGATGAGTGCTACCATCTAATCTTCATGATATTTAATCCTCTTGTCTAGCTTTGACCCTTTCGCCACCATCGATCTTCGAGCGGGATCGGCGCTATCATTAGATCTTCTAAAAGCTACATATTCGTTAGTCAAAAAGGGGTGTATCATTAAATTTGACTAATCTCGATTTAAGCCAAAATGGGGGCGATTAGCCAATGTGTTATACCCTTTCTAATTACATAATTAATTTTTTACTTTACCTTCATTTCTCCCAGCATATTACCAGGATTTCGATTTAGCGCGACCATCGGATCTTGATTGATGTTGGCGTGACCGTTGATTTTCTTCAACCTACGGGGTTAGTTACCTCGGGGCATATAATGTTAAACCTTGATTAATCTAGAAAGGGAGATGATTAGCCAACATGATTAGACCCTTGTTAACCTTGTTTAATAATTTTAATTAATCACATGGGGTCTTTACCTCTTTTAATGCATCTTTCAAGGGAGCGCTACCATTGGATCAGATCTAGATTGAGCGCTACCATCCGATCTACCCATCTTGCTCGATGATTATTTCAAAGGGGGCATGTACCCTTAGTATCTTATTACCATAGCACTTTAACATGTGATTTAATTAACATGAGTGCAACCAATGATCTTGAGTTTGCTTGAGCGCTATCATCTAATTTGTCAGAGTTGCTCGTTGTTTAATTGGCAGCTTTGACCTATGTTGACTTTGTTTTAAAGTTTTGACTCTTTGGAGAGCGTACAATCATTAGATCGGTTTAAAATTCGAGTGCATCCATCCAAATCTAGGAAAGTAGCATGGTTTTAATATTTTTAATCACTATTGACCTTTGACTTAACCTTTAGGCTTCATTGTGATAGCGCGTCCGTTGGATTCTTTTTTGACGAAGCGTTGTCATTGGATTAATATGAGTTGCTCGATTTTAATTAAGATGGTGCATGCCCTCAAGATTTCAATTAATATTTTTGCTTCAGACTTAGGTTTTTCGGGTTTTAGACCACAGTGTTTAATTAAGCTTGTCCATTACTTTAGAATAACTTTGGACTTATAGGTTTAACATTCGATTTAAGCCCATGGGAAAATTATTCTATGAAGGTCGGATTTTGGCTTTAGAGATCTGATTAATAAAAATTTGCCCTATCCCTTATTGAAGATGATGGAACTTTATTGAAAGGGGCACACCTTATTAACAACCATGTTTTAAATTTTATCAAACAAACACATAAGAAATTAAACTCTCTTAATTAGATGCAAAAAGGACCAACAACTTGCTTACTTTGATGAAACCAAAAATTTAAATTTAGGGGTTTCAAAGTTTGAGTCAAATTTGGCTCCAACATAGGCTCTGACTGGGACAATGTGTTGAAAACATGAAGCACTTGAGAACCACAGAATCTCCTGGTGTTATTTCAATTTTGGACAAAAAATTCACATCATCAAGACTGATGATCAAAGCTTGAAAAACAAAAACATGACAATTTTTAAATTGAAAAGTTGTACATGCAACAGGATATCAAAGTAACAGAGTATAAAAAACTATGATTCCTTTTATTCAATTTAATACCAAGAGTCATATTTTTAAGATCAGATGAGATTTTTGGTAAATTGTAATGTCTGTTTTGGCAAGGTCATATGATATGTTTAAACTTTATTTGCCAAAGCTACCAGTTCCATTATGTTTCAGCCAAGTGTGTGTTTTGTGCATTCATTTTGATTCTTAGATCTTCCAAAACTTTGCCATATTTGAGATAACAGTTAAGCCTAATGTATGATTTCACTCTTTAAATATTTTCACCATTTTGTAGGGCTCCACTGCCAGTCAGGCGTCTATAGCCCCGGTGGAGTTGCTTCTAATCCCATCCAGTTTTTCCCTACTACTAGTCAGGCGTCTATAGCCCCGGTAGAGGTTTTCCAAGATATCTCAGGCAGTGACTCTATTCACTTTATTTTGATTTTCTTTCTCATTTGAGAATTATAATGATATAAGTAAATTGTGCAATGAGTATGCCTGAGTTGAGGATTAGTTACTGGCTAAAAAGGATGAGTGTACTGATTTTTAGCTCAACTACCTTCTCAAATATAGCTCTGCTCCTTGGACCTTAAAATCCCTTTAAGCTTTATTTGTAATGTGAGGCCTTAACATAATGTACCAATTAACACTGATTCCATTATGTTTTGTATCATATCATATGACTGTTGCCTGATCATCCATATTTGAGAAAATGTAAATCTCATTTGAGCTTAAAAATGAACTTCTTTTCTATTATTGCTTTTATTGGAATCAATAGTAATGTATACTCATCAAACTAAGAATACCATATGAAACAACAAATTTTTCAAACTTTTAAGAAAAAAGAAAAACTTTTACCTAATAAAGCAAACAAAAGAAAAGATGCATCACTCTATTTTTGGGGTTTTTGCTTTTCTATTTTTTTATTTTTCACATATCCTTTTTTTTCTTTACTTCAGCAGGGATTATACATTTTGAGGTGTTGGCCATTGATAGGAATAGCCATCATTTCTCCCTACAAATTCTGTAACTTGTAAGTATTCTGCCCTATAACATGAGCTATCTGATATGGTCCAATCCATTTAGGTTCAAACTTACCCTTTTCACCATGCTTATCATTTTTAGGATCCCAATAGATGACTGTATCTCCTAGAGAAAAAGGAGTACCTTTGGCTTTCTTATTAAACAATTTTATGGTTTTCTGGGTTTGTTCCATCATTCTATTAAGGGTCTCTCTTCTTTGCTCTTCTAACAGGACAATTTGGTCAAGCCTTCTCTGAATGGGATTGGGGTTTTCATGGTCTTGCAATAAGAGGGAAAGTGCCATTTTTTCCATTCTTGAAGGTAGTAGGGCTTTCTCTCCATAAACCATCTCATAGGGGGTTCTTCCTGTGTTTCTTTTAATAGACAGCCTATCAGCCCATAAAGCAAATTTAAGTTCACTGTCCCATCCCCTTTTGTTCTTGCCTAATGACCTTTTTATTCTTGTTATTACATTCTTATTTGATGACTCAGCTAAACCATTTCCTTGGGGGTAATAATTAGCAGAATGAGATAATTCAATTCCATATTCAGCACAAAATTCTACAATTTCATATGACACAAAATATTGAGCATTATCTGTTACAAGTTTTTTAGGAACTCCAAACCTGGTCAAGATGTTTTCTTCTAAGAATTTGATGACTATGGTAGTTGTAGATGTTCTCAAAGGTGCAGCTTCTACCCACTTTGTGAAGTAATATGTTGTAGTTATGATCCACTTGTGTTGGCTAGATGAATTAGGCTTGATCTCTCCAATCAGGTCAATACCCCATTGAGCAAAAGGTGCTTCAATGATTACTGGTTTGAGGGGCATGGCTGCCAGATGCTTTTTTCCTGCAAAAACCTGACAATTATGACAGTTCCTAACATATTTATAAACATATTTAAAAATGGAAGGCCAATAATATCCTGCTCTCATAATTTTATTAGTTGTAGCTCTTGGAGCAAAATGTCCTCCACAGAAACCATCATGAAATTCATTAATTATTTCTAGGACTTCACTTTCATATAAATAGACTAATAATACTCCATCAGGGTGCTTCCAATATAACACTCCATCTTGTATATAATATTTCTGAGCTTGAAGCTTGACTGACCTCATTCTGTTTGTTGACATATCTTTAGGAAAAGACAGAGTTTGTAAGTATGACAAAATTTCTTCATACCATTTACATTCTTCATTGTTGATTCTTCTGTCATCATTTGTTTCATTTATTGTGACAACATTATTAAATCCTTCCTCTTCTTTGTTGGCCAACAGTTTAGCCATACCTTGCCCTTTGATGGTTTTGACTATTTTGAACTCAACATCATATTGCAGAAGCTTTACCATCCATCTTGTTGGTCTTCCTAATGGCTCTGATTGAGAAAAAATATCCTTTATTGCTATAAAAGGAATACAACAGTAAACCTTATTTGAACCAAATATACCTTTGAAGTGTTCTAAAGATTGGATGACTACATAAGCATGTTTCTCTAGTAAGGTATATTTAAGATGTGCTCCTTTCAAACCTGAACTCATGAAGGCTATTGGCCTTTCATTATTTTCATCATCCTTCTGTGAAAGGACTGCAGCAATAGAATGTTCAGATGCATAGGAGTAGATATTGAAATATTTTGCATAATCTAGATAGCTTAGGGCTGGAGTGGTTGATATGGCTTCTTTGATTTTGTTAAATGCTTCCATATTCTCTACTGTCCATTTTATTTCTCCAGTTTTCTTAACCATGTCATTTATAGGTTTGGTCATCTCTGCAAAGTTTGGGACAAATATTCTGATAAAATTTATCTTGCCAAAGAATGACCTAACTCCTTTTAAGTTCTTGGGAGGGGAATTTTGGAAATAGCTTCTATTCTTTCTGGATCAATGCTTATTCCTTTTTCTGAGACTATATGACCTAACAAATTTCCTTGTGTAGTCCCAAATATGCATTTCTTGGGATTTAAAGAAATTCCAAATTCTTTGCACTAGGAAAAAACTACAGTCAAGTGTTCTAGATGATCTTCTGGATTTTTAGAAAATACAGTGATATCATCCAGGTACACTACTACAATTTTGAACATTAATCCTTTAAAAGCAAAGTCCATTGCTCTCTGAAAAGTAGCACCTGCATTCATCAGTCCAAAAGGTATTCTTAAATATTCAAATGTGCCCCATGGTGTAGTGAATGTTGCCTTATGTCTATCTTCTGGATTTATCTGAATTTGATTGTACCCTAAAAATCCATCTAACAGAGACAATCTAGTTGAGCCAACTACTGCTTGCAATAATTGTTCCATGTTAGGTAATGGGTAATTGTCTTTTAAAGAACTCTTGTTTAAATTTCTAAAATCTACATAGAGTCTAATATCCCCATTCTTTTTTTTAACTGGTACTAAGTTGGATATCCAGGAAGAAAATCTTACCTTTCTGATTATTTTGGAATCCAGTAATTTTTGTACCTCCTTTTGCATTATTGGGTGCAGAGTTGGATTGTATTTCCTCTGTTTCTGTCTAAATGGCTTGGAATCTTCCTTCAAGGGTATTATGTGTGTCATTACATCTGTTTTGAATGTTTTAAGATCTTCATAAGTCCAAGAAAAATGTTCTTTGTTCTTTTTCAAGAAACTGATATATCCAACTTTTTCTTTAGCAGGTAAGGCCATGTCTACTTTCACTATTTTAGGTTCTTTCATTGAACCAATGTTTATGTCTTCAGATATTACTTCTCTGCTTAAGGGTTTATAAGCTTTGTCAAAATCATCAAATAAACTCTCTAGAGAAACCAATCCCTTAGGAATCCTATTAGTTTTCAATTGGATTACTTCTACTGGTTCTCCTATTTGGTCTTTTAGCTTCTCTTCATCCTTTTCATCATAGATTATATCTGCATACTGATTTTGTAAAGTCATAAAATCTTTAATATCTATGTCATCTTGAAAGACCTACAAATAGACTATGTTGTCTGGTATAGATGGTTTATAGACTGAGATAGTTGGGAATCTATCCATATATTCTGTAGTTATCTCTGGGTGATCTAAACCTGAGGCATTTACAACTAAAATATCTGCAACATGATTTTGTTCTCTTGGAATATAAGAGATATTGAAAGCTAAGAATTTATCAATTTCTTCCAATACTGCATTTCTATATTGCTTAAGCCTAGGATGTTTAGTCTGATATTTACCTTTGATTTGTTGTATGATAAGCTTTGCATCCCCTATTACAGTCAAGTAGTTAATGCCTAGTTCTTTTACTTTTCTTAACCCTAGTAGTAAAGCTTCATACTCTACTACATTGTTTGTGCAAGGGAATTGTAGTCTGTAAGGAATACCAAGATAATTTCCTTTTATATCAGTCAGATTAACACCTGCACCTGCTCCAGATTGGGATTTAGCTCCATCAAAAGACATGGTCCACATTTCTTGAGTCAATACTCTATCTGATTCAGCATCAACCATTTTTATATCTTCTGGATCCATGTTCTTTGCATCTGGTACTTCAACCAGGAATGGGTTGTGCCATATGGAGTAAACTCCCATCCCATTTTCTTCCATAGAGTTGACTAAGTTTATCATTGTTTCATCAATTTGAATTAACTCTATGGAGTGTTTGTTGAATGGTTCTCTTCTCAAAATTATATTCTCCTTATCTGATATTGGGATTGTAGCATAAGACCAGTCTAGTTGAATTGAACCTCCTAGTTGTTCTGCCCAATGTCTACTGAGTAATAGTGAGAAGAATGGGTCAACATCAACTACTGCTACATCCATGACTATGCCCTTTTTAGGGTGTTGATCCAAGAAAACTAACAATCCAGTTATTACCCCTACACAAGGAATTTGCCTGCTATCCATTACTGAAATAGGGGCAGAATCTCTAGTACATATTAATCCCATTTGATCAGCTATTAGCTTAGGCATGATATTGTGTGAAGCTCCACTGTCTAACATGCAATTATGAATTACATATCTCTCCCCTTCATCTGAATTATATCTTAATGACACATAGAAGGGTCTGACAGAAGATGGTGATCTTGTATCATGTTGATTTTGTCTAGCAGCATGGCAAGTTGGATCTTCTTTTTGTTCTACTAATCCAAATGCTCTACAGACTTGTTCTCTGTATTGTTGAACTTTCATAAGTTCTCCAAATGTGATGTTAACCTTTTGCTTACTGAGTTCTGACCCAACATCAAACTCTATTTTCTTTATATCTAGTGGTTTATTACTTTCTTCTTTGGGAATCTCTTCCTCTGATTCTATTACTTCAGGAGTAGTCTTTTTGAGGTTTCTATCAGTTTTCTCTTTACTGACATTTTTATTGGGGAAAGTTTGTTTCCTTGTTTCACTTGTAGAGGCTTTCTCTGTCCTATCTGGGATAGCTCTATTTCTTAAATTCAAAGTATGGTTTGCCTCTAATTCTTCAACCTCTTGAGCAGTGGGGATTAATTTCCCTTGCTTCATCTTGTCATATCTTGACTCATGTGATTTCTGCAAGATTTTAGTTCCTTCAATTACTAAAATTTGAGGATGATGATTTGAAGCATACTTATCCATATCTTCTTCAAACAACCTTTCCCTGGATTCATCTTCAACAGACCAACAAGCATTGATTCTTATATCCTCTTCTGATTCAACATGTAAATCTACATTACGCTGGTCACTTAAGTGAATACCACATGCATCAGGGTTATGGGGTGCATCACAAGTAGAGCAAAAATAGGGGAAGCCTTCTGCTACATTAGCAGATGGTATAGGGTTAGGAACATTATTCTGATCCCTATCAGAATCTCTATTTTTCCAGTTATTGTTCCCATTATTCCTATTCCTATTTCCTTCTTCAAAACCATTGTTGTTTCCCCAATTCCTATTGAAATTTTTCTTAAAAGGAGGACGGTTGTCAACATGTGGTCGCTCTGTTTGTGAAGATTCACCATTATTTCCATTTATTTCAATTCTTGCTAACCTGTTGTTCATGTTATTGAACATCTCAGTCATCTGACTAGTCAATTTCTCCATAGGATCAATTTCAGTTCTTCTTTGTATATCAAATGCTACCCTTTTGGGTTTTCTCTCAGGTAGGTTGACTTCTAGAGAATAAGGCTTCATCTTACCACTGTCAAGCATATTTATTTCTATATCCATTGCTTTTTCCATACAACCATCAATGGTAGTGGCTTGTTCTTGCCTCAACTCATAGTTAAACTCTCCTTGAAAAGCATTCTTATAAAAACAAATAGACTGAATATCACTAGGCCTAAGGTTGGCAGGGATTTTGTTCCTGGTCTTTGAAAATATTATGTTGAAATCACTAACAACCTCATTTTCTTTTTTCTTCATAGTGGCTAGCTCAGTTAACAGTGATTGTTCATTTTTCCTTTCACCATATTTCTTTAGAAACACAGCTTCCATTTTGGTGAAGTTTGGGATATCATTGTTAGGAAGGGAATTGAACCACTCTCTAGCATATTTTTCTAAAGTCTGTAAAAATAGTCTTAAGACTACATCTTCATGTTCAACCTCTAGACTATCCATTGCATACAAGAAACTTTTGATATGATCTTCTCCAGTTACTACACTATTTCCTAAGAATTTTGGAAGGTATTTGTGAGCTTTATTGGGTAAGGCATTAAGATTTGCTGGTAATGCAAAGGGCCTATATCTATTAGTTCTCCATAAATGAACATTAGCTTGGGCCATTGTTACTATAGGATTCAAATTCATAGTAACGCTACTTATAGGGATGTGGTTTTGAGTAGCCTGAATGTAATCTAATGGGTTATCTACCATAGTATTGCTATTTATTGGATAATGAGAATAATCACATATATCTTCTACAACATAATTCAAATATTCATCTACAATGATATCAGCAGTAATAGTATTCTAATTTTTCTTTATGTACTTTTTACCGCTAGAATTTGATCTACTATTATAAACAATATTCTTGAAAAGTGGAGTTTTCTAGGTATGTATAAATACCTCTGGATTCTCGAGTTCTGGGAATAGCTCCTTACCGCTTCTCCTTGTGTTCTCCAGCATGTTCTATTCTCTCCTAACCTTCCAAACCTGCAATTTGCATCTAGGTTGTTTCAAAAGCAAAAATTTCAATTTTTCTTGTCTTTTGTATGCATGTGAAGGTTATATTTTATATTTATAAGTTTTGCATTAACAAAATAAATGAAAAATGGGAAAAATAATAGCTTTCCAAAATGTATTTTTCTGGTTTGCCTATGTGGGACCTACCTAAGGGTTAGTTTTCATATAGTTTATCAATTTTATAGTTTCCTTTTATATATATTCTTATGATTCTAAAAGTAAAATGCAATTTTATGCATTTAGTGAATCATCATTGAGTTCTTTGTTTTTTATTTCAATAATTTTAAAATTAACCACACACACCATGCTTTTCTTTAATGTTATTGAGTTGTAAGTCATCCCCAACCACTGATAGAGTTAAATGATAGTGGGTTTCATCTCCATCTATTGGCTCAACTCCCATGTACCCTATATTTTTGGATAATACCAACTCCAAGATCTATCCTAAACATGTAAAATATCCTACATTCCTCTTTGGAGGGGTGTATCACTGTGCATGGGGTGTTGGGTGAGGATCGGTAGGACCTATGCTCACTGATCGGGTACGGATTTCATCTCCATACTTTGGTTGGTTCACATGACAAGAATTTCATTGTTGGTTGTCGAGCTGCAAGTATATAGATAAAAACATTTATACAATTGATAATTACATAAACATTCAAAACATGTGAAATATATTATTTACAAAAGCAATAAATTTGAAACACATCAAACAGTTCAGGAACACAAAAATTTTAAAAGAGATAGTCATTTGTATTATTGTGTTTTTCTATTGATTGTGTGTTTGAATCCATAAAATTGTAAAGGAGATAATCACATAGATTTTTTTAGAGTATGTAGTTATGGTATATACCCATAGCCAAGCCCTCTTAAGGGTGGACATTACAGGGAGTAGGAAAGAAGACATAGAACATATTCGCTATGACCCCAAGGAAATGGTTATTCCTCCTTGGTGGTAAACTACTCTACCCAATTACTGAATTACATATGAGTGTATGGTTAGTCCTAGAGTGTTAGAGATGGGACCTAGCCTACAATGGACTCCTACATGGGGTACCCCCATAGGTCATAGTCCCAATTTGGGATACCATCTCTCGAATATAAATACTATAAATGCCTTCTTTAAATAACAAAAACCATGCAATGAGGCACCTCAAAATAGAGATATACCATGCATTCATATGCCTTCTCATTATACTCCTCACACTGGTGCACAAGATCAAGATTTCTCACCTAGGGTAGGGTTAAATAATCATCTTATGTTTTCAAACCACCCTTCCCCAATTTGTCAAAACCATGATGAGTATGATGCTCATCACCATAGGTAAGCTAATTCCACCCTACCTTTCCTTGTTTACGAGGGAAGACCTAAGGAGGATCCTGAATATCCTCACTTGCATCATTCCATGTAAGCACTATGTGCCTCTACATGAGTAGAATATCAGGAATATATGTTTAGGAGAGAACCTTAAATAAATGTGACTACTCTTGATCAAGGTAAATGCATAGTGGATCTCACAGATCCTCCTTAATAGGATAGGTATCAAGGCAATAGTTCTAGGTCTCATAGGCCTAATACTACTGACCAAATTAATCACCTAGTCAAAAAGTATGTTGATCATCAAGCCAAGTTTAATCAACTTCAGTCTGATAAAAAATGCTTGGATATCTTAAAGCATCAATAGTAGTTAGAAAAACAAAGACTTGAATAGCATATTCAAGAAAATTTGAGTAATGGAGTTCCTACTCCAAGCATGCATAGATAGGAGACTCTCCAGAGGCAACCTACTTTCCAATAGAATAGGTCTTCTAGACTTAATCAAATGTTGCCTCCTAGACCTCCTAGACCTGAATAGAATGTACATAATAGACCTAATATAGATTACCTTCAATAGGCTTTTGTTCCTTCTTGTAGGTCCATCCTAAAAAACACCTTATGGGGCTAATGATGATTTGGAATAAAATAAGGATTACTTAGAAGCACCTTTTGGAGGCATGGGTGATGACAATCAACCACCTCAATATATGCTTAATATTCTTTGTCCCCCTCCATGGGTGCAAAACAAAGAAGAGGAGATTAAATCCTTTGATGCGTATCAATCCTTTCTTGAACGCCTAGAAACTGTAGAGGGTAATATAGTGTGGAATGGGCTTCAAAACCCCACCTTGCACTAGTTGTGCAATCAACCGCTATACCCATCTATCCCATCCCTAACATACCCTGAGCATTTTAAAATTCCCAAGTTAGACAAGTTTAAAGAGGAAGAAGATGCTCAAGATCATGTTACAAGATTTATGAATCAGTGCTTTAGCATATAGGAGAATGATGCATTACTGCTGAGGAAATTTTTAATTACCCTCTTTGGCCTTGTCGTTGAGTGGTTAAATCAAATTCTAAGACATAGCATCTATACCTTTGAACTGTTTGTAGATGCATTCTTGGAATTGTTTGCCTTCAATACTAAGATGAAGGCAACCCTAACCAAACTTATGAGGTTGAAACATTATTATGATGAGTCCATCACTGACTATGGAAATAGGTGGTGAATGCTTTTAGCTAAGCTACCCTATCTATTGCCAATGTTCGAGTTGAATCAGATGTTCTCAAAGAGTTGTTTGAAACTAATATCATTATTTCTACAACTCTAGAAATACCCCACTCTTGAGGACTCTCTAGTGCAATCTATAACCATAGAAGAGATCAAGATCCAAAATGGGGAGATAGCTAAACATCGCAAGGAGTGGACAAAGAATACAAAGATAGTTAAACATCGCAAGGAGTAGTTTGGCATCATCAAAGTTGATAGTGGTCAATCAAGTGGCCATTAATATCCCTAGGCCTATACAAATGACACCTTCTCAAAAGGTAAACTATCAGGCCTAACCTCCTCCTATGAGCTATAATAATAATACTCAAGCAAATCAGGGTCAAAATCAACAACGTCATCCTAGGTGATATTTTACACCCTTTTTTGAGTCAATGGACTCTCTATTCGATCATTTATGGGTGGAAAATTTGGTTAATATACCAAGCCCATAGACCTGAATACAGGAAAACCAAAGCCTATGGGATATCAAGAAGACCAATTTTATTGATTTCATCAACATAATGGCCATGAATTGCCCACATGCTATGCTTTCAAAAATGCAGTGCAAGACATGATAGAGAGGAATGAGCTCCAAATGGAACTCCTCTCACCGTAAATAATAAACATATGGATATTTTCAAAGACCCCTTATCTACCAATGAGGTACAAGTTGCCCCTATCAAACCAATGAATGAGGTCATGATAGTATCTCCTTTGTAGGGGTATTTCAATATGAAAAATATTTTGATGAGGAATATATGCTACCCAAGTTAAGTTGCACCACCTATAGCTTCAAGTAATGTTCCATATACATCATAACCTTCCCCACCTCCAGTACTGAGCCTTCCACCTAGACCAGAAGTAACTATAAATATCAAGCTTACACGAAGCTTGAGGACAACTTCATCTAGATTGTCCATTTATAATTTAATCCAACAATCTCATCCACATAGAGATGCTCTAATGGACATTCTCAAGTCAATATAATTGCAACTCTAGGAGTCTAACTCCATCAATTTTGTAGGGCATGTGCAACAATGTAAAGAGCCAGTGATCACATTCCATGAGCATGAACTCAAGCCTGTAGCAAGTGATGTGGTTGATCCTCCTTTGCACATCATTGCATGTGTGAATGATATACCATATAAAAGAGTTCTGATAGACACTAGTTCATCTAGAAATATAATAACCACTAGTGCCTTGAAACATCTAAAGCTTCAAGCATCTCATGTTACAGCATCCACTTACACCCTTCAAGCATTTAATGATACGTTTTGCTCCACAGTCGATACTATAGTCTTACCCATCTAGGTGGGACGTAAAGATATTTTGACACTATGTCATGTTTTGGAGGGTGTGATGACCTATAACATATTGCTAGGTAGACCTTGGATTCAGGACATGAAGTGTATCCCTTCCATTACTCATCAATTCCTCCAAAATACTTATGAATGGTAGGTGCATGTAGTCTTTGTATGTTTAGAGCCCTTTAAGTATTGTAACATGGTGCAACAAATACCTGAGTTGACCTTACCATCGACTCATGTGGACTTCCAACTAAATAAAGCCATTTAGGGTCCACTCCCATCTCCATTACCTTCCATTACACCATTACCATCTTCATCCATGCCATCCTCATCATTGGAAACTTCAGAGATACCTTCATCATCATTAGATCCTCCATAAAGGAATATTGTCAAATAGGCCAATCGATGAGATCCCTCCTATCATCTCCATCATATCTACGAAAGATATTCCTTATCCACAATATGAGGAGCCATCTCAAGAGGTTCAAATTGAGTCATCTCAAGCCTCACTTCTACCTCCTTCACCCTCACCATCCTAGGTTACCATAGAGATGTCTAGTATAGGGATAGGAGAGTACATAGTGAGGAATGTCACAATAGTTCCATCCATAGAGATAGTGTAAGATATGGGTAGACCTCATCTTCCCATAGGTAGCATTGTACCTCTAGGTATACCATCCAAACAAAAACAATTTGTATATGGGGGTATCAAGTATGGAACATTGCCAGTTCCTCCACAAGAAGAATATGATGAACCCTTCTCAGAGGATATAAACTACATATCAAATTTTGAATTTGCTATGCGATATATTCATAGCTATCATTGGTATAGTTATGGATTAGGTCTATATGAGAAAGGTACTCATGTTCCATGTCATCCCCAATATCAATTACCATATGATAAATCTGGGTTGGGACACAATAAGCCAGTACCTTTATAAGTCCTCACAGAAGGTCTAGAACGCCTGTGTCTAAATTATAGGGATGATTTAACACGTGATCCCTATGCCAATCCATAAATATGGTAGATCAAGGGTTATCCAGTGATGTCGCTCAATATCATGAAGTGGTAGATAGTTCACATACTCTTTAATATGACATTGAGGAAGAATATCAATGTCCTCCTCATGAATGGACCTCAGACGATGAGGAAGACTATGGCATAGCACCCATAAACTATCCTAGTTTAGATGAGAAATATGAGAGAGTTATCCCTCTGGATAAAAAATAAGATTTATATATTTTCATGTTCCCTATACAACATTCCATATGGTGATAGATTTTACCTCTTGAAGAGCAATATCATCACCTCCCCCATCGGCCACCACCATTCATTCTATTTCCACCAGAACCACCCTCACGAGCTTAGAGACAACATCAGATCTCTAGATCCATTCACCCATGGAAGGGAGATCATGTATCCATCAACATGATTTCCATAGATTTAAGTTCACCATTGAGAGATCTAAATAACCCATATAATTCATTACACTTGATGCAATTGACTTCGATTAAAGAGATTCTCCCCCATCTCCATCAAATTTTTGGTCTTACGAGGAAATGTTACAACCATTTTATTTTTCTCTAGGGACTACTCAAAATATTTGTTACGCTAAGGTTGAGAAATAAATGTCAATTTAGGATGTAAATCTAGTTGATGACATCCACTTAATCCCTATTCCACATTAATTGGAAGACGGATCACATATGTCAATTGAACCAAAAATTGATAAGGATGTCGGTATAGATCTCGTCATAACATCAAATTAGGGGAAGGTTTATCCCCTGATGAACAAGTTGATTATATAAAGTTGTTAACAAAATAGATATAAGATTTTGCTTGGAATTATCAAGATATTCCAGTACTAGATCCTAATATGGTCGCACATAATATTACATTGGACCCAAGTGTCAAACTAGTTAAGGAAAAGTTACGTAAGATGCATCCAAATGGCTATCGCCATGAAAATATCAAAGCTAAAAAAATTTTATGATTCCTTGATTATAGTTAATCATATCAAAGGGATATTCTAGTGTAGGTGCCCTATATTTTTGTCGACACCTAAAACATTTCATTTCAATGGTGACTACTCATATGGGACATGCTAGAAGACCATATGGAAGACCTTTGGATAAATCCAAGGTATAGCGAGTGGTTTTTACCACTCAATTGGGCATCTTTGCCTAGTCAGTGCTAGTCGTGGATGACACCCATGGTTAGAAGTGTTGATCATGGTTGATAGTCGTGACCCCCAATATACCAATTGGGGACCACAACTGACACCTATGGTTAGTCACTGTAACAAAATCGGGTGACCAAAACCTATTCAAATTAGTTGCAATAGTCATTTGTGATGGTTTTCAGAGCAGTTCGGGCTAGGAAGCATCCAAAAGCTTCCTCCCAACTACCAATTCTTGTTCTTGGATTCTCCATGAAGCTAGAGCAAGGATTTTGGGAGTCTACTTAAAGGCCCCAATTTCAGAGAGCAACCATCCTGAAGAATAGCTAAATTGCACATAGCGGAGCCCTATAGGATTGGAGAGCAATTTCATATCCCCTTGAGGAGTAATGAAGTGTTGTCCAATTGATCAATGAAAACTATGCATGCAACAATGGAGATCTCAAGAGCTTGAGGAACAAGCTTAAAAATTGACATACCTCTATTACTAATTACATTGAATTCAACCACCAATCTATTTTAGAACACCAAGGCAACCCTTGAACATCAATTCCTTGGAGGATTTGAGATTTTCTAGCCTTGGTTGCAAGAGAAAGGACACTTTCATATTAACCACGGCTATGATCCAGGTTAATAGTTCCAACTACACCTCAGACCTACGGCTAGGGTTTGATGCTATTCTTCCTCTATTTTAGCAATAGTTTTCCACTTTTAGTCATGCAATTAGCTTAATCTAGCATATATCTACATTTTAGCAGATATTTGACCGGTTAATTTAGGAATTAGAGATAGATTTGCTTCACCTTTCCTTGCATTTGTTAATATAGATTAGTTTCATGGAATTCATGTTTTCTAATGGTTAATTAGGATGTTTCTTAGCTAGATTCATGCTTCTTTACATGATATATTACAATTTTCTCATTTCTTGCATAGATTGATAGTTTTACATGCTTTCTTGATTTCATGCTATTCTTTGTGCAAGATTACACTCAAAGCCTCATCAAGAGAGGCCTCCTTTGTTACTAATTGCTTCTTGTTGTTTCTTGATTGCAAAGAATAGTTATTTAAAGAGACAAAGCATACAATTCCTTCCTCAACACGAAGAAGAGGGTCATTGACACCCTAGAGCAATTCATGTCACCCTAAAAGGCACTTGGAAATCACACCTACCCTTGAGAGGAAAAAAATTACATCCTATTGTAACAATTGTATCAAGATGATTATCCCTAAGAGGGATGTACTTGTAATTTGAGTTTGGATTCAAATATAATGAAATAAAGCATGTTTTATTGATCAATTTGTTGTCAATTTCTTGTTCTTATATCCATTTTATGTTTTTGTCAATTCTTGCAATAGGATTTCGATCAGGTGTGAGCCTTTTTTTTAGTTACAGAAGGTGATCACATATGTCAATTGAACCAAAAATTGATAAGGATGTTGGTATAGATCTCGATAATCCTCATAACATCAAATTAGGGGAAGGTTTATCCCCTGATGAACAAGTTGATTATA